>CM060372.1:66069649-68479154 GCA_030545235.1 Helianthus tuberosus
TGATTGCAAAAATTTTAGGAAGAGAATTAACAGCTATATAGGAGAATATGATGCTGACATGGTGATTAATAGGATGACTGACAAAAAACAGTATTTAGCTGATTATTCTTTTGAATATTCTGTTGATGATGACAAACGGTTAACTGGTTTGTTCTGGGCTGATGGTTTATGCAAGCTTAACTATATGGAATTTGGGGATGTGATATCGTTCGATGCAACTTTCAAGACAAACAGGTAATGTTTTTTTACTAATTTTCGCATGTTATATGTCTTCATGAGCTTTGTAATATCGCATGTGCAGACATGTGGAGAAGTGATGTTGAGTATATCGCATATTATACTTTTTGTTTTCGCATGTGATATATGTCTATTTCACATGTTTTCAATGTGTAATTCGCATGTGTTGTTCAGGTACAAGATGGTGTTTGTTCCATTCACTGGCATTGACAACCACTTTCGAAATGTAACCCTTGGAGCTGGATTGTTGGCATCGGAGAGCATTGAATCATATAAATGGCTTCTGAATTCATTCTTAAAGTCATTTGGCCGGCAGCCAAAGGTTGTAGTGACTGATCAAGACCCTGCTATGAAACAGGCTATTGAGGAGGTTTTCCATACCAGCAGACACAGATTGTGCATGTGGCACATAATGAAAAAAGTGGCAGATAAGGTATAGCATGATATATTGTCTTTCGTTAGCGTTATGTTTTTTATATTATAGATTTAAAAAACATTTATTGTTATAGGTTGGACATGAGTTGTGCAATAACGATGAGTTTAAATGGAGGATGTGCGACATTGTATGGACTGATTCAATTGAGCCCGAAGAATTTGAGAGACAGTGGAAGTTGGTGATGATTGCGTTCGGTCTCACAGAAAACAAATGGATTGATGATATGTTTGTGATGAGATCCATGTGGATTCCGTCTTTTTACCGGCACGAGCCAATGTCGGGACTTATGAGAACAACTTCAAGATCTGAGAGTGAGAACCATTTTTTCTGCCAGGTGGCTAATTCACAACTCACCCTCGTAGAGTTTATGGATCATTTTGATGGTGCAATGGATATCCAAAGGTTTAATCATAGAAAGAATGATCATATTTCAAGATATACTGAGCCTGCTGATTGGAGCTAAACTTCTTTGGAAAAAGATGCTGCTAAGAGATTCACCAGGTCTATATTCTTTGACCAGCAAGTAGAGATTTATGGTACAATTTCTGAATGTCTGCCGATGGACACCAAAATAGAGGGTCCACAGATCAGGATATTGTTGAAGGACTTTAAAGCCCATGGAAATGGCTTACTGGAGGTATTATAGCATATTTATTTCTAACATGCGATTATTTGATAACGTACATGCGAATTTCTTATTTTTCAAATCATGATATTGCAATATGCGATTTTGATTTTATCATGCGATTTTAAAAGTTATTCCTTTACATGTTTTAAGACATGCGAATTTGTTATTTTACACATGCGATTTTAAAAGTTATTCATTTACATGTTTTTTAAGTCGTGCGAAATTGATATCTTACACATGCGATTTTAATTTTGAATATATATATATATATATATATTTGTTGGTTTTTCTTAGGTGTGGTTCAAGAACCTTGAAAATGATGTAACTGCACAATGTAGCTATTTGCGTTTTGAGCACTATGGGCTGCTTTGCAAACACATCTATTTCCTTTTTAAGATGTTTGGTGTTAAAGAAATACCAAACAAGTATGTTATGAAGAGATGGACGAAGGATGTGGTGCCGAATGAGTTAAATGTGAAGTATAATTTAAATGTGGGTGGCAAGGATGTGCAACACAAGGCTAAACGGATTGCTCGTGAAATCATCCACACAGGGGAGTATTTGGTTAGCAATTTGATTTCCGACCTCGATCAACTTGTTTTTGTGAGGGATCAAATGATGCAGCTCAAAGAGAGAGTGGATCAGAGTCGTATAACCAAGCAACTTGATCCAAAATTTGACCGATTTTCAAAGTTGATTGGTTATCAACAACCGGTAACTAATGCTCCTCCTACTGTGCGTGTGCCGGCTGGTATAAGAAACAAAGGTCGCGGATCGCATAAAAGGATTAAATCTAAGAAGGAACAAATGATTAGCCGGATAGGGAAAAGGTCAAGGACATGTAGCGTATGCAACGTTAAAGGTCATGACATTCGGACTTGCGAGATTCTTAAAGCCAAACTACAAGGTAAACATCAAAAAAAGAAGATGAAGGGCGTCCAGATTGAAAATGTCCCCAGAGACAAAGAGAATGAGGTTGAAGATGAAGAAGAGGAAGATGAGTTTGAAGATTACAGTAGTGATGATGGATCTGAAGAAGAAGATCAGTGGGAGGAGGTTTCAGAAGATGATGAGGATGAGTAGTTTTTTATATATAGACATGCCAAATATACGTAACACATGAGATTTATATTCTTCTGTTTATATCTTTTTCACATGCGATTTTTAGTGCATACACATGCGATTTTATATGATTCATTTTATAGGAATTCTTACATGCGATTTCTCTTTTATTACATGCGATTTTTTGAGTTATATTGTTTTTTTCTGTGACAAACAGGGCAATATCATTCATGCGATTTAATATTTTTATAAGCAAGCATAATATGTGTTCTAAATACATAATATGTGTTCTAAATTCATACCTAAATACATACCCAAAATATAAAATAATTGTTATTGTCTAACACTGCCACAACCACAAAAAGGATTAAAAAGATAATTTAGTTACTTGAAGAAAAGATTTTATCACGTTCAGAAGAGCTGAACTCCATCTTCTCCTTCACAGTGTTTAGAGCATCTGTCAGGAAAGAGAAGGCTAAGTCATCAGCTCTAAATTGCTCCTTTATGTGCTCCAAAGCTCTGTCCTTGAAGCTTGATGGTGGTTCTTGAAGTAGGCGTTCCCATAAATTTTGATTTTTCTTGATTTGTTCAAGAATTTTACTCTGCACATCAAGAACCAGATGAGATGAGAAGAGTTGACATCAGTGCTTAGTTCTATCAACGTGCGAGTTGACAATAGCTCTTTGATTGCAATGTTTTTTATTTGTTCTGAATCATCAGATGCCATTTTTGTTTGTCTGTTTTGTGTGTGTTTTTTTTCTTCTTCTATGTATTACTTAATATGAAAGGTAGTTATATCTAGGATTTTTTTATTAATATAGTTAATTTATTATGTAGGTAGGGTGGTAAGTTTCAGTAGTAATTATGGTAAAATTGATCATTACATGTCAATTTACAGTCACATCGGTAATAAATTAAGTTTTTTTTATATAAAATACTACTATTTTAGTTTTTAAGATTTGAATTTTTTTTTTTTTTTGCATTTTTATGACAGTAATTTGGAAGTTTTTGTTAGTGTTTTATTCATAATCGGATGTGTAACATAACAATTTTCGCCTGTCTTGAAAAACATGAGACATCGCATGTATTAAAGCATGAATTCGCACATTATACGAAATTTCAAAGATTGTTAACTCTTATCCAAATCGCATGTGTATTGATATGAATTCGCATATTATATTAAACCCTAAGTGTTTTCGCATATATGTTACATGAATTCGCATACTTTACAAAAAAAACAGACCCTTTCCTTTTTGTCTAAATTGTCTTTTTCGCATGTTTTGTTATGTATTTCGCATATTCTTATTTTGATTTTCACACTGCATCATCTTCTTCGATTGTCGGTCTATCGATTTGTTTCAGGTCTGAATTTCCAAATTCATCAGAAGTTCAATTCGCAGCAAGATATGGTGAATAGGAATCGATAGATTTTTGAGTAATTGTTATTTTTTCGATTACCGTTTTGATTAAGATTCTTACGTTTTGATTTCGAGGTTTTGTTTGCTGATTATCAGGGTTTTTTATTTCGTAATTGACGATTTTAACCTTGGCGGTTACATATATATATCTTTATTTGATTAATTTAATAGGTAAACACGGGGGTGATTTGAGATGATCCGACGGCCATGGTTATAGCGTACGTAATGTAGGATTAGGAATATTGTATGATAACCGGCCTATATATATATATATATATATATATATATATATATGTGTATGTGTGTGTGTGAGGGGGGGTATGTGTGTATAGAAGAGTCCATAAGGCATGATGAGAGGGTTCAGAAGAGAAAGAAGGTGGTAACACAAGGAGAATGCTAGGAAAAACGTTCACCCGATATTTTGTAGCTTGAAGAAGGACAATACCTCTTAGGGTTTTGTACCATATAGAATAGTGAAAACCCGGTAAGATATTGTGTATTATTGATTAATAATACATATCGATACAATTAAGGGTGTAATCAAACCAAGTTGAGCACGATCTCATCTAGGCTAAAGCTCAACTCTTTTAATTGTTTCAAGCTTTATTTCAAAAGCTTCATCTTGACTCATTTAATATTTATTAATTATTTTATATACATTCACACACTTAGTTTCTACCTAGAGGGAAGATCCCCTAAAAGTGGGTTTAGCCTAAGTAGCCTAAGAGCATTCATAATCAAATCTCTTACTCCACCTCTATAATTACACTAAAAACCACTACATTTTATCTCTCCTTTTCAATTGAATAATTTTTTTAATATTTTTATCATTACCTTTTCTCTCTCCTCCACTCACAACCATTTAAAAAAATATATTAAAAATATAGAAGTGAACAGTATCTCCTCCAAATTTACTGATGAACAGTAACTTTTTCTATCTTCTCCACTCACAACAATTTACAATCACTCTCACAAATATAAAAGTTTAAATGTATCACAAATATAAAGTATCCATTATGAATGATTTAAGAAGAATTATAGAGATGACATATGACACTCTTTATAACTAGGATTTAAATGTATTTTGGTCAAAAACACAAATTCTCACCCATTTGTTTACTCAAAATATAACACAAAAATCAAGTACAAGGAAATGTAGCACAAAAAATCTAGTATAAAAAGTCTAGCATAAAAAATCCAGTACAAAAATTAAACACAAAAAATCTAATACAAAAAAATACGACACAAAAATGTTATAGAATGTATTTCTTATTGGGTTTTAGTTATTTTTTATATATCAATATGTTACTCAAATTAAAGATAAAAATATGCTCAATTTTATGATTCAATTTTTTTTTTAAAATAATGTTATATGAAAATGTTACGAACATGTTGAGCAGGGATTTGAAAATAAAAAGTGATTATTCTAAAAGTATTCTTACACCCCTCTTTTTCCTACACTTTGATCTTAATCATTGTTTGAATAATGAAAGGTCAATATGTGTTCTTAGCAACATTCTATTTGATCCTATCTATATAGGGTTAGGATCATGTAAAAATCACTAGTCTAATTGAGAACAGCTCTAAATCACACATTTTTCCTAATAAAATAAAATTGTAAAAAAATGCAATAAAACTTTTTTTTTTATAGAAAAATCGCAACTTTTTTCCAATAGATATTTTTATATGTATACATATGTATATTTTCAATCTTTAACTATACGTATATGTATATATGTGTTTAAATTTGAAACATAAGTACTGTACATATATGTTTGATAATGTACATATATGTATATAAAGGAAGATCATGGTTTTAAACATGTTTTTTATAGTGTACATAAATTACGTTTTTAAAGTTGAAAAATAAGTATTGTACATATATTTTTATAATATAAACGTATGTATAATTTAAAAAATGGCAATATACACGTATATATATAAATATATATATATATATATAGGAGAATGATCCGTTAGGAATCACCCTTTATTGCGACAACCACGAGAACCAATGTGAACACAACTAAAAATACCTAAAAAATCTAAAAACACATATTTTTTTAATATTGTTTTTATAAAAAAATCGCTACAGTTCGTTATTAAGAATAATTAAAAAAAATTGGGGGGGGGGGGGAGGGGTGGGGGTTAGGTTTTTTTAGGTTTTTAGGGGGGTTTAGTTCATTTAGCTTGGGAGGGGAGGGGGTTAGGTTTTTTTTTATTGGGGGGGGGGGGTTAGGTTTTTTAGGTTTTTGGTGGTGTAGTTGTTTTATTTTGTTGTGTTCACATTGGTTCTCGCGGTTCTCACAATAAAGGTGGTTCTTGCATGAACCTTACCATATATATATATATATATATATATACATACTAGGTTAGAGCCTGCGAGCTTCGCGGGTAGAAAAATTTAATTTTAATTAATATATTTATGTCCTAAAACACTTAAATATGTTTCTACAAATGTTTTATTGAATTATGTATTATGAAAGATATAACATAAGACGCAAAACCAACAACAAATTTTATGAATGTTTGAATAAATGGTTCAAACACACTTCCTTTGGATTTTCTCCTTGGCAATCAGCTCTAAGAAGCCCACTTTTTCCATTATGTGGAGGCTGACATACCTACCAAAGACCAAAAAAACAATTGTTAGGTGATATAATCAACTACTACGCATGTCGCAAAACGACCTAGATTGCCAAATTTAACAGTAAATAATCGGTTACATACCTCAGAAAAGACGGTTCCTAGTTGTCTAGTCCAATCACCAAGAGTCCGGATATGTACACTCAGGTAATCATCATCCGGGGCAGACGTCATGGAAAATGGGTGCCTGTTGACATGTATCATGGTTACGATATTGAAATGCGTCGGGTTGATCGGACATTATGGACATATTTTGAAGGTACAACTCACCTTTCAAATGGGGAGACAGCGGCACAGATGACAAACATGTATATTGACCACTCTTGTATTTGAACCCTTGTGGCTTTGAAATATGAAATGCCAATAGATTTCCAGGATAAACAGCCACCTTTTAAGTAACACACCAATATTATTAGAAAATCTCATCTTATTTCCTATGTCTGCCATTATCACATGTCTACCACAAAAAAAAAAATATGTTTATTGAATTTTTCCTCTCTTTAACCGTACACGCTCATCACACATAATTTTTTTTTACTTTTACTTTTCAAATCATATGGCTAGAGCTTCACTCAACCCTATCTTGGGAACTTGCAGTGCACATGCGGTTAAAGAGAGGAAAAATTCAATAAACATACTTTTTTTGTGGTGGACATGTGATAATGGCAGACATAGGAAATAAGATGAGATTTTCTAATAATATTGGTGTCTTACTTAAAAGGTGGCTGTTTATCCTGGAAATCTGTTGGATGTTTATCCTGCAATAAATCAATTACCAACAGTAAGCTAGCGTCCATTTCATTAATCTTAAACCGTTCCATTTCACACTCAATAAGCTAGCGTCCATCCATTAAAGCCTGCTAATAACACAGTTACATTCTAGTAATGAAATTCAAAAATTAAAAGAGGAATAAAATGAGTTTAGATATTAAGTGAGTTGATACCTTGAGAACAACATTAGATCCAAACCACACATCACCAGAAACCTTCAAGCTATCAAGCTCAATAATGTTGGGGATGGACTTGAACCTCTTCAAGAATTCTCCAACCTATGGGAAGGGATAATCAGATATGCATTTTCGACCGTGTATTTTAGAAATGAGTTGATTCAGGTTATGTTAAATGAGTAAAACCTTAAAATCATATGTGTCGGGTTTTCGGGTAACGTAGAATCTCTCAGGTCCTTACTGTGTTGTGAAATTACAAGTACTTAATCACATAAGATGCCAGGAGACCAAATCCCCTCACCTAAAACATCAAATATACCATCTCCTAAATCAAACACCAAAAATTCAAATTTCAACCCACCATGAGAGATTTGGACACTCCTGCACAAGTGAGTAAATATAATGTAAATTCATTTTAGAAGGGCAGAACCATCGAATAATTTTAGAAAGAGAATAGCCTGCCGTCTGTAGAGGGTGAGCAGACCCTTTTTCTCTTGTTTCACCCTTTTTCATTAACTGTTTAGGACCTTTTGCAGTCTGTAAAGGCATATTGGTTCCTGTGAGAAAAAAGTAAAAAAAAAAAGAGATTAAAACTAAAAAATACAAAGTAAAAGCCGAAAATGGGTTTGAAGGATTTTGGGAAAAACAAAAGTTGGTGCAGAAAAACCTCAAATACATTTAATTCTTTATGGTATTGTAAGGGTGAAACAAATATAAAATGGCTTAAAAAATTACCAAGCATGTTGCAAATAGTCAATGGTACTTTAATGCAAAAACCTACTACATAACCTTATTTAAAACATGGTACAGAAATGACACATTTTATGTAATTACAATTGGCACATTAATAATTATTAAAAATATAAATTTTGAAATAAAAGAGGGCCAACCAATACCAAAGGCCTGTAATTTCACTAACTGACTCGATCAATATTGACCCATTAACCAACCCACTCATATGGCTACTTCTAATGCAACCAACATCCCCCTATGTGATTAGCGCATCCATCTTACATTTAATCCAAAACAACTATATTTCAGACTAAGAATATGTGGTAAATTCCAATTATGAGCAAAAATAATTCAAGATATGTAATGCTCAATCATACCGTCTCTAATGGTTGTGGAACCGTCAACATAAAGGGCAACGTTAGCAAGAGTCGTGGAAAGCCTGGCATTTTGTTCATGTTAACTGTTAACATCCACTGGACGCAAGTGTCCCCTTCTTGAAGGGTTCCTAGGTGCCCCCTCACTGTCATTGGGTTCTCTGTCGAGGTTACTTTGGCACCCATTTGTCCAAGGACCTCAACAAACTTTACAACTCCCTAGTTTTATAGAAAGTTTGAAAGGAAAGGGTAAGATCATATGATATATGCATTGATGATATGACAACTGATAATCGTATTTCTACTGTTTAAAGCAAATGGTTCTAGTTAGGAATATTAGTTTTAAATGTCACATAGTCAGTTCAAAACACAGAGCCAAACGCTCTTGGACATGGAAAATTTTGAAATGAAGAAATTTTAAAGCTTTACAAAAGTGTTTAACTTAAGTGTAAATATTTGAGAAACGTTTTCATTTTTATATTTGAAATGAGAAGCAGGTGAAGTTGTTTTTGTTTTTGTAATTTTTTTGTGTGTATGTTTATTTAATTTTGTGTGTTTTGGAATTTTGGTGACTGAATTTGCATGTGGATCTAGATCAGTGTGAGTCTGTGTTGTTATTTAGAAGTGTGTTTGTGTTTATTGTTTTTGATTTTGGTTGGTGTAGCTCCGGGGATAAGCTCGTCGCCGTCCGAAGATAATATGCGTTATTTTGATGTTATGATCCTTGGTCCAACGCAGTCTCCTTATGAAGGTGATCTAACTTTAATTGCATTTTCAGTTTTAGAGTTCATTTTTTTTTTGGTTTTTGCTCCCAGCGATTGCTCATAAATGTTGAATTCAAATTCTTGAAGTTGCTTTGTTAAATTGGAGTTTTTTTTTTTGTTTTTTGGACTTGCAGCCTAACCAGAGGTGGTGGATGAATAATGTAAATGGCAAGTTTCCTGGTTTATGATAACTAACATGCTAAGAATCACGTTAACCTCATTCAAATATATCTTGCTGTAGTTAATTTACAGTTGGCAGTTCTTAGATATTTTGTATAGTTCAATACGTTGGGTGATTTGTTTTAAAGTCAGGGGGTGTTTTGTTTGGAGTTTGCTTACCAATTAATTATGAAGTTTGATTTTGCTTATTTCAGGTCACTTATTTCAAAAGGCAATAACAAAAGGGTAGAGTGTTTAGGATTGCTTTTGATGTAACTGATTGTTTTGAATGTTTGTTTTTTAAAATTACTGTGATGGTATGACCAATGTGCCCAAAAGATTTAGAGGAACTTTGACTTTTAATGGTAAAACGTTTTACCATTAAAAGTCAAAGTTCCTCTAAATCTTTTGGGCACATTGGTCATACCATCACAGTAATTTTAAAAAAACAAACATTCAAAACAATCAGTTACATCAAAAGCAATCCTAAACACTCTACCCTTTTGTTATTGCCTTTTGAAATAAGTGACCTGAAATAAGCAAAATCAAACTTCATAATTAATTGGTAAGCAAACTCCAAACAAAACACCCCCTGACTTTAAAACAAATCACCCAACGTATTGAACTATACAAAATATCTAAGAACTGCCAATTGTAAATTAACTACAGCAAGATATATTTGAATGAGGTTAACGTGATTCTTAGCATGTTAGTTATCATAAACCAGGCAACTTGCCATTTACATTATTCATCCACCACCTCTGGTTAGGCTGCAAGTCCAAAAAACAAAAACAAAAAACTCCAATTTAACAAAGCAACTTCAAGAATTTGAATTCAACATTTATGAGCAATCGCCGGGAGCAAAAACCAAAAAAAAAAAAAATGAACTCTAAAACTGAAAATGCAATTAAAGTTAGATCACCTACATAAGGAGACTGCGTTGGACCAAGGATCATAACATCAAAATAACGCATATTATCTTCGGACGGCGACGAGCTTATCCCCGGAGCTACACCAACCAAAATCAAAAACAATAAACACAAACACACTTCTAAATAACAACACAGACTCACACTGATCTAGATCCACATGCAAATTCAGTCACCAAAATTCCAAAACACACAAAATTAAATAAACATACACACAAAAAAATTACAAAAACAAAAACAACTTCACCTGCTTCGCTGAGTAACCGATGCGTTTCCTGAATCACAACAAAGTCAAAACCTAAGTTAGGGTTTCAGATGCACAAATACTACGGCGATCGATTGAATACTATGAAACAAACAATATATATACAAATAACATCGAGGAAATGAAAATAGGAATTAGAAGAGTGAGATGTTGGTCCTTCCCTTCTTCGCCGGAAACCCTAGCTAATAGGAATCATAGCTATAGCTCCAACCACCATCTCTGTCATCTGAGCACCCCACAAGTTGTCGATCGTCGGAACACTAACTGGAACAAACGTCGTTGACATCTCGCTTGAAAACCCTAGCCGTCGTTGCTAACACCGAGGACCAGAGACCATAAACCACCATCACTACCACCAACAATAATCCACACTGAAGATAGAAACAGATGAGATCGGAACAAAATTTTAGAGAGAGAAAGGGTTTTGGTGATGGATCGGAAAGAAATCAAAGAGCAAAGAAAAGAGCAGAGATCCAGGAAGGAGAATGATGAAAGAGAAAGATGAATTTGAAATTTGAAATGAATTTGGTTTCATTTGCAAACTCACGTCATGAGTTATAGAGCTGGTCAAAATTCAGATTTTTTGTCCGCAAGCCTGCAACCTGTTCTCATCTTTGACTTTGTTAATTAGGTTTTTAAATAAAAAAACAAAAAAAAAAAGGAGAAAATGACACATACGATTAGAAGAGGGGAAAGATTGACAAGTAGGAGAGAGATAAGGGAGGGTGTTTGTGGTGATGACACATATGATTTTCTCACTTGTTTTATTATATTAGGAAGATATATATATATATATATATAGGGTGAGGTTCCGCTACAAAGTCCATTTTTCCTACAAAGTGTACAAAGTCTTAAAACACCACAGTTTCAACAATAAAACACACTCAAAACCCACAAATAACATAGTGAAGATCACTAAAACACAATATCTAAACCCAAACATTCCTTAAAAACTTCAAACACACCATCGTATAACTATAAATATAAAACACAATATGATAATCAACATAAAACACACTAATGTTAGTCATTCGATAATCAAAGCCTTATCATTCAAAACACAACATAAAACCCACGAATATGGTGTTTTAGTAACCTCCACTATGTTATTTGTGGGTTTTGAGTGTGTTTTATGGTTGACATTATGGTGTTTTATGACTTTGTATACTTTGTAGGAAAAATGGACTTTGTAGCCAACTCCCACCCTATATATATATATATATATAAACAAACTCTTAAAACGTGCGATTCGAAGTAAAAAAAATGCATAAGGAAAATGTGTGATTAAGAATCATTTTCACAGTTCACGGTTCTCAATTAGCATGTGTTTCTTTTAAAAGTCTTACCCTATATATATATGCCTATATATAGGGCAATTATAGAGGGAAACACCATTTGAGTTCAACAAACTCTATGAATGGATCACATGTTGCGACGTGTTGCAACCTTTTTTAGATTTCTGACATGTAACAACTTGTCAAGAGAGAGAAAGTTAACATGTTACACGTCTTTCTCTCGTTTACGTATATTTAACATCACACATTACACTTTTTTCTTTCGATAGCAAATTTTACAGGTTTTACAAAGTGTAACATTTTCGAACTTAAATTTTACGAGTTTTAAATATGTAGTGCATGTAAAAAACATGTTACATGATTTATAAAAAAGAAAATTAGTGTAGCCGACAAACCTGTTATATGTTAGTGTGTCAGTCAGAAAAGTGAAAAAACAAAAAGCTGTTACGTGTACTTTTTGTGAGGCTGTTACATGGTGAGAAAACGTTGTTTTATGTAAATCTAATCTCAACCATAAATTTTTTGATGAATGGTGAAGATTGAGTTTTCAAAGTTTTCTAAACCCAGTAAAGTTTTCTAGATATACTTTTTGTATATATATAGGGAATTGTTATCTTGAGAACGCTATATATTTTGAGAATCATGGGAACAAATAAAAAGCCAATCAAAATCATTTTTTTTTTGTAAATACAAACTTCATTATAATTAAAATACAACATTAAAAAATTTTTACTCTTTAAATAATTTATGTTTCCTCTCAAAATCACTCTTAGTATTTTTTTTACATATGCGTAAATACAACAAATTTACACATATGTAAATGGCAAACTTACACATGTGTAAATTTTCTTTATTTACGAATACATGTATATTTAAACGTGTAAATTTAATTTCTAATATTGTTGTATTCAAATAATAATGATAATCGGAAAATAAAATTTTGAATTGAATTGTTTTTGACCAAGTTCTTACGGTTTTTTCATTCGTTCTCACAATTTTCGCAATATTTAGCGTTCTCATTTAAACTCTCTGTAATTTTCATATATAATATAATATATACTAATTAGTTATTTCTACGATCATTTTACATATAATAATTATTGTTATAAATATATGTTTTTAATATATTAAATAAATAAACATTGTGTAAATAACATCTTCGCATCGCGTAAATAATATATTTTGATTATGGTCATGACGTTAATAGTAAATGCTAATAATATATTTTTTCTAATAACCCGAGGTTATGAATACTCTACAACAACCGAGTCAATACTCTATATAAAAGAGGATCAGTATCAGATTTACAGCTAATTGACTATAATCCATCCACATGTTTATCTTATTTTTCTTATAGAAAATAGCTATGTCAACCTGTTATACATGAAAATGACACTTAAAATTGAATTGCTATATAAACATGTTTCAAGCTTTACGGCTAATTACTAACAGTCCATCCACATGTTTATCTCATTTATCTTATAGAAAATAGGTAAGTCAACCCATTACATAAAGTTATAAGTGACACTTAACTTGACTACACAATTTGATTTTATTTTTTCTCTCTTTTTTTAGCTTGCTATACAACTGCTATAAACTTATAATCTTAATATGCAATTATCAACATAATCCAGGTAATTTAAATACAACAACCAATTGAAGTATCGGGATAGGGATGGCAATCAAACCCGAACCCGATGGGTAAACCCGAAACCCGACTCATTTGGGACGGGTTTGGGGTCGGTTAATCGGGTTTGGGAATAGTTTTTATTTTTTTTCGCGGGTTTGGTACGGGTTTGGGATTTAGTGATATACCCGTTTACCCGACCTAATTACCCGAATAAAGTGTACCCGTTTACCCGATTGTATACCCGATATAATTTCTTTTATATTATTAATATGTATATATATGATACATCCATTTTTTTACACATATAAGTATTCTATTCCGTATACATTGTAGTTATTTGATATATATTTTTATAATAACAATACAAAATGTAACCGGTTAGTAGTTAACCGATACATACCCAATGGGTTTTGAGATGAGTATGCCCAACGAGTAATCTTTTTAAATTAACGGGTTTACCTGAAACCCGCGGGTATACCCGATACCCGATGGGTATTTACCCGCTAGAAACCCGACGGGGTTTGGGACGGGTTTGGGACAAGCTTATCTAATCGGGTTTGGGTTTGGGATTACCAAAACCCGTCCCAAACCCGACTCATTGCCATCCCTATATCGGGAGAAAACCCATGGTTATTAAGAAAACGTAAGAAACTTTTCTTGACATTTTTTTGCCCAACCTTATCGCAACAAACTGGAGTTCTATCTTCGACCGAAAAGCATATCATATGGCGGCATTCCAATGCTCACGTGATAGTTGTTATGGTAAGAAAACTCTACTAAAGACAAATGACTATCCCAGCTTCCAGTGAAGTCTATGATACATTCGCAATTATATACTCAAGCATCTAAATGGTTATTTCTAACTGTCTGTCTGTTTGTGGGTGGTATGCAGTACTAATGCGTTACTTTGTCTCCATATCCTTTTGAAACTTTTCCATAATTTTGATGTGAATTGTGTGTCCCTATAGGATACGGTTGACACCGGTACCCCATGTCGTGCTACTATCTCATTGATGAACAATCCGGACAGCCTTTATGAAGAATAAGTCTCCTATATCAGAAAGAAGTGAGCACCTTTTTTGTTAAACGATCAATGATCACCCTGAGCGTGTCATGATCTTTAGCTTTTGATCAAATCCTATATTGACACCTGTCTAAGAACCCTCCATAATTCACATTGATGGAGGAAAGGGGTGTAAAATATTAAAAAGGGCTAAAAATATAAGTTGAGGGGCTAAATTTGCCTTAAAGGGAATAGTTTGATATGCTGGAGGTACTTACGGACCGTATCATTATACCCTTACGGTCAGCGAGGGCATTTTGAAAACAATGCGTGCCTGAGGTCTCTCATGGACCGTAAGGCATACCCCTTAGGGTCCGTAAGAGGTACGCTGACAACAAGAAAATGGCTAGCAGCAACCTTGCTGCATTTTTGTGATACCTAATGTCAAGCCCCCGACCCCACCCTGGGAGCGGGCGGCCATGAGCCAGTCAGATGGTATCAGTGTTTATTAATTTGGCAGCTGAAATTTTCATCAGGACCGTAATTAGAAAATATTTTATCAGAGTTAAACACCGAAAGGTTTAAAATAGATAAATGGTATAAAATCCAAGTTTTTCTGATAATACATTTCTGATAAATAAGTTGGACAAAATCCGACTTTCATTTGTAATATATTTATAGGGATAAACCCTAATTATTGAAAACAATTCTCCTTTTTATTTAGGTAACTTTTATAACCACTTTCCTAAGCCTTCAGTGCTCTCCAGCTGGCTTCTATTGGCTTCACACTAAGTTACCTGAAACGTGTTTTAAAAAGTTTTATCAGCAGAAAATACTTGTGAGTGCATCCCAGTTTAATCAAAACAATATTTTATATCTTTACAATATTGAGGGCATCCGCAATTACATTTGTTTATATCTACCAAATTACCACCCACGGTACTTTCAATCCTGAGTTGTGGTCATGTTACTATTCACAGTATTAGTAACAAGTAATGTATACAAAACCCCAACATACCGACAGTAATTGTAGAATCACAAATACTCAATCACTGTTAATTATACTTTAAAATAATTGAGGTTTTGTAAAAACAGTTTACAAAAAGTGAATGTACTCATAAAAAGGTTTACAAAAAAGAGAATGGACTCACATTGCTGTTTTAGATAATACTACTGCTTTCTGGTGACTTCCTGGTTATAATCTATTAAAATTAAACGTGTTAGTAAGATAACCCTATTTACATTAGCCATACCCCCGAGACAGAACTCCAACGACTGAGTCAGGCAGAGCCTTGATATGCGTTACGGAGCTCTAGATCAATCAGGCAGAGTAACTAATAAGTAACCGAGGGTTATAATACTTACAACGAGGCAGAGCTTCGCTTATTAGGGGGTATTAGGCTATAACTTTAGCCTTTTAGAATCGAGAGAGGAAATTGAGAGTTGAACGATTGAAGAATGAAGCTTGAACGTCCAATTTATAGGTTGATCATAGGCGGGTCGCGCCCAGCAACGACCTTCTCTTCATCTCTCGCGGGCCGCGAGGGACGTATGGCGGTTTTAGGGTTAATGAGTCACCAGGTGTAGTCTCGACACATGTCGACACGTGTCAATATTTGTGTGTCTGGCATGGCAAGGGCCTCACGCCCTGCGAAGGAGTTGCCTTCGTCTGTCGCGGGCCGCGAACGAAGGGCTGATCTTATTTTCTTTGATTTTTATTAATATTAATGTTATTCGGGTTCGTTTCTCACATACGGGATGTATCCAGGAACATTTAGGGTTGTTTTCGAGGGTTGTTATATCCTCCCCACCTTGTTTTAAATCTCGTCCTCGAGATTTGGGCTACGATATGTCTTTTAAGTTAGTATATCAAGATGTTCGAAGTAGAATCAAGACATATAAATTGTCTAAATTAGTTTCAGGAATCAATGAATTTAGAGGAAATGAAACAATCATTGAGGTGACTGAATTTCACAGTTCAACCGAAACATGAGAATCGAATGTAAATGACTTTTACAAACAATAGGATTCTATGTCAGAAGAGAACTTACCTTGATGGTCAATTGAGAAGAACTCTGAATCAATAATCTCAATTGAAAATAGAAGTATGAAAAATGATTTGTCAATTGGCAAACTAGAAATTAGTGACATTTATTTAAATGGAAGGGATACACCAAAAATACAATAGAATTTAGTGAATCATTGTCCTGATATATAATTGTATCAAAACTACTTGAATGATGAGTCGAACGAACGACATATGAATTGATATGATTAGGGTTTACGATTAGCTCAGGCTAAAAATTTATACAGACACCACAAGGTGTTGTATTGATTGAAAGAATTCAATGATTTCGGTGACCGAACGAATTCACCGTTCTCGAAATTAACTGAAAGTTTCAATGAGGTGAATCTGGATATTTAAAGGATAAAATGTTCAAGGGAAGGAATAAATGAATAGGACTGATCAAAGATGAAAGAAATGTTGGAGGTACATTGGAATAAGAATTTAGGTACCTTTATCTTAATACGAAATTGTATTAAGACTAGTTTAGGAGAATGAATCAATAAATAGAAAAATTTGTACCTCAAGTGTGAAAATGAAATGAGACCAAGTTTCAAAGAAATCGCCACCGCAAGGTGTCGTGATTTAACAAATGATTTGTTGGAGTTTGAAGACGTTAAATAAGTCTAGTATGATCCAAACAAATGAAGGGTTAGTTGAAATTACCTTGAATATGATGATTTCAATTCATCATATGGGCTCTTAAATTGAATGTATATTGTGAACAAGTTCAAACAATTTAGCTTGGCTTGGATATATTCCAACAATTGGAAATATGTATTGACAAGAAATAATTTCAATAAAGATCTGGGAAGTAACTTTTGAAAAGAAAAGGAGTTTTCCAAGAAATCTGTTGACTTGATATCAAAAGTCAAGGTTTTTGCAATCATATGGATTGTCAAAAAATGAGTATAATGAGATAAAATTCAAATTCATGGATAAAGGATCTTTTGAAATTAATTCACATGCATAACAAGCAATGCACGTGCAACATATGAATTTTTCAAGAGATGATACAATTGAGTGTTGGCTTTATGAAAGAAAATAAAGACCTTTTATTTATAAAACTTTGATTGGAATCAGAAGTCAACTAATACTTTAGTACAGACAAAACGTAAGGGTGTTTATTTCAAAAGTTGTTGTTGCCTCCGGTGTCGTAAATATTTATGCATTCTCCTTAACTTCATCTGGGTTCATAGCCTTGTTGTCGGGTGCCTTGGATAATTTCGGGCAATAGGGACGAATGTGAACTGGTTCTCTGCAGTTGAAACATATGTTAGTTTTCCTTCTACATTCTTCCTCTTATGCCCAGCCTTCTTGCAGAAGTTACAGTGGTGTGTCTTCCTAGAATGGCGCCTTTTTGAACTCTTTTTGTTATAGTTGTTGCAGGTAGGTTGCGCAATCGTTGGTTCCATTCCGTTATTCTTAGAGGATTTGTCAGAGCGGTATTCTTTATAAGAGTAACTATAGGTTGTGGTTTTCTTTCGTTTGGAAGATGGAGTTTTGATACGAATATCATGGTCTCCATTGATACTAGGGCTAGGTTTGAAGTGATGAGTATGCTTACAACGTAAAGTAGGACTTTTGTTTATAGGCATAGAAATTTTAATAGCTTCAATGAACGAAGGTATGACATTCGATATTCCTTGAGCTATCATATTTTCTATAGTATTTTTATCCAAAGAATTTTCATTACCAGCCTGAATTTATTGATTACAGGTTATTTCCTTTAACATCTGAATTGCAAACATGTTCAGATATAATTATCACAGAACTAAGCAATTATACAGGCACATTTTGTAGCTCATATTACATTAGCACAATTATAATCACAACTATCAGTATTATCCGTTAATATATATATATATATATATATATATACATATATACATATTATATTTTTAGTATCCTCTTTGACTATATATATTTCAGCAAAATATAAGGAAAGTATATATATAATATGTTATGTGCTATTTCCTTTTTATCGTAGTTACAGACGAGCTTTTATTCTAGATTATGGGCTCGGCGTTTTACTAATAATGGCTTTATATTTTCTCAACTCAGCTTATATTCTCAGGGCTCATGATTGGATAAATATTCGGGATATTTGGTGGGAACTGTGGTTGTGACTGTGGCTAGAATTAAAGGTTTATATAAGATCCTGAGATTCCTCGTTATTGGTTCTACCATGGTTCCCTTGGTGTTAATACGAAGGGAATATTAAAAAGGGCTAAAAATATAAGTTGAGGGGCTAAATTTGCCTTTAAGGGAATAGTTTGATATGCTGGAGGTACTTACGGACCGTATCATTATACCCTTATGGTCAGCGAGGGTATTTTGAAAACAATGCGTGCCTGAGGTCTCTCATTGTCGCAACCCCGGATCCCTGATCCCCGGGAACGGGCGGCCGCAAGCCAGTTTCGGTGGTATCTCGTATTGTCTAATTTGGCAGCGGAATTTTTCATCAGGACCGTAGTTAGGAAATATTGATCAGAGTAAAATACCACATTTTCATAACATTGAACAAATGGGTTAAAACCCAAGTTTTTATTACAAACTAATTTATAGGGATAAATCCCATTTTATTTGAATTAAAACGCCTTCTTTATTTAGGTAACTTTTATAGCCACTTTTCCAAGCCTTCAGTGCTGTCCAGCTGGCTTCTAATTGGCTTTCACATTGTGTTACCTGAAACGCGTTTTAAAAACATTTTTCAGTGGGAAATACTGGTGAGTGAATCCCAGTTTAATCAAGAAACATTAATTTAATTTAAACAGTATTGAGAGCGATTACAATGTTTATATCTACACAATTACTCCTTTAGTACTGTCAATCCTGACTTGTGGGTCATATTACACATTGGCTAACTCATTGTCCAATGGTAACGTATTGTCGTCCCGACTTACTACTCACAGTGTAGTAAATTTTGTATACAAAACCCCAACATACCGGCAGTAATTGAAGAATTACAAAGACTCAATCACTGCTAAATTGCATTGTAAAATAGTTAAGGTTTTGTAAAAACTATTAACAAAAAGGAGATTACTCACATTGCTGTCTTCGATTTTTCGTAAGGGTTTCCTGGTGATAATCTATAGTTTACACAAATGCACACGTGTTAGTATAATAACCCATTTTAACATTAGTAATACCCTCCCCGAGACGGCATTCCAACGACTACGTCGGGCATAACCACGACAGCCATTACGTATCCAGGGGTTATAATACTTACAACGGAGCAGAACTTCGCTATTTAGGGGGGGGGGGGGGTATAATACCTGCGTATTATGCCTAATATTCAGAAATTGAGATTGAGAAACGTTTGTGAGCGATCGGAACTGAAAGCCGATGCCCTTCTTATATAGTTGCTGAAACTGGTTCCCTAGCGGCTCGCGTAAAATAATCACAGGGCCTACGCGGCCCGCGTTGACCTCCAGTCAATGCGTAGCTGGGCTGAGTCGACAACTAGCTCCGCCGGGTGTTGAGCCACTTGGCGGCCCAGGGTCGTGCCAAGCCTTAAGTTGACGCGGCCCGCGTCACGCTTGGGGTGGGGCTTACGCGGCCCGCCTCAGCCCAAAAATTCAATTTTTTATTATTTTTAATACTATTTAATATATTTGAGACCCGTTTTCGTGTATGGGGTGTATTTTGGGACATATTGGGATATTTTAAAATATACTAGGGTGTCGAAAAAATTTATGAGGGTGTTGGCTTTATTTGATGATTGTTATATTCTCCCCACCTTGTTTTAGAGCTCGTCCTCGAGATCTACTGGAACAAGTGTGGATATTTCCTTTGCATTTCTGACTCGAGCTCCCATGTGTACTCAGGTCCTCTTTTGGAGTCCCACTTCACTTTGACCAGAACTAATCTCTTATGTTTGAGATTCTTGACCATCCTGTCTTCAATCTATAGAGGCCTTTCTACAAACTTGAGTTGTTCATTTACCTCTATATCCTTAAGAGGTACTACCAGTTATTCATCAGCTAAGCATTTCTTGAGATTAGATACATGAAACACATCATGTATTCCTGCCATTTCCTCTGGCAATTGTAGCTGATAGGCTACAGGTCCTATTCTTCTAATAATCTCAAAAGGTCCAATATACCTGGGACTTAGCTTTCCTCTTTTGATGAATCTTACTTTCCAAGGAGAGACCTTCAATAATACTTTGTCTCTTACTTGAAATTCCAATGGCTTGCGTCGGTTATCGGCATAACTCTTCTGTCGATCACGTGCTGCTTTTAGTCGTTCCTTGACTTGAATAATCTTGTCGGTTGTTTCTTGTACTATCTCAGGTCTAGATAGTTGCTTCTCCCCAATTTCTGCCCAACAGACTGGGGTTCGGCACTTTCGTCCATAAAGTGCTTCGAATGGTGCAGCATTGATACTTGTGTGATAACTATTATTATAAGAAAATTCTATTAAAGGTAAGTGATCGTCCCAATTACCTCCGAAATCAATTACACAAGCTCTAAGCATGTCCTCTATTGTCTGAATTGTCCTTTCGCTTTGTGCATCCGTTTGAGGATGATAAGCTGTGCTCAAATTTAACTTGGTTCCCATTGCCTTTTGGAAACTTGACCAAAAATGAGAGGTAAATCGGCTATCTCTATCAGAAACAATTGATAAAGGTATTCCATGTAAAGAAACAATTTCATTTACATACAACTTAGCTAACTGTTCCATATTAAAAGTTTCTTTCATTGGTAGGAAATGAGCTGACTTGGTTAGCCTATCTACAATCACCCAGATTGTATCATTTCCTTTCTTTGTTTTGGGTAATTTAGTAACAAAATCCATTGTTATTAATTCCCATTTCCACACTGGCATTTCTAGTTGTTGTAACAAACCTGAGGGTTTCTGGTGTTCAGCTTTAACTTGTGAGCAAGTTAAACATTTAGAAACATAGACTACTATGTCCTTCTTCATTCCTATCCACCAGAAATTTTTCCTTAAATCCTGGTACATTTTATCACTTCCTGGATGCATCGTATACTTAGACTTATGGGCTTCTTCTAATATATGATGGCGTAGGTTTCCTAATTTAGGTATCCACATTCTCTTTTTATGGAATTTCCAAATTCCATCTATTCCTTGTTCTAATTTTTTAACATACCTTTTAATTTTTCAGTATCATCCTTGATTACTGATTCTTGTGCTTTTCTGATTTGTTCATTTAAATCTACTTGTAGATTTAATTTAAGAGAACGTACCCTTTTTGGCTTTTCATGATACTTTCGACTTAAAGCATCTGCCACTACATTTGCTTTTCCTTCATGATACTGGATATCACAATCATAATCACTAAGCATCTCCATCCAGCGTCTTTGTCTCATATTCAACTCCTTTTGCCCGAAAACATACCTTAAACTCTTATGATTAGTGAATATGGTAAACTTACTACCATAAAGGTAATGTCTCCAAATTTTAAGGGCAAAAATTATAGCTCCTAGTTCTAGATCATGGGTTGAATAATTCTCTTCATGATTCTAAAGTTGCCTAGATGCATAAGCTATAAACTTTTTGTTAATGCATACGTCTGTCGACTTCGTCTTGTACTAGAATTGTTAGATCAGGGCACGTTGTACGAGGAAAATAGGAGGTTTTGAGTGTGATTGAGCTAATTCCGATTGAAAGAGTCATGTGCAGTTTCAAGCGAAATTAACTTGGTTAATTTCGTTTGAAAATGGCAACTGCCACTTTCAAACGGAATCAGCTCATCTATAAATAGCCTCCAAGCGAAATCATTTGTAACTTTGAGATTTCCGGTACCGAAGTGCTGCCGACGTGTCGTTTAATCTGGAAACTTGTTATAATCAATAATACAAGACATTTAGAAGTGAATCAAGCTGTTTTACAAGTCTATTTCTTTGTTTTCGCCTTTGAAATAGATAAGAACTCTTCTGATTGACTCGTTTGGGTCACAAAACGATCCTACAAGTGGTATCAGAGCTCAGGAGGAAGAGTTCTTGCCAAAACAGCTGTTATTTCTGATTTCTACACCTTCTTTTGCAAAATTCACAAAATTTTACGGTCAAAATGGTATGAATTTCACATATTATAAGTAAAACAGTGTTTTAACGAATCCTTGAAAGAATTGAACCTTAATTGGATCTAAAACCGGTAAAATACGTAATTCCGTTTGAATATCCGATCGCATAAGATGACGTCAGCAGCATTTCAAACGAGATTAGCACTTGATTCCGCTTGAAAGTGGTATTTCGCTTGAAAAGTACACCTAATTCCGCTTGAAATTACCTGATTTCGCTTCAGTGTGTGATTCCGTTTGAATCGTTCCAAACGAAATTAGTTATTTCGCTTCAAGTAGTAATTCCGCTTGAACTGATTTCGCTTGTGACAGCTATTCCGCTTGAAAAGGGATTCTGTTTGAGAGTTTATTCTGTTTGAGAGAGAATTTCGTTTGAGGAGTAATTTCGCTTGTATTGATATTTCGTTTAAACTTGTAATTTTGTGAAAAATTTGCCAAAACATGGAAGAGGAATTCTATAATGCGTTTGCTACACATATTGCCCCTGTTACTGCTGTCGAAACATTGTACAGTGAGAATGAAACAGGAACTTACCAAAAACCACCTAAGCTAATGTTCATTGAAGATTTTAAAGGTTGGCAAAATCGATTTGAGAACTGGGTGCAAGCATATAAGTTTGACGCATGGTGTGCTTTAAACAAAGACTACGAGAAACCGAAAAACGAGCGTGGGCTTGAAAAAGCTTTTTGTGATTTTTCAAAGAGTGATAAATTGAAGTATACAAGTGAGAAAATGATGATTAGTCTTCTACAACAAGCAGTAAAGGAAGATATCTTTGTTTTGCTTCAACATGAGGGTACTGCTAGATCGATTTGGAATGCGTTGATTCAAAAGTTCAAAGGAAGTGCAGATATGATTAAAAACAAAAAGGATTTATTGAAGAAATCATTTGATATGTTTGTAGCTTTCGATCATGAAACAACTAAGATGACCATTGATAGATATTGTCACCTGGTATTGGAAATGGGAAGATTGGACATTAAGAAAGATGATGATGAATGGGTTAATAAACTTGCTGATGCATTACCACAGCAAAAATGGGGAACTTATCTGTTGATTGTGAAACACATGAGAAAATCAGAAAATATGAATCTAGCACAGTTTATTCAAAAGATTGAAGAATACGAATTGGATATCCAGAAAACAGCAATTATGAAGAATCCAAATGCTCAACAAGATGTCAGTTTGTATTACAGAGGAAACAAATTTGAAACCACTCCAAGCCCAAAGATTCAAATTGGTTTCAGTGCTGATACTTCGTCTGGAACAAAAGGGTAGTAATTTGACACAGAGTGGTGGATCTTCGTCTTCGTATTCAAGCTTTGATCCAAATCATACAACATTAAGTCATCAAAGACAGAACTCAACAAATCTTCAATGTAATGTCACTTTGAACTTTCAAAATGGTCAGAATTTGTCTCCAGAAATTTCCAAACAACACATGGCATCACTCGTTGCTATGTTGGAATCATACGAAAGTTTGATTGCTGGAAAAATTAGAAATCCAATGCTTACAAAAGAAGATTATGACCAAATTGATGCTGAAGAACTTGAGTTGATGGATGTAAAGTGGTGTTTAGCCAGTGCTGTTCGAAGAGCAGAAAAATTCACACAAGTCACTGGAAGAAATAACCTTCATGAATTGTCTAATTCACCATTAGGTTTTGACAAATCTAAGGTTACATGTTTTCGTTGTCATGAGAAAGGTCATTTTAAGCGTGAGTGCAAAAACAAAGAAGCTGATGGAAGACAAGATCAGTCTGGAAAGAACAATTATTATCAGAAATCAATTTTTCATCAGATTACTCAACCAAAGGAACCAAAAACTGCTCATGCTAGAATGATCGAAGATGCAAATAAGAAAGTTTATTTTGGTATCATTGATCAAGATGATGAGAAAGTGGCTGAAGGTTTCAGCTGGGATAAATACATACCACCAGGTTCAGGTCTTGTTGCTAGAATTCTGGATGAAGATGAGGCTAGTCAGAAAAGAATCCCGATTTTTCCAGATCTAGGAAGTGATATTGATACCGATGATGAGGAAGAATATCTTAATAAAGCTAGAAAAGGCATAGATCCTGACAGTTTTAATTTGTTTTTTGCAGATAAAGTTGAGTTGCTGAATCAGAAGAAGATTGCCAGATTGAGGAGAGAGCTGGAAGCAGCAAGAATTCTTGCTGATGAAAAAGCAAAGACAGAAGCTAGAGAAGCTAATGTTGATCAAGTAGCTGAGAAAGTAGTAGAAAAAATCGTTGAAGTGGAGAAAGTGGTAGAAAAAATTGTTGAAGTCGAAAAAATAGTTGAAGTTGAGAAACTTGTCGAAGTTGAGAAAATTGTTGAGATAGAAAAAATTGTTGAAGTTGAGAAACTTGTTGAAGTTGAAAAGACTGTTGAGATTGAAAAGATAGTTGAAGTCATTAAACCTTGCCAGAAATGTGTAGAGTCTTGCACACATTGTGAAGAGAAAGACAAAAAGATTAGTGAGTTGGAAGAGCTGAAAGAAAATTTGTTGTCTGATTTGAAGTATGTGAAAGAGTCATATGATGTTTTGAATAGAACAGTTGATGGTCTGAAAAAGACAAACTCAGAAATTGATGCTGCTATGTCAAAAATGAGCTCAACATTAATGATGAAACAGAAGATCATCAATGAGTATATTGAAGATTGTGCTAAGCTGAAGCAGGATTTAGAGCTTGAAAAGATTGAGAGTGAAAGGATTAAACGTTTGTTGTTGAGTTATGCAACATGTGATTATTTGATTGATCGTGTTTATCCTACTGTTGCAGGTCTTGAAGCATTCAAAGAGGAAAAGACTGAAGATATTGATACTGGTAAGAAACAAAGTGTCAAGTATAACAGATGTCCGCCCCCGATCCATGAAAGTTATTCTCCCAGAAAGCCAAATGAGGAACGTGTAAATAAGGCTCTCAACATCAAGTTAAAGTCTGAAATCATTGATGAATTACCAGACAATATTGATGTCACATTCACAGCGTCTGACACTGATCATGAATCTGAGTTGTTAAAGAAAGTGGTCGATCAGGTGTTGGATATGGATGAAGAGTCAAAGTCGGAGTCTAAATCTGAAAGTTTGAGTTCGTCAGAAAAGAGTCCGAGTTCACCGGTTAAAATGGTTTACAATAAAGAATTCCTGTTATCAAAATCTAATTTGAATGACGAACCAATCAAAGTAGCATATACTTTGAATGATTCAGACTAATTATATTCTGATGAGGAATTTCCAATAAGAAGTGTCAAAACGGAAATGATTAAACAGGTTTTCAAACTAATAGAAATTAACATTTTTGAAATAAAAGATTTAAATCTTACTGAAAAACGTAAAAGGTACACTTCAAGGGTTCAATAGAGATTGAACAAGAAAAAAGGTTACGGTTCTGGTTCAGGTTATCGAAAGAAACCAAACCATAACAGTAATTTCAAAAAGCAAGGTTTAGGTTTCATTCCCCCAGAAAACTATAAAAATGAGAAAAATTATAAACCAAAAACGAAATTTGTTGCAGGAGGAAGTTCTGAAGAAGGGCAGAAGAAACCATTCTGGAAACAGTCAAACAAAGAGTTTCTTGCTGAAGTTAAGAAGAATATGTTGAAAGAATCTGAACGAAGGGTTGATAGAAGAACTTGTTTTAAATGTCAAAAAGTTGGACATATTGCTTGGAATTGCCAACAGTTCAACAACACAAAACAGGGAGTTTCTTTTAACTCAAAATTGAAAGAAAAATGTGTTGATGAAAAGAAACAACCAACTGAGAAATCTAAAGTGTTTGAAAATTCGACTTTCGAAACTGGTGATGTTTCAAAACGTTTTTACAAAAGAAAAGTCGATTTGAACAAACAAAGATGGGTTGTAAAATTTGAGAGTAGCTCTGACAATGAATCTGATTCCATAAAATCAGAGGAGTCATCTGTTGAGAAAAAGGTTGATAATTCCGTTCAAAAAATGAACGACGAAAACTTTTCGGTATTGTCAAAAGATAATCTAAAATCAAAAGGTAGGTTTGAAATTTCAGGTCAATTCTTTGCTGATAAGAAAGATTTTGATGCTGAAAAAGTGTTTAATGGAAAAGTTAAACATATTTTCGGGAAGATGGTTGATGGAAAGGTTAAAAGTGCAAAAGAATTTTACAAATCAAAATGTTGGTGGGATAGATGTGTACCAGAATCTCCTAAGGCTGGTCAGGCTTGGGGGAAAGGACTTCCTAACTGAAATCTTGACTTGCCGGAGCTTCCAAGTTGGTAATCGTGGAGCAGGAATCGGCATTATCCTACAAGTGGTATTTGAAATGAAAACAAAGTGATGATAACCCCAATTTTACAAGTGATAAAATCAACAAAACATTTTTTTCCAGAAAAACCATTTGATTAAAACAAACTTAAGTGTTTTGAAATCATAATGGGAAAATAGTTTGTTGTGAGGGGGAGTTCTGATTGTTTATGCCAAGTGGATGGTGAATTGAAGTGATTTGATATCAGTTGTCACTTTATTTGTACAGTTTGTTTTCAAATTTCCTTTAAATGATTTTGCATTTTAGGGGGAGTAAGAAATTTCAGAAAATCCAAAAACATTTGAAAATTTGAAAAAGACAAAAACATGATAAAATAAAAAACGAGTTTTGTTGTAAAAAGAGGAAATGATAGTACATCAGTGGACGATCACAGCATGCTAAAGAATTGGAAAGAAAAGTGTGATAAACGGTCTCACTGATGATGTGCCAGTAGGTTTTTGCACATTTATTAGATTGTGTCGAGATATAAACCTAAATTTCAAACTTGCTTATATCGTGGGGAACATCTCTCGGATATATGGGTAACCCCCGAAATCTTGTTTGAAAGACCCCTCTTTCTGAGATACTAGGTCTTTATACTCAGTGATATCTGGGGTATTATCCTGGGACTTCTGATTTTGCGGAAGCAATGGCCTAGTCCCCGGAGAATACTTTACTCTTGCTTGAAATATAGCCCCCCCTCAGCATAAAAAAATGATGAAACATTGAAAAATGCTAATCATGTGCTGTTGTAAAAAAGTTCCTCTAAAGGGGACCCACCAAAAGTCGAAGCCGTCATCTCTCTGCTGAACGGAAGTTCTGACCTGAGCTCTCACGGCCCTCGCAATTTAATCCTTACAGATATCATCTAGGTATACTCACCTGTAAGACTGAATATTGGGATCTAGATACGGGAGTATATTCTGAGGCGGGACACGCGAATAAGTTTAAGTATCTTAAAACATTAATCTCGTATCTCGAAACAGTTAAACTTTGTGTGAAAATTTAAGTGGATCAGTATGCTGACAATCTAAGTGAATCGTTTAGAACTTAAAATGTATAAAGCTTAACGGTATTGGTGATTTATCTCAAAAACTGATATGATCCTCTTACACAAACTCACAAAAATATTGTATGTAAATATTTCTTTACTGAATTTCTTTAATATCAAAAATCCAAAAAGATTTTCAGTGTGTTTTAGCTTAATTTTTGATAATACAAAAAGATTTTCGACAACTGATGTTGAAAAGCTGATTTTCAAAATTCCAAGTGCTGAACATGACGAACTGGTTTGGGAGTGAGTGATAAAAGATTTTCTTACAAGTTTTTCATCAGAGATTAATATGTTAAATCATTTTGTACGATATTTGAAAATGATGTGTTAAGTGTGTCTACAAGTGGTTAGCAGAGTTTAAATTTGTCAAATTTTATATTTGTGAAATTTATTGTTGGGTAGAGATTTATGCAGGAATCAGTAGAGCCAGGAATTGGTCCTGATCCTGTAAAAGCCAGACTACGATCCCAGCACATCTCAAGGGGGAGTCTGCTCGTAGATCATCATCCGAGGAGGAGAAGAGTCTGTAGATGCAAGATTCATAATCGAATCCTGATGATAAGAGAAAAAGTATGAGATAAAGTTTGAGGATGCTTACTCTGTCAGATATTTTGGAAAGAGCTCGAAGACTGATAAAGACTGAAGACGTTGAAGACTCGACGCTGAAGACTCGTCAACATCCGAGGGGGAGTCTGTTAGTGCATACGTCTGCCGACTTCATCTTGTATCGAGTCTTGTACTAGAATTCTTAGATCAGGGCACGTTGTACGAGGAAAATAGGAGGTTTTGAGTGTGATTGAGCTAATTCCGCTTGAATGAGCTAATTCCGCTTGAAAGAGTCATGTGCAGTTTCAAGCGAAATTAACTTGGTTAATTTCGTTTGAAAATGGCAACTGCCACTTTCAAACGGAATCAGCTCATCTATAAATAGCCTCCAAGCGAAATCATTTGTAACTTTGAGATTTCCGGTACCGAAGTGCTGCCGACGTGTCGCTTAATCTGGAAACTTGTTATAATCAATAATATAAGACATTTAGAAGTGAATCAAGCTGTTTTACATGTCTATTTCTTTGTTTCCGCCTTTGAAATAGATAAGAACTCTTCTGATTGACTCGTTTGGGTCACAAAACGATCCTACACTTTTGGCGTTGCATCAATACACATCCATAACCTAATTTAGAAGTTTCACAAAAGACTACAAAGTCTTCAGTTCCTTCTGGTAACGCTAATATGGGTGTATTAGTTAATCTTTGTTTAAGAGTTCTAAATGCTTCTTCTTGTTTTGGTCCCCATTCAAACTTAATGGATTTACAGGTTAACTTAGTTAAAGGAATGGCTATTCTAGAGAAATCTCGAATAAATCTTCTATAATAACCGGCCAATCCTAAGAAACTTCTAACCTCAGTTGGTGACTCAGGGGTTTTCCATTTAGTAATCGCCTCGATCTTTGTTGGACCCACATGAATTCCTTCATGGTTCACTAAATGTCCAAGAAATTGTACCTGTTCTAGCCAAAACTCACACTTTGAAATTTTAGCATAAAGCTTTTCCTTTCTTAATAAATCTAAAATGCGTGCAAATGCTTTGCATGTTCCTCTTTACTCTTAGAGTAAATTAGAATATCATCTATAAAAACAATTATGAATTTATCCAAATATGGCTTACATATTCGGTCATCATGTCCATAAATGCAGCTGGGGCATTGGTTAAACCAAATGGCATGACAGTAAATTCATAATGGCCATACCTTGTTCTAAATGCGGTTTTAGGAATGTCCTCTTCCTGTACCTTTAATTGATGATATCCTGACCTTAAATCGATTTTAGAGAAAAATCGAGCTCCTTGTAGTTGATCGAGCAGATCATCGATTCTCGGTAATGGGTACCGGTTCTTAATCGTGACTTTGTTCAATTCACGGTAATCAATGCACATACGCATTGATCCGTCCTTCTTTTTAACGAATAAAATCGGCGCTCCCCATGGTGATGAGCTTGGTTGTATGAATCCTTTTTCCAGCAATTCATCTAATTGTTTCTTCAATTCCTGCATTTCGGCGGGTGACAACCGGTAAGGTGCTTTGGCAATTGATGCTGTTCCAGGCAGTAGGTGAATTCTGAATTCAACTTCTCTGTCTGGTGGTAGTCCTGGTAATTCTTTTGGAAAGACATCTGAAAACTGAGACACTACTGGAATGTCTTTTAGTTCTTTTCCTTTAGTGTTAGTGATTATGGAAATCAAATACACTATAGAATCTTTTTGTATATAACTTGCAGTTTTCATCACAGAGATGAATTTTGTGGATCTAGATGGCTTATCTCCTTTAATTGTGATCGTTTTAACATTTGGTAAATTTACTTGGATTGACTTTTGATCACATAAAATACTGGCTTTATTGGCTATTAACCAATCCATTCCTAATACAATATCAAATCCCGCTAGATTCATTGGGTAAAGGTTTACCTTAAACTTTTGATTTAAAATTTCTATTCTTGCTCCCTGCAAGATTTCAGAAATCCTAACAGTTTCTCCATTAGCTGTCTCTACTAGACATTCTTGTGGTAGTTTAGTTAATGACTGATTTAGAAGTTTGCAAAACAAAGTATTAATGAAACTTTGGTTTGCACCAGAGTCAAATAATACCTTAGCAAAAACATGATTAACTAAAAATGTACCAGCTATCACGTCTGGAATCATCTTGGCTTCATCTGTAGTCAGAACAAATGCTCTAGCATTTTTAGTGTTCTTGTTGTTTGTAGCTGGAGCTAATTTTGGACAGTTTGGCCTGATATGACCTTTTTCTCCACAGTTGTAGCATAATCCATTACTGGATTTCTTCCTGCAATCTTCTTCCTTGTGTCCTGGCATCTTGCAATAATTGCAAAAAGTGGAGCATTTTCCCGAATGCTTTTTCTTGCAGACCTTGCAGACTGGTGCAGAGGTAGAACCCATATTCCTATGGTTGTAATTCCCAGAACGGAATTCTTGAGTAAGCCTTTGGGCTAGGTTTCTCTTCTGGTCTTCTTCTCTAGTACGTACTAATTCATCAGTCAAGGTGTTGGTTAATTCTACAGCTTCTTCTATGGTTTGAGGTCTAGCTTCCTTGACTACATGTCTAATCTCTCCAATTAATCCCCAGATGTAATGGGAGATTAATACCGGTTCAGGTGATGCAAGGGTTGGTACTATTCTAGCATATTCAAAGAATAACTTGGTGTACCCCTTACTATCTACTCCATTCATCCTAAGGTTTAGGAATTTGTTTGCTATTTGTTCTTTTTCATTAGGAGGGCAGAACTTCCTTTCCACCATGTTCCTAAATTCTTCCCATTCCATATTGTATACCCTATCGCTTCCTTTTGATTGGAGGATAGTGTTCCACCATTCTAAGGCTGAGTTCTTAAATAGATTGGAAGCAAACATTATCTTGTCCTCTTCCGCACATTTACTTATTTTCAGAACAGCCTCAGTCTTTTCTATCCAGCGTAGAGCTGCAATAGGTTCTTCGTTGCCCGAGAATTCTCTCGGTTTACAGGACCAGAATTCTTTGTAAGAACAACCATAAGGCATGGTTCTTCTTCTTTTGGGAATGGGCGCTTGAAGTACAGGGCCATTGTTCACGCTATGTTCTGGTTCAATCGGTCGCTTACTGCTATGCTTACTTTATTTATTCGCTTCTTGAATCGTTTGAATAATAAATGGTATTGCATCTATAATTCCTTGTGCCACTACGTGTTGAACGACACTATTATCCATTTGGTTTCCATTGTTATTGATGCTCGGATTCTCATTAACCACGTTAATGTTACTCTGGTTATCGTTATTCAGATTTCCTTGATTTCCTTCATCGGCCATCTGAATTTTAAACATTTACTCCGCATTAATATCACAAAACAATTTTAATATAGTCAATCACATGACACACATTTTTTTTTTGCCAAAAGCATCGATCATTGCGACTTTACTCTATTTCCATATACTAGGCATCTATTACACACCAGTACTAAAATAAAAATTACAATACCAACTGAAATAAAGTTACACTAATAGTAATAGGCATCCATACACACATATTTTATTTTATTTTATTATTTTATTATTATTATTACTACTACCGTTTCACCATCACATTCAAGGATATGGATTCATCCAGAAATCCATATTGCGCTCATCGTATTTCCATACGAGTCGCTCTCCCACCTGTCGCATTCTCTCACTGCTTTCTAAAATTTCCTCACCAAATGTCCTAAGTTCTTGTACGTTTTCTGCACTCATTGGGGGTGCAGGTTCTAGGAATGGGTTCGGAATCTGGGGTGCGGGTTCCTGGTATGGGGGTGTAGGTGCCTGAAATCGGTAAGGATCATCTAAAATCTCCCTAACGTATTCATCGTGGTAATAGGGATCTAAAGGGTCCATACCTGGATAGACTCGTATGTTTTGCATGGGTGTGTCTTCATGTATCGGGTAGCGTTGCACATAGTCCCTAACTTCATCCCACCAGGGATCGTAATTTGGGTCTAGGGGGTTTGGTGCTGGTATCCTAGGGATTTCTTCCGGATTGAAGTCATGCATCTCTACTTGGTTTTCAGGGTTTTCTATTTCCATGGGTTGGTCAGGGATTGGTGGCTGTGGTTGGGGTGCTATTATTTGCTCCAGATTAGGGTCAACTACAGTGGTTACTAGGATGTGGATGTTGGATATACCCCTATTTATCATATCCTGGGCATATGCATCTGTCTCTCTCTTGGCTGCTGCTAGTACCCTTTGATCTTGCAACTTTTTCATACGTTTTCTACGCTCGTGTGCCCCTCTACTGAACCAGCCCCTCTTTTTCTGAGGAAATGGCTCTTCTGACTGAGCCTTAAACACAAAGATTCCTTCTTCCGTATCAGCAGAGTACCCTGAGAGAGCAGGCTGAGAAGAGGAGGTGCTTTCGCTTCTAGGCGAACCAGACAATTGACGATACGCGTCAGATGGTCCTTGGTCGCTCATACTGTAAACTAACAGATAGTCAAATAACACATAACAATAAATACAGTTATGCACGTATTTCCGTAATTTATTTCCTAACACTTTACATTTTGATGTCAGCAGAGCACCTCTGTGGCTGAATCAGTGGCTTAGCTCGGATACCACCTCCTGTCGCAACCCCCGATCCCTAATCCCCGGGAACGGGCGACCGCGAGACAGTTTCGGTGGTATCTCGTATTGTCTAATTTGGCAGCGGAATTTTTCATCAGGACCGTAGTTAGGAAATATTGATCAGAGTAAAATACCACATTTTCATAACATTGAACAAATGGGTTAAAACCCAAGTTTTTATTACAAACAAATTTATAGGGATAAATCCCATTTTATTTGAATTAAAACGCCTTCTTTATTTAGGTAACTTTTATAGCCACTTTTCCAAGCCTTCAGTGCTGTCCAGCTGGCTTCTAATTGGCTTTCACATTGTGTTACCTAAAACGCGTTTTAAAAACATTTGTCCGTGGGAAAGTGCTGTCCACTTTTCCAATCATTGCTAAATTGCATTGTAAAATAGTTAAGGTTTTGTAAAAACTATTAACAAAAAGGAGATTACTCACATTGCTGTCTTAGATTTTTCGTAAGAGTTTCTTGGTGATAATCTATAATTTACACAAATGCACACGTGTTAGTATAATAACCCATTTTAACATTAGTAATACCCTCCCCGAGACGGCACTCCAACGACTACGTCAGCCATAACCACGACAGCCGTTACGGAACCCTAGATCAATCGGGCAGCGTATCTAATACGTATCCAGGGGTCATAATACTTACAACGGAGCAGAACTTCGCTATTTAGGGGGTATAACACCCGCGTATTATGCCTAATATTCAGAAATTGAGATTGAGAAACGTTTGTGAGCGATCGAAATTGAAAGCCAATGCCCTTCTTATATAGTTGCTGAAACTGGTTCCCTAGCGGCCCGCGTAAAACAAGCACAGGGCCTACATGGCCCGCGTTGACCTCCGGTCAATGCGTAGCTGGGTTGTGTCGACAACTAGCTCCGCCGGGTGTTGAGCCACGTGGCGGCCCAGGGCCGTGCCAGGCCTTAAGTTGACGCGGCCCGCGTCACGCTTGGGGTGGGGCTTACGCGGCCCGCCTCTGCCCAAAAATTCAATTTTTTATTATTTTTAATACTATTTAATATATTTGAGGCCCGTTTTCGCGTATGGGGTGTATTTTGGGACATATTGGGATATTTTAAAATATACTAGGGTGTCGAAAAAAATTATGAGGGTGTCGGTTTTATTTGAGGATTGTTATACTCATGGACCGTAAGGCATACCCCTTAGGGTCCGTAAGAGGTACCCTGACAACAAGAAAATGGCTAGCAGCAACCTTGCTGCATTTTTGTGATACCTAATGTCAAGCCCCCGACCCCACCTTGGGAGCGGGCGGCCATGAGCCAGTCAGATGGTATCGGTGTTTATTAATTTGGCAACTGAAATTTTCATCAGGACCGTAATTAGGAAATATTTTTATCAGAGTTAAACACCAAAAGGTTTAAAATAGATAAATGGTATAAAATCCAAGTTTTTCTGATAATACATTTCTGATAAATAAGTTGGACAAAATCCGACTTTCATATGTAATATATTTATAGGGATAAACCCTAATTATTGAAAACAATTCTCCTTTTTATTTAGGTAACTTTTATAACCACTTTCCTAAGCCTTCAGTGCTCTCCAGCTGGCTTCTATTGGCTTCACACTAAGTTACCTCAAACGTGTTTTAAAAAGTTTTATCAGCAGAAAATACTTGTGAGTGCATCCCAGTTTAATCAAAACAATATTTTATATCTTTACAGTATTGAGGGCATCCGCAATTACATTTGTTTATATCTACCAAATTACCACCCACGGTACTTTCAATCCTGACTTGTGGTCATGTTACTATTCATAGTATTATTAACAAGTAATGTATACAAAACCCCAACATACCGACAGTAAATGTAGAATCACAAATACTCAATCACTGTTAATTATACTTTAAAATAATTGAGGTTTTATAAAAACAGTTTACAAAAAGTGAATGTACTAACAAAAAGGTTTACAAAAAAGAGAATGGACTCACATTGCTGTTTTAGATAATACTACTGCTTTCTGGTGACTTCCTGGTTATAATCTATTAAAATTAAACGTGTTAGTAAGATAACCCTATTTACATTAGCCATACCCCCGAGACAGAAATCCAACGACTGAGTCAGGCAGAGCCTTGATATGCGTTACGGAGCTCTAGATCAATCGGGCAGAGTAACTAATAAGTAACCGAGGGTTATAATACTTACAACGAGGCAGAGCTTCGCTTATTAGAGGGTATTAGGCAATAGCTTTAGCCTTATTATAATACTTACAACGAGGCAGAGCTTTAGCCTTTTAGAATCGGCAAGGCAAGGGCCTCACGCCCTGCGAAGGAGTTGCCTTAGTCTGTCGCGGGCCGCGAGCGAAGGGCTGATCTTATTTTCTTTGATTTTTATGAATATTAATGTTATTCGGGTTCGTTTCTCACAGACGGGATGTATCTAGTTACATTTAGGGTTGTTTTCGAGGGTTGTTATATCCTCCCCAGCTTGTTTTAAATCTCGCCCTCGAGATTTGGGCTACGATATGTCTTTTAAGTTAGTATATCAAGATGTTCGAAGTAGAATCAAGAAATATAAATTGTCTAAATTAGTTACATGAATCAATGAATTTAGAGGAAATGAAACAAGCATTGAAGTGACTGAATTTCACAATTCAACCGAAACATGAGAATCGAATGTAAATGACTTTTACAAACAATAGGATTCTATGTCAGAAGAGAACTTACCTTGATGGTCAATTGAGAAGAACTCTGAATCAATAATCTCAATTAAAAATAGAAGTATGAAAAATGATTTGTCAATTGGCAAACCAGAAATTAGTGACATTTATTTAAATGGCAGGGATACACCAAAAATACAATAGAATTTAGTGAATCATTGTCTGATACATAATTGTATCAAAACTACTTGAATGATGAGTCGAACGAACGACATATGAATTGATATGATTAGGGTTTACGATTAGCTCAGGCTAAAAATTTATACAGACACCACAAGGTGTTGTATTGATTGAAAGAATTCAATGATTTCGGTGACCGAACGAATTCACCGTTCTCGAAATTAACTGAAAGTTTCAATGAGGTGAATCAGGATATTTAAAGGATAAAATGTTCAAGGGAAGGAATAAATGAATATAAGTGATCAAAGATGAAAGAAATGTTAGAGGTACATTGGAATAAGAATTTAGGTACCTTTATCTTAATACGAAATTTGTATTAAGACTGGTTTAGGATAATGAATCAATAAATAGAAAAATTCGTACCTCAGGTGTGAAAATGAAATGAGACCAAGTTTCAAAGAAATCGCCACCGCAAGGTGTCGTGATTTAACAAATGATTTGTTGGAGTTTGAAGACGTTAAACAAGTCTAGTATGATCCAAACAAATGAAGGGTTAGTTGAAATTACCTTGAATATGATGATTTCAATTCATTATATAGGCTCTTAAATTGAATGTATATTGTGAACAAGTTCAAACAATTTAGCTTGGCTTGGATATATTCCAACAATTGGACATATGTATTGACAAGAAATAATTTCAATAAAGATCTGGGAAGTAACTTTTGAAAAGAAAAGGAGTTTTCCAAGAAATCTGTTGACTTGATATCAAAAGTCAAGGTTTTTGCAATCATATGGATTGTCAAAAAATGAGTATAATGAGATAAAATTCAAATTCATGGATAAAGGATCTTTTGAAATTAATTCACATGCATAACAAGCAATGCACGTGCAACATATGAATTTGTCAAGGGATGATACAATTGAGTGTTGGCTTTATGAAAGAAAATAAAGACCTTTTATTTATAAAACTTTGATTGGAATCAGTAGTCAACTAATACTTTAGTACAGACAAAACGTAAGGGTGTTTATTTCAAAAGTTGTTGTTGCCTCCGGTGTCGTAAATATTTATGCGTTCTCCTTAACTTCATCTGGGTTCATAGCCTTGTTGTCGGGTGCCTTGGATAATTTCGGGCAATAGGGACGAATGTGAACTGGTTCTCTGCAGTTGAAACAGATGTTAGTTTTCCTTCTACATTCTTCCTCTTATGCCCAGCCTTCTTGCAGAAGTTACAGTGGTGTGTCTTCCTAGAATGGCGCCTTTTTGAACTCTTTTTGTTATAGTTGTTGCAGGTAGGTTGCGCAATCGTTGGTTCCATTCCGTTATTCTTAGAGGATTTGTTAGAGCGGTATTCCTTATAAGAGTAACTATAGGTTGTGGTTTTCTTTCGTTTGGAAGATGGAGTTTTGATACGAATATCATGGTCTCTATTGATACTAGGGCTAGGTTTCAAGTGATGAGTATGCTTACAACGTAAAGTAGGACTTTCGTTTATAGGCATAGAAATTTTAATAGCTTCAATGATCGAAGGTATGACATTCGATATTCCTTGAGCTATCATATTTTCTATAGTATTTTTATCCAAAGAATTTTCATTACCAGCCTGAATTTCTTGATTACAGGTTATTTCCTTTGACATCTGAATTGCAAACATGTTCAGATATAATTATCACAGAACTAAGCAATTATACAGGCACATTTTGTAGCTCATATTACGTTAGCACAATTATAATCACACCTATCATTATTATCCGTTAATATATATATATATATATACATATTATATTTTTAGTATCCTCTTTGACTATATATATTTCAGCAAAATATAAGGAAAGTATATATATAATATATTATGTGCTATTTCCTTTTTATCGTAGTTACAGAAGAGCTTTTATTCTAGATTATGGGCTCGGCGTTTTACTAATAATGGTTTATATTTTCTCAACTCAGCTTATATTCTCAGGGCTCATGATTGGATAAATATTCGGGATATTTGGTGGGAACTGTGGTTGTGACTATGGCTAGAATTAAAGGTTTATATAAGATCCTGAGATTCCTCGTCATTGGTTCTACCATCATTCCCTTGGTGTTAATACGAATATCCTTAAGATTTCTATTGGGTTACATGCGGTTAATAGTTTGAAAAATCATTTGGATAAATTCTGGGTAAACATGTAGGTTTGTTTCTTCTGTTATATAAAAGCTTGTTTTTCCATTAAAGATATTTGATTATTATATTGTATATATTATTAAGAAATTTTTATCTTGTATATGTATACGTATAAATTTTCAAATTTCTTGTAACATATATATAATACCAGATTATTTATAAGAATTCAATCATATAACTAATGGTATTAATTATTCTGCTTATTCCCGTAACTTTATTTTATAATAACAATAGTAATTGAAAAGAATTTTTGTTGAACATACTATTTTGAAAATAAAAGGGTGAATAACTAAATTAAATCAAAATATATAATCCTTACGGATTCATTGGAATAATTTTAAACAGAGGGTTGAACCATATTGGTTGAAAATATTAGGACTTGATTCTTAATTTATCATTTTTATTTATTTAAAGAATTATAATATAAAGTTTGACGTTTCTAAATTTGATCCTTATTGTATTAAGTAATGAAGTATTACTCTTATATCAGAATATACATATATATGAATCAAATATAGTTTAAGAAATGAGTTAAACTATTAAATGATAAAATTCTTAAGTTATTTCCTTATGATATATACGTATTATGTATACATATTTTAAATTATATAGTTATACATTACCAAATATTTTCGTACATATTTCTATTTTATATATGAAATATCATTTGTTTCGTTAATATAATTTATGAAATATAGAATACTTATATATTTTTCGCACACTTTTCATGTGTTTGTAAATGTACATGTGCTTATATAATATAACAAAAGCATATGTATAATATATAATATTTTCATATTATCATTATGAAAATTCTGTTTTAATATTTTATTGAAAAATAAACATGTTTTAAGTATGCTGAGATATTATATTTTATCAAAATTAATATAATTTTATATTTTGTCAAATCTATGACAAAATATATATATTCAATTTGAGTAAAATTTTGGGTTTTATCATAAATCATAAAGCATACTATTTGCATCGAATATTATTTTATATCATAATATTTCAGTGACATCATACCTAAAGGGTGTTATCTTATATCTTTGATTAGATATTAATGTTGATATCACAATATTATTATAATTTATATTGAAATATATATGGGTATGATATCTATCACAAAATTTAATATTAATATATTACGAATATATCCCCTTTATATATTTATAGCATAACATATTGTAAAATACAAATAGGGTTTACACATACTGAGAATTTAAATGACATAAAATCATTTAGGTATAATTTGTGAATTGTATTATCTTAATATTTATATTATGGTATTTTCGAAGTATCATACCTGAATTGTGTTATCTTATATTAATATCTTTAACTAAGATATTAATTATTAATATCATAATATTATTATAATGTTATAAAATTTATATTGAATTATATTCACATGAATATATGAATATGATACATATAATATATCATAATATTTAATAAGGTATAACATTATTAATATATCACCTATATATATATATATATATATATAGGGGATGGTTCAAATGAAAACCACTTTTATTGTGAAAACTCGAAAACTAACTAAAAAAAGCCTAAGAAAAAATGTCGTGTGTGTAGTTTTGAGCACCACAAGTTTGTGTTTACGGGTACCGTAAATTCTATCGGAAAATTTACGGTACCCGTAAACACAAACTTGTGGTGCTCAAAACTACACACACAACATTTTTTTTTGAATTTTTTTTTACAAATGTGTTTATAATACACGCATCTACGTTTGTGAAAAAAAAATTTGGTCCACCTCGCCCCGGATCAAAAAGTTCTCACGGTTCTTACAACTCGAGGTGGTTCTCAATTTAGCGGTCCCATATATATATTTATATATATATATATATATATATATATATAATTTTAAACATATCATAACTATAAGATACAAATAGGGGTACCACATATTGGAGATTCAAAATTCATTAAATGACATAAAATTCATAATAGACACATTAAGATTTTATCTTCACAGGGTAACACATAAGGTATTAATTTCCTAACATAAATGTTTAAGGTTTAGGTATTAGAAGAACACCTAAATGGCTTAAACAAGTGGCTTAGCTCTGATACTACCTTTTGTCACAGCCCCCGACCCCACCCTGGGAGCGGGCGGCCGTGAGCCAGTCAGTATGGTATTGGTGTTTATTAATTTGGCAGCGGAAATTTTCATCAGAACCATAGTTAGGAAATATTTTTATCAGATTTAAACACCGAAAGGTTTAAAATAGATAAATGGGATAAAATACAAGTTTTTCAGATAATACCTTTCTGATAAATAAGTAGGACAAAATCCGACTTTCATTTGTAATATATTTATAGGGATAAACCCTACTTATTGAAAACAATTCTCCTTTTTATTTAGGTAACTTTTATAGCCACTTTCCTAAGCCTTCAGTGCTCTCTAGCTGGCTTCTATTGGCTTCACATTAAGTTACCTAAAACGCGTTTTAAAAAGTTTTATCAGCAGGAAATACTGGTGAGTGCATCCCAGTTTAATCAAAACAATATTTTATATCTTTACAGTATTGTGGGCATCCACAATTACATTTGCTTATATCAACCAAATTACCACCCACGGTACTGTCAATCCTGACTTGTGGTCATGTTACTATTCAAAGTATTAGTAACAAGTAATGTATACAAAGCCCCAACCTACCGACAATAATTGTTGTAGAATCACAAATACTCAATCACTGTTAATTATACTTTAAAATAATTGAGGTTTTGTAAAAACAGTTTACAAAAAAGTGAATGTACTCACAAAAAGGTTTACAAAAAAGAGAATGGACTCACATTGCTGTTTTAGATAATACTACTGCTTTCTGGTGACTTCCTGGTTATAATCTATTAAAATTAAAAGTGTAAATAACCCAATTTACATTAGCCATACCCCCGAGATAGAACTTCAACGACTGAGTCAGGCAGAGCCTTGACATGCGTTACGGAGCTCTAAATCAATTGAGCAGAGTAACTAATATGTAACCGGGGGTTATAATACTTACAACGAGGTAGAGCTTCGCTTATTAGGGGGTATTAGGCTATAGCTTTAGCCTTTTAGAATTGAGAGAGGAAATTGAGAGTTGGAAGATTGAAGAATGAAGCTTGAACGTCCAATTTATAGGCTGATCATAGGTGGGTCGCGCCCCGCGACGGCCTTCTCTTCATCTCTCGCGGGCCGCGAGGGACGTTTGGCGGTTTTAGGGTTGACGAGTCACCAGGTGTAGTCCCGACACGTGTCGACACGTGTCAATATTTGTGTGTCCGGCAAGACAAGGGCCTCGCGCCCCGCGAAGGAGTTGCCTTCGTCTGTCGCGGGCCGCGAGCGAAGGGCTGATCTTATTTTCTTTGAATTTTATTAATATTAATGTTATTCGGGTTCGTTTCTGACATACCGGATGTATCTAGGAACGTTTAGGGTTGTTTTCGAGGGTTGGTTATACCTAACCACCTTGTTGCCACACTTAACCATGTCTTGCTACATGCCCTGCCACTAATCAACTTCTAATCACACTTGGGGACACTTGGCACATTCTTAGGACTTGAGGATTAGTCTTAAAAGGCCTTATGTGTGCACATTTCCATTTACACCTTCTCAAATCAATTCTAAAACCTCTTGGAGGTACTTTTGATCTAAAGAAGCCTCCTCTTCTAAGTTCAAGTGTTCCTTCTAACACTAGTAAGTATTCTTTCCAGTCAATTTTAGTTTATTAGTTAGTAATTAGCCGAAAGTCAAGTGGTTTGACTTTGCTTTGACTTTCGTTTCTGACCATTCGGTCAAGTTAAAGTTCGAATTGAACTTTTCCAAGTGATCGTAATAATGAAGTTATTAATCCCTTAAAATTATACCCTCTGTCCATCACGTTTATTAGGCAAAATGACAAGTTAAACATGTATTAAATAAAAGTAAAAAATGTAAAATATGCATTTTATGATAAATGAACTTGTAAGTATTATGACCATAAGTTTGACACTATAACAATTTATATAATATTACAAGACTTATATTAACATGTCCAACTCATCATATTCAGTTTAGCACTCAATTCCTAGTCAAAAGTCAAACAATTTAACTTCTGTTTTGACTTTCGATTCGGACCCATTTGGTCGACCTTAAAACCCAATCAAACCCGGCTACGTGATCATTATAATATACAGAATAATCCTCTGTGATCATACTTTCGGATCATCACGTATGGATGGGTAAATTGACGAGTCAACTATATATTACTTAAAAGGTCAAAAATGCCCTTTTGGGCATAAAAGCCAATACATTGGATATAAGCCATTGCAATATGTATTTTGGCTAAGAGATCACATATATAACATCATAAAATGTGTTATGACTTATCGAACTCGTCATAGACCCATTTGACCACCCGAACCCGCTTTTACGCACATAACTAGTTATACAGACATAGTTCTATAAACTAGTCGTAATGGGTCAAATGATTTCAAAACGATTCCAAATCTAAATGATTTGTTAATAACTCGTATCCAACGAGGCCTTGCACTCGGACGGGTATAAAACACATTCTATCCGGTCAACGCTTAATCTAGTAGAACTGAGAGAAATTCTAAAGTTAGAGGGTCCAGTCAAAAGACTTATCAATAACCCGTAAACATTCTAACAGATAATATTTATGTTCATTTCGGACTATAGAGCCCTCAAGTAAATTGCCCTAGATTGATATGCTTTGAATACAGTTAAGTTTTACGGAATAAATACATTGTTTATATAAAGACTAGCACATGTAAATACTTTGAGCCTATTTTGCTTATAAAACATGAGATATGGCACTAGCTACTTGGTTCGGGTAATGTAAAAGGGCTAATAATGTCATAAAAGGAAATAATTTGTTTAATTCATAATGCTTGATAACATTTAACACATAGGGGTTTATGGTATCGTGTCCGGGCGTCCCGACTCATTTAAATAGAAATGGCCAAATAAAATATGCGCGGGGTAGTAGGCATACACCTTGAAGACGTAATATTAAAGATGGTGTGTACCTTGGTCAATTACCAGCATAGATTTTTGATACTTGACTGTATTGACAAGCATGTAAAACTGGTAACAAGAAATATATTTTATCCCAAAGTTCAATAAAAATGAATACCAAATGGTTTTCAAAGGATTTTCGATAAGATTTCCAAAAGAGTTAGTTAATAGTATTTACTAGTGAAAACTGACGTATGTTTAAAAGATTAACCGTAGGTTAAGAAAGTACGAAATAGGCTGGAGTGGGCTTGGTCATAACCTTGGAATTTGCAACTCTTTGGCTAGAGACCCGATATAGTCTCAAGTCCATTTTTTTAGATCCTACCTTTGGGATATTTTTATACTTCCGCTGCATATTATGAGAACTGATATCGGATCGTCACAAATAAACCCCAAGCCCGGGCTAACCGGGAATCAGGGTGTGACTGGTTGGTATCAGAGCTACTTTTTTTGTGATTTAGACACTAGTATTTTGCATTTAAACTCAAATATCACATTCGTAGATTCCATAAGAAAACTCCGAGTCTACGTCATCTCAGACTAGGCTAGTACACCTATACATAGTTATTGATTTTTAATATATATATATATATATAGAGAGAGAGAGAGAGGGAGAGAGAGAGAGATATAGAAAGAAAGAGAGAGAAACGGGATCAGGAGAAAACGCCTAAAAGTGTGAAAACGGTGAGAACGGATCCTGTATGTACACGTGGCACGTGATATATATGAAGGGCGTAGGAACTTTTTTGTCCTTTTATATTCTTTTTTCCAATGCATCTCGTAACACCGCTTCATTTTTGGCGTGCAAGATTTTTTTGGCGTCTAGTTAGATTCAATAACTACATGGCGTTTTATTATTTCTTTTAGATCTGCCTCGATGAATTAATCGTTTTTGCATTACATAGTAAATATTTTGGCGTTTATGGCATTACCAAATTCATTAAAATCAATTAATAATTCTAACATCTTTACATCCATGGCGTTCCCCAATCCATTAAATATCTTTAATAATTCAAACTTTACAAATCTTTAGGCGTTTTTGTAGATTTTACCAGTTGAATTAATCCCATATATGTTATAAAGGTAAATTTTGTTGGCATTCATGGCATTTTTAAATCCATTATAATTCATTAGTAATTTAAAAGATTACAACTAAGACGAAATCGAACAAAACTAGTAGTCTTCTGTGGATGGTATTACATCAGAGATGTACCCATCGCTTTGTTCATCACTTTCTTCAGACCCATCATCATCTTGTGCATTGGCGTATAATGCCATAATCTCGTCTCGTCTTTGTTGCATCATATACTTAAATATCATCACAACCCTGGATCTTGCATCGTTCGAAGGTGCTAAATCCAGAGCAGTTCAAAAAGATGTAGTCTATCTGTGTTCAGCATTTTGTCCATTGTCAATGAATAATTCACCCAGTGTTGATAAGTCACGTTCACCGTTCTTGATTGTTCATCCAAACTCCAACTGTTAACTTTTGGTAGATTAGTAACATCAACATCATCATCATCATCATCATCATCTCATCATCATCATCTCATCATCATCATCTGCTGGAATTTTTCTTTTCAATCTTCTTATTACCGTTCAAGTCCTTTCACAATCGTAGGCCATTGGAATCCCAAGGGCCAGAATATCTCTCTGAACTGCTTCATTCATACTAAGTATGGCCTTAATTGTCTTGATTTTCACCCTTCTCCTGTCAGAGAACTTTAGGACGAAACGTCTCTCTGACCTCCCAAACCTCCATGCAATAACCTGAGCCATTTTTTTAAGTTGTATGGCGTTTTAGACAATGTGTGCGTGTTTAGTGAATGTGTGGAGTGTTAAGCTTTTGTTTACCTGTTCTACTTATATAATGACCTTTTCCTTTTGCGCGAGGTAGATATATGTTTTTGGCACTAAAAAACATTAGGAATTATATTTTTTTATGTGTATTTTGTGTATCATTTGTCATGCCATGTAGGATGCAGGCCTATAATGTGATAGGTAATTATGGCGTTTTGAAAAGATAAATAAATTCAATTAAGATGGTGTGGCTTTTAATTTAATAAATGTTAGTAATAAAGTTTCCGTCGTTTCAGTTACTGTTTGTAATTACTGTTTTTTCAGCTTCATCTGTTAAGGCTGTAACACGTTCCATCTTTCTAGGGTTGGTGTTTTGTATCTAATGCGTTTAGGTAAAGATATCACATTGTTTTATACATTGTTTTAATGGCGTTTAGTTAGTTTTTAGAGTTTTTAATAATAATTGGTTAAAGTAATTTTATTTTAAGTTTTTCCATTTTGGCGTTTTATATAACAACAACATGTTTGGCAAGGATCCGTTCTCACAGTTTTCACACTTTTAGGCGTTTGGTGTTTGTAGCATCTTGACATTTTATAAGCATTTTACAAAAATAATGTACTTTATCAGTGGAGAATTAGATAACAAACCACATAAAATGACCCCCCAGAAAAATTAGAAAATGAAAAAAAAAAAATGCTAATCCAATTTCTCATCCAAATCTTCACTGGCATCAGTCTCTTTCTTCTTGAAGTTTTTCTGCCTTGAACCTTTGAATACCTTAGATAGATGTTGAGTTTCCTACATAACGCCCGTCTTATGGCATCGTGATTTTTGGTGTGATCTGTTGTTGTTTGTTGTTGTAGTGGTTTTGTGGATTTTTGGAGACATCATTCGATACCCGTATGTGTGGATGCTATTTGGCCATCATCCTCATTATCGCATGGAGTCCAAAATAGCATTTACACTGGGATCGGTCTCTTCTTCTCATCCAAACCTTCTTCAAGAACAAAGCACACAAAATGACATACCACTTTCATCAGTCTTTTTTTCTTGAAGATTTGTCCATCTCATTCAGAAAAATCTTATAGAGTTACCCACCTCACTTAAGAATTCATTTAGTGAAACTTCACGCAGAACAATTCTGAATATCCAAGAAACGAGGTTTGCCATCCGTGGCTTTTTTTTTTTAAAACTTTTTTGGCGTTTTAAAGTGAGTGATATTTAGGAAACATGGCGTTTGATTTTGGGTGTGATCAATGGAAGGAGCTGAGACGTTTCTCTTTATAGGATTTTTTGGCGGGTAGTTTAGGCGGGATTTTATTAAAATAAATGCTAGTAATAAAGTATATGTTGTTCAGTTACTGTTTGTATTTACTATTTTGTTCAACTTTATACGTTAAGGCTGTAATACGTCACATCTTTCAAGTTTGGCGTTTTATATTTAATGGCGTTTTGTTGACAAAGATGATAAAATAAACTAACTAAAACATAGAAAAAAATTACACGGGAAAAATAGTTTTTACTATTTGGCGTTTTGTATTTAATTTGTTTTTGTGGCATTTTGGTGTTTTGTAATTAACGAGAGAAATATAGTATTTTGTTATTTGAAAAAAAAATATTACACAAAAGAAAAAAAATTAAAACTCCTCGTCAGAAGGGACTTGTCTGAGAAGTATCCATCACTCCCTTCGTCTTCTTCTTCGGATTCTTCTTCCAGTCTCACATCCAAGTCATCACTTTCACTTAAATTGGCTTCTTGTTCTTGAAGATTTTGAGGCCTCCATTTGAACATGTCCTGCATCAACGCCAATTTTATGTTCATGTCTGTATTCAAACATGTGGCGTTGTGTAACTCCTCTAGGAACCCAAGACCCTACTTGGTCATGATGTCTTCAAGCATGCAGTCTTCCTGCGCTCCGTTGTCACATATAATGGTGACCATGTCTGTATCTTCATCAAAGCATCATGATGTGATGACTTGGTCCATTTTTGCATTTTATTTGCTTGGTCCAAATTTTCTGGTTAATCTTCTCATAACCTTATGTGTTTCATCACATTCGTTTTCAAGAGGGATGCCAAGTGATATGATCCCCCCTGTACCTCTTCTTCCATGTTTAAAATGGCTTTGATTGTTTTAACAAACACTCTTCTTCTGTTGTCAAAACGTATTAGGAATCTTCTGATTCTGAGGGTATATCTCCATGAAACGATGGTTTCCATTTTGGCGTTTTGGTTAAAGATGGCGTTTTTAGTTTGATCAATGGAAGTGATGATGGAAGCGATGGTAACATCGTTTATAAAATGATGTTCTTGGCGCATAGTTTAGAAGGCAATTTTTTGTAATAAATGTTAATAATTGACTTTCAGTTACTATTTGTTCCATCTACCTGCTAAGCATGCAACACATTTTATCATTAACTTTGGCGTTTTCTATTAGAGGTGTTTTAATCGTTTTGAATGGCGTGTTGCTCATTAGTTTGACATTTTGAATTTGAGCGTAAAAAGACATTTTTACCATTAATGAAGCATGTTCAGGTAATAAAATTGATGTTATTTACGAAAACGCCACCACGCTAATTTAGTCCATAGATTGTTTTGATCTGACGATCCATAAGCGTTTTCACCGTTCTCACACTTTTCACCATTTTCCCTAAATCATATATTTATATATATATCGAAATATGCTGCTAAGACATCGCGAATGAGGCAAAGGATCTATGTTTGGTCGCGGACCACAAAAAACCCAAACACTTGAGCACCTCGGAGTTCCATGTGGCAAACTACGTTTCTTTGACGATGACTCTGACCCGAGGCTATGGAACTCCGACACCAAATACTACCTCTTTTGTTGGCTCTCTTGACATAGCCCCATACCCAACTAGTAGAACCAACATTTTAGCCAGTTTGTCTTTTCCAAATACCCCAGACCATCAACCCAAAGTCTCCCACATCTAATTGATGCTCGAGTGATACCCCACCAGTTGATTGAGCAGTAATAGCAACAAAACGCCACACCACTACAAGGATGTCGGTACGCTTTGGCGTAAGATTCCTTCCCTTTATGCCATCCTCAGTTCAACACTCTCCCATGGAGGATAAGCAAATGAAGGTACCATCTAACCCGGCTCCTGCCGAGAACTCTATAACCACAAGCTTTAGAAACTCGATATCTAATTTTCCAAACCCTCCTAGGTATAATAAACCAAATTTATATAAACACGACAGATTATGCTAGTAAAATTCTTATACTAACTTATGACCTATACTTGGAGGCTATCATTCAAAGAACCCATTATCCTTCACTTTTTTTTTCCACTTATCAAATCCACCAATTACAAGTACCCAGTAAACCCTCCACCTAATCATCCAGAGTCTAACATTAATTTTAATGATTTTACGATATTGATGCCACCATATGGTAATTGGGAGTATCTTAGTATGTATCATAGATTACTTTCATGCCTGGCCAATATGAAAGACGAATGAATGGCACCTCTGAGATCTCATAAAAATCATATTGTACTAATAACAACTGATAGTAAGTTTGAGAAGTTGCCTCTGAAATCTTAAATTTATATTTTGGCTATATTAGTTCTGAGTAAAATAATCGTTGACTTTATGGAACTTTTTGTTTTTATTCCTTCAACCTTTAGTATTGTTAAGGTCACATTTATATTGCCTCTAATGCATAAAAAAATCTCTTGATTGCTCACAAATAGACGAAAGCTAAAGCACATACTCCCACCAATGGTAGTGGTTGAGAAGGTGTTGGTAAAGGAAAAATTTCCCTCACATGAGAATATTTAAAAATAGTCTTAGTGACTTAGAAGTGCTAGAAAAACCAAAATAGAGTCTATAGGGCTATGGCAAATGATATGGTCAAATATAAATAAAAGCCCGCGAGCAATCAAGCAAATGTCCCCACTCAACTTTTTACTGATTCACTAGTTCTTTTAAATCCTCCAATAGGAGTAAGACTAACAGTTTGACTATGTTAAAACTGAGACTATGGCTAAAGCATATTCTCCCACCACTGGTAGTGGTTGAGATGGTGTTGGTAGTGGAAAATTTCCCTCACACTAGAATATTTAAAAATATTCTTGGTGACTTATAAGTGCTAGAAAAAGAGCCAAAATAAAGTCTTTAGAGCTATGACAAATTATATAGCCAATTATGAATAAAAGCCCATAGCTCTTATTACTCCTCTATGAGGACTAAGGCTAGTAGATCTAAGACGAGTATATCTACAAGATCTAAAGCTAGCAGGTCTAAGACGAGTAGATCTACAAGATCTAAAGCTGGTAGATCTAAGGCGTGTAGATCTGCAAGATCTAAGACGAGTAGGTCCAAACGAGTCACTAGGATAAAACCTCAAAATTATGAGGAGGGGTGTACGTACAAGTAGTTTATCTCATATAAACTCCAAGACTTCACGGGAAATTAAGGAGCCATCGATGCCATGAAATGGCTCGATAAGATATAAATCGTTATAGACATCAACGGATGTGCTGTAAGTGACGCAATCGAATATAAATCGCAGTCCTTTAAAAGGACGCACTAACATGGTGGAAGGCCATAATTTAATATACTGGGAAATTTTCCCTATATGACATAGACTAGAAGAATTTTATCAATTTAATAGCTCACCTCACAAGGTATAAAGAATGAAGTCAGACTTTTGAAACTGACTATGAAAAACATTGACTATAAGGAGTATATCTACAACCATAATTTTTATGTCTAAGATAGTACCATGCCTGATTACCCTTAAATCTAAGCTTATTTGCAAACACATTAAGGGATTAGCACCAGAAATTTAGGGATGATGGAATCATACAATACTAATACTTCCCGGTCCGAAATAGATCTGATATTTGCCCTTACCTAGGATAAGATTCGGTTAAGAGAGGCTAGGGCTGAGTTAGAGCCCAAGAGAAAGAACTGATTTTAGAAAAAAAAAATCAGTCAAGAAACAGTAAAGACAAACCAGAGTGTGAGGTTTATGGAAAAAGAGCATATTCGGAAAATACTTTCATAAGCAATAGAAGGGCTGTGATATGTAAAAAGAGCTGGCCATAAGACCCACGAATGCAAGAAGACTAAGAATGCAATCTGGTCTCAACATGGAGATAAGAGCCACTTCAGGACCAGTTCTCCTAATCGCACCACAGAAGAAAATACCAAAGCCGGCAATGCCAAGAAAGGCAAAGCCAGGATTTTTTTTGACCGCTAGGGAGGCGGTAAAAGACGTAAACGTCATAACACATGCACTTTCTATTAGTAATGTTTTCGTAAGAGTCTTGTTTTGTGACAACCTGTACTTCTGAGGTTAGCGCCGTCTAGTTTCGTGATTTTTTTAAAATTACGTGTCATTACATTTTATTTTCGTTCGTGTCACACATTCTATATAGTTCCACTTATTTAAATTAACTTAGTTAGCATCATTACAGTTAGCTTGCAAATAACTCAACTTGGTTCCATGACCCGACTCAAATTCGCGTGAACATAACCTGAACCCATTAAATTCACGGTCCAAGTCTTATACCTTTGTGTCATCTCTTCCTTTGCGGCCCACTCCTAAGCCCTATTGTTAAGCCCATTATATAGACCCCAACCACCACCCCTTTTCCTTTATTTTTTGTTTTCGGCTGAATAGACCAAACCGCCCACACCCTCCCTATTATTACGTGTTATGCATGAACTTTATGAGCCTCCTAAACCCTACCTACGAACTTGGGATTCTTTCTTTGCTTCAAGACTAAACCAACCGCCTCATCACTAGGTATCCACATCATGTGTTTTTGTTATAGTCATAAATGTTCATGCATGATTTTGGTGGTTAGTATCAGGTTATCAAGGCTGTGTTCTCTATTTTTGCTTGATAATTCTTGATATTTATGGTGTTTATTGTTGACTAGATTGTTAGAAATAATACATAGTGGGTTATGGGATCTTAGTGACTCGATATTAATTATTAGGGTTTTGAATCTTGGGGCTTTGGTGTTGGATAATCTGAGTTTTGATGATAACTTGCTGAAAGTAATGTATAAGTGTTGTTGTTTTTTGCTAGGTATGTGATTAAGGTCATAAAACTCGTTTGTCGGGTACATGTATGAAGCATAGTTGCATAGTTATGGGTAGGAGGGTTTGTGTTTATGATGATGGTTTAACGATTAAGGGTGGGTGTTGCGATGGATATGTTACATGAGGGGTATAAACTGAACTATATAAAGTTTCTAAGTTGTATGATTGCTAAATATGTTGAAAGGATTATTGAAAACTTGTTTTACGTCGCTAAGAGCTGAAAACAGGAGGTTGTTTGATGTTTACAGCTGAATTCAGTGGGCTGTAAATGGGTCAAAACAAAATAAAAATGCGATTTTCTGACGTCTAAAATAAACCTTTCTGAAATATGATTCAAACCGCACTGGTTTCATAATGTTTGGACCTCGTTTGGTATACCAAAAGAATTAAATCACATAAGGGGTCAAAGCTGCAAATTTTCTACAGAATTTGTGGGTTGTGTTTTACATCATATTTTGGTGAATATACGGAGTTAGATTATAAATTTATACAGTTGATAGTCTTATGTGTCTGTACGAATATCCAAGTGGAATTAGGTCAATCGGATAATCGAGGATGTTTAAATGAATTTTTCCGTAAGCTATGGTCAGAAAATGACGAATCAGGCCACTGCTTAGCAAATTAATTTTCATAATTTTTGTTTAAAGACTTACCCCTTGTGAATTTTACACAAAGCCTAGCCAACCAAAATACACGTTGCATATAATATTCATAATTTTTGAAGCATGTTTACTATTTTAATAAAATCACCAAAAACCTCAATGCAGAATTATGACAAGTTAATTTATATGTGTTTGCATGTTGCTTATATTATCATGGAATGCCTGAACTTGATTGATACTTATGGTAGAATTGTTTAACATGTTGAATGTTATGGTGATATGCATGTATCTATTCGGTTAAATGTCACGTGTCACCGTGTTGTGTGCTATATGTTAGATGCATGTACAATTTGATGTATTGCATGAACACACCCTAATGAATTAAATGGTAATCATTCTAGGACGTGGTTGACCATCCTCATTATTTCTCCATCTAAATCTAATTGAGCTTAAACTAAGATGAGTTCACACTTTTATTAAAAGCATGCATTGCCGGGTTTGGGAACTAGACTGTCCCTGGATTTGGGACTACTCTATATTCCTAGGTTGGAATATTGCCTATTAAATACCGTAGTTTATGTTTCATGTCTTTAGCAGAATACATGAAACTCTATCTGAAAAGTCCCTACACAGTATACCGATTAGTTGTATCAATGACGATAGACATTGATAAGGGGCACAACAACTTACTACAGTCAAGTATTCAGTACTACACAGTTTAGTGGCTTAACCGTGGGTTAGCTACCCATGACATGTTTTTAATAAACCAATGTATTTGAAACTTACTTTACTTTAAAACTGAAATTGTGAACTCGCCAACCTTTGTTGATACACTTTAGCATGCTTTGAAGGACGTTAGGTACAACATGGGAGCTTGTAGCATTTGAAGTGTCGTGGCCGACATTAAACTATTGGCTTTATGATTGTGCTTTTTAACTTTTGTCTGGATTTTTACGTTTAGCTTCCACTGTTGATTTAAACTATGTTTTGGACCTTTAAGTCTTAATCACTAATCGTGTTGATTGTGATTATGTTAATAACTTTTATACTTGATACAACATGATTAGTGGCATGATCCTAGTCAGTCGCACGCCTCACGGTAAAACCCTGCATATGGATTTTGAGGGTGAGACAGATTGGTATCAGAGCCATTGGTTATATTGAACTTGGTTTAACACTTTTTAGAAAAATCAGACTATAACATCTTCTGTACCGAAAAAGCCGCAATGACACTACACTCGAAAGTGCAAGCCCCAACATCTTTACTGCATATACTACATATGTGCCTACCTGATATTTATTCATGCATTGCATCCCAGATATGTCTAGCTCTCAAGACCCAAACGGTAAAAAACCAGTTGACACCAATTCATCCTCTCAAACCCCATAATCTTTCCCTGGTTCGAGGAGAGTTGAACGTGAGAAACGTCTCCTACAGATGCCTGATCTTGGTGAGTCTTCTACTGGTCCTTGCAAGAAACCCCGAGAGCTAACCCTCGAAGAGGCAATAATGGAAATCTAGCTGCTAAGGGAAAGTCAAGTTCTTATGATTCAGCAACACAACAATTTGGTCGCCTATGCAAGGATACTCTAGGCACAAGTGGTTAACTTGCTCTATGACTTAGACCATAACCGCAACATGGTTCTTCCTGTGGACAACAGGCTCACTGAGGCGCTAAAGAACGCCGAGGAACCCGAGGAAGATCCAAAGGAGGAACCCAAAGAAGAACCAGAGGAGGCACCAGAAGACAGTGATGATGAAGGATCGGTTGTCTCATTCGCCAATGATAACATTTGACATCACCATCTATCTCTTTTGCACTTTTATTCCTTTCCACTTAACTTAGATGAGGAGAGTTGTTCCTCATCCGACAATTGATACTGGATTTAATATTTGATTTAGAATACATTTGTGGAACTTGCAAACGATTCTAATGAAATTTTTTATTTGTATATTATACGTTGTGGTTAAATCTTCTTTTATTTTACTTATGCCATTATGATAAATTATATGTGTTATATCATTCTCATTTTTGTATTTTGTGAACGTAAAGACAATGAGTGGACATGGTAAAGGACGCGGTGGAATCAACACGATGCAGGACTGTAGGATCGTGTGATGACCCGAAAGAGTCTTTCAGAGAAGTTCTAATCTGTTTCAGATGCGGAAACTAAGAAACAGACTTCGACACAGCTTGCAAATCACTTCAAACACTGATTAGATTGACATAACACTGTTTACATGCAAGAATCAAACCGGCAGCACCTCGGTATGATTTTCAAGAACCGTTACAAATGTGATCGCTTGAAGCCTATTTATAGGCTAGGAGGTTTTGCTTGAATGTGACAAACATCAGTTCAAGCGAAATACCATGTGTTGGATTCGCTTGAAACTGATAAATGTCATTTCAAGCGAACTTCATCACTTCAAGCGAAATCACTCTAAATAACCTCTAAAATCTCCTATTTTCTCGTACAACGTGCCCTGATCTAACATATCTAGTACAAAACTCGATACAAGATGAAGTTGACAGATGTATGCACTAACAGACTCCCCCTCAGATGTTGACGAGTCTATCGTGTCGAGTCTTCACATCTCCAGTCTTTATCAGTCTCTGGGCATTCAGAATCTTTCTCTAGCTCTTTCTTCCTGGATCTCGACCTGGCTCTTGAGCTCTCTTTTTCTCTAGCAGATTCCCCCTCAACTTGTGCTGAAATCATAGACTTCTAATTCTCTTGATCAGATCTCTTGATTCTTTAAGTTCATCAGCATCAGCAATTTTAGAATAGCAACCTAGCTCACACTTTTCACAGGTTCAGAATCGAAACCTGGCTCTCTTAACACTCAGAGTCCTTAAGTATCGAAACCTGGCTAAACCTGCACATTCTCTACCCAAAAGTAAATTTTCTGATGACCATTTCTAAAGCAAAAACTTAGAATGATTTAACATTTCGAATCTGATGAACCACTTGCAGAAATGTTTTCATAAAATTTTTTCATTCAAACATTGACTCCCCCTCTCAAAATACTTAACTTTTTCAAACACTCTTTCCCAAACCTGTTCGTCATGTTTAGCACTTGGAATTTTGAAAATCAGCTTTCCAACATCAGTTGTCTAAAATCTTTTTGAATTTTTCAAAGTTTATGCTAAAACACACTGAAAATCTTTTTGGATTTTTTAATGAAATAAAATGCAGTAAAGAAATATTTACAGACAATATTTTTTGAGTTTGTGTAAGAGGATCATATCAGTTTTTGACAAGTCACAAGTACCGTTGAGCTTAGATACACATTAAGAATTAAACAATTCAGTTAGATTGCCGATATACTGATCCACTTAAATTTTCACACAAATTTCAACTGATTCAGGATATGAGTTAGATGTATTAAGAACTTAAACTCATTCATGTGTCCCACCTCTTGAATATACTCCCGTATCCAGATCCCAATATTCAGTCTTACAGGTGAGTATACCACAGATGATATCTGTAAGGGGTTAGATGCGAAACCGTGAGAGCTCAGGTCAGAACTTTCGTTCAGCAGAGAGATGATGGCTTCGACTTTTGATGTGTCCCCTTTAGAGGATCTTTTTTACAACAGCATTGATTAGCAATTTTATTGTCTCATCATTTATGCTGAGGGCGGCGCTATATTTCAAGCAAGCAGAAAGTATTCTCCGGGGACTAGGCCATTGCTTCCGCATTATCAGAAGTCCCGGGATAATACCCCAGATATCACTGAGCATAAAGACCTAGTATCTCAGAAAGAGGGACCTTTCAAACGAGATTTCAGGGGTTACCTATATATCCAAGTAGTGTTCCCCACGACATAAGCAACTTTGAATTTAAGTTTATATCCCGAAAAAGCTTACTAAATGTGTAAAAACCTATCGGCATATCATCAGTGAGACCGTTTAACGCTATTTAAACAATACAATTCTTTAGAATACTGTAACTGTCTACTGATGTACTATCATTTCCTCTTCTTTGACACAAAAACTCATTTTTGAATTTTATCATGTTTTTTACTTTTTCAAATTTTCTAATGTTTTTGGATTTTCTGAAAAATTTCGACTCCCCCTAAAATGCAAACACATTAACAAAAATTTGAAAACAAACTGTACAAAAACTTGACAACCGATATCAAATCGCTTCAAATCGCCATCCACTTGGCATAAACAATCAAAACTCCCCCTTACAACAAACTATTTTCTCATTATGATTTCAAAACACTTAAGTTTGTTTTAACCAGAATGATTTTTCCGAAAAATAAGTTTTGTTGATTTTACCACTTGTAGGTTAGGGGTTTGGTTCATCACATTGTCCAATTTTAACCACATGTATGAGAATTACATCAAGTTCAAATTAATAACCTTGAGTAATTACTTTGTCAAGACAAACCTTTGTACCAGATGTAGTAATGAAACGTCTACACAAATTCATTTTACCAACAAAGATGCCAATTCCTGCTTCACATTTACCAACCTGGAAGCTCAGGCAATTCTCACTTAATCCTGTAAAAATTTAACCTTTATAAGATTCATTTCACAAAATCATCAACTATCAAGAAAGATGCCGATTCCTGATCCACGATTACAAACTTGGGATCTCCGGCAAGTCCAGATTTTTCAAGGGAAAAGAATTTCCACCCAAGTCTTACCAACCTTGGGTGTTTTTAAATCTTGTTCAGTAGGGTTATATGTTGCTTTCTTTGTTGCATAGAAATCTTTAACCCCTTTGGCCTTTCCCTCGACCATTTTCCCAAAAATTTTCTTAACATTCCCATTGAATGTTTTCTCAATATCAAATTCCTTCTTATCAGAAAAGAATTGATTTGATATCTCTACCTTACCAACCTTTTGCTTAATTTTTTCAAATGTCAAAGATGGAATTTTAACATCATCTTCAACTTGTGGCTCCTCTGATTTTGTGGAATCAGGTTCATCGCCGACTTTCTCATCAAACCTTTTAACAACCCACATTTGATTGTCTTTTGCTTTCTTTTTATAAAAATTTTTCTTTGAACTCTCACCAACTTCATAAATCGAATTTTCAAAAATTTTGAATCTTTCAGTTGGTGGTTCAACATCAACAACTTTTTCTTTCAGTTTTTCAGATACTCCCTGTTTTGGTTTTGCCGTTTGAGTACAAACTGATGCAATATGACCAACTTCATTGCATTTGAAACATATTCGAGTATCCTTCCTGTGAAAAACTCCAGTTCCTTTTCTCTTTTGTTCATCAAGAAACTCCTGGTTTGATTGTCTCCAGAAAGGTTTCTTCTGTTCTTCCTCAGCACTTCCTCCTGAAACAAATGTTATGTTTGTTTTAGAAATTTTATCATTTTTATAATTTTTAGGTGGAATAAAACCCAAACCTTTCTTTTTGTAGCTACCATTATGATTTGATTTCTTTTGAAAACCAAAACCAGAATTATAACCCTTTTTCTTGTTTAATCGTTGTTGAACTCTTGAAGTGTATTTTTTAGGTTTTTCAATAAGATTTAAATCTTTTATTTCAGAAATATTAATTTCTGTCATTTTGAAAACCTTTTTAATCATTTTAGTTCTAACACTTCTTATTGGAAACTCTTTGTCAGAATATAATTTGTCAGAATCATTCAAAGTATATACTACTTCGAATGTTTCATCATTCAAAATTGATTTTGATAACAAAAATTCTTTACTGTAAGCCCTTTTAACCATCGGTTTTGAACTGTTGACTGACGAACTTGACCCTCCTGACTCAGACTTTGACCCAGACTCCTCATCTGTATCCAACACCTGATCGACCACCTTTTTAATTAACTCAGACTCATGATCAGTGTCAGACGATGTGAAAGTGACGTCAATGTTTTCTGGTAATTCATCAGTTATATCAGACTTCAGTTTTATATTGACTGCCATTTGAACTTGCTCCTCATTTGGTTTTCTGGGAGAATAACCTTCCCAGATCGGAGGTGGACACTTGTTATAGCTAACAGTCGGTTTCTTACCAGTATCCTTCTTCTTAAGCTTTTCATCATCTTTAAAGGCTTCAAAACCTGCAACAGTTGGATAAATGCGATCAATAAGATAATCAGAACTAGAATAACTCTGTAATAATCGTCTGATCCTCTCATTTTCAATTTTCTCGGTTTCCAACTCTTGCCTCCATTTTGCACTTTCTTCGATGTAGAAGTTAATAGCCTTTTGCTTTGTCATCATTGTTGCGTTCATCATTGTCAAAGCCTTCTCTCTTTCAGAATTTGTCTTTTGAAGACCAGTTACTGTTCTGTTCAAAACGTCATACGACTCCTTACGTAGTTTAGATTGAACAGCAATTGTTCCTTCATCTTCTCAAGCTCAGTCAGCTTTTCATCCTTTGTTGCACATTCTTTGCAAGTATCCAAACACTTTTGGCATGGTTTGATGACTTCCACAATCTTTTCAACTTCTATGATCTTCTCAACTTCAATCACCTTTTCTGCTTCAGTTACCTGCTCAGCTTCAACAATCTTCTCAGTAACAATTTTATCTTCTTCCATTTAACAACCTCATCAGTCTTCATTTGCTTTAGATGTTTTGCTGCTCGTCTCTCTTTTAGTTTCTCCATGCGATCTGCAAAATAAAAATGAAAACTTTCAGGAGAAAGATGAGATTTTGCAATATTAATATGTTTTTCTTCTTCATCATCACTACTATCATCAGTTGGTGATTGATCAAACTCTACTGATTTGTCAGAACTATCATCTGAAGAACCAGAATCAGATGGTGTTTGATCAAAAATAATTTCTCTTTCTGAACTTTCATCACTTTGTAAACTTTCATCTGAACTCTGTGAACTTTCTTCTGATGAAACAGATTTTTCATCTTCATTCTTCACACTAACACCAATAGATTTCATCCACTCGGTGAACATGTCTGATTCTTTCACAATCTTTGCAATGAAAGCTTTGAAATTCCCATTCTCATCTGCAAACATATCCCAGCTGAACCCTTCAGGTAACCTTTCATCATCTTGATTGATTAGGCATGCTTTGTTGTCAGATGAAATGTATTTATCCCAGTTAAAATTTTCTTGATTCACTAAACATGCTCTCTTTGAATCCTCAATCACTTTTCTACCATGAGCCACCTGCGGTTCTTGTTGTTGTTGTTGACCAACTTGCTGATATATAGCTTTCCGGTAGTAGTCATCTTTTCCGAAAGGATTCTTTGGATCAATTGCCTCTCTATTCTTGCATTCCCTCTTGAAATGACCTTTCTCCTTGCATCGAAAACAAGTAACTTTAGATTTATCAAAACCCAAAGTTGAAACATGTGCATCAAGAAAGTCATTTCTTCTGGTAATCAGTTTGAACTTTTCGGCTCTTCTCAGGACACTAGCTAGACACCATTTGATGTCCATGAGCTCCATCTCTTCAGCGTCTATCTGATCGTAATCCTCCTTTGTTAGCATAGGATTCCCGATCCTCCCTGCAACCAATCCTTCATATGATAGTAACACGGAACCAAGTAATGCCATATGATCTTTAGCAACTTCTTCAGAGAAACTTTGACCATCAGGAAGATTCAAAGCAATGTTGCATTGTATCACACAACCATTTCCAGTTTTTGAACTTTGATGCTGAAAACTTGATGTTGTTTCTTTTGGATTAACACTTGGATATGAAGAGAATCCACTGCTTTTGTTTGAATTTTGATCAACTTTTTCAGATGAGTCTCCAACACAAAAAGTAGTTTGAATCTTTGGACTTCTTTCAATTTCTGGAATACTTCCTTTGTAGCACATTTTCACGTCTTGTTGACTACTTGGATTGTTCATCCTCGCAATCTTATGCTGTTCCAGATCTTGACCTTCAATTTTCTCGATTAACTGAGAAATTGTTAACCCATCATATACCCCAGTATTCTTCAAAATCATCAAGTAAGTACCCCATTCTTTTTGCGGTAAAGCGTCAGCTAACTTGTCGTCCCATTCTTCACGATCTTTGGTGATGCTTAGCATTGACATGGATCGCACTATGTGGCAATATCGTTCAATTAGCTTCTTTGTATCTTCCCCAGGCAAACTAGTGAATAGATCAAATTCTTTTTTTAAGCAGTGCCTTTTTACTCTTAATCATATTCTCACTACCCTCAAACTTGACTTTAAGAGCATCCCAGATTGACTTTGATGTCTTATCATGTTGAAGCAAGATAAAGATGTCTTCTTTAATAGCTTGCTGTAACAGACTTATCATCATCTTTTCAGCTCGGTACATTTCCCGTTCTTGGTCATTAAATTCTGAGATTTGTTTTTCAGTTTGCAATTCAGTACGAGGTAATACGTATCTCTTCAGAATACACTCCCATGATCTAAGATGATTGACTTGAACCCAGTTTTCAAAGCGATCTTTCCATCTGTAATATTCTTCAATGCTCATTAGCTTCGGGGGTTTTTGAGTAGTTCCAGTTTCATTTTCCGGATTAATGTTTTGAGCAATGGAAGCCGGAGTAGTTGGGGATGTTGCAAACGCGTTGTAAAAATCTTCACTAATGATTCGGAAAATTTTTCACAAAACAGAACTTTCAAGCGAGATAGGGTCTTCAAGCGAAATACCCGACTTGTAACTTTCAAGCGAAAACCCAAGTGAACTATTTGTCAGTTTCAAGCGAACTAACCAACAAAATTCAAATGAAAACCTGCTGAAGCGAAATACCAGTACTTTCAAGCGATACCTTCTATTTCAAGCGAAAAGACTTAGTTCGCTTGAAATGAACATAATCTTTCAAGCGAAACCTGATGGTATGTTCAAGCGAAACCACTTCGAAGGTCCATTTTATCCATTTTTAGTCTGAATTTTAAACAGAAACTTTCAAGGGTTTGTTAATATGCACTATTATACATTCTGTGAGAAATTGAGCTGATTTCGACCGTTAAAACTTGTTTTAATGAAGAAAAGGTGTAGAAAAAACAGAAATTTCGAGCTGAATCGGAAAGAACCCCTCCTCCTTAGCTCTGATACCAGTTGTAGGATCGTGTGATGACCCGAAAGAGTCTTTCAGAGAAGTTCTAATATGTTTCAGATGCGGAAACTAAGAAACAGACTTCGACACAGCTTGCAAATCACTTTAAACACTGATTAGATTGATATAACACTGTTTACATCCAAGAATCAAACCGGCAGCACCTCGGTATGATTTTAAAGAACCGTTACAAATGTGATCGCTTGAAGCCTATTTATAGGTTAGGAAGTTTCGCTTGAATGTGACAAACTTCAGTTCAAGCGAAATACCATGTGTTGGATTCGCTTGAAACTGATAAATGTCATTTCAAGCGAACTTCATCACTTCAAGCGAAATCACTCTAAATAACCTCTAAAATCTCCTATTTTCTCGTACAACGTGCCCTGATATAACATATCTAGTACAAAACTCGATACAAGACGAAGTTGACAGATGTATGCACTAACAAGGACCAACTCACGGCCATGATCAACGAGCGAGTTACCGAGGCTTTGGAGGCCTACCAGGCAGCTCACCCGGGAGGTAAAACAATCATTCTTTTACGCTACAAGTCAACCTACTCAAACCCCAGCCTGTACTTTCAAAATTTTTATGGACTGCAAGCCTCTTTTCTTCAACGGTACTGAAAGAGAATTTGGTCTACTACATTGGGTTGGGAAGGTGGAATTTGTCTTCGAAATGCGTAACTGTCTTGGCAACAGCCGGGTCAAATTTGCAACTAGTACACTGGAAGGGAATGCGCTATCTTGGTGGAATGCGCATGTGCAAATGCTTAGCTTGGCAACTACTAATGCTACACCTTGGAATGATTTCAATGATTTGCTTAACGAGGAGTATTGTCATTGGGATGACGTACAGAAGCGAGAAGTGGAATACTATAATCTCAAGATGGTCGGTTCAGAGATTGAAGCCTACATTAAGCGTTCAAACGATCTGGCTGCTCTTTGCCCAAACATATATGAACCACTATACAAGCGAATTGAACTCTACCTCCACGATCTGGCCCCCAGAAATTCAAAGTATGGTGACCTCCGCCAATTTTTCTACGATTCAGCGAATTATCAGACTAGCTCACAAGCTCATGGATCAAGCGATCGAACAAGGCAAGCCACCCAAACAAAATTCTTCAGTCCCTGGTACTTCAACTGAAATCGAATGCAAATGGGACGGAAATCAAGGCAAGGATTCCAGTTCTACCCAACCCCACACGCAACAAAGGAGGTTCGACAACAACAAAACCTCTAACCAGCAGTCTTCTACAAATCAGGATCAAGGTGGTTATCAAGGGAATCAGCCGAAATGCGACAAGTGCAATCTACACCATTTTGGCCAATGTGAGAAGAACCGCTGTCAACGGTGTGGAAAGCCGGGGCACACGACAAAAGATTGCAGAGGCCAATTTCCAGTGAGGCAGAACCAGCAGCAACAGTTGCCAGGTCAACAGAACCAGAGGTCATAACAATTATAACAGGGTAACGGGAAAGGATGCTTCAAGTGTGAAGCTAAATGGCATTTCAGGAAGGATTGCCCCCAACTGAATCAGAATCACAACAACAACTACAACAACAATGGCACCGGTAACAACAACAATGGTGGAAATTGTGCAAGGGGATAATCCTTTGTAATTGGCTTGGGGGAAGCAAGAAACGACCCTAATACAGTGACGAGTAAGTTCCTACTTGATGATTACTTTGTTTCCATACTTTTTGATTCTAGAGCCGATTACAATTATGTGTCCTTAAGTGTTAGAAAGTTGCTTAAGTCTACTCCAACCCCCCTGAAATCTAAACACAGTAGAGCTAGCCAATGGCAAAAACATCGAGGCAACTCACATCATTAACGGCTGTAAGTTTGATTTATCCGGTCAAAGTTTTGATATCGACCTTATCCTTGTTATTCTTGGAAGTTTCAACGTTGTCGTCGAAATGGATTGATTATCCCATCATCGAGCCGAATTACTCTATCAGGAGAAGATTTTCCGTATTCCCCATTCCGCCATGTCACACCCCGACCGCGATAAAACAACTAAACCGTGGCGGAAACGTCGGGGAGTGGAGCAACAGAATTATTGTTTCACAACCATGGATTAAAAAGTTTCGTTTTATTGAATAGTTAAACATTTACGTTGTCTGCAAGTTAAAACAAGCAAGTTAAACATAGACTATCATCGTTATTAGGTCACTAAGGCCTCGTCCAGTCCTAAGTGAGCATGCATCCTATTAGCAATCGACATCATTCAACACCACCTGAAACATATGTAAAAATAAAGTCAGCAAAGAAATGTCGGCACGCAAATAGGTTTTGTGTGAGTGTCAGATTCAGGGCTCGTTTACATGTTGAAATAACTCGTGTAAATCCGTTAATCAATATTAGAAAACCTTGTTTTGTAAAACATTTGTATTGTAAAATGAATAACCAACTCAAAACAAATTGGTTATAGTTTATGAAACCTTGATGCCATGAATCTTAACCCAAAATATTTGTTTATGTAAACCCAAATCGTAAATCGTTCTTGTAATAAAACTCGTATGGTTTATATCATTTAGTAAACATCGTTGTGTGTCTCGTTTGAAAATCGTTCGACTAAGTGAACTAAATAACGTTACGGAATATAATATGATAAAAACACTTATATATAAGAAGTACCAGCGGCATATCTACCATGCTTTTATCACATTACACCCGTCCCGTTATTTAATCACTAACCAAAAACCAATCGTTCGTTCAATTCGTTTAACTCGTTTCAATCGTTTAAATCATTCAATCGTTCAATATCGTTCAATCGTTCAAAATCGTTCTCGTTTTAATTGTGGAAACTACTTTTGGTCGTGTCGTGGAATACATTCAAACCTTCGTAACTCGTCCAACGTTCAACTCGTATTAACGAACCACCAAAGGGTATGTTAACAATTAACAGGTTCGGTCGTTACCCACATAACCCCCAGACATAACCATGGGTGCAGTCTGATAACGGGATTTGTCAGATCCTATGGTACCATAACCTAATACTGGTCCGCTTGGCCAAAGCTAATGAATGTCATTCGTTATGTAAATACGTCCAACAAGTTCGTTCACATTATCGAAAATCGTTATTGTTTAATATAAACCATAGTATTCTTTTTTGAAATCATCGTTGTAAGCATCAAAATCGTTTAACACATTTGAATCACCCCAAAACAATTTAAAATAGTAAAATAGGGGAACTATGTACTCACATCGAAGTGCAAGTATCCTTGATTAGATGGACTAGCAAAGCTCGAGTAAACAAAGGAATTCAAGTAGCACCTAGTAACCGGATCGCTAGTTAATAAATCGATACCTAAATCGGAAGATCGGGTAGAATGAGGTCTCGTAAACCAAATGAGTATTGGAACTCATATGCTATGGTTTAACAAATCCTACATCCTAAATTGAAAACTATCCTAAGTGCTTACGACCCGTTACGACCCATTAAGGTGGCTTATGCTACTTTAATGTGTCGTTCGTGCAAAAGCGCGTTCGAGACGCCTAACTAGTCCTATGACAAGTATTATATGCCCTAACATGTTTAAATATGTTGCATAATCAGTTTAAATGACAAAAGTTAAGTTACATATGCTTAAATACCAATTATGCATGAAAAGGGCATTTTGGTCATTTTCCTAAGGCATATAAAATACATATCATACAACTAATAAAACTAAGTGACCATAAGGTATAACCTCGGAAGGTTATTCCCTATTCAACTATGGTCCCAAAATATGCTTGGTCAGATCCTAACGATCGACCAAACGGGTCGGGTTCGAAAGTCTAAGCGGTTGTCAAGACCGCTTGACTTACGACGCTATACAAGCACTAGACTAAAAGTGACGAGTTAAACATGTTAAAACATGTTTAACTAAGTTAGAAAACAGGTTTTTATATCAAAACAAAGTGTTTTGATTCCCAAAGATAGTTTCGTCTCAAAATGCGCATAAACGGCATTTTGACCGAAACTTTGACTCGTCACTTCGACTAATCAACGTGGTAATCTGTAGGTATAGTCACAAGGGACTATAACCATCGTGATTACGCTCAAGTTGCAAAGTTCAAACGAACTTTGTGTTGACCAACTCGTGGTCAAACCAGAAAGTCAAACACTGTTTGACTTTCACGCTTGAAAAGCAATAAAAGCATGAAAGAAGCTTACAAAAGGTCCAAGCAATGAAGAATTTGATCTAAAACACTCAGGTATGAAGCTAAGGCTTCAACTTAGAGTAGATTTAGAGCAAATGGTGTGAGGAATGAGTGAAGATCAAGTGGGTATTTATAGTAAGTCATGAGTTAACAAGATCTTGACATGTGTTTTTGCAATAATCAAAGCTCAATCCTCACCATCCACTTGTGCCCATAGATCACAAAACATGGGAACTCAAAAACTATCAAATGGTATTCAAAATCAGGGGTTAAAACCATCAAAATCAGCTCAAATGACCAGAATCATAGTTTTTGTCTGACATGTTGTCGTGGGCTGCGTAGACCCACATATGTTCTTACACGCCCCTCCTAGACTTGTTTCACAGAATGTCAGTTTTAGTCCCTGCATGTCCAAAACTTGGTTTTTGATGCATTTTCGACGCATTTAAGCCCTTTTAACCCCATTTCAAAGCTCTACAATGAAGTTAAAGTATAGGGAACATGAAAAAATGCTTGAAAACATCTCGGATGTCGGTTCGTTTGTTCGTACGGTTGCGTTGTTCGGTTAATTAAGACGAAAACTCGAACGGACGCGAAAACGATCCAAATTACGCGACGAGTGGTATTTTGCATTTAAATTACTAAAATAAAATATTTTAATGATTACAAAAATTTTTGGATGTCCGGAGATGTTCCGAACGTAAGATATGCGCAAAAATGTAAACTTATGCACTTTTTTACGCTTTTAGTCCCTGTTTGATCAAAAAGTTTATTTTCGCATACCGAACACCTCAAAGCCTATTTCTAAGCTATGTAAAGGATATTTATGGTATGTTTAACTTATGATCATGTTCCAGAATGTTCGATACAGTATGAATCGGCATAGTTTCGCAGTTTGACACAAATAGTCCCTGCGATCGAATAAACTTGTTTTCGACACACCAAACCATCCAAAACTTATTTCTAAGTTATGTAGAGTTTATTTAAAGTATGTTAAGCCTATGTCACTATTCAGAAGTATTTGTCGCATTAAACTGATTACGTTTACGCATCAGTTTGCGTATAACTTTTCAGAAAGCGATTTAAAGCTTGAAATCAAACTTGAATCATATCGTAAAATCATCAAGCACAAATACACATATATTAACACCAAAACACATTGTTTTATTGATAATTGATATTGTTTTACATCGTACATCGTTTACAGAGCACAGTTGTCATAGTCTCCCCTACTTTAGGAAATTTCGTCCCGAAATTTTAACTAGAGGAAACTTCTGAAAACAAATGCGGATATTTCGCTTTCATTTGGTCCTCACGTTGCCAAGTAAACTCTGGGCCATGTTTAGACTCCTAGCGAACTTTGACTAATCGTATTCGCTTGTTCTTCAGTTGCTTGACTGCACGGTCCATTATCTCTACAGGTTTCTCGACAAAGTGCATCATTTCATCGACTTGAATCTCGTCGGGTGGTATATGAAGATCAGTATTGGCTAAACACTTTCGTAGATTGGACACGTGGAATGTTGGGTGAATATTCCCAAGTTTAGGAGGTAGCTCAAGTCGATAGGCAACCTTTCCGATTCTTTCAACAATCTTGAATGGTCTAACATATCGTGGTGCATGTTTTCCTTTCTTTCCAAATCTCACCACTCCCTTCCAAGGGGATACCTTGAGTAGGAAACAGTCTCCGACTTGAAATTCCAAGGGCTTGCGTCGCATATCCGCATAACTCTTTTGACGGCTTCTAGCTGTCAGAAGATTACCGCGAATTTTCTTGATTTTATCTGTCGTTTCCAGAATGAGCTCAGGTCTAGTAAGCTGAGCTTCACTGATCTCATTCCAACAGACAGGTGAACGGAATTTTCGACCGTATAAAGCTTCGAACGATTCCATATTGATGCTAGCATGATAACTATCGTCGTAAGAGAATTCAATCAACGGTAGATGGGAATCCCAATTACCACCAAAGTCTATCACGCATGCTCTAAGCATAACCTCCAACGTTTGTATCGTCCTCTCAGATTGTCCATCTGTTTGGGGATGATAAGCACTGCTTAGATTTAGTTGGGTTCCTAAAGTAGATTGCATGGTTTTCCAAAAGTGAGATGAAAATCGAGCATCACGATCGGATATGATATTTAAAAGAACACCATGTCGAGATACAATCTCGTCAACATAAATCTTGGCAAGTTTATCAGTAGATAGATCCTCGCGAATCGGTATAAAATGAGTTGACTTCGTTAATCGATTGATGATAACCCAAATAGCATCGTGACCTCTAGATGTGCGCAAACCGGTATCTCTGGTTGTACAAGGAAACCAGAAGGTCGTTGATGTTCAGCCTTGACTTTGAGACAAGTTAGGCATTTCGATACATATGAAGCAATATCCTTCTTCATACCAGGCGACCAATAGTGAGTACGAAGATCCTTGTACATTTCATCCATCACTAAAGTGCGAAGATCGTCTTGTTTCGGAATCCACAAACGATTCTTGAAATAAAGTAACCCATCGTCTTTCATTTCGAGTTTAAGCTCAAGTTGAAGTGGTAGCTCATATTTCAATAAGCCTTTGGTTTCACAAGATCGTTGTGCTTGAAGGACACGAGATTGGATATCAGATAGAGTTCGAACAAAATTAAGCTTGGCGCGTTCCTTTCGACTTAGCGCATCGGCTACGACATTCTTCTTACCAGGATGGTAGCGAATCTCGCAATCGTAATCGTTCAAGAGTTTGACCCAGCGTCGTTGCCGCATGTTTAGCTCCTTCTGATTAAGAATGTGCTGGAGACTTTTGTGATCTGTGAAAATCACACATTTCATTCCATAAATATAGTGTCTCCAGATTTTGAGAGCAAAAACCACTGCACCTAACTCAAGATCATGAGTGGTGTAGTGATGTGTGCAAAATTCAACATATAAATTACATCAAATGAGGCATAAAACTAACCCTTTTTTAGTACTAATGTTGGAAAAAGTGTGCTTTTGTCTTTCTTTTGTATTTTCAGGGCTAAATGAGCTTAAATGAACAAAAGAAGCAAAAATGCAGCCAAATCCAACAATAATACAAGAAAAGGAATAAACGTGGCATGGCCGACCCCTCGACAGCATCTCCCCAAGCAAAAACAAGAGTACAGAAGGCTGAACACGCCCCGTGCTCACTGAGCACGGGGGCGTGCCCAAGTGTCTGCAGAAAAGAAAAAGTTGTAGAAGCTTCTATCACCCACCACGGGGGCGTGCCCAGCGGACACGGGGCCGTGGTCAACGCAAAGATTCACAGAATCTAGGCAAATCTTGATAGTACATATACACTTCTGTACACGGGGTCGTGCCCAGCGGACACGGGGGTGTGGTCAACTAATGCAGACAAACTGCATTTAATGAAGAAATAGAAGATGGGTGGACACGGGGCCGTGCCCAATGGACACGAGGCCGTGTCCGGGCTTCTGTGTAGGCTATAAATAGGGGTGCTTGGCTCACTTGCAAACCGTCCCTTGGCAAACCACCTCTCTCACACTTCACCCACCCACCACCACCATCACAACCCACATCCACCACCATCATCCATCATAGAGTGTGTGAGTAGTCTAGGGATCCAAGATTGATCGTAAGAGTTCTTGACAATCAAATGCCATGTTTGCCTAAGTCTCTTACATCACTTGGTGCAGACAAGTGTTTAGTGTAATACTTTTTATTTTTAATCTTTTCGAACTTTTTATTTGGTTATGTATTAATGACTTTAATAACTAGTTTCTTATGTTAAAGGTGAATCTTCCTTATCGTTTGTCTGTGGTGTCTTGACATTATTTTACTGTCTATATAAAATAAAATATTTTCACCATTCATATCTCCACGGTCTATATGGAGATATGTTGGCTACCTGGTCGGGGGTTAAGGGAACGGTTTGGCAAGAGTCTTGCCTTGTTCAGTGTATAGATCCTGCAAGGACCTGGGTCAACTTTAGTGGGATCTCCTTCAATACCCACTGGTATTGGATGGCGGGGGTCCGAACTCCTTGATCCCCTCATATGTAAACTACTATTAAAACTTTAACCCGGCTACTTAGGATTGTATCCCTGCTGACTCAAACTACTTAGCCATGGGTAACGTCACCTTCAAAAGAGGGGCCTACCACAATATGCATTAATAACTTAATTAATTATATTTCAATAATCCAACCCTTTAGGATTGTATCCTTGCTGACTCAAACTACTGGGTTGAGGGTAACGTCACCTTCAAAAGAGGGGCCTACTACTATAACTAAGATAATCTCTTAAAAAGTGCAAAAGTGCAGAAATAATCAAAGGTTACACTAAATGTGAGTCAGTTCCAAGTGATTCATCTTGTCTATCTGTTTTTATTTTTATTTTCAACATTTTTAGATAGTTTTTATTTTCCAGTTTAAAACCCTTTTTTAAATTTTTGATTTGATTAGATGTTGAGGATAAACCGGTACTAAAAGCTCTTGTGTCCTTGGACGACCTCGGTATCTTACCAACACTATACTACGCTCATGATGGGTGCACTTGCCCATATGTGTGTTTAGTGTTAGTAAATATCGTGTTTTATAAATTTAAAACTTGGCTAAAAGTGTTAAAAAGGGCTTAAAATATAGATTAAAAACTATACACATTAACACACATCAAGTTTTTTGGTGCCGTTGCTGGGGACACAAGGATTTTAAGAAAGTTAGGAATCAACGGCATAATAGTTTTTCTTATTTTTCTGTTTTTTTAGGATTTTTCTTAGATTTTCAGCTTCTGCAGAACTCAGCACGGGAGGTGCCCGCTGAACACGCCCCGTGCCCAATTTTTGGTACTGGCAATCCTGTTTTAAGTCAGACAGTAGCTGAATACGAGGCCGTGCCCACTCAACACGCCCCATGCCCAAGTTTCAATTACTGAAAACAGAAGCGTAAGATCCCGATGGTTGGTAATTTCTGACACGAACATGAGTGATACTGATTTTTTTTACTATCGGCCCTCTTATGGTACGTGGTGTCAAATATGTGGTGGCAATCATAAAGATTTAGAATGTTATTTTCTAAATTATAAGCCCCACTATATAGACTCATTGTTTTCCTGTAGCCTTAAGAGGGGCGAAAGTAAAAATAATCCTTATCTCTCCCTCGAATGCTCTCAATCGACCCTTCTAGGAGAAATGCTTCTTGATGAATTATTTCAAATGGAAGATCTAATTTTTAATTGGGTAAAAGAACTTGAATTGGATTTCATTAATTCACTTCAAGACGATACCCAAGAAGAATTGTTGGGATCACATTCGAATAAAAACAACTTCGTTGTTCCCGAAACTACCTCTAACCCTCTTGATGACTTGAGCGATAGTCGTCCCTGTGTCGATTGTGCCGTGAAGGACTCCCCATCGACTTCGTTGGATGCATACATAGACCTGAGTGATTCGGCATACACCTTCTTTAACAAGAGCCCGGGAAAGGGTTGGACTTGTCCACCTACATTTAGCATAGGAATCACCCTCACCGACAACCTCTTGCGTTCTCGTCTAAATCTAGAACAATTAAGGTATCTCAGGCACTTCGGGGTTGTTCCGTCCAGTAAGGAACCACCCGATCCGGATAAATTCCTTAAAAATAGATGAAACTTCATAAACAGCCTCTAAACACGGGGCCGTGTCCAGGTCAGCACGCCCCCGTGTCCACCAAAAGATTCCCATCTGACTTTTTGCCAGAATACAGACAAAATGTGTCAGGATCTTGCCTGCACACGGGGCCGTGTCCAGCCGACACGGGGCCGTGTGCAGCTTGCTGTCGTTTTCTATAAATGCAGCCAAGAATCCTGCATATTTGGACCACTCCAAAAGACAGAGATTTGCTGGATCTTCACACATACCCTCCTAGGTATATTCTAAAGAAGGTTCCCAACAACCATCTTGTCTTTTCCACTTTTGTCTCTTGCCTTCTTCTTCATTTTTACCTCAAAACACCTCCATTAAAGCTTGAAATCTCCATGGTTTCAAGCCTTATTGAGATTTTTATTCAAGGAAACTTGTTAAAAATAAGTTTTACAACATTGTTTTAAGTTATTTCTGCTTAAAAAAACCTTAAGAGTTAGAAAATAATTTGAAACTCCAAGATTCCTTGTTCAAAAAATCTGCAGAAAGGTGAACACGGGGCCGTGCTCATTGAGCACGGGGCCGTGCCCGAGGTACTGTTTCATTAAAATGAACTCTTTTTAGTTTTTTTTCATAGAATGTCAAGCCAAAACAGTGGAACTTCATCAAGACATTCCCGAAACAATCGAAGAGAACGCAGACCTTCAATCGAAGCGACTCTCGTACGCTAAGTTATGGCATTACGCGAAGCTTTAGATGAGATGACATCAGTAGAGGAGATCCTGATTGACCGTATAAACTATCTTACGGTGGGGTTAGAAAACAGTTTTCAAGAAATCAACCTCTTGCACCAGAGGTTGAACATTCTTGTGACACCTCCCATGGAAGCAATTCTCCCCCAAGAGGATTGGAACCTAGCACTTGGAGTCAATAATCCCACCGGATGGGATGACATCCCCGCGGAGCCTCCTCTCGACAACTTGCAAGAAGTCCCGGTGGAAGTTACACCCCCACAAAATGATGCCAATGAGCCCGCTTTTCTTCTCCCTAGGGAGATAGATGAATGGCTTGCAGACATATGAGGGACCCATATCCGGAGGAAGAAGTTCTTCGAGCCGCATCCAACCGAGAGAAGTATCTTTTCAGAAATTTTGCTAGTAGAATAAACTTTAGGCTAGAACTTCTTGGTTTAGACTTCTTGTGCTTTATGACCTATTTATCTAGGAATTTTAATTTATTAGGAATATTATGTAACTTTCTCTATCGAATGAATGATGGTTTTTTTTATTTGGTGTTTGGATGATGTTGTAATGGGTAAAACACACTCGGGATGGTGAAGGATACCAAGGGAAACTTGAACCAAACTCCCCATGCACAAAAACAGAGCCTCCCGCAAATTTTTCTTCATTACAGCAAGTTCGGCACGGGCCGTGTCCAACCAACACGACCCCGTGCTGAACCATCTACAGAGGATAGCCCAGTTCAGGTAACTGGACACGGGGCGTGTTCACTGAACACGCCCCCGTGCCCAGGCTTCTGTTTCTTTTTACTAATTTTTGTTACTGGCAACCTGAACACGGGGCCGTGCCTGGACACCACGGGCCCGTGTCCAGATGCCCAGTAACATAAAAATTTGTTTTTAAACACACTTTTACACATTCAATCAACCTAAAAACTTATTTTTGGGGCACATTGAGGACAATGTGTAATTTAAGTGTGGGGGGGGGGGGATGCTAAAACCTTGAATTTTGCAAGTCCTAATTACAAGCCTACACAAAACTCTATTGTAACCGCTAAACACCCCAATTTTTTTTCAAAATCTTTTTAATTTTTTTACTTGTCTTGGTTTAATTTGGGAATTACAAGTTCTAAAAAGGTGTATTTTTACAAATTTACAACCGATAGCGTCGTGATAAAAAGAACCAACATAAGAAAATTATGAAACGACATGACAAATCTAGTTAAAATTTGATTATATATATACTTGATCACATAAAAACCCATTCCCACAAAAGTGAGTTTTGAGCCTTTATTGAGCATATAAATACACATCTTTAAGCTAAATGCTCATTTTTCGTTTCTTGTGTGAATAGCCGCTTGGTTCTTACGACTCTAGAACTTGCTACGACGATACAATCCCGGTCCTTACCAACTTAAACCCAAGTAAGTAAATGATGGAGGCATTATGACTAACCCTTTTTTATTTCAACACCATTATTTTTTTTTACCACCTACCCAAAATCCCCCTAGTTAACCCCTTTGAGACTAAACCTTTTCATTTCTTAACCCAAAACAAACACCCTTTTACCCACCAAAACCCGTTTTCATTTTAAATCCTTTATTTTAGTAACAAAGCTCGGTTTTCTTGTGACTTCCTTATAAAAAAAAATTATAAAGAAAAATGAAGTTAGCAATAAACAAACAAAGCTTATCAAAAGAAGGATTGTTTGAATAAATGCTTCATTGAATAAAAAGTCACAAAAACAAAATGTTTTACGAAAACCGACGCTTTTTACGCCTTTCGCCCTTTTCTACTAACCACTAACCCAACCACCTACCTTTAACCCAAGCCTAACCCCTACCCCAAAAGTCCTCTTGATATCTACAAAGATTTATAGTTAAAAAGGAGGATGATTGATTGCTTGGCAAGCTTATGGTAGAAGTAAGTTCCATGCCGCTCTCGAGTGTTTCACAAAAATACATCTTCCACCGAGTGTTGAGTGATCCCCCGTGAGGTATGTGAACTTGTATATAAATGGAATTTTAAAGAGGCATGTTATGCCCTAATAAGTAATTTATCTTATGTAATATTTTGAATAAATCATGACGAATAGGATCGTAAATAAAATAAAAATAAAACCTAATAAAGAATCATGAATCCCGACACTCTATGACAAGCCCAAAACCTTCTCTTCTACCCATTCCATTTGGGTGTGTAAGCCACAAAATAAAGAGTTTTGCTTGAGGACAAGCAAAGATTCAAGTGTGGGGGTATTTGATGTGTGCAAAATGCAACATATAAATTATATCAAATGAGGCATAAAACTAACCCTTTTTTAGTACTAATGGTGGAAAAAGTGTGCTTTTGTCTTCCTTTTGTATTTTCAGGGTTAAATGAGCTTTAAATGAACAAAAGAAACAAAAATGCAGCCAAATCTAACAATAATACAAGAAAAGGAATAAACGTGGCATCTCCCCAAGCAAAAACAAGAGAACAGAAGGCTGAACACGCCCCGTGCTCACTGACCACGGGGGCGTGCCCAAGTGTCTGTAGAAAAGACAAAGTTGTAGAAGCTTCTATCACCCACCACGGGGGCGTGCCCAGCGGACACAGGGCCGTGGTCAACGCAAAGATTCGCAGAATCTAGGAAAATCTTGATAGTACAGATACGCTTCTGCACACGGGGTCGTGCCCAGCGGACACGGGGGCATGGTCAACTAATGCAGACAAACTGCATTTAATGAAGAAAGAGAAGATGGGTGGACACGGGGCCGTGGCCAATGGACACGGGGCCGTGTCCGGGCTTCTGTGCAGGCTATAAATAGGGGTGCTTGGCTCACTTGCAAACCATCCCTTGGCAAACCACCTCTCTCACACTTCACCCACCCACCACCACCATCACAACCCACATCCACCACTATCATCCATCATCCATCATAGAGTGTGTGAGTAGTCTCGGGATCCAAGATTGATCGTAAGAGTTCTTGACAATCAAAGGCCATGTTTGCCTAAGTCTCTTACATCACTTGGTGAAGACAAGTGTTTAGTGTAATACTTTTTATTTTTAATCTTTTAGCACTTTTTATTTGGTTATGTATTAATGACTTTAATAAATAGTTTCTTATGTTGAAGGTGAATCTTCCTTATCGTTTGTCCGTGGTGTCTTGGCATTATTTTACTGTCTATATAAAATAAAAGATTTTCGCCATTCATATCTCCACAGTCTATATGGAGATATGTTGGCTACCTGGTCGGGGGTTAAGGGAATGGTTTGGTAAGAGTCTTGCCTTGTTCAGTGTATAGATCCTGCAAGGACCTGCGTCAACTTTAGTAGGATATCCTTCAATACCCACTGGTATTGGATGGCGGGGGTCCGAACTCCTTGATCCCCTCATATGTAAACTACTATTAAAACTTTAACCCGGCTACTTAAGATTGTATCCCTGCTGACTCAAACTACTTAGCCGAGGGTAACGTCACCTTCAAAAGAGGGGCCTACCACAATATGCATTAATAACTTAATTAATTGTCTTTCAATAATCCAACCCTTTAGCATTGTATCCTTGCTGACTCAAACTACTGGGTTGAGGGTAACGTCACCTTCAAAAGAGGGGCCTACTACTATAACTAAGATAATATCTTAAAAAGTGCAAAAGTGCAAAAGTGCAAAAATAATCAAAGGTTACACCAAATGCGAGTCGGATCCAAGTGATTCATCTTGTCTACCTGGTTTTATTTTTATTTTTATTTTCAGCATTTTTATATAGTTTTTATTTTCTAGTTTAAAGCCTTTTTCTAAATTTTTCATTTGATTAGACATTGAGGATAAACCAGTACTAAAAGCTCTTGTGTCCTTGGACGACCTCGGTTGCACTTGCCCATATGTGTGTTTAGTGTTAGTAAATATCGTGTTTTATAAATTTAAAACTTGGCTAAAAGTGTTAAAAAGGGCTTAAAATATACATTAAAAACTATACACACTAACGCACATCATGTAGTTCTTCTCGTGAACCTTCAGTTGTCTTGACGCATAAGCTATAACTTTTCCTTGTTGCATAAGAACACAACTAAGGCCTAGATTTGACGCATCACAATAGACAACAAAATCATCGTTTCCATCGGGCAAAGACAAAACAAGAGCATCACAGAGTTTTCGTTTCAGCATTTGGAATGCTTCTTCTTGTTTCGGTCCCCACTCAAAAGGTTTATTCTTCTGAGTAAAAGCAGTGAGTGGAACCGCGATCTTAGAGAAGTTCGAAATAAACCGTCGATAATACCCAGCAAGACCAAGAAAAGAACGAACTTTTTGTGGGTGTTGAAGGTGTGTTCCAATCCTTAATTGCAGCGATTTTGGAAGGATCCACATGAATACCCTGCTTGTTAACAATATGACCCAAAAACTGAACTTCTTTGAGCCAAAATTCACACTTGGAGAATTTAGCAAAAAGTTGTTCCTTCTTTAGGAGTTCCAGTGTCAAACGAAGGTGTTGTTCGTGATCGGCTCGAGACTTCGAATAAATGAGAATATCGTCGATGAACACAATGATGAACTTGTCTAAATAAAGTTTACAAACCCTATTCATTAAATCCATGAAAATAGCTGGGGCATTCGTCAAACCAAAAGGCATGATAGTGAACTCGTAGTGACCATATCTCGTGCGGAAAGCAGTTTTGGGAATATCTTCTTCGAGTACACGAAGCTGATGATACCAAGAATGCAAATCGATCTTGGAAAAACATGAAGTGCCTTGTAGCTGATCAAAGAGATCATCAATTCATGGTAGGGGATATCGATTCTTGATGGTAAGCTTGTTAAGCTTACGATAATCGATACACATTATGAAATATCCATCTTTCTTTTTCACAAACAGGACTGGAGCGCCCCAAGGTGAATAACTCGGATGGATGAATCCTTTATCAGATAACTCTTGAATCTGTTCTGACAACTCTTGCATCTCAGACTGTGCAAGACGATAAGGTGCTTTCGCAATCGGGTTGGCATTAGGTACAGGATCAATATGAAACTCGACTTGACAAACTGGAGGCAAACCAGCCAGTTCATCAGGAAACACCTCTGGATAATCGCGGACAACAGGAATATCTTGAATACTCTTTCTCTTGCCTTTCTCCTCAGTGACATGTGCTAGAAAAGCAACATATCCTTTTCGTAAATAACTTTAGGCTTTCGTACACGACATGAGTTTCAAACCACCAGACGGTTTCTCGCCACGAACTTCTAAAACATCACTAGACGAAAAAGGAATACGAACAATCTTATCAAAATAAACCACCTCAGCATGAAACTTAGTCAACCAATCCATTTCTACGATAATGTCGAAACTCCCAAGTTGCATCGGTGTGAGGTCAATAGGAAAAAGATGGTTATCGAGGTTCAATTGACAGTCGCGAATAACAGAATGGAGTACAAGAGGTTTACTAGTAGCAACTTCGACAGATAAAAGTTTCCTCAGTTTAGTTCTAGGTATCGCAAGTAAAGGCTCAAATGATAACGAAACAAAACTTCTATCGGCAAAAGAATTGAAAAGAACAGATGCAGGTCGATGGTTAACAAGGAACGTACCATTAACAACCTTGTTGTCGACTCGAGCCTCGTTGGCATTCAGATTGTATGCTCGTCCACGAGCGGGATTCACATTGGTAATTTCATTCACCAATCTCGGGAAGTTGTTGCGGAAATGACCCATTTCACCACAGTTGTAACATGAACCAGGTGGGAATCTAGTAGTGTTCCCCTAAGCTTGTGCTAGATTCTGAGCAGCTTGATTCTGACCCAAACGACAAATGTTGGCAGTGTGCCCAAGTTTACCACACGTAGTACGCTGTTTACAAGCCTGTTGGGTCGCATGGTGACCATTACACCTATTGTAGTGAGGTGCGGTACCAGCATATTGCTTCTTTGCAGGAGGTTGTGCCGGTGGGTTCTGAGCATTCTGATTCGTAACTGCAAAATTTTGGGAAGCCTTGCACTTCCTCAACCTCCTAGAAGACTCGCCTTTCTTACCCTTACCCTTACCCTTGTCTTGAGCTGCATCAGCTGACTGCTTTTTATCACCCTTGCGGGTCAGTTTTCCTTTTCTGACTTGAGACTCCGTCAGAGTAGCAGCCAATTCAATCTCTTGACGAACAGTGGTAGGATTACTACCAGTTATGATATCTTGCACAAAATCGGGTAGACCATCGATATACCTCTCAATCGCTTTCTCCAACGGGGTAACCATAGTAGGACACAACAAACTGAGTTCCCCATAACGATCCGTATACGCACGGTGTTCTCCCCCATCTTATTTCAAATTGTCAAATTCTCATTCCAAAGCCCTAATCTCGTGACGGGGACAGAACTCTTTCATCATGAGAGCTTGAAGCTCTTCCCACGTTTGTACCATTGCCACATCGGCACCCCTATCAAGCATCACACCGTTCCACCATGTAAGAGCATGCTTCTCAAAAACACTTGATGCAAACTCGACCTTACGCTCATTCGGACATTGCACATGTCTTGAGGTGCTTTCCAAACTCTCGAACCATTGTAGGAGCGCAGTTGCTCCTTGAGAGCCAGAAAACTTCAATGGTTTAGCCGAATTGAAACTCTTGAAACTACACTGAGCATTATTGTAATTGTTGTTCGCTTGATTAATCTGAGTAACTAGGTTCGGAAGCACAACTGCGATTTGCTTAGCGACAAGGGCTGCGATTGCAACATCCTGTTCGGGATCACGTCTAGGTGGCATATTCTAAAAAGAACAGGGAAACATGAGAAACGAGGGAGATCGACAATTGGATAAACAAAAGAGGTATTGAAAACATCGACAAAACACAAAGAAGGTGATCATTCGTTCGTTACCTCGAACAAACAAATGATACACAGTGACTAATCAAAGTAAATGGGTCAATATAATGTATCGCGAAGACATGCTTTAGCCTATAAGTGGACACTCACCCCAAGAGTTCCCAGGTAAGAGTGACTGGTCCGATTATGTGGATTTGTACGAACACTCTAGCCTTAGACTGAAAACTCAGGATACAGGCACCCACCCTTCCAGATTGCACGTGTTCACATTATATGACCCAAACTTTGACGAGATTCTGAAAACTTAGAGGGTTCAAAACCTTATAATAAATCATCCAAGAATAGATGATTGATTTTCAAAGCGGATTTGTTATTGTGTTCTCGTTGTGGTTATCACCTAAAGATAGGTGACGGTATTGTTGTAAAAATCTAAACACAAGTAAACTTGTGTTAGGTGTGACAACTCGAAATTTAGAACCTTCATGTATGCTTAAAAGAGTGGCTAGATAACTTATGTGATTAATGACAAATGAACCTTTACGTGATTATGTGTTATTCGTGTGTATGCTTATGTGTATGTATGCGAGGTATGGATATAGGAACCGAGATAACACGAACCCGACTCGAGACCATGTGGTCTCGAGTGAACTAGTATAACATACGGGCCGGTTGGGCCGCACACACATACACACTTAGCCTAACCGAGAGCCCACTAGGGTATTTTGCTTGGAGCGGATATATATACACTTGATAGATGGCCATGTTACCATTTTGAACAACATTCATACTCTCCTCTACACACATACTCTCCACCCTCACACTAAAACCCTAAACCACAACAATACTCTCCTTCATTCTCGGATCCAATCAACAACCGTAAGAAGCTCTCGGATCGTATCTCACACACACCGGTTGGAAGCCTCACTCGCACCTTTGAACCCACACTTGAACCGGTTAGTGAAACTATGATGTTTGTTGTTGTTTAATAATAGTATGAATGATAGAACTTAACTAGTGTAGTGTATGTTTGATGATGTTTATGAACCGGATGTGTATTGTGTTTTGAGTTGATAATGATGTATGATTTTCGGTTGATGATGATGATTTGATACCATGTTTACTTGTTAAGATTGTTGTTGTTCACCTAGGATGCATATGCTTGATTTCTAGACAAAGTCATGATTAGAGTGGTTGCTAATGTTTCATGATAACTTAACATATGAATAAGTAGAAAAATGTTTGAATGTGGTGCTATTATGTTCTCGGATTGAATATGTTCAAATGTTTGATTGTTGTTCATGATTATATGTTGTGATTAAGGATAAAAACCCGGAAATAAGATGAACAAATGTTGAATGAAGATATGAATATCCGAATAGGTGTTGAATGTGTTTTGAATATTTGATGAACATGAAGAACATGGTTGAATATTTGAATTCTGATTTGTTTGATCCATTTTTAGTAAATTGCCAGACAAGAAACTTGTTTAAGGAATTTGGTTGGATAGTACAAACTGCATGAAATCAGAATGTTAGTGGATAGTACACTGTTCCGAATCAGCTTATGTCCACTCGTAACCATCAGTTGCGACTCGAAACCAAGCACAACGAGTCGAAATCTCCCGGTTGCGACATCAATTGCGAGTCGCAAACACCCGGTTGCGACTCGAAACCACACCGGATCAGCACACCAACTTTGTGACCCGAAACCACGGTTGCGAGTCCGGTTGCGACTCGTAACCAAAACAGCATGGGCCGAAACCATGGTTGCGACTCCGATTGCGAGTCGCAAACGCCTAGTTGCGACTCGGGATCATATGCGGGTACACACTGTTGGACTTGTTTAATTATGGGCTTATTTGATTGGGCCGGACTCTTGGGCCTAGTGTACAGACCTGATATATTACTGTTGAATGTGAATGTCGATGAACTGCATGCAACGTGCTAGCATACGTGTAGAATATACGTGCACTACTTAAATACGAACCTGATTGTATGATACAACTATGATAGGACGTGAGTAGCCTCAACGTTGCTTGTTTGACTTTTCTGTGTTTTCTACCGAGCAAACCAAGGTGAGTTCACACCCTCTACAAAGCATGGGATTCCCAGGGGTTGGGAATGGGGTTAAGGAACATGGGTTCCTCGTCCTCCTTGGGTAGGACAGTATTGGTTCAGGAATGTAATTCCTCGTCCTCATGGACAGATAACTCGTACTAGACCAAAACTCTATCACGAAGTCCCTCATCTTTGTATCGACTTAATCGCCGAGGCCAATGGCGAGCGGGTCATTAGTTAGATAGCGCTATTTAGGTTTGACAAACCTCACACCGTGCCGCAGAGGACGGGCGTGAACTAATGGACTACTGGCACGTCAATGATGATAGACATTGACAGTTCAGGGCACATAAACATGACTACAGTCAGCAGTCGATATGGTAACGAGTCTAGTGTATACATGGGGTAGCCCCCACGGCCGAAATGCCAGATAACTACACGGGGTAGCCCCCACGGCTGGATAGCCAGAGTAACCGGGAATAAACAAGTCACGTTTTTAACTATGGGGTAACCCCCACGGCAGGATGCCAGCTAAAGGAAACTGTTTTCGAAACAACTTAAAACGAACACCCAACCGTGAACTCACTCAACTTGTTGTTGACTCGTTACTACATGCTTTGCAGGTCCTTAGATTCTTAGCTGGAGCTTGCATGGAGGAGGATCGTTGTGGGACATGGACGGCTGTGTGCCATGTTAAACTTTGAAACTATTAAACTTATGTTTCGACTTTAAGACTTATGCTTCCGCTTGCAACTTAACTATGTTTTGTTTGAACACCAATTGTATTGGTTGGATTTTTATAACTACTTATATGCTTGTTCAATATGATTGGTGGCTGGATCCTGGTCAGTCACGCCTCCAAGCGGTAGTACTCCGCGGGTGGATTTTTGGGGGTGTGACAGATTGGTATCAGAGCCATTGGTTATAGAGAACTTGGTTTTAATAAAGGGGAAAACGTTTTTGTTAAAACCAGACTATAACCTGTACAGTGCTCAACGGTCCACAACGATGCTTCACTCCACATGCAAGGCTCGACATTCTAGGTGATATGATCTGTGTATATATTACCTACTTGTTAGATACATAGTACATTGTTCATGGTATGCTTGGTTAGTATAACTACTGTTGCTTGAACACGTGCGTGCTTACTCTATTTTATCGTCGTACTTTCGCAAACCCCTCTCACTCACGTTCTTCTTGATATGAAGATCATGTCTGGACGCGTTAACCTGACACAAGCCCAGTTGACGGCTCTGATTAACGAACGAGTTGCCGCAGCACTTGCAGCTGCACACGCAGGAGGTATATCCTGCAGTCCGAACTCATTCTAGGATCTTTAGGATCCTACTCTCGTAAACCAACCTTTGTGTTAAACTCTGTCTTTTCTTTCACCTACGATAGGTCAGCATGTTCAACCACCCGTGTGCACTTTTAAGACTTTCATGGACTGCCGACCAACTACTTTTAGCGGCACTGAAGGAGCAGTAGGTCTCCTACACTGGTTTGAGAAACTAGAATCTGTCTTCGAAATGTGTGAATGCCCTGAGGCGCGCAGGGTGAAGTACGCTACTGGTACTCTCGAGGGTTTAGCCCTCACGTGGTGGAACGCCCAAGTTCAGATGCTAGGGTTGGTTGCTGCTAACGCCACCCCATGGGAAACTTTCAAGGAAATGATCAAGGAGGAATACTGCAGCCGTGATGAGATTCACAAACTCGAGGTGGAGTTCTTCAACCTCAAGATGACTGGGTCCGAAATTGAAGCTTATGTGAAAAGGTCGAACGAACTGGCAATTCTGTGTCCTACTATGGTGGATCCTCCCATCAAACGCATCGAACTATTTCTTCAGGGCTTAGTGCCGGAAATCCAAAGTCATGTGACTTCAGCGAACCTCGCTACCTACCAGCAAACCGTTCAGTTGGCTCACCGTCTCACGGATCAAGCGGTGGAGCAGAACAAGTTACCGAAACGCATAGGCGCTGCAACTACTACTGGTACCTCTAGTGACAACAAACGGAAATGGGATGGAACTTCAAGTAAGGGTTCGACTTCTGTTCAGTCCCAGTCTCAGCAGAGAAAGACTGAGGACTACAAGAGCCCTAATCAGCAATCGTCCGGTGGTGGATACAAAGGAAATCATCCCAAATGCAATCGCTGCAGCCTGCACCACAGCGGGCCATGCACCAGGGGCAACTGTCATCGGTGCAACAAGCCTGGTCACGCTGCAAAGGATTGCAGGAGCTTATACCCCGCCAATCAGAATCGTCAGCAAGCTCAACAGAACCAGCGCCAGCAACAGCAACAGGGTGATAACAAAGGGTGCTTTCAGTGTGGAGCTGAGGGCCACTTCAAGAGAGATTGTCCCCAACTGAACAGGAACCAGAACAACAACAACAACAACAATCAGGGGAATGGTAACAATGGGAACAACAACAACAATGGCGCCAGGGGGCGGATGTTTGTGATCGGCCAAGGTGAAGCAAGGAATGACCCCAATGTTGTGGCGGGTAAGTTCCTTCTCGACGACTTTTATGTGTCAGTTTTATTTGATTCGGGTGCCGATACTAGCTACGTGTCACTAGAAGTTAGTCGAATGCTTAAGCGTATTCCAACACCTTTGAACAACAAGCACACTGTAGAGCTAGCAAATGGTAAGAGTTTAGAAGCCACACACGTAGTCAAGGGTTGTAAACTTATTCTCGCTGACCAAACCTTCTCTATCGACCTCATTCCTATTGTCTTGGGTAGTTTCGACGTTGTTATTGGGATGGATTGGTTATCCCAGCACAGAGCAGAGATTCTTTGCAACGAGAAGGTTGTCCGTGTTCCAGGTCCCGGTGGTGAACCTCTCATGATTCATGGCGACAAGAGGAGCGCTGTTGAGAACGTCATTTCTCTCCTTAAGGCCCAAAAGTACTTGCGAAAGGGCCACACCGCCATTTTGGCTCTTATTACTGACACCACGGAGAAAGAGAAAAGGATAGAAGATTTTCCAGTTGTACGCGAGTATCCAGAGGTATTTCCTGAGGAATTACCTGGTCTTCCGCCTCATCGCCAAGTCGAGTTTCAGATTGAACTAGCTCCTGGAGCTGCGCCTATAGCTCGTGCACCTTATCGATTGGCTCCATCAGAGTTGAAGGAACTCTCCACGCAACTACAAGAGCTCCTGGATAAGGGTTTTATTCGTCCTAGCTCGTCGCCCTGGGGAGCTCCAGTACTATTTGTAAAGAAGAAAGACGGTACTTTCAGAATGTGCATCGACTACCGAGAACTCAACAAGGTGACGGTGAAGAATCGTTATCCTCTACCGCGTATTGACGACTTGTTCGACCAGCTGCAGGGATCGAGCTACTATTCGAAAATCGATTTGAGATCGGGTTATCACCAGCTGAGAGTCCGGGAAGAGGACGTCTCTAAAACAGCTTTCAGAACTCGATACGGGCACTATGAGTTTTTGGTCATGCCTTTTGGGATGACAAATGCACCTGCGGTTTTCATGGACTTGATGAACCGAGTGTGCAAGCCTTACCTGGACAAGTTTGTTATAGTCTTCATCGACGACATCCTGATCTACTCTAAAAGTCGAGAAGAACACGAGCAGCATCTGCGACTTATTCTGGAACTCCTACGAACAGAACAGCTCTATGCAAAGTTCTCTAAATGCGACTTCTGGCTTCGAGAAGTCCATTTCCTAGGCCACGTGGTAAACAAGGATGGGATCCACGTTGATCCATCCAAGGTAGACTCAATAAAGAACTGGCCTGCACCTCGTACACCAAAGGAAATTCGCCAATTCTTGGGTTTGGCGGGATACTACCGGAGATTCATAAAGGATTTTTCTAAGATTGCACAGCCTCTCACCTCACTAACTCAGAAAGGCGTTGTTTATCGCTGGGGAAACGCACAGGAGTTGGCATTTCAGCACCTAAAGGATAGACTTTGCAGCGCACCTATCCTTTCCTTGCCGGAAGGCACAGACGACTTTGTGGTCTACTGCGACGCATCAATTCAGGGTCTTGGTTGCGTGTTGATGCAACGGGATAAAGTTATAGCCTACGCCTCACGTCAACTCAAGGTTCATGAAAAGAACTACACTACGCACGACTTGGAGCTGGGAGCTGTTGTTTTTGCACTTAAGTTATGGCGGCATTACCTGTATGGTACCAAGTGCGCCATCTACACCGACCACAGGAGCCTTGAGCATATCTTCAAGCAGAAGGAACTGAATATGCGGCAACGACGATGGGTCGAGTTGCTAAGTGACTACGAGTGCGCAATCAGATATCACCCGGGCAAAGCCAATGTTGTGGCTGACGCCCTCAGTCGGAAGGACGCCGTGCCTAAGCGTGTGCGAGCTTTACAACTCACGATCCACTCTAGTCTTCCCTCCCAGATACGAGCAGCTCAGATAGAAGCGCTGAAACCAGAAAACGTCAGGGCCGAAGCCCTACGCGGATCGAGGCAACGCTTAGAACAGAAGGAAGACGGTGCTTACTACGTAACGGGGCGCGTTTGGGTCCCACTCTATGGCAACCTACGAGAGCTTGTGATGGATGAAGCACACAAGTCTCGCTACTCGGTACATCCGGGGTCGGATAAAATGTACCACGACATCAAAACTACGTACTGGTGGCCTAGCATGAAGGCCCACATAGCGACCTACGTCAGCAAGTGTTTGACTTGTGCAAGGGTCAAGTCGGAATACCAGAAACCATCAGGCCTGCTCCAACAGCCAGAAATACCTCAATGGAAATGGGAGCAAATTTCCATGGATTTTGTTACCGGCCTACCTAGATCCCAGCGCGGGAACGATACTATTTGGGTGATCGTGGATCGACTCACAAAATCCGCACACTTCTTGGCTATTAAGGAAGCGGATAAGTTCTCCACTCTTGCAGAAATATACCTTAAGGAAGTCGTGTCGAGGCACGGGGTGCCCACCTCCATTATCTCAGATCGAGATGCTCGTTTTACTTCAGAGCTGTGGCAAGCAATGCACAAATCCTTTGGCTCACGACTAGACATGAGCACAGCGTACCATCCTCAGACGGACGGGCAGTCCGAGCGCACTATTCAAACCTTAGAAGACATGCTTCGTGCATGCGTGATCGACTTTGGCAACCGTTGGGAAAAGCATCTGCCACTTGTGGAATTTTCGTACAATAACAGCTACCACACCAGCATTGGAGCTGCTCCGTTTGAGGCATTGTACGGACGTAAATGCCGGTCTCCTCTTTGCTGGGCAGAGGTGGGAGATAGTCAGATCACTGGTCCAGAATATGTGGTAGATACAACCGAGCAGATCGCTCAGATACGAAAACGCATGACGGCAGCTCGCGAACGTCAGAAAGTTTACGCCGACATGGGCAGGAAACCACTCGAGCTCCAGGTTGGGGAGCGGGTACTACTCAAAGTTTCACCCTGGAAGGGTGTGGTTCGTTTTGGTAAACGCGGCAAACTTAACCCACGATACGTTGGACCTTTCGAGGTCATTGAGAAAATAGGCAGGGTGGCCTACAGACTAAACTTACCAGCGGAACTCGGTGCAGTTCACAACGTTTTCCACGTGTCGAATCTGAAGAAGTGTCCATCAGATGAGACCCACGTAGTTCCTTTGAAGGAACTCACGATCGACGAGCAGTTACGATTCGTCGAGGAACCAGTCGAGATCACGGACCGGGATGTTAAGGTCCTCAAGAGCACTAGAATACCTCTTGTTCGAGTTCGTTGGAACTCACGTCGCGGCCCAGAGTTCACCTGGGAGCGCGAAGATCAGATGAAACAAAAGTATCCCCAACTGTTCGCAAACAGTACACCCACTACTGAGGCCGAAGCTACGGAATTTCGGGACGAAATTCCAGATCAACGGGGGGTGGATGTGACACCCCAGGAAAACCATACAACTTAACTAGCTTCCTCAGTGAGTGCCTACCAAATTTCGGGACGAAATTTCTTTCAACTTGGGGATGATGTGACAACTCGAAATTTAGAACCTTCATGTATGCTTAAAAGAGTGGCTAGATAACTTATGTGATTAATGACAAATGAACCTTTACGTGATTATGTGTTATTCGTGTGTATGCTTATGTGTATGTATGCGAGGTATGGATATAGGAACCGAGATAACACGAACCCGACTCGAGACCATGTGGTCTCGAGTGAACTAGTATAACATACGGGCCGGTTGGGCCGCACACACATACACACTTAGCCTAACCGAGAGCCCACTAGGGTATTTTGCTTGGAGCGGATATATATACACTTGATAGATGGCCATGTTACCATTTTGAACAACATTTATACTCTCCTCTACACACATACTCTCCACCCTCACACTAAAACCCTAAACCACAACAATACTCTCCTTCATTCTCGGATCCAATCAACAACCGTAAGAAGCTCTCGGATCGTATCTCACACACACCGGTTGGAAGCCTCACTCGCACCTTTGAACCCACACTTGAACCGGTTAGTGAAACTATGATGTTTGTTGTTGTTTAATAATAGTATGAATGATAGAACTTAACTAGTGTAGTGTATGTTTGATGATGTTTATGAACCGGATGTGTATTGTGTTTTGAGTTGATAATGATGTATGATTTTCGGTTGATGATGATGATTTGATACCATGTTTACTTGTTAAGATTGTTGTTGTTCACCTAGGATGCATATGCTTGATTTCTAGACAAAGTCATGATTAGAGTGGTTGCTAATGTTTCATGATAACTTAACATATGAATAAGTAGAAAAATGTTTGAATGTGGTGCTATTATGTTCTCGGATTGAATATGTTCAAATGTTTGATTGTTGTTCATGATTATATGTTGTGATTAAGGATAAAAACCCGGAAATAAGATGAACAAATGTTGAATGAAGATATGAATATCCGAATAGGTGTTGAATGTGTTTTGAATATTTGATGAACATGAAGAACATGGTTGAATATTTGAATTCTGATTTGTTTGATCCATTTTTAGTAAATTGCCAGACAAGAAACTTGTTTAAGGAATTTGGTTGGATAGTACAAACTGCATGAAATCAGAATGTTAGTGGATAGTACACTGTTCCGAATCAGCTTATGTCCACTCGTAACCATCAGTTGCGACTCGAAACCAAGCACAACGAGTCGAAATCTCCCGGTTGCGACATCAATTGCGAGTCGCAAACACCCGGTTGCGACTCGAAACCACACCGGATCAGCACACCAACTTTGTGACCCGAAACCACGGTTGCGAGTCCGGTTGCGACTCGTAACCAAAACAGCATGGGCCGAAACCATGGTTGCGACTCCGATTGCGAGTCGCAAACGCCTAGTTGCGACTCGGGATCATATGCGGGTACACACTGTTGGACTTGTTTAATTATGGGCTTATTTGATTGGGCCGGACTCTTGGGCCTAGTGTACAGACCTGATATATTACTGTTGAATGTGAATGTCGATGAACTGCATGCAACGTGCTAGCATACGTGTAGAATATACGTGCACTACTTAAATACGAACCTGATTGTATGATACAACTATGATAGGACGTGAGTAGCCTCAACGTTGCTTGTTTGACTTTTCTGTGTTTTCTACCGAGCAAACCAAGGTGAGTTCACACCCTCTACAAAGCATGGGATTCCCAGGGGTTGGGAATGGGGTTAAGGAACATGGGTTCCTCGTCCTCCTTGGGTAGGACAGTATTGGTTCAGGAATGTAATTCCTCGTCCTCATGGACAGATAACTCGTACTAGACCAAAACTCTATCACGAAGTCCCTCATCTTTGTATCGACTTAATCGCCGAGGCCAATGGCGAGCGGGTCATTAGTTAGATAGCGCTATTTAGGTTTGACAAACCTCACACCGTGCCGCAGAGGACGGGCGTGAACTAATGGACTACTGGCACGTCAATGATGATAGACATTGACAGTTCAGGGCACATAAACATGACTACAGTCAGCAGTCGATATGGTAACGAGTCTAGTGTATACATGGGGTAGCCCCCACGGCCGAAATGCCAGATAACTACACGGGGTAGCCCCCACGGCTGGATAGCCAGAGTAACCGGGAATAAACAAGTCACGTTTTTAACTATGGGGTAACCCCCACGGCAGGATGCCAGCTAAAGGAAACTGTTTTCGAAACAACTTAAAACGAACACCCAACCGTGAACTCACTCAACTTGTTGTTGACTCGTTACTACATGCTTTGCAGGTCCTTAGATTCTTAGCTGGAGCTTGCATGGAGGAGGATCGTTGTGGGACATGGACGGCTGTGTGCCATGTTAAACTTTGAAACTATTAAACTTATGTTTCGACTTTAAGACTTATGCTTCCGCTTGCAACTTAACTATGTTTTGTTTGAACACCAATTGTATTGGTTGGATTTTTATAACTACTTATATGCTTGTTCAATATGATTGGTGGCTGGATCCTGGTCAGTCACGCCTCCAAGCGGTAGTACTCCGCGGGTGGATTTTTGGGGGTGTGACATTAGGGTCCTAGAAAAGTTATAGTCTAGGTGAAAGCATTACTAATAACCTAATTCCCTATAACCATTGGCTCTGATACCAACTCTTCTGTCACACCTCGACCGCGTTAAAACAATGAAACTGCGGCAGAAACGTCAGCGAGTGGAGCAACAGAATTATTGTTTCACAACCATTGATTAAAAAGTTTCGTTTTATTGAATAGTTAAACATTTACATTGTCTTCAAGTTAAAACAAACAAGTTAAACATAGACTCTCGTCGTTATTAGGTCACTAAGGCCTCATCCAGTCCTAAGTGAGCATGCATCCTATTAGCAATCGACATCATTCAACACCACCTGAAACATATGTAAAAATAAAGTCAACAAAGAAATGTCGGCGAGCACATAGGTTTTGTGTGAGTGTCAGATTCAGGGCTCGTTTACATGTTGAAATAACTCGTGTAAATCCGTTAATCAATATTAGAAAACCTTGTTTTGTAAAACATTTGTATTATAAAATGAATAACCAACTCAAAACAAATTGGTTATAGTTTATGAAACCTCGATGCCATGAATCTTAACCCAAAACATTTGTTTATGTAAACCCAAATCGTAAATCGTTCTCGTAATAAAACTCGTATGGTTTATATCGTTTAGTAAACATCGTTGTGTGTCTCGTTTGAAAATCGTTCACCCAAGTGAACTAAATAACGTTAAGGAATATAATATGATAAAAACATTTACATATAAGAAGTACCAGCGGCGTATCTACCATGCTTTTATCATATTACACCCGTCCCGTTATTTAATAACTAACCAAAAACCAATCGTTCGTTCAATTAGTTTAACTCGTTTCAATCGTTTAAATCGTTCAATCATTCAATATCGTTCAATCGTTAAAAATCGTTCTCATTTTAATTATGAAAACTACTTTTGGTCGTCTCGTGGAATACATTCAAACCTTCGTAACTCGTCCATCGTTCAACTCGTATTAACCTAATACTGGTAAGCTTGGCCAAAGCTAATGAATGTCAGATCCTATGGTACCATAACCTAATACTGGTAAGCTTGGCCAAAGCTAATGAATGTCATTCGTTATGTAAATACATCCAACAAGTTCTTTCACATTATCGAAAATCGTTATTGTTTAATATAAACCATAGTATTCGTTTTTGAAATCATCGTTGTAAGCATCGAAATCGTTTAACACATATGAATCACCCCAAAACAATTTAAAACAGTAAAATAGGGGAACTATGTAATCACATCGAAGTGCAAGTATCCTTGATTAGCTGGACTAGCAAAGCTCGAGTAAACCAAGGAATTCTAGTAGCACCTAGTAATCGGATCGCTACTTAATAAATCGACACCTAAATCGAAAGATCGGGTAGAATAAGGTCTCGTAAACCAAATGAGTATTGGAACTCATGTGATATGGTTTAACGAAGCCTACATCCTAAATCGAAAGCTATCCTAAGTGCTTACGACCCGTTACGACCCATTAAGGTGGCTTATGCTACTTTAATGTGTCGTTCGCGCAAAAGCGCGTTCGAGATGCCTAACTAGTCCTATGACAAGTATTATATGCCCTAACATGTTTAAATATGTTGCATATTCAGTTTAAATGATAGAAGTTAAGTTACATATGCTTTAATACCAATTATGCATGAAAAGGGCATTTTGGTCATTTTCCTAAGGCATATAAACTACCTATCATACAACTAATTAAGCTAAGTGACCATAAGGTATAACCTCGGAAGGTTATTCCCTATTCAACTATGGTCACAAAATATGCTTGGTCGGATCCTAATGATCGACGAAACGGGTCGGGTTCGAAAGTTTAAGCGGTTGTCAAGACCGCTTGACTTACGACCCTATACAAGCACTAGACTAAAAGTGACGAGTTAAACATGTTAAAACATGTTTAACTAAGTTAGAAAACAGGCTTTGATATCAAACCAAAGTGTTTTGATACCCAAAGATAGTTTCGTCTCAAAAGGCGCATAAACGACATTTTGACCGAAACTTTAACTCGTCACTTCGACTAATCAATGTGGTAATCAGTAGGTATAGTCACAAGGGACTATAACCATCGTGATTACGCTCACGTTGCAAAGTTCAAACGAACTTTGTGTTATCCAACTCGTGGTCAAAGTAGAAAGTCAAACACTGTTTGACTTTCACGCTTGAAAAGCAACAAAAGCATGAAAGAAGCTTACAAAAGGTCCAAGCAATGAAGAATTTGATCTAAAACACTCAGGTATGAAGCTAAGGCTTCAACTTAGAGCCGATTTAGAGCAAATTGTGTGAGGAATGAGTGAAGATCAAGTGGGTATTTATAGTAAGTCATGAGTTAACAAGATCTTGACATGTGTTTTTACAAGAATCAAAGCTCGATCCTCACCATTCACTTGTGTCCATAGATTACAAAACATGGGGAACTCAAAAACTATTAAATGGTATTCAAAATCAGGGGTTAAAACCATCAAAATCAGCTCAAATGACCAGATTCATAGATTCTGTCTGACATGTTGTCACGGGCCACGTAGACCCACACAAGTTCTTACGCGCCCCTCCTAGACTAGTTTCACAGAATGTCAGTTTTAGTCCCTGCATGTCCAAAACTTGGTTTTTGATGCATTTTCGATGTATTTAAGCCCCGTTAACCCCATTTCAAAGCTCTACAATGAAGTTAAAGTATAGGGAACATGAAAAAATGCTTGAAAAAATCTCGGATGTCGGTTCGTTTGGTCGTACGGTTGCATTGTTCGGTTAATTACGACGAAAACTTAAACGGACGCGAAAACGATCCAAATTACGCGACGAGTGGTATTTTTGCATTTCAATCACTAAAATAAAATATTTTAATGATTACAAAAATTTTTGGATGTCCGGAGATGTTCAGAACGTAAGATATGCGCGAAAATGCAAACTTATGCACTTTTTGATGCTTTTAGTCCCTGTTTGATCAGAAAGTTTATTTTCGCATACCGAACCCCTCAAAGCCTATTTCTAAGCTATGTAAAGGATATTTAGGGTATGTTTAACTTATGATCATTTTCCGGAATGTTCAATACAGTATGAATCGGCATAGTTTCGCAGTTTGACACAAATAGTCCCTACGATCGAATAAACTTGTTTTCGACACACCAAACCATCCAAAACTTATTTCTAAGTTATGTAGAGGTTATTTAAGGTATGTTAAGCCTATGTCACTATTATGGAATGTTTTTCGCGTTAAACTGATTACGTTTATGCATCAGTTTGCATATAACTTTGTAGAAAGCGATTTAAAGCTTGAAATCGAACTTGAATCAAATCGTAAAATCATCAAACACAAATACACACATATTAACACCAAAACACATCGTTTTATTGATAATTGATATTTTTTTACATCGTACATCGTTTACGGAGCACAGTTGTCACACGCCGGTGAACCTCTTATAGTTTGAGGCGAGAGAGGTGGTGCTATTGTAGGCATCATCTCGTACCTAAAAGCTCAGAAATGCCTACGTAAGGGTCACACTACTATTTTAGCCCTGGTCGTCGAAAAATAAACCGAAGATAAGAAGATCGAAGACTTTCTTATCGTTCGTGACTTTCACGAAGTTTTCCCCAAATAATTGCCTGGTCTTCCGCCGCACAGGCAAGTCGAACTCCAAATTGATCTAACACCTAGAGCAGCGCCAATAGCTCGTGCACCGTATAGGCTAGCGCCAAACGAACTTCAAGAGCTGTCTACTCAATTGCAGGAGTTGTTGAATAAAGGCTTTATCCGACCGAACTCATCACCGTGGGGAGCCCCTGTTCTGTTTGTTAAGAAGAAAGACAAGACATTTCGTATGTGCATTGATTACCCAGAGTTGAACAAATTCACCGTTAAGAATCGTTATCCACTTCCGCTTATCGATGACTTGTTTGACCAGCTATAAGAGTCCAATTACTACTCCAAAATCGATCTGAAATCAGGCTATTATCAGTTGAGGGTCCGAGATGAAGATATTTCAAAGACTACCTTTAGAACTCAGTACAGCTATTACGAGTTCCTTGTCATGTCGTTTGGGTTAACCAATGCACCTGTGGTTTTCATGAATCTTATGAACTGTGTGTGCAACCCTACCTCGACAAGTTTGTCATCGTCTTCATAGACGATATCTGATCTACTCTAAGAACAAGGAGGAGCACGCAGAGCATTTATGCCTTATCTTGAAGCTTCTGAGGAACGAGCAACTTTATGCAAAACTATCTAAATGTGACTTCAGGATTCAGGAAGTGCATTTCCTTGGGCATGTAGTTAATAAAGCTGGAATACATGTCCATCTAGCCAAAATCGAATCCATCCAAAATTGGCATGCGCCTAAAACCCTAACCGAAATACGCAAATTCCTTGGTCTAGCGGGTTATTATCGTAGATTCCTCGAGGGATTCTCTAAGATTGCCCAACCTCTCACTACTCTGACACAGAAGGGTACCACTTACAAGTGTGGTGATACCCAGGAGTCTGCTTTTCAGTTGTTAAAACAGAAACTCAGTAGTGCTCTATCTTATCCGCACTAGAAGGTACGATGATTTTGTTGTGTATTGTGACGCATCTATCCAAGGTCTCGGTTGCGTTCTGATGCAACGCAAGAAAGTAATCGCCTACACATCTCGTCAGCTCAAGGTTCACGAAAAGAACTACACTACGTGTATGGTACTAACTGTATGATCTACACCGACCAAAAGAGTCTTCAGTATATTGATATGCATAAAATACAACATATAAATCATATCAAATGAGGTATAAAACAACCATTTTTAGTACTAATCTTGGAAAAAGTGCGTTTCTTTGTTTACTTTTCATTTTCAGGATTAAAATAGCTTAAACGGACAAAAAAACAAACTAACCGCAAAAACCAATATACCTACATAGAAAGAAGTTGGCACACTATACCGACCCTCCAAGCTTCACCCTAAAGAAAAAATTACAAGACCAGAACCCAAGCATGGGGCCGTGCCCTCACTCAAGATTCCTGGAGAATAAAGACAAACAAAAAATGACAAGGGACACGGGGCCATGTCCCAAAGCACGGGCTGTCATCAACTCTCAAATTCACAAATCTGGGTTCGTACAACAAGTACAGAAGACACGGGGCCGTGCCGTTGGCACACGAGGCCGTGTGTGCAAAAGAACACTAACATTAAATGAAGACAGAGAAGGGAATGGCACGGGGCCGTGCCAACCAGGGACAGGGCCATGTGAAGCTACTTTTTTCAAATATAAAAGGAGGTGCTTGACTCATTTGCAAACCATCCCTTGGCAAACCACTTTTCTCACAACTATCACCACTCCACCACCACAATACCACCATCATCCACCACTTTCATCCATCATCGATCCTTAAAGTGTGTGTGTAGTCTCGGAATCCAAGTTCGATAGTAAGAGTTTTTGTCAAACAGAGGCTATGCTTGGCTAATCTCTTACATCACTTGGTGAAGAAAAAATCATTTATGTATTACGTTTGATTTCCTAGCTTTGATAACTTTTTATTTAGGTTTGTATTAATGACTTTAGTAAGTAGTTTTTTATATTAAAGGTGAACTTTACTTAATCATTTCTTCATGTTTTGTTGATTCAGTCATTGTGTCTTTACGGTCTATATAAAGCACGTTAACTGCCTTGAAGGGGGTTAGAAGAGTGGTTGGGTAAAGTTCTTGCCTCGTTCAACGTATAGATCCTGCTAGGACCCGATTCAAGCTTATTAGGACATCCCTTGAGGCAGATAGCATCAAATCGGGGGAAGTAAGAACGGCTTGTAATCCCTTATAAAATTAACTACTATTAAAACTTTAAACCGGCCTTACGGGACTGTATCCCTGCTGACTCAGACCAATATGGCCGAGGGTAGCATTGCCTCCAAAAGAGGGACATGCCACTTTTTGCATTAATAACTTACTTAATTATCTTTCAATAATCCGGCCCTGCGGTACTGTATCCCTATTGACTCAGACCAATATGGCTGAGGGTAGCGTTTCCTCCAAAAGAGGGACATGCCACAATAACTAAGATAATCTCTTAAAAACCCAAAAGCAAGGAAATCATCAAAGGATACATAAATGACTAGTTGGATCCAAGTGATTCTATCTTGTCTATCTGTTTTATTTATTATATTTCTTCATTTTCATTTATTTATTTAAAAACAAAAACAAAAGTTTTCTACATATTTGGTTAGATTAGATGTCGACGATATTCCAGTATTAAAAGCTCGTGTGTCCTTGGACGACCTCGGTATCTTACCATCACTATATTACGCCAACGATGGGTGCACTCGCCCTAGCATGTTGTAGAGAGTGATAGTTTTCTTTCGTGTTTTATAAATTTAAAGCTTGATAAAAGGGTACTAAAATACATTAAAAGTCCGTACACGCTCCGACACGTCAAGTTTTTGGCATCGTTTCTAGGGACAAAAGGATTTTAAGAAAGCCTAAAATCAACGGCCTAATCATTTTCTTTAATTTTTCTATTCAAGTTTCTTTTCGTTTTTACAAAAATCCCAGTTACAGTAGCTTAACACGGGGCCATGCAACACTAACACGGGGTCGTGTCTTGACTACAGTAACTAAAAAAATTTCCGCAGAAGGCTCACACGGGGCCGTGTTACATTCGGCACAGGGCCGTGTCAAAAACGCCCTGTACCGAATTAAACACAACCTGCAGCATGGGGCCTTGTAAACCTTCTGTATTTACAAAAAAAATTAATTTTTGGAAGTCGTAATCCTCTGAGTACTATCCAAACAATGGATTATTACCTGGGATATTATGATTACTATGGTTATGATGATTATGAGGAACCATATTGTACCTTTTGCGGAGAATCTCACTCGGTACAAAATTGGTACCTCTTTCGACCATCAACCTCGTACATAACATATGAGGAACCAAGGTTTAAGCTTCCAAAATCAAACTTTAATTGGGACCCTCCAGCATTTGAAGCATACGAGATACCATCCACAATAGTTCCCGAAGCCGAAAGTCACACAAAAAGTCTCAAGAACTTAAAGTTCTTGATCAAACAATCTCATGCACGAGAAGAAGCCATTTGTACAAAAGAAGTAATAGTAGAAGAGGTAAAACCTCAAGAGCCAACGAAGGAAGAACCACTCGGAAGGTAAGTTCTCAAAGGTAAATTACGAAGAGGAACAAAAGAACTTCCAAGAAATACACATCTTACAACCTTCTTTTGAAAATCATAGTTTGGTTCCATCTCATGCTAAGTTCTTAAAAGAGTTAAACACTAATCCTAAGCTAAAAGAAATGGTAAGGATTAAATTAACTAAAGATCAACAATATAAGATGATCAAAATGAATCAAACATAAAGTCGGTAACATGTTTTATTCACAACATCTATTTTAATTAATAAAGATCTTTGAGTTAAGATAATGACAAGCTACATTTTTGGAAGAATAGGTATTGGTGATTTTCTTCCAATAAAAATTCCAATCTTTTTAGCTAATCGAAAAATAAAAATACTACGGGAGTGGTTGAGGACGTTCTCATTTAAACAAATCAAACAATTGTGCCTACCGACTTTGTCATCTAAGATGATGCTCCGCTTGTGTTGGGGCAACCTTTTCTAAAAACCCATCAAGCTTTGATTAAAAACAAAAATCAAGATCTTCCCACAAAACTTGGGGTCGACAAACGAAATTTTAATCTAAATAATGCAATGAAGTATCCAATCGGCAATGACGACCCCTTGTTGGAAGATGAAGTTGAGCCACCCGATACGGAAGAACCAAATGATCAATTCGATGAAGAGGAAGTAGCTACCAACCAAAGCTTCTCGTCCATCGACCGCAATGATGAACCAAAAACTAAGCCATCTATTGAAGATCCAACTTCTTTAGAACTCAAGGAGCTTCCAAAGGGTTTAGAATACGCTTTCTTAGATAGTAAAGGTAAACTTCCCATCATCATTTCTTCCTATCTCAATTCTCATGAAAAAGAAAAATTATTAAATCTACTTAAAAGACATAAAATGACAATTACGTGGAAATTAATGGATATAAAAGGAATAAGTCCTTCCATGTGTACGCATAAAATTTTAATGGAAGACAACTACAAAGAGGTAATCCAACTACAAAGACGTGTTAATCCTAATGTCCAAGAAGTAGTATAAAAGAAGTAATGAAACTCTTAGACACCGATCTTATCTATCCGGTCTCCGATAGTTCATGGGTAAGTCCCTTCCAAGTCGTGACGAAAAAGGTGGAATGACGGTTGTAACTAATAAAAAAATGAGCTTATACCAACAAGAACTGTCACCGGATGGAGAGTTTGTATCGACTATAGAAAACTCAGTTAAGCTACATGCAAAGACCATTTCCCTTTACCCTTCATTGATCAAATGCTAGCGATTGTCCTGTCATAAATTTTATTGTGATCTCGATGGATTCTCGGGTTACTTTCAAATTCCCATCACCCCAAAAGACCAAGAAAAAACAACTTTCACTTGTCCCTATGGAACCTTTGTATATCGATGCATGCCATTTGGTCTATGCAATGCACCGGAAAATTTTCAACGATGCATGGTAGCCATTTTTCACGACATGATATAAAAAACCATGGAAGTTTTCATGGATGATTTTTCTATTTTTGGAGATTCATTTTACCAATGCCTCGATAACCTTGAGCGAATGTTAGCTAGATGTGAAGAGACTAACCTCGCCCTTAATTGGTAAAAATGCCATTAAGGTAGTCGTGAAATGTTAGCTCGGTCACAAAATCTCTAAGGAATGGAAGTCGACTGCGCAAAAATCGATACTATTTCACGACTACCTCCTGCATCATCCGCTTGAGCCATTGAAGTTTCCTAGGACATGCTGGATTTTATAGATGATTTATTAAAGACTTTTTTAAAATCTCTCAACCTCTAACCAAGTTACTCAAAAAAGATGCTTCATTCATCTTTGACGAGGATTGCACGACAACATTTCTTGCCCATAAAGATATGCTTGTCAAAGCACCAATCATGATCGCGCCAGACTGGAAGCTACCATTTGAAATCATGTGTGATGCAAGCGATTTTGCAGTTGGAATAGTCTTAGGACTAAGAAAAGAAAAACATTTTCACCCCACTTATTACGCTAGTAAAACTCTTAACGATGCACAAGAAAATTACACAACCCGTGAAAAAGAATTAATAGCTGTAGTATTTGTATTTGATAAATTCCGTTCCTATCTCGTGCTCTCAAAAACTATAGTTTATACCGACCACGCTGCCATTCGATACCTTTTCAAGAAACAAGACGCAAAACTACTTCTCATAAGATGGATTATTCTCCTTTAGGAATTTGACATAGATATAAAAGACAAAAGAAGGGCAGAAAACACAGCTGCTAATGTGACAATTGTCAAAATCTCATGTATCCGTACAATAATTAAACAATGATTAGTGCTTTAATGACTGTGCTGAATTAAACTAATGACATGAATGCTTTCTGATTAGTGTCATATACATACATGTGCATCACATATCGCATAATGTCATATCATTATTGCATGCAACACTTATTGACTCAAATGATGCACGAAACAAAGTTAGCACAGTTATCAGACAAATCAGAAAATATTGACGGGAGTTCAGTACTTAGACAAACATGGTATTTAGACACAGAATGAGCTAGAAACCAAGAGTTACACTAGTATAGTGTGTAGGGAAAGTAAGGATCATAAAACTGCCTTCCTAGTGATAGTTTAAGTGCCGGAAAGTGCCTAAAACTCACATAACTGCAGAATTCTGCAGAATTCAGCAAAAATCAGCATTTTAACAACTTAATATTATGCAGAATTATGGACAAATGGTATAGAATACTTTTCTAAGTGTCGGGAATCAAAACTGTCACAAAAGGTAACATAAAGCTCACTAAACTGCGTAGTTTAGCAACTTAACGAACCGGTAAGTAACCGAACAACCGAACACTACCCGAACACTACCCGAAACACCAAATTTTCACTAGAAGCATTGTTTTATCATTTCCGGGCTAGTTATGGTCCCCGAACATCATAACACACTATATAACATCATAACAACTAAATCACTTGGATCCTAACTAGAATTCTTAACCAACACTTGAAACTCAACACTACACCCCCTCCCCCATCCTCACGGTTACAAGGTGGGCCACCCCACATTGATTTTCCTTATTTGTTTAATAGATATGTCTTGTACTTAAGAGAACATATTATCTAAGTGGTTTAGTGATGTTGGAAGAATTATATAACTAACCAAGGGTTCATCATTCTCATTTTCATCACAACTCACAACACACAAAATACTCTCTCCATCTCCCTCTACCTTCGTCCGAGAACAAGCAAGAGCACCACCACCATCTTCACTTCATTTCCATCCATTCTCTAGTGATCTCAATGTGTAAGAAGCTTGTTTAAGGAGCTTGGAGCCTTTGGGGATTGAAGGACCTCTCTCAAGTGCTTTTAACCACCAAGATTGTCATCTTCATCTTCTTGAACATCATCCCGAGCCTTGTGCAAGTAGTAAGACCTTCCTAATCGCATTTTACATCTTGTTATGTTGGTTAAAAGTATATGTAAATCACTAATCATGAAGAACACTAAAGATCAAGAACATAATCTTTAACATAAGACTAAAAATCATCATGAACTATGTTGTTTAAGTGTTTATATGCTTCTTGATTGTTGATTGTTTGTGTAAATGATGTTAAACATCATATGAAACTTGCTAGATTGTGATTAAAGACATGATCTAGCAAGATGAGAGGATGATTATGTTATAAATCAAGATGATCATCCTTATGTGTAAGCATGAACTTGAAGTGTGAAGTGTTTTCTTGAATAATGATGATCAAAGTATAACATAAGTGTTGTAAATGTGTGATTTCAAAAATGATTTTCTCAAGAAACTAAGCTTACTAAACACTCTACTAAATTACTACAAATTTTTATAAATTTTCAAGTTCATGAAGTAGTATAAAGTGCTTGATTTTGGAACTTGGTAAGTATTGTTTGATTTGTTGTTGATTGTGGTGATTTATAAAAGAAAATGATATGCTTTGAAAGCATGGAAACCTCCATTTTTAAGGGGAAACTATGGCAAAAATTTTCTAGAAATTAAAAACTTAGAAAAATATTTTTAAACAAGTATTTACAAGTATATTTTAACCATGATTTTTCATATAAAGTTTGCCATAATTTTTGTTACAAAAATTACAAAATATTGGAGTTTGGTTTTTGATAATAAAAGTGACTAAATATGTATTTAGGAAAATATATATTTAGATGTCACCATGTGTGTGATTACTTTTATATTATGTGTATTAGTTATATTATTTTAGGACTTGAAATAATACAACTCACCAAAATACCAAGAATTACAATACAAAATATTACCAAAATCCCAAGAGAAATAAATATATAATTTATACCCAAAAAATTTGAGAAACCTTACAAGGAATATAAACTATAAAATATTCCAGAATTAAATTCATAAATATATTTTGATAAACGGTATTTTGGAAACCAAGAGGACAAAAATATGATTTTTGCAAGTATTACAAAATATATCATATTTTTGACAAGGAGAAAATATATTATTTTTGAGTAAAGAAAAATATATATGTTTTCTTGAATTATTAGAAGATATATTATTTTTGGAAGAAAATATATATTTTCTCAAACAAGTTAGAATATATTATTTTTGAGTAAAAGATGGATTTATAATTATTTTCTACGTTATACTTGAAAATAAATTATTTTTGAAGTTTAAATGAAAATACAATTATTTTTGCCAAGGGAAAAATTATAGATAATTTTTCTATGTAAGTTTTCTTAAAATATATAGGTGAATTTTTATTAGAAATATTATTCCGGAAAGTTTAATACAAAAAAAATTAGTATATGAATACTTAATAAATACAATAAAAATACGTATTCTTGTACGTATGAATACACAACGGAATACGCCACCAATACTTGGCAAAATACACAAGTCTAAGAATACAAGTATAAGTATACCCATCCTTGGGGAAAATATTATTTGATGAATTACAAAACGAATAAGTTAAAATGTATTATTTTAACAATTATTCCAAAATAATTAATAAATATAATTTAAGTTAAAATATTTATTATTTTAACAAATAATTATATACTTGGAATAACATTGATGACACAAAGAGACGTAACTCAAAGATACTAATTAAGACTAAAGTTAAGGCACGACCCATCCGCCTAATAAACCATAGTACGTTTGTAGGTAGTCGTGTGAACGAGTAGCAGCTTTGAGTTACACCGGATTTCGAGACGCATAACTGTGAGTTCATGTCCCCCTTTTCTTTTAACTGTTTTTGGTTTTATAACTTCGGGGGTGAAATACATGTTACCAATGATACAATGATTACAAATGGTATGGTTAGCTAAGGAAAATATTGTTAGATCATGTGAATGGGTAGGCGTTAATTTGAGACCATTAATCCTTTTATAAGGACCGAGGGGCATGAGTGATAGATCTATTTGGGTGTTGCGAGCCCCACCCATGGGTGTCCACAAGTTGACCGCATGTGGTGACTATGTCGTTCCAGCCGGGAGGCCCAGTACGAAATACGCAAAGGATTGAGCCTTCCTACACCGTTGCACACATATTAATGACCTTGCAAATCATTAATTGATCTGTTCCTTGTTGCTTTCATACCAGGATTTACAAATACATACATACTATGGCTACAAAGATTATTACGAGCTCACATACAAAACACATGAATTCGCTCAACTTTTGTTGATGTTTTCAAACTACATGTATTTCAGGAAACTGATTATGGATCTGGCGGGCGCTGAAGTTTTCAAGTTGTGTCTTAAATAAAAGATGTCATCCAGTGTTAAAGGGTTTGAGTTATGTATTTTATCTTAGATAAGATACATGGGTCAAAGCCTAGTTTGTTAGTGTCTTTTGTGAAGTCCTATATGGAACTTAAAACTCTGTTTGTGATGTATTCGAAACTTGAAGTCTGTGTTTGGATTTCAAAAAATGTTGGTTGTAATGTTTTGAAACTAAGTTATGGATGAACATCATGGTTTCTATCATATAGATGTTTGTTATGGTTGAATGCAATGATATTAAGCAAGTCACACATAATCACGCTTCCGCAAAAGTCAGGGTGTGACAATTTGGAATCAGAGCTTCGATTGTAGCGAACTAGGATTCTTTCTCAAGACTACAATCATTAGGGCTCTCCCACGAAAATATTTTTACAACATGTTTTCATTGCATACACAAAATGCCAAGATCCATGGAACAAACATTTTTACAAAAGGAAAGACAAGAAACGCAATGCAAGGTCATAATGGTGGTTTAGTCTGCATGGGGTAGACTAGGAAAAATAGAGAAAGATTCACGAGGAATAAAGTGATACATGATTACACGATAAATTGTCTTTGTTTGCATATACTGTGTGATATTGGTTAATATATGTGCACATGTTTTGATTATTCTGTTACAAGCACACATGTCATCCTCAGAGAGTGGGTTGTCGGATGCCCACGACCGGATGGTAGTCGTTTCAGAAGACGAGATTATGCCCGAGCCAGAGATATATACGTCGGACACTTAGAGTGATCCTGACATGCTATCCGAGGACGAGGACGACTTCCAGCCGTTCGCACTACCAGACTTTGGCGATGATTTACGTATTGCTGATGGTTTCCCTGACGAGGATATTTTTGACATTCCTGCTCCAGTCCATGATCACCTCATCATTGGTCACCTCGATGGTGAGCACATTGTGGCTCCGATCCTCGATCTCGTTCCTCTTGTGGTCATTCCTCCCGAGGATTGTCCTTTCGATGACTTGTTCGATGACGATGTAAATTTGTTTGTAGACGGTCCCCCAGTTGACGCCCAGGGCTATGGGGAGATAGACGAGGATGTTGTAGCTGTCCCACCTCCTGCTGTTCCTATCATTGAGATATCTTCTGACACCAGTTTGCTTTTATTCTCAGACTCCTTTGAGTCTGTGACATCTTCAGCTTTACAGGCGGCCGAATTACAGCTTTTTGCTACTGATTCAGACGATGACACCGCTATGTCTGCTGCACCATCTCCTGCTCATGACCCCACGCCTCCACACGACCTCGAGCATGTCCCCGAGCAGGACCCTATTCATTTTGGTCAGCCTGATGTTGCACCTATTGACCCTGAGCCGATTCCTGATCCTGACCATGTCCCGTTTGGATTACCTGATATCGCACCTCTTATTCCAGACCCAGTACCTGCACCTGTTGATTTTCCTCTTGCTGAGCCATTTATTCCTCCACCCGCACCCGTTGATGTTGCTCCTCTCCCTCCTGTAGAGTCCAATGTCCACCGTACTGATTTGCTGATTACTTTCTTATAGGAAATCCCTGCACCCTGACCAGGGGAAGGTACTTCGGGCCAGCCCCTGAGTTACGATCCTTTTGCTTCAGCAGCTTTTCCTCCGATTTCTCAGACTGCACTATTTGCTCCTTTCACGTCTACACCGCTTGATGATCCACTCTGATGGTTCCCACCATACTCTATGCCGATCTCAGACCCCTATCATCCCTCACATTTCATTGGATACACACATGATGAGTTTCTTTTGTCGCTGCAGTTGCAGTTTGAGGTTTTGAGTCACAGAGTTTTGGAGCTTGAGCTGACTCCACGTCCCCCACCTTGTCCCTGTCAGTCTACTTTTGTTCCTCCACATTCATCACCGTCTCCTTTTGCACATCCACCTGCTGCTCTTACACCTTTTCCAGGTTTTGATGCTCATTTCCTTACTGTCGAGCAGCAGATCAGTTATTTGCTTCGTCGTGTCTACGAGCTCGAGAAGGAGCTTGCGCATGTTCGCAACTTGCTTTTCTTCCCTCCTCCTCCACCTCCACCATCAGCATAGTAGGTTTTTGGTTTTGTGTAGATACATTGGTTTTGGTGAGAGCACTACTATTGAGCCGAGATTGTGAAGACTTTTGAAGACCATTTTTGACCATGTGATTTTTGTATATTGACAGACTTATTGGACAAGGGTAGTGTGACCCTATGTCCCTTTTGATGTGATACACTTTGTAAACAATGTAACTGTGGTCGGTAATTAATGAAAGCTCAATCGTCATGTTCTCATTAAACACAGTGTTGGGTTACAAATTTATGCTATGATTGTGTTGTTGCATGATTGATTGATATGATAATTGTTTATATATATGTACATACGACCTCTAGACAATTACTTATTTACTTAACGAATAAGACCTGACCTATCAAACCTTCTTATTAGAAGGAGAATGCCTCCTTGAAGGAACAATCAACTGCCCACGACCGAGGCAGAATTACAAGAGCGCGTCTCACAGGCCATCGCACAACACGAGGCCCTTCGCTCCGAACACAGTGGAGGTACCTTAGGGAATAACCCACCTAACGGTAATGGTTAGTCACCTAAGACACATTACAATACGTTTGGACATTTCCAAGTGTGCTTTGCTAATGCTTTCTGTGAATGATGTTGCTTGTGTACAGGCTGTACCTATAAGCAGTTTTTGGGCTGCAAGCCCCTGAACTTCGACGGCACTGGGGTTGCTGTAGCTTTTGTGAGATGGGTTGAGAAGACGGATTCTGTTTTAAGGATGAGTAAATGTGCTCTAGAGCATCAGGTCACGTACATTTCTGGACTATTTCTAGATGGGGCTCTGTCATGGTGGAACCTTCAGGTTCAGACTTTGGGTGAGGCTGCGGCGTATGCTTTGACGTGGGATGAATTGAAAGAGTTGATGCGTAAAAAGTATTGTTTTCGAGCCGAAATCCAGAAGTTGGAAACTGAATTCTGGAATTTAAAAATGGAAGGTCCAAAGGTGGCTAAGTATGTGCATAGATTTCATGATTTTTCTCATGTTGTCCCTTACTTGGTAGAGCCGGAGTTTAAGAGGATAGAACGTTTCATCTGGGGTTTGGCACCTCAGATTCTGAGCATTGTGACTGCTTCGTTTGGTACCTCAGATTCTGAGCATGGTGACTGCTTCTAAGCCTCCAACCATTTCCAAGGCTATTGACATAAGCGTAGCACTTACTGAAGAGGCAGTCAGGTTGGGCAAGTTCTCGTTTTCTGATGCAAAGAAGAAAGAGACTCATGTGGAGTCGTCTGGGGAAAACAAGAGAAAGTTCACTAACTTCAAGAAGGTAACTCAAGTGAACAAAAACAGTGCTAACAAGAAAAGAGATGCTAACCAGCCAGCCGAGGTCAGGACTGGTGCTGCAAACACCGAGCCCAAAGTGAAGGGGTATATGGGCACTCTGCCCAAGTGTGATATTTGTCTGCATCATCACACAGGACAATGTAGGTATGGGAAATGTGAGAACTGTGGCAAGGTAGGGCATGCCAGGGAGGCATGATGGTATGGTGCTGGACGAAGGAATAGAGGATCTGGTAGTAATGGTAATGGAAACCGCAGTGGTAATGGGAACCGGACTGGGAATCGCAATCAGGGAGGAAATGGTAATTTCGATGGAAACGAGAATCGTAGTGGTTTTGAAAATCAAGTCGGTTACGGAAACCGTGGTGGAAACAACAATCAGGGCGGAAACAAAAATCACAATGGACGCGGTCAAGGTTTCTTTGGTTGTGGTGAAATGGGCATTTTAAGCAGGATTGCCCAAAGAATAACCAAGCTCGTGTAAGAGTGTTTAAAATTGGAGCTAAGGAAGCACAACAGGATCCGAACGTGGTTACTGGTACGTTCCCAATTAATCAACATTTTGCATTTATGCTATTTGATACTGATGCCGATTATAGCTTAGTAGCAAGTAAGTTAGAAGTCCCGTATTCGATAGAACTAGCTAATGGAAAGCTAGTAGAAGCCAATGAGGTGATTAGAGGTTGTGTTATAGAGCTTGGAGAGTGTGAGTTTTTTATAGATCTTCTGCCAGTTGATTTGGGAAGCTTCGACGTCGTAGTTGGGATGGATTGGTTGTCGAGTAATCGTGCAGAGATTGTATACCATGAGAAGATTATTCGCATCCCGTTGGTGACTGAAGAGACGATTGTGATAGACAGGGAGAAGCATGATACGCCTCTGTGGATTATTAGTTGCTTGAAAGCACAGAAGTTCCTACGTATAGGATGTGTTGCCTTCTTAGCTCATGTCATTGATAAAGAGGCCGAAGAACTGAAGCTCGAAGATATCCCTGTGGTAAGGGAATATCCTGAAGTCTTCCCCGAAGACTTGCCAGGGTTACCTCCTCAACGACAAGTCAAATTCCACATTGACTTGATTCCAGGCGTCACGCCTGTAGCCAAGGCACCTTATCGACTTGCGCCTTCAGAAATGCAAGAGTTATCAACGCAGCTTCAGGAGCTACAAGACAAAGGATTCATTAGGCCGAGCTTCTCGCCTTGGGGAGCTCCAGTGTTGTTCGTCAAGAAAAAAGATGGTAGTTTTCGAATGTGCATTGACTACCAGGAGCTGAACAAGCTAACCATCAAGAATCGGTATCCCTTGCCGAGGATTGATGACTTATTCGACCAACTTCAGAGATCAAGTTACTATTCCAAGATTGATCTTCGATCGGGTTATCACCAGCTGCGGATTCAAGAAGAAAGTATACCGAAGACTGCCTTCAGAACTCGTTATGGACATTACAAGTTTCTAGTGATGCCGTTTGGGTTGACAAATGCACCGGCAGTGTTTATGGACTTGATGAACCGAGTATGCAAGCCATATCTCGATAAATTTGTGATCGTATTTATCGATGATATTTTGATTTATTCGCGGACTAAGGAAGATCACACGCAACACCTCAGAGCCATTCTAGAGCTGCTAAAGAAGGAAAAGCTCTACGCTAAGTTCTCGAAGTGCGAGTTTTGGATACGCGAAGTACAATTCCTTGGTCATGTGGTAAATGAGAATGGTATTCATGTGGATCCCACAAAGATCGAGGCAATTAAGAATTGGGAAACTCCAAAGACACCGACTGAGATCCGACAGTTTTTGGGTTTAGCAGGCTACTATCGCAGATTCATAGAGGATTTCTCCAAGATAGCTCAACCATTGACCTCCCTTACTCAAAAGGACAAGAAGTATGAATGGGGAGACAGGCAAGAAGAAACTTTTTAGCTGCTCAAGAATAAGCTATGCGATGCACCTGTATTATCCCTACCCGAAGCCACCGACGACTTCGTGGTCTATTGTGACGCCTCGCGTTAGGGTTTGGGTTGTGTGCTAATGCAACACCAGAAGGTTATCGCTTATGCTTCACGCCAACTGAAGGTCCATGAGAAAAATTATACCACGCATGATTTGGAATTAGGTGCAGTGGTATTCGCGTTGAAGATCTGGCGACATTATTTATATGGTACTCGATGTACTATTTTTACGGACCACAAGAGCCTTCAGTACATATTCGACCAGAAAGAGCTTAATATGAGACACCGACGATGGGTTGAGTTGTTAAACGATTATGACTGCGAAATCAAGTATCATCCTGGAAAGGCGAATGTGGTGGAAGACGCCTTAAGTCGAAAGGAAAGGATCAAGCCCATAAGGGTTAGGGCTTTAGAGATGATTATTCAGACAGACCTCACGTTGCGCATTAGTGCTGCACAAAGAGAAGCTCTTAAGAAAGAGAACATTAAGGCTGAATGTCTCTGAGGAATGGAGAAAAAGTTGGAGCCTAACGAGGAAGGAACCTTATATTTAATGGGACGCATTTGGGTTCCGCTTTATGGTGGTATTAGAGAAGTTATGTTCGATGAAGCTCATAAATCGAGGTACTCGATCGATCCAGGATCGGACAAGATGTACCAAGATCTAAAGGACTATTATTGGTGGCCAAGACTTAAAAGTGATGTTGCCATTTATGTTGGGAAGTGTTAAACTTGTGCCAAGGTAAAGGCCGAGTATCAGAAGCCCTCGGGACTTCTGCAACAGCCGGAAATACCCATGTGGAAGTGGGAGCAGATTTCTATGGACTTCATAACCAAGTGACCCAGGACTCCCAGAGGTCATGACACGATTTGGGTAATAGTGGACCAACTGACCAAGTCTGCGCATTTCTTACCGATTCGAGAAAAGGATAACACTGGTAAGCTAGATGATCTTTACCTCAGAGAGATAGTGGCACGTCGTGGAGTTCCTACCTCGATTATATGTGATAGAGATGGATGGTTCGTATCAAGGATTTGGCAATCCTTCAAGGAAACTTTTGGTTCACATCGGAATCTGAGTACAACTTTTCACCCGCAGACTGACGGACAGAGCGAGAGAACTATTCAGATGTTAGAAGATATGATGCATGCTTGTGTAATGGATTTAGGTGGCAGTTGGGATACTCATCTACCGCTGGTTGAGTTTTCCTATAACAACAGCTACCATACAAGGATCCAAGTTGCACCGTTCGAGGCCCTCTACGGACGTAAGTGCTGATCGCCGCTATGCTGGGCAGATACAGGTGATAGACAGATGGTTGGTCCCGAACTGGTCCAGGAAACAACCTATACGATCATACAGATCCGAGAGCGCATCAACGCGGCTCGTGATCGACAGAAGAGTTACGCGGATCAATGGCGAAAACCCTTGGAATTCGAAGTGGGTGATATGGTTTTGTTAAAAGTCTCACCTTGGAAAGGTGTAGCACATTTTAGGAAACGTGGCAAGTTAAACCCACGTTATATCGGGCCATTCAGAATTTTGGAAAGGGTTGGTACCGTAGCATACAAGTTGGAGTTACCAGCGGAATCAAACGGTGTTCATGATACATTTCATGTATCAAATCTGAAGAAAAGTCCAACTCAAGAGACAGTTGTCATCCCTGCGAATGAAGTGCACATAGACTACACACTCCACTTCACAGAACAACCCATTGAGGTTACAGATTGGAAGGTTAACAAGACTCGGAGGAGTAGTGTTAAGCTTGTCAAGGTTCGATGGAACGCACGTCACGGCCCAGAGTTTACTTGGGAGCGTGAAGATCGTATGAAAGCAAAGTACCCACATTTGTTCCCTAACTCCCCTGCAACCAATAGCGAAGCTTAAAATTTCGGGACGAAATTTTCTTAACAGGGGGAGAATGTGACAATTGTCAAAATTTCATGTATCCGTACAATAATTAAACAATGATTATTGCTTTAATGACTGTGCTGAATTAAACTAATGACATGAATGCTTTCTGATTATTGTCATATACATACATGTTGCATAATGTCATATCATTATTTCATGTAACACTTACGGACTCAAATGATGCACGAAATAAAGTTAGCACAGTTATCAGACAAATCAAAAAATGTTGATGGGAGTTCAGTACTTAGACAGACATGGTATTGAGACACATAATGAGACAGAAACCAAGAGTTACACTAGTATAGTGTGTAGGGAAAGTAAGGATCATAAAACTGCCTTCCTAGTGATAGTTTAAGTGCCGGAAAGTGCCTAAAACTCACATAAACTTCAGAATTCTGCAGAATTCAGCAAAAATCAGCATTTAAACAACTTAATATTATGCAGAATTATGGGTAAATGGTACAGAATACTTTCCTAAGTGCCGGGAATCAAAACTGTCACAAAAGGTAACATAAAGCTGACTAAACTGCGTAGTTTAGCACCTTAACGACCCGGTAACCAACCGAACAACCGGACACTACCCGAAACACCAAATTTTCACTAGAAGCATTGTTTTATCATTTCCAAGCCAATTATGGTCCCCGAACATCAAAACACACTATATAACATCATAACAACTAAATACACAAATTAATCACTTAGATCCTAACTAGAATTCTTAACCAACACTTGAAACTCAACACTACACCCCCTATCCTCACGGTTACAAGGTGGGCCACCCCACCTGGATTTTCATTATTTATTTAATAGATATGTCTTGTACTTAAGAGAACATATTATCCAAGAGGTTTAGTGATGTTGGAAGAATTATATAACTAACCAAGGGTTCATCATTCTCATTTTCATCACAACTCACAACACACAAAATACTTTCTCCCTCTCCCTCTACCTTCGGCCGAGAACAAGCAAGAGCACCACCACCATCTTCACTTCATTTCCATCCATTCTCTAGTGATCTCAAGGTGTAAGAAGCTTGTTTAAGGATCTTGGAGCCTTTGGGGATTGAAGGACCTCTCTCAAGTGCTTTTAACCACCAAGATTGTCATCTTCATCTTCTTGAACATCATCCCTAGCCTTGTGCTAGTAGTAAGACCTTCCTAATCCCATTTTACATCTTGTTATGTTGGTTAAAAGTATATGTAAATCACTAATCATGAAGAACACTAAAGATCAAGAACATAATCTTTAACATAAGACTAAAAATCATCATGAACTATGTTGTTTAAGTGTTTATATGCTTCTTGATTGTTGATTGCTTGTGTTAATGATGTTAAACATCATATAAAACTTGCTAGATTGTGATTAAAGACATGATCTAGCAAGATGAGAGGATGATTATGTTTTAAATCAAGATGATCATCCTTATGTGTAAGCATGAACTTGAAGTATGAAGTGTTTTCTTGAATAATGATGATCAAAGTATAATATAAGTCTTGTAAATGTGTGATTTCAAAAATGATTTTCTCAAGAAACTAAGCTTACTAAACACTCTACTAAATTACTACAAATTTTTTATAAATTTTCAAGTTCATGAAGTAGTGTAAAATGCTTGATTTTGGCACTTGGTAAGTATTGTTTGATTTGTTGTTGATTGTGGTGATTTATAAAAAGAAAATGATATGCTTTGAAAGCATGGAAACCTCAATTTTTAAGGGAAAACTATGACAAAAATTTTCTGGAAATTAAACACTTAGAAAAATATTTTTAAACAAGTATTTACAAGTATATTTTAACCAGGATTTTTCATATAAAGTTTGCCATAATGTTTGTTACAAAAATTACAAAATATTGGAGGTTGGTTTTTGATAATAAAAGTGACTAAATATGTATTCAGGAAAATATATATTTAGGTATCACCATGTGTGTGATTACTTGTATATTATGTGTATTAGTTATATTATCTTAGGACTTGAAATAATACAACTCACCAAAATACCAAGAATTACGATACAAAATATTACCAAAATCCCAAGAGAAATAAATATATAATTTATACCCAAAAAATTGAGAAACCGATCAAGGAATATAAACTACAAAATATTCCGGAATTAAATTCATAAATATATTTTGATAAACGGTATTTTGGAAACCAAGAGGACAAAAATATGATTTTTGCAAGTATTACAAAATATATCATATTTTTGACAAGGAGAAAATATATTATTTTTGAGTAAAGAAAAATGTATATGTTTTCTTGAATTATTAGAAGATATATTATTTTTGGAAGAAAATATATATTTTCTCAAACAAGTTAGAGTATATTATTTTTGAGTGAAAGATGGATTTATAACTATTTTCTAAGTTAAACTTGAAAATATATTATTTTTGAAATTTAAATGAAAATACAATTATTTTTGCCAAGGGAAAAATTATAGACAGTTTTTCTATGTAAGTTTTCTTAAAATATATATTTTAAGAATATATATTGGTGAATTTTTATTAGAAATATTATTTCGGAAAGTTTAATACAAAAAAAATTAGTATATGAATACTTAATAAATACAATAAAAATACGTATTCTTGTACGTATGAATACACACCGGAATACGCCACCAATACTTGGCAAAATACACAAGTCTAAGAGTACAAGTATAAGTATACCCATCCTTGGGGAAATATTCTTGGATGAATTACAAAACGAATAAGTTAAAATATATTAATTTAACAATTATTCCAAAATAATTAATAAATATAATTTAAGTTAAAATATTTATTATTTTAACAAATAATTATATACTTGGAATAACACTGATGACACAAAGAGACGTAACTCAAAGATACTAATTAAGACTAAAGTTAAGGCACGGCCCATCCACCTAATAAACCATTGTACGTTTGTAGGTAGTCGTGTGAACGAGTAGCAGCTTTGAGTTACGCCGGATTTCGAGACGCAAGACTATGAGTTCATGTCCCCCTTTTCTTTTAACTTTTTTCGGTTTTATAACTTCGGGGGTGAAATACATGTTACCAATGGTACAATGATTACAAATGGTATGGTTAGCTAAGGAAAATACTGTTAGATCATGTGAATGGGTATGCGTTAACTTGAGACCATTAATCCTTTTATAAGGACCGATGGGCATGAGTGATAGATCTATTTGGGTGTTGTGAGCCCCACCTATGGGTCCGTGAGTTGACCGCATGTGGTGACTATGTCGTTCCAGCCGCGAGGCCCGGTACGAAATAGACAAAGGATTGAGCCTTCCTACACCGTTACACACATATTAATGACCTTGCAAATCATTAATTGATCTGTTGCTTGTTGCTTTCATACCGGGATTTACAAATACATACATACTATGGTTACAAAGATTATTACGAGCTCACATACAAAACACATGAACTCGCTCAACTTTTGTTGATGTTTTCAAACTACATGTATTTCAGGAAACTGATTATGGATCTGGCGGGCGCTGAAGTTTTCAAGTTGTGTCTTAAATAAAAGATGACATCCAGTGTTGAAGGGTTTGAGTTATGTATTTTATCTTGGATAAGAAACATGGGTCACAACCTAGTTTGTTAGTGTCTTTTGTGACGTCTTATATGGAACTTAAAACTCTGTTTGTGATGTATTCGAAACTTGAAATCTATGTTTGGATTTAAAACAATGTTGGTTGTAATGTTTTGAAACTAAGTTATGGGTGAACATCATGGTTTCTATCATATAGATGTTTGTTATGGTTGAATGCAATGATATTAAGCAAATCACACATAATCACGCTTCCGCAAAAGTTAGGGTGTGACAGCTGATCACCTATCTCGTCTTAAAGACCCTACTTTGGAAGGAACTCGTGGAGATCTCATCAATGAGAAATTCCCCACAGAATCCTTAGAAATGGTGGAATAGCAAGAAGAACCTTGGTACGCCGACTATGCTAACTACTTAGCTAGTGGTACTATTGTCAAAGGGTTAACTTTTCATCAACGAAACAAATTCCTCGCTGATGTTAAACACTATTTTTGGGAAGATCCATATCTTTTCAGAATATGTGCCGATTAACTCATTCTATGATGCATCCATGGTCGTGAAGCAAGACAAATTCTTCGCCATTGTCACGAAGGACCATGTGGTGGACATCACAGAATAGCCAGAACCGCTTGAAAGGTGTACGACACTGGATTTTACTTGCCAACAATACATAAAGATGCTTATGTATTAATCAAAACATGTGATGCGTGCTAACGGGCAGGTAACATATCATGAAGAAACGAAATCCCACAAAACAACATTCTTATTTGTGAAACCTTTGATGTATGGGGATTCGACTTTATGGGACCATTCCCACCTTCAAGAGGAAACAAATACATTTTAGTGGAAGTCGACTACGTTTCTAAATGGGACGAAGCTAAAGCTCTCCCCACCAATGACGGGAGAGTAGTAGTAGAATTCCTCAAAAGGCTATTCTCACGTTTTGTAACTCCAAAAGCCCTCATCAGTGATAGAGGCACCCATTTTTGAAATCTAAAAATGGAGAAAACTCTAACATGATATGGGGTTTATCATCGTCTCACGACAGCCTATCATCCTCAAACCAATGGTCAGGCTGAAGTTACTAATCGAGGTCTAAAAAGAATCCTAGAAAAAACTGTGGGTCAAAATCGAAAAGAATGGTCACATAAATTGGACGATGCTTTATGGACATTTCAAATAGCAAATAAAACACCAATAGGTACAACACCATATAAGTTAGTCTATGGAAAAAAACTGTCATCTCCCAGTAGAAATTGAACCCAATCCATATTGGGCATTAAAAAAACGTAAACTTGGACCAAGAAACCTCAGGAAATGATCGCTTATACCAGTTAAATGAGTTAGAAGAATTAAGAATACAAGCATATTAACTCTGAAATTTATAAGGAACGCTCAAAATGAATACATGATAAATATATAAGCGAACCTAAAGAGTTTAGAGAAGGAGATCAAGTACTACTCTTTAACTCAAGGTTACGTCTTTTTTTTTTCTGGAAAACTTAAGTCCAGATGGTCCGGATCTTTTACCATCACAAAAGTTTACCCCCATGGTGCTATAGATATTAAGCCTCCGAATGGAGAATCTTTCAAAGTCAATGGACAAAGGCTTAAATTCTATGAAGGATTTCTCGAGGATGAAGAAACATAAATGACCTTGGAAGAAATAGATAAGTGAGGGGACATGTTAAAAATTTATGTATATTTTTTGTTTTATTTCAATAATCCATCTTGTAGGTACGCTCAGGAATACGACAACCAAAAAGTCTGCAAATCAGGTAAGTAGAGCATAAGAAACCAAGTGGCTAGAGAGACGACACGCACACACATAAAAAAATAAAATAATAAAAGACACGGGGTCGTGCCTATCTGCAGACGGGTTAAAACCCTTCTTTTGTCAGTTTCTTTCTCATAAAACACACGCCCTATTTGTCTGCAACTCTCAGTTCCCTGTGGCTCTTGGCAACTTTTTGACGATCTTATTCCATGATCTACATACAAGGTATGTTACTAACACTTAGATTACTTAGATTCACGTTTAACATGTTTAATAACATCAAGATTTGGGAAAAATCTAGGGTTCTTGAACTAGACCCGTGTCGGTTCAACATCTTTTCTAGATCTTGTTTTAGTAGTTAGCATTTGTGTTTTAACAAGTAAATCATCAACCATTCATGGAAAAATCGGAACTTTCAACCAGTTTTCATAAAACCCTTGTTCTTGGCGTAAATGCTCAAAATCGGCAGGGGAAATGGGTTGGTAAGTGAAAATTGATACTTGGGGTTTCATTTTCGGGGTATACCGGACATGGGAGACCAAAAATTTTGGACTTTTCGAAACCAGCTTGAATAGGTCAGTTTTTGGCCAAAACAGTGACCGACCATGGGGCCGTGCCTCTACTGGCATGGGGTCGTCTCTCCCAAGAATCTGCAGCACGGGGTCGTGTCATCTAGACACGGGGTCATGCCAACCTCCTGTTTTTCAGTTTTTTCGCACAATTTATCGCATCTAACTATTTAATACCTGTTCTTTCCAGACTATGGCACCGCATAAATGGCTGAGGTTCACCACCAGGTACAACCATTGTGCAGAACGCATGGAAATTCTAAAGGCTAGGACCAAGGAACCGCCTCGGCAAGTGTGTTATGATACTTTGGAAAGTGTGGGGGCAGAGGGAAAGGTATGACAGTTTGGTGACGGGACTGTTGCGTGTCTTTTTGGATGCACCATTACAGTCTACTTACGAATTCAACCTTGAATTATTAAGTATTTCAACCCCAAAAATGACATCGACGATATGTTTAATAACGAAGCGGTGACTTTTTGTTGTGGGGGGACCTGGTATGGAATCTCTAGGGCACAATTTTGTGTAGACGTGGGAATCTACACTGTGGATGAAATTGGGGAGTCAGTCTTCACCGACAGCATCATAGAGCACCAAAATCAGAGACCCACTCATCCACTATATACATAGGGTCCTTAGTGGTACCTTGTGCCAGAGAAAAGATAATGGGGGTGTCGTTAACCTTCGGGACCTAACTTGCCTGTACTGCATCCTGAACCGACAACCCCTGAACGTCGCCTACATGCTCCTAAAGAATATGGCCACCAATGCAAAGGCCACATATCCCACGCTCGTCTTCTTCAGAGGTTGGATTGCCCCGGATCTACAAGGCTTACACCACATGCACCCCACATCGCTTTACCAAGGGTGTTGGCATAACCCGGGCCGATGTCAGCCTCTACCGAAGCCTCAACTTCATCGCAGACTGCAACAATGGTCTGATACGCTTCAAGGACAACAAGGGCATAATTTGAAGCCTAAATGACCCAGACCAAGTCCTCGCTACTAAGGATTACCTGAACCATCCTCCAAGTTCCTCTTATAGGTTTGCCCCTGGATGATCCTCACAAGGAGGAAGCGATTTCCCTAACGAGCATAATCTATATAACATTATGCAGGAAACGCTTTAGGTGAGCTGAAATGGCTTCAGCCTCGGTCAAAGCTCCAGCACTCGCATCAGAGGCATGGAAAGAAGCATCAACACCATGTGGGCCGACATCTCATACATGCGGGGGCATATGATGTACCGGGATGACGAGGAGGAGGGGGAGGATATGGAGTCAGATTAGAGGGCTTCGGGGATGAAGATGGCGTGGAAGTGACAAAAAGGTTAAATATTTTCTCTCTCATTGATGATGGCGATGGTTGTGTGCGGGTTGCGACCCGTTAAACAATTTACTTGTTTCAACAATTAATTTCTCGTACTTCTTTTATTTTCTTTTATGTGATTGATGGTGAGTGATAACAGTTAAACTTTGTAATGTAGGATTTTATGATTTCTCGTTATGTTGTGTTGTTATGGTATGAATGAGTATACAGGTACCTTAGGACGCTTGAATTCACCAAGCATAACAGATCCCTAGACCCGAAACAGGAGGCCCGACACCTTAACAACTGTTTTAAAAAAGAAATAGAAGCTTCACACGTGGCCGTGTCCCTTTGACACGCCTCGTGCCTCATTGTCGCTATAACTTTTTCTTTCTGGACTTACCACACGGGGTTGTGTCCCTTTGACACGCCCCCATGCTCAGCTTTTGTAAGTTTTCTGGTACGGACACTTTTACATGGGGTCGTGCCTCAAAGACACGCCCCCGTGCCAAGTGTCTGTTTTATGAAAAAATTGTTGTTTTTATTACACGTTTTACACATTTAATCAATTTAACCTATTTTGGACACAATGAGGACAATGTGTAATTTAAGTGTGGGGGAAACTTAATAAATTGAAAACTGTGTGTCCTAAAAACAAGCCTTACACAAAACTCTACTTAGAACCGCCAAAACACCCCAAATCTTTTTCAAAATTTTCTTTTTACTTTTTTTTTTGTTTTGTCTTGTTTATAGTTTAAGTTAAGAACCAACTTAAAAAAAGATCAAGTATTTATAAATATTTACAACTGATAGCGTTGTGATAAAAAAAAAGGAACCATACAAGAAAAATTTATAAAAAGGGCATGACAAATTTTTAAAATTTAATTGTATAAATGCTTTCACATTTTTTACGCTTTCCCACAAACTTGTGAGTTTTGAGCCTTTAATGAGCATCCAATATCACATCTATAATGCTCATTCTTCATTTCTTGTGTGAATAGCCTGTACGGTTCTTACAAATCTAGAACTTGACAAGACAATACATTCCCGGTCCTTACCGATTAATCTAAGTAAGTATATGATTGAGGCAGTAGGATTCTAAACCCTTTTTCATTCCAACCTTATTTTTATTTTTATCTCCCAAAAATACAAAAATTCCCCCAGTTAACCAATTTGAGCCTAATCCCTTTCATTTCAAAACCCACAACACACCATCACCCAAAAACCATATTTTTATCTTTACACCCTTTATTTTAGCAAAAATCGGTTCGTTTGGAAAAGCACAAAAATTATGTGCCTAAGGTTATAAAAAAAAGCACTCTTTAAAGTGCTTGAAATAAATAAGCAAATATATTGCTTAAAAAACACTTTTTTAGTTAATAAAGTAACAAAATCAAATTTTCAAAAGAAACCGACTTTTTACTCTTTTAGCCACTTTAAATAAAACCTACCCTACCCGTAACCAAAAACCTACCTATTCAAAGTCCTCTTGATATTTGCAAAGACTAAGTCAAAAGGAGGAGGTTTGATTGATTGTCAAGCTTATGGTATGAGTAAGTTCCGTACCAGGACCCAGTGTTTAACTTATACATTTTGGCCGAGTGTTGAGTAACCACTTGTGAGGTATGTGAATGTATATATAGTTAAATGAAATTTTAAGATATATGTTATGCTTATCAATATTTATTTTTCTTAAAAAGTTCTAAATAAAATCATGACGAATAGGATTGTAAATAAAATAAAAACGAGAATAAATAATGAAGTTGGAATCCCGACACTCTATACACAAGACCCAAAAACTTCTCTTCTACCCATTCTATTTTGTAGTGTAAGCAAATATATAAGAGTTTTGCTTGAGGACAAGCAAAGATTCAAATGTGGGGGTATTTGATATGCACAAAATACAACATATAAATCATATCAAATGAGGTATAAAAACAACCATTTTTTTAGTACTAATGTTGAAAAAAGTGTGTTTCTTTGTTTACTTTTGATTTTCAGGATTAAATGAGCTTAAACGAACAAAAGAAACAAACTAACGGCCAAAACCAACATAAATACGAAGAAAGGAAGATGGCACACTATACCAACCCTCCAAGCTTTACCTCAAAGACAAAATAACAAGACCAGAACCCAAGCACAGGGTCGTGCCAACCGGGCATGAGACGTGCCCTCACTCAAGATTCCTGGAGAATAAAGACAAATAGAAAATGACAAGGGACATGGGACACGGGGCCGTGACCCTAAGCACCGGTCGTGGTCAACTCTCAGATTCGCAAATCTGGGTTCGTACAACAAGTACAGAATACCACCATCAAACAACCACTCCACTCCACCACTACCATACCACCATCATCCACCACTTTCATCCATCATCCACCCTTAGAGTGTGTGTGTAGTCTCGGGATCCAAGATCGATAGTTAGAGTTTTTGTCAAACAAAGGCCATGCTTGGCTAATTTCATACATCACTTGGTGAAGAAAAAATCATTTATGTATTACTTTTGATTTCCTAGCTTTGGTAACTTTTTATTTGGGCTTGTATTAATGATTTTAATAAATAGTTTTTTATATTGAAGGTGAACTTTACTTAATCATTTCTTCATGTTTTGTTGATTCACTCATTCATGTCTTTACGATCTATATAAAGCGCGTTAACTACCTGGAAGGGGGTTAGAAGGGTGGTTGGGTAAAGTTCTTGCCTCGTTCAATGTATAGATCCTACGATAACCTGATTGAAGCTTATTTGGACTTCCCTTGAGGCAGATATCATCAAATCCAGGGAAGTAAGAACGGCTTGTAATCCCTTATAATATTAACTACTATTCAAACTTTAAACCGGCCTTGCGGGACTGTATCCCTGCTGACTCAGACCAATATGACCGAGGGTAACGTTGCCTCCAAAAGAGGGACATGCCACTTTTTGCATTGATAACTTACTTAATTATCTTTCAATAATTCGGCCTTGTGGGACTGTATCCCTGCTGACTCAGACCAATATGGCTTAGGGTAGCGTTGCCACCAAAAAAGGGACATGCCACAATAACTAGGACAATCTCTTAAAAAACCCAAAAGCCAGGAAATCATCTAAGGATACATAAATGACGAGTTGGATCCAAGTGATTCTATCTTGTCTATCTGTTTATTTAATTTCTTTCTTCCTTTTCATTTATTTATTTATTTAAAAAGAAAAACAAAAAAATTCTCTCCATATTTGGTTAGATTAGACGTCGACGATATTCCGGTATTAAAAGCTCTTGTGTTCTTGGACGACCTCAGTATCTTACCATCACTATACTACGCCAATGATGGGTGCACTTGCCATAGCGTGTAGTAGAGAGTGATAGTTTTCTTTCGTGTTTTAAAGATTTAAAGCTTGATAAAGGGTAAAAAGGTACTAAAAATACATTAAAAATCCGTACACGCTCCGACATGTCACATATTCTCGACCAAAAGGAGCTCAACATGCGGCAACCTTGTTGGGTTGAACTCCTGAATGACTACGACTATGCGATCAACCACCATCCGGGTAAGGCTAACGTGGTAGCCGATGCTCTCAGTCGGAAAGAAACCAGATCCAAGCGAGTTCAAGAATTGCAACTAACCATTCATTCTAACCTTCCTGGTCAGATCCGTGCTGCACAAACCGAAGCATTGAAGGAGGAAAACCTTCAAGCTGAGTCCAAGCGGGGCATGGAAAAGCAACTTGAAACCAAATAGGATGGTATTTTCTATTTCATGGGGCGAATATGGGTTCCACTACACGGAAACTTAAGGGATCTCATTTTGGATGAAGCTTACAGATCTCACTACTCTGTTCACCCTGGCTCTGATAAGATGTATCACGACCTAAATACCTTTACTAGTGGTCGAATATGAAAGCTAACATAGCCACCTACGTGAGCAAGTGCTTGACCTATGCTAGGGTCAAGATAGAATACCAAAAGCCATCCGGGTTACTGCAACAACCAGAGCTACCAATGTGGAACTGGGAGCAAATTTCCAAGGACTTGATTACCAGTTTACCCAGAACTCACAGCGGGAACGACACCATTTGGGTGATCGTGGACCGTCTAACCAAGTCAACTCACTTCCTCGCGATCAAAGAAACCGACAAGTACGACAAGCTTGCTAACCTATACTTGAAGGAAGTAGTCTCACGGCATGGGGCACCCACCTCTATCATCTCCGATCGTGACCCTCGTTTCGCTTCCTATCTGTGGCAGTCTATGCATAAATCATTCGGCTTGCGTCTAGACATGAGCACAGCCTATCACCTATAAACCAAAGGTCAGACCGAATGAACCATTCAAACTCTCGAAGACATGTTGTGAGCATGTGTTATTGATTTTGGTAACAGTTGGGAAAGAAACCTAACGCTGGTGGAATTCTCTTATAGTAATACTTACCACTTGAGTATACAGGTCGCACCGTTAGAAGCGTTGTACGGATGGAAGTGTCGGTCACCCCTCTGCTGGGCTGAAGTTGGAGACAGCCAAATCACTAGTCCCGAACTTGTACTGTCAAAAAAGCTACGCTGATAAACGGAGGAAACTGTTGGAATTCCAAGTTGGTGACAAAGTTTTGCTAAAAGTCTCACCTTGGAAGGGAGTAGTTCGCTTCGGGAAGCGGAGCAAGTTAAATCCGCGTTACATTGAACCCATTGAAATTACAGAAAAAATTGGTACCGAAGCGTGTAGACTGAATCTACCTGAGGAACTCAGTGGTGTACATAACGTCTTCCATGTCTCTAATTTAAAGAATTGTTCATCTGATGAAACACTCGTGGTTCCATCCAAGGAGTTGAAAATCGATGAACAACTCTGTTTTATCTAAGAACCCGTTGAAATAATGGAGTGAGAGGTGAAAACTCAGAGGCACAGTAAGATCCCTATCGTTCGAGTTCACTGGAATTCAAAACGTGGACCAGAGTTCACATGGGAACAAGAAGGTCAGATGATGCGCAAGTATCCCCAATTCTTCAACCGGGTTGCATCCAACGTTGAAGCTACTACTGAATTTTAGGACGAAATTCCAAACCAACTTGGGGATGATGTGACATCCCACGAAAACTCTCAAGGGCACTAGCTTCTTCAGCGATTGCTTGCCAAATTTTGAGACGAAATTTCTTTTAACTTGGGGATGATGTGACAACCCATACTTATGATGTTAGCTTTGTCTAGTTTCGTGATTTTTTTTAAATTGCGTGTCATTACGTTTTATTTTCATTCGTGTCACACGTTCTATAAAATTCAACTTATTTAAATTAACTTAGTTTGCATCATTACGGTTAGCTTGCAGATAACTCAACTCGGTTCCATGACCCGACTCAAACTCGCTTGACCGTAACCCGAACCTATTGAATTCATGGCCCAAGTTTCATCCCATTGTGTCATCTCTTCCTTTGCGGCCCACTCCCAAGCCCTTATTGTTAAGCCCATTATCTAGAGCCCAACCGCCACCCTTTTTCCTTTATTTTTTTTTGTTTTCGGCCCAATAGAGCAAACCACCCACACCCTCCCTATTATTACGTGTTATGCATGAACTTTATGAGTCTCCTAAATCCAACCGACGAACTTGGGATTCTTTCCCTGCCTCTCTATTGTTGAAGCAAATCAAGAGCATCAAGGACCCAAACATTCACAACTTCAAGACTAAACCAACCCCTTCATCACTAGGTATCCACATAATGTGTTTTTGTTATAGTCATAAATGTTCCTACATTATTTTGGTGGTTAGAATCAGGTTATAATGGCCGGGTTCTCTATTTTTGCTTGATAATTCTTGATATTTGTGGTGTTTATTGTTGACTAGATTGTTAGAAATAATACATAGTGGGTTATGGGATCTTAGTGACTCAATATTAATTATTAGGGTTTTGATTCTTGAGACTTTAGTGTTAGATAATCTCAGTTTTGATGATAACTTACTGAAAGTAATGTATATGTGTTGTTGTTAGCTAGGTATGTGATTAAGGTCATAAAACTCGTTTGTTGGGTACGGGTGTGAAGCATAGTTGCATAGTTATGGGTAGCAGGGTTTGTGTTTGTGATAGATATGTTACATGAAGAGTATAAACTGAAGTATATAAAGTTGGTAAGTTTTATGATCCCTAAATATGTTGAAAGGACTATTGAAACTTGTTTTATGTCGCTTAGAGCTGAAAACGGAAAGTAGTTTGATGTTTACATGCCGACTCTGGTCGGCTGTAAATGGGTCATAGCATAACGAAAATGAGATTTTATGAAGTATAAAATGAACCTTTCTGAAATACAATTCAAACTGCCCTAGTTTCATAATTTTTAGACCTTGTTTGGTCTGCCAAAAGAATAAAATCGTTTCAGTGGTCAAAGCTGTCATTTTTCTGTAGAATTTTTGGGTTGTGTTTTACATCATATTTTGGTGAATATTTGGAGTTAGATTATGAAATTTATATAGTTTTTAATCTTGTGTGTCTATACTAATATCTAAATGGTATCGGCTCAATCGGATAATCGAGAATTTTTAAATGAATTTTTCCGTAAGTTGTGGTTAGAAAATGATGAATCTGGCCACTGCTTAGCAAATGAGTTTTCGTAATTTTTGTATAAAGAGTCAAGCCTTGTGAATTTTTCACAGAGCCTAGCCAACCAAAATACACGTTACATAAAATATTCGTAATTTTTGAAGCTTGTTAACTATTTTAATAAAATCACCGAAAACAACCCAGTTTTAGCAGTCAAAGCTGAATTATGATAAGTTTATATATATGTCTTTGCATGTTGCTTATATTATCATGGAATGCCTGAACTTGAATGAAACTTATGTGAGATTTGTTTAACATGTTGAATGTTATGGTGATGTGCATGTATCTATTTGCTTTAATGTTCACGTGTCAACGTGTTATGTACTGTGTGTTAGATGCATGTAGAATTTCATGTATTGCATGAACACACCCTAACGAATTAAATGGTAATCATTCTAGGACGTAGTTGACCATCCTCATTATTTATCCATCTAAATCTAACTGAGCTTAAACTAAGGTGAGTTCACACTTTTGTTAAGAGCATCCATTCCTTGGTTTGGGAACTACACTGTCCCTGGATTTGAGACAACTCTATATTCCTGGGTTGGAATATTGCCTATTAAATTTCGTAGTTTATATCTCATGTCTTTAGCACACTAAACGAAACTCTATCCGAAAAGTCCCTACGCATTATATCGATTAGTTGCCGAGTTTTGCATACGGGGTACTAGTTAATAGCGCTATTAGGTTCGACAAACCTCACACCGTGCTGGGAGCCGGGCATGAACCTTTGACCTTGACTTTATATCATTGACGATAGACATTGATATGGGGCACAACAACTTACTACAGTCAAGTATTCGGTACTATACAGTTTAGTTGCTTAACCATGGGTTAGCTACCCATGACATGTTTTTAATAAACTAATGTATTTGAAACTTACTTTACTTTAAAACTGAAACTGTGAACTCACCAACCTTTGTTGATACACTTTAGCATGCTTTGCATGATGTTAGGTACAACATGGGAGTTTGCAGCATTTGGAGTGTCATGGCTGGCATTAAAGTATTGGCTTTAAATTTTATTCACTGTGGTTTTTAACTTATGTCGGGATTTTTACGTTTAGCTTCCCTTGTTGATTTAAACTATGTTTTGGACCTTAAAGTCTTAATCACTAATCGTGTTGACTGTGATGATGTTAATAACTTTTATACTTTGTTTAACATGATTAGTGACTTGATCCTGGTCAGTAGCATGCCTCGCGGCAAAACTCCGTATGTGGATTTTGAGGGTGTGACATGTTTTACTCTGGAGCTGATAAGAGATTTTTAGATCATAAGTTCTGTAAATTAATAAAATGTACCTATAAGAACCTTAGATTGTACCTATAAGAATGAAACGACTGATGGGAATATAGAAATTAACTTTAAAGATTCCAGAAGGATGTTTTATATACATTTAGAATCAATCAGATCCCCATCCGAGATGTGCTCATCTTTTATGGAGACTGTCACTATGGCTTGCTAGAGAAAGCTTCTATGCTTAGGGCATCCAAGTGTCTACAAAAAATACGTGAAATCTACATGGCACGAGCGACCAAAAATTATTCTCAGCCGAAAGTAGAAGGTATCGCCATCATATCCAAACTTCCAGACAATCTCAGAAGACTTACCAAGTCTACCCCAGATAGTGTAACGGTTTGCATTTTCATACTTTCCATATTTAGAAAGTTGTATTCGCATTTCTATTTTTAGAAACTTATAATCGTGTCATATTCGTGGTTCATTTCCAATCTATTAATCTGAAGCTTTGATCATAATGGAAATTCATTTTATACATATACGTGTTACCTTTCATATTTGTGTTATATACGCAATCAATGTTTAAATACTTTTTTATAGGCAAAACCGACACTTAAAATATACTTTGGATACCTAAAAACAAGTTAAAATACAAGAAAACGACATAAAACAACCTAGTGACAAAGTGCAGGGACTAAAGTGAGCACAACCAAAAGCTTTTCCACCTCTTTTCTCCTTCAATCACCTTCCACCCTTCTTTAGTCAATTAGATTTCACCATTTTCAACATTCTTTCTCCTCCAATCACCTTCCACCCCTTTTTTAGCCAATTAGATTTCACCCTTTTCCACCTCATTTTCCTCCAATCACCTTCTACCCCTTCTTTAGCCAATCATATTTCACCTTTCTCCACCTCCTTTCTTCTCTAATCACCTTCCACCTTCATTAACTCCCAAACTCTAATCGCCCACTTATAAATATAGGCCTCCACCACCTCTTAAACACTTTCCACACACTAATCTACTCCCAAACTCTCTAATCCTCTCAATAATTCCAAACAAGGAAGATTACTACCAATTGTTCTAAGTGAGTTTTCACTCATTTTTCTTCACCTTTCTTCTTCTACTCTTCTTTCAAACTACTTGGGCAACCTCTATGAAGGTTTCCAAAAGTTTTCCATGGCAAACTAAGGTGAAACTCACCATATTTGAGGACCAAAGTAGAATAAAATTTTGCTCTAATTTATCTTTTTGTTTCTTCTATATAATACTTAAAGCTTAGTGAAATCTTGTACCCACCTTGCTCCCAACTAAGCTCATAGTTGTGGGTTTGTGTTGTGGTTGATTTCCACCAAGAAAAAAAAGCTTAAAACCTTCTTTAAATTCTGCCAATATATATTCTAAGTGATTGAAAACCATCCAAGCGTCAATCTTCCATGTTGAAAGGCTTGTGGATGAGTATGTGTGAACCATGGAAGCTTTAGATATCCGAATTAGTTCCACAAAATCTCACTTGCACACACTTTTTTTTTACTAATAACATCAAGTAGCTTCCAAGAATCAAGGTAACATAACCCCGCCTCGACTCCAACATTTGCCATGATTGGTATGACACGCCCGGGTATCCTTACTTGACTACTTGACGGACTAGGTAGATATATTTTTTTATTTTTCATTCATGACCAACCAGTTTATCAACTACGTAGTTGATAAACTTGTGCTTTGGTGAATCATACAAAGAGGTTAATCTTACCTCCATGCTTGACTTACATGATTTATATGATTATACATGATGGAATATAATATACTATATAAATTATAACATATATTCAACCGGATTATTGATACTAACCGGATTATGGTTAGATGTCATGAACTTAGGTTATATTATTTTCGTTCTAAACTCCTCATTTGTGGTTCTAATGGGCAAATTAGGACCCATAAAACACGTATAAACTTAGTGTCCAAACGAGTATTTAGACTTTCGTTGCATACATACATTTATTATTAAATTCTGAATCTGAACTCTCCACAAATTCCATAAACTCACACACCTTCGTTTCCCCAATGTAGGGTAACTTCGGTGTTCTCCACTCCCTTATGCGTCAACTCACGTACGTAGGATTTCTACGCAAAATCGTGAGTATACTCGATCCCATTTTACCGTTTTACACACTTTGGGTGCAACATGTACACTATATTCCAATTTCACTTACTCACGATTAAACTCGTTTACATACATACGCTTTCCATAAAAAAAAACATGATACTTGTTATATTCTTGTTATTACATGCTATACTCATTCTTGTGTTCTATATGCTCATTAACTTTACAAGTCTCCCTTAACAATTATATCGCTATAAGATTAATGCACCGCCCATATTCTTGTAGTATTGTTAAGTAAACTATTTTACGTCCTTGTCATTTCAGCGACAATGGTATGCACGATTGCGGTACACTTTGGATTGACTTATAGTTAACACATGCTAGTATGATAACGAACAATGTATACAATTTACCAAGTTGGATATGAGACAACTTTAATTCACAATTATGCTATATATATTCAAACTTGTATACTCGCCAACTTTTGTTGATCTTTATCTTAATACATGTTGCAGGAAACTAGTTGATGATGAATGAAGAAACGTACTTAAGGTGGATTAGAAACACACCTAGATTTTAAACTTATGTATTGTTTCATGCTGTTATGATCATTTGCAATTTGTTGTACTTTTCTTTCCAAAACAATGTATTTTCCATTTTAGTATGAATGAAATATAATTTCTTAAATCACTACAAGAAAATTAAGCTAATGCAACCCCGATAAAATGTTGCATTAGGTCTTAAAAAGGTTGCATTAGGGCTAATGCAACCTTTTATCGAGAGCTGCGTTAGAAGCAGTTGCATTAGACCTAATGCAACTTTTTTAAGACCTAATGTAACCTTTTTTGAAAGTGTTGCATTTACTATTAAAATGTAACCTTTTTAGTTGCAACCTTTATATATTCTAATGCAACTTTTTTTTTTACTTTGATTGCAACTTTTTTAGTTATCAAATGCAACTTTTATTATAGTTCAGTTACAAAAATGCAACCTTTTTCTAAAATTAATGCAACATATTTTAAACCCAAATGCAACTTTACAACATAAATTTTATTGCTATTAATTAATAAGCATTTAATCTAAATTACGCCAAAGAAATAATAACAAAAGTATCATTGATAGCCAAATGATCTACTTTAACATGTTTGTCCAAATTCAAATTACAATATAGTAGCACGAAGTGTCAATTACAATAATTTAGAAAAATGAAAATATTCTACTCGTCTCGATCTCTAACTAGTAGTTGTGTCATAACCTTCCGCGTTATAACTTTCATGTTGTCACTGACAGTCAATATCTTTTCGCATGGATTCGAGCTCCGCTTTTTATCTTTGATGACCCTCTTTAATATCTTTGCACATTTCCAACAACGGGTTTTCTCAACTTCAACATTTGATTTGAATGATTCCATCAGCCCCCTCCAGGATCATGTATGATGTGAAAGCACCCTATAAATACATGACATCTGGAATAGCTGAATAATAACAAAGACCCTAATCCAGATCATACAGATTTCAGGTTTATAATCACAATCAACATAAAAAGAGAGACCATTCTGCATAAAGACTTAAAATATTTAGTTAAGTGTTAGAAAATGTACCTTCAAAGTGTGAAAACTGTACATGCAAAACCATGGGCGGACCTAGCCTTTGGCCAGGGTGGGCAGCCGCACCCCTTGAAAAGAAATATTTAGTGTATATTTTAGGCAAAAAACCTGACCGCACCACTTGAAAATATGGTTGAACACCTCATTAGCACCCCCAACAAACAATTTATGTGTCCGCCACAACTCCGAATGCAATTCCAGGTTGTGGTGCCAAAGTCCAATTTAGTAATTTCATCTTCATGGTCAACACAACACAACACTGCATCAGCTCTTTTAGCTTAGGAGCTGATAATAAAAAAAAGTTAACTAAAATATGATGCTTGACAACTAGTATAGAAATAGTATGCTAGTATAGAAATAGTATGCCTTCAGAAATAGAAAATTAATTGAGTAAGAGAAGAACTCAGCCGATATGATTTCATGAGTGCAATCCACCATGATTGAGATGTCGAAAAAAGGACACGATGTATATGTACACACCCACACACACCGGACTTAAAGGTGCACACAAGATCAACAACTAACAAGTCCAAACATTAGAAACCTGTGTGAAAATAATCTATTACCAATGCATGATACCTTTTTAGGGATGCAAACAAGCTGAGCAACTTAAGAGCTGCTCGAGATTGGCTAAAAAAATCTCGAAACGAGTCAAGCCTAAACCAAGCTTGAGCCTAGAATAAAGCTCGTTTATTTATCGAGCCCGAGCTTGTCAGGATCGTTTAGCCTTAGTGTAATATTAGTTCTAATTTAACTTTTAATAACACTTACCCCTTAAGCCGAGCTTATTTAAACTTGTTTACGAGTCAAGCGTGAACCTGAAAATAGGCTTGTTTAGTAAACGAGTCCCAGCCCGAGCTCACTTATCGAGCTCGAGAGCCTAAACGAGTGTATTATTTATAATATTTTTATTTAATATAATTAATAAATAGATAATAAACAAGCCGAGCTCGGACTTGAGATACTACCAACGTGCCAAGCTCAAATTTTGAAAACAAAGCTCCAACCGAGTCGAGCTCGAGCTCTCATAAGTTAATCAAGCTCGAGCTCAAGTCTGGTAGACCTCAGGCTCGATTCAGCTTTTTTGTACCCCTACTTTCTTCCAAATATATATCTCACATCAGGAACAAAACTAAATAATGGGGGATGGTCTTTTACTAACACTAGTATTATGGATAATCTTTGGGGTCATGGAGAAATCTCACCAACCATTAACTTCCATCAAAACCAAGGATTAATGTGTGATACCTTTTCTACACCAAGCAAACCACGATGACCCAGTGTGAAATCTGCACTTTTAAAGCAACTGATTAAAAAAACTGGGCACCATAAAAAAAATCCACATCTCCTTTTGCATATGGCTGTTAATAGTGTCGCGTTAGCGGGTTAGCAAATGAAACCCAAACATGGCCCATATTTATATTCATATCAAAGATTTCAACCCTAGCCCGGATACACAATGAACTCGGGTCAACCCAAAACGACCTGTTTAACCCCTATTTATAAAGGTTACCCTGGTTGATGGTTTGTAATCTAGTTGTTCAGTTGTAAGAGAGTTAACTATAGAGAAACATTATGTTTCAAATAGAATCGAAGATAGACTACTTCAGAAAGCACCAAAAGATAGCCATTTACAAGAACTGAAGATATGAAACATAAGTTGGAATTCATAGTAAAAGACAAAGAATATGATTCAACTCACTATGTTCAAACATCATATTAGATAACATGACTTTACCAAGTCTGCATTTGATAAAAAAAATACTAATATCATTATCATTTTCATTTGTACTTGGCATAGTTTGTATGTTTGGTTAGTCATCTCAAAAACTACCTGAATGTGTGCTCAAAATTGTGTCTGGAGTTTTTTAATAGTCATCTCAAAAACTACCTGTATGTTTGGTTAGTCATCTCTAAAAAAAATAATTAAACTACCTTTGCGAATAATTAAACTAACCTAGCAAAGAAAAGATTTAAAAAGCTAAAAATAAATCAAAGTAAAAAAGCTTAAGAGAAAATGAAAAAGAAAAAAACTTCTCAATTGGAACTTGTATACCCATTTGTTCACCAGCCTTATTGTTGCAAAAGTCAAGTGGCTTCTTTGGGGTCAACGTGAATATCCCGTGTGATTTGAATCATTTCCCCCAAGCTGTATTGCAATGTTCAAACAACATCTCCAGCCTTGCCAAAATTTGTTCGGTCTATCAATTGTCCTGCATAATTTCATTTGACCCTGCAATAAAATTGGGCCTAGATTCTTATACATGGTAACACAAAAAAATCATACTTTTATTGTAGATCTTCATTAAAGTAGAGAGCATTACACGTACCTTCTAAAAACCCTAATAACGTATAGCAGTGAACTCTTCTACATTGTCTCCTTAAAATAGCAACATTGCAAACTATCTAAATTAGTGTAATCTGTAAACTAAGAAATTCTGAAACCAATAATAGAAATCTTGTTAGGATCAGGATACACACACGAACACAGAACTCACACACACACACTTTTCTGTTGAAGAACACAAAGATTTATAGTGGTTCGGTCTGGTTCTGACCTACGTCCACTCTCGGTAACTAGGAGGATTTGTATTAGTTAAGCTTGGTACAATTTTACAGATACATAACAATCTCATATATATAAGATTGAGAAATGAGAAGAATGTCAAAAAACATGATCCGTAAAAAATGGGTTTCAGAGAAGACTGGATCATCTCAGCCCTTTACCTTCTTATCCTGTTTTGATCAGAAATGATTTTCTGATGTCCACTTGCTCTAGTGGATTCACACTCAACAATCTCCCACTTGAAGCCATGGAATAATCTTCACATGTGCTTCAACTGTGCATCAGTATCTCTGTAAAAACTTTGATCTTCACACATTCCTAGTTACCTGGCCTCCTCTTCAATTATCTTGAAGGCCAGTTGAAGCTATGCAAAGCTTCAACTTCTCTAAGGTGACAACCTTAGTCAACATATCAGATGGATTTTCACTTCCTTTGATCTTCTTCAACTTTAGAGTGCCTTCACTAACTTGCTCTCTGATGAAGTGATATCTCAGCTGTATGTGCTTTGTCTTCGAATGGAAGACAGGATTCTTTGCAAGATGAATTGCACTTTGATTGTCACAGAATAGTGCACAATCAACTTGTTCCTTGCCGAGCTCTTTGAGAAAATTCTTCAACCATATATGCTTTTTGCTTGCTTTAGCAACTGCCATATACTCTGCTTCTGTGGTTGAAAGGGCAACCCTTTTCTGCAGTCTGGACATCCAGCTTACTGCAGTGCCTCCCACTATAAAGACATAACCGGTGGAGCTTTTGTAAGATTCTTTACAACCACCAAGGTCAGCATCTGCAAAACCCTTCAGAATAACCTCTTTTCCCTTAAACTTTAATGCCACTTTTGAAGTCCCCTTCAAATATCTTAGCAGCCATTTAACTGCTTCCCAATGTTCTCTCCCTGGATTGGACATAAACCGGCTAACAACTCTCACTGCATGAGCTATATCTGGTCTCGTGCATACCATTGCATACATGAGGCTACCAACTGCCGATGCATACAGAAATTTAGCCATTTCTGCTTTGTCTTCATCTGATCTGGGTGACTGAACTTTAGAAAGCTTAAAGTGACTTCCCAAAGGTGTGCTTCGAATCTTGGCATCTTTAAGGCTGAATCTTTCTAACACTTTCTCAATGTATTTCTCTTGAGAGAGTGTCAAAGAACCATCTTCTTTGTTTCTGAAAATACTCATCCCGAGTATTTGGTTTGCAGCTCCCAAGTCTTTCATCTCAAACTCTTCAGACATCTGCTTCTTCAGCTTCTTGATCTCTGTCATGTCTGAACCTGCAATCAACATATCATCCACATATAGTAATAGAATGATATAAGAACCCTTAAACCTCTTGATGTAACAACAATGGTCATTCTCACATCTCTTGTATCCGAGTCTCCCGATGAAGTTATCAAACTTCAAATACCATTGTATGGGCGCTTGTTTCAGACCATACAAACTCTTCTTCAACTTACACACCAAGTTTTCTTTTCCTTTAACCTGAAAACCTTCTGGTTGTGTCATGTAGATATCTTCTTCTAGGTCACCATGTAGAAAAGCTGTCTTGACATCTAGCTGCTCTAGATGCAAACCTTCTGCTGCTACAATACTGAGAACAAGCCTGATAGTAGTCATCTTCACCACTGAAGAAAATATTTCATTGAAATCAATTCCCTCTTTCTGCTGAAATCCCTTGACCACTAATCTTGCTTTGTACCATTTGGTACCATCATGTTCATCTTTGACCCTGAAAACCCACTTGTTCTGAAGAGCCTTCTTCCTAGCTGGAAGCTTTGTTAAGTGCGAGGTCTTGTTCTTCTCAAGCGACTTCATCTCATCTTTCATTGCTAACTCCCACTGCAATGAATCTTTCAACCCCATGGCTTTTGAGTAACACTGGGTTCACCATTTTCTGTCAAAAGTATGTAATTGACGGATGGTGAATATCTGTCTGGTGGTCTAATGACTCTGGAGGATCTTCTTGGTTGAAACTGAGGAGTTTCTGGGGATTCTAGAATTTGAGGAGCGACCTCTTCTTCTTCTTCTTCTTCTTCTGCAGATTAACTCATTCCCATTTTTTGGAATGTCGACTGAAGCTTCTTTTCTTGTTTCACCACTTTCAAATTCAACATAGTCTTTCTGAACTTCTGGTCCTTTGGTGTTTTTGTCTTTATACAATTCGTTTTCATTGAAGACGACATTCTTGCTTCTGATTACTTTTCTGCCTTCATTATCCCAAAGCCTGTAACCCATTTGTTCTGACCCATAACCAATGAATGTGCACTTCTTGGATTTTGAGTCTAACTTATCCCTGTCACCAGCTTCTAACAAATCGTAAGCACTACAACCAAAGACTCGTAAATGTTCGAGACTTACCTCCTTTCCTTACCACATTTCTTCAGGCAACTTGAAATCTAAGGGACCGGTTGGTGAACGGTTGATCAAGTAGGCTGCAGTGCTAACTGCATCGGCCCAGAATGTCTTGGGCATCCCGGCATTTAGCCTCATGCTTTTAGCCCTCTCATTTAGAGTTCTATTCATTCTCTCAGCTACACCATTCTGCTGAGGAGTTTCGAGAACTATCCTGATCATTTTTATCCCTTCCTTGGCGCAATAGTCAGTGAACTGCTTGCTTATGTATTCACCACCATTATCAGACTTTAAGCACTTTACCTTCAAGTTAGTTTCATTTTCAACAGCAGATTTCCATATCTTAAAAGCATCAAATACGACAGATTTATGCTTAAGAAAATATACACATACCTTGCGTGTTGAATCATCGATGAAAGTAACATAATATCTTGAGCCTCCTAGAGATAAAACTGAGGTTGGTCCATATACATCTGAGTGAACAAGCTCTAACTACTGAGCTTTCGGTGTCCTCCCTGTCTTCACAAAAGTAACCCTCTTTTGTTTTCCAAGAACACAAGATTCACAGAATTCAGTTTCCACTTTCTTCAAGTCTGGAAACTTACCTTTCTGAGCCAACATCTTCAATACCTTTTCGCTCATGTGTCCGAGTCGGTTGTGCCATAAATTTGATGGACTCGGACCGGTGGTCATTGCATGAACACCTTCAGCAGAAACTTCTGCCATGTATAGAGTACCTTGCTTCTTTCCTTTGGCAATCACTAAATTGCCTTTGATCACTTTCCATTGTCCACCCCCAAAGTGAACATTAAACCCTTCATCATCCAGTTTACCAACTGAAATCAACTTTCTCCTCAAATTAGGAATAACCCTGACATTTTTCAATGTCCATATAGTTCCTAATGAGGTCTTCAAGTCTACATCTCCAATACCTGTGATATCAAGCATTTGATCATCTGCTAAACGAACTTTACCAAAGTTACCTGTTCGTAGATTCTTGACCATATCAGGGCATGAGATAGCATGGAAAGAAGCACCTGAATCCATAATCCAAGATTCAACTGAATCTTCAAGAGAACAGATGAGAACATCACCTAATTCTTCCAAGGATACACTGTTTACTTCTTTCTTTGAAGCGGGTTTTGTACATTGGCTTCTATAGTGACCATTTCTTTGCAATTCCAACATTCAACGTCTTTTCTGTTCTTTGACTGTCCCCTTCTTCTGGACTTGGACCTGCCTCGACTATGTCCTCTTTCATTTCTTCATCCTCTACTTTCTGTATGTAATAAAGAACTAGAATTAGAAGTCTCACCTGTGACAACCCGAGTTTTCAAGGTCTTTACTTGTCAAAGTGTCTTCATAATTAGTTGCATTGTAACTTGTTTATGTGTAATTTATGTTCGGTGTGATGTATTGTACTCTAGTTGTTCATGTTTAATTTATGTTTGGTGTGATGTCCTATACTCTAGTTTGGTGAGGTAATAAACTTAGGAACTTATGGATTGTTTAACTTTATAAGCTTGGCATACATCACATAGGGTTTTGTCATACTCACACGAAGAAATATATGTCTTTCGTCGCCACCCATACTTGACGAGACATTGAGGTTTCGTCATCATTACCATGACGAAAGGTGGACTTTCGTCGAGCCCAGCCGTTATCGAAACCCAGGAGAGGCCCAATCCTCAGACCCTTTTAGAACGTGTATATATTTGTCGCACAACCGATCAGTTTAAACCCTAGACTTTTCTTATACTTAGCTACGGCAATTCCCTCACCCTTCATTCGAAATTCTCAAACCCTAGGCACCACCGATCTATAACACATCAAGGTTAGTGTATAAACATTTTACTGGATGAATTGTTGATGATTATGGTTCTGTGCTATGATGTCGTATGGATTAGGGAGGGTTAACAATAGTGTGAATCTGATGATTGCATGATAAATGTTTGATAGTTGATTCATGATTTCATGTACAAGCTACATTGGTCGTGATATGTACGTATATATGGATTCATCTATATTTTGTGATGATCTAGTGTTGCATGTATGTTGCATAAGAAACTAGGGTTTACGTATTAAGGTTGTTGTCATGATGTAAACGATCCAGTCGGAATGATAAATTAACGATACCCATAATTGAATTGTTAATGCCTTGTTGCGTGTAATGATAACTGGAGACTTGATGATTGGTTGTTGATCATGTTAAAATCGCTGATGATGATGATTAGGGTGCTAGGGAAACGTGAATTTGTAACTGACTGCTCGACGAAACAGATAGGCTTTTTTATACCGCATCTCGACGAAACATGATTAGTTTCGCCATAGTTAGATCGACGAAACATGATATGTTTCGCCATGGTTCACCTCGTCGAAACATGATATGTTTCGTCACACTTTAGCTTGACGAAACCTAGGACCTTTCGTCGGATGGTCTTTCGCCGAGGAATCATCTGTTAACTGTTGTATGACTATTCTGTTAACTGCTGGGTGGCTATTGTGGGTTATATATGGAATAGGGACACATGTATGAACTGCGTGTACAATATTTAATGCACAGTAGTGCTTGTAATGAACGTGATTTCTGACATGCGTGGCGAAACTGTTAAAACGTGAAACTAATTGTTGTTGGTAACCTCGGTAGGGTTGATTGATTAGCTGGGTGGTAACTTAGCATACCGAGCAAGCCAAGGTGAGTTCACTACTCTTGAGCATGCGTCCCAGTGGTTGGGACAGTCAGTGGGTATACCCGGGGAGGGATAAGTCTTTCGGGTTAAAACTGGAATGTTGGATAATACTCTCACCGTATCACTCTTAAGTCCCATCTTTTTGGTACCGGAGAGGTAACGGGGTATTAGTTGGTAGCGCTACTTAGGTTTGGTACCCTCACCCCGTACCGGAGAGGACGGGTGTGAACTAATGACCCAGTCATGCCCAGTGCTTTGATAGGAGCACTGGGGAACGGGCAAAACATACATCAGGAGCCGTCTTGTTCAGTATCGAGATATTATCAACATTACTTTCGGAATTGTTAACAAACTGGATTAACTACTTGGTAAACAACGTTTTCATAAAACTGTGAACTCACCAGCGTTGTCTGATACACTTGTTACATGCTCGCAGGTCGTTAGGTACTTTGGATGGGAACTTGCTGTCTGGATGGCTGGAGTGGTCATGGTCATGTCGTTGAAGATTGCCTGCATGTTATCTAAACATTATTACATTTGTTTTTGGGAATACATTAAACAATGTTTGTCTTGTGCTTCCGCTGGATCTGATAACTTTTGTTAAACCATTATGATTGCTTAATTTAATAAACGTAAACTTGGTAATGTTTTATTATTGGTTCAATGTGATTGGTGGCTTGGATCCTGGTACGTCACATGACCCGCGGTGTTTCCGCACGTGGTATTTTGGGGGTGTGACAGTTTGGTATCAGAGCCACTGGTTATAGTGAACTAGGTTTTAAAACGTTTTTATAAAACCAGACTATAACCGAACAACTTCGAGAATCAACCATGACACTCAGCTCCAGATTGCAAGGTTCGTCTTCTGTTTACTTCATGCATTACTTGCTTAGTAGTTACACACATATGACTTGCATGAAACAACATATCTGGTACCTTGATGTGATTACCTGTGCTGCATGTCTTAGTAGGGCTAGATAGTGTGGCACTACCTTTCGACTCTAGTGACTATGAATTCTGTGATGCCCTTCATTTTACTATTTGAATGTGTGGGAAACTTTGAGCACAAGCTAAGAAGCACTGAGATGAGCATGCAAATTGCCTTATTATTATGGGTGCACACATAATAATAACATGAGGTGCATGTAAGTCCCAATGAGGCTTAACGGGTGCGAGAAGGGTTCTGCCCTATTGTTTGGTGTAAACTTTGTAGTTTGTAGATGTCAACGTGAGGTTTGACTCCTACCTTGACTCGATTCTTAAACTTGTTCCCTTCTCTTATATAGAATCATGAGCGGACGAGGTCACGAACTTGGTCACATTGCGATGACCCAGGCTGAGCTGACCAACTTGATTAACACACGTGTGGCTGAGGCTTTGGCAGCCTACCAAGCTGGTACGATATGTGCCAATTACCTTTTGTTCTTGTGTCGCGTACACAACTCTTACCCCTGTAATGTGTTTTCTTTCATCCATTAGGTCAGTAAGCACAAAACCAAAACAATCCACCTGCTTGTACGTTCAAGATGTTCATGGATTGTAAGCCATAGACCTTCAGTGGAACTGAAGGGGCTGTAGGACTCCTGCGATGGTTTGAGAAGGCAGAATCGGTGTTTGTAATGTGTAACTAACCTGCTGGGGACAGAGTGAAGTATGCTACGGGCACACTCGAGGATGGTACCCTGACATGGTGGAATGCCCAGGTTCAGATGTTGGGCATCGAGGTGGCAAATGCCACTACTTGGGACGATTTTAAGGAGTTGATAAGGGAGGAGTATTGTCCTCGCGATGAGATTCAGAAACTAGAGAATGAGTATTATGATCTGAAGATGGTGGGATCCGAGATTGAGGCATACGTGAAACGGTCTCATGAGTTGGCTATCATGTGTCCGAACTTGTCCCTACCTCCGCACCGGAGAATAGAACTGTTCATCAAGGGATTAGCTCCATGGGTCAAGGGTTTGGTTACTGCAGTGAACCTCAACAACTTACCTTAGATTGTCCATTTAGCTCACAAGATCACCGATCAGGAGGTGGAGAGTGGTTCGTTACCACCGCGCGTTTCTGCCACTACTGCTGCTGCAACCACAGCTACTACGCCCGCTACTGATAGCAAGCGGAAATGGAATGATGTAGATAAGGTGACGAACTCGAATCAGTCATTGAAGCGGCCAGACAATAACAGCAATCGTAGCTTCAGTCAGTCCTCTGTTAATCAAAGCCAGGGCAACAGTTCGGGTCAGGGTTCTTACGCGGGGAAACTACCAAAGTGCAATAAGTGCAACTATCACCATCAGGGACAGTGTACACGAGTATGTCACAGGTGCAACAAAGTGGGGCATATGGCCAGGGATTGTAGGGTTTCACTTCCGAGTCAGCAGCAGCAGCACACCCCGCAACAGCAACATTCACAGCAGCAGGAAAGGCAACAACACCAGCAAAACCGTGGAAATCGTAAGGGATGTTTTCAATGTGGAGCCGAGGGTCACATCAGGCGAAACTTCCCTCAGCTAAATCAGAATGCTGGTGGCAACAACAATGGGAACCACAACAACGGAAACAAAAAAAATGGGGGCAATGCTGGAAATGGCTCGCATGGGAAAGTGTTCACTATTGGAGTTGGGGAAGCTCGTAACGAAGGCAATGTTGTGACTGGTACGTTTTCTGTGAATAATCTGATTGCTTCTATTTTATTCGACTCTGGTGCCGATTGGAGTTATGAGTCTTTGGGGTTCAGTCTTCAGTTAGGGTTGACTCCCACACCTCTTGTAAATAAGCATGTAGTAGAATTAGCTGATGGTAAATCAATAGAAGTTTCTCATGTTCTGTTTGGTTGTAAACTCGACCTCATGGGTCAAGTGTTTGACATTGACCTACTCCCCATTACTCTTGGAAGTTTTGACGTGGTCGTTGGCACGGATTGGTTGTCCAAGCATCAGACGGAAATTCTCTTTAAAGAGAAAATCATGCGTATCCCTCTCCCCAGTGGGGAATCTTTGTCGGTTCAGGGCCATCGTAGTGGTGCCATGGTCAGCATCATCTCAGCTATGAAAGCCCAGAAGTGTCTACGAAAGGGCTACCCTGCTATTCTAGCACTCGTCACCAATTCACAACCTGAAGAAAGGAAGATCGAGGATCTTCCAGTTGTTCGTGAGTTTCCTAAAGAGTTACCTGGTTTACCTCCATATCGTCAGGTGGAATTTCAGATTGACCTTATGCCAGGAGCAGCTTCGATTGCCCGTGCTCCTTATCGTCTTGCACCAGGAGAGTTGCAAGAGCTATCGAATCAACTCCAAGAACTGTTGGATAGAGGTTTTATCCGACCCAGTTCTTCGCCTTGGGGAGCCCTGGTTTTGTTTGTAAAGAAGAAGGACGGATCTTTTCGTATGTGTATTGATTATAGAGAGCTCAACAAGGTGACAGTCAAGAACCTCTACCCTTTACCGCGTATTGATGACTTATTTGACCAGTTGCAAGGGTCAAGTTTTTACTCGAAGATCGATCTAAGGTTGGGCTATCATCAAGTGAGAGTCCAAGAGGAGGATGTTCCTAAAACGGCTTTTAGAACGTGATATGGGCATTATGAGTTCTTGGTTATGCCGTTCGGTCTAACAAACGCACCAGCAGTCTTCATGGATCTTATGAACCGTGTGTACAAGCTGTATCTTGAGGACTTTGTTATCGTGTTTTTCGACGACATTCTGATTTACTCAAAGAGCAAGGAAGATCACGAGCGGCACTTACGCCTTATTTTGGAACTCCTGAGGAAGGAGCAACTCTACGCGAAGTTTTCCAAGTGTGACTTCTGGATTCGAGAGGTACACTTCCTTGGACACATTGTTAATGAATTGGGGATACACGTGGATCCTGTAAAGGTTGACACTGTTAGAAATTGCGCGGCACTAAAGAATCCTTCGGAGGTGCGACAATTTCTTGGTCTTGCTGGGTATTATCGAAGATTTATTAAAGACTTCTCGAAGATTGCTCAACCTCTTACCTAATTGACACAGAAAGGCGTTGTGTATTCTTGGGGAACGAAACAAGAAGAGGCTTTCCAGTTATTAAAACAGAAACTCTGCAGTGCACCGATTTTGTCTCTACTTGAAGGTACAGAAGATTTTGTGGTATATTGTGATGCTTCTATTCAGGGTCTTGGATGCGTGCTGATGCAACGCAACAAAGTGATAGCTTATGCTTCTCGACAGTTGAAGGTTCAGGAGAAGAATTACACGACGCATGACTTAGAGTTGGGAGTGGCGGTGTTTGTGCTCAAAATCTGGAGGCATTACCTGTATGGTACTAAATGCACTATTTATACCGACCACAGGAGCCTTCAGCATATCTTCGACCAGAAGGATTTGAATATACGACAGCGTCGCTGGATAGAACTCTTAAACGATTATGATTGTGCAATCAAGTATCATTCGGGTAAGGCCAACGTTGTAGCTGACACTCTCAGTCGAAAGGAATCGAAACTTAAACGTGTTCGCGCCTTGTAGCTTACCATTCATTCTAACCTGCCTGACCAGATTTGTTCGGCTCAGACCGAAGCGTTGAATGAGGAAAACTATGAAGCTGAGTATTTACGGGGCATGGAGAAACGACTCGAGAAGAGATCTGATGGTATTCTCTACTGCATGGAACGGATCTGGATTCCATTGTTTGGCAACCTTAGAGGTCTTGTGATGGATGAAGCGCACAGGTCTCGATACTCTGTTCATCCAGGATCAGATAAGATGTATCAGGACCTCAATGTTTTGTATTGGTGGCCGAAGATGAAAGCTGACATCGCGACGTACGTGAGTAAATGTTTGACTTGTGCGAAAGTCAAGGTAGAGTATCAGAAACCTTCAGGCCTGCTGCAGCAACCAGAAATACCCATGTGGAAAAGATTGCTATGGATTTTGTCACTGGTTTACCAAGAACTTAAAACGGGAATGATACCATTTGTGTGATCGTTGATCGCCTCACGAAATCTGCGCACTTCCTTGCGATCAAGGAAATGGATAAGTTCTCTCAACTCGCTGCTGTGTATCTGAAAGAGGTGGTTTCTAGGCACGGGGTGCCAACTTCTATTATCTCTGACCGTGACCCGCGTTTCATTTTGGATTTGTGGCAGTTGATGCACAAATCGTTCGGCTCGCGTCTCGACATGAGTACTGCTTATCACCCACAGACAGATGGTCAAAGTGAGCGAACCATCCAGACACTTGTGGACATGCTGCGAGCATGTGTGATTGATTTTGGTAAGGGCTGGGAGAAACATTTGTCGTTGATCGAGTTCTCCTACAACAACAGCTACCACACTAGTATTCAGGCAGCTCCATTCGAGGCACTGTACGGGCGAAAGTGCCGTTCTCCTCTTTGTTGGGCTGAGGTAGGTGACAGCCAAGTCACAGGTCCAGAACTGGTTCTTGAAACCTTGGAAAAGATTGTTCAGATAAGAAACCGTATGGCGGCAGCGCGCGATCGCCAGAAAAGCTACGCTAATAAGAGTAGAAAGCCTTTGAAATTCGCAGTTGGTGATCGTGTTAGGTTGAAAGTCTCACCCTGGAAGGGTATGGTGCGTTTTGGAAAACACGGCAAGCTCAACCCACGCTATGTTGGCCCATTCAAAGTTTTGGAACGCGTTGGTAAAGTGGCGTACAAACTTGAGTTACCTGCGGAGTTGGGTAACGTGCATGATGTGTTCCATGTGTCACAATTGAAAAGTGTTTGTCCGATGAAACACTTGTTGTACCGTTTCAAAAGTTAAAAATTGATGACAAGTTGCAGTTTGTCGAAGAACCAATTGAGATTATGGATCGGGAAGTTAAGGTACGTAAACACAGCCGTATCCCGATCGTGAGAGTTCGTTGGAACTCAAGACGTGGACCAGAGTTCACGTGGGAATGCGAGGATCAGATAAAGCTCAAGTACCCACATTTATTCCCAGATGACAAGACAAAGCCTGGCAAATCTAAATCTAGTGCAACTGGCGAATTTCGGGACGAAATTCCCATTCAAGTTGGGGATGATGTGGTACCCGCGGAAAACCCACAGTCATCCTGAGTTAATGTCTTGCTGTTTCGGATTACTTGAAAATTTTCGGGATGAAATTTCTTTCAAGTTGGGGATGATGTGACAACTCGAGTTTTCAAGGTCTTTACTTGTCAAAGTGTCTTCATAATTAGTTGCATTGTAACTTTTTTATGTGTAATTTATGTTCTGTGTGATGTATTGTACTCTAGTTGTTCATTTTTAATTTATGTTTGGTGTGATGTCCTGTACTCTAGTTTGGTGAGGTAATAAACTTAGGAACTTATGGACTGTTTAAGTGTATAAGCTTGGCATACATCACATAGGGTTTTGTCATACTCACACGACGAAACATATGTCTTTCGTCGCCACCCATACTTGACGAAACATTGAGGTTTCGTCATCATTACCATGACGAAAGGTGGACTTTCGTCGAGCTCAGCCGTTATCGAAACCCAGGAGAGGCCCAATCCTCACACCCCTTTAGAACGTGTATATATTTATCGCACAACCGATCAGTTGAAACCCTAGACTTTTATTATATTTAGCGACGGTAATTCCCTCACCCTTCATTCGAAATTCTCAAACCCTAGGCACCACCGATCTATACCACATCAAGGTTAGTGTATAAACATTTTACTGGATGACTTGTTGATGATTATGGTTATGTGCTATGATGTCTTATGATAAATGTTTGATAGTTGATTCATGATTTCATGTACAAGCTACATTGGTCGTGATATGTACGTATATATGGATTGATATATTTTGTGATGATCTAGTGTTGCCTGTATGTTGCATAAGAAACTAGGGTTTACGTATTAAGGTTGTTGTCATGATGTAAACGATCCAGTCGGAATGATAAATTAACGATACCCATAATTGATTTGTTAATGCCTTGTTGCGTGTAATGATAACTGGAGACTTGATGATTGGTTGTTGATCATGTTAAAATCGCTGATGATGATGATTAGGGTGCTAGGGAAACGTGAATTTGTAACAGACTGCTCGATGAAACAGATATGCTTTTGTTATACCGCATCTCGACGAAACATGATAAGTTTCGCCATAGTTAGATCGACGAAACATTATATGTTTCGCCATGGTTCACCTCGACGAAACATGATATGTTTCGTCACACTTTAGCTCGACGAAACCTAGCACCTTTCGTCAGATGGTCTTTTGCCGAGGAATCATCTGTTAACTGTTGTATGACTATTTTGTTAACTGCTGGGTGGCTATTGTGGGTTATATATGGAATAGGGACACATGTATGAACTGCGTGTACAATATTTAATGCACAGTAGTGCTTGTAATGAACGTGATTTCTGACATGCGTGGCGTAACTGTTAAAACATGAAACTAATTGTTGTTGATAACCTCGGTAGGGTTGATTGATTAGCTGGGTGGTAACTTAGCATACCGAGCAAACCAAGGTGAGTTCACTACTCTTGAGCATGCGTCCCGGTGGTTGGGACAGTCAGTGGGTATCCCGGGTAGGGATAAGTCTTTTGGGTTAAAACTGGAATGTTGGATAATACTCTCACCCTATCACTCTTAAGTCCCATCTTTTTGTTACCAGAGAGGTAACAGGGTATTAGTTGGTACCGCTACTTAGGTTTGGCACCCTCACCCCATACCGGAGAGGACGGGTGTGAACTAATGACCCAGTCATGCCCAGTGCTTTGATAGGAGCACTGGGGAACGGGCAAAACATACATCAAGAGCCGTCTTGTTCAGTATCGAGATATTATCACCATTACTTTCAGAATTGTTAACAAACTGGATCAACTACTTGGTAAACAACGTTTTCGTAAAACTGTGAACTCACCAGCGTTGTCTGATACACTTGTTACTTGCTCGCAAGTCATTAGGTACTTTGGATGGGAACTTGTTGTCTGGATGGTTGGAGTGGTCATGGTCATGTCGTTGAAGATTGCCTGCATGTTATCTAGACATTATTACATTTGTTTTTGGGAATACATTAAACAATGTTTGTCTTGTGCTTCCGCTGGATCTGATAACTTTTGTTAAACAATTATGATTGCTTAATTTAATAAACGTAAACTTGGTAATGTTTTATTATTGTTTCAATGTGATTGGTGGCTTGGATCCTGGTACGTCACATGACCCGTGGTGTTTCCGCACGTGGTATTTTGGGGGTGTGACATCACCATTGCTTCTCCGTCTGATATCTTCATTTACTATCAAGTCACGAATACTCTCGAAAGTGAGTTTGGTAGTGCCGGATGCACTACTAACATCTGTGACTGTGCCTGACCAACTGTCGGGCAATGATGATAAAAGGAGTAGTGCTTGAACTTCATCTTCAAACTTTATTTCAACTGAGGCTAAACGAGTGATAATCGGGTTAAGCTCGTTTATGTGAGCGGTAACCGACATGCCTTCCTTCATCTTGGTGTTAGTGTCGGATGAGGAATACTTTGTTTGAAGCTGATGGTTTTTCATACATGTTGGACAAAGCTTTCAATACACCATATGTGGTTGTTTCATTGACAATGTTGTAAGCAACACTCTTTGCCAAAGAAAGCCTAACCACACCCAAAGCTTGTCTATCCAACAACTTCCATTCTTCATCATACATGTCATCTGGTTGTTCACCTGACATAGGCAAATAATGTAGGACCGTGTGCGTGACTCTAAATAGTCAATAAAGGCAGTTCATCATTGATTACTAAGGCGGAATCAAAGTAAACAACGTCAATACAACTTGTTTCCTCTTAATCTCTTTTCTATTGCTGAAATCAAATCTTTTTACAATGTATTCTGACAGAATTTTGACAGCACCTCGTCTCTGATTTCGCTCTAACTATTATAAATGAAATGAACACATCACCTGTATATAGTGCTCCTGATTCCGCTTGAAACTGTTCAAGCGGAACCCCTATGTTCACTCGAGCGGAATCACCATCTTGTCATTTGGAGCTGAATCACCATCTTGTCATTTGGAGTGGAATCACCTAATATCCTGATTTAGCTTGAAATGACACAAATGTCATTTCGAGCGGAATCACAACATTAAGTCACATTTTCAATTCTAAACTCCAATCTAACCTATCTAGACCTAAGACTCGATTAAGACATAGTCAGCAGACATTCAGTGCGTCAAATCTTTAGTCTTTGACTCTTTCCAAATTAATTTGTCATTGAAAAAACTCTCTTCAATCTTTATCTTCAAACTCTAATCTTCAATCTCCCCTTTGATTGTTGATACAGAATTCTGACTCCCCCTTTCACAGACTCCCCCTCTCGATCAGCTAGGGCTTAAATTCTGGTTCAAATTTTTGTCTTTTTCATTGCCATGGGGATTCCTGTTACCTGTATATACTCTACCCAAATATAAGATATATGACAAGAACAGTTTCAATCCAAACTTACCATTCAACCACAATTGATAGACTAATCAGTGTTTAGAAATCCACTTAAGTATTCATGTCCAAATTAATGACCCTGATTACTCAATTTATCTACCAAGTCCAACTTAATGACCTTGGTTGATCAGAGATAAATCACACTGACATTCAGTTCAATTTTTTTTTCTGAAAATTACAAGTTTCAAATTAATAAACTTGCTTTAACTTTCCAACTTTCTCACACTTATCATATTTTAGCTTCAAACACATCCTCCAGCCCAGAAACTTCCTGCATCTGCTTCAATTCGAATCTGAAGATCAACTCTCCACTTTGGTTTGTCAAAAATAAAGCAGAAGTGTAAAATCTTTTTGGATTTTTAATTAAGTTTCTATTCTAGAAAATGAAATACAGAAACTAAAATGCAGTGAAAGTAAACTATATACAAACATATTTTTGTTGAGCGTGTTAGGGAATCATATCAGCTATTCGACAAGTCACAAGTACGTTAAGCTTTGATTACATACACAGAATTAAACAATTCGCTTAGATTGTCGATACACTGATCCACTTAAATTCTCACACAATTTTCAATCTGTCCAGGATACGGATTAAGTGTTTTAGAGACTTAAACTTATTCATGTGTCCCACCTCTTGAATATACTCCCGTATCCAGATCCCAATATTCAGTCTTACAGGTGAGTATACCACAGATAATATCTGTAAGGGGTTATATGCGAGGGCCGTGAGAGCTCAGGTCGATACTTCCGTATACGCAGAGAGATGACGGCTTCGACTTTTCGGTGTGTCCCCTTTAGAGGATCTTTTGTTTCAACAGCAATGACTATCAATTTTATTGTTTCATCAATTTGCTGAGGGTGATGCTATGTTTCAAGCAATGTGGAAAGTATTATTCGAGGACTAGGTCAGAACTTCCATTCAGCAGAAGTCCTAGAATAATACCCCAGATATCACTGAGTATAAAGACCTAGTATATCAGAAAGAGGAATCTTTCAAACAAGATTTCAGGGGTTACCTATATATCCAAGTAGTGTTCCCCACGAAATAAGTAAGTAAAGATTTAGGTTTATATCCCGAACAAACTTACTAAATGTGTAAAAACCTATCGGCACATCATCAGCGAGACTGTTTAACCTCTTTTAAACATTCCATATCTTTAGCATACCTTGACTGTCAAGCCGATGTACTATCATTTTCCCTTTTTACACAAGCTCTTTTCTGGTTTTCTATTGTTTTGGATTTTGAAAATATCTCATGTTTTTGTATTTTTGTCATTTTTTATTGTTTTTGTATTTTCTGAAAATATTACCCTATACCTCCCCCTAAATACCAAAACAAGTAAAAAATCGACAAACCATTGCAGATTGCTTCTCAACATCATCTACAATGTCTCCTTCATCAATGCCAATAATCTCTTCCAACACCGATAAAAGCTTCATACCATTCAGTTTTAGCAAATACTGAAAACGTGTTTTATCAAATACTTTGGTATGTAAATCAGCTTTTTGTTCGTCAGTGTGGATTTTCTCAATTCGTATCAACTTCTTCTCGAAACAATCGCAAATGAAGTGATGACGAATTTCAATGTGTTTCGTTTTAGCGTGATGTACTGGATTTTTAGTAATGTTAATCGCTGCCTCATTATCAACAAAGATAGGGGTATTTAGAAATTGCAAACCGTAGTCGCGCATCTGTTGCTGGATCCACAAGATCTGAGAGCAGCAACTGCTAGCAGATACATACTCCGCTTCGCATGTGGATAAAGCCACAGAGGTCTGCTTTTTGCATTGCCAGGTGACCAATCGTGATCCAAAGAACTGGCACCCTGCTGTTGTTGATTTAGCATTAACTTTGCAGCATTCGAAATCGGAATCGGAATACCCTTCGAGCGTGAAATCGCCTTCTCTTGGATACCACAACCCCAATGATGGAGTTCCTTTCAGGTAGCGTAATATCCTTTTCACAATAACCATATGCGAAGCTCTCGGGTTAGATTGAAATCTTGCTGCGAGGCAGGTTGGGTACATGATATAGGGTCTTGAAGCTGTCAAATACATCAGCGATCCGATCATGGAACGATACATCGTTTCATCTACCTTCTCTCCGGTGAGATCAGGGTTTATCCCATGATTCGTTGCTAATGGGGTGGGGGCTGGAGTAGAACCTGACATCCCAAATTTCTCCAAGATATCATGAACGTACTTCGTTTGATGTATGAAAATTCCCTTAGGCAGTTGATCAACCTGTAATCCAAAGAAGAATTTCATCTCACCCATCGATGACATTTCGAATTTCTGCTTCATTACTTGTTCAAAATCTTTGCATAGATTCTCATTTGTTAACCCAAATATGATGTCGTCCACATATATCTGAACAATCAGAAGATGACCGTCGACCTCTTTGGTGAAGAGAGTGGCATCCACTTTTCCACGAATGAAACTGTTGGCTAGCAGGTGTTGAGACAATGTCTCGTACCAAGCTCTCGGGGCCTGGTGTAAACCATACAGTGCTTTGTCTAACAAGTAGACCTTGTTTTTGTGGATTGGATCAGTGAAGCCTGGTGGCTGACCGACATATACCTCCTCTTTTACCTTCCCATAGAGAAACGCCGATTTCACATCTAGCTGATATACTTTGAAGTTTTTCCAAGACGCAAATGCTAGGAAGATTCTGATCGCTTCTAGTCGAGCTACAGGAGCATATACTTCGGTAAAATCTATACCCTCCTGTTGACTGAAACCCTGGACTACGAGTCGAGCTTTGTTACGAACCACAACTCCTCTATCGTCTCTCTTACACTTGAACACCCACTTGGTGTTTATCTTCCTCTGACCATCAGGCAAATCCACTAACTTCCACACACCTAACTTCTCAAATTGGCTCAATTCCTCCTGCATCGCATTGACCCAAGAATCTTCAGTAAGCGCCTCTTTGTAAGTCCTTGGTTCAATCTGTGAGATAAAACAACTCAATGAGAATTCAGTTTGTAAAGGAGCAACTTTTGAATAAAAACATGTAAGCCCTTTATCAAGCTGTCTTCGAGTGAGGACGCCTGTTTGCAATTCTCCAATGATCAATTCCTCTGGATGGTATGAAAGAGTTCGTGGCATCACTTCGCCTGGAACATCTACATCGCCTTCCAGATTAGTAACATTCTGATTTGCACCTTGTTCACTGACTGGGTTTGTTTGACTTGAAATCTGAATTTGCTCCCCCTCAGAATCTGAATAACCACGATCAAATACTGGCATGTTCTCAGATTCTTGATTATCATTCTGTGCCATCTGATTATCTTGAGCAACTTCATTTTGTTGGACATCATCATGTTCACCAGCATTGCTTGGACCTGCTTCATCATCATTTGAAGTTTGTCGCGGTCTTCTTGAATACTCAGCTGGAAACCTTTCCTGCGATTCTTCATACTCTCTTAGAATATCCAACTCGTCAAAGAAATCTTCTTCTTCTTCTGGTTCTTCCATCATGTCAAACGAATCCCACAACTTGTCATAATTAAAACGCCATGAATCTCCAGGATTCTGCGACGGCATTGTAAAACCTTGACATTCAACATTTGGAGCTTCAATAATACGCTTCAGACTTGGAACGAAGACTCGTCGTAATGGACTTGCATAACCTATGAATATCCCTTCAATACTCTTCGGACCAAACTTTCCAAAAGGCTCTAGAACAGTACAGGGTAACCCAAACGGTTCAAGATACTTCAGATTAGGTTTGCGATTATTGATTAACTCAAAGCATGTTTTGTTGAATTTCTTACCAGTGAGAACCCGGTTGAGCGTATAGCATGCGGCGGAAATTGCTTCAGCCCAAAAATTTATCGGTAGCTTTGAATCAGCAAGCATTGTTCTGGCCGTTTCGATTAGTGTCCTGTTCTTTCTTTCAGCTACTCCATTCTGTTGCGGAGTGTACAGAGCACTAAACTCATGCAATATACCTCTTTCATCACAATATTCTTCCATCTTGTTGTTCTTGAATTCAGTACCATTATCACTTCTAATTCTTTTGATACGCCTTTGGTACAGATTTTCAATCTTTCTGAACAACGTCATCAAACTATCAAACATTTCATCTTTCGACTTCAAGAATGATAGCCACGAAAATATGGAATAATCATCAGTAACCACAAGACAGTAGAGATCCCCTGTAATACTTTTGACGTTTACTGGACCAAACAGATCCATATGTAGTCTCTCTAACGGTCTGGAAACTAAATTGACTTTTTTTTAGGGTGTGACTTTTTCTTCTGCTTGCCTTTGATGCAACTAATGCACTCCCCTTCCAAATGAAAACCTTTAATGTGAACACCCACAACTAAATCATTATGCACCAAGTGATTCATTTTTCTAAGATGTATATGACCCATCCTTCGGTGCCACAATCTTGATTCTTTCTCCGTTGCTTTAGACATAAAACAATGAGCCTGACCCGTGGTTGTAGTAGCTACACTCATGTCCAACACGTACAGATCATTCAATCTAGGTGCCCTCATGATAATCCATTCTTCAGGGATAACAAATCCTGGTTTCAAGATCAAACATTCTTTGTCTGTAAAGTGAGTGGTATACATCCTGTCACAAATCTGCGAGATACTCAGCAGATTATTCTCCAGCTCAGCAATGTAGTTAACTCTTTCAAACGTAACAATCCCATTGGATAACGTTCCTTCACCGACAATTCTACCACATTGGTTTCCTGCGAATCCCACATAACCACCATTGATATTTCTAACATCGTACAACAATGCAGTCTTCCCTGTCGTATGTCGGGACGCTCCACTATCCATAATCCATAGTGAAATAGCTCTCGGAAGTTCCTGCACATATCACAAATTGATTTAAAAACACAATTCAATAAAGATGCCGATTCATGCTTCACAATTACCAACTAGGAAGCTCCGGCAAGTCCAAATTTTTTAGTGAGATTTTGATGCTACCCAAGCCTCTTTCGACTCAAGTAACTGGACTTTAATGTGAGATTTTGTAGTGTAAAGTGGCGGAAAATTTTTATCATTCATCTTTAAGCTTTCCTCAGATCCAACCTCAACCTTTTTGTATAAGAAAAACTCATCTATCTTAAGTTGACCGGTTGGTTGATCTTTCTTTTGAACATTCTTCTTCTCTGTTTGAGTAGAAGATTGTTTCTCCAATTGTTCATAATAATCCAAAGGAACATTCATCTTTACCGGAATGGTAGAAGACGATTGTTTTTCTTTCTCTGAAACCTTTGGTTTAGATGAACTTTCTTTCTTGTCAACCACTTTTGGCTTCCATGTTTGTTGAGATGATGCAACCCGTTTATAGAATTTGTCATTTTTAGTTACCACATACTTAACAGGTTCAATTTTGACTTTTGTTTTCTCATTTTTCAAAACTTTCTCAACAACCATTGGAGCTTTTCCTTTTGCATCAGCCTTCTTCTTTTGACTCGCAACAACTTCAGTCTTAGGCTTGAAGTTGGTGCAATTTCTTGCAATGTGACCAACTTTGTTGCATCTAAAACATGTACGAGTATCAACTACCCGACCTGTGCCTTCAGACTGAGGTTGTGAGGCCCTCTTTTCAAAGAACTCTTCATTTGATTTCGAAAAAATCTTTTTCTCTTCATCAAAAAGTGAACTTGAACTGTTCACAAACACTTTCTTCTCAGCAAAGTTTTGTTCTGAAAATTCTTTCTTTGATAGTTCTTACCACCCTGATATCCACCCGACCATTTGTTTCGATTGTTGTTATAAAAACGTGGTGGAACTACAGGTTTCTTGTAGTAAGCTTTATCTTTTTCAAAATTCATTTGCCTTTTTGTTTGTTTTAAACTCTTTACTTCAGACAAATCAATTTCAACCATTTTGAACACATTTGTCAATTTTGAAACATTTACATTCTCCAAAGGAAACTTAGAATCCGAATACAACTTATCAGATCCCGACATCTTGTACATGACAAGAGTAGGTTCATCATTTAAGTTGTTTTTGGACTTTTGTTTCGAAATGTATTTGTCCAAGAAACATCCATCATCTTCAGCTGAATCACTTTCAGACATCAAAACACTTTCAGCTGTGCTTTTAACAATCTCTGTCTGAACACTATCATCAGATGATGAAGAAGAAAATGTAACATCAATTGAATCAGGAAGTTTCACTTCATTTTCATCTTCAAGATTAACCAACCCACATTGCTTTTTCGAATAATTGTCTAGAACTGGTGGTGGAACTTGATGAAACCCAACCCTAGTTCCATCACAGTATACATCTTCGCCTGCTTTGTTTTTCCCGATGGGTTTGGGAACAATGTGTTGCAAAACAAAGCTTGCAGAGCTGTAACTGTTCAATTTCAAATTGATACGCTCATTTTCAATCTTAGCTTCTTCAAACTGAAGCTTCAACTTAGCAATCTCATCCAATTGTTTGTTGATTAATTCTTCTTTGATCCTCAAAACACTTTGTAAGTGAAAATTTTCTTTGTATGTTTTACCGTTTCTTTCATCATTGTCTTTAATCGTACTTTTAAGCTTCTCAAATTTTTCAGTAAGCTGACGATTTTCAAGAACTAACCTCTCATTTTCTTTCCTAACCTTTTCTTGATCAATTTTATCATTTTCAATTTTGTTAGTTAATTCTTTTAATCTGTCAGTTGAAGCTTTCACCATTTTATCACGATCAAGGATTTGATTCTCAACACTTCTGACTCTAGCAGTCAGATCATCAATCTTCTTACCTTTGAGATAAGTGTTTGTACTACAAACTTTGCATTCTTTGATGCAATTTTTGCAGTCAACATCACCACTTCTTACCTGACTCAGTTGTTGACGCGTTTGAACTGACCTGGCTTTTAGACTCAGAGACGGATTTAGAATCTACCTCAAGTGCCTTAGCAGCCAGCACCTTGTCAGCCATTTTTCCCATGTTTTCAGCATTCAACTCTTGAGTCGTGTCAATGATTCCATTATCAACCTTCTTTGGCTTCTCTTTCTCTTTCTCTTTTTCTTTCTCTTCATTCTCTTCTCCGCTTCCCCACCATTTTCTTTGTCAGTAATCATCTTCTTCTTTCATTTCTTTAATTATGGTTTCCATATCAAGAGTGTTATGATCAATAGCAATGTTTCCATCGGGATCAAGATAACATTCTCTGTCTGGATCCCATCTATTTGCTCTTTTTGCTTCAAGATAGATACCTGATAATCTGATTATTTTGTTTTGAGCTATCAACTTTCTGTAACCATACTTCTGTTCTTCAGTTCTGTTGTCTTTCCAAGGAACAGGTTCAGATTTTGCTATGAATGCATATCTAACCGCATCCTCCTCAGGTAACAACTCGCTCCAGTGGAAACCTTCATCGTCATGAATCACCGCAAGAGCTCTGGATTTCTCTTTGTTATCCTCAAGCTGCTTCATCCTTGGTGGTTCTGATTTATTCTGATGATAAATCGCCTTCTTATAGTAATCTTCTCTGAACGGGTTTTCAGACTCATCAGCATACGTGTTTCGACATTCTCGCTTAAAGTGACCTTTCTGTTTACACTTAAAGCATGTCACTTTGGACTTGTCAAAGCCCAACTTGGTAGATGGTCCACCAATAGACTTTCTTCCGGTTATCTCCATGAAACGCTGTGCCCGACAAACTGCACTGGCCATACACCACCTTATGTCGATCAGTTCCATCTCCTCAGGATCTATCTGATCGTAGTCTTCTTTCGTCAAGTTGGTGTTTCCAATCTTCCCTGCCACAAGACTTTCATATGATTCCAGCACCGACGCTAAGAAAACCATCTGCTGCTTAGCCGATTCCTCACTGAAGTTTTGAGCGTTCTTTAAGTCTACATCGATGTTGCATTGGAATAAATTCTTTGCATCAGACTGGTTTGAATGTGATGAATAACCACTGTGAAATCCACTGCTTTGACTCTCTTTGCTTGAAGTGTTGGAATTCTCAGCAGAAAATGCTGTTTTGGGAGAATTATTCTTTGGCATCATGCTTTTTGGATAATACAAATCCAAATTCTGTTGATAAGTCCAGTGATTGACTTTGTGAGTTTTCTTTATCTCCAGCTCGTGACTCTCTAGTCTCTCAATTAGCAAATCCACTGTGAGCTGATCAGACTTGATCGTATTCTTCAACATCAAGGCATAGTATTGCCAATCCATCTCATCTGGCAACGAGTCAAACAATTTATCAACTAGCTCTTCCTGAGAATAGAAAATTTCATGTCTCGCCAGTTCCAGCTTCAGATGCCCAAACCTCTCAATCATTTTACAAACTGATTAATTCTTTAAACAACCAAACAAATCAAATTCTTTTCTAAGCAACTTCTTTTTGTTTTTCACTATTTCAGCACTTCCCAAACATTTATTTTTCAACTTTTCCCAGAGATCTTTAGAACTGTCATACTCGATCAAGGATATTATATCTTCTCGAACAGATTGAAACAACAACGCGATACATTTTTGCTCAGCAACAAACGATTCTATTTCATCAGGTGATGTTAAAGCTTCACCATTTTTTCGTCCATCATTGTATCCGTTCTTTAGACTTTTCCAACTAGTATACGCAAAGGCTCCCAACCAATCGTCAAACTTCTTGGCCCACCGACTGTACTCTTCGATAGCCATCAACTTCGGGGGTTTGTTATACGTTCCGAAAGTACTCTCCACACCCAAAGCATCCGATATGCTTTTCTTTGGATTCGGCGTGTTCTCATTGGTATTGTTTATTGTGTCGTTCAAATTATCATCTCCACCGTTTCCAGCAAAGGCATACATATCACTAAACGGATTCATGAATAGATCATCCATCTTGAACGTACCTGAAAAATCAGCAAACAATTAGAAAAATTTTAAGTTTTTGAAAAACTGCAATTTCAAGCGAAATCACTTGAAGTGGAATCAGACTTTAATTTTTCGAGCTGAATCAGACTTTAATTTTTCGAGCTGAATCAGACTTTAATTTTCGAGCTAAATCAGACTTTAATTTTCAAGCGGAATCAGACTTTAATTTTCAAGCGGAACGAGACTTTAATTTTTCGAGCTGAATCAGACTTTAATTTTTCGAGCGGAATCAGATTAAAATCTCAAGCTGAATCAGCTTTTAAGGTGGAATCTGCGAAGAACCTTTCAAGCGGAATCAGGTTTATAGGTCATTTTTACCAGTTTTAAGTCGAGTTTTAATCTGATTCTTTGTAGGGTTTGTTAATACTATGTTTTACACAACATATGTGAAAATCAGGCCATTTCAACCGCTAGAACTAGTTCAAATCAGAAAAATATGATAAGAAGAGAGTAGAAATGAGAAAATCCGGTAGAATCAAGCTGCTATGGTATGAACTCCTTGTCCTGAGCTCTGATACCACTTGTAGGACCGTGTGCGTGACTCTAAATAGTCAATAAAGGCAGTTCATCATTGATTACTAAGGCGGAATCAAAGTAAACAACGTCACAACAACTTGTTTCCTCTTAATCTCTTTTCTATTGTTGAAATCAAAGCTTTTTACAATGTATTCTAACAGAATTTTGACAGCACCTCGTCTCTGATTTCGCTCTAACTATTATAAATGAAATGAAATGAACACATCACCTATATATAGTGCTCCTGATTCCGCTCGAAACTGTTCAAGCGGAACCCCTATGTTCACTCGAGCGGAATCACCATCTTGTCATTTGGAGCTGAATCACCATCTTGTCATTTGGAGCTGAATCACCATCTTGTCATTTGGAGTGGAATCACCTAATATCCTGATTTAGCTTGAAATGACACAAATGTCATTTCGAGCGGAATCACAACATTAAGTCACATTTTCAATTCTAAACTCCAATCTAACCTATCTAGACCTAAGACTCGATTAAGACGTAGTCAGCAGACATTCAGTGCACCAACAAATGCAAACTTTTCTGATACAATAAATCTTCAATTTGCATTTTCCAAAATCCATAATCACTTCCATCGAACTTATCAATCTTGATTTTACTATCTTATGCCATTAAAAAAAATTTACCAAATTACTACTAACCAAACGGGTTTGTACTGCTAAGTGGTAATTTATGCGAGCGAAAGCAATAATCATAAACAAATAACTTATCTGTTTCAATCTTTAATGGCAAGGGACAAGTATTGATGGATAATGAGATCTTGTTCAAAGTTGAGGGACCTTTCTTGATAAAATTGAGAAAATCAATTTTCTTCACCAGAAAATAAAAGTTGAGGGGCTTTTTCTGATAAATTGAGAACTTTAATTTCTCCACCACCATAAATAAAAGATGAGGGGCCTTTCTGATCAAATTAAAAACTTCAATTCTCCACCAGAATAAAACACGTGCTTCTCCTTCTTCCCCAATTCCACAAGAATAAAAAAGGAGTCTTCTCTCTCTTTTCTTCTTCTTCCTGCGATGAACAAGAGACTGGGTTCAATCGGAACCCTAGTTCTATCTCACTGGTCAGCTACTTCTTCTTCTCTCCTGTTCGTGTGTCAAACAAGAGCAGGCTGGGTTCAATCGGAACCCTAAACAGCGGTGAATCGAGCTGAAAGCTTGACGGGTGGCGGCTGGTGGGGCGGCGGAACTGCCGGCGGTTCTGGCAGCGGCGGTGGCGGTTCTGGCAGCGGCGACGGCTACTGGTTCTGAACAGAAAACGGCTGCTGTGAAGAGACAGCTGAAACCGATGCAAATCAGAACCCTAGTTCAGATTTCTGCACTATCAGGTATCTTCTTCTTCTACACCTTCGTTTCTGTTCGGTTTCTGTTCGTTTTAACAACAAGAGCCTGAGCTCTGATACCAGTTGTTAGGATCAGGATACACACACGAACACAGAACTCACAGACACACACTTTTCTGTTGAAGAACACAAGGATTTATAGTGGTTCGGTCTGGTTCTGACCTACGTCGACTCTCGGTAACTAGGAGGATTTGTATTAGTTAAGCTTGGTACAATTTTACAGATACATAACAATCTCATATATATAAGATTGAGGAATGAGAAGAATGTCCCAAAACATGATCCGTAAAAAATGGGTTTCAGAGAAGACTGGATCATCTCAGCCCTTTATCTTCTTTTCCTGTTTTGATCAGAAATGATTTTCTGATGTCCACTTGCTCTAGTGGATTCACACTCAACAAATATGACTGAAGATATACGATAAAAAGTGGGACAAAATAATCGAGATCTTAACGATGAATGATGGTGTGAGTGATTTACATGTAATCTGAATCCAAGGCCCTTTTATCGATTAGATCTCCCCCAAAGCCTGATAAATGATGATTCGATTTTGAGGTGAGGATTGGAGAACCCGCCAAAGTACAGAATGTTTCGTCAAGATGAGTACAGAACGATTACACTGAACTTCATTCTTCTTCGTTTTCTTTGGGATGAAAAGTTGTGCGACCCTAGTTGTGTGCTTGTGTAGAGAATTTTTGGGTAATAAGACCTAGCGGTTGGATATCAGATTTTAGGGGGAAACAAGAAGGATAATTTTTGGGTAACAAGACCTAGTAGTGGATATCAGATTTTGGGGGAAAACTGGAAAACAAGGAGGGAAATCAAAATTTTTGGGGGAAACCAAAATTTTAATTCTAAAATTATAAAAAGTTTAATCTACTTGGAGGGAAATTAAAATAATTTAAAAGAAAGAATATTTTGGAAAATTACCTAAAAGAGAATCATATATTTAACTAAGATTAAAATTTGATATATATCATAAAAAAAAATTTCATGTAATATTATAGTATTTTAATCAATTTGATATAAATAAATTGATATATATATATATATATATATATATATATATATATATATATATTTTTTTTACTTTGTAACTCTTTATAATTAGTTTTCTTTTGCCCACCCATGTTTAAGTATGAGGTTTGCAATTTTTTTTTTTTTTCATTTTTAGGAGATCTACCAACCTTTTTTTTCAACAATGCAGCGATGATATATGATTTAATAATAAAATATTGTTGTTTAAATATCAAATGTTACTATACTATATATAAAACTAGACTTCAGATATTTTTTGTCATTTTTATTGGATTTCTCTATATAAAACCTTTTGGTCAGGAGCATTATTTTAAAATAAGAGTTGCCTTTATCGTTTAACAATGCAACCTTTCAAAGAAAAATTGCATTTAAGTTTTCATAATGCAACATTTCAAGAAAAAGGTTGCATTTTTTGTAAAATTTGCAACTTTCAAATACAAAGGTTACAGATTCAATATAATATTGTAACTTTTTTTTAAAAAAAGTTGCATTATATATTTTAATGCAACCTTTATGTTCAATGAAGTTGCATTAGAATCAAATGCAACTTATTTGAAAAATGTTACTTCTAAAAAGTTGCATTAGACCTATTTTCTAGTAGTGAATATTGTCACAATTAGTCGTTATGAAGTCTCTTGCAATCTCATTTTCGTCTCACTCCTATGTTTCCGCCATTGGTTGGGGTGTGACAGATAGGTTGTCGAATTCAGATCGACATTCTGCTTAGATCAACACCTATAGCTAAGTCTTCCTATCGCCTAGCACTTACGGAGATAAAGGAATTAAAAGACACCTTAGATATATTTTAAAATTTCTAAGGAGCGAAAAACTTTACGCAAAGTTCTTTACGTATGAGTTCTGACTTAGAGAAGTTTTAGCCTTTAAGGTATATAATAAGTGGGCATGATATCCAAGTTGATCCCGCTAAAAATCGAAACTATCACGAATTGGGAAGTGCCCAAGCCGCTTACATAGATATGCAATCTTCTAAGACTGGCAGGCTTTTTACAAAGGTTTATTTAGGATTTTTCCAAGGATAGCCATTCCGTTAGTTGCCCTAACCCGTAAAGATGTTAGTATTAAATATAGGCCTAACAAAAGGAATCCATCAAGATTCTAAAATATAAATTAAACTTTGCCCCTGTTCTCTCTATTACCCAAAAGGGTAGAAGACTTTGTAGTATACTGTGATACTTTCCACACATGTTTAGGTTGTGTTTAATGCAAAGAGCCAAGGTAATCGCCCATGCATCACGCCAATTAAAGGGTACATGAAAAGAATTACACAACCCACAATTTGGAGTTAGGTGCGGTTGTGTTTATACTTAAACTTTGGAGTCATTACCTGTATGGTACAAAGTGTATCATTTATACTTTTCACAAAAGCTTTCAACATATATTTAATCGAAAGGATTTAAAATATGAGGCAACGTAGACGATTGAAACTCTTAAATAATTGTGAATATGAAATTTGTTATCATCCGGACAAGGCTGAATGTCATAGTTGACACCCTTAGCCAAAAAGAAAGATTTAAACCAAATAGGGTTAATGTTGAAAGAATCAAGCTATGGGATAGCTTGATGGAACAAATATTAAGTACTCAAAAGCAAGCATTATTGGAAACAAATGCTCTTATAAAGAGTCTAGGTGATACCTTGGATTAGTTAACACCTGGATTAGATGAAACCTTAAGATTTAATAATAGAAATTGGGTTCCTATTTTTGAAGGTTTCAGAAATTTGATTCTAGAAGAATCTCATATTTCAAAGTATTTTACGCACCAAGTTGGTATAAAACGCACAAGAATTTAAATAAAGTATTATCGATGGATTGGTATGAAGAAATCCAGTGCCATCTATATAGCTAAGTGTCTGACGTATTCGTCAGATAAGGCTGAACATCAGAAACAATCAAGAGTTCTACAACAATTAGAAATTACACAAAATGGAAATGGAAGTTAGTGACTATGCATTTCATCACTAAGCTTCCTCAAACAAACCATGGCAATAGCGCCATTAAATCATAGTTGATAAATTGACTAAGTCGGCACATTTCTTGCCAAATAAAGAGAATTTTAGTCTAGAAAAATTAGCTGAGTCACACATTGACAACATTGTACCTCTATAGAGAAGTACCATTATGAATAGTATCGGACATTGATAGCCGATATACACTCCATTTATGGAAGCTTTCAGCAAGCTTTAGACACTCGTTTAAATTTTAGTACATCTTACTATCCACGGATGGATGATCAAAATAAGCATAAGATTCAGACATTAGAAAACATGCTTAAAGCATGCGTTACCAACTTAATTAGTGATTGGAATAACCACCTACCATTGGTCAAATTCTCCTATATTGATATGTTTCCACACTAGTATAAAAGCCACGTCGTTTAAGGCTTTATATGGAAGAAAGCGTAAGACCCTCGTATATAGGGCGAAAATAGGAGAAAATCAATTAACAGAACCTAAGATTGTACTTGAGATCACAAATAAGATTATACAAATCCATGATAAAATCAAGGCTGCCTAAGATAGGCAAAAGAACTATGTCGATAATAGAAAGAAACCTCCTAAAATTCCAAATCAGTATAAGAAAATTAACACGTTAGAAAGGTGTTATAAGATAAAAAAATGAGAGGTAAATTAAGCCCTCGATACATCGGACCATTTGAGATAATCGAATATGTTAGTGCCAATGCTTATAAGCTTAAGTTCCTAAGAAAATCAGCAATATATGTAGATAAGATATATGTCATATTTCGAACTTAGAGAAATGCTTGGTCATCAACTATACATCCCATACTACGATCCAAGGATTTACATATGTAAGGTTATGACATTTCTGAACAAGAAAACTGTAACAAAGAAAAAAGCATAGATGGTGAGTTCATGTAAATCTAAGGTTCTTTGTTGATTTCGTGTATATAGCTTTATAATTTTTTTTAAAAGAATTCAATAAGATTTTTAGATCATTTTGATAAACTTTAGAGAAACTGGCTCTAATATCAAAATTATAAGAATCTAGAGGGATTGAACATGTAATTTTCAAATTAAAACAAAACAACTAAACGAGAATATCAGAATGAGGCACACCATGTGATGGTGTGCCTTTGGCTTGCCCATGGGCACAGACTAATGCTTCAAAACCAACTAAACAACCCTTAAATACCAACAAAGAAAACAACCCACAAAGCCAAAGTTAATATCAAAATTATAAGAATCTAGAGGGATTGAATATGTAAGTTTTCAAATTAAACCAAAACAACGAAACGAGAATATCATAATGAGGCAGACACAGACTAATGCTTCAAAAGCAACTAAACAACCCTTAAATACCAACAAAGAAAACAACCCACAAAACCAAAGTTACAAATCGAAGAAGCACTAAAAATGTAATACGTAAGGTAAAGTATGTTGCAAATTAATAATATATAAATTAAATTATATAACGATTAAATTTCTTATTATATTATATATTTAGGAGGATTTTATTTACCTATGTATAAGTACAAATTACTTTTTTCTTAGTTAATTTCATTTTTTTTTATATTTCAGTATTAATTGGTTGTGAAATATTCCATGGTTATTAAAATGCTATCCTTCCATAAACATTGATGTATATAAAGGGTGAATATGTCAATATCACTCATTAATTTGTGGCTTGAATGAATTCTTGTAAACTAGATATTAGGCAATCTAGTCATGAATTACGCATAGTAGAGATAACGATTCTTTAAAAAATAATAGATTTGAAATGTACGTGGAAGATTAAGACGGGTTAGGACAATAAGGATAAACGTGACATAAAATATCAAATATCCCATGCAAAACCCACATGTAGATGTAAGTGCAAGGAAACCAAAGCACCTGCCCAACTAACACCTTATTAGACTTTGTCTACAAAATCATTTACATTCTAATATAACCTTTTTAAGTTAAAGAAAATATATGAAAAGTCAGTATAATATTTTTTTTTTTATTTTGTCTAGAGTTAATTGCCCGGATAGTCCCTGTGGTTTGCCATTTTTTCACGATTAGTCCCCTCCTTTTCAAAATAGCATGTTTGCTCCCTGTGGTTTAAAAAACTGTTACTCGGATAGTCCCTACACTAGATGACCGTTAAATTATTCAGTTATGTTTGTGTAAAATGACAAAAATACCCTTACCTTAATAAAACTATAATTAAACATTAAATAAAAAGAAATATATATTAAGAGGCCCCACCCTTTTTATTTAAATATAATATATAACCCCTATCCTACCCCCACCACACCCCAACCCATCTTCTTCACCCATTTACCACCACCAAAAATGATTGCCACCATCCATTTTCCACCCTCAAAGCACCACCACCACCATCCATATCCACCTCCAAACCACCACTACAACAACCAGCTCACCATAGCACCACCACCATCCATATCCCCATCTCTCTACCCAACCCTAAAACACCCATACGACCTCCGGCCACCGTCGCCTGAACCGTCCATATCCCCATCTCTCTCTACCCAACCCTAAAACACCATAGACGCCGCATACAGCCTCCGGCCACCTTCGCCTGACCATTGGGGGTGTCTATGATTTTGGCATACAAATCAATTGAAACGAACTTTGTAAATTTATCTTGTTAAATTGATCTGCAGGTCAGATGGCGCTGTGTTTATTTGATTCCAATTCGACGGGGCAATCAAAATCAGATCTGGCAAACATAGTAGCTTTACTTGCTAGTTGATATAATATTATAATCTAAGTCAATGTGGTTTTAAAAGTTGAAAATGTATGTTTCTTCAAACTGTAAGGTAAATTTGTTATCATGAGGTTTATGTGAAATTATGATTTGTTTTTTAAACTTCTGATTTATTAATATCAACCAAAATAAAAGCAGCCAAAATCGATCAAAATGAATTTATTGGTGGCTGGAGTTATGGCATATTTGCAGGTAATTTGTTATGGGCGATGTGGGCTGGGGAAGAAGATGAAGATGATTTTTAAAGAGATATTGGGTCCATCAGTTTGTAAATATATATAGAAATATAACATTTTAGTTTTATACAAAAAAGTGGGCCCTAATCAATTCAGTTTTCTTTTTTTTGTCTTTGTCATTAAGGGTAGTTTTGTCATTTCACACAAACTTAACTGGATAAACTAACTGTCATCCAATATGGGGACTATCCGAGTAACAAGTGAGAATACCACAGGGAGCAAACATGCTATTTTGAAAAGGTGGGGACTAAACTTGAAAAAATGACAAACCACAGGGACTATCCGGGCAATTAACTCTTTTGTCTAATATATGTTGTTACATTTATTAAAAAAGAAAAATAAAAAAAATTTGTAGGACTTGTTAAACATGTGTAACTAGTGGTTTCCTCCAGCGCTTCACGGCGGAGACAAACCAACTTTTAAACCGAAAGCATAAATTCATATATTAAAGTCGTGATATTCAAAAAAGGATATCGACAATCAATCTAGAATCATACAAACATATTAAATTGAAACGTATTATGGCAAGAATATTGTTAATAGTGGTAGCCCGGTCGATATTGGTTTGATTCCAAGTAAAGTGAACCGTTTGGGTTGTGATCGAAACTCAATAACAAAATTTGTAACCACCAAAGAAGTACCAAAAGTACGAAATAAGAACCATAACCGAGTAAGTAGCAAGCGTAGAAACATAGCTCCAGATCTGGAATGGTATAAACAAAATACTATAACTGTCCATAAGACGTTTCAAACTATTGAGTCCACATTTTAATACATAATCTGCAAACTGAAAGCAAATGGAAAAGTTGTTTTAAGGTTAGTGCTTGATACTAAGAAATCTGCAAACCAAGAAGAGGCAGAATATTCAACAAAGTTAAACATATAATTTGTCATTTAGGGGTCAAGCATACGAAACCTAAATAAGCAAGTATCAAAACTTCAATCCGTATAATATACATAAACCTAACGTTCAATGGACAGCCCTTCAATCAATCTTTAACATTTATTTTGACACCCAACTTGACACATTTTCCTTCTATTTAATAATAAATATAGTTTCTAATCAATATATAATTAACCTGTTCCCTTCATAAATTTCTTCTTCTGTAAACCCGAACTCAATTGATATATTCTATAACTATTATTTTCAAACTTGAAACTGAACATGTTATATTTATGGTTTTCGAAACATATAATACTTTAAACCGATTTATATTCAGTTTATTATCTAGTTAGAGACAAAATCAGTTTTAAACCGAAATTTCAGAACTAAAGACCAAACCATTTTGGATTGCTCTGGTTCTTGGTTCCATTAGTCCTAATTTTCTGGTTGCGGTTCAGTACAGGTCCGGAGGGACCCGATGAACACCCTTTATTACATAATAATATCAAACCATAGGATACAGTGGAAAAGGAAATAATAAAACGTACAGGTGGATCATGAGGATTGGTTTTAGGGAAGCACACATCATAGGAAAAAAGACAATCATGATACGGCGTGCCTTCAGCTCCCATTATGACGCTTTTAAAAGACCATCCTCGATTCATAAACCGTAAGTCCGTAACAAATATCATATCTATAACCAAATAACAAATTTCATATAAACCCAAATGTAAAACATAAAACTTGCAAAATCTAGCAAAACAGACCAGGTAAGTCTTTTTCGAGAATCCTCCATTCTTCTTGAATCTTTTTAGCCCAGTTTCGTGTGTCAGCAAGCCATTTATCTGCACAATACAGAGCATAAAAAAGTTAGTTTTTTAAGACAACCATTAAACAACATTCAAAGATTCAAACTATAAAAGGGATATTTTTTACTATAATCATAGATTTTTTTTGTTGATTAAGAACTTTGCTTAATCGTAATTCTAAAGGTTAAAACAGATAGGAGGAAAAAACCCTAACATAAAGAATTGAACAGATTCATGATCTCATTTTAATTGAAAGTGATCTCATAAACTTATACTTTTTAGGTAATCAAAGAAGAAGAGATAGATATAACCTTCTTTATAGCCAGGTTATCAAAGAAGAAAGATAGATCGAACCAGTCAATTGCTGCATCAAACGTATTTCTTCCATTAACACAACCACCACTGAAACCCTAACATAAAGAATTGAGCAACATCATATAAGAAATCGATCGATTGGGAGGTAATAGAATCAGCTAATAATAAACCCTTTTGAGAGAAAGTGAGAGTACCTGGATACAGTCTAGGACGTCAAGCGGAATGACAACTGGTGGTTAAGATTAGTTGGATTTACGGAACCATAACCCCTTGTTTCCACGACCTCGCCACCATCGGAGTGAAAAACAACTCCGTCGTCACCATCGCCGTGAAAAACAACGCAGTTGTCACCATGGCGTCTGGCATCTGCCTCGCCTCTAGAGGCGGCCGTTGCCGTTATCAAACACCATCGTCTTGCTACAGACCACCTTTAAACCCATCACCTCCGGAGAGGTGGGCCGTCGACGTTTCGTCGGAGAAGACAATCCCCATCTCTTTCTTTCTCACCCTATAGCGAATTGAGGAAGACTGCCTGATGATAAAGACACTGACCGGCAGATGTAGGTGTGGAAAACAGGAAAACCGGGACTGTTCCTAAGAGCTTTCATCCTTTGTTATTATATAAATGCTCGATTATCATCACATGTGTCACATAGAATAACAACATTTTTTAACGATGGTACAAGTTTATATATATATAGGGAGGAGCTCATGCGAGAACCACCTTTATTGTGAGAACCGCGAGAACCAATGTGAACACAACCTAAAATAGCTAAAAAAACCTAACCCCCACCCCCCCCCCCCCAAAACCTAAACCCCCCCACCCCCTCCCCCCTAAAAAAAAAACCTAACCCCCCCTCCAAAAAACCTAAACCCCCCCCCCCCAAGCTAAATGCTAAAAACTAAAACCTAAAAAAAACCTAACCCCCCCCCCCCAAAAAAAAAACCTAAACCCCCCTCCCCCACCCCCCCCCCCAAAGCTAAAATGCTAAAAACTAAACCCCCAAAAAATCTAAAAAAATTCAAAAAAAAAAATTTTGTGTGATTTTTAGCTATTTTTAGGCATTTTTGGTTGTGTTCACATTAGTTCTCGCGGTTCTCGCAATAAGAGGTGGTTATCGCATGATCTTCTCCCTATATATATATATATATATATATATAAATATATATTATAGGGGATGTTTCAAATAAAAACCACTTTTATTGTGAAAACTCGAAAACTAACTAAAAAAGCCTAAAAAACACATAATTTTTTTTTTCAATTTTTTTATTAAAAATCGCAGGTTTTTTATATAAAAAAAAACTTTTTTTCAAAAAAAAAGAAACTTTTTGTATTACACATGTGTAATACTACACATGTGCACTTTTTTTTCTTTAAAATTTTTTTTATATACTAAAAGTGGCGAAAATTGGTATGCAAAAAAAAAAAAAAAATTGGTATTTTTTTTGGCTTTTTTAAGTAGTTTTCGAGTTTTCACAATAACTAGTGGTTTTCATTTGAACATTCCCCATATATTATATATATAGGAGACCGCTAAAATGAAAACCACCTCCAGTTGTAAGAACCGCGAGAACCAGTTCCTAACCATTAGATGAACAAGATGGATGGATAAGATTAAAAGTAACTAAAATGAATATTAAATACATTTTGTCTTATTATGTCTTTAATATTTTAAACCAAAAGGGTAGTTTAGTAAAATTACTCTTTTTTGTCTTTTTCTCTTTATTATTTTTTATTACTTTTTTGTTTTATTATGTTACTTTTTATTTTTTAAAAAGAATTTTTAAATTCAAATTTTTTTAACAAAACAAATTTTTTTGCGCGCCGGTTTTTGCACGCTGGGCTTTTTCAAGCGTCGTTTTTTTAACGCGCCGTTTTTACACGTTTTTTTAACGCGCCGTTTTTTTACAATTTTTACGTTTTACGTTTTACGTTAAACTTATTACGTTTTACGTTTTACGCAAAACTTTACGTTTTACGTTAAAAAGTTTACGGTTAACGTTAAAAAGTTTACGGTTTAACTTTTTTTTTTTACAAAAATTTTTTTACGCAAAAACGAACGCACTCAGAAATCGCAAACTCGGGAGGTGTCTCAGATATATTGTTATCTTCATCGACTAGGGGGAAAAATAAAAAACTAACAACAACAAAACAAAGTGTATCTCGAAAAAAAAAACGGGGTTTGGCTCAGATTATACGATAATCAAAAGGCTGCAAAAGTGGGGTTGCAGGTTCAAAAAACCTACCCTCCGCCGTCCTTGCCGCGCCATTGTCATCAAAATCTACGTTTTTTTTTTGCATCATCGCCCAAAATCCAACACGTCAAACCCACATAGTTCACTATTCAAAAACTCCTGAGAATCAAGAACACAGATCAAACACCCACCAGAGAATCAAGAACACATAATCAAAACACAGGTCAAACACCCACCACGGAATCAAGAACACATATCAAACACCAACCAGAGAATCAAATCACCAAAATTTACAAGACAACAACTATAATTTACAAATTCAACAAAACCCCTAAATTTTTACAAAACAAGAAACCCCAAATCAAAAAACAAATTTTTACAAACACCCATCAAACAAAACACAAATAAAAATCAAAACTTTAATCAAGAAACCAAATCTTGAACGTACCTTTTGACGAAACCAAATCGGGTGGTGGTGAGTGATGGCCTACAGCGACCAGACAGAGAGAAGGGACGGAGAGAGAGAAACTCGATGAGAGAGAGGTGGCGGAGGAGTTGTGCGGTGGCAGCAGCGTCGTGAGCGACGGCCGGCGACGAACCGACGCCGGCGATGGCGGCGGTAATGGTGGTGATTCAACTTCGGCTCTTTCAGGTTCTGATTTGTGTGTGTGAAGGTCTGTGATTGAATGTAATCAAGAGTGATGATATGTAGAGAGGGGAAGAAGTGAAGAAGATGAAGGAGTGGTGGGTTATGAAGCTCTACAATTTCAAAAAGTGATGAGAAAAGAGAGAGACAAATAAAAAGAGGACAGATACATTTTTTGGGCATTAATGAAGAGAGAGAGTGAGAGATTAGACATTTGGGGTAAAAGACCAAAACACCCTTTTAGTTGGCATAATCTAATTGGTTGAAAGTAGTTCTCACGCTTCTTACAACTGGAGGTGGTTTCTATTTTAGCGGCTCCATATATATATATATATATATATATATGGGAACATTTAAATAAGAACGCTATATACTATGAGAACCATGAGAGCGAATGAAAAAACCACGATAACTTGGTCAAAAATAATTCAAAATCAAAGTTGTTTTTCACACTTATCATTATTATTTGAATACAATGTTAGAAATTTAATTTACACGTTTAAATTTATGTGAATTCTTAAATAAAGAAAATTTACACAAGTGTAAAAAATCTAATAAGAGTGATTTTTAAAGTAGAAATGAGTTATTTGATGTTGTAAATTCTTTTTTTGATGTTGTATCTTAATTACAATGAGGTTTGTATTAAAAATTGTTTTGATTGGCTTTTTCATTCGTTCTCACAGTTCTCGCAATATTTAGCATTCTCAAGATAACCCTCCCCTATATATATATATAGGGAAGGTTTAAATAAGAACGCTAAATATTGTGAGAACCGTGAGAACGAATGAAAAAACAGCGAGAACTTGGTCAAAAACAATTCAAATTCAAAATTTCTTTTTACACTAATTATTATTATTCAAGTACAATGTTAGAAACTAAATTTACACGTTTAAGTTTATATGTATTTGTAAAAATTGAAAATTTACACATGTGTGAATTTCTCATTTACACAGGTTTAAATTTGTTTTATTTAACAAATTTACACATGTGTAAAAATTTTAATAAGAGTGATTTTGATAGGAAACAGGAATTATTTGATGTTGTAAATTATTTTTTTGATGTTGTACATTAATTACTTTGAAGTTTGTGTTAAAAGAAATTGGTTTTAATTGGTCACCTCATTCGTTATCACGGTTCTCGCGATATTTAGCGTTCTCTAAATAGTTGCAGAACTTACAGAACTCCTAATAAACAGTCATTCGACTAATATATTTTTATATTTAACATTGTTTAAGAGTATGTTTTATCATTTATTATGATTTCAGGTGTGTTAAGAGTAGTTTTATTATTTTTTCATATGTAATTTTATAATTACATATACGTAAATTGGTTACTTTACACATATGTAAACTAGTTCCATTACACATATGTAAATTAGTTATTACACATAAATAATTTGGTTTTTCATATTGTAATCATAAAAATGCATATATTTATCCTTAATTAATGTTAAATATAAAAATATATAAATAAAATAATTGTTTATTAACAGTTCTGAAAGTTCTGTAATTTTCAGAGTTCTGAAATGAACTCAACCCTATATATATATATATATATATATAGAAACGGGATCAGGAGAAAACGCCCAAAAGTGTGATAACGGTGAGAACGCATCCTGGCCCAACACGTAACGCGGGACATGATCAGGGTCCGAGGGTTTTTTTTTTTTTGTCTTTTTAGTATTCTTCTCCTATCCTGATTTTCGCGTTTGACATGATGCTTCATTTTTTGCGTGCAAGATAATTTTGGCATTATCTAGAATCATTAATTACTTGGCGTTTTACTGTTTTTCTCAGATTTCTTCTCGATAAATTAATTCTTTTTGTGTCACATAGGTAATTTTTTTGGCGTTATGGCTTGTTCCATGTCATTTTTTGGCGTTTGGGTCTTTTTGTTAATAATTTATTACCATAGATTAATATTTTATAAAATTACAATAATACGAAATCAAAATAAACTAATAGTCTTCCGTGGGTGGGATTACATCAGAGATGTACCCATCATTTTGTTCATCACTTTCTTCAGATTCATCATCATCAAATTTTAGATTTGCGTATAACGCCATTAGCTCGTCTTCTCTTTGCTACATCCTATTCTTGAATATCACCGCATCCTTGGATTTTGGATCGTTTGAAGGTGCTAAATCACAGAGTTGTTCAATGATAGATATCAACCCTGTCTTCAACATTTCTTGCATTGGCAATGAATATTGCACCCCATTTTTATAAGTCACTTCAAGCGTTCCTTCTTACTCATGCATCACCCAACTGCTAAGTTTTGGTAGAGGAGTATCGTCAGTGTCATCATCATCTTCATCATCTTCTGCCGGAAATTTTCTCTTCAGTCTTTTTATTACAGTTCGGGTTCTTTCACAATCGTTGGCCATTGGAACCCGAAGGGCCAGGATATCCCTCTGAACCCCATTCATTCCAAGCATGGCTTTGATTGTCCTTACCTTTACCCTTCTCCTATCAGAGAACTTTATGATGAATCGTTTCTCTTTCCTTTCAAACCTCCATGCAACAACCTTAGCCATTTTTAAAGTTTTTGGCGTTTAGTCAATGTTTTTGGCGTGTTTGAGCTTGTGTTCTCATGGTCTTCTTTTATATTGACTTTTTTCCCCGCGCATGACAGGTAATTATGGCGTTTTGAAAAAGATAAATGAATTTAATTCCCCAAGTATTTTGCTTTCAATATAATAAATGTTAGTAATTATGTTTTCCGTCGTTTCATTTTACTGTTTTTGCAGTTACCGTGTTTTATTTTCAGAGTCAAATGTTTTTATGGTGTAACACGTCTAATCTTGACGACTGTAATTATGGCGTTTTGTTTTCCAATGACGTTTAGATAACGATTGGACTTTTTTGTTTTATATTCTTTGCACATTGTTTCACGCTTTTTTTTATAATAGTAGTTGTTCAAAGTAATTTTATTATAGTTTGGTAGTTTTTTTTTGGGCGTTTTTATGGCATGATGACGTTTTACAAGCATTTGCTCATTTTGGCGTTTTATTATATTTTTCATTATAGTATTAATGTACTTTTGTTCTTTATTAACTGAAATTACAAAACAAACAACAGATAAAGAAAATTTAAAAAAAAAACAAAATAGAAGCAATTTATGATCTAAATCTTCAGTGTTATCAGTCTCTTTTTTCTTTTGAAATTACAAGAACTGTCACAAATAAATGGTGTTTTGGGTTTGGCGTGGTTTATTTTCTTTGTTCATGTGTTGAAGTGTCTTTGTGGATGTCGGAAACATAGATCAATCCTTTGTGGGTGGATTCTATCTGCCCGTCGTCTTCATTATAATCATCGAGGCCAAAGTAGCATTTACATTGGATAGGTCTCTTCTAATCATCCAAACCTTCTTCAAGAATAAAGATGACAGAATGACATATGGGTGTCATCAGTCCCTCTTTTTTGAATTTTGTCCATTTCATGCAGCAAAATCTTACTACACTCATGTAACAAATCATTCAGCGAAACTTCATGCAGAACATTGTTGAGTATCAAGAAAAGATGTTTGCCATCGTTGTATTTTTTGGCGTTTTACATTGAGTTGTATTTTTTTTAGGAACCATTGTGTTTTTGTGTGTGTTTTTGTGTTTTTTTTGGTGTGATAAACGGAAGGTGGTGAGACGTTTCTATTTATAGAATTTTTTTGGCGCGTAGTTTAGGCGGGATATTATTTTTATAACAAAAAATGTAATTAACATTTATCCGGATATAAGGTTTGGCGTTATATATTATGGCGTTTCATATTTAATGGCGTTTTTGTAGCCTGGGAGCTTAAATAAAAACACAGAAAAAAGTACGCAGTGATAAAATTGGCGTTTTGTATTTATTTGGCGTTTTATTTTTCAGTGACGTTTTGTGTGAGAAATGATGTTTTACCTTTTTTACCTTTAATGAAGCGCGTCCACGTAATAAAATTGATGTTATTTACGAAAATTCCACCGCGCCAATCTAGTCCATAGATTGTTTTGATCGGACGATCCGTAAGCGTTCTCACCGTTCTCACACTTTCTACCGTTTTCTCTAAACCCTGACCCTATATACATATACATATATATATATATATATACATATTCATATACATATACATATATATATATATATGTATGTATAGGATTCTGATAAAGAGCAAACTCTTACGAGTTGTGAGAGCTTAGAGAACTTCGACTTCCCGTGCGAGTTTTTCCCCCATTTTTGGCACACACCTATATTAAAATGTTACACAGACGGCTGAAAAAAATTCAAAGTTGTGTTTTTCGGCTTCTGACAGCTGCTGATATTAGCATGACATAAACTTTTTACAACATTTATAGCTAGTGTAAAATTTTAAAATAGGGTTTTCTTTTGGTAAAGTTGATTTTATTTTTAGCATTTTTGGTTTTTTTTTTAAAAAACAATTCGTTAGAGCGAGTTCTCTAAGTTCTCACAACTTGTAGGAGTTTTCATTTTACCTTACCCATATATATATATATATAGTATTAGGATCGTGTTAAAAGGACATTTTTCGTGAAAAGTGGGAGAAGGCCTAAGAATTGACATGTAGGCATCATGTTTTGGACTTGGTCATAATGTTTTGGGTTGTTTTGGCAAAAAAAAAAAAAAAAAAAAAAAAAAAAAAAAAAAAAAAAACACCAAACCTAACAATTTAAGGCACAATGCAATGAATTCTAGGCTTAAAACTTAAAACACCATGCCAAGAAAGTTAAGTAGTGTGTTTTAAGTGTTAAGTAGTATATTTTAGTTGTGTTTTAAATTTCACACCCATAATACGTTGTCTTGTGTTTTAAATTGTTATGTTTGATGTTCTTCTTGCCAAAACATCCCAAAACATCTTGCCTAAAAACATTATGCCTACATGTCAATTTCTATGCCTTCTCACACTTCTCACGAAAAAATGTCCTTTTTTCAGGAACCTCACCCTATTCGGCGAATTACGGAATCACACACGAGTATGTACACGAAAATTAGCCAACAACCTGAATATTATTCCCGAGCAATTAAATAAATACGAATTATGTGAATTTATATGTTATGTGACTTATATGTTCATTTTGCAAACTTACGTGAAACCGCGTATATTTACGCGTATCAACCTGTTATTGACAAACCCATAACTGAAGTATAGAGTATACCTTAGCCTAAATTTCGAGGACGAAATTTCTGTAATATGGAGAGAATGTGACAACTCATAATTTAACCCTAATGATCAGAAAGGGTTACACATCTTAAAATATTTATTATTATCATCCTAAATGATAATAACCGACAATGCGTGAAAAGTGTACTGATCTAGAAACTCTAGTCAAGCGTCTTTAATTTATTTTGTGTATATAATAAATAAAACTAATATTAATATATATATTTCAAATATCCGTTTTTACTGGATTATAGATATTATACTCACTAAAAAAGATTTGATGATTTATGGATTAATTAATAAGCGAGACACATGACGTTAAGCGGGTTCATACACGCAGTTTGCACCCACCCACTCTAAGCCCAGGTATAAATACTACTTATTCTTCAATTCACCTTCATTTTCAAAACCCGAGCCCCATTTCCTTCTCCTCTCCACACAAACACGCACACATCTGCAGATTCTTGAGAGAGAAGGAGGGATGTGGAGAGAGAGAACCGAGGGACAGAGGCAGAGCTACAAAAGAGAGGGGGGGAACGTGGTGGTGCGCGACGGCTGTGACAACCCGAGATCCCAAGGTCCTTCCTCTATGCATCACTTGTTTCACAACCCTGTTTTCACAATTCGTTTTACGTTGTAACATGTGCACGATATATGGATAATTAAAGTATTGTTATGTTTGGTTGTTACATGAAAACTTAGGAGATGTTTAATGTTTAGGCATAGCACGTTCATGCTTCATAACGTTGGCGAATAACTAGGGTTCTTCGTCAGCTACACTTCTTGACGAAGAAGGTCCTTCGTCGCAAACACTTCTTGGCGAAGAAGGTTCTTCGTCATCATCACTCTTGACGAAGTATAGTTTTTCATCAAAGAGGGTTCTTCGCAAGGAAGGCTCTCGGCCTAGATTCCTTCGAAGCCCAAGAGGGGCCCGGCTCACCTGTTCGAACATATACATGCATAGGGTTCACAAAACTCCCTATTGCAAACCCTAGCTCTCCTTCTCTCCCTCAAGCTTGAATGGCAGCCCTCTTCCTCCTTCGAAGCCCTTCAGATTGCGGAGCCATCTCTTCCTCATTTCAGCACTCGTGGATACACAAACTCTCGGTTAGTGTTTAGTTTTGTTTTGACTTGTATCCCTTGTGGTTCCAGCCGTGTGTATATGTATGTGTATATGATATGCCGTAGGGTTGTTTACACATTATTAGGAATCCGATTAACTGATTTGGAATTACGATTGTTGATTGTGTTGTTTGATGATAAGGATTCTAATGACTCGTTGATGATCTTGCATGATAATAGGTTTTCAATGACTTTGTGAAGTATGATATTCATTAATCGTTGGTAACGATTATGAGTTAGGGTGTATGTATATGAGAAGATTTCGATTCATGTTATGTTAGACCCGATGCACGGTTACTGTTAATGTTGTTCGTAATTATGATTGTATGAATCAATGTTGATGACGTTGTGAATATACTAGTGTTAATGGTAAACAGCAATTAGAGTTCGTATGAACATGAATAATAACTGATTAAATCATAATGTTTGATCCATTTTGGAATATGGAAAGTGTTTACTTAAATTACGGGATGGTGGTTAAAAAGGAAATCTTGATTGTCTGTTGAGGTGTAGCGACGAAAGACTCCCCACAAAGGACCTACGTCGACGAAGAACCTGGTTCTTCGTTGACTGGCTTTTGATGAACCACTAGGGTTCTTCGTCACATTCATTTCTCGATGAAGAATGGTCCTTTGCCAATGAGGTTCTTCGTCATGAGAGCATCCCACGAAGAAATGGTTCTTCCTGAAGATGCTGCAGGAGAGTAAACAAACAGAACATTTTTAAGCATAAAATGTGTCCACTTAACATAAGGTTTCGAATAGTTTATGAAGTATATGATGATGGATGTTTATGTTTATAAAATTCTATTTGTTGCATGTTAATAGTGTTGATTGGGAATGAGGATTCTGATTTGACTCGTGTGAGTAGCAAACTCACCTGTTAAGTGTTGTTATGTGACATGCACGTGAGATGAGGACTTGTATGAGATACGAGTACTTGCTATGTGTTATACGGTGATCTTTGCAGTGAATGCAATCTGTGAAAATATGTGATTTAATTGATTATGAAACTGATTTTATTGGTAACTATTATTTGGAACGTGAACTTGTGTTATGAACGTGTATGAAATCTAAGCGTTTGCTATGTGTTACGTGACAATGGTGTTACATGTGATTTACTGAATTCATGATCTGGATATGTGTTTACGAAACTGATCATATTTGGTAACCTCGGTAGGGTTTGGTTGACCAACGTGGAACGGGTAATGTAACGTAACATACCGAGCAGTCTAAGGTGAGTTCATTTCTCTTGAGCATGCGTCCCAGTGGGTGGGACAATCAAACAGGTATTCCTGAGAGGAATAAGTCTATTCTGGGTAAGAACTGGGATGTTAGATAATACACTCATTTCCTATCACCTTAAGTCCCATCTTCTACCGAATAGTTACCTAAGAGGTATCGGGGTATTAGTTGATAGCGCTATTAGATTTGGCAACCTCACACCATACCTGAGAGGACGTGCGTGAAATAATGACCTTAATCAAGACCAATACTATTATAGGGGCATTGGGGACGGGCAAACAATCTGTCACCATCTTGTACGGTACTCGAGTTATTATCATCATTATTTTCGGAATTGTTATTAAACTGGACTAATCACTTGGTAACTACGTGTTTGGTAAAAACTGTGAACTCACCAGCGTTGTCTGATACACTTGTTTTCATGCTCGTAGGTTATAGATATTTGAATGTGGAACTTACTGTCTGGGACGCTGGAGTGGTCATGGGTCGAGATACATGGAAATACGACACAAGACTAATTGGTTACAAACACTTGGGTTTTGACTTGATTAAACATTGTATTATGCTTCCGCTGAACACACTGCATTTATAAATAATGTTTTGTTTTACTTTATCTTAATGAATGAAAACTTTTATTTTCGAATCTTGTATGAGTTCAATGTGATTGGTGGCTAGATCCTGGTACGTCACACGCCTCGCGGGGGTTTCCGCTTGGGGTATTTTTGGGGGTGTGACAGATTGGTATCAGAGCCACTAGTTATAGTGAACTTGGTTTTAAAACGTTTTTATAAAACCAGACTATAACCAAACAAGTTCTGAATACGACCATGACACTCAGCTCCAGATTGCAAGGTTGGTCTCTCGTTTACTTATTACACTGGATAACTAGTGTACCATTACGTATGACACTACATGTGATTGCACACTTAGCACGATGGTATGAATTCATGTGTTACTTGTCTATGTTGTGTGAATGTTAGTGTGGCACTTCCTCTAGGCCTTCGTTATCCATTGTTTATGATGTCCTTTGTTTTGCTACTCGAATTTGGGGAACCATTTAACATGAGTTAGAAGGAACTGAGATGAGCATGCAAATCATATTATTATTGTGGGTGCACACATAATAATAATATGGGGTGCATGTGAGTCCCAGTGAGACCTAGCGAGTGTGAAAGGGGTTCTGTTCCATTATTCGATCTAATAAGAAACACAACGATCTATAGGAGTCATAGCGATGATTGCCTCCTATTCGAACGTAATCCTTTCACTTCTCTCTGAATCTTTACGAAACTCGATGCTACTGAGTGTTGCCTGAACACTCACCTGAACGTCTAGCGAACAGTATAAGAATGTTAGGTATTAACGCGAACGCCTTTGAGTTAAATAACGAAGCATTGAATGCTTGGTCCGTATCTTCCTCACTTTTCTTGTTTACTTGGATCCCACGAATTGACGACTCAGATCCAGAAGCATGATCACCTCTGTAATTCCCTAACAACGTACTGTGTATTATTCGATCGACTCACAAGACCGATGGACAAGAGATTGAACGTGATACAATATCGACCATAGTATTAGGAAGACCATGCTTCCCGACAACGAACACCAGTAGATTGATTTCAATCGAGTCCCTAACCCCAGTCGTCGACCTCTGGGAGCCAACTTTTATGAATCAATCGGGGCATAAACATTGACAATTGACCGGAGTATGGAACGTGTAGATATCAGTGGCATGGGTAGTCCCCTAGGACGTGACATGAACAACGAGAAGGTGGACCCTATTGGCAAAAGATCGCAGAGAACTGTTTTCAAAGCAGCAACATTAGAAGCAATGGCCATGGTGACAACAAAGTATTCGTAATCAAAATCTTTAGTATGGGAAGGAAGGAGACTTCGACGATAACGGAGACGGTGAAAATGGTGTTTGTGGAGGAGTACTTATGGCGGGCGTGGGTGACGCCAGGTACGATAACAGCATAGTGACTTGTACGTTTTGTGAATAACCTTTCTCCCCCTATTTTGTTGGACACCGACACTTCTTGAGACCGAACCTATTGTAGAATCGGCCGATGGCAAGTCAACTGAAGCCTCACATGTTCGTTCAGATACAAACTCGACCTTGTGGGTCAAGTGTTCGACATCGACCTTCCTTCTGTTACCCTTGATAGTTTTGATGCAGTAGTTAGTGTAGACTGGTTATCCAGATATCGCACTGATATACTCTGTGAGGAGAAAATTTTGCGTATCCCTCTTCCTAGCGAAGAGTCGTTATTTGTCCTAAAACGTTAGAGTGGCGCAAAGGTTAGCGTCATTTCAGCTATGAAATCCCAGAAGTGTCTACGGAGGGATTACCCCACTATGTTAGCACTCGTTACTGATAATAAGGCTAAGGAAAAGAGGATCGAGGATCCACCAATTGTTCGTGATTTCTCCCGATGTGCTACCCGAAGAACCTTCAGGTTTACTTCCACAACTGTTAGGTAGGATCTCAGTTTGATCTCACACTAGGGGCAGCCCTGATTACTCATACTCCTTACCGTCTTGCACCAAGAGGGTTGCAAGAACAGTCTAATTAACTACAAGAACTATTGGAAAGGAGTTTTGTCGGACCTAGTTTTTTTTTTCGCTTTGGGGAGCCCCAGTTCTATACGTGAAAAAGAAAGATAGGCCTTTTCGTATGTGTACTGATTATTGAGAACTCAACAAGGTGACTGTCAGGAACCGTTAGCCTCGACCATGTATTGGTAATATGTTGACCAGTTACGAGGGTCAAGCTCCTATTCGAGGGTTGACTAACGAACGGGCTATCATCAGATGGAAGTCCAAGAGGAGGATGTTCCTAAAACGGCATTTCGAACGCAGTACGGCCATTTCGATTTTCTGTTCATGTCATTCAAGTTACCCAACACCAGCAGCCTTATGGATCACATGAATCGTATGTGTAAACCTCATCTCGCTGAATCCGTCAACCGTGTTTAATGATGACGTTTTGAATCATTTCCAGGAGAGAGGAACACCGTGAGCGGCTCTTGTATCTTATCTTAGAGCTCCTGAGGGAGGAGCAACTCCACATGAAGTCTTTCCAAGTGTGACTTCTGGATTCAAGAAGTACACATTTTTGGTCACATAGTCAACGAATTGAGAATACACATGGAGTTCCGCTAAGATCCATTCTATTAGAAATTGATCGGCACCAAAGATCCCTTCGGCGGGGCAGTAATTTCTTGGTCTCGCTAAGTACCATCGCAAGATTGATCGAGAGATTTTCGAACATCGCACAACTTTTATCGCTTTAACACGGTAGGGTGCTGTGTATTCGTGGAGGATAAAATAGGAGAACGCCTTTTCAGCTTTGAAACCAAACTCTGCAATGCACTGAATAATGTCCTTACCCGATGGTACAGATGATCTGGTAGTGTACCATGTTATCTCGATTCAGACTCTCGATTGCATGCTTAAGCAACGCGAGAAAGTGATAGCTTACGTTTCTCAACAGTTGTAGATTTACAAGAAGAATTACACGACTCACGACCTGGGATAGAAGCCATGGCCATTGTATTTAGAATCTGGAGGTGTTCCTGGTACGGTACCAAAGGCGCTATTTAGACTGATCACAAGGGCCTTTAATATATCCTTGTTCAGAAAGAATTAAACATGCGACGACGTCGCTGAATGGAACTCTTGAACGATTACGACTGTGAAACTTAAACGTGCATGAGCTTTATAGCTCACCATCGACTCTAACCTACCTGATCAGATTCGTTCTGCCCAAACCGAAACATTCGAGGAAGAGAATCTTCAAGCTGAACCTATGCGGGGCATGGGGAAATAACTTCTGGCAAAAGTTGGACGGTAGCCGCTACCTTATAGGGCAGATATGAGTCCCACCATACGGCAACCTGGGGAACTTGTGTTGGGCGAAGCATACAAATCTCGATATTCCACTCTTCTGGATTTTGTTAGAATGTATTAGGATCTAAGGATCTTGTACTGGTGACTGGGCATGAAGGCCCACATGACAATGTATGTGAACGATGCTTAACTTGTGCGAAAGTCAAGGTGTAATATCAGAAACCCTCTGGTTTGTGTCAGCAACCAGAAGCACCCATATGGAAATGGGAACAGACTGCCATGGATTTTGCCACAGGACTACCTAAAACTCGAAACGGAAACGATATCACCTGGGTGATCGCTGGTTATCTCACATAACCAGCACCCTTTCTTGCGATCAAAAAATCTGACAAGTCTTCGCAACCTGTGGACTCTTACTTGAAGGAAGTGGTACCTGGGCATGAGGTGCCAACCTCTATCATCTCTGATCATAATCCGCATTTTGCATCTAATTTGTGGCGAGCGATGCACAAATCTTCCGACTCACTTCTAGACATGAGCACTGCTTATCACACCCTCAGACAGATGGTCGGAGTGAGCGGACCATCCAGACACTCGAAGACATGCTGCGAGCATGTGTGATCGACTTTGGTAAAAGTTGAGACATTTACCTTTGTTAGAGTTTCACTGCAACGGCTACCATTCTAGTATTTAGGCAACTCCGTTCAAGGCATTGTATGAACGACAATGCCGATATCTTTGTTGGGCTGTGGTGGGTGACAACCTAATCACAGGTCCAGGACTTCTACTCAAAACTCTTGAGATGATTGTTTAGATCAGAAATCGTATGGCGGCAGTGCATGACCGTTAGAAAAGCCATTAAGTGTAGGAAACCCTTAGAATTCGCAGAAGACAATTATGTTACGTTGGAAGTTTCACCCTGGGAGGGTGTGGTGCGCTTTGGGAAGCGCATCAAACTTAATCCACGATACGTTGGGCCATTCAGAATTCTGGAGAGAATCGGTAAGGTGGCCTACAAACTCGAGTTATCTTATAAACTGGGCAACGTTCACGTTGTTGTTCACGTCTCAAATCCGAAGTACTGTTTGTCCGACGAAACACTTGTGGCCTCTTTGCAAGAACCATAGGTCGATGATAAGTCGCAGTGTGTTTAGAAACCTATTGAAATCATGGACTGGAAAGTTAAGGTACGTAAGCACAGTCACATTCCAATCGTGAGAGTTCGTTGGAACTCAAGACGTGGACCGGAGTTCACGTGGGAACGCGAAGATCAGATGAAGCTCAACTGCTCAAGTATCCGCAACTGTTCAAAATGGCGGAACCAAATTCTAATGAGATTGGTGAATTTCGGGACGAAATTCCCTTTCAAGTTGGGGATGATGTGGCACCCGAGGAAAATCCACAGTGATCCTGATCTAACACCTGGTTGCTTTGGGCTACTTATTAAATTTCGGGATGAAATTTCTTTCTAGTTGGGTATGATGTGACAACCCGAGATCCCAGGTGTCACGGCCCCCGACCCGGTTTGACCCGTTTCAGGAGCCGCGGGACAGAAATCCCGTGGTATTTAATTAATTGAGTTTAACAGCGGAAGTTTAACATCAGGATCTTTTTAAAGCTGAAATATTTCCCGATTTTTTTATTTCACAACGCGGGATAAAACTCCGGTAATTTACAATCATTTGATTTCACGAAGAAATCTTTTAGTTTACAAAACATGTTTCTTTATTTTATACTGAGCCACTTCCTTTAAGCTTGTAGTGCTATATGGCACTTTTCCTGGTTCATAACAGGTCACCTGAAACATGTTTGAAAAAGGTTTTGTCAGCGGGAAATACTGAGTGAATCATTCTATTTACATAAAATGATGCATAGTTATTAATTACAGCATAAGAGCGATTACAATGGCTTCTATATTATTTTTATCTGGCGCCATGTCACAATGGTGACGATGGTAATACCACTATTAGGTCAATGAACCTAGATAGTGATGATTATCCCTAGTAGGTCAATGAACCTAACTGGGAGAAGATTAGTAATGTGCACAATACCCCACTAGCCAGTGATTCAAGATATCCACGACTTAGTCCCTGTAATTATAACTTTTGAAAATAATTTGAGGTATTGTAAAATAGTTGATAAAAAGAGAATGACTCACATTGCAGATTTAATTTGAGCAGAGTCTAATCTACTGATTAGCCTTTTTAACCTAAATTTAGGCACACAATTATGGGTTAGTTATCAATACAGCATTTACGATAACTCACGAGATCAACCCTCACAACGAATGACAAAGCGCTATGCTTAAACATCCATCGAATTAACGACTAATGATAAAGCATCACCCTAATGTGGGCAGCACTTAAACATCCATTGAGTACATTGATCGATCGGAAAATGAATCGTAATAGCGATCGAGTTATTACCCTGATTGCGGCAGCACTTCGTGAATTGTGTGTGTTATGGGACTGTTTATACTATAACTCAACGTATAATTTGAATTTTTACGTCGAACTGAAGCCAGAAATCAAGTCCCACAGTCGACTATTTATAGCTAAAAAATGGTCCCTGTCGCGTGGCGCGACAGGTCTCCTTGTGCCTTTCGCGTGGCGCGAGGGGTCAGGTTCTAGGGTAGAGTAGGCACGTGTCCAACTAGCTCAGGTGAGTCGACAATTCGTTCAAATTCAATTTCCACGTAAAACTGTTAAGATAATACCAACTAGGGTTTACCCCCCCCCCTGAGTTTTAGGGGCCCTGATCCTGATTCCGATTGTTCTGAAAATTTTAGTGTTTGCACAGAATCACTTGGGTGTCTCAATTAGAGTTTCCTATTGGTCAAATTAATTTAATAAGTAGGACTTTTGATGAGAGTTGTTACATTCTCCCCACCTTAATAAAAATCTCGTCCTCGAGATTTACTGGAATAATTGAGGATACCTTTGCTTCTTTTCTGATTCCAGCTCCCAAGTGTATTAGGGTCCTATCTTTAAATCCCACTTTACTTGAACTAACACCAGTCGTTTGTGTTTTGATAAATTTGATCTTTCTATCTTTTATCTGAAGAGGTTTCTTTACAAATTTTAAATTTTTCGTTTAACTTTATATCTTGGAGAGGTACTACCAAAGATCCATCTTGATAGACATTTCTTGAGATTGGATACATGAAATACATCATGTACTCCAGCTAACTCTCCTGGTAGTTGTAAACGATAAGCAACTGATCCTATACGTTGGATTACTGGAAATAGTCCTACGTACCTTGGACTTAACTTTCCTTTCTTACCGAATTTAACAACTCCTTTCCAAGGAGATACTTTCAATAGCATTTTGTCTCCAACTTGAAACTCCAACGGCTTTCGTCTATTATCTGTATAACTCTTCTGGCGATCTCTAGTCGTCTTCAGCCTTTCCTTCGTGATACTGAATATCACAGTCGTAGTCACTTAGGATTTTCATCCATCTCCTTTGCCCCATGTTTAATTCTTTTTGCCCAAATATATATCTTAAATTCTTATGATCCGTATAGACAGTAAACTTACTTCCATACAGATAATGTCTCCAAATTTTAAGGGCAAAAATTATGGCTCCTAATTCTAAGTCATGAGTGGTATAGTTTTCTTCGTACTTTTTCAACTGTATTGAAGCATACGCAATTACCTTTTTGCGTTGCATTAACACACATCCAAATCCTAACTTTGAAGCATCACCGTATACTTTAAAATCCTCTGTTCCTTCTGGTAAGGCTAGGATTGTGGTATTTGTTAATTTATGCTTTAAGATCCTAAAGGCTTCTTCTTGTTTAGGTCCCCATTCAACTTAACTGTTTTACAGGTTATCTTAGTTAATGATATATCTATCTTGGAAAAATCCTTAATAAACCGTCTATAGTATCCGGCTAAACCTACCAAACTCCTAATTTCCATTGCGGATTGCGGAACCTTTCATTTGGTAATTGCTGCTATCTTATCAGGATCTACGTGAATATCTTCATGATTTACCATATGACCTAAAAATTGCACTTCTAGCAGCCAAAATTCATATTTTGAGAATTTGGCGTAAAGCTTCTCTTTTCTTAACAATGTTAAGAGTGCATGCAAGTGCTGACAATGTTCGTCCTGACTTTTTGAATAAATAAGTATATCGTCGATGAAGACAATTACAAATTTATCCAAATATGGTTTACAGATCCTATTCATTATGTCCATGAATGCTGCAGGTGCATTCGTTAATCCGAAAGTCATGATTGTAAACTTGTAATGACCATACCTAGTCCTGAAAGCAGTTTTAGGTATGTCTTCCTCATGTACTTTCAATTGATGATATCCGGAACGTAAGTTGATCTTAGAAAAATATCTATCTCCCTGGAATTGATCGAATAGATCATCAATTCTAGGTAATGGGTATCGATTCTTAATTGTAACTTTATTCAATTCTCTATAATCAATACACATTCTCATTGAATCATCCTTTTTCTTAACAACCAATACTGTGCTAACCGATAAGGTGCCTTGGCTATCGGTATAGTTCCTGAAATTAGATGAATCCTAAATTCTACCTCCCTATCTGATGATAACCCTGGTAACTCTTCTGGGAATATATCTGGATATTCTGAAACTACAGAAATTTCCTTAAGTTCTTTATCTTTAGTATTAATGATTACTGAAATCATATATACTATTCCTTGCTTTCGTTCATAATTAACAACTTTCATTATTGATATGAACTTTATGGGTTATCTCCTGTAATCATTTGTACTTCTCCAGTGGGTGCACAAATTTTTATGGAATTCTTAGATAATTCGAGCATGGTTGTTTACTAACCAATCTATTCTTAACACAACATCGAATTCAACTAATTTCATAGATAATAGGGTTGCAGAAAATTTATGACTTAAAAGTTCTATTTCTACGTTTTGCAGAACCTTATTTATTTTAACTGAATTCCCATCTGCCGTTTCTACTGTAGAAATTTGTCTAATGCTGGTTAAAGGTAAGTTAGGAGTTTGGCAGAATGAAGTATTTATAAAACTTTGGTTTACACCAGAGTCAAATAATACTTTTGTGTAAACGTTGTGAACTAAGAACGTACCGGCTATCACATCTGGAATGAGCTTTGCTTCCTGAGCAGTCAGTTGGAAGGCTCTTACATTCCTTTTTGCTCCTTCTGTAGGTTTGGCTTTATTGTCAGATGGTTTGTTCAGTTTTGGACAATCTGGCCTAAGATGTCTAGCTTCTCCACAGTTGTAGCAGACTGAAAATTTCTTCCTCTTGCAGTCTTCTTCTTGATGCCCCGGAATTTTGCAAAAATTGCAATATCCTTTGCATCTTCCAAAATGCTTCCTTTTGCAAGAATTGCAAAATGGCCTAATGGAAGATTGCCCATTCCCTCTTCTCTTGAAATTGTTATGGTTACCCGGACGGAATTCTTGGGTAATCTTTTGGGCTACTTCCTTCCTTCTATTTTCTTCTCTTGTTCGTACTAATTCGTCAGTCAGAGTATTGGCTAAATCCACCGCATCATCAATCGTGCGAGGTTTCGCAGCCTTGACGATATTACGGATTTCGCCAATCAATCCCCAAATATAACGAGAAATAAGTACCAGCTCTGGCGAAGCCAGGGTTGGTACCACTCGAGCATACTCGAAAAATGTCGAAGTATACCCTCGACAATCTACATCCACCATCCGGTGGGTTAGAAACTTATTTGTCATTTGTTCCTTTTCATACTCGGGACAGAATTTTCTTTCTACAAAGCTCTTAAATTCTTCCCAGTTCATAGCATACGCCATTCTTCTTCCTTTTGCTTGTAACACCGTATTCCACCATTCTAGCGCCCCTTCTTTGAAAAGGTTTGACGCGTACATGACCTGATCATCCTGAGCACATTTACTTATGGCAATTACTGCCTCGGTTTTCTCTAACCAACGCAGTGCCACAGTTGCTCCTTCATTGCCTGCAAACTCAGTGGGTTTACAAGCAAGAAATTCTTTGTAAGTGCAACCAGGCATTGCAGCTTTCCTTTTCTTAGGGAGCGGAGCTTGTCGTGGTTCATTATCATGATTAATATGATCATTGCCTCCGTTTACGCTATTACTGAAGTTATCTTCAGAAATACGTTTGCTAGGAACAATTTGTTGAGGCTCGATTGGATTTTTAACAGCAGCAACGATTGCTGGAATAGCATTGGCTATCCCTTGAGCAACTATTGCTGGAATAGCGTTGACTATCCCTTGAGCAACGATATTTTCTATATCCTGCCTAGTCATATATTGATCCCCCGGTTGTTGCTCAGGTTGATTAACCTCATTAACTGGTTCATTATTAGCTTTTTCCATCTGATAATTAATATATATATATTTTATTAGTATCAAATAAATAACAATTACACAACACAATTATATAGAGTTCATAACACCAATATAGCCAAAACTATCGATTTCTCGATTTCCATTTATATTTAATAGTATGCATCAATACATACTATTATCTTACAGAGTTTTATTGGTAGTTATTTTACAGACTGATTTTTACTATTACTATTACACAACCACAGTTCCATAATCCCCTATCCTTTGTCAGATGATATTCTAGTAACAGCGTTCCCTCTCATCGTATTTCCAGGAGATCTGTCCCCCAATCTCTTGGATCCTATTCTCAGCATCCATTAGTTCTTCGCCAAAGTGGCGGAGTTCAGCCATATTTTCGTTACTCATTGGTGGATTTGGTAAAGGTTCTGGATTGAATTGAGGAAAAAGCTTATAGGGATGGTTTTGTAACTGTATTTCATTAGTCAACCATTCGTCTATTTGCGAGTGGATTGAAGGCTTTGGAACAGCTGGATCTAAGTTTATTGGAAGTTGGGTTTCAATAGGATGAATAAAAACATTTTCATTAACAGGCTTAATAGTATTATAGCTTGCCAATATAAAATCTAGCTCTTCCTGAGATGGTAACCCCTCAATTTGTCTAGAGTTTTCCCCAATTTCCATTTTCTTAGGCTTGGGTTTCTCGAGAGGTGAAGCGTTGAATTCTATAGGTTCTTCTATGTCTGGTATATACCGATTGAAATCTCTGGAAACCTCTATTCTTACTGGATAGAGATTTAAATTCTGAAGGGCGTCAGACAAGTCACTCATGTTGTTCAGCAAAATACATACAATTACTAAGTTAAAAATCATAACAGAATTTTATAGAAAAACTTTTAAATATTATTTCATACTGGGTAACTACCAAAACAACTGAAAATTAAAACACACTAAGTTTTATTTGTAAATTTATTTATTTACTGAATTAGGTTTCTGGTTTATATTTAATAAGGGTGCTAAAACTAGAATCAAAATATTTAAAGATTTGTATTTACTGCTACAGTGGTTAGTATATAAAGATCTGCCCCTAGTGTACACAATTAGTCAGGTAATAAAACACATAATCACAAAATATTAATTAATAAAAATTAAGTATTTTCTAAATACTTAATTGGCTTAAATCAGTGGCTCGATCAGTGGCTCTGATACCACCTTTTTCTGTCACGGCCCCCGACCCGGTTTGACCCGTTTCAGGAGCCGCGGGACAGAAATCCCGTGGTATTTAATTAATTGAGTTTAACAGCGGAAGTTTAACATCAGGATCTTTTTAAAGCTGAAATATTTCCCGATTATTTTATTTCACAACGCGGGATAAAACTCCAGTAATTTACAATCATTTGATTTCACGAAGAAATCTTTTAGTTTACAAAACATGTTTCTTTATTTTATACTGAGCCACTTCCTTTAAGCTTGTAGTGCTATATGGCACTTTTCCTGGTTCATAACAGGTCACCTGAAACATGTTTGAAAAAGGTTTTGTCAGCGGGAAATACTGAGTGAATCATTCTATTTACATAAAATGATGCATAGTTATTAATTACAGCATAAGAGCGATTACAATGGCTTCTATCTTATTTTTATCTGGCGCCATGTCACAATGGTGACGATGGTAATACCACTATTAGGTCAATGAACCTAGATAGTGATGATTATCCCTAGTAGGTCAATGAACCTAACTGGGAGAAGATTAGTAATGTGCACAATACCCCACTAGCCAGTGATTCAAGATATCCACGACTTAGTCCCTGTATTTATAACTTTTGAAAATAATTTGAGGTATTGTAAAATAGTTGATAAAAAGAGAATGACTCACATTGCAGATTTAATTTGAGCAGAGTCTAGCCTACTGATTAGCCTTTTTAACCTAAATTTAGGCACACAATTCTGGGTTAGTTATCAATACAGCATTTACGATAACTCACGAGATCAACCCTCACAACGAATGACAAAGTGCTATGCTTAAACATCCATCGAATTAACGACTAATGACAAAGCATCACCCTAATGTGGGCAGCACTTAAACATCCATTGAGTACATTGATCGATCGGAAAATGAATCGTAATAGCGATCGAGTTATTACCCTGATTGCGGCAGCACTTCGTGAATTGTGTGTGTTATGGGACTGTTTATACTATAACTCAACGTATAATTTGAATTTTTACGTCGAACTGAAGCCAGAAATCAAGTCCCACAGCCGACTATTTATAGCTGAAAAATGGTCCCTGTCGCGTGGCGCGACAGGTCTCCTTGTGCCTTTCGCGTGGCGCGAGGGGTCAGGTTCTAGGGTAGAGTAGGCACGTGTCCAACTAGCTCAGGTGAGTCGACAATTCGTTCAAATTCAATTTCCACGTAAAACTGTTAAGATAATACCAACTAGGGTTTACCCCCCCCCCCCCCCTGAGTTTTAGGTGCCCTGATCCTGATTCCGATTGTTCTGAAAATTTTAGGGTTTGCGCAGAATCACTTGGGTGTCTCAATTAGGGTTTCCTATTGGTCAAATTAATTTAATAAGTAGGACTTTTGATGAGAGTTGTTACACCAGGGTCCTTCCTCTACGCATTACTTATTTCACAACCCTGTTTTCACAATTCGTTTTACATTTTAATATATGCACAATATATGGATGATTAAAGTATTGTTATGTTTGGTTGTTAAATGAAAACTTAGGAGTTGTTTAATGTTTAGGCATAACACGTTCATGCTTCATAACTTCGGCGAATAACTAGGGTTCTTCGTCAGCTACACTTCTTGACGAAGAAGGTCCTTCGTCATAAACACTTCTTGGCGAAGAAGGTTCTTCGTCATCGTCACTCTTGACGAAGTATAGTTTTTCGTCAAAGAGGGTTCTTCGCCAGGAAGGCTCTCGGCCCAGATCCCTGCGAAGCCCAAGAGGGGCCCGGCTCACCTGTTCGAACATATACATGCATAGGGTTCATGAAACTCACCCTATTGCAAACCCTAGCTCTCCTTCTCTCCCTCAAGCTTAAACGACAGCCCTCTTCCTCCTTCGTAGCCCTTCGGATCGCGGCGCCATCTCTTCCTTGTTTCAGCACTCGTGGATACATAATCTCTCGGTTAGTGTTTAGTTTTGTTTTGACTTGTATCCCTTATGGTTCCAGCCGTGTGTATATGTATGTGTATATGATTTGCCGTAGGGTTGTTTACACGTTATTATGAATCTGATTAACTAATTGGAATTACAATTGTTGATTGTGTTGTTAGATGATATGGATTCTGATGACTCGTTGATGATCTTGCATGACAACAGGTTTTTGATGACTTTGTGAAGTATGATATTCATTAATCGTTGGCAACGATTATGAGTTAGGGTGTATGTATATGAGAAGATTTCGATTCATGTTATATTAGACCCGATGCACGGTTACTATTAATGTTGTTCGTAATTATGATTGTATGAATCAATGTTGATGACGTTGTGAATATACTAGTGTTAATGGTAAACAACAATTAGGGTTCGTATGAACATGAATAATAACTGATTAAATCATAATGTTTGATCCGTTTTGGAATATGGAACGCGTTTACTGAAATTACGGGATGGTGGTTAAAAAGGAAATCTTGACTGTCTGTTGAGGTGCAGCGACGAAAGACTCCCCACGAAGGACCTACGTCGACGAAGAACCTGGTTCTTCGTTGACTGGCTTTTGACGAACCACTAGGGTTCTTCGTCACATTCATTTCTCGACGAAGAATGGTCCTTCACCAATGAGGTTCTTCATCATGAGAGCATCCCACGAAGAAATGGTTCTTCGTGAAGATGCTGCAGGAGAGTAAACAAACAGAACATTTTTAAGCAGAAAATGTGTCCACTTAACATATGGTTTCGAACAGTTTATGAAGTATATGATGATGGATGTTTATGTTTATAAAATTCTATTTGTTGCATGTTAATAGTGTTGATTGGGAATGAGGATTCTGATTTGACTCGTGTGAGTAGCAAACTCACCTGTTAAGTGTTGTTATGTGACATGCACGTGAGATGAGGACTTGTATGAGATACGAGTACTTGCTATGTGTTATACGGTGAATGCAATATGTGAAAATACGTGATTTAATTGATTATGAAACTGATTTTATTGGTAACTACTGTTTGGAACGTGAACTTGTGTTATGAACGTGTATGAAATCTAAGCGTTTGCTATGTGTTATGTGACAATTGTGTTTCATGTGATTTGCTGAATACGTGATCTGGATATGTGTTTACGAAACTGATCACCTTTGGTAACCTCGGTAGGGTTTGGTTGACGAACGTGGAACGGGTAATGTAACGTAACATACCGAGCAGTCTAAGGTGAGTTCATTTCTCTTGAGCATGCATCCCGGTGGGTAGGACAATCAAACGGGTATTCCTGAGAGGAATAAGTCTTTTCTGGGTAAAAACTGGGATGTTAGATAATACACTCATTTCCTATCACCTTAAGTCCCATCTTCTACCGAATAATTACCTGAGAGGTAACGGGGTATTAGTTGATAGCGCTATTAGGCTTGGCAACCTCACACCGTACCTGAGAGGACGGGCGTGAACTAATGACCTTAATCATGACCAATGCTATGATAGGGGGAATTGGGGACGGGCAAACAATCTGACGCCATCTTGTACGATACTCGAGTTATTATCAACATTATTTTCGGAATTGTTATTAAACTGGACTAATCACTTGGAAACTACGCGTTTGGTAAAAACTGTGAACTCTCCAGCGTTGTCTGATACACTTGTTTGCATGCTCGCAGGTTATAGATATTTGACTGTGGAACTAGCTGTCTGGGACGCTGGAGTGGTCATGGGTCGAGATACATGGAAATACGACACAAGACTAATTGGTTTCAAACACTTGGGTTTTGACTTGATTAAACATTGTATTATGCTTCCGCTGAACACACTGCATTTATAAATAATGTTTTGTTTTACTTTATCTTAATGAATGAAAACTTTTATTTTCGAATCTTGTATGAGTTCAATGTGATTGGTGGCTAGATCCTGGTACGTCACACGCCTCGCGGGGGTTTCCGCTTGGGGTATTTTTGGGGGTGTGACAACGGCGGCCTGGTGGCGCGTAACGGCAGCCAGGTGGCGCGCGACGGACTTCATGACGGAGCTAGGGGTGATAACTGGTGGTGGTTATTGTGTCATTTGGGTTGGTTCACGATATATTGGAGGTTGTTGTAGTGAAGCAACAACGTTTTAATGGTGACAAAGTGAGATGCCCTTTTTTTTTTGAAAATTTTGACATGACCCATTCGTAAAGTAAACGATTTCCTGCTTTATAACAAAATCATTCAAAATACATTCTACGACACTTTTCAAAAGATGTTAAAATTAACACCAACACATTTTACCCAAAACATTCTATCCAAAATATACGAAATAAAGTTTAAACTTCAAACTACTACGATCATCCTAAAATACTAGTTTTTACATTTACATTAACAAAATGATTATAACCCATTTCACAAGATATCTTGAACCGGAAGCGCATAAAAGTCGACATTGTGTGTGTGTTCGGTCCGGGTGCGCCGCGATTAAGGATGGGATTTACCTATCATACATAACGACAAACGTTTGTTAGTTGTAATATATAACAATTCAAACCCTTTTATTTCCTAGCATTATTCGACCCATTAACATGACATGTTACTTTACTAACACCATTACTTCCATTCGAAAACATCCAACATACCGCTTTCCGACTCATTTGTAATGAATCGCTACATACCATATCTTTCAATATACTTACATCACTTAACCCGTTATGAACAAGTCGATTCCTAAACATTTCAACAATCATTCCACTTATCATTTCAAACCGTTTAGACGGGTCATTCCATATTCATTACTTCATCCTCTTTTGAACATTTCTCGTTATAAACTCATAGCATCAAATCAATCATGATTCACAATGGAAATTTACACTAAACTCATAGTACCAAATATTATTATTCATGAATCTACAAATAGAGTACATAAAGTTAATGGGAACTGACCGCGATCTTGAGATGCTTGTGCCTTCGAGTGACTTGCGCCTTCTTCCTTCTTCGTGCCTATATGTCATAATCTCATACTTTAGCTTTCATAAACAATACTTTCACAATCCTTATAATACGTTATGGCGTCTACTATTCACATACATTATTATCATAAAGAAGTTGCATCAATCATAACACGCATTCATGTAAAAACCATAACTAAACTCACTTAGGCATTTCGTCGAACACATTGTATGCGTATCACTAGTTTATCACAATGTACAAGCATCCTAAGCACAATTTCCATAGTTCTTCTGATTGATTAACATAAACATCCTACTATTTTGAAATCTACCATCCAAATCATGAGTACATAGTTCTAAATCAATTATTCATAACAATTTCATGAATCAACAATCAAATTAACATACAAAACTTCACAATTGCTAAACATTACTTGACATGCAAGTGGGTTTTGCCCTAATCATGTTCATATTCTAAATTTAGAATCTAATGATGTCTAGACCTTCATAGCAACCATTAATCATACTGAATTTTGAATTACATTCACGAATCATACAAAACCCACATAATCAAACATCATCAAATCACAAAATTTAACTTACTTGAGATCAAGAACACTTAGATAATCAGGATTCTTAGGTCATGCATTCGATTCTTCAATAATCTGGCTTTCAATTGATGGAATCTAGTGATTTAGGGTTTTGTGAGGGAAGGGGTTCCCCCTGGCTTCTCACGATCACACCCAGGTCCCAGGTTTCTTTCTTTGTTTTTTTATCATGTATTATAACAACATTCACACATCTAGTCCCTCATCATTAAATCCCTATTCACTTTAGTACTTTACCTTCTCACTTAACCATCTTTCTTTTACTAACTTTTAATTTTTGACATAATCCTATTTTTTTTATTAAAACATCACTACACATTATACTTTTAGGTCATATGAGAATTTGGGGTGTTAAAAGTCTACCCCTCTTAAAGAAGGTTTCGTCCCCGAAACCTGAATACGTACCGAATAACTCTGGGTAATGTTCTCTCATTTCATCCTCCGCTTCCCATGTAAGATCCGATTGTTTTCGATGTTGCCATTGGACCAACACTTGCCGAACTGATTTGTTGCGGAGTTGCTTCACCTTAGAATCTTTTATTGCCACGGGCTTTTCAACATAATTTAACTTCTCATCTACTTCAATATCATCCAAAGGCACGTATGCCGTCTCATCCGCTAGGCACTTCCTCAATTGCGACACATGAAAAGTGTTATGAACTCCATCCAACGTGGGAGGTAATTCTAACTGGTATGCTACCGCCCCGACCCGGGCGAGTATTTTGAATGGTCCAATGTATCGAGGACCCAATTTTCCGCGTTTGCGAAAACGAATAATTCCCTTCTATGGAGAAACCTTCAATAAGACATAATCTCCCACTTGGAATTCAATTGGTCACCTCCGCCTATCCGCATAAGACTTTTGTCTATCTTGCGCTGCTTTTATCCTTGATCTAACTATATCAATCTTTTCATTCATCTTGGCTACTACTTCTCTTGACGCGAGTTCTCGTTGACCCACTTCCCCCAACAAACCGGAGTCCTACATTTCCTTCCATAGAGCATTTCGTAGGGAGCCATTTTTATACTATTATGATAACTATTATTATATGAGAATTCTACCAAAGGTAGATGATCATCCCAGCTTCCTCCGAAATCAATAATACACGCCCTTAGCATATCAACCAAAGTTTGTATAGTTCGTTCCGATTGACCATCGGTTTGAGGATGGTAGGCGGTGCTAATATGTAACTGGGTTCCCAATTCTTCATGAAACTTCCTCCAGTAACGGGATGTGAACCGGGTGTCTCGGTCGGATACTATAGACACCGGAACCCCATGTCGAGATATAATCTCGTTCATATAAACTTCTGCCATCTTTTCCGAATTATAAGTTTCCCGAATGGGTAAGAAATGTGCGCATTTGGTCAGTCGATCAACGACCATCCATATTGCATCATGCCCTTTTCTTGTCTTGGGAAGCTTAGTCACCAAATCCATCGTTACATGTTCCCACTTCCACACCGGGATCTCCAAGGGTTGCAGCTTTCCATACGGCCTTTGGTGTTCGGCTTTTACTTGAGAACAAGTCAAACACTTAGCAACATACTTGACGATATCTCTTTTCATTCCCGACCACCAATAATTCACCCTCAAGTCTCGATACATCTTCGTAGCTCCCGGATGAACGGAGTACCGAGAGTTTTGAGCCTCATTCAATAGTAATTCTTTCACATCACATTCCCGAGGTATCCAGATTCGGTCATACCTCGTTTTCATACCATTTGCATTCTCTTCCAATTCATGAATAAATCCTTTCGTCCTCTCTTTCTTTGGGTCGCCAGCATTTAAAGATTTTGTTTGAGCTTCTCGAATTTCACCAAGGAGTTTAGGTGTGACTACCATCTTCATAGATTTTACCCGAATCGGGGGCGGGTACTCCTTTCGACTTAGAGCGTCCGCCACTACATTAGCCTTCCCGGGATGGTAATGAATGACACAATCATAATCCTTAATGAGTTCCAACCATCTTCGTTGCCTCATATTAAGATCTTTCTGCTCGAAGAAATATTTAAGGGTTCTATGATTTGAGTAAATAGTACATTTCACCCCATATAGGTAGTGCCTCCATATCTTCAAGGCAAACACGACTGCCGCCAATTCTAGATCATGAGTTGGGTAATTGTTCTCATGCTGCTTAAGTTGTCTTGAAGCATAAGCAACGACTTTACCCTTTTGCATTAATACGCAACCTAATCCTTGGTGGGAGGCGTCAGTATATACTACCAAATCATCCATTCCATCCGGTAGCGTCAACACCGGAGAATTCGTAAGCTTTTCTTTCAAGGTCTGAAACGCCTTCTCTTGTTCTTCGCCCCATATAAACTTTTCGCTCTTCTTTGTTAATTTCGTCATGGGTGAGGCTATTTTGGAGAAATCTTGGATAAATCTTCTGTAATACCCAGCCAAGCCCAGAAAACTTTTTATTTCGCTTGGATTCTTCGGGGGTACTCAATTCATTACCGCATCTACTTTGGACGGGTCCACATGGACACCATCCGCATCAATTACATGACCCAAAAATTGTACCTCTCTAAGCCAAAAGGCACACTTTGGGAACTTTGCATATAACTTTTCCTTGCGAAGTGTTTCCAATACATCACGTAGATGGGAAGCATGCTCTGCTTCACCTTGGGAGTATATTAGTATATCATCAATGGAAACGATTACATACTTATCAAGCATAGGTTGGCACACCCGATTCATTAAATCCATAAACGCAGCTGGTGCGTTCGTTAGCCCAAAGGACATTACTAAAAACTCGTAATGTCCGTACCGAGTTCGAAACGCAGTTTTCGGCACATCTTCTTCTCGTACACGTAGTTGGTGATAACCCGACCGCAGATCGATTTTCGAAAACCAACTTGCCCCTTGTAACTGGTTGAACAGGTCATCGATTCTGGGCAACGGGTAACGATTCTTCACCGTCAACTTGTTCAATTCTCGATAGTCGATGCACATTCTCATCGAACCATTTTTCTTCTTCACGAATAATACGGGCGCTCCCCATGGTGAAACACTTGGTTTAATGAAACCCTTATCGAGCAACTCTTGAAGTTGCGTCATCAATTCTTTCGTTTCAGTCGGGGCCAACCGATAAGGAGCTTTAGCTACCGGTTTTGCGCCCGGACTAAGGTCTATCTTGAATTCTACTTCCCGCTCGGGCGGAAGCCCCGGTAAGTCTTCCGGAAACACATCCGGATATTCGTTCACTACATTCACTTCTTCAAGCTTTGGAACACCTCGATTGGTGCCAATCACATAAGATTGATACGCCTTACCTCCATTCTTCACATGTTTGACAGCTTTAATTATAGAACACAATTTCGATTTGACGACCCTTTCCCCTTGAACACTTACCCGTCCCCCCCCCCCCCCCCCCCCCGAGGTTACTACATGAATGACTTTCTTTTCGCATTGAATTTCAGCGTGGTTTTGGGCTAGCCAATCCATTCCTACAACTACTTTAAATTACCCCATGTACATCGGAAGAAGATCTATACTAAATTCCTCATCTTCGATTAAGATCTTACAGTTTCTATAAATATCATGTAACAAATAGCTTTTACTATCAGCAACTTCCACCTCTAAGGGTACTAACATCTTTTCAAGCTTAAACGATGGATGAACTAACAATTCATTAGAAATGAACGACCTACTAGCCCCGGAATCAAATAAAACATTCATAGGCATAAAATTAACCAAGAATATACCTGAAACCACATCCGGGCTAGCCTTAGCTTCATCCGAGGTTAACTGAAACATCATCCCTCGAGCCTTGGAAGACTCATCCTTCTTTCCATCTTTCTTTGCCCCTGGTTGGAGTTTCGGACATTCCGCTTTAATGTGCCCCGTTTGATTACAATTGTAACACGCTTTTGAGTTTTCGGGGCACCTATAATACGGATGTCCCTCTTGCCCACATTTGTAGCATCCTTTCTTTCCCAACAAACATTCACCCGAATGATGTTTCCCACATGTCTTGCAAGTCGGAATCCCTCTACTTATCTTCCCTTTCCTGTTTTGATCTTGATATTTTGCCTTTTTCGATGGGTTTGTATTGGTAGGCTTCTCCGCCACCCTTTTCTCTCCCCATTCAATCTGCCTTCTTAACTCGATCTCCCTATCTCTTGCCCAGTCGATTAATTCATTCAACATTGCACACTTGGAGGGATTTACGAACTCCCGATATTCAGCTTTTAACATAGCATGATAACGTATGATTTTCAACCTTTCAGTTCCCGCTATCTCCCCATAAAACTTCACCTTCTCGAGGAACTTATTCGTTATTTCATCAATCGTTTCATCCTTTTGTCGAAGACGTAGGAAGTCTTCTTGAATCTTATCAAGTGCGGATTGTGGGCTATGATATTTCAGAAACGGCTCCTTGAACTCTTGCCATGTTAACGTTTGTACTTTGTCATCCCCTAATTCCTTCGAATGTGCGTCCCACCAATCCTTCGCTTGGAGTTGTAGGAGGCCCGTAGCAAACATCACTTGATCCTCCACTTCACATCTACTTCTTACAAACACTACCTCGGTGCTTGAAATCCATCTTTGACAAGCTATCGGGTCAATTTCCCCTTTATACGGCAAGGGGTTACATGCCATGAATTCCTTGTACGTGCACCTTCGAGTACTTTTCTTTGTTTGTAGTTCACTAATCATCTCCTTTAGTTCTTCCACCTTGGTCGTTACTAGAGTATTGACTACTCCCAATACTTGACCTTCCACTTCTTGAGCTAGTCGGGAATTACTAGCTTCAATCACTTTCTCTACTTCTTCTAAAATCATTGCTCTCATTTCATTTCGGCGTGCTTCATCGTCATCGTTTACATTTACCGCATCAACCATCTACATAAAACATTCATTATATCCATTAGGTTTCATTTCATACTTCCCATCATCACGTTTTAACATTATTTTATCATAACACATTCCATTAATCATTCATACTTCATGCCTTATCGTCATTGACGATCGTATTGTATCATATCGACCGAATCCTTCATTCATAACAAACTTTCCTTTCCATCATTCACATGTACTTTTCCTTCATCATTTGATTATAAATTTTGCCTTAAATGATGTTCATAAGGTCTTTAAAATCAATCGGAGCAAGTCCCGCATTCAAGATCGTCGAAACAAAACAAAAAAAATAAATTTTCGGAATCAGGGGGCTAGACGCCCCCACCTAGGGGCTAGACGCTACACCTAGGGGCTAGACGCTACACCTAGCCCCCTTTTTGACAGCAAGTTCCTTTATTTTTGTTGCTGCACTTGCCCAGCTAAAACTTTTATCAAAACCAAACTTAAAATCATCATAACTTATGATCCGTAAGTCCGATTTAACTGATTCTTTTTCCTACGCGTCCGTAATTTAATTGCGGACCCGTTTAGCATAATCATTAGCCGTATAACTCGGTTTTTAAGAACAAATAAGCTATAAATCCCATTTTATTTCTAACCACAACATAATAAATTTGACAATTTACTTACTTGCGTAGCGCTTCGGAACGAACAAACCTTCATACGAGCTTTCAGTTTGAGTTCAAGCATTTGACTCAAATACTTGAATCCCTCAAACCTCGGCTCTGATACCAACTTGAGACGCCTTTTTTTTTTTGAAAATTTTCACATGATCCATTCGTAAAGTAAACGATTTCCTGCTTTATAACAAAATCATTCAAAATACATTCTACGACACTTTTCAAAAGATGTTAAAATTAACACCAACACATTTTACCCAAAACATTCTATCCAAAATATCCGAAATAAAGTTTAAACTTCAAACTACTACGATCATCCTAAAATACTAATTTTTACATTTACATTAACAAAATGATTATGACCCATTTCACAAGATATCTTGAACCGGAAGCGCATAAAAGTCGACATTGTGTGTGTGTTCGGTCCGGGTGCGCCGCGATTAAGGATGGGATTTACCTATCATACATAACGACAAACGTTTGTTAGTTGTAATATATAACAATTCAAACCCTTTTATTTCCTAGCATTATTCGACCCATTAACATGACATGTTACTTTACTAACACCATTACTTCCATTGGAAAACATCCAACATACCGCTTTCCGACTCATTTGTAATGAATCGCTACATACCATATCTTTCAATATACTTACATCACTTAACCCGTTATGAACAAGTCGATTCCTAAACATTTCAACAATCATTCCACTTATCATTTCAAAACGTTTAGACGGGTCATTCCATATTCATTACTTCATCCTCTTTTGAACATTTCTCGTTATAAACTCATAGTATCAAATCAATCATGATTCACAATGGAAATTTACACTAAACTCATAGTACCAAATATTATTATTCAGGAATCTACAAATAGAGTACATAAAGTTCATGTGAACTTACCGCGATCTTGAGATGCTTGTGCCTTCGAGTGACTTGCGCCTTCTTCCTTCTTCGTGCCTATATGTCATAATCTCATACTTTAGCTTTCATAAACAATACTTTCACAATCCTTATAATACGTTATGGCGTCTACTATTCACATACATCATTATCATAAAGAAGTTGCATCAATCTTAACAAGCATTCATGTAAAAACCATAACTAAACTCACTTAGGCATTTCGTCGAACACATTGTGTGCGTATCACTAGTTTAGCACAATGTACAAGCATCCTAAGCACAATTTCCATAGTTCTTCTCATTGATTAACATAAACATCCTACTATTTTGAAATCTACCATCCAAATCATGAGCACATAGTTCTAAATCAATTATTCATAACAATTTCATGAATCAACAATCAAATTAACATACAAAACTTCACAATTGCTAAACATTACTTGACATGCAAGTGGGTTTTGCCCTAATCATGTTCATATTCGAAATTTAGCATCTAATGATGTCTAGACCTTCATAGCAACCATTAATCATACTGAATTTTGAATTACATTCACGAATCATAAAAAACCCACATAATCAAACATCATCAAATCACAAAATTTAACTTACTTGAGATTAAGAACACTTAGATAATCAGGATTCTTAGGTCATGCATTCGATTCTTCAATAATCTGGCTTTCAATTGATGGAATCTAGTGATTTAGGGTTTTGTGAGGGAAGGGGTTCCCCCTGGCTTCTCACGATCGCACCCAGGTGCCAGGTTTCTTTCTTTCTTTGTTTTTTTTTAATCATGTATTATAACAACATTTACACATCTAGTCCCTCATCATTAAATCCCTATTCACTTTAGTACTTTACCTTCTAACTTAACCATCTTTCTTTTACTAACTTTTAATTTTTGACATAATCCTATTTTTTTTATTAAAACATCACTACACATTATACTTTTAGGTCATATGAGAATTTGGGGTGTTACACAAAGAGGTGGAGGTGGTTATGTGTTTTCGAACTCTTTGGTGACGTAACATAGGTTAGCTACCTACAATATAATAAGTAACTGCTAAACACTACAATTGTTGTTTCGGGTTTGAAACAGTGGAAAACATTTAGTAAACAACTTATTTTATAATTAAAATAAAAAAAACCCGTGAACTCACTCACCATTATGTGTTGACACTTGTTCTTGCACGTCTTTCTCTGGTTGTTAAGGTAGCACACATCAGGACTAGGATGCATTATGGAGTCGTATTGATTTCATCAAACAAATAGGCTCAACTTTAAATTACATTAGCTATTTTGACTTTGTAAGTTTTACGCTTCCGCAACTCAATTGTATAAACAGTATTTTCTCATGAATGAGCAAACAGGAAGATTTTAAACTTATATAGTGGTCATTCAATATGACTAATGACTGTGATCTTGGTTTGTCACGCGCCTCGCGGTAGATCTCTGCATGTGGAATTTGAGGGTGTGACATCTAGAGTTGCATCAATGTTTGGGAGATTTAAAAAAAAAAAGCCAGGAGTTATTATAGTTCTCTCAATTCAAGTTGGTCATCAAACAATCTCGACCGTGTATATATATATTGGGAGAGGATCATGAGAAACTACATATAAATGAGAAAACTAAAAAACTAACTAAAAATGCTTAAAAACATGCCAAATTTTTTTAAAATTTTTTTACATATTTTCGCTACTTTTTATATATAAAAAAACTTTTTTTCAAAAAAAAAAACTTGTACAGCATATGTGCATTATATGTGTACTGCACATATTCATTATATGCTTAAAGTTACCTTTTGAGTTTAGTTTAACTTTTAGAGTTATGTTTTCTGGAGGTTTTGGATTAGGATTAGATTTTTGGGTGTGGGGGGAGGGCGCTTTAGGTTTTTATGTTTTTTTTTTTTTTTGAGGGGGGTGGGGGTTTAGGCTTTTAGTGGGAGGGTGAATTTAGGTTTTTAGGGGGTGGGGTAGGGGGTTTAGGTTTTTAGGGGGTGTCGGTGGGAGGTGGGTTAGGTGGTTTAGGCTTTTCTGTATTATTGCACATATGAAATATAATTCTTTTAAATTTTTATATATATAAAAAGTAGCGAATTTTAATAAAAAAAATTGTAAAAAAAAATTGGTATGTTTTTTAGATTTTTTTAGTTAGTTTTTTGGTTTTCTCATTATCCATCCCTTATATATATATATGGTGAGGTTCAGCTACAAAGTTTATTTTTCTTACAAAGTGTACAAAGCCATAAAATACCACAATTTCAGCTATAAAACACACTTAAAACCCACAAATAACATAGTGAAGATCACTAAAACACAATATCCAAACATTAACAATCCATAAAAACTTCAAACACACTATCCTAGAACTATGAATATAAAACACAACAGGATAATCAACATAAAACACACTAATGTTAGTTACTCGATAATCAAAGCCTTATCATCCAAAACACAACACAAACCCACACATATGACGTTTTAGTAATCTTTACCTTGTCATTTGGGGCATTTTGAGAATGTTTTATGGTTGACATTATGGTATTTTATGATTTTTCAAATTTTGTAGGAAAAATGGACTTTGTAGCCAACTCTCACTCTATATATACAGAGAGAGAGAGAGAGAGAGAGTGAGAGTGAGAGAGAGAAAGAGAATCATGAGAAAACAAGATATAAATGAGAAAACTAAAAAAATACCAAAAACCCTAAAAAACACTAATTTTTTTCAATTTTTTATTAAATTCGATATTTATTATATATAAAAAATTCAAAAAAAAATAAGTACTGCACATTTGCATTATATGTATATGTTGCACTTGCTTATTTTTATTTTTTGGCGGGAGGGTTAGTTTTTGGGGGGACGGGGGGGGGGGGGGGGGAGGGTTAGGCTTTTGGGAGCTGGGGTAGGGGGTTTAGATTTTTGGGGGGTGACAGTGTGGGGGATGGGTGTTTATAGGCTTTTTTAATTAGTTTTTTGGTTTTCTCATTTAAACTAGTTTTCTTATGATCCATCCCCATATATATAGGATAAGAATCCGTTAGGAACCACGCTTTATTGCGAGAACCACGAGAACCAATGTGAACACAACGAAAAATGCCTAAAAAATCTAAAAGTCAAACAATTTTTTTTAATATTTTTCAAAAAAATCGCTATATTTCGTCGCTAAATTTTTTTTCGAGTAACAATTATCGATGCACATGTGCATATGTATCATTTCTTTGAAAAATTTTGTAATACATTACCAGTATTTGACAATTGCACTTTCATGTACACTATCATCCGTAATACAATACTTTTTACGTTACCAATATTAGAAATGTACATGTGCATCTATATGTATGAACATGATATAACGTGTTTTTGGTACACTACTTTAAATACACTTTCCTTTTCATCTATCATACCATCCATAATAAACTATATCATCACCTCCTACTATCCATAATACACTATCATTACCTCGTACTATCCGTAATACACTACCATTACCAATATATATATAATATTCACTTTATGCACATGTAAATCAACACTCTTCATACCAGACCAAACAACATATTACATCATAAAGTGACAATTATAACCAAACCATCAACCACTAGATATAACTAACAAAAAACATGTATATGGGCCTACTTTATCATTCAAAATCACAAACTTTTTGTAACAAACACGTTATATCATATTCATACATATACATGCACATGTGCATTTTTAATATTGCTAATGTAAAAAGTAGTGTATTACAGATGGTAATGTAAATGAAAGTGCAATTGTATAATACTGGTAATCTATTACGGAATTTAAAAAAAATGATACAAATGCACATGTGCATCCATAATTGTTACTTGGATTTTTTATGGACGAAATATAGCGATTTAAAAAAAATATTAAAAAAAATTTGTGTGTTTTTTTAGGTTTTTTTTTGTGTTAACATTGGTTCTCGTGGTTCTCGCAATAAGAGTGGTTCTCAAATGAACCCTACCATATATATATCGTAGAAAGTATCTTATCAATATACTAATAGCGTGGAAAAAGTAAAAAACGCGATTACATTTTTCGTAATTATTTTACTCATATGGTAATTATCAAAATTTCTATTCAAATGATTATGTAGGGTAATTTTGATCTTGTATGGTAATTTTGCAGAGTATCATAATTAGTTTACAAATGATATTGCATGATAATTTTGATTTTATGGGGTAACATAATTATTCTACAAATGATCTTATAGGGTAATCTTGATAAAATAATTACTTTATAATAAATATACACGGAAACTTTTGAGATATACTGTTTATTAATCTATTTTAAAAATAAAAAATGAATAAATTTTATTTATTTATACAACCTACACGAGTGCAAAATCTATGTAGGAATATTATCTACACATAATGTGACAACCCTCATAATTCCATGTATCTGTACGATTTATTAATGATAATTAAATTGCTTGATGACTATGCTGAATCACTTAACTGCTTTCTGATCACTGTGTTATACTTACATGTGCTTGTTAACATACTAGTAGTGTACAGAAAAGTTACTAAATAGTCCGGTATGCTTTCCTGAGTGTTGAGAATTAAAAATGTTACAAAAAAAAATATTATTGGACATTATATGGAATAACTTAGCACTTTAACGGAACGGTACCCAACCGAACAACCAGACATTACCCGGAACACAAAATGTTGTTAAACATATTGTTTCACTTTTACTAAGCTAGTTATGGTCTCCGAACATCATAACATATGCAATAAAGATGTAACACGCATAATACACTAACTAAATATTAGTTTCCAACCAAACTAACTTAACCTACCATTGCATGCCAACTAAACACCCCCTCCCCCATACTTACGGTTCATATGGCCCCCCACCCCTTTGATTTTCTTGGCTTATTTTATTAGATCTTGTCTCCCCATATTAGACATATTACACATTGGATTGAGAGGTGTTGGAAGTTCAAAGATATAAACCACTAGATCACACATGACACTTCACAAACTTCACAACTCAAACACTTCCTCCTTCCCCCTTTGACTCTCGGCCGTAACTCACCCAACACACACCACCATCAACTTTCATTCTACAACCATTTTACACATACTCAAGGGTGCTAGAAGCCGTATAAGGAAGCTCGGTGTGCTCGGAAGTTGAAGGACCACTCTCATCATCTTTTATCCACCACATTTCTTCACTTGAACTTCCCTAGTCTTGAACTACTGGAAAGAACTTAGATCCGTTCATTTTTTTTATATGTTATTTAAGTGGTTAATGATGTATCATGATCAAAATATTAAGAACACTAATGAATCTTATAAAGAAGTCTTGAAACATAAACTAACTTGGTGATAAAGTATGGTTAAAATGATGAAGAAATCATGATATTCATGAGTTGAGATGCTTGTTGGTTATTGTTCACTCATGTAGTTGTTATGGATCATCATATGATCTTGCTAGATCATGATTAAAAACATGATCTAGCAAGATGAGAAAGATAAAATGTTGTAGGCTGATGGAATCATCCACACATAAACTATGAACTTGAATAAATGAGTGTTTTCTTGAAAATGAAGATCAAAGTAGGTTGTAATCTTGTAGATCTAAAGATCCATGAGTGGTTCTTCGAAAGAACCAAGTGAAAAGTATGAGTTTCGTTAAAACTTGGATCTTAAATAAACTAATCATATTTTTGGTGGATAAACAAGTGTAGAAACACTTGTGTAATAAGAAAAGTTCACAAAGAAATATTTTCAGAAATATGATCGGAAGTTGTAAACGCATAAATTCTTTAAAAATAAAGTTTTTAAAGAACTAATCACATTTTAAGAAATAACAAGACTTACTAAGAATGCTAGTAAGTTACTACATATTTTTACAAATATTCAAGTTCATGAGTTTATAGTTTATGCTTGTTTTTGGCAAGTTCGGTAAGTAGATGTTGTATATTGTTGAATGGGAATTGTTTGAATGAATTTTTTATAAGAAAATGATATGCTAGTAAGCATGGACACCTCCATTTACAAAGGAAACTCTGGCGAAATTTTTCTAATAATCCAACACTTAGAAAATATTTTTCTAGCAAGTGTTACAATTATATTTTTAACCTTGTTTTCAAAATAAACTTCGCCATGATTTTATTTACAAAAATACAAAGTGCCGGAGGTTGATTTTATAAATAAAATGGTTAAATATATATTTAGAATATATATTTTATACTAGGACACTTTTGTGAATACTTGTTTATTTTGTGAGATAATTATATTATTTTAGGGTAAAATAATGTAAGTTAACATTATAACTTGACAGTTGAATCGTGTGGTATGTGATAGAAATGATGAGTAAATAAACCATACGTAGGATACGTGTTATGCATGAGAAACTGATTGTTATCCGTACCTTATTAGGACGTGCTTGATTCCTGTTTATTTGAGTAACTAATCTAACCGAGCAAACCAAGGTGAGTTCACACACTTTCTAAGGCATGGGATTCCCGGTGGTTGGGAATGGGTTAAAGAAATTAAAACGGAATCTACATATCCTCTTTTGGTAGGATATGTACGGCCATCCTCCATAGGTAGGATGCCAATAATAATTCTGCGTATTCTCCTTGGGTAGAATACGTACGTTCATCCTCCTTGGGTAAGACAACAACCTTAAAACTTACTAGAAAAACTCTATCATGAAGTCCCTCATTTTATTTCGACTTAATCGCCGAGGCCAATGGCGAGCGGGTCATTATTTAATAGCGCTATTAGGTTTAACAAACCTCACACCGTGCCGTTCGGACGGGTGTGTACTAATGGACTATGGCAAACTGTCAGTGATGATAGACACTTATGTAGGGCAAAACTATTGTTCGTCAGTTTTCGATATCTAACGGTCTAGCGGTTCACATGGGGAAGCCCCCACTGATTATGGATATGGTTTGGGTAATAAAAAGGAACTGGTTAAACATACTTTCAACTATGGGGTAACCCCCACGGCAAATAAGCCAACGAAAGTCAAACCACGTTTTCAGAAACAACTTAAAACTAATCAACCAACCGTGAACTCACTCAACTTTGTTGTTGACTCGTTGTTACATGCCTTACAGGTCGTTAAATGCATATGGAGCTTGCACGAGGAAGAAGTCGTTGTGGGATGTGGACTGATATGTCCCATACTTAATAATTAAACTTTATAAACTTATGGAACTTATGTTTTGTGATTTTATCTTTAATGCTTCCGCTGTTAACTTAAAGTTGGTTACTGTCTTATGGTCACCAATTGTATTGTAGTTGGTTTTACTTACTCATTTACGTTGTTCAATATGATTGGTGGCTCGATCCTGGTCACGTCACGCCTCCAAGCGGTGATACTCCGCGTGGTGGATTTTGGGGGTGTGACAGATTGGTATCAGAGCCATTGGTTATAGTGAACTTGGTTTTAAAAAGGGAAAGGCTTTTTGACAAAACCAGACTATAACCTGTACAGTGCTCAACGATCCACAACGACGCTTCGCTCCACGTGCAAGACTCGACACAATAGGTGGTATGATTTATGTTATATTGACGGTTATATAGTTCACAATGTGCATTAATTAACGTGATAATTGCTATTTGAACCTTGTGTGCTTACTCTCTACTATCGTCCCACACTCACGCACTTTCGCTACACTTTTCTCACTTACGTTGCTTCGTTGTGAAGATCATGTACGGACGCGGAGGACGTATCAACCTAACTCAGGCCCAGTTGATGGCTTTGATCAATGAACGAGTTGCTGAGGCACTCGCAGCTATCCCTGCAGTAGGTATGACCTGCCATACCAACCCATCTTAGGACGTTTAGATCCTACCTTCGCAAACCAACCCTCGTGCTTAACCTTGTCTTTTATTCTCGCGCAACAGGTCAACATGCTCAGCCTCCTGTGTGCACGTTCAAAACATTCATGGATTGCCGACCTGGTACTTTCAGCGGCACTGAAGGAGCTGTAGGCCTTCTTCACTAGTTTGAGAAGCTGGAGTCTGTTTTTGAGATGTGTGAATGCCCTGAAGATCGTAGGGTGAAATATGCCACTGGAACACTCGAAGGTGCTGCGTTAACCTGGTGGAAAGCACAGGTTCAACTACTAGGGCTGGCGGTTGCTAATGCCACCCCATGGAACGGTTTCAAAGAACTGATCAAAGAAGAGTATTGTAGTCGTGACGACATCCACAAGCTAGAGGTGGAGTTCTTCAATTTGAAGATGACGGGGTCTGAAATTGAGGCGTATACGAAGAGGTCAAACGAACTGGCCATTTTGTGTCCTACTATGGTAGACCCTCCCATCAAACGTATTAAGCTGTACCTCAAGGGTCTTGTACCAGAGATTCAGAGTCACGTGACTTCATCTAACCTGGGTACCATTCAGCAAATCATTAAGTTGGCCCATCGTCTCACCGATCAAGCAGTTAAACAAAACAAACTGCCCAAGCGTATTAGCGCAACTACTACTGACGCTCCCAATGATAACAAGAGAAAATGGGATGGGTATTCCAGTAAGGGTTCTACTTCAGTTCAGTCTCAGCAGCGAAAGACTGATGACTACCAGAGTCCTGGTCAGCAATCTTCCGGTAGTCAAGGACAGCACCGAGGGAACCACCCCAAGTGCAACCGGTGCAACAAGCATCACAACGGCAGTGCAACAAGGGTCGTTGTCTGAGGTGTAACAAGTTTGGTCATGAAGCTAAGGATTGCAGGAGCCCACGTCTTGCGAATCAGAATCGTCAACAGCAACAACAAGCTCCACAGAACCACCAACAGCAGCAACAGCAGGGCAATAAAGGATGCTTTAAGTGTGGCGCTGAAGGCCACTTTAAGAGGAACTGTCCTCAGCTGAACCAGAATCAGAACAACAACAACCAAGGAAACGGGAACAATAATGGAGGCAACAATGGAGGCAACAACGGGGGTAACAATAATGGCAATGGTGCCAGGGGACGTGTTTTCGTGCTAGGACAGGGTGATGCGAGGAACGATCCCAACGTGGTGATGGGTAAGTTTCTTCTGGATGACTTCTTTGTTACTGTTTTATTTGATTCGGGTGCCGATACTAGTTATGTGTCCTTAAAAGTTAGCCAAATGCTTAAGCGCACTCCAACACTTTTGAACACCAAACACACGGTAGAACTAGCAAACGGTAAAAGTCTCGAGGCCACACACATAGTTAAGGGTTGTAACCTCGTCTTAGCTGGTCAGACCTTCTCTATCGATCTCATCCCTATCATACTGGGTAGTTTCGACGTTGTTATTGGGATGGATTGGTTATCTCATCAACAAGCCGAGATTATTTGCAAGGAGAAAATCGTCCGCATCCCTCGTTCTGGTAAAGAACCCCTCGCGATTCATGGCGACAAGAGTGGTGCTGTCGTAGGCATTATCTCTTTCCTTAAGGCCCAGAAGTGTTTGCGAAAGGGCCACACTGCCATTCTAGCACTCATTACTGATGCATCAATGGAAGAAAAGAAGATAGAAGACATTCCTATTGTGCGCGACTTTCCTGAGGTATTTCCTGAGAAAATACCTGGTCTTCCGCCTCATCGCCAAGTTGAGTTTCAAATCGAGCTAGCTCCTGGAGTAGCGCCCATAGCTCGAGCACCTTATCGTCTAGCTCCATCAGAACTTGAAGAACTGTTTACGCAATTACAAGAACTCTTGGAAAAGGGTTTCATACGTCCTAGCTCTTCGCCCTGGGGAGCTCCATTCTTGTTTGTGAAGAAGAAAGACGGTACTTTCAGAATGTGTATTGACTACCGCGAACTCAACAAGGTGACCGTGAAGAATCGTTATCCTCTTCCACGTATTGACGACTTGTTCGACCAGCTGCAAGGATCGAGCTTTTACTCTAAGATTGATTTGAGATCGGGATACCATCAGCTGAGAGTCCGAGAGGAGGACGTCTCCAAAACAGCATTCAGAACTCGTTACGGCCATTACGAGTTTCTAGTTATGCCTTTCGGATTAACGAATGCACCTGCGGTCTTCATGGATCTCATGAACCGAGTGTGCAAACCTTACCTGGATAAATTTGTCATAGTCTTCATCGACGACATCCTGATCTATTCTAAGAGTCAAGAGGAACACGAGCAACACCTGAGGCTTATTTTGGAACTTCTTCGAACAGAGCAGTTGTATGCCAAATTCTCGAAATATGACTTCTGGCTTCGCGAAATCCACTTTCTAGGCCATGTGGTAAACAAGGATGGGATTCATGTGGATCCATCCAAGGTTGACTCGATCAAGAACTGGCCTGCACCCCGTACACCAACAGAAATCCACCAATTCTTAGGTTTGGCAGGATATTACAGAAGATTTATAAAGGATTTCTCAAAGATTGCGCAACCCCTCACTTCACTAACTCAGAAGGGTGTCACCTATCGTTGGGGTGATGCACAGGAATCTACATTTCAGCACTTGAAAGATAGACTTTGTAGCACGCCTATCCTCTCATTGCCTGAAGGGACAGATGATTTTGTGGTTTATTGCGACGCTTCCATCCAAGGACTTGGTTGCGTGTTGATGCAACATGACAAGGTCATTGCCTACGCATCACGCCAACTTAAAGTTCACAAAAGGAACTGCACTACGCACGACTTGGAATTGGGAGCAGTTGTTTTCGCACTTAAGATATGGAGACATTACCTGTACGGTACCAAGTGCACCATTTACACCGATCACAGGAGTCTCGAGCATATCTTTAAGCAAAAGGAGTTAAACATGCGACAACACCGATGGGTCGAACTCTTGAATGATTACAAATGCGCGATCAAGTATCATCCAGGCAAAGCCAATGTTGTGGCTGACGCCCTCAGTCGAAAGGATACTATACCTAAGCGTGTACGTGTGTTACAGCTTACCATTCACTCTAGTCTTCCTACTCAAATTCGTGATGCTCAGGTCGAAGCATTGAAAGCAGAAAACATCAGGGCTGAGTCCTTGCGAGGGTTGAGGCAGCGGTTAGAACAAAAGGAAGACGGTGCCTACTATGTTAACGGACGCATCTGGGTTCCACTTTATGGAAACTTACGCGAGCTTGTGATGGATGAAGCACATAAGTCTCGTTATTCAGTACATCCTGGTTCGGATAAGATGTACCACAACCTAAAGACTACATACTGGTGGCCTAGCATGAAAGCCCACATAGCAACCTACGTTAGCAAATGTTTGACTTATGCGAGAGTCAAGACCGAATATCAGAAACCATCAGGCCTACTTCAACAACCAGAGATCCCGAAATGGAAGTGGGAACAAATTTCCATAGATTTTGTTACTGGCCTGCCTAGATCTCAACGCAGAAATGATACCATTTGGGTGATCGTGGATCGACTGACCAAGTCTGCACATTTTCTGGCTATCAAGGAAACGGATAAGTTTTCTACCCTAGCAGACATCTACCTAAAGGAAGTAGTATCAAGGCACGGAGTGCCAACCTCCATCATCTCTGATCGAGACTCACGTTTTACATCTGAATTATGGCAAGCTATGCACAAGTCCTTTGGTTCTCGATTAGACATGAGCACGGCATATCATCCGCAGACGGATGGGCAATCTGAACGCACCATCCAAACCCTTGAAGACATGCTTAGGGCATGTGTAATCGACTTCGGTAATGGCTGGGAAAAACATCTCCTGTTAGTGGAGTTTTCGTATAACAACAGCTACCACACCAGTATCCAGGCCGCTCCGTTTGAGGCATTGTACGGACGTAAATGCCGATCACCTCTTTGTTGGGCAGAAGTTGGTGACAGCCAAATCACAGGCCCAGAACTGGTAGTAGACACGACTGAGAGGATTGCTCAGATACGACAGCGAATGACGGCAGCTCGTGACCGTCAGAAAAGCTATGCTGATAAGCGCAGGAAACCACTCGAGTTCCAGGTTGGGGATCGAGTGCTACTTAAAGTCTCACCTTGGAAAGGTGTAGTTCGTTTTGGCAAACGAGGCAAACTAAATCCGCGTTATGTCGGACCGTTCGAAATCATTGAGAAAATTGGCAAAGTCGATTACAGGCTGAATCTACCTGAAGAACTCAGCGGAGTTCACAACGTATTCCACGTGTCAAATCTGAAAAAGTGTCTGTCAGATGAGACCCTCATAGTTCCTCTTAAGGAGCTCACTATCGACGACCAGTTGCGATTCATCGAGGAACCAGTTGAAATCACAGACCGAGATGTTAAGATTCTCAAGCGCACCAGAATACCTCTTGTTCGAATTTGTTGGAATTCCCGTCGTGGCCCAGAGTATACCTGGGAACGAGAAGACCAAATGAAACTCAAGTACCCCCAGCTGTTTAAGAAAAACGCAACCACTACTGAGGCTGAAGCTACTGCAGAATTTCGGGACGAAATTCCAAACCAACGGGGGGATGATGTGACACCCCAAGAAAACGAGGAAACCAATGCAACATAACTAGCTTCCTCAGTAACCACGTGCTAAATTTTGGTACGAAATTTTCTTAACAGGGGGAGAATGTGACAACCCTCATAATTCCATGTATCCGTACGATTTATTAATGATAATTAAATTGCTTGATGACTATGCTGAATCACTTAACTGCTTTCTGATCACTGTGTTATACTTACATGTGCTTGTTAACATACTAGTAGTGTACAAAAAAGTTACTAAATAGTCCGGTATGCTTTCCTGAGTGTTGGGAATTAAAAATGTTACAAAAATATATTATAGGGCACTATATGGAATAACTTAGCACTTTAACGGAACGGTACCCAATCGAACAACCCGACATTACCCGAAACACAAAATGTTGTTAAACACATTGTTTCACTTTTACTAAGCTAGTTATGGTCCCCGAACATCATAACATATGCAATAAAGATGTAACACACATAATACACTAACTAAATATTAGTTTCCAACCAAACTAACTTAACCTACCATTGCATGCCAACTAAACACCCCCTCCCCCATACTTACGGTTCATATGGCCCCCCACCCCTTTGATTTTCTTGGCTTATTTTATTAGATCTTGTCTCCCCATATTAGACATATTACACATTCGATTAAGAGGTGTTGGAAGTTCAAAGATATAAACCACTAGATCACACATGACACTTCACAAACTTCACAACTCAAACACTTCCTCCTTCCCCCATTGGCTCTCGGCCGTAACTCACCCAACACACACCCACCATCAACTTTCATTCTACAACCATTTTACACATACTCAAGGGTGCTAGAAGCCGTATAAGGAAGCTCGGTGTGCTCGGAAGTTGAAGGACCACTCTCATCTTCTTTTATCCACCACATTTCTTCACTTGAACTTCCCTAGTCTTGAACTAGTGGTAAGAACTTAGATCCGTTTATTTTTTTTTTATGTTATTTAAGTGGTTAATGATGTATCATGATCAAAATATTAAGAACACTAATGAATCTTATAAAGAAGTCTTGAAACATAAACTAACTTGGTGATAAAGTATGGTTAAAATGATGAAGAAATCATGATATTCATGAGTTGAGATGCTTGTTGGTTATTGTTCACTCATGTAGTTGTTATGGATCATCATATGATCTTGCTAGATCATGATTAAAAACATGATCTAGCAAGATGAGAAAGATAAAATGTTGTAGGATGATGGAATCATCCACACATAAACTATGAACTTGAATAAATAAGTGTTTTCTTGAAAATGAAGATCAAAGTAGGTTGTAATCTTGTAGATCTAAAGATCCATGAGTGGTTCTTCGAAAGAACCAAGTGAAAAGTATGAGTTTCGTTAAAACTTGGATCTTAAATAAACTAATCATAATTTTGGTGGATAAACAAGTGTAGAAACACTTGTGTAATAAGAAAAGTTCACAAAGAAATATTTTCAGAAATATGATCGGAAGTTGTAAACACATAAATTCTTTAAAAATAAAGTTTTTAAAGAACTAATCACATTTTAAGAAATAACAAGACTTACTAAGAATGCTAGTAAGTTACTACATATTTTTACAAATATTCAAGTTCATGAGTTTATAGTTTATGCTTGTTTTTGGCAAGTTCGGTAAGTAGAGGTTGTATATTGTTGAATGAGAATTGTTTGAATGAATTTTTGAAAAGAAAATGATATGTTAGTAAGCATGGACACCTCCATTTACAAAGGAAACTCTGGCGAAATTTTTCTAAAAATCCAACACTTAGAAAATATTTTTCTAGCAAGTGTTACAATTATATTTTTAACCTTGTTTTCAAAATAAACTTCGCCATGATTTTATGTACAAAAATACAAAGTGCCGGAGGTTGATTTTATAAATAAAATGGTTAAATATATATTTAGAATATATATTTTATACTAGGACACTTGTGTGAATACTTGTTTATTTTGTGAGATAATTATATTATTTTAGGGTAAAATAATGTAACTTAACATTATAACTTGACTGTTGAATCGTGTGGTATGTGATAGAAATGATGAGTAAATAAACCATACGTAGGATACGTGTTATGCATGAGAAACTGATTGTTATCCGTACCTTATTAGGACGTGCTTGATTCCTGTTTATTTGAGTAACTAATCTAACCGAGCAAACCAAGGTGAGTTCACACACTTTCTAAGGCATGGGATTCCCGGTGGTTGGGAATGGGTTAAAGAAATTAAAACGGAATCTACATATCCTCCTTGGGTAGGATATGTACGGCCATCCTCCATAGGTAGGATGCCAATAATAATTCTGCGTATTCTCCTTGGGTAGAATACGTACGTTCGTCCTCCTCGGGTAGGACAACAACCTTTAAACTTACTAGACAAAAGTCTATCATGAAGTCCCTCATTTTATATCGACTTAATCGCCGAGGCCAATGGCGAGCGGGTCATTAGTTAATAGTGCTATTAGATTTAACAAACCTCACACCGTGCCGTTCGGACGGGCGTGTACTAATGGACTATGGCAAACTGTCAGTGATGATAGACACTGATGTAGGGCACAACTATTGTTCGTCAGTTGTCGATATCTAACGGTCTAGTGGTTCACATGGGGAAGCCCCCACTGATTATGGATATGGTTTGGGTAATAAAAAGGAACTGGTTAAACATACTTTCAACTATGGGGTAACCCCCACGGCAAATAAGCCAACGAAAGTCAAACCACGTTTTCAGAAACAACTTAAAACTAATCAACCAACCGTGAACTCACTCAACTTTGTTGTTGACTCGTTGTTACATGCCTTACAGGTCGTTAAATGCATATGGAGCTTGCACGAGGAAGAAGTCGTTGTGGGATGCGGACTGATATGTCCCGTACTTAATAATTAAACTTTATAAACTTATGGAACTTATGTTTTGTGATTTTATCTTTAATGCTTCCGCTGTTAACTTAAAGTTGGTTACTGTCTTATGGTCACCAATTGTATTGTAGTTGGTTTTACTTACTCATTTACGTTGTTCAATATGATTGGTGGCTCGATCCTGGTCACGTCACGCCTCCAAGCGGTGATACTCCGCGTGGTGGATTTTGGGGGTGTGACACATAATAACCTAACACTTGTGTAATAAAAGATAAACTTTATAAAATCGTATGAACAAATTAATTTTATAGATTTGTATGTAAAAACTAAAAACTTCAAAAATATATGAACCACTAATAAAATATTTAACGATTTAAGCTTCTTCTCATTTTTATGTCACGAAAACCTTCTTATAAAGTAAAATTCAACATATTTAATCCGGTGGTTGGGTAAAAATCAATTAAAATGTAACAAGATCTGCTTCTTTAGTAAAAAATAATTGGGTTATATTACAATTTTTCTTGTGTGTATCAACGTAGCATAAACTGATTATCTACTATAAACAGCTTATATTTGTTTGCTTGGTGCCGAAATTAGTATACAAGGTATTAAAACTCATTTCCTTAATAAAAATTTGTTGGAAATTTAGATGGTGTTAATGGATATTATTTTAGTGAAATTATAATTTATTAAAATTATAATTATTTACTAGACTCTTCATATGGGTGATAAACTCTTAAGTGGAGTTTTATGTCAATTTATTTGTTTTTATTAAAGTTAATGTCTCTAATAAAGTGAGACTTTTAGTAGAGTTTTATATCAATTTATTAGAGTTTATTTCTCGAATAAAATCTCTAATAAAGTGAGACTCTTCTCTACCCCATATCTCTTGTATGCAAAGTTGGTTATGTTTCTAACTTTTTTTTTTTTTTGAACGGCCAACAAACTTAATCCCGAGCACTCTCGGGGCACCCACTGGACAAACGGAGTACTCCGAGAGTAACCCGAGTTCACCACCAATTCCGGGTTTTGTAACCCACCCGCCCGTAGGCAAGACAGTGAAATTACCGGTAAAACCCGTTTGGCTCAAAGATCCAACCCAGGTTTCCCTGAGTCTCCTATCATTGCCCACCAGTGCCTTACTCTGCACCAAGTGGGAGTCGAACCTACAACTCTCAAGAGAAATCCAAGCCGTCCACCACTTGATCTAAAGATCATTGGCAATTGAAAGAGAAAAAAATTAGAAGAGTTCTTGGAGATGCTTAAAGACCCATGTGTTGGGTACTTAGAGATATATGTTTTCTCTATTTGATTTCATCATCTTCATATCATTCTTTCCACAAGTTCTAACACTATAATTTTATCTGGTGTAACCTCGGGCTCGTGGCCATCTCCGGCACTACATACTGCTTCGGCTGTTGTACCACGGGAGACAGACGCGTCGTCTTTAGTAGAGGCGCGAAATCTGTTTTAAGGGAAGCGTGTTGAACACGTGCCTCAACCAAAACCGTCAACGTTTTAGTGTGTTCTTTGTTGCAGTCAAGGAGTATTTTCAAGACTTAAGATGATGAATACTCGTGTCTAGGATGCTATCAAGTGCGCGTGAAGGACCCACCAGAGATGCGGCTTGAATCAACATTGGTATATAAAATTATATTTTACATTCTTTTTATTTAGTTATTGCAACCAGTATTGTACTATGGTATTTCCTACGAAGAACGAGAGTCTCGTTATTAAATATTTTGTAATTATATTTTACAAAATGTGAACCTAATTCCTACAAACTTAAAACAGATTTCGTGAGATTGTTGCTACAATCTTAAAACCTTATTTATAAGGATTTTGGGTTCACAAAAGGATTTATAATATATATATATATATATTATTGGTGTAAACCATACGTTTTTTGTAAACGTTAAACTCTCCTGAGTAGAGTTTTTTATGTCTTTAAATAAGAGTTTTATGTTACTTTATTAGAGTTTTATGTCTCTAATCAAGTCTCTATTTAAAGTACACTCTTCATCCACCCATGGATTGATATGAACAAACAAGTCTTATAATGATTTTTGTAATCATTTGTCTTCTAACATGTGTGTTAGAAACGTTCATGAAAAGCGTTACTTTGGAAGCAATTTTTTTAATTGTTTAGTTTCTAACGTGTGTATTAGAAATGACTTATTTATTTGAACCATATATGTGTTTTAACAAGTCGAATTGACATTTTGTGGAAATGTTAATATTTCTAACGTGCGCGTTAGAATTTCTTTCATTTTAACATGATTGTTAAAAATGGTTAAAATACAATTGCTTTGAAATGTTTTATGTAAACATTTTATATAAGTAATTTGTTGTAGCATTGATTTTAATGCTTTGTAAGATTTAGAAATAAAAGGTCATACATTGAAGTTGATGTTTGATTGGCTTCAAGAATTAAATCACCATAAAGTAATGGTGTAGTTGTGTGGGATTTATCACCAACTTTAATTTGGGATTTCTAAATCCATTTGAGTGAAATTTTAATTACTAATTAAACTCTTCATATGGTGAAACTCTTGAGTAGAGTTTTAATGATGACATTTGATGAGTTTTATTAGAGTTTAGGTCTACAATTATTGAGACTCTTAACTCTTCATATGGTGAAATTGTAACAATCCTAAATAAACCGACACTCTCGAATATTTCTGACACCCTAGTATATTTAAAATGTCTAAATATGTCTTTAAATACACCTCGTATGTGAAAACCGAGCCCGAAATATAGTATAGCATTAAAAATAAAATTTAAAATCTGATTATTAAGTTGAGGCGGGCCGCGTAGGACCCACCCCAACCTTACGCGGGCGGTATCAAGGATTAAAACTGGTTTTGTTTGATTTCTTAAGTTAAGGCGGGCCACGTAAGCTAACCTTAATACTTACGCGGACCGCGTGAGATCAAAATAGTGGCGCAGCCCGGTGATGACACGTGTCATCATCGTGTCAAGTCTAGTTGGTGATCCGGACGAGCTACGCGTTGACCCAGCTTTGACGCGGGCCGCGTAAGCCCCGCTTATATGTTACGCGGGCCGCGTGAGACCCAGAATCAGCACCTATAAATAGAACGCATCGGATTTCAATTCAGTTCGTCCCGTTTTCATTTCTCAATCACAATTTCTGAATATAGGCTTTATAAAGCTGGTATTATACCCCCTAATTAGCGAGGCTCTGCTCCGTTGTAAGTATTATACCCCAGTTTCGTAGTAGATACGATGCCCGATTGATTTAGGGTTCCGTAACAACTGTCGTGGTTCTGCCCGACGTAGTTGTTGGAATGCCGTCTCGGGGAGGGTATCATTAATATTTTCAAAGGGTTATGATACTAACCTATGTGCATTTGTGTAAATTATAGATTATTCCCAGGAAACCCTTACGCGAAGTCTAAGATAGCAATGTGAGTTTATCCAATTTTTGTTAAACTTTTTGTAATATTTTACAAAACCTTAAATGTTTTACAATGCGATTAAGCGGTGATTGAGTCTTTGTAGTTCTTCAATTACTGCCGGTATGTTGGGGTTTTGTGTACAAAATTTACTACATTGTGAGTAGTAAGTCGGGACGAGAGTACGTTACCATTGGACAACGAGTTAGCCAATGTGTAATATGACCCACAAGTCAGGATTGACAGTACTGAATGAGTAATTGTGTAGAAATAAACAATGTGATCGCTCTCAATACTGTTTTAATTGATAAAATGTTTCTTGATTAAACTGGGATTCACTCACTAGTATTTCCCACTGACAAATGTTTTTAAAACGCGTTTCAGGTAACACAATGTGACAGCCAATTAGTAAAAAGCCAGCTGGAGAGCACTGAATGCTTAGGAAAAATGTGCCTATAAAAGTTACCTAAAAGATGATGTTTTAAAATTCAATAAAATAGGATTTATCCCTATAAATGTATTGTAATAAGAAACTTGGGTTTTACCCATGTGATTATTAATATTAAATGGGGTGGTTTTACTCTGATAAATATTTCCTAACTACGGTCCTGATGTAATTTCCGCTGCCAAATTAACCAACTGATACCACCAAAACTATGAGTTCGCGTCCGCCCGTTCCCGGGACAGATAAGGGATCGGGGGTTGCGACAGAAGGTGGTATCAGAGCCTAGCCACTGGTCTGAGCCAAAGAAGTGTTTTGCTGACACTTAAATTCTAAATTATGTGTTAGGAAATAATTTATGTGATTATGTATTTTGTGTTATTTGACTATTTGTTAGTTTACAGTATGAGTGATCAAGGACCCTCAGACATGTGTCGTCAGTTGTCTGATTCACCTAGGAGTGAAGGTACCTCTTCACAGCCTGCCCTTTCTGGGTATTCTGCTGATCAGGAAGAAGGGATGTTTGCCTTTAAAGCTCAGTCGGAAGAGCCATTCCCTCTCAAAAAGAGAGGATGGTTCAGTAAGGAAGCATTTGCGCATAGGAAAAGAATGCGAAAGTTGCAACAGCAAAGAGCCTTAGTAGCCGTTAAGCGAAAGACAGATGCCCATACACAGGATATGCTTAATAGAAGCTTAGCCAATTTCCATATCCTAGCTACAACTGCTGCTGACCCAAGTCTGGAACAATTAGTAGCCCCACAACCACCAATCCCAGACCAACCCATGGAGATAGAAAACCCTGAAAACCAAGTGGAGATGCATGACATCAACCCAGAGGAAATCCCTAGGGTACAAGCACCAAATCCCCTAGACCCAAATTACGACCCCTGGTGGGACGATAATAGGGACTTTGTGCAACGTTACCCGATACATGAAGATACACCCATACAGAACATAGGAGCCTATCCAGGTATGGACCCTTTAGATCCCTATTACCATGATGACTACATTAGGGAGATCTTAGAAGATCCTTACCGATTTCAGGCACTTTCACCTCCATATCAGGAACCCGCACCCCAGATTCTGAACCCAGTCCTAGAACCTGCACCCCCAATGAGTACAGAAAACGTACAAGAACTTAGGACATTTGGTGAGGAAATTCTAGAAAGTAGTGAGAGAATGCGACAGGTGGGAGAGCGACTCGTATGGAAATACGATGAGCGCAATATGGATTTTTGGATAAATCCATATCCGTGATGTGATGGAGGAAACGGTAATAGTAATAATAATATAATAATATAATAAAATAAAAATAAAATAAAATAAAATATGTGTACGGATGCCTATTACTATTAGTGTGATTCTATTTCTGTTGGTATTGTAATTTTTATTTCAGTACTAGTGTGTAATAGATGCATAATAGTATATGGAAATAGAGTAAAAGTCGCAATGATCGACGTTTTTGGCTAGATTGCGTGTCATGTGATTAACTATATTAAATATTATCTTGTGATATTAATATGGGGAAATGTTTAAAATTCAGATGGCCGACGAAGGAAATCAAGGAAATCTGAATAATGATAACCATAGTAACATTAACGTGGTTAATGAGAATCCAAGCATCAATAACAATGGAAACTAAATGGATAATAGTGCCGTTCAACATATAGTGGCACAAGGAATCATAGATGCCATGCCATTTATTATTCAAACGATTCAAGAAGCGAATAATAAAAGTAAGCATAGCAGTAAGCGACCAATCGAACCAGAAAACAGCGTGAACAATGGACCCGTACTTCAAATACCCATTCCCAAAAGGAGAAGAACCGTGTCTTACGGTTGTTCTTTTAAAGAATTCTGGTCTTGTAAACCAATGGAATTCTCAGGCAACGAAGGGGCCATTGCAACCCTACGATGGATAGAGAAGACTGAGGCAGTCTTAAGAATAAGCAAGTGTGCTGAAGAAGATAAGATACTGTTTGCTTCTAATCTGTTTAAGAATTCAGCACTAGAATGGTGGAACACTATCCTCCAATCAAGAGGAAGTGATAGAACTTACAATATGGAATGGGAAGAATTTAAGGACAAGGTAGAAAGAAAATTCTGCCCACCCAATGAGAAGGAACAGATAGCAAACAAATTCCTAAACCTTAGGATAACTGGTGTGGATAGTAAGGGATACACTAAATTATTCTACGAATATGCTAGAATAGTGCCAACTCTTGCTTCACCTGAACCAGTATTGATCTCCCGTTATATCTAGGGATTAATCGGAGAGATTAGACATGTAGTCAAGGCAGCTAGACCTCAAACTATAGAAGAAGCTGTAGAACTAGCCAATACCTTGACATATGAATTAGTCCGTACCCGAGAAGAGGATCAAAGGAGGAACCTAACCCAGAAGCTCACGCAAGAATTTCGTTCTGGAAATTTTAATCGTGGGAAAAATATAGGTTCTACCTCTACACCTTACTGTAAGAATTGCAAAAGAAAGCATTCAGGAAGATGCTCCATATACTGTAACTTTTGCAAAATATCGGGACACAAGGAAGAAAATTGCAGGAAGAAAGCTAACAACAGGATATGTTACAACTGCGGAGAACAAGGTCATATTAAGCCTAATTGCCCAAAATTAGCTCCAGCTACAAACAACAAGAATACTAAAAAAGCTAGAGCATTTGTTCTGACTGCAGATGAAGCCAAGATGATTCCAGATGTCATAGCTGGTACGTTTTTAGTTAATGATGTTTTTGCTAAAGTATTATTTAACTCTGGTGCAAACCAAAGTTTTATTAATACATCATTTTGCAAATTTCTAAATCAGTCATTAACTAAACTACCACAAGAATGCTTAGTAGAAACAGCTAATGGGGAAACTGTTAGGATTTCTGAAATCTTGCAGGGAGCAAGCATAGAAATTTTAAATCAGAAATTTATTGCAAACCTTTATCCCATGAATCTGGCAGGATTCGATGTTGTTTTAGGAATAGATTGGTTAATAGCCAATAAAGCCAGTATTTTATGTGATCAAAAGTCAATTCAAGTAAATTCACCAAAATGTAAAATGATCACAATTAAAGGAGATAAATCATCTAGATCCACAAAATTCATCTCTGTGATGAAAACTGCAAGTTATATAAGAAAAGGATCATTAGTGTATTTGATTTCCATAATCACTAACACTAAAGGAAAAGATTTGAAAGATAATCCAGTAGTATCTTAGTTTTCAGATGTATTTCCAGAAGAATTGCCAGGGCAACCTCCAGATAGGGAAGTTGAATTCAGAATCCATTTAATACCAGGAACAGTACCGATTGCCAAAGCACCCTACCGTTTGGCACCTGCAGAAATGCAAGAATTGAAGAAACAATTAGACGAATTGTTAGAGAAAGGATTCATACGGCCAAGTTCGTCACCATGGGGAGCACCAATTTTATTTGTTAAAAAGAAGGACGGATCAATGCGTATGTGCATTGACTACCGTGAATTAAACAAGGTCACGATTAAGAATCGGTACCCATTACCGAGAATCGATGATCTGTTTAATCAACTACAGGGAGCTCGATTTTTCTCTAAAATCGATTTAAGGTCAGGATATCATCAATTAAAGGTACAGGAAGAGGATATTCCTAAAACCGCATTCAGAAAGAGGTATGGTCATTATGGATTTACTGTCATGCCATTTGGTTTAACCAATGCCCCAGCTGCATTTATGGACATGATGAACCGAATATGTAAGCTATATTTGGATAAATTCATAATTGTTTTTATAGATGATATTCTCATTTACTCTATGAATAAGGAAGATCATGCAAAGCATTTGCACGCACCTTTAAGTTTATTAAGAAAAGAAAAGCTTTACGCTAAATTTTCAAAGTGCGAATTTTGGTTAGAGCAGGTACAGTTTCTTGGACACCTAGTCAACCATGAAGGAATTCATGTGGATCCCACAAAAATCGAGGTGATTACGAAATGGAAAACCCCTGAATCACCAACCGAGGTTAGAAGTTTCTTAGGATTGGCCGGTTATTATAGAAGATTTATTCAAGATTTTTCTAGAATAGCCAATTCCTTAACTAAGCTAACCTGTAAATCTGTTAAGTTTGAATGGGGATTAAAACAAGAAGAAGCATTTAGAATCCTTAAGCAAAGATTAACCCATACACCCATACTAGCGTTACCAGAAGGAACTGAAGATTTTGTAGTCTATTGTGACGCTTCTAAATTAGGTTATGGATGTGTGCTGATGCAACGTCAAAAGGTTATAGCTTACGCATCTAGACAACTTAAGAATCATGAAGAGAATTATTCAACCCATGATCTAGAATTAGGAGCTATAATTTTTGCTCTTAAAATTTGGAGACATTACCTTTATGGTAGTAAGTTTACCATATTCACTGATCATAAGAGTTTAAGGTATATTTTCAAGCAAAAAGAGTTGAATATGAGACAAAGACACTGGATAGAGATGCTTAGTGACTATGATTGTGATATCCAGTATCATGAAGGAAAAGCAAATGTAGTGGCAGATGCTTTAAGTCGAAAGTATCTTGAAAAGCCAAAAAGGGTACGTTCTCTTAAATTAAATCTACAAGTAGATTTAAATGATCAGATAAGAGAAGCACAAGAATCAGTAATCAAGGATGATACTGAAAAATTAAAAGGTATGCTAAAAGAATTAGAACAAGGAACAGATGGAATTTGGAGATTCCATAAAAAGAGAATGTGGATACCTAAATTAGGAAACGTACGTCATCGTATATTAGAAGAAGCTCATAAGTCCAAATATACGATGCATCCAGGAAATGATAAAATGTATCAAGTTTTAAGGAAAAATTTCTGGAGGATAGGAATGAAAAAGGACATAGCAGCCTATGTTTCTAAATGTTTAACCTGTTCACAAGTTAAAGCTGAACACCAAAAACCCTCAGGATTTCTACAACAGTTAGAAATGCCAGTGTGGAAATGGGAATTGATAACAATGGATTTTGTTACTAAATTACCCAAAACAAAGAAAGGCAATGATACAATCTGGGTGATTGTAGATAGGTTAACCAAGTCAGCTCATTTCCTATCGATGAAGGAAACTTTTAGTATGGAACAGTTAGCTAAATTATATGTAAATGAAATTGTTTCTTTACATGGAATTCCTTTATCAATTATTTCTGATAGAGATAGCCGATTTACCTCTCATTTTTGGTCAAGTTTCCAAAAAGCTATGGGAACCAAGTTAAATCTAAGCACAACTTATCATCCTCAAATAGACGGACAAAGTGAAAGGACAATTCAGACAATGGAGGACATGCTTAGAGCTTGTGTAATTGATTTTGGAGGTAATTGGGATGATCACTTACCTTTAATAGAATTTTCATATAATAATAGTTATCACACGAGTATCAATGCTGCACCATTCGAAACACTTTATGGACGAAAGTGCCGAACCCCAGTCTATAGGGTAGAAATTGGGGAAAAGCAACTATCTGGACCTGAGATAGTGCAAGAAACAACCGACAAGATTATTCAAGTCAAGGAACGATTGAAAGCAGCACGTGATCGACAGAAGAGTTATGCCGATAACCGACGCAAGCCATTGGAATTTCAAGTAGGAGATAAAGTATTATTAAAGGTCTCTCCTTGGAAAGGAGTAGTAATATTCATCAAACGGGGAAATCTAAGTCCCAGGTATGTTGGACCTTTTGAGATTATTAGAAGAATAGGACCTGTAGCCTATCAGCTACAGCTGCCAGAGGAAATGGCAGGAATACATGACGTATTTCATGTATCTAATCTCAAAAAGTGTTTAGCTGAGGAATCACTGATAGTACCTCTTAAGGATATAGAGGTAAATGAACAACTCAAGTTTGTAGAAAGGCCTCTACAGATTGAAGACAGGAAAGTCAAGAACCTCAAGCATAAGAGACTAGTTCTGGTCAAAGTGAAGTGGGACTCCAAAAGAGGACCTGAGTATACATGGGAGCTTGAATCAGAGATGCAAAGAAAATATCCGCACTTATTCCAGTAGATCTCGAGGACGAGCTCTAAAACAAGGTGGGGAGGATGTAACAATCCTAAATAAACCGACACTCTCGAATATTTCCGACACCCTAGTATATTTAAAATGTCCCAATATGTCTTTAAATACACCCCGTATGTGAAAACCGAGCCCGAAATACAGTATAGCATTAAAAATAAAATTTAAAATCTGATTATTAAGTTGAGGCGGGCCGCGTAGGACCCACCCCAACCTTACGCGGGTGGTATCAAGGATTAAAACTGGTTTCGTTTGATTTCTTAAGTTAAGGCGGGCCGCGTAAGCTAACCTTAACACTTACGCGGGCCGCGTGAGATCAAAATAGTGGCGCAGCCCGGTGATGACACGTGTCATCATCGTGTCAAGTCTAGTTGGTGATCCGGACGAGCTACGCGTTGACCCAGCTTTGACGCGGGCCGTGTAAGCCCCGCTTATATGTTACGTGGGCCGCGTGAGACCCAGATTCAGCACCTATAAATAGAACGCATTGGATTTCAATTCAGTTCGTCCCGTTTTCATTTCTCAATCACAATTTCTCAATATAGGCTTTATAAAGCTGGTATTATACTCCCTAATTAGCGAGGCTCTGCTCCGTTGTAAGTATTATAACCCCAGTTTCGTAGTAGATACGATGCCCGATTGATTTAGGGTTCCGTAACAACTGTCGTGGTTCTGCCCGACGTAGTTGTTGGAATGCCGTCTCGGGGAGGGTATCATTAATATTTTCAAAGGGTTATGATACTAACCTATGTGCATTTGTGTAAATTATAGATTATTCCCAGGAAACCCTTACGCGAAGTCTAAGATAGCAATGTGAGTTTATCCAATTTTTGTTAAACTTTTTGTAATATTTTACAAAACCTTAAATGTTTTACAATGCGATTAAGCGGTGATTGAGTCTTTGTAGTTCTTCAATTACTGCCGGTATGTTGGGGTTTTGTATACAAAATTTACTACATTGTGAGTAGTAAGTCGGGACGACAGTACGTTACCATTGGACAACGAGTTAGCCAATGTGTAATATGACCCACAAGTCAGGATTGACAGTACTGAATGAGTAATTGTGTAGAAATAAACAATGTGATCGCTCTCAATACTGTTTTAATTGATAAAATGTTTCTTGATTAAACTGGGATTCACTCACCAGTATTTCCCACTGTCAAATGTTTTTAAAACGCGTTTCAGGTAACACAATGTGACAGCCAATTAGTAAAAAGCCAGTTGGAGAGCACTGAAGGCTTGAGAAAAATGTGGCTATAAAAGTTACCTAAAAGACGATGTTTTAAAATTCAATAAAATAGGATTTATCCCTATAAATGTATTGTAATAAGAAACTTGGGTTTTACCCATGTGATTATTAATATCAAATGGGGTGGTTTTACTCTGATAAATATTTCCTAACTACGGTCCTGATGTAATTTCCGCTGCCAAATTAACCAACTGATACCACCAAAACTCTGAGTTCGCGTCCGCCTGTTCCCGGGACAGATAAGGGATCGAGGGTTGCGACAGAAACTCGAAACTCTTGAGTAGAGTTTTAATGATGACATTTGATGAATTTTATTAGAGTTTAAGTCTATAATTATTGAGACTCTTAACTCTTCATATGGTGAAACTCTTGAGTAGAGTTTTAATGATGACATTTGATGAGTTTTATTAGAGTTTAAGTCTATAATTATTGAGACTCTTAACTCTTCATATTTGATGCTATTTGAATGCTTTTATGATGATATTTGATGCTTTAATTTGGTCATGTTTTATATATATAAAATGACTTAAAGCTTTCTAACATGTGTGTTAGAAAATGTGTATCACGAATACGAGGTTAGAGATTGTTCATAATGAACAGAAATGTTTTATGTAAACATTTAATTGCTTATTTGTGCATTAAAAATGATGAGAAACGGTTTATTTTATAAACTATATCTTTGGAAAACGTTTTATGTAAACGTTCGATTCTATAATGTGCTTGTTATAACATTTTTTTCCAACATGTGTGTTAAAAAATGTTATTTGGTGAAAAACAACTTGGTGTTGTTATGAACAAATTTAATTGTTCAAGTTTACTACTTGAATGTAGTATTTGTAACAACTTGGTGTTGTTTTGAGCATAATTGTCCAAGTTTAAAGTTTCAAGATGAAATGGGGAACTTGTACTTACAAGTGCATGGATTCTTATTGAGGGAGTACCTCAAGACATGCCATGGGACAATATTGTTGAGAAGATTTCGGTCAGATTATAAAGTGTTGAAGATAAAAGCACTTTGCTATTTGATGTCTACATATTGTCTATGCTTCCGTTTAAATTTCAAAAGTGATTGGCACTTATGATTTAGTTTCCAATGTATTTTATTGTTTTGTGTTCAATATCTTCGGATAACACATTCAATTTTTACAAAGAAATAAATCACTAATGGTTGTGACGTATAAATTATTTTTGTGGAAAATAATTATAACGTCGGTTATACATTGCTTAAAAGAATATGGTTTTAAACGGATAGTACATGAAAATACTTGGACATAAACAACTTGAGAGTTGTTACATTGACTAAAAGTCCAAAACGAAACATCAAATGTATAACCACATCATGAGTGAGTAATGAAAGAACGTAGTGAGTGTATTGAGATGGAATACACTAACGACATTCATGTCGACATACTTCATTAGAACTCATTGGAAAATTCACAAGTGTGAATTCTAACATATGAAAGTAAAAGTACTATATGTTATTGTATACCTTTAATAAATCCTGCGAGATTTATAAGTAGATGCGTCTATCACTTGATTATTGTTAGATCTATATGGAGATTTTACCTTCATTTGGGAGAGCATCCTAAATATACATATCTCCTAAGGAATAACAATAAATGTGCGCAAATCACTTATGGCAAAATTATGAATGCCATGTTGTTAAGTGTCGATCTAGTTGACTCTATCTCACACATAATAGTGATTGTAGACGAGAAACATTCATCTTGTTGGTGATGAATGTGTTCACCAAGTGACTTGGATTAAGACTTATGTTTAAGTACTTATGAGTCAATGGTAGATTGTTGGAGATCAAAGGTAAACAAGTTATGTTCCTTAAATGAATGATGAAATTTGTGAGACCTTCCTAAATATTGATGTTTTAGGATTATGAATAAGTCTCATTATTTTGTCTTAATAAGGGATGAATGTTGCAAAGTGATATTATGATATCCTTAGGGCTGTGAAGAATCAGAATGATGCATCTTCTGTTCATGTGCTAAAGTATCGTAGTCTAAAGCATGCTAGACTAGTACTTGGTTAATTATGGGTCTTGACAGAGACTAATTAACTCTAAATATTCAAAAGTGTATGAACACAAAAAGAATTTGTGTACAGACAAAGTTGAGGGAGAATTTTCATTCATGATAAGGAAAAGACATGTAACCTTTTAAGAGTTTGTTCAAAAAGCTAATGAGGAGAACTCATTGTCTAAGCTTATTCTAGATGTTAAATTAGAATTATTCTAAGTTGGTGACAAACTTGTGACAATGGCATGCGTTGCTTTGGTTAGCTCAGAAGCTTATGTAGGCTAATGCAATGAGTTGAATTCACTGATACAATGAGGTTGATCTTGTTCAATCATATGTGTATAAATGTTGCGCATAAGTGGTGTTACGGAAATGTTGATCAAATGGCAAGAAATATGGGGGATGATCCATTTAGAAACAACCCTATAAGGATATGTAGAAATGGTTTTCATTACCCTATCTGGATGATATCCTATAACACTTAAATGTGGGGGTGTCTTGCATTTGTATCATAAAAGTTTGGCAATAAGTATTTTGTAATCCAATCTAACATTGCAAACAGACGACTGTGTGGAGGACACAAAGGTCGTAGTGCATAATGGAGATGTGTTTGCCTTAAATGATAAGCGTATCTTACAAAGACATATATTATAACCAGATTCAGATGGCCACTGAGGTTATAGTCTTAGAAGTTGACAATAGGCAAAATTAACTTACAAGTTAAGAACACATCATGACAACTGATCTCAAATACGCAAAGTTATTTGTTACGGTTATGGATCCAACAACCTGAGGGTTTATTAGAGATCAAGTTGTGGAATGAGACTGAAGCCCATGGAAAAAGGGCATGTGAAGGACGCCTAACTTAGTTCACTGGAGATCCCAAGATCTAAGTTCAATAGAACAACTAACTCATATGCCTAAAGGTGGTTACTGTGGGGGCATAAATGATATGTATATATAGTTATACATACCCCCAAAGTATAAAAGGGTGTTTAAATACATCCTAGTCTATTCCTATGATATTCAGTGAAAAGGAGTGAGGCTAAGCATAATATGTGGTAAATGATTTGGATAAATCACGATAACCACAATGCTTTTAATGATCTAAGGAGAATCACCTATGTTAGAGAGAAGTGGGGTCGCTTCGAATGGAATTGAGGGCACAATTCCTAGAGCTCTCGCAGAACCAGGAAAGTGTTCCACGACCATTATCGGACACGACTATGAGGAGATGACCCCGCTAGGGAGCGTCTTGTGTGAAGTGTATTGTCGTCTACACAAACGGCAGACGAGTTCAAAGACATCGAGATCTACTCAGAGCTAGTGGGCTAAGTGCATTTCATGAGCGAAGGTTCAAAGGGTAACACCTATCTATCGTATTTAAAACTCAACTATCGAGGTTCTATTGGAAATTTTATGTGTTTAGAATGATCTCCATTCATGTGGGGGATTGTTGGAAATTTAGATGGTGTGAATGGATATTAATTTCGTGAAATTATAATTTAGTAAAATTATAATTATTTACTAGACTCTTCGTATGGGTGATAAACTCTTAAGTGGAGTTTTATGTCAATTTATTAGTTTTTATTAGTGTTTATGTCTCTAATAAAATCTCTAATAAAGTGAGACTTTTAGTAGAGTTTTTATGTCAATTTATTAGTTTTTATTAGAGTTTATTTCTCTAATAAAATCTCTAATAAAGTGAGACTCTTCTCTACCCCATATCTCTTGTATGCAAAGTAGGTTATGTTTCTAACTTGATAAAGCTAATTAAAAGTAGAGAATTGAAAGAGAAAAAAAAATTAGAAGAGTTCTTGGAGATGCTTAAAGACCCATGTGTTGGGTACTTAGAGAGATATGTTTTCTCTATTTGATTTCATCATCTTCATATCATTCTTTCCACAAGTTCTAACACTATAATTTTATCTGGTGTAACTTCGGGCGCGTGGCCATCTCCGGCAGTACATACTGCTTCGGCTGTTGTACCCTGGGAGACAGACGCGTCGTCTTTAGTAGAGGCGCGAAATCTGTTTTAAGGGAAGCGTGTTGAACACGTGCCTCAACCAAAATCGTCAACGTTTTAGTGTGCTCTTTGTTGCAGTCAAGGAGTATTTTCAAGACTCAAGATGATGAATACTCGAGTCTAGGATGCTATCAAGTGCAAGTGAAGGACCCACCAGAGATGCGGCTTGAGTCAACATTGGTATATAAAATTATATTTTACATTCTTTTTATTTAGTTATTGCAACCAGTATTGTACTATGGTATTTGCTACGAAGAACGAGAGTCTCGTTATTATATATTTTGTAATTATATTTTACAAAAGGTGAACCTAATTCCTACAAAATTATGTTTGTAGGACATATCCGTGATTTTGTAGCAGTGATCTAATGTAATGACATTAGACATTGCGATAATATTTCCTTTTCATGCATGTATAAGAAATTTATTTCATTCATAGGCGTCTCCGAGAATTCACGTACCATGTTTGAGCTTGAAAAAATATGCCCTTCCGTAACATTTTATTATTATTTAAAAAAATAATAATCAAATTAGTATTGGGCTCAATAAACCTAATGCCAAGTGGTCTAAATACTAAACCATAAAAAAATATTTGTAAATTGGTCTATATTGGAATTGATATGTGTTTACTGTTTAAAAAAAATAACTTACACATAACATATCGGTTTTTTTTTAAATCGCGTGCGGCGTGCCCCTCGAAATCACGGGTCTTGTGCAGAGGTCCTACCCGTACGCCCCTGATTTCATTCCACAAAATAGTTATTGATTTTTTTTAAATGACAAATGTTATTCTATTCATACTCATAAATTACATCAATTATCACACCAATTTTCCAACCTGAGATCGATTAACTAAGATCGATCTAAAACTTATGAAAATATAGGCTCTCTTTGTCGGTATACAAAATTATTCTAAGGATTTTTACATCATCACCACAATTACATTCTCTCTTGAAAATACACCCGTAGCCCAAAGCACCCTCCTCACCTCCACCCTCTCAAGGGTGCCCCAAGGACGAACAGTTGGAGATAGTCTAATCCATATGTGTCGTTTAACATTGCAAGTCATTAGTTAGGATAACCTTGATATAATAAAGGGCAAGATTGAAAGTTTGGTCCTGTTGATGCACAATTTGGTGAGACATGATTGGACAAAATGAACATGACGCTTTTGTCTTAATTTCCATCGCCCCATACCAGAAATTTACTAAAATAGGTCCAATCAAATACTACCTGGTCCCTTCTTTTTTCTCTCTCAACCCTATTATTGTACTGTCTTGTTGTGATAAAGTTATTATCATGAAAGTTTTAACATAAACGTTCCTAAAACATGTAAGGTTATCGTCGAATTTCCGACATTTTTATTGTAAAAGAATTGATAAGAAACGAGAAATATATAAATTAGTTACATGTTTATTCTGAAACAGGCTAATAATTGTAATATGCCGTAAATATTACGAAAAATTTGTAATATGCCGTCCTTTTCAAAAGCCACAATTATTTTAATAGTGGTTGTCATAACTATGTGATAATAATAAAATATATTTTGGATATCAGAAGTGATTTGAAAACAAAAACACTTTAGAATTTCCTATTATATGACAACAAAGTTTACAAAGAATTTTGTGTTTCATGCCAAAATTGATCTAATAAATTAAAGAGAAGCTTAGTAGAAAAAAAACTTACATCATGAAGTTGTTCAATTAGTTGATGTGAATTTTCAGATCTCTCCTGCATACATGCAGCAGATGCACATACTTTTTATATATCTACATAACTACCCACGTATATACGGATAAACATCTATAGTGTGAGGTTCATTGGGGAACACTAAAAAAGTGAGGAACAGTGGGGAACCGACTCAAACGAACTCCGATTGGACTCATTCCAGCGACGTTGGAACCGTCTCGTCGAACCCTAACTAGTATGTCTTAACCCTAAACCCTAAATCATAACCCCTAAACCCTAAATATATTAGGGTTTGGCTTTTAGGGTTTAGCTTTAGGTTTTAGCCTTAGGGTTTATCTTTAGGGTTTAGCTTTAGGGTTTAGAGTTTAGCTTTAGGGTTTAGGGTTTAGCTTTAGGGTTTAGCTTTAGGTTTAGCCTTTAGGGTTTAGCTTTTAGGGTTTATAGTTTAGATTTTACGGTTTAGCTTAGGTTTTAGCCTTATTTTTTAGCTTTAGGGTTTAGAGTTTAGGAGTTAGGATTTAGGGTTTAGGGTTAAGAGATCTTAGTTAGGGTTCGACGAGCCGGTTCCAACGCCACTGGAATGAGTCCAATCGGAGTTCGTTTGAGCCCGTTCCCCGCTGTTCCCCACTTTTTAAGTGTTCCCCAATGAAGCTTCCCCAACATCTATACATACCTATTTACATGGGTATGATAAAAAACAAAACAATCTGAACCTAGAAAGTGTAGGAAACTAGGTCTAATGAACTCCGATTGACCTCATTACAGCGGCGTGGAAATCGTCTCATCGAATCCTATTCAAGCATATGTATAGGGGAGGGTTATCTTGAGAACGCTAAATACTGCGATAACCGTAAGAAAGAATGAAAAAACCAATCAAAATTAATTTTTTTAATACAAACTTCATTATAGTTAAAATACAACATTGAAAAGGAATTTACTTTTCAAATAATTCACCTTTCCTCTTAAAATCACTCTTAATAAAATTTTTACATATGTGTAAATACAACAAATTTACACATGTGTAAATGGTAAACTTACACATGTGTAAATTTTCATTATTTCCGAATATATATATATTTAATAGCGTAAATTTAATTTCTAATATTGTATTTGATTAATAATGATAAGTGTAAAAAGAAATTTTGAAATGTTTTTGACCAAGTTTTTGCGGTTTATCATTCGTTCTCATGGTTCTCGCGATATTTAGCGTTCTTATTTAAACCTTCCCCCATATATATATATAAGATCACGCTAAAATGAGAACCACCTCGAGTTGTAAGAACCATGAGAACTACACCGTACGGGTCGAGGTGGACCAAAATTTTTTTTTTCACAAACGTAGATGCGTGTATTATAAACACATTTGTAAAAAAAAAATTAAAAAAAAAGTTTTTGAGCACCAAAAGTGTGTGTTTACGGGTACCGTAAATTTTCCGGTAGGATTTACGGTACCCGTAAACACAAACTTGTGGTGCTCAAAACTATACACACAACATTTTTTTTTACAAATGTGTTTATAATACACGCATTTACGTTTATGAAAAAAAAATTGGTCCACCTCGCTCCGTACGGTGTAGTTCTCACGGTTCTTACAACTCGAGGTGGTTCTCATTTTAGCGGTCCCCTATATATATATATATATATATATATATATAGGGGAAGGTTCATTGGGGAACACTAAAAAAGTGGGGAACAGCGGGGAACCGGCTCAAACGAACTCCGATTGGACTCATTCTAGCGGCGTTGGAACCGGCTCGTCTAACCCTAACTAAGATCTCTTAACCCTAAACCCTAAATCCTAACTCCTAAACTATAAACCCTAAAGCTAAAAAATAAGGCTAAAACCTAAGCTAAATCGTAAAATCTAAACTATAAACCCTAAAAGCTAAACCCTAAAGGCTAAACCTAAAGCTAAACCTTATAGCTAAATCTTAAAGCTAAACCCTAAACCCTAAAGCTAAACTCTAAACCCTAAAGCTAAACCCTAAGGCTAAACCCTAAAAGCCAAACCCTAATACATTTAGGGTTTAGGGGTTATGATTTAGGGTTTAGGGTTAAGAGATCCTATTTAGGGTTCGACGAGACGGTTCCAACGCCGCTGGAATGAGTCCAATCGGAGTTCGTTTGAGTCGGTTCCCCGCTGTTCCCCACTTTTTTAGTGTTCCCCAATGACCTCACACTATATATATATATATATATATACATATATATATAGGATAAGGATCCGTTAGGAACCACCCTTTATTGCGAGAACCAGTGTGAACACAATAAAAAAATACCTAAAAAAATACCTAAAAAAATAAAAAAAAACACAAATAATTTTTTTAGTGATGAAATTTATCGAATTTTAATAAGAAAAACCTTTGTAGCATTTATTTGTGTGGTTATCTTGAGAACGCTAAATACATAAGTGTCATTTTTTTTAATTGAATTGTTTTTGATCAAGTTCTCGTGGTTTTTTTCATTTGTTCTCATAGTTTTCACAATATTTAGCGTTCTCATTTAAACTTTCACACACACATATATATATATATATATATATAGGAGAAGGATACCTAAAAAAATCTAAAAAACACCAAAAATTTTTTTTTTTTTAACTATATTTTTTTTGTAAAAATCGTTATATTTCGTTTACAATAAAAAAAAATTTCTTTCGAGTTACAGTTATCCATGCACATGTGCATTTGTATCATTTCTTTGACAAATTCCGTAATTCGTTACAAATATTAGACAATTGCACTTTCGTTTACACTACCACGTGTAATACACTACTTTTTACGTTAACAATATTAGATGATATTGTAAATTAAAGTGCAACTATCTATTCCTGATAACGTATTACTGAATTTATCGAAGTAATGATACATATGCACATGTGCACGGATAACTGTTACTCGAAAAAAAGTTTTTTTTATTTATGGTAATGAAATATAGCGATTTTTAAAAAAAAATATTAAAAAAAATTTTGAGTGCTTTTTTGATTTTTTTTAGATTTTATTTTGTGTTCACATTGGTTCTCGCGATTCTTGCAATAAGGGTGGTTCTCGTAAGAACCTTACCCTCTATATATATATATATATATGTATAGTGTAAGGTTTTTTGGGGAACACTAAAAATGGTTGGGAATCAGGAAACACTCTTAACTATTCAACTTAACATGTTAAAAATGATTTTTTTTTTTAAAAATTCTGGCACTTTTTTTATATATATATACTTTTAGAAGCATTTTTAATAAAACAAATCAAAAACTATAAATATAAAAAAATAGTTAAAAAAAGGCTTAATTTTTTTTTTACAAAAATGATTTTTTATTGGAATAGTTTCTACCCATTTTTATAAGGAAAAGCGCTTAAATTTTTTTTTTTAAAAATTGATTTTTAACATGTTAAGTTCATTTTATAAGATATAATTTTTTGAATTGTTTTTTAAACATTTTTTTATATTCTTTAGTTTTTTCTTTTTTTATTAAAAATGTTTCTACATGTATTTGTAAGGAAAAGCGTCGTTTTTTTAGAAAAAGTTGATTTTTAACATGTTAAGTTGAATTTTTCAAAGTGTTCCCTGGTTCCCCACTTTTTTAGTATTCCCCAATGAACTCTCCCCTATATATATAGGGTTAGGTTCATTAGTGAACAACACCTTAAGGGTTTAGTGTTTAGGGTTTAGCTTAGGTTTTAGCATTTAGGGTTTAGCTTTGGGGGTTTACAGTTTAGATTTTAGGGTTTAGCATAGGGTTTAGCCTTAGGTTTTAGCTTTAGGGGTTAGAATTAGGGTCTAGATTTCGCTTTAGCGTTTAGGGTTAAGGGGTTAGGGTTTCTGGTTAGGTTTTGATGAGTAGGTTATAACGCCGCTGAAATGAGTTCAATCGGAGTTCGTTTGTACCGGATCTTTACCCCCTAGGTTAAGGACATCACTTGTTGTAGTTCACAAATGACTAGAAAATTTTTTGGTGCAAATATATCAAGCACCAATGAACAACTTCACCGAATTTCCTATTTAAAATATCTTTTTAGCATGCAAGCCAATAAGGGTTAAGAAAGGTCCAAAAACAAAACAAACAACCATCTATCACCTAAATCCCAAATATTCCAAAAGATGCCTAACCAGCTCCTCTAACTCGACAATTCTTCAATGCATCTGATGCATAGCACTGTCATCCAACTAACAAATCTCCTGATATGTATCCATATGGTCCTCGAGGTCATGAACTTTCTTCTTGGTTGCCGCCAAGTCTCCGCGTAAAGTAGCAATCTGACAATCACAATAAGAACATCGGTTAATCCAAACTTCCTCCTGCTTCTTCAAAGTAGGCTCAATATGAGCTCTCGATGACGACGCAATGTCTCTAGCATGTCGGGTGGGTCCTCTTCGTATGACGAGTATAGACTAGCAATGGTGCAGTAGAAGCTCGCGACTCGGAAAGTGGAACGGATGGCTCGGAAATTACAGGCAGAGGGGTCTCAGACATAGGCTCAGTAGCGACACTAGGTGGGACTACCAATGGATCCAATGGTCGAGCAGTGACCACTGTGGCGTCCACTTCGGATGCTACTCCAAACGAACCTCCAATAACAAGTACAACTACAGCTGGTCCATCCACTAACGGCACTGTCCCTGACGATTGTCCAATCTCGAAGACTGAGGATGGAATAACCGCATCATTGTCATCGATCCACCCGTTACTCATATTCGCGTAATGTGGGTCAACCTGGCTTGCAAAAGTGGTAGGATCGGCATAAAAGGACGGGGTAAGATCGGCCAAGTTAACGAACTGTGAGATAGTGTGTGGTATCTCTGGTAGGACTAATGTCGGAGAGGTCTCAAATTCATGCTCGTTATCAGAGTCGTGATTCTCGATAATCTTTTGTGAGTGCAACATTATGTGACACAAGATAATCGTATTAAGTAAGTGTGTGTTCAAATAAAAAGGCAACTTAAAAACATAAGGCACAAATAAACAAATTAACACGTATGCCCATAAACTTCTCATTGTTTTCATACATGATCAAAATCCATGTTTATAAAATTTTGGCTTCGCAAATTTTGGGAATTATTCTCAAACCACACCGGTTCAAGTCTAGAATTTTTTGGAAAAACTTCCAGTTCACTACAACCATTAGCTCTAATACCAACTTCTGTCACACCCCAAAAACGTCGCAGCGGAAATACAAACGTGGCGGTGCCGGAGGTTGGTACCCATAATTATCTTAGTAGACGATGCATAATTATTTTTGGACGTTTAACTTAATTAAAACATATTGTTTAAAGTTTTAAATGTAAAACACAACCACAACATAGTTATTTGATCCTTTATGGATCTTAGTACAAACGGTCCCAAATAGTTTTAAAAGTTGTACAAAACATTATTTATTTAAGTTTGCGTCCACTAGCACAAGACAAGCCAAAAATCCCGAAGCTAAACTCAGATACCTGAATAACACGTTAAAACAAGTGTCAACACAAAATGGTTGGTGAGTTCATGAATTTAAAACTAAAAGTAAATTTCTCCACAATTTCTTTTAGGAAAAACCTTCTCATTTGAGAGTCTCTTTTCTTATTTATCAAACACATTTACGTAAATTTAATAAAATTCCCTTTTTTTTAATCCGAGGGTCAATTCTCTTGTCGCAAGCGTTTTTCCCAAAACCTTCGACTCAAATCATCGTCCCAAGGGTTTATATATTAAATTCTAGCATAAAAATTTCAGATTCATAGGTTGTAATGCCTATGAGCTACATATTAACAAACATATGAATCTGAAATTTTTATGCTAGAATTTTACCTCCAAAACGTAGCTCATAGGCATTGCAGAATATTTGGTCAATAAATAATTCTTAACTAAAAATAGGGGTAGTGAGCTACCTCCAAAACATTATATAAAACAGTAAAAAGAGGGGTAGTGATACTCACCTTTGGGTGCTTTTATTATAAATCAACTATTTCCACAACAAATTGATCGACGCGTCCTATTTTCAGGTAAGAATGATTTATTGACCAAATATTCTACAATATTTAAGTTTCTCCAAACTCATGATTTTCACATAACTTTATGATTTCTCAAAACGTCTTTATTTTTGGTTTTGTTGGTGTGTTTATATATATATATGTATATATATATATATATATATATATATATATATATATATATATATATATATATATATATATGTAGGGGTAAGATCAAATAAAAAGTTTATTTTGCCTAAGTAGGATGAGAAGGAATCTTAACCATTCATTTTTCAAATCAATGGTTAAGATGAAAGTGTAGGAGAAAGGAGGAATGCAAGGGTATCTTAGGAAAAACATATTTATAGACTTTCTCTCTCCACATGCAATGCACATGCATATTCCACCCTCATTTTTTAAACGTTCATAACTTTTTTATACGACATTATTTTTTCATAAAAATTTCACCGTAAAATCGAGCGTTTTTTTATCTTTAATTTGAGTACCATATTGCTATATAAAATATGAAGATTAAAAAACCCACTAAAATGTGTTGTATTTCTATGTTGTATAACATTTTTTGTGCTGGATTTTTGTACTATATTTTTGTGCTAAATTTTTTGTGCTGAATTTTATTGTCTTAGATTTTTTTTTTCTCAATTTTTTGTGCTAGATTTTTTTGTACTACATTTTTTTGTTGAATTTTTTCGTGCTATATTTTTTTTTGTACTAGATTTTTTTGTGCTATTTTTTTGTACTAGATTTTTTGTGCTAGATTTTTTTGTTCTAGATTTTTTTGTACTATATTTTTTTTGTTGTATTTAAAAAAAAACAAAAAGGGTGCCACATGTCATTTTCACTCCTATTTATAAGGACCAAAATGCCCTTCATTCCTACTTATTAGGAGTGCCACATGTCATCATCACAATCATTCTTAGGCTACTTAGGCAAAATCCACTTTTTAGTGGATCCTTCCCCTATATATGTATATGTATATATATATAGGGGGATGTTCATTTGAGAAGAAAATTAAATTGAGAAGAAAAAAAACAAATGGTACAATTGTAAAACATTAAATAATTTTTCTCTCATTTCATTTATTATTATGTTGAGTTAACTTTCGTTTTGCTCCCTATGGTTTGATCATTTTAACGGTTTTGCTCCAATAGTTTAAAAATAGCCATTTTCCTCCGTGATTTTCCTAACTTATCTTCATTTTGCTCCCCGCCTCTAATTCCATCAGGGAGGAAACTGGCGACAAACTCGAAAGATTAGGGAGCAAACTGGCGACAAACTCGAAAGATCAGGGAGGAAAATGGCTATTTTTAAACTATTGGAGCAAAACCGTTAAAATGACCAAACCACAGGGAGCAAAACGAAAGTTAACTCTATTATCTTTGACTAATTAATTAGTCCTAAAGACTATCATCCTCCACACTAAAATCTCTGCCTACACACATCAAAATTTATTCTACACGTTTTGAAATTTATCCTACACATAATGAAATTTACCTTACACAGCTCGTAATTCATCCTACACACCTCGTAATTCATCCCACACTTTAAATTATTTTTTTTCTTCTTTGAAAAAATATTTTTTTTTTTGGAAAATAAGTTACAAATTTAATGCAGTTAGCTATTTAAAAGGAAGACTACTAATTAATGATCTATCTAAGTTTATTCCACTATACAGGGGTATATATATATATATATATATATATATATATATATATATAAACGTGATCAAGAGAAAACGGTGAAAAGTGATATAATCAAAGCGGGGGGGGGGGGGGGGGTTGTCCTTTTATCTTATTTCCAATGCGTTTCTCAAAACACCGTTGTCATTTTTGGCGTGTAGGATTTTTTTTGGCGTGTAGTTAGAAACAATAACTACCTGACGTTTTATTGTTTTTTTAGATCTACCTCGATGAATTAACCATTTTTGTGTTGCATAGTAAACATTTTGGCATTTAAGACGTTCCCAAATTCATTAAAACCAATTAATAATTCAAAAATCTTGGCGTCCATGGCGTTCCCAAATTCATTATATACATTTAATAATTCAAACATTACATTTTTTTGGCGTTTTTGTAGATCTAACCAGTTGAATTAGTCCCTTATATCTTATAAGGGTAAATATCTTGGTGTTTATGTCGTTCTTAAATTCATTATAATTCATTAATAATTCAAAACATTACAGCTAAGACGAAATCAAACTAAGCTAATAGTCTTCTGTCGATGGTATTACATCAGAGATGTACCCAATGCTTTGTTCATCACTTTCTTCAGACTCATCATCATTATCTTGTTCATTGGCGTATAACGCCATAACCTCGTTTAGTATTTCTTACTAAAAAGACCCTTTTTGTCTCACCCCAACCGTTTGCGGAAACATCGGAGTGAGATGAAAACTAGATTGCTCATTACTCATAACACTAAATTATAATAAGTATTTACATAATAAATTCCATTTCATTGCTAAAAGAATCAATTACATTGTTTGAAATCAAATACAACAAGTTGAAACAAATGAATTACAATACAACGAGTATTTAAAACTTAAAATGCGTTTCTAGGCATCCAACTAAGTTCCGTCCATCATCAACATCGTCATAAACCTGCAACATGTTTTAAAAGCAAAGTTCAATACAAAAGTATTGGGGAGTACACAAGTTTTAGATACATAGCATAAGTATAAAAGAATTACTCAAATCCAGCATGGCAATTTTTTTGTATACGAGGCTGAACTCGCATGCATAACTAAAAGTCAAACCCGAGTGTCCACGAGAATAATGTGGATCCCTCGCCACCGAAATGAACGAGATCATTATGTATAATGTATAATGACTTAATGTTAGGATCTGAGTTTGGTTTTGATTGTGTTTTACGTTTGAATTAAGATGAAGATGAATGAGTTATGCAGCGGAATTAAGATGGAAGCAAACTTTTCACAATCAAACAGGAGAATTGCTTTTAATATACAAGTTTAACATTGAACCGAATGATTGAATTTAATTTCAACAACGATTACAATTTGCAAGTATGCAACAAACTCCCCCTCAGCCTGAGCTCACAGTATTTGTTCGTGCAGGAAGAAGATAGTGTAAGAGCTAATAGAACAGTACAGAGCACTGTTCTATTTAAAGGCACGAGCAAACCACTGAAGCATCTAAGCTGACGTCACCATGAAAGTGACATCTAACCTCCTAATAAACTCTAACTTCTGATCTATACAACCTCTGCTATGCTAACTACTGTTATTACATTTCATTACATAAAGACATCTAAACTACTGCTGCATCCTTCCACTGATGTGAACCCAGCAGTACTTTGTCATGATCAGCAGAGCTTGACTCAAGGCAGTAGATTGAACAACAGAGCTTTAGTCTTCCATCAGTCTTTTACTTGATCAACAGTTTGTAGGTCAGCAGTTTGTACGATCAGTAGATAGGAGGTCAGCAGATGTTGAAACCACTTTCAAGGGGAGAGACTTGAATACATAACATCTGCTTATTCTGGATCCACTGCTCTGATCCAGTTTTGGCTTTAATTATATGTTCCTTTGGTAGGGTTCAATCCCAACAATCTCCCCCTGGAACAGATAATGCCAAAACTCTTCATTATTTGTAGATCTTTATTGCCTTATCAGCAGTTCCCTTATTTTCCCTTTGAGTTGTAACTCAAAGGCTAAGGAATCTGTGACAACATCATCCCTGCTAAGTGGAAGATCAAGGAGATCCTGCAAATCTTCAAGACTTAGGCCAAGTGCTTGTTCCCTTGTTATTTTCTTCACTTCTCCACTAGACTTGAACACTGTCAGCACATGGGTCTGTTTGTTAGTTTTCCACTTTAGTACCTTTGAGTCTAGTGGGTTTCTTGGGAGATTTTTATTTGAAGAGGTGTTTGGTGATGCAGGCCTTGTGATGAATGTTTGAGCAGTGCTTGCAGGTTGATTCAGGCCAAGAGTATCAGCTATCATCTGCTTAATACCTTCTTTAACAAGCTCATCTCCTGCCATTAATTATGCCACTGTTTCAGTACCCAATTGTTGTGTTTGCTTTCTTTTGTAGATAGCAGCACCAGCTGGAGCAGTAGCTCTCCTGATTTGCAGCTTTGATGGTCTTTTTGAAACCTCTGCTTCAGGGTAGTCAGGTTTTTTTGGAACTGTGGGATCTTTCTTCCTTAATTCCTCCAACCTTTTGTAGGTGGCCCTGACTATATCTTCTTTCCATCTTGGAACTTGATTTTTAGACCCATAGTCAGCAGCAACTAATTCCTCTTTCATTCTCTTCAGCTCTAGTGTCTTTTCAGGCACATTCCTTTTGTACTTTGACCAATCTGGAGGAGTGTGTTTGACCTTATTCTTTATCATTTCTTGAATCCTGGCTGCTTCTTGTTCAAGCTCAGGAATGGTCCACTCCTTGTACATATGCTTTTCTCCCTTGTACTTCTTGGTTGCCATGATGCTTTCAATGTAGTCTTTTCTCAAAGTTTCATCTGCTTTCTCTGAGATTTGTTGAGAGACATTTTTTGCAAATTGCTCTAAGGATCTGACTTGAGTAAATAGGAACTGATAATGCCTTTGAATTTCTCTGTCAGTTTTTCCTTGAGAGTTTCTTTTGGAAATATTCTCTGCCTGTTTACCCTTAACTTTCAAATATTCTTCAATGTTGTTAGGCCTTGGATATCCTTTAACTGATGGCAACTTCCTTTTAGCAGGGTTATCCTCATAGTAGAAGGACTTGATCTCTTCTCTAACTGCTTCAAGTTCTAGAGGAAATTGGACACATGCAGGAGTGATAATAGGGATTGGTTGTTGTACTGGAGCTGATGAGAGAGGAACATGGTTTGGAATAAGTGCAAGTGATTGTGAAGATGTTGGTGGTGGTGATGGTGAATCATCATCTGGTATGAAAATCCTTCTCCTTTTTATTGTAGGAGAGGCAGATGATGTTTTGGGTGGATCAATGGTGGTGATTTGAGTGGCAGTGATTTGTGATTGACTAACAGTTGTTGAAACAACTGGTGTTTCAACCACTGTTGTCATTACAACAGATGTTGTAACATCTGATGTCTTCTGCTTTTTGGCAGGAGGAGATGATGGTGGTGGTAAGGCAGTGGTTGTGGTGTGTGTTGAAGTGGTGTGTGTTGAAGCGATAGCAGATGTTGATACAGCAGGAGTTACAACAACTGTTTGGGTGGAGGTTTGATGTTGGGGGCTTTTGGACGGTGGTTTTGGAGTATGCTTTGTGAGTCTGGATGGTGTGGACTTGGGTTCCCTCACTTTTCTAGTGGGATTTCTTTTTGGCTCAGGATTTTTAACATCCTTTGGCTCAGAACAACCCTGCGCATTCAGCTCCATATAAGCTTTTTTCTCCTCATTCCATCTTGACATATCCTTTGCCGCTCTGTCCCTTTTTACACTTGCTATAGCTTCATCAAGTGCATTTTAGGTAACATCAACCTTTTTGCTACCATCTGGCAAGGGAAACTTTCTAGTCATAGCATCTTTTTCTGGTTCAATGTAAAGACCATCATCTATTCCCTTCTTCTTCCACTCCTGAATTTTCTCCCCCTTTTTGGCATTATCTGGGGGTAATTGATCAATGAAAAGAACAGTTGGAGGAGCAGTGCCAGTGGTTTTCATTATATGGGCCTTGATAGCCTTAATGTCTGCTTGTGTGTTCTTGAACCTAGACTCCATTGTGTTTCTCAGCTCTTGTACATGTATTGCATGTTGCTGATCAGCCATTTGTTTTTGTTGGTGGAGAAAAGGTTGGAAGAAGTTCCATATCTCATCTGCAGCAGGTGCTTGTGGTGGAGCAGGTGCTTGAGGTGGAGCAACAGTGGATTGTACCTTTTGTACTGTCACCAACTGATGCAGCATTTCTTTGATTTCTGCTACAGTGGTATCCAGTTTTTCAACTCGTTCCGTCAATTCCAAGTATTTTAAACCATCACCCAATTTAATGGGATCATCTGATTTCCCACTAGCAGTCGTTTTATCAGTGGTTGAGGTAGGGAGTGTACTCCAAACATTAACCACTGATGCCCCTTTTTCTTGGTACTGGGGTCTTCTTCCTTCAACACTTAACAACCTTTTGATGTTGCGAGTGGTTAAAACAAATCCACTGGTGGATGTCAGAGGTGCTATGGAAGGAATTGCCTCCAAGGAAGTCTTATTGATGTAACCACTGTCCAAATGCAAACCAGTGGGTTCAACACTTGTAGTGGCTGCTTCACTTGGACTACCACCAAGAATTACTTGTAACTCAAGGGGTGTAACCTCCTCAGGTCTTGTTGGTGGGTTAACTATGATTGATACATCAGACCCAGTTGTTTGTTGAAGTATATTCTCATTGATAGGTGATTGAGAAGGACTGGTTTGTGCCTGGTTCAGATCAATAGCATCCAACAAAAGTTTAGTTGGTGGGGGAATTGTGTAGGTGAGGTTGGGTGTAGAAAGAGAATTTGCCCCGGGCATTGGGTTGTGGATGATGGAAGCGAGTGATTCCAGAGCATCATATTGTGGTGTCCCTATATGTACAACTTGTTCTTTTTGAGAAGAAGCAGGAGGAGTTTTGGTTATGGGTTGAGATATTTGTACCAACTGCTATGAGGAAGTAGCAGCAGTGGTTTCTTGTGACTTTTGTGCTGTCACTGGCAGTTGCTCTGGTATCTCATCCTCCAGAGTTACCTTTTTGATGGGTTTGGGGGGGGGGGGTTTGAGTTTTATTTTGCTTTGGCTATTTGGTGATTTTAGGTGTGGGTTTCAAAGCAGTTGTTTTGCTACTTTGATCACCTTGAGCAGTGGGCTCAGCAGCAGATACCTGAGGAGCAGTATTAGCTGCTAAATTCTGCTCAGGCACCTCTGCTTGTGTTTTGCAAGGTGTTGACATTCTTGTGAAAGTTTCAGCAATTAAGCTGTGCATTTGAAGAGATTCACCTTGTTTTATTGCAGCAGCATCATTCTTACCAAGTTTCTTTTCAAAATAATAACTTAGAAATCTTGGAAATAGTAAGAATGCCTTTGTTTCAACATTTTTAACCAGATCATTAAAGATTACCTGAGAATAATTAAAATTTTCTTCTTGAATAATAGCATACCCCAGGTTTTGAATCTTTAATGGTATTTCATTAAAAGCAGTGGTTTTGTTTGAAACACACATTAGGAGGGTATGAAATAAAAACCTTGTTGCAGAAGGGAAGAAACCTTTTTGTAAGGTATCCCTCTTCATCATTGTATCTGCCTACCCTCTTTCAATAAAGTCAGTTTTTAACTCGTTTTTAGGAAAATAAGTTATACCTTTCTGATCATCGAGTTGAAAGACCTCCGAGATGGATTGTGGTGTAATTTTGACAGCTTTACCCTTTAGACAAGAGTTAATGGCTATGACAGTCTCACCTTGTGTGTCAAGGGTTACATTTTTCCAGAACTCTCTTTGGGTCGCCAAGTAAATTGGTGCATCTGCTGTTAACAAAGTTTTATACTTTGATGCAGACATGATATCAATGATGGAGTCGAAAATATCAGTGGTACCGGGTTTTGTGAGAAGACCCAGAAGGTTGTGAGACGGTTTGTGTGGGATTTCGATGGGTTTAGCCTTTTGAGAGGCCTCTTTTGAAGATGCTTTGGAAGTGGGGTTTGCAGATGACTTCGATTTTGTCATTTTGGAGATGATGATCGAAGAAGGTTGTGAAGGAATTTGAGGAAAAACTGCTTTGAGAAGAGAATTTTTATGAATTCAATTCGACTGTAAAACCCTGTTTGGGGTTTTGAAAAGGGGTTTTATGGAGAAAAAAGTGAATGCTGACGTGGCAGCGGTTACAAAAGGACTGTCCACAATGTACTGTCCACGTGCCAACCTCTGATGAAATGAAGGACAGTACTTTTATGAAAACTACTGATGAAAGGCAGTGGTTACAACGGTAACAAATGGAAGCAGTGGATGATTTTTACTATCAGCAGATAGCACATCAGTGGATAAAACACTAATTTTGAGCATCAGTGCTTATCATAAAAATGAGAGAAAAGGGGATGACTTTCAGCAGTGGACAGACTTTGAAGTAGAGCAGACTTTTGAACAACCAGTGGTTATGGCAGACTTTTAAGGATTTTAATGAAAACTTCATTTTTAGCTATTTTTAAGGATGGATTTTTGATTTTCTGAAAACATTTTAATGCTTTTATTCATAGAAAAACAAGATGTTGCTTGTTATTCCATGTTTAGCATGTCAATCCTAGAGACCAAGCTTTCAAAGGTGGATGTATCTAATGCTTTTGTGAGCACATCTGCCAGCTGGTCTTTAGTTGGAACATGATGCAGAGAAATCAAACCTTTTTCATAGCAATCCCTCACAAAGTGATGTCTGATGTCGATGTGTTTTGTGGTTGAGTGGGAAACTGGATTTTTGATGATATTTTCTGCTGCCTGACTGTCCAACATGAGTGGTGTCTTCAAGGCAGTGATACCAAAATCCAGCAACTGATTTTGAAGCCAGAGCAGTTGGGCTATACAGCTTGCAGCAGCTATATATTCTGCTTCAGCAGTGGATGTTGAAACAGCTGCTTGCTTTTTGCTTTGCCATGAAACTAAGCATTCACCTAGAAACTGGCACCCTCCTGAAGTGGACTTCCTTGTGGTGTTACATCCAGCAAAATCACTGTCTGAAAATCCTGAAAGCTTGATATTCCAATTAGCTGGATACCAGATACCAAGTGTGGGAGCACTTTTTATGTATCTGAATATCCTTTTTACAGCAATAAGGTTGGATTTCCTAGGGGCTAACTGACTTCTTGCACAAACACATGTTGCAAACATGATGTCTGGCCTAGATGCAGTTAGGTACAATAAAGACCCAATCATGCTTCTATAAAGTGTTTGGTCAATCAGCTCATTGACGTGATTGTCGTGGTCACGCAAATTTAATCCCAATAACAACTATATAGATAGCGGTAAGTGGGTATCGAACACAGCGAGTTTGTGGAATGTGTGTTATTTGAAGATTTATCTAAGTTACCTAAAATTAAACTAATTGCAAGAAAAGTAAATTCAGGGATTTGGTTGTTTGGTTTTAATTATCTAGAATTACTAAATTAGAATACAAATCAAAGTCAAGTTTTGTAACAGATAAGAGGATAGTGATCATCCCGAGTTTCAAGTTTTAAGTGACAACTAACGTTCATGTTCAACTGGAAAGAACCACATAGACATGGCTCATGTAAGATCAATTGTTTGTGATGAAAGGGAACTAAGTACTCGGATTCCTAGAACGCGAGGTTGTTACCCGATGGCCAATCAACACATATCCAACCTTAATCCCTCCCATGATATCTCGATTGCCAACGGCACCAAGAACGTATGGTTTAGAACTATGATCAAACATACATCAACAATTTACAAACAACCAATCAAACACCATAATAAACTAACAACACATGCACAGTCTAATATTCCAGAAATTAAAGAACAAGCATAATTGTCACAAATAAAACCTTACATCCGAGACGATCACCAAGCAAACCTAGCCGCTCATAGTGTTATGAACCATCATCACAATCGAACCTTTGTCAATTCGAATCAAAAACAAAGTCCTCATGTTTTTTATCACTCAAGAACACAAAAAGGAGAGACAAAAATCGCCCCTCAACTCTCCAAAACCGTCCAATGATGAGATCACTTCAAAAGACACAATAAAAACTGATTTATGAGGGCAGTTACACTTTGGATCGCAGCCACCACCGTAAATTACGGCTCCACCGTAATTTACGGTGGACATAAAATGTTTACGGTGCTATTTCTCTGATTTACGGTAACCACCAGGTGTATGTCAGGTCCACTTTCAATGTCTACACATGAGCCCAAAAATTAAGTCAACTGCCACAACTTGCATATGTCGGCCCATCTCTCTATTCGGCCCAAGATCACGTGAATTGTTTTTGTCTTTTCTTGCCATAAATGTATATGTTTATATGTTCGATATGTGTGTATCCACTTGAATTAAAGCTGCCAACCAACCCTCAAAGTTTGCGTGTATGTATGATGATTATGTTGGTGTGAAAAGTCAAAACCCTCACAACACATTTTGTCAGCTGCCAAGATAGTCCACGTCCCACCATCCAACATGTGACTAGGAACTTTTGTCACCTCCAAAGTCCAAAATGATAATAATGTTGCTGTTGACTTGATGCTTCCAAGAAAGTCACCCTCAAAACCTTGTATGTATGTTGTGTTTTTTTTTTGTGGCGGCCCAATCAAAGAATGGATCATGTGCTTGTTGACTTTAATCCTTGTGATGACTGCCGCCCAAAATGTATGTGATGATTATGTTTGTTTCTCCATAAGTCCCCCCATATGTATATTTAAACATCACGTGATGTTGTGAACCCAAGATGTGCCGCCCACTAAATCCAATCATGTGCGGCCCATCTCTGATCTGCCGTGTATATGATGATTATGTTCTTGACCTTTTTTTTCATTGTTTTTATCTCTAAATCCCTCATCTTGAGTACTTTAACACCTGCACATCAGTTCATCTAGTGGTTACCAAGTTCAAACAATTAACCGAATAAAGTAGGGAATATGTATATATTTAGACCTTCCAAGGGTTGTCCTACGGACCACCCGTCACATCCCCACACTTACCCGTTGCTTGTCCCAAGCAACCCATTCAACAACTATTCAAAACCACAAGCGATCAATTATACAAACCAAGCTAAATGTGCCGTCCTTTTACTAACTTTCAATCATACCACAAGACACACCCCTCACACAAAATCTCTTGGTTACAAGAATTATTAACATAATGCTAAACCACTCAATGCGTGTGTGTGTGTGCGACAATAAGCTTGTATACAAATCAAGTTTCCTCCTAACAAATATCTAACATGCTTTAGAATCAAAGGGACTTGCGGGTTGCAACGGGGCTAGGTGTAAAGGTAGGAAAATGGTGGAATACATATGAAAGAGCTAATTGATTTGACCCGGTTTATTTATTTCTACTACTACGAAGCAAACACCAAAAATAAATACAAAGCTTCTTGACATTCTCAACTCTATTGCAACTAAATACTTCTTTTTGTATTTTTCTCATATTTTTTTTCTTTCCTTTTTTTTTTTTTTCATAACACATCAAATTCAACAATATATACAAGAACATCAATACTACATACTAAATCTCCTAAACCGGGTCATCTCAAAAGGTAAAATTTTTGTAGGAAGTAGGTTTGGGTCACAACCGAATGGTTTAAGGCTCAAACATGGCTTTCTAAAGACCAAACCCCCACCCCTCACAATACCAAGCTCATATATGTAAAGTATGAGGTCCAACCCACCAATCCCGCACTCTCACACATCTAGACGAGGCTTCCTAAAAGTCCCCCTATCATTTTCAAAAGCATGCCAATTCTAGGATTTAACAAGAATTCGTACACAAGTTCTATTAACACAATAAACACACACCGCCACTCAAAACAAAGAAAGCATCATTAATAATCATATGTGGCTCAAACACTCACCAAGAAAAGACTAGGAATGGGTGTCGGTGTGTCAAATGGCACAATATCAAGCTTTCAAATTTTTACACTTTTCGCTTGAATTTACAAAAATTTTAAAATTCTCAAAAATTCCCCCATCCCCACACTTGGGATACATTGTCCCAATGTATGGTTTTGAGGAAAAGATCGCTTTAACCAAGAACATCAGCAATTGCTTATACTCTCAAACCCCAAATTTCTTTTTTTTTTTAATTTTAATTATTAAAAACACCACCAATTCCTTCACAACCCATAAACTAAACACATCAAAACACCACCCAACCGCCCAACCAAAAACTTAAACATGAATATATACAAAAGGGCACAAGATGAGAACAAGACACGACCTGATTAGTAAATCAGCAGTGTTGGTAGTGATGCAGCTGCGGTGATCGAACCGGTTCAAAAACATCTCTTAGATTCGCCGATATCTCAACAGGGATGTTGCCAAACATCCCCACACTTGAATCATTGCATCCGCGAGGGTTGAAACGTAATAACCTGCCAACACACAAACACAACACCAAAACAAAACCAAACAAAGCAAAACAAAACAAAACAAAACACAAATACAATACTCTACATCCTCGGGCTGCCTCCCGAGAGCGCTAAGTTTAAAGGTCTTCAGCCAGACCATACCTGATATGTGTTATGGTGGTCTTAATGCACACTTACCCACGGCATTTCCAACAAATGCCCTGAAATTTACATGCCATCTCCATAGATTTGTCAGTCTATTTGGCATGTTAAAGCTGCTCTTGCGGGCTTTGCTAGTCCACTTCATGACATATACCTTAATGTCTGGTAGTTTCACCCTTCTCATCTTGTTTCTCGAACCCTCTTCCCCACACTTGTTAATTTGAATTATGGGAAGAGGTTCGGTACACATATCCATCCCATCAGTCTGCTCTACCTCATAATTTGCACACATCATCTGATCTACAAGTGACTCTTCATCAGATAAAAGACTCATTGGTGTGGTATTATCCTCCACAACCTCCTCCTTCATGTGAGAATAATCTCTAATATCGTCAGGTAATGGTGAGAGGCGTTCTTCTATCTCTATCTTCAATTTTAAAGTGTGACACTTAGAAACTAAGCAGCTGATTCGGTCTTCATCGGACAGGTTGGGTGTTGCTAAATATTGCTCGAGTTTGGACAAAGTTACTTCCAATACAGCAAGCTCTTTTTCCTCCTCGGTCTCATAAACATAAACACCCTCGGGCTCAGAATATTCTTCGGGATGATATTGTCGATATCCCTGATACGGTCTATAGATGCGCGCTTCCATCATATTTTTATTCCAATACTTCGGGTTTTCCGAATACACCGGGCACACATCATAATCATAAGTGTGATCGCGACCGCAACAAAAACATAGATCATCCATCCTTGCCTCATAATAAACTTCCTCGTCCCGATCGTATCCATATGAATAATAGTCATCCTCCATTTCTGATTCATAATCGTCAACGTATGATGGAGGTGGAAGCTGTGAAACATAAGACACCGGTTTTCCATGTGCCCTCCTGTAGTGAGCCTCGTGGCAACCAATACATGGATGTCGTGGACCCCCGCACAATCTACACGTAAATAAGCTGAAATTTGTGTAATGCCCTGTCATCCTGCACAACACAACTCAACTACCAAGTGTAAATCATGAACATAAAAGAAATCTTTTTGGTTTTTTTTAAATTTTTTTTCTTTTAATTTTTCAAACTAATACACAAGATAACACACGTTGCGCACTACTCCCCGGCAACGGCGCCAAAATTTGACGTGATTGTCGTGGTCACGCAAATTTAATCCCAATAACAACTATATAGATAGCGGTAAGTGGGTATCGAACACAGGGAGTTTGTGGAATGTGTGTTATTTGAAGATTTATCTAAGTTACCTAAAATTAAACTAATTGCAAGAAAAGTAAATTCACGGATTTGGTTGTTTGGTTTTAATTATCTAGAATTACTAAATTAGAATACAAATCAAAGTCAAGTTTTGTAACAGATAAGAGGATAGTGATCATCCCGAGTTTCAAGTTTTAAGTGACAACTAACGTTCATGTTCAACTGGAAAGAACCACATAGACATGGCTCATGTAAGATCAATTGTTTGTGATGAAAGGGAACTAAGTACTCGGATTCCTAGAACGCGAGGTTGTTACCCGATGACCAATCAACACATATCCAACCTTAATCCCTCCCATGATATCTCGATTGCCAACGGCACCAAGAACGTATGGTTTAGAACTATGATCAAACATACATCAACAATTTACAAACAACCAATCAAACACCATAATAAACTAACAACACATGCACAGTCTAATATTCCAGAAATTAAAGAACAAGCATAATTGTCACAAATAAAACCTTACATCCGAGACGATCACCAAGCAAACCTAGCCGCTCATAGTGTTATGAACCATCATCACAATCGAACCTTTGTCAATTCGAATCAAAAACAAAGTCCTCATGTTTTTGATCACTCAAGAACACAAAAAGGAGAGACAAAAATCGCCCCTCAACTCTCCAAAACCGTCCAATGATGAGATCACTTCAAAAGACACAATAAAAACTGATTTATGAGGGCAGTTACACTTTGGATCGCAGCCACCACCGTAAATTACGGCTCCACCGTAATTTACGGTGGACATAAAATGTTTACGGTGCTATTTCTCTGATTTACGGCAACCACCAGGTGTATGTCAGGTCCACTTTCAATGTCTACACATGAGCCCAAAAATTAAGTCAACTGCCACAACTTGCATATGTCGGCCCATCTCTCTATTCGGCCCAAGATCACGTGAATTGTTTTTGTCTTTTCTTGCCATCAATGTATATGTTTATATGTTCGATATGTGTGTATCCAGTTGAATTAAAGCTGCCAACCAACCCTCAAAGTTTGCGTGTATGTATGATGATTATGTTGGTGTGAAAAGTCAAAACCCTCACAACACATTTTGTCAGCTGCCAAGATAGTCCACGTCCCACCATCCAACATGTGACTAGGAACTTTTGTCACCTCCAAAGTCCAAAATGATAATAATGTTGCTGTTGACTTGATGCTTCCAAGAAAGTCACCCTCAAAACCTTGTATGTATGTTGTGTTTTTTTTTGTGGCGGCCCAATCAAAGAATGGATCATGTGCTTGTTGACTTTAATCCTTGTGATGACTGCCGCCCAAAATGTATGTGATGATTATGTTTGTTTCTCCATAAGTCCCCCCATATGTATATTTAAACATCACGTGATGTTGTGAACCCAAGATGTGCCGCCCACTAAATCCAATCATGTGCGGCCCATCTCTGATCTGCCGTGTATATGATGATTATGTTCTTGACCTTTTTTTCATTGTTTTTATCTCTAAATCCCTCATCTTGAGTACTTTAACACCTGCACATCAGTTCATCTAGTGGTTACCAAGTTCAAACAATTAACCGAATAAAGTAGGGAATATGCATATATTTAGACCTTCCAAGGGTTGTCCTACGGACCACCCGTGACTCATCCTTTTCATCAGACATGACTAGCTTATTGGTTGCCATGGGTGTGCTGCATGGTTTACAATCATTCATATCAAATTTATTTAAAAGTTCTTTAGCATATTTGCTTTGATGAATGAAAGTTCCATTTTGCATTTGCTGAACTTGGAGACCAAGAAAGCATTGCAGCTCACCCATTGCACTCATTTCAAACTCAGCTGTCATGAGTTGCCTAAACTCTTCACACATTTTATGACATGTGCTTCCAAAAATAATGTCATCCACATAAATTTGGACAATCATTAAATCCTTTCCTCTCCATTTTAAAAACAGTGTTTTATCAATGGTACCTCTTTTGAAACCATTTGAGAGTAGAAAGGTGGAAAGAGTTTTATACCAGGCCCTAGGTGCTTGTTTCAGGCCATACAAGGCTTTGTTTAGCCTGTAGACATGATCTGGATAAAATGGATCCTCAAAACCTGGAGGTTGACAAACATACACCTCTTCTTGAATTGTACCATAGAGGAAAGCACTTTTGATATCCATTTGGAACACCTTCATGTTGTGGTTGACAGCAAAGGCCATGAACAATCTTATAGCTTCCAATCTTGCTACAGGGGCGAATGTTTCATCATAATCAATCCCCTCTTCCTGTCTGTAACCTTGAACCACAAGCCTGGCTTTATTCTTGACAACAATGCCCCTTTCATCAGTTTTGTTTTTGAAGACCCACTTTGTGTCGATGGGACTTACATCTTTTGGCAGTGGTACAAGCTCCCATACTTGTTGTCTTTTAAACTGTTGGAGCTCCTCTTGCATGGCTTCTACCTAGCTGTTGTCTTTCAGTGCCTCTTGGTACTTGATTGGCTGATGGAGTGATAGAAAACCAGCAAAAAGACAAATGTTTTGAGTTTGGCTTCTTGTGAGCACCCCTTCATTGATGTTGCCAATGATTTGGTCAGGTGGATGAGATCTCAAGAAGATTAAATCTCCTTGGTATGGTATGAAGGCATTTGTTTGTGAAGGCTGCAGATGTGTATCATCTGAGCTAACCACTGCTGGTGACTTTGATGATCCAGCAGTGGCTTCAAAAGGTGGTGGAATTGGAGGTAATGGTGTGGACACATGCTGACTTTTATCCACTGTTTGGGGACTTTTGTCAGCAGTGTTTGATGATGTGGAAGCAGTAGTTGATGGGCTACTTTGGTCAACAACTGTTGAGGCAGCAGTGGTTGAGCTTTGACAGCTGTTTTGTACAACTGATGCTTTACCCATTGTGGCAGACTTTTGTTGAGGAATGATGATCTCAAACCCATAGTCTGGTGATGAATCCTCTGATGGACCTGCACTGTTAGTCTTGACAGCAGTATTTCCAAAAGTGAATTTATCAAGATCAAACAAATCAGCAGGATTTGCTGGGATTTTTATTGATGAAAGTTCATTGAACTTTACATTCAAGGTCTCCTCCACTGCTTTGGTCCGTGTATTAAACACTTTGTAGGCCTTGGCAGTGGTTGAGTATCCCAGGTGATAACCACAATCTATTTTGGCTGCAAATTTTGAGATGGAATCTTTTAAATTCAAGATAAAGCATGGGCAGCCAAATACTTTAAAGTATGAGATCAGTGGTTTGATTTTATACAGAATTTCATAAGCAGTCTTTTTGTGCCTGGGGTTTATTAAAACTCTGTTTTGGACATAGCAAGCAGTGTTTACTGCCTCTGCCCAGAAGGTCAAAGGCAAACCTGAGTCAACAAGCATGGTCCTAGCAGCTTCAATCAGTGTCCTATTCTTTCTTTCAACTACCCCATTTGCTCTGGTGTTCTAGGGATGCTGTACTGCCTTACAATCCTTTTCTTCACATAGATAGCATCCAACTCCTTATTTTTGAATTCTGTGCCATTGTCACTCCTGAAGACTTTGACTGGAAGGTCAAATTGCTTTTCAACCTGTATCACAAAGTCTTGCAAAATGCTTGCAGTCTCATCTTTTGAGTGTAAAAAGAATGTCCATGTAAACCTAGAGAAGTCATCAATAATAACCAAACAATATCTCTTCTTCTTGAGACTCATGACTTGAACTGGGCCAAACAAATCCATGTGCAGCATTTGCAAACACTGGGTTGTTTTGGACTCTTCAATGGACTTAAAGGAGCTTTTATGCTGTTTTCCTTTTAAACAGGAAACACAATGCTCAGGACATGAAAACAATTTTTGTGGTAAACCTCTTACCAGACCATTTTTTGAAATTTCAGTGATTGTCTTGAGATTTGTGTGCCCCAATCTTCTGTGCCAAAGTTCTGTCTCTTTGTTAGAGGCAGTTGAGAACAGACATGCATCAGTTATGGGATTCTCTTTTGACATATCAACAACATAAACATTGCCACTTCTTTGAGCAACAAGTTTTGTTTTTCCAGTTTTTATTATTGCTTCAATCTTTTCAACCATTTCTGGTCCAACAATCCTACAACACTCCTTTGTGAAGAATGATCCATACCCCTTATCACTCATTTGTGAAACACTCAGGAGGTTGAATTTTAGATTGTCTATCAGATTGACATTTTCAAATTTTACATTTCCAGTTTGTACTGTACCAGACCCAAGAACTTTCCCTTTACTATTATTGCCAAAGGATATATCACCCCCTCCATGGATTTTGAAATCTTTGAGAAGGGCTTTACATCCTGTTATGTGCCTGGAACCTCCACTATCTACATACCAAAGACTATCTAAGCATGCAGAAGCTCCCTGCACATGAAGTAAAAGGATTAGTTCATTAGGGTCTCCAAAGCCAATAAGGCTTTGGATGGGGTCTCAACAGTGTCTGGGATGAGTTCAGATGCATGGGCAGTGGTTAGGTCAGGGGTTTGGACAGTTTTGGGACTGTTTCTCTCTAACCACTGTTGTGGGTTTTGACCAATCACCTGCTGATAACCAAAAGGATGCATGTTCACTCTTGGTTTAGAGGGCCTTTTATAGGTCTCATAAATGTGTGGAATCCTTTGGTAAGATGATTGTCCCTTGCCTCTTCTGAATTGGTTGGCAGGGGGTGTATCAGTCACTTGAACATCTCTTTGGACAGATGTTTGATTCAGCTGTTTTGTAACAGCTGTTTGGACTGGCACAAAAAAGTGGTTGGGTCTTGGTAAATTTGACAGATGATGTTGATGGACTCAAGGATGTTTTAGCAGTGTATTCATTCTTTTTCACATCAAAGTTTTTGAGATACACACATGCTTGAGTTTTGTTGTTTGTTTTACCACAGATGGTGCAGCTTTCAGCAGGAACAATGCCACTTGTTTTGTTTAGATAAAATGCTTTTAGATGAAAACAGTCTTTTGTTAGATGGTTTCTCTTTTCACAAAATTCACAAAACAAGTTTTTGACCTTTTCTCCTTTCTTCCTTTTCTCAGACTCCTTTGCAACAGAGTTTTGAACCACTGTTGGGATGTGTTTGATAGGAATGACCTTTGCTTTTAGAGCTGTGACACCATCAGTGGTTGTACAGTCCATGGGCTTGAAATTTTCAAGAATGTCACACTCATCAGACCATGTGGGTTTAAATTGGTATTTCTCAATTTCCTCAAAAATTGAGGATCCCACAGATCTTTCCAAAGTGATTTTGTTACCAAGTTTGTCGGTTATTTTAACCTCTTGGCCATTCTTGTTGGTTGGTATAATTTCAGATGAACCAGCTTGTTTTCCAGCAGTGATTTCAAGATCATCATATTTTCTATATCCTATACCAAACTTAACATTGCTTTCAAGCTGTTTCTCAAGCATAACCTCATACCCTTTGCAAGATTTCACCCATCTTTCACAGGTGATCTGGGTGGACTCCAACTCCTTTTTGCAAACTTGGTATTTTTCTACCATAGTTTGGAGTTGAGTTTTGGTTATGCTCTGCTCTTCTTTGAGACTGCTGATCTCTTTATCTTTTTCAGCCAATTTGTTTCTAAGTTCTTTTAATGACTTTTCAAATTTGACTTCATCAGTTAAGATTTTATCCCTAAGGTTTTCATTTACCTCTTTGATGTTAGCAAATGCAATAATGCATTTGTCTGAACACAGTTTTTCAAGAACTTGAGGTGATACCTTGGCAGCAGCCATCATGGCACAATCACATTGATGATCCTCTTCATCATCAGCTCTTACTTCTTTCTCACCTGCTTTCTTCTCTTCCTTGTCTTCTTTGTCTTCTTTGGACCAGGGGTCAGACAGTGGTTCAATCAGGGTTTCTGAATTTTCTCCCAACAGTAGTTCAATAGCAACTGCAGTAACCACTGCTTCAGTCACCTCATCCACTGTTTCAGCACTTAGCTGTTCACCTTCAGTTTCTACCCCCTCTGGTATTGACTCTAATGCCATCAAACAAAATTCATCATTAGAAGGTTCATTAAAAGCATTGAGTGCAAAATTTTAATCACCAAGCTCTTCAGGCATGCTGCTCTAGTCAACAAAACCTTGGGTGAAAAAGCTTTGTTGATCTGGTTGTACCACTGTTGGAGCAGCTTGTTGAGGTGCAACAGGTTGCACTTGTGCCTGAGGGACAGGGGTTTGAACATACTTAATTTGTGGAATAGTGGTTTGAACATAATGCACAGGCACAGGGGTTGCAGCATAGTGAGCAGTGTTAACATGGGCTGCAGGGGTATATTGGGTATAGTGAACAGTGCTTTGATTTTGTGGTCTAGGGTTTGAGCTGGGATGAGTGATTATAGGACCAGTGGTTTGACTCCTGCATTCCCTAGCAAAATGACCTAGCCTATTGCACTTATAGCACTTGATTTTTGACTTTTCCAACCCCACTTTTAAATTCCCATGTAACCCTGGGAATTTTCTCCCTGTTCTTTTGTAGAATTTGCTTGTTCTAACACTAAGCAAAGCCAATTGATGCAAAATGTCCATTTCTTCTAAGTCAGTGGGATCAAAGTGTTGCAAATCATTGAGTTCAAAGCACAAGTTATCTAACATTTGGTTTTCACAATTTGCAGTAAAAGCGTAATTTGCAGAGTGAGGATCAGGGTTGTTAAAATTTCCACCAGCAGTTATATCAATAAAGTGATCATAACCCTGATCCTTACCACTGCTACCAGATTCTTCCTGACCAAAAAGAGCTGTGCTACCGAATGAATAATCATCAGCAACTTTGCCAGACTCTTGCAACTTCTTTTTCTGGTTTAGCTCCCTTTCATAGGTTAGGAGTCTACCATGAAGTTGAGTCAGGGTCAGATCTTTGAACTCAGCAGAGTTTCTAGTAACAAATGCAATGGTGTCCCATTTTTCTGGTAGTGATCTAAGGAACCTGCTATTTTGAGTTGAATTTGGAAATGTTACTTTAACAAGCCTTAGTTCACTAATGAGACAACTGAATCGCTCAAATTGCTGAGTCAATGATTCACCCTTGATGTGACAAAATGTTTCATACTGCTGATTCAGAATTTCCCTATTGTTTTCAATAACTTCTTCTGTCCCCCCAAACTATTCCTTCAGTGCATCCCATAGCTCTTTGGCACTGTTACAATGTAACAGTCCAGTATAGATTTCATTGGGTAATGCAGATGCTATGATGCTAAATGCTTTGGCATCGAGTTCGAACTTTTGAAAATCAGTTTCAGTATAGTTTTCAGTTGGTTTAGGAACGAACTTCTTTGCATCCTCAGCACTTGGCACCATAGGAACATGGGGACCTAAAACAACAGACCTCCAACATCCAGTGTTCTGTTGAGCTAGGATGTGACCCATCCTTCACTCCCAGATGTTGTACTCATTACGTTTAAGCATGGGTGGTTTGAAAAGAGAGCCAATGTTATTCTTATCATCTTGTGATTGTGACGTCATCCTGGTTGTTTTACAGGCACTGATTAATCAACTTTGATGGTGATTAAACCTTGCTCTGTTTTTCAACAAAACGAACAAACTATCAGTATCAACTTTTATGAGCTGAACTATTTACGTCAAAATGATTGTTAAATCAAATTTGACTGTCCAAGCTCTGATAGCAATTATTAGGATCTGAGTTTGGTTTTGATTGTGTTTTACATTTGAATTAAGATGAAGATGAATGAGTTGTGCAGCGGAATTAAGATGGAAGCAAACTTTTCACAATCAAACAGGAGAATTGCTTTTAACATACAAGTTTAACATTGAACCGAATGATTGAATTTAATTTCAACAACGATTACAATTTGCAAGTATGCAACAAACTCCCCCTCAGCCTGAGCTCACAGTATTTGTTCGTGCAGGAAGAAGATAGTGTAAGAGCTAATAGAACAGTACAGAGCACTATTCTATTTATAGGCACGAGCAAACCACTGAAGCATCTACGCTGACGTCACCATGAAAGCGACATCTAACCTCCTAACAAACTCTAACCTCTGATCTATACAACCTCTGCTATGCTAACTACTGTTATTACATTTCATTACATAAAGACATCTAAACTACTGCTGCATCCTTCCACTGATGTGAACCCAGCAGTACTTTGTCATGATCAGCAGAGCTTGACTCAAGGCAGTAGATTGAACAGCAGGGCTTTAGTCTTCCATCAGTCTTTTACTTGATCAGCAGTTTGTAGGTCAGCAGTTTGTACGATCAGTAGATAGGAGGTCAGCAGATGTTGAAACCACTTTCAAGGGAAGAGACTTGAATACATAACATCTGCTTATTCTGGATCCACTGCTCTGATCCAGTTTTGGCTTTAATTATCTGTTCCTTTGGTAGGGTTCAATCCCAACAATCTCCCCCTGGAACAGATAATGCCAAAACTCTTCATTATTTGTAGATCTTTATTGCCTCATCAGCAGTTCCCTTATTTGCCGTTTGAGTTGTAACTCAAAGGTTAAGGCATCTGTGTCATCATCATCCCTGCTAAGTGGAAGATCAAGGAGATCCTGCAAATCTTCAAGACTTAGGCCAAGTGCTTGTTCCCTTGTTATTTTCTTCACTTCTCCACTAGACTTGAACACTGTCAGTACATGGGTCTGTTTGTCGGTTTTCCACTTTAGTACTTTTGAGTCTAGTGGGTTTCTTGGGAGATTTTTATTTGAAGAGGTGTTTGGTGATGCAGGCCTTGTGATAACTGTTTGAGCAGTGCTTGCAGGTTGATTCAGGCCAAGAGTATCATCTATCATCTGCTTAATACCTTCTTTAACAAGCTCATCTCCTGCCATTAATTCTGCCACTGTTTCAGTACCTAACTGTTGTGTTTGCTTTCTTTTGTAGATAGCAGCACCAGCTGGAGCAGTAGCTCTCCTGATTTGCAGCTTTGATGGTCTTTTTGAAACCTCTGCTTCAGGGTAGTCAGGTTTTTGTGGAACTGTGGGATCTTTCTTCCTTAATTCCTCCAACCTTTTGTAGGTGGCCCTGACTACATCTTCTTTCCATCTTGCCACTTGATTTTTAGACCCATAGTCAGCAGCAACTAATTCCTCTTTCATTCTCTTCAGCTCTAGTGTCTTTTCAGGCACATTCCTTTTGTAGTTTGACCAATCTGGAGGAGTGTGTTTGACCTTATTCTTTATCATTTCTTGAATACTGGTTGCTTCTTGTTCAAGCTCAGGAATGGTCCACTCCTTGTACATATGCTTTTCTCCCTTGTACTTCTTGGTTGCCATGATGCTTTCAATGTAGTCTTTTCTCAAAGTTTCATCTGCTTTCTCTGAGATTTGTTGACAAACATTTTTTGCAAATTGCTCTAAGGATCTGACTTGAGTAAATAGGAACTGATAATGCCTTTGAATTTCTCTGGCAGTTTTCCTTGAGAGTTTCTTTTGGAAATATCCTCTGCCTGTTTAGCCTTAACTTTCAAATATTCTTCAATGTTGTTAGGCCTTGGATATCCTTTAACTGATGGCAACTTCCATTTAGCAGGGTCATCCTCATAGTAGAAGGACTTGATCTCTTCTCTAACTACTTCAAGTTCTAGAGGAAATTGGACACCTGCAGGAGTGATAATAGGGATTGGTTGTTGTACTGGAGCTGATGAGAGAGGAACAGGGTTTGGAATAAGTGCAAGTGATTGTGAAGATGTTGGTGGTGGTGATGGTGAATCATCATCTGGTATGAAAATCCTTCTCCTTTTTATTGTAGGAGAGGCAGATGATGTTTTGGGTGGATCAGTGGTGGTGATTTGAGTGGCAGTGATTTGTGATTGACTAACAGCTGTTGAAACAACTGGTGTTTCAACCACTGTTGTCATTACAACAGATGTTGTAACATCTGATGTCTTCTGCTTTTTGGCAGGAGGAGATGATGGTGGTGGTAAGGCAGTGGTTGTGGTGTGTGTTGAAACGATAGTAGATGTTGATACAGCAGGAGTTACAACAACTGTTTGGGTGGAGGTTTGATGTTGGGGGCTTTTGGACGGTGGTTTTGGAGTATGCTTTGTGAGTCTGGATGGTGTGGACTTGGGTTCCCTCGCTTTTCTAGTGGGAACACAAGAAAAAAGGATTCCTTTTCTAAACCCAAACTTCACAAAATCCCTAAAAATCAAAGAGGAATCGAGCTAAAACTCAGTCCTTCAACTAATTTCGTGATAAACCAAGTTAGGGGATCACAAGGTATGTTGAATTTAGATATTTGGTGAAATTATGATTTTGTGATGAGCATTCATAGATGAGATTCTAGTATTAATGTTAGATGTTATAATGAAATTGAAATGAATACAAATCTAGGAACAAACCCTGGATGATAATTTAGTGATTTAGTGCCATAATCAAAGTGATTGAATGAATAACCTTGTATGTGCTCGATGGGTTTTATGATAATATGACGAACACTTGATTCATGGTAGTAAATTGGTGTTATTTGATGTTATAATGCAAATTCTAGGTGTTGCTTGTGCACACTAGGCATAAAAGCTAGAAAATGATGTTAAAACATGGTTAATAGTTAATCATGAACTTGATAATACTTGTATAAAAATCTCGCTAATAAGATGTTCGATAAAAAGCCTAAGTGATCTTGAAATATTGAAAAATATGAAAGGATCACTTAATTGACTAGTTAGACGCGTTGCATGTTAAATAATGTAAAATGAGTTCTAAACGATAAATCGAATCGAACTCTATAGGCAAATTGGGCGAATCATCAAGTGGTCAAGATGGAACGGATACTCGCTTGAAGGGAAAGCTTTAAAGGTACGCGGCTATGTGCTTTGTAGATTTTTAGTTAGTATTTTGCGTCTATATATGTTGAATGACAAGTGCAATATCATGAAGTTCGGTCAATTCTTAAACGGTGGATTCCGTGTGAATAAACCAAATGGATGAATAAGAGTCTAGCAATAAATTTGAATGTGAAAGTGATAGATTTCACTATAATATTCAAACGGGTCAAAATGACTAGAATGACAAATTTGGTAGTATTAAAGCGATGGACTTCGCTAAGAAAGCCAAACGGGTCAAAATAACTAACGTGATAAAACTTTGGTTGTATAAAAGCGATGGACTTCGCTAAGAAAACCAAACGGGTTGAATTGAAGTCTTGAAGCAAACCGAGAAGGTTGCATGATTAATGAATTCGAAGTGATACCCGGATTATGGATAGAAAGTCATTATACGTGTTAACCGAGAAACGGGAACGCGGATTAAAAGTAAAAAACTCAGGTGTTGAGTATGACTAGAAGATGCACAATTCCGTATGAGGGATTCGTGTTAAGTATGTTCAACTAGTTGTAGTTGAACGGATCAAATAAACGAAACACATAATAGATAAAGGGCGCATAAATCTCATGAATAAAGCCCCGGGTATTAAGAAACATTCATAGTTATGAAGTTCATATGAAGTTGAAAGTAATTAAACTAGTTTGTTGTTTAAAACATGAACGGGTCAATTCAGTTGAAAATAATTATAAAGCCGAGAGCATAAAAGTTAAGAATTTGTTAATCCAGATGTCGGATTTTAACTCCATATGATGGAGGAACGCATTACGATCACGTAGGAAGAAACGGGAAGTACAACGGATAAAAATTTAGAGAGTTATGACCGTTTAGGTGAAAATGGGATTACTGAGAATATGCAGCTCCAGTTCGAAACTTTCTATGAAAATCAAGATGTCGCGCCCCACAATGGGAGATACCCCTTTTGGTCGCACCCCGCCACGGCCTTCACGTCACGCGAAGGTTTAGGCAAAACCCGTCGCGGCACGCGACGGGCATTAAAGCTGGAAAAAGTTGTTTTTATGCTTATTTTGATTTGCAGACTCGTTTAGACATGTTATAAACTCTTATTACTAACGTTTATGATGGTTTTGATTATAGGTAATTACTACAAACTTTTGGATGATGATCAAGCTTGCTCAAGAACCGAACACAGCATAATTGAAGCTTCCGCGTCTATATTAGTTTCTTTTGTTACTTAAGACTCATGCAAACTTTTATAAACATATTTTGAATATTTTAAATGCTATGTGAACATCGTTGCGCCGATGTTTTTGAAAAAAGGGCATTTTTGTATATAAATGTACACTTTATTATAATAATTATTCAATATTTTAGTAAGGGTCTTAAAAGTTGGTAATCAGAGCCTAAGGTTTAAGACGAAATGTGTTCGGTGTAAGGCTTGATCAAGACATCCGGTAAGAACTAACTATAAATGAGTTTTAATCGAATGATTTAAAGAAGTAAATGATATAAAAGTGTATGGGAGGAGTGTATTAATACATTCGAACCTAGGAAATACACAAAGTATAAAAGGAGAGGCAAGCTATATACTTGACCAAACCGAAAAAGAATAATAAATCACTTATGATTAAGTGAGATGAGTAAAAATTTCCATGTAAAGGAATGGAAATGAATTGAATAAGTTATTAATCAACTATTGTGGACATTTCAGTTAAAGAAATGTTTGGAGCAACCGGAGGTGATACTACATCTCACCTAACTTAAGAGATGCAAGAAAAGATTTCCGAAGAAGTCGGATAAGCTTTAGAAGCTAGTCTACCACAGTTTATTGATAGACTACAAACCATGATCTTATCGGTGGTAGAAGATAAGATAAGATAAATGAACTAAAGGAGAGTCTCACGCATGAAAGAGACAATGGTAAAACGAAAGCATGTCCATATAACAAGTTTATGGCATGTAAACCCCCAATCTATAATGGCGAAGTTGATCCGATCGTTTGCCAACGATGGATTAGCGATATTGAAGGGGTTTTCGAGAGAACCCATTGTGATGAGACTGACCTTGTGGCTTATGGTGGGACCGGTCAATTAAGAGGTCAAGCAAAAGATTGGTGGGACAATCTTAAAAAGGAATAAGGAATCGACACCACGAAAGCTATAACGTGGGAGGAGTTCAAATTACCGTAAGACACCACAACCCTAAATCCGTGATCAACAAGATCAAGGAAGAGTTTATTCAATTGAGGCAAAAGGGCGAGTTAATCGACAAGATTACGGGAGTGTTTCTAGACAAGCTCAGATTCTGTGACGAACTAGTTCAAACAGAAGAGCAAAAGATCTACTATTATTATAACATGTTAAGTGTGGAGTATTGGGAGTTTATGACTCCCTTGAAATATGAACATCTTACAGAGATCATAAACGCCGCACGGGAAAGAGAGATCGAACTGAAGAAACAAATTGAAAGAGGCGAAAAGAGGGCGTTGGATGCGAATCCAACCTCCACAAAGAAGCAAAAGCCAAATGAAATTCCGAAGAAAGGAAACACCAAGGGGGTCACCTTAATGCAAGACATGTGGAAAAGCTCATCGGGGCGAGTGCTATTTCACGAATAAACCATGTCCTACTTGTGGGAAAGTGGGACACGTGGCTTCCAATTGCTCGGGGTGCTATAAACGCTACAAACCGGAACACAAGAAGTCTGAGTGCCCGAAGTTGATTGGAAACAAAGAAACAACCAACACGAAGTCCGAAACCCCGAAGTCAAGGGCAAGGTCTTTCCACATAACGGGTGTAGAGGCCAAAGTTGAACCCGATGTGGTTTCGGGTACATTTATTGTAAATTCAATTCCATCACAAATTTTATTTGATACGGATGCGAATAGATCCATTGTTTCACATTGATTTATTCAACACCCTACATTTACGTCAACGAAATTACCTGTTCCTCTAGAAGTAGAAATAGGTAATAACAAAAGTTTCATTGTTTGTGATATGTGCCGGGATTGCAAATTGAGCATTGATGATGAAGAATACTTCGTCGATTTGATTCCCATGTCAATGGGAGAATTCCATGTGGTAATCGGGATGGATTGGTTATCTCGACATCAAGCAAGAGTAATATGCTATCGTAAGGAGATACAACTAACATCTCCGAGCGGGAAACATGTTACTATCTATGGGGAGAAGAGTTGTAATCCCATAGTATGTTCGATGATGGAAGCTCGTAAGCTTGTTCAACATGGATGTAAGGCGTACCTGACTTACATACATGATTCGACTAAAGAGTCACCAGAGATTAAAGACGTACCGGTTGTACGAGAGTTTGAAGATGTTTTTCCGGAATATCTACCGGGAATACCACCCGAGCGTGAGGTGGAGTTTGGAATCGAATTAGTCTCGGGCGCAAAACAGGTAGCTAAGGCACCGTATAGATTAGCGCCATCGGAGCTACAAGAATTACTGTCGCAACTGCAAGACCTACTCGACAAGGGATTTATTCGGCCTAGCGTCTCTCCATGGGGAGAGCCGGTATTATTTGTATAGAAGAAGAACGGAAGCAGGCGGATGTGTATTGATTACCGGGAGTTAAATAAACTTGCGGTAAAGAATCATTACCCTCTTCTGAAGATCGACGATTTGTTCGATCAGCTGCAAGGCGCAAGTTAGTTTTCAAAGAACGACTTAAGGTCGGGCTATCACTAGTTGAAGGTGAAGGATGAAGACATACCGAAAACAGCGTTCCAAACGCGTTATGGACATTACGAATTCCTAGTAATGTCTTTCGGATTAACGAACGCACCCGTGACTTTCATGGGCCTCATGAACCGCGTTTGCAAACCAATGCTAGACAAGTCGGTGATAGTTTCATCGACGACATTCACGTGTATTCGAAGAGTGAAGCGGATCACGCGTGCCATTTGCGTGAAGTACTACAAACGCTTAGGCGGGAAAGACTTTACGCGAAGTTTTTGAAATGTGCCTTTCGGTTACGCAAGGTACAGTTTCTTGGGAATGTTATAAGTGCCGACGGGGTGTTCGTGGACCCGTCCAAGATAGAAGCAATGTCAAAATGGAAACCTCCGAAGAATCCATCAGAGATTAGGAGTTTTTTAGGACTTGGGGTTACTACCAGAGATTTATACAAGATTTATCCAAAATGACATTAACTAAGTTGACCCGCGAGGATGAGAAATTCGTATGGGGAAGCGCACAGGAGGATGCCTTTCGAGTACTCAAGGAAAAGTTGACTAGTGCACCGGTATTAACTTTACCAGATGGAACTGATGACATGATCGTATATTCTGACGCATCCTAGCTTGGTCTCGGGTGTGTACTCATACAAAAAGGGAAAAGTGATTGCATATGCTTCAAGGCAATTGAAAGTTCACAAAAAGAAGTATTCGACTCACGACCTTGAGTTGGCGGTGGTGGTTTTTGCCTTAAAGATTTGGAGGCATTATCTATATGGTGTGAATGTACTATTTTCACGATCCATAAAAGTCTTAAGTATTTATTTGATCAAAAGGAGTTGAATATGTGACAAAGACGTTGGCTAGAGACGGTGAAAGATTACGACTGTGAAATTCACTATCATCCGGGAAAAGCCAACGTAGTGGTAGACTCATTGAGTTGAAAGGAAGAATACTCGCCCATTCAAGTGCGCTCGATGCAATTAATAGTGACCTCGGGTTTACTTGAACGGATCCGAGAGGCACAAATCGAAGCAGTAAAACAAGAGAACTGGAAAAGGCAATGAATAGTAGGCCAGCTAAAAGACTTGATAGATGGTAATAATGGATTGAAAACTCATTTCAGTAGAACGTGGGTTCCAAACACATGAGGTGTTAAAAAGCTTCTTCTTGATGAAGCTCATAAATCACGCTATTCCATTCATCCTGGAGCTACCAAGATGTACCATGACTTGAAACAAAACTATGGGTGGCCCAGAATGAAAAGAGATATAACCAAGTATGTTGAAAAATGCTTAACTTGTTTGCAAGTAAAAGCAAAACACCAAAAGCTTCACGGTAAACTACAACCGTTAGACATTCCGGTGTGGAAATGGGAACATATCACCATGGATCTATTAACCAAATTACCGAGAATGACTCATGGATTCGACGCCATTTAGGTAGTCGTCAATAGACAGACGAAGAGCACTCACTTTGTTTCGATTCGTGAGACATATACATCTGAGAAGATGTCAGAGGTGTATACAAATGAAATCGTAGCTCGCCATGGAATGCCGGTATCCATCTTGTCTGATAGAGATACTCGGTTTACTTCAAACTTTTGGCGTGATTTTCAAGAACAAATGGGTTCTAAGTTGTTTATTAGTACCGCATACCATCTTTAAATAGATGGGCAAAGCGAAAGAACGATTCAAACGCTAGAAGATATGCTACGGGCATGTATCATTGATTTTGGTGGTAGCTGGGGTGTCTATCTACCATTAGTTGAATTTTCGTATAACAACAATTACCATTCAAGTATTGGAATGGCTCCATACGAAACGCTTTATGGCAGAAAATGTCGAACCCCGGTATGTTGGGGTGAAGTGGGTCCTCGTGAACTTGCCACAAATAGGGATGGCAATCAAACCCAAACCCGCTGGGTAAACCCAAAACCCGACACATTTGGTACGGGTTTTGGGTCGGTTAATTGGGTTTGGGACGGGTTTGGGAATAATTTTTATTTTTTTGCGGGTTTGGGATTTAGTGATATACCCGTTTACCCGACCCAATTACCAGATAAAGTGTACCCGTTTACCCGATTGTATACCCGCTATAATTTCTTTTATATTATTAAATATGTATATATGATACATCCATTTTTTTACACATATAGGTATTCTATTCTATATACATTGTAGTTATTTGATATATATTTTTATAATGACAATACAAAATGTAACCGGTCAGTAGTTACCCGATAGATATCCAATGGGTTTTGAGATGAGTATACCCAACGAGGAATCTTTTTAAATTAACGGGTTTACCCGAAACCCGCGGGTATACCCGATACTCGATGGGTATTTACCCGCTATAAACCCGACGGATTTTGGGACGGGTTTGGGACAAGCTTATCTAACCGGGTTTGGGTTTGGGATTACCTAAACCTGTGCCAAACTCGACCCATTGCCATCCCTACCCACAGAGATGTAGTCAGAACCACAAACGAGAAAATTGATACGGTTCGGGCTCATTTGAAAGCGGCCCAAGACCGACAGAAATCTTATGCTGATAAAAGACGAAGACCAATCGAGTTTCAGATTGGTGATATGGTCATGATCAAGATATCTCCGTGGAAGGGGATAATTCGATTCAGAAAAAAAGGGAAGTTAAGCCCAAGGTTTATTGGGACATTTAAAATCGTTGAATGGGTGGGTAAAGTAGCCTACCGACTTGAACTACCGGAGGAGTTGAGTGGTATACATAGTACTTTCCACGTATTGCATCTTCGAAGGTGTTTAGCAGATGAAACGACTTAGATAAGCATGACGACATTGAAGTAGACGATAAAGTAAACTATGTCGTAAAGCCTATTTCAATTCTTGATCGAAAAGTCAAAGGCTTAAGGAATAAAGAAACCGATCAAGTGAAAGTCAAATAGGAACATTGGAAGGGATCAGACACCACTTGGGAGTCCGAAGAAGAAATGAGACGACTCTACCCTTCCTTATTTGGTACGTATCTCGGTTTCGGGGACGAAACCTTCTTCAAGGGGGGTGGACTTGTAACACCACAAAAATATTAAATTACATATATATATATGTGTGTGTGTGTGTGTGTGTATGTGTGTGTGTGTGTGTATGTATAATTAATTATGTTGATAATAATTTTGCGAAAATAAAACTAGGAATATTTAACCTAATTAATTATATGTTATTAAATTATGAAGAATCAAGGGATTCTAGCCCATTTTATAAATCTGAGTAAACTGCCATTTTGGTCCCTCTGGTTTGGGCACTTTTGCCATTTTAGTCCAAATCTCAAACTTTTTAAATCTGGGTCCCCGTGGTTTGCATTTTGTTGCCGTTTTAGTCCAAATTTAAAAAACTGTCATTTTTTACTGTTCTAACATGCCTATTTTGTCTTTTTGTGCAGGGGTAGTTTTGTCCAATTATTTTTCATTAAACATTTTCTTAATTAAAGTAAATAAATTATTGGTCCAAATAAATACCCTTGTTAAATCTGGTTTCCCCATCATCAACCCCCAAACACAGACATTATCTCCGATCATCTTCCCCCCCCTCCAAATCATCGCCGACATCTGCAATAATCCCCATATAAGCAGCAATTGACCTCTGCTTCCTAAATCTGACAACTCAAATTCTTCTTTTAAACGGACCCTTTTGAATCCTTCACATTAGATTCAAGAACACCCTCAACAAATAATAATAAAAGAAGAATAAGAAGAAGATTTGCTGGTGTAAAGATGTTGAAGGTTGAAGAATTAACAGGTGAATTGCAAGAAATGCTTAACCGATTCAGATTTAATGGTGGAGAACAAACTTCATGGCTTTCCGGCGAAGATCTCCGCCCTAATTCGTCGTCGCACCACCGGAATCCTACCGCCAATAACGTCGACCTTCTTCTGTACAATGATCTTGTTCAGATCGTTCTGTACAACATAAATCACAATCATCCTCAATGATCAGAAAAATAAATGAAACATGGGACGAGATATGTGTGAGGAGGTGGGGGGTTTACCGGAAAAGCTTGTCGGAAGCATACCACCGCTGTCGCCGCGGCTACTGCACCCAACCAAACACCTCCACTGCTGTAACTCAGACAAACCATGGTTATGTTTCAAAGCCAAGAATAGAAGAAATAAGCTATGCACATTGTGGAGGTTGACCAGATTTATCATAACGATCTGAACAAGATCATTATTTTTATTTTGTGATTTTGTGTTCAAGTTTGTTCTAGCATCTTCTCTATTGTCTGTGTGTGTTTATAGAGAGAGGGGGTGAGGGTGTCGGCAGAAGGGGGAAAGAAGGAAAGGAGAGGGGTGGGGGTGGGAGTGGGTAGTTGGGCAGGTAAAATGACAATTTTGCGTCTTTAGAAAAGGACAAAATATGAGAGTTTTTTTTGAGAAATCTGACATGATTTGAGTTTTGGACCAAAATGGCAACAAAAACGAAACCACAGGGATCCAGACTTAAAAAGTTTGAAATTTGGACTAAAATGGCAAAAGTGCCCAAACCACAGGGACCAAAATGGCAGTTTACTCTATAAATCTTAAAAGTAGGACTAAAATGCACCAACTTAAAACTGATTTTATAAAATAAAAATTAGACACAAAAACACACACAAGTGTGAGTTTCTGGTGAAGCTAAACACAGAAAAAAAGGAGTCCTTTCTAAACCGCAAAACTTCAAAAATCCCTCAAAATCAAAGAGGAATCGAGCTAAAAATCAGTCCTTCAACTAATTTCGTGATCAACCAAGTTAGGGGTGCAACACCCCGTGTTTTCACAAGTCAAAGTCAAAGTCAAGGTCTGAGTCAACGACCGATTTCGCGCAACTTGACTTATAGAAATTTCTTTATTTACTTCGTATTATGTGGAGTAAGTGTTGTTAATGACAATAATCGATGTGTGTTAATCGTTATTCAATCGACCTACGACTGTGAACTATAGGAAGTAACAATGCGATAAAGTTAATTAACTAATTATCAAGCTATGTTAATCGAATCGACATCAATTCGCAACTCGAGCTACATATTTTTACTTGTTATTATACGTGTGTGTGTGCCTTACGTGTTACCTGTGCATGCTTATTTATGTTGTGTTGTGATAATCAAGCGAACTCAATCGAAACTCGAAATCTAACTCGATATGCAATCGAACTCGAATCGTGAACGAACTATGATAATTGGTGGAAAATAGATTATGCGAGATATGAGTGTTTGGGACTGAAAGTAATTTGACTAAGAGACCCTATCGAATCGAACCGCTCGCAATCGAAATCGAAATATCAAAAATCGTTGCGCGAAGTACTCAAAAGGTGCGACTGATCGATCAGGCTCCCAGCTGATCGAACAGCCAGCCGAACGGACTGCTGTCCGATCGGACAGGCTGTCCGATCGAGCTGCCTGGCCGATCGGCCAGCACTTTCCTCTTTTGTCATCCTATAAATACCCTTGTCATTGTCATCCTTTTCCACTTTTGGAAACCTCTGTTCGACCAGCACGCTCAACTCACCTTTTCGCAGATTTCTCTCGATTCCGGTAAGTTTTCATCCTAAATCTTGTACTTTCTTGATCTATACACACTCCTACACCTTTCTATCTTTCAAATCTTAACTTTTGACCGTGAAATCACCAAGAATCAAGTGTTCTAGGATGATGTCATCATGGGTTCTTGAAGAACTTTATGTTTTGGCCTCAATCCACCAAGAATGACTTGGATCTAGCCGACTTCCACATAAACAAACACGGATCTTTCATATATCTAAACATAAACACGGTGAAAAGGATTGGGAGATGGATTTTCCAACTTTCTTCCAACTCTTTTTCACTCAATAACTTCAACCCGGTAGAGACGGAGCCTAAGCCGGTTTACAAATCACTTCGGTGGTTGTATGGCTCAAGATCCGGATTCTATCCACGAGGTTAACCGATTTCGGGTTGAATGTTAAACTTCGTTCCGAACAGTCCACCGATCGGATTTGGGTGATTCCTGTCCGACCCAAGGAACCAAGTAAGGACGAGGGATCCATGGTTCGACTCGTTGTCAAAATACCTCAATAGAACAACAAACAAAACAGAACAACCAAGTGTTAGACGGAAGGACTGATCAGGTCAGGATGCTGACCGATCGGACTGCTGTCCATGGTCCCACACAATCAATTTGTTTTGAAGAATAGTATTGAATGAACTGTTGTTCGATCGAACTACTGTCCGATCGGATTACTCTTCGGATCATGAGATACTATGCTTCAATACTTAATCGATTTTTCAACATGTTCAATGCACTAGAAGTGCCACCCGATCGAACAACAGTCCGATCAGGTGACACCCTGTTACCCGATCGAACAGCAGTTGTGTTATTCGATCGATCAACTATCCGATCCATTGCACCATACTTTACATATCATTTAAAGTCTTTGACTTGTTGACCTGTCCGATCGAACACCTGTCTGATCCAAAGACTAAACATTGAAATTCATTTGAATGCCTAACCGATCGGGTTGCCGGCCGATCGAACAGCCGTCCGATCGACCGACCTGAAAGGCAAAGGTACTTCAATGTTTTCAAATGCTACAACGAAAACTTCAAAAGTCAAACCATCATACACAAACACATCTTCTCAAAGGAAGAAACAATCCACTCGAACAGCCATCCGATCGGCCTACCAACCGACCGGACAGCGGTCCGATCAGGCTGTCAGCCGAACGGTCAGCCGTCCGATTGAACTACCGTCCGATCGACCAGCCGTCTGACTCGCCCACACTTGTTTCCTGTTTTACGTTTCGCTTATCGTTATGCTACCGAATCTATTCAGGCTAACCGTACTCGCTAAGCGCTCCCTTCAATCCACAAATCACTGTGAGTATACTCGATCCCCTTTTGCTTTAAGCACTTTTGGGTGTTACATACGTTACGAATAATCAAACTACAACTATCACACTACTCAAACTATTTGAACGCTAACCGTTAATGCATGTTATACGTGGCTTAAGAATGCTTGTTTGTTATGTTTACACATGGAATGTTGTCTACCTGCCTTAGCAACGATAGTACTATAGTTTGGACTCAGCACCCGTTCACACGGGGTTGTTAAGGATCTTTTACTTGCATGGATTATGGTGGTAATCATGTATTGCAAACTGCCTCGGGCAGTCAACCCGCAGTCATTGGTATCGATGGATCTATGTCGATAACTAACGTGCTTCATTTCACTAGGTGTACGTGCTGGTTATGCGTAAACGAATTCGAACTCTATATGCTATTATCAAACTTGTATGCTCACCTTTACATTATATGTATTGACTTTATTTTAACGTATGTGACAGGTGCTTAGGAAGTTTACATGCTTAGCATGCTGTGAACTTGAGGCTAGGAAAGGTCTAGGATGCTCTCTGCGCTGTGATGAAATCGAAGCTAGGAAAAGGGGTCCTAGAAACCAATAAATAAACTATTTATGTTTGAATCTGAGTTGTCGAAACAGAATATTTGCCTAGATTTTATCTGTAATAATTTGTTTACTATTTGAGACATGGTATGGGACATGTTAATTTAAATTGAATGGTAATGATAGTTGTTATGGAAATTTCTGGACAATCTGTTTCGCTCAGTGCCATGCCCCGATGATTCCGCCATCGGTTGGGGTGTGACAGATTGGTATCAGAGCCATAACTATAGGGAATTAGGCAAGACTCGACCTAGTCCGGGTCGAAGTCTTAGATACCTAGACTATAGTTAAGAACCAACAGACCAACTCAAGTATGTCCAGTAGGAATTTTGTGCGTACTTACTCCTCACTATCCTTGCCTATACTGCACTATCACTGCACTCGAATTTTCAACCATGAAAGGGCAATAAAGTCGAGACTAGGTGTGAAAACCCCAAACTCACGACTAAATTGCTTAATCAATATTGCTCAACGAGGAAATTATACCAAACTAGGGGTGAAACCCATATTTTGATGAATAATCTCCTCTATTTTATCAAAACAAGAACAAAGTTGTTAAGCCAGGGGTGAAACCCTAACCTTGACGACTTGTCCCGCATATTTTACAAAAACTCTCACCAAAGTCTCGATGGACTCCAACGACCTGAAGTCACGATATGAATAACGGGGCAAGTGTCCAACGCCCAAGAATCGAGGCAGAGGCACTACCCGGTAGGTCAAGCGTGCACGACAAGTCCATGTGAATAGTCGAACCACTTTGGTTAGTCGAAGTCTACTAGCCGCAGACAATCTATTTCTCGAATTTTATGTGTTTCGATTTTTGAGCCCGCAACTGCTGACTCTGATGATTCATTGATTTTATGCGCTATATGTGTGTTTACCTGTTCCTGTATTTTGGGGAATTACTCGATTTTTTCTTTCACATCGACCGACACACACAACTCGCCTTACAATTCTACAAATCTATGGACGACTTTATGCTACGCTTATACTACACGAATCGATACATCAAACGCGAACGCGAGCTGTAAATGATAGATTTCTGTTTTCTGACTGCCTCTAGTGATTAAATGCGTATGTGCTTCCTTGCTTCTGTGCTTTACGTGCTTAAAAGTGTTACGTGATTTTGTGCTCTACATGCTTGTGTGATTTTATGCTCTACATGTTATGCGTGCTCCTGAGCTTTAGTAGGTAGTAAACGTGTGAGGTGAGATTCGAATGCTATGTGTTGAGTTCCGTGACGATGTCCAATGCAGACAATGTCGTCTGGATCCCGTCACGCACTTTCTCGTCAAGAAAAGAGAGACAAAAGCCTTGCTTCCATCATCGCTAAAAGTGTGGCAAAGGCCGTGAGTGATGTTTATGAGAATGCCAACAAATCGTCTGAGGAATCGAGAACCAAAGCTCCCAAAACTACCGCAAGGCCTTTCAGTTTCAAGCAATTCAAGTCATGTGGGCCAAAAGAATTCACTGGCGAAGGAGGTCCCACTGCACTATTCCACTGGTTTGATTCCATTGAGGTTACTCTGCGGCAGAGTGGTTGCCCTGATGACCTCCGTACTCTGAATGCTACCGACGTTTTCCAGTCCCGAGCATTAGACTAGTGGACGACCGAGAGGAACAAGCGAGGGAACGATGCAGCCTACGGTCTGTCGTGGGACGAGCTCAAGGAAGTTATGCTAGAGGAATTCTGCCCTCCTCACGAACGTCAAAAGCTAGAAGATGAATTTTGGCACATACAGCAAAAGGATGGTGACAATGCTGGTCTCACTGCTCTTTTCAAACAGCTCAGCATCATCCGTCCCGATCAAGTCAAGACTCCCGACATGACAATCAAGAAGTACATCCGGGCCCTGCCCGACTGCGTTGCTGATTTCGTGCAAGCGGCTAAGACTACGACGATCGAGGAAACTTATCTGCTAGCCGCTGAGATCAACGACAAGCGGGTTAAGGCTGGTGTCTGGGATAAGACTTCGAAGCATCTGCATCAAGCTACCGCTACCGCACCAACTGCTGAACCCACCTCATCGAGCAACAAGAGGAAGAACAAGAGAAAGAACAGCTCCACCAACAAGAACTGTTCGATCACTGCTGCACCAATTTAAGCTGTACCTGCCCAACAGCGTCAAGTAGCGGCGCCTGTGGCCAATGCACCGCCTGCTAAGCGTGCATACACTGGGCCACACCCGCTTTGCCCTACTTGTACCTACCACCACCCGACTGCCATTACTATTACTTGCCGTTTTTGTGCTCATTGCAATGTATACGGCCATTTTACTACCAACTACCGTATTCGTCAAGCTCCTGCTCACCAAGCTCTACTCACTGCCCCACAGGGTCAACAAGCTCCTCCGGCACCCGCAGTCAAAGCCAGAGCCTGCTTCGCATGTGGCGACCCGAACCATTTCGCCAACATGTGCCCAAACAGGGTCGTGAAACAAGAGCCTCAGCAACAGCAACAGCAGCCACAGAAGCAACAACAACAGCAGCAGCAACAACAGGCCGCACGCGCCAGAACTTTCAACCTCAACCTGCGTCAAGCCCAGGCCGACAACAACGTGGTCAATGGTACGTTCCTTGTGAATGGTATTTATGCTTCCTGTTTGTTTGATACTGGAGCCAATAATTGCTTTGTGTTGTTCGAATTTGAGAAAATCCTTAGTCGCAAACGCTCCCAACTTTCCTCGGCATTCAATGTTGAAGTCGCTACCGGAAGAACCGTCACTGTCAATTCTGTTCTTCGTGATTGTACTCTTGAGCTCAACAATCACATCTTCCCAATCGACCTTATTCCGATGCAACTCGGAAGTTTCGACGTCATAGTAGGCATGGACTTTTTTCGAGAAAACCATGCTGAAGTTGTGTGCTTCGACAAGATGATTCGTTTTTCGTTCGGAAATGGTGACTTATTGTGTGTATATGGCGATACTACTTCAAAGGGGCTCAAACTCATGTCATGCGTGCAAGCCAGCTAATATCTCCGCAAGGAATACAGGGCTTTCTTGGCTAACATTGTAGTAGCGGAGAAGGAAAAGAAAGAGAAGAAGGAAGTGAAAAACGTTCCCGTGGTTCGAGAATTTCCTAATGTTTTTCCAGAGGATCTTCCCGGACTACCGCCAAGTCGTGATATCGACTTTCGTATCGACCTCATTCCTGGAGCCAACCCTATCGCCAAAGCTTCTTATCGACTCGCGCCGTCCGAAATGCGCGAACTCTCAACCCAACTCCAGGAACTACTTGAGAAAGGCTTCATTCGCCCGAGCACCTCTCCTTGGGGCGCGCCTGTCCTTTTCGTCAAAAAGAAGGACGGGTCGTTCAGGATGTGCATCGACTATCGGGAATTGAATAAGTTAACTATCAAGAACCGCTATCCCCTACCTCGTATCGACAATTTGTTTGATTAACTACAAGGTGCTACGTGTTTCTCGAAGATCGATCTGCGTTCAGGTTACCATCAGCTACGTATTCAAGAGGAGGATATACCCAAAACCGCATTTCGTACCCGATACGGTCATTACGAATTCGTTGTTATGCCTTTTGGTTTAACCAACGCACCAGCGGTTTTCATGGATCTGATGAATCGCGTGTGTAAACCATATCTCAACCGTTTCGTCATCGTATTCATCGACGATGTCTTGATCTATTCCAAATCGAAGGCCGAACACGCGCAACATCTACGTTTGGTTCTCGAATTACTCCAGGGGAACCAACTCTATGCCAAGTTCTCCAAGTGCGAGTTTTGGTTAGAGGAAGTTCAATTTCTGGGTCACATTGTTAATAGTCAAGGCATTCACATCGATCCTGTAAAGATTGAAGCTGTCAAGAGCTGGGTTACGCCTAAGAACCAGTCTGAAGTCCGCTCTTTCCTCGGACTAGCGGGCTATTATCGACGATTTATCGAGGGATTCTCAAAGATCGCTGTACCGCTTACCTCTCTCACGCATAAAGACAAGCCTTTTGTTTGGGGAACTAAGCAAGAGACTGCTTTCCAAACCCTCAAGCGCATGCTTTGCAATGCTCCTGTTCTCACATTGCCCGACGGAAACAATTATTTCATTGTCTACTGTGATGCTTCCAACCTTGGTCTCGGTTGTGTTCTCATGCAACAGGACAAGGTCATAGCTTACTCATCTCGTCAGCTCAAAGTCCACGAGAAGAACTATACAACCCATGATCTCGAGCTAGGCGCGGTTGTTTTTGCATTAAAGATTTGGCGACACTACCTGTATGGTACCAAGTGTACGATCTTCACCGATCATAGGAGCCTGCAACATATCTTTAATCAGAAGGAACTTAATATGCGTCAACGCCGATGGGTAGAACTTCTCAACGATTACGACTGTGAGATTCGTTATCACCCAGGAAAGGCAAATGTTGTTGCCGACGCACTTAGCAGACGGAGCTATCTGCTTAGCAATCGTAATGTTCAAGCCCAACATGATCTCGAAACCCTCATCCGCGATGCTCAACATGCATGTTTTAACGAACGCACCTTGAAGAGAGAAAGAATCTACCACGATGGAGCCCAACTTGTGAGCAAATCGAACGGGATATTTCAGTTTTTAGACCGAATTTGGATTCCCAAACGAGCCAATTTGCGGCAAATTCTGATGGACGAAGCCCACAAATCCCGGTATTCTATTCATCCCGGTGCTCACAAAATGTACCAGGATCTTCGCTATAAGTACTGGTGGCCGGGTATGAAAAGGTATATCGCTCTCTACGTCGGAAAATGCCTAACTTGTGCTAGAATCAAGGCCGAACATCAAAGACCCTCTGGCTTACTTGAACAACCACCAATTCCCATGTGGAAGTGGGAAAGTATAGCTATGGATTTCATAACCAAGCTACCGCACACGTCATCAGGTCACGACAGCATTTGGGTTGTAGTCGACCGTTTGACTAAACCAGCTCACTTTCTGCCGATACGAGAAGACTACAAGGTAGAACGATTAGCTCGAATCTACACCGACGAGATCATTTGTAATCATAGGACGCCTCGTGACATCATCTCTGATCGTGATGCTCGGTTTACTTCACGACTGTGGGAAACGTTTCAAACAGCACTCGGTACAACGCTTAATCTAAGTACCGCTTTCCACCCTCAAACCGACGGTCAGACTGAACGGACGATTCGTACTCTTGAAGACATGCTCCGTTCGTGTGTTTTAGACTTCGGTGGTAATTGGGATAAATACCTGTCGTTAGTCGAATTCTCGTATAACAACAGCTACCATTCTAGCATCCAAATGGCACCATTCGAGGCATTATACGGAAGAAGATGTCGATCGCCTATTGTGTGGCACGAGATCGGTCACTCGCAGCTAACCGGTCCGGAGCTACTACAAGAAACGACAGACAAAATTTTACAACCTCGCGAAAGCTAGGGATCGACAGAAAAGTTACGCCGATAAAAAGCGCAAGCCCCGTGAATTTGGCATTGGTGACTACGTACTCCTAAAGGTATCACCTTGGAAGGGTGTAGTCCGATTCGGCAAGAAAGGGAAACTCGTGCCTGGATATGTTGGGCCTTTTAAGATTCTGGAAAGGATCGGAAAAGTCGCCTACAGACTCGAACTACCGGAGGAACTTAGTAACGTCCACCCGACTTTCCACGTGTCAAACCTCCGAAAGTGCATAGCCGACCATGACTTACATGTTTCTCTTGATGATCTACAAGTGAACGAAACATTACACTTCGTGGAAAAGCCTGTCGAAATCATGGATCGCCAAACCAAGCAGCTCAGGCGCTCACGCATTCCTATTGTGAAAGTCCGATGGGAAGGCAAACGAGGCGCAGAGTTCACTTGGGAACTCGAGAGCGACATGAAGGAAAAGTACCCGCAGTTATTCGAAGAGAAAGTCTAGAAAGAGAAAGTTCTCAAACGTGAGTCACGGTGTTGTAACAGCTTTCAGTTTAATTTCGGGACGAAATTCCCTAAACAAGGGGAGGCTGTAACACCCCGTGTTTTCACAAGTCAAAGTCAAAGTCAAGGTCTGAGTCAATGACCGATTTCGCGCAACTTGACTTATAGAAATTTCTTTATTTACTTCGTATTATGTGGAGTAAGTGTTGTTAATGACAATAATCGATGTGTGTTAATCGTTATTCAATCGACCTACGACTGTGAACTATAGGAAGTAACAATGCGATAAAGTTAATCAACTAATTATCAAGCTATGTTAATCGAATTGACATCAATTCGCAACTCGAGCTACGTATTTTTACTTGTTATTATACGTGTGTGTGCCTTACGTGTTACCTGTGCATGCTTATTTATGTTGTGTTGTGATAATTAAGCGAACTCAATCGAAACTCGAAATCTAACTCGATATGCAATCGAACTCGAATCGTGAACGAACTATGATAATTGGTGGAAAATAGATTATGCGAGATATGAGTGTTTGGGACTGAAAGTAATTTTACTAAGAGACCCTATCGAATCGAACCGCTCACAATCGAAATCGAAATATCAAAAATCGTCGCGCGAAGTACTCAAAAGGTGCGACTGATCTATCAGGCTCCCAGCCGATCGAACAGCCAGCCGAACGGACTGCTGTCCGATCGGACAGGCTGTCCGATCGAGCTGCCTGGCCGATCGGCCAACACTTTCCTCTTTTGTCATCCTATAAATACCCTTGTCATTGTCATCCTTTTCCACTTTTGGAAACCTTTGTTCGACCAGCACGCTCAACTCACCTTTTCGCAGATTTCTCTCGATTCCGGTAAGGTTTCATCCTTAATCTTGTACTTTCTTGATCTACACACACTCCTACACCTTTCTATCTTTCAAATCTTAACTTTTGACCGTGAAATCACCAAGAATCAAGTGTTCTAGGATGATGTCATCATGGGTTCTTGAAGAACTTTATGTTTTGGCCTCAATCCACCAAGAATGACTTGGATCTAGCCGACTTCCACATAAACAAACACGGATCTTTCATAGATCTAAACATAAACACGGTGAAAAGGATTGGGAGATGGATTTTCCAACTTTCTTCCAACTCTTTTTCACTCAATAACTTCAACCCGGTAGAGACGGAGCCTGAGCCGGTTTACAAATCACTTCGGTGGTTGTATGGCTCAAGATCCGGATTCTATCCACGAGGTTAACCGATTTCGGGTTGAATGTTAAACTTCGTTCCGAACAGTCCACCGACCGGATTTGGGTGATTCCTGTCCGACCCAAGGAACCAAGTAAGGACGAGGGATCCATGGTTCGACTCGTTGTCAAAATACCTCAATAGAACGACAAACAAAACAGAACAACCAAGTGTTAGACGGAAGGACTGATCAGGTCAGGATGCTGATCGATCGGACTGCTGTCCGAACGGACAGTCAGCCGATCGGCTAGCACATGGTCCCACACAATCAATTTGTTTTGAAGAATAGTATTGAACGAACTGTTGTTCGATCGAACTACTGTTCGATCGGATTACTCTTCGGATCATGAGATACTATGCTTCAATACTTAATCGATTTTTCAACATGTTCAATGCACTAGAAGTGCCACCCGATCGAACAGCAGTCCGATCAGGTGACACCCTGTTGCCCGATCGAACAGCAGTTGTGTTATTCGATCGATCAACTATCCGATCCATTGCACCATACTTTACATATCATTTAAAGTCTTTGACTAGTTGACCTGTCCGATCGAACACCTGTCCGATCGAACACCTGTCCGATCCAAAGACTAAACATTGCAATTCATTTGAATGCCTAACCGATCGGGTTGCCGGCCGATCGAACAGCCGTCCGATCGACCGACCTGAAAGGCAAAGGTACTTCAATGTTTTCAAATGCTACAATGAAAACTTCAAAAGTCAAACCATCATACACAAACACATCTTCTCAAAGGAAGAAACAATCCACTCGAACAGCCATCCGATCGGCCTACCAACCGACCGGACAGCGGTCCGAGCGGGCTGTCAGCCGAACGGTCAGCCGTTCGATCGAACTACCGTCTGATCGACCAGCCGTCCGACTCGCCCACACTGGTTTCCTGTTTTACGTTTCGCTTATCGTTATGCTACCGAATCTATTCAGGCTAACCGTACTCGCTAAGCGCTCCCTTCAATCTACAAATCACTGTGAGTATACTCGATCCCTTTTTGCTTTAAGCACTTTTGGGTGTTACATACGTTACGAATATTCAAACTACAACTATCACACTACTCAAACTATTTGAACGCTAACCGTTAATGCATGTTATATGTGGCTTATGAATGCTTGTTTGTTATGTTTACACATGGAATGCTGTCTACCTGCCTTAGCAACGATAGTACTATAGTTTGGACTCAGCACCAGTTCACACGGGGGTTGTTAAGGATCTTTTACTTGCATGGATTACAGTGGTAATCATGTATTGCGAAATGCCTCGGGCAGTCTGTAACATCTGTGCTTGTAATCATTGTAAACAATTTAGTTATCAATAAAAAAATGTTATTTGATCCCAATGTTTGTTTGGTTATGTTTTACATTTTTCATGTTTTGACTTTTATTCAATTCCAAACTCTATATCGATTTCTGGAGAGTTATACGCAAACTGGTGCGTAAACGTAATTAGTTTAATGCGAAAAATACTCCGGAACATCAACATATACTTAACATACCTTAAATAACCTTTACATAACTTAGAAATAGGTTTTGAAGGCTTTGGTATGGCAAAAACAAGTTAATTCGGCTACAGGGACTAAATTTGACAAACTGCGAAAGTATGCCAATTTGAACTGTAACAGACATTCCGGAACATGACCATAAGTTAAACATACCATAAATATCCTTTAAATAGCTTAGAAATAGGCTTTGAGGGGTTTGGTGTGCTAAAATAAATTTTTGGCTCATTCAGGGACTAAAAGTGTCAAAAAGTGCACAAGTTTGCACTTTCGCGCATAACTTACGTTCTGAATACATCCGGACATCCAAAAATTTATGTAAGCACTAAAATATTTTATTTTAGTGTTTGTCATGAGAAAAATCCATTCGTCATGCAATTTGGATCGTTTTTCGCGCTTATGCGCATTCCGTCGTAATTAAGCGAACATCGCAACTGTAGGCCAAACGAACCGACATCTGAGATGTTTTCAAGCATATTTCATGTTCCCTATGTCTTAACATCATTGTGGAGATTGAAATTGGGATTGACGGGTGTTAGAAGTGTCGTTACGCAACGAAACAAGGTGCAGGGACTGAAAATGTAATTCTGCCAAAGTTAATGGCTTACGGACCGTAAGCCATGACCCTTACGGTCCGTAAGGGGTCCCCAGCACATCAGAAGCTTCCAGCCAGCTGTTTACAGCTGTTACCCACTCCCAAACCCAATGCCACATGTCAATCCCTGATGGTGGGCGGCCAATTTGGGTTCCATAACATTCCAACAAGTGTACGGGTGAGATCAAAGCACGGTATTCGAGAAACGATCCTAACGGTGGTCCAAATCCTATAAATACCCAAGCCATCACAACTCAAAACCCACTTGAAATCTGATTTTTCTCTAAGTTGGGGTGTTCTATCACTTCATACTTGAGAAATATTTGGAAATCAAAGCTTTCGGGGACCCTTTGTAAGTGTTCCTTTGTTCTTTTATTCGTTTAGCGTTAAAAGTCAAACTTTGTTTGACTTTCTGCATTGACCAGTTTATGGTCAACGCGAAGTTCGTTTGAACTTCATAACGTGAGCGTAATCACGATGGTTATAGTCCCTAGTGACTATACCTACTGATTACCACGTTATCTAGGCTCAGTGACGAGTCGTAGTTTCGGCCAAAATGCATGTTATTGCGTATTTTGTAACCAAACTACTTATAGGTATCAAAACCGTTTGTTTTGATACCAAACTTGTTTTCTAACTTAGTTAAGCATGTTTTAACATGCTTAACTAGTCACTTTTAGTTTAATGCTTATATAGGGTCGTAAGGTAAGCGATCTAAACAATCGCTTATACTTTCGAACCCGACCCATTTGGTCGATCATTAGGATCTGACCAAACACATTAGGTGACCATAGTATATAGGGAATAACCTTCCGAGGTTATACCTTATGGTCGCTTTGTTTAAGTAGTTGTATGATAGGTAGTTTATATGCCTTAGGTAAATGACCAAAATGCCCTTTTTACGCCAAAATTCATATTAAGCAAATGTAACATAACTTTTGATATCTAAACTGATTTGGCAACAATATTAGACATGTTAAGGCATATTTTACTTATCATAGGGCTAGTTAGGCGGTCCGAACGCGTTTCACGCGAACGACGCGTTAAAGTAGCATAAGCTACCTAAACGGGTCGTAATGGGTCGTAAGCACTTAGGTTAGGTTTCATTTTAGTATGTAGGCTTTGTTAAACCATATTACACGAGTCTCCATACTCGTTTGGTTTACGAACCCTCATTCTATCCAATCCTCCGATTTAGGTCCGGTATATTAACATAGTTACCTATATTAGGTGCCGTTTGATATCCGTGATCTCTAGCATTGTTTGGTTGTTACTCAAGACTAAGCAATCTCAAGTGAGTACATAGACCCGTCTTTTACTGTTTTCCAAACATTTTGGGGTGAAACACATGTGCCTACTTGTTATTTTCATGCTTTCCATGTTTTCACATCATATACTTGTTATGTTCGTTAGTATGGTTATAGTACATGATTTACATTACATTGTTTTGCTATGTATGTTAACTTAGCATACTTAGTACATTGTTTTACTTTACATTTCTGCTATGTATGTTGACTGATAGCATGCTAGCACATTGATTTACATGACTTTCCTGCTTTGTATGTTAACTTAGCATACTTAGTATATTGTTTTCATAAGACATGTATACAATTGCTATAACATTTGGTTTGCACAAACGGGACTTATATACGTTCATTAACATTAGCTACGCCGCTCGGTAGTAAGTAGTGGTACCATAGGACTTGACAAATCCCATTCCTGACATCCCGGGTTTGTTTGGATGTAAGGAATGACTGAATCCGAAAATATTTCTTTTGATAACCTTGACTAAAAGGGTTATCCGACTGTCTCAAGGCTTGAATGTATGCGTTAACTTACCACATAAATGTTAATATCAATAAAACATGCATTTACTTTGCAAAACATAACTTTTTGATATATTCAAAATACTTTGTTTTGTACATTTCTACATTTGGTTTATGTGACAATACTTTACTTACAATACATAACATTTGTTACACATTACTTGACTACATTTGGACTTTTTAACATTTGACTTGGCTTATACAAGGACTTTTTGACAATTTGTTTAAACATGGACTTTATACATTGGTGGTTTGTTTAAGTGATTTAAGTAACGAGACGTGTGTAGTATGATACAAGCATGGTGGATACGCCGCTGGTACTTCCTATATATAAGTTCTTGTATGGTATTACATATCGTAGCGTTATTTGAATCATTTCAATTTAGACATAAAACATTTTATACAAATAACATATCTTTCACAAGACATTGCTTTACAAACAACTTATTTTATACAACTCATTTTACTTGGTTATTCATTTAACCATGTATTATTCTTTTATGTATACATATCATCTGATCTTATCGCTTTTTTTAAATGATTTACAAAACAAAACAACTTACAAGGTTCATGACTAAATTTTATTAAACATTTTCTTAAACTTAAGTCATGAATCCTATTTTCACAAATCTATGTATCTCACAGGCATTTTTATGCTGACGTACCTATTTTCACATGTGTTTTCAGGAGCTGTCGCTTAGGATGATGATCGTGACACTAGGGCGGACCTGTGCCTTAGAGACTAAAAATAAAGATAGAACTAGTTTAATTATGTTCTGAACTCTTTATTTCCTGTTTTGAGACAATGTAACACGCTTGTTTGATAAATAAAATATAACTTTGTATGCCATGGTTGTGAAACAATAATTCTGTTACAACACTCCCCGACGTTTCCGCCACGTTTGACTGTTCCACGTGGTCGGGGTGTGATAGAAAAGTTGGTATCAGAGCCAATGGTTATAGGGAATTAGGTTATTAGTAATGCTTTGACCTAGACTATAACCTTTCTAGGACCCTAACACAAGTTATCTTGTGTTTAGATCTTAAAACATGCACATCACCTATCCTTAGGTGATTATCAAAACAAGAACCTAATTTTCCGAAACGATTTTTGAAAAACAATCATCTGTTTTTAAATGATTTATTACAAGGATTTGAACCCTCTGTTATATGGTTTTGAACCCCTTTGAATTTTCAAAATCTCGTCAAAGTTTTGGGTTTTAAATAGTGTGAACACGTGCAAACTGGAAGAGTGAATGCCTGTACCCTGGGTTTTCTGTCTAAGGCTAGAGTGTTCGTACAAATCCACATAATCGGACCAGTCACTCTTACCTGGGAACTCTTGGGGTGAGTGTTCACTTATAGGCGAGCATGTCTTCGTGATACATTATTTTTGACCCATTTACTTTGATTAGTCACTGTGTGTCGTTTGTTTGCTTTGTGATGCGGACGAATGACCACCATCTTTGCTTTTGTTGATTTTGTTTCATCTCATTCTCTTCATCCAATCATCTCACTCGTTTCCTCTCATGTTTTCCTCTTTTAGAATGCCTCCTCGACGCGAAAACCAGATAGCGACTGCCGAACTGGCAGAAATCATTGCGCAGCAAATGGCTGCTCAATTCCCAAACCTCTTTGCTCAATGGAACCAAGCCAACAACAACAACAATGCTCCATGCAATTTCAAGTATTTTAACTCGGCTAAACCACTCAAGTTTAGTGGTTCTGAGGGAGCGACTGGGCTTCTTCAATGGTTCGAGAGCATTGAGAATACTTTATGTCACGTGCAGTGTCCTGACAATCGCATGGTCGAGTTTTCTTTGAGTGTGTTTCAGAAGAGGGCTCTTACGTGGTGGAACGGGGTTATGAGAGATCGTGGTGCAGAAGTTGCTCTAGCACAGACATGGGCTGAACTTAGGGCTCTTATGATGAGGGCGTTTTGTCCTCGTCATGAGCTGCGAGCTTTGGAGAGAGAGTTTGATGACTTGAAGCAAGATAGTGGTGAGCACAGGGCGTATACTGATATGTTTGAGGAGTTGAGTCTGCTTTGCCCAACAATGGTTACCCCACTCGACAAGGCTATCGAAAGGTACATCGATGGTCTACCTGACTCAGTACAAGACATCATTACTGCTAGTAACCCTACCACACTCCGTCAGGCGATCGAGTTAGCAGCGACATTGACTGAGTCGCAGGTTTGAAAGGGAAAGCTGCACAAAAAGGGTGACAAAGGTAAGAAGCAGTCGTCTGACAAAGAAGATAGCAAGAAAGGTCAAAACAAGAAGGAAAAGGATTCTGGTTCCTCAAGGGGGTCTAGGAAGCGAAAGGCTTCCCAAAACTATGTCGTTACTGCACAGGCTCAAGCTGCACCAAATCAGCCTGCGCAACCACTAGCCAAGAAGCCTTATCTTGGCAATGCACCTTTGTGCAACAGGTGTAACGGCCATCACCTACCACATCTCCAGTGTCATCAATGCACCAACTGTGGAAGAATTGGTCATCTTGCTGCCACTTGCCGCATTCCTGCTAATCAGAACCAGGCAGTTCAGAACCAAGCCCAACAAGTTGCTCAGCCTCTTGCTCAGCAACAAGGTTAAGCTGCACGACCTCATTTCCCTCCTGGTTCGTGCTAGAATTGTGGGGATCTGACCCACTACAGAAACCGGTGCCCAAGGCTAGCCAACCAGAATCAGAATCCAAATCAGAATCAGGCTCAGGCTCGAGGTCGAGTCTTCAACATGAATGCTCAAGAGGCACAAGCAGACAATGAATTGGTGAACGGTACGTTCTTTATTAATAATCAGCCTGCATCTGTTCTCTTTGATTTGGGTGCCGATAAGAGTTTTGTGTCTTTATCTTTTGAGCCATTGCTTCGCGTGTCTAGAACGGAACTAGGAAAACCTTTGACAGTAGAAGTTGCTAGTGGTGAACCCATTGTTCTTGATTCTGTTCTTCACAACTGCCAGTTGAACCTTAACGACCATCTTTTTCCTATTAACCTCACGCCTATGCAACTTGGAAGCTTCGACGTTATTGTGGGTATGGATTGGTTAGCCAAGCATCACGCAGAGGTAGTTTGTTTCGAGAAGATCGTTCGTGTGCCGCTTCCGACAGGTGAGATCCTACAGGTTCATGGTGAGAAACCTACTGGTGGTCTCAAACTCATGTCTTGTTTTAAAGCTTGGAAGTATATGCGAAAGAATTATGTGGCCTTCTTGGCACATGTCACAGCAGATAAAGGCAAAGGTAAGTCTATCCAAGATATTCCTGTTGTTCGGAATTATCCTGAAGTTTTCCCTGAAGATTTACCTGGACTACCCCCGGCACGCCAAGTCGAGTTCCGTATTGATCTCGTACCTGGTGCAAATCCCATTGCCAGAGCTCCATATCGTCTTGCACCGTCTGAGATGCAAGAGTTGTCTAAGCAGCTTCAGGAACTCTCTGACAAAGGTTTTATCCATCCTAGCTTTTCACCTTGGGGTGCTCCCGTTCTTTTTGTCAAGAAGAAGGATGGATCTTTTAGGATGTGTATCGATTATCGTGAGCTTAACAAGCTTACCATCAAGAATCGATATCCCCTACCTCGCATTAATGATCTCTTTGATCAGTTACAGGGCGCTTCTTATTTTTTGAAGATTGATCTGCGTTCCGGATATCATCAACTTTGTGTGCATGAAGAAGATATTCCCAAGACAGCGTTCCGCACTCGTTATGGGCATTATGAGTTCACAGTCATGCCATTCGGTTTGACTAATGCTCCTGCTGTTTTCATGGACTTAATGAATAGGGTCTGCAAGCCTTATTTGGATCAGTTCGTCATTGTTTTTATTGACGACAACTTGATTTATTCTAAGACGCGAGCTGATAACGAGCAACATCTTCGTCTTACTTTGGAACTCCTAAAGAAAGAGCAACTTTTCGCCAAATTCTCCAAGTGTGAATTTTGGCTTAAAGAAGTTCAATTTTTGGGGCATATTGTCAACGAACAAGGTATTCATGTAGATCCCTCCAAGATCAGTGCGATTAAGGATTGGGATACGCCTACTACTCCTACTGAAGTTCATTCATTTCTTGGTCTAGCGGGTTATTATCGCCGCTTCATAGAAAACTTCTCGAAGATTGCAGTTCCTCTAACTGCTCTAACTCAGAAGAACAAACCCTTTGATTGGGGATTCAAACATGAGGAAGCTTTTCAAAACTTGAAGCAGAAGCTTTGCGACACGCCTGTTCTGACTTTGCCTGAGGTCAATGATGATTTCGTCGTTTATTGCGATGCATCTAAATTGGGTCTTGGCTATGTTCTGAAGCAAAGGAACAAAGTCATAGCATATGCATCGAGGCAGTTGAAGATACATGAGAAAAACTACACCACTCATGATCTTGAGTTAGGTGCAGTTGTCTTCGCTCTTAAGATCTGGAGACACTATTTGTACGGTACAAAATGTGTGGTTTTCACGGACCACAAAAGTCTTCAGCACATCTTCAATCAGAAAGAACTCAACATGAGGCAACGACGTTGGGTTGAGCTTCTAAACGACTATGACTGCGAAATTCGCTACCATCCTGGTAAGGCGAATGTCGTAGCCGATGCATTGAGTCGTAAGGAACGTACTAAGCTTCTTTGTGTTCATGTTCAATCTTACATTCAAGCTCGATCCGATATCCAAGCCCGCATTTCTCAGGCTCAACAATCTTGTGTTTCACAAAGTTTGATGGATAAGGAATTTCCCTATCACATAACCCCTGATCTGGAACTGAAGGACAATGGATCGTATTACTTCATGGATCGTTTCTGGGTCCCAAGCCAAGATGATCTTCGTACCTTGCTTATGGATGAAGCCCATAAGTCTCGTTATTCTGTTCATCCTGGCTCAGATAAGATGTATAAGGATCTTCGTATTCTGTATTGGTGGCCTGCTATGAAGAAAGACATTGCCTTATATGTATCAAAATGCCTTACTTGTCTTAAGGTTAAGGCTGAACATCAGCGTCCTTCTGGTTTATTGGTGCAACCAGAGATCCCAGTTTGGAAATGGGAAAACATTACTATGGATCTTGTTACCAAACTTCCGCGCACAAAGAAAGGTCATGATGCCATCTCGGCAGTTGTTGATCGTCTTACGAAGTCAGCACATTTCTTGCCAATCCGTGAGGATTTTTCTGCTGACAAACTTGCTAAAATCTATGTGGATGAAATTGTAGCTCGACATGGTGTTCCTTTGAACATCATTTCTGACAGAGATGCTCGCTTCACTTCTCATTTTTGGAGAACCATGCAATCTGCTATGGGGACCCAACTTAATCTGAGCACAGCTTATCATCCGCAAACGGATGGTCAATCTGAAAGAACAATCCAGACTCTGGAGGATATTCTTAGAGCTTGTGTGATCGATTTTGGTGGTAGTTGGGATTCACATCTTCCGTTGATTGAATTCTCCTACAACAACAGTTATCACTCCAGCATCAACATGGCTCCTTTCGAGGCTCTCTATGGTCGAAAATGTCGTTCACCAGTCTGCTGGAATGAGATCGGTGAGGCTCAGCTTACTGGACCTGCCCTTATTTTAGAGACAACTGATAAGGTTAAGAAAGTTCGGGATAACCTTCAGACAGCTAGAAGCCGTCAAAAGAGTTACGCGGACCTAAAACACAAGCCCTTGGATTTTCAATTCGGTGATCGTGTATTACTTAAGGTCTCACCTTGGAAAGGTGTGATCAGATTTGGAAAGAAAGGAAAACTTGCACCTAGATACGTTGGACCATTCAAGATCGTCGAAAGAATCGGTAAGGTAGCCTACAGACTTGAGTTACCTCCTGAACTTGGAAATGTTCATCCAACCTTTCACGTGTCCAATCTCAAGAGGTGTTTAGCTGATGAGAACCTCCACATACCGCTTGACGAAATTCGTGTTGATAAAACACTGAAATTTGTTGAGAAGCCAGTGGAAATCATGGAACGTGAAGTCAAGTGGCTTAAACGCAAGCGCATTCCTTTGGTCAAGGTTCGCTGGGAATCTAAACGTGGACCTGTGTTTACTTGGGAACGCGAAGATCAAATGAAGGCGAAGTATCCACATCTTTTCCCACGAGTTTCCTCTAAATAAATTTCCGGACAAAATTTCCACAAGTAGGGGAGACTGTAACATCTGTGCTTGTTTGTAAACAATTCAGTTATCAATAAAACAATGTTATTTGATCCCAATGTTTGTTTGGTTATGTTTTACATTTTTCATGTTTTGACTTTTATTCAATTTCAAACTCTATATCGATTTCTGGAGAGTTATACGCAAACTGGTGCGTAAACGTAATCATTTTAATGCGAAAAATACTCCGGAACATCAACATATACTTAACATACCTTAAATAACCTTTACATAACTTAGAAATAAGTTTTGAAGGCTTTGGTATGGCAAAAACAAGTTAATTCGCCTACAGGGACTAAATTTGACAAACTGCGAAAGTATGCCAATTTGAACTGTAACAGACATTCTGGAACATGACCATAAGTTAAACATACCATAAATATCCTTTACATAGCTTAGAAATAGGCTTTGAGGGGTTTGGTGTGCTAAAATAAACTTTTGGCTCATTCAGGGACTAAAAGTGTCAAAAAGTGCACAAGTTTGCACTTTCGCGCATAACTTACGTTCTGAATACATCCGGACATCCAAAGATTTATGTAAGCACTAAAATATTTTATTTTAGTGTTTGGCATGAGAAAAATCCATTCGTCACGCAATTTGGATCGTTTTTCACGCTTATGCGCATTCCGTCGTAATAAAGCGAACATCGCAACCGTGCGGCCAAACGAACCGACATCCGAGATGTTTTCAAGCATATTTCATGTTCCCTATGTCTTAACATCATTGTGGAGCTTGAAATTGGGATTGACGGGTGTTAGAAGTGCCGTTACGCAACGAAACAAGGTGCAGGGACTGAAAATGTAATTCTGCCAAAGTTAATGGCTTACGGACCGTAAGCCACGACCCTTACGGTTCGTAAGGGGTCCCCAGCACATCAGAAGCTTCCAGCCAGCTGTTTACAGCTGTTACCCACTCCCAAACCCAATGCCACATGTCAATCCCTGATGGTGGGGGGCCAATTTGGGTTCCATAACATTCCAACAAGTGTACGGGTGAGATCAAAGCACGGTATTCGAGAAACGATCCTAACGGTGGTCCAAATCCTATAAATACCCAACCCATCACAACTCGAAACCCACTTGAAATCTGATTTTTCTCTAAGTTGGGGTGTTCTATCACTTCATACCTGAGAAATATTTGGAAATCAAAGCTTTCGGGGACCCTTTGTAAGTGTTCCTTCGTTCTTTTATTCGTTTAGAGCGTTAAAAGTCAAACTTTGTTTGACTTTCTGCATTGACCAGTTTATGGTCAACGCGAAGTTCGTTTGAACTTCATAACGTGAGCGTAATCACGATGGTTATAGTCCCTAGTAACTATACCTACTGATTACCACGTTATCTAGGCTCAGTGACGAGTCGTAGTTTCGGCCAAAATGCGTGTTATTGCGTATTTTGTAACCAAACTACTTATAGGTATCAAAACCGTTTGTTTTGATACCAAACTTGTTTTCTAACTTAGTTAAGCATGTTTTAACATGCTTAACTCGTCACTTTTAGTTTAGTGCTTATATAGGGTCGTAAGGTAAGCGATCTAAATAATCGCTTATACTTTCGAACCCGACCCGTGTGGTCGATCATTAGGATCCGACCAAACACATTAGGTGACCATAGTATATAGGGAATAACCTTCCGAGGTTATACCTTATGGTCGCTTCGTTTAAGTAGTTGTATGATAGGTAGTTTATATGCCTTAGGTAAATGACCAAAATGCCCTTTTTACGCCAAAATTCATATTAAGCATATGTAACATAACTTTTGATATCTAAACTGATTTGGCAACAATATTAGACATGTTAAGGCATATTTTACTTATCATAGGGCTAGTTAGGCGGTCCGAACGCGTTTCACGCGAGCGACGCGTTAAAGTAGCATAAGCTACCTAAACGGGTCGTAATGGGTCGTAAGCACTTAGGTTAGGTTTCATTTTAGTATATAGGCTTTGTTAAACCATATTACACGAGTCTCCATACTCGTTTGGTTTACGAACCCTCATTCTATCCAATCCTCCGATTTAGGTCCGGTATATTAACATAGTTACCTATATTAGGTGCTGTTTGATATCCGTGATCTCTAGCATTGTTTGGTTGTTACTCAAGGACTACTAAGCAATCTTAAGTGAGTACATAGACCCCTCTTTTACTATTTTCCAAACATTTTGGGGTGAAACACATGTGCCTACTTGTTACTTTCATGTTTTCCATGTTTTCACATCATATACTTGCAATGTTCGTTAGTACGGTTATAGTACATGATTTACATTACATTGTTTTGCTATGTATGTTAACTTAGCATACTTAGTACATTGTTTTACTTTACATTTCTGCTATGTATGTTGACTGATAGCATGCCAACACATTGATTTACATGACTTTCCTGCTTTGTATGTTAACTTAGCATACTTAGTATATTGTTTTCATAAGACATGTATACAATTGCTATAACATTTGGTTTGCACAAACGGGACTTATATACGTTCATTAACATTAGCTACGCCGCTCGGTAGTAAGTAGTGGTACCATAGGACTTGACAAATCCCATTCCTGACATCCCGGGTTTGTTTGGATGTAAGGAATGACTGAATCCGAAAACATTTCTTTTGATAACCTTGACTAAAAGGGTTATCCGACTGTCTCAAGGCTTGAATGTATGCGTTAACTTACCACATAAATGTTAATATCAATAAAACATGCATTTACTTTGCAAAACATAACTTTTTGATATATTCAAAATACTTTGTTTTGTACATTTCTACATTTGGTTTATGTGACAATACTTTACTTACAATACATAACATTTGTTACACATTACTTGACTACATTTGGACTTTTTAACATTTGACATGGCTTATACAAGGACTTTTTGACAATTTGTTTAAACATGGACTTTATACATTGGTGGTTTGTTTAAGTGATTTAAGTAACGAGACGTGTGTAGTATGATACAAGCATGGTGGATACGCCGCTGGTACTTCCTATATATAAGTGCTTGTATGGTATTACATATCGTAACGTTATTTGAATCATTTCAATTTAGACATAAAACATTTTATACAAATAACATATCTTTCACAAGACATTGCTTTACAAACAACTTATTTTATACAACTCATTTTACTTGGTTATTCATTTAACCATGTATTATTCTTTTATGTATACATATCATCTGATCTTATCGCTTTTTTAAATGATTTACAAAACAAAACAACTTACAAGGTTCATGACTAAATTTTATTAAACATTTTCTTAAACTTAAGTCATGAATCCTATTTTCACAAAACCTATGTATCTCACATGCATTTTTATGCTGACGTACCTATTTTCACATGTGTTTTCAGGAGCTGTCGCTTAGGATGATGATCGTGACACTAGGGCGGACCTGTGCCTTAGAGACTAAAAATAAAGATAGAACTAGTTTAATTATGTTCTGAACTCTTTATTTCCTGTTTTGAGACAATGTAACACGCTTGTTTGATAAATAAAATATAACTTTGTATGCCATGGTTGTGAAGCAATAATTCTGTAACAACACTCCCCGACGTTTCCGCCACGTTTGACTGTTCCATGTGGTCGGGGTGTGACACCGTCAACCCGCAGTCATTGGTATCGATGGATCTATGTCGATAACTAACGGGCTTCATTTCACTAGGTGTACGTGCTGGTTATGCGTAAACGAATTCGAACTCTATATGCTATTATCAAACTTGTATGCTCACCTTTACATTATATGTATTGACTTTATTTTAACGTATGTGACAGGTGCTTAGGAAGTTTACATGCTTAGCATGCTGTGAACTTGAGGCTAGGAAAGGTCTAGGATGCTCTCTGCGCTGTGATGAAATCGAAGCTAGGAAAAGGGGTCCTAGAAACCAATAAATAAACTATTTATGTTTGAATCTGAGTTGTCGGAACAGAATATTTGCCTAGATTTTATCTGTAATAATTTGTTTACTATTTGAGACATGGTATGGGACATGTTAATTTAAATTGAATGGTAATGATAGTTGTTATGGAAACTTCTGGACAATCTGTTTCGCTCAGTGCCATGCCCCGATGATTCCGCCATCGGTTGGGGTGTGACAAGGGGATCACAAGGTATGTTGAATTTAGATATTTGGTGAAGTTATGATTTTGTGATGAACATTCATAGATGAGATTCTAGTATGAATATTAGATGTTATAATGAAATTGAAATGAATACAAGTCTAGGAACAAACCCTAGATGAGAATTTAGTGATTTAGTGCCATAATCAAAGTGATTGAATGAAAAACATTGTATGTGCTAGATGGGTTTTATGATAATATGATGAACACTTGACTCATGGTAGTAAATTGGTGTTATTTAATGTTATAATGCAAATTCTAGGTGTTGCTTGTGCACACTAGACATAAAAGCAAGAAAATGATGTTAACACTTGGTTAATAGTTAATCATGAACTTGATAATACTTGTATAAAAATCTTGCCCATAAGATCTTAGATAAAATGCCTAAGTGATCTTGAAAATATTGAAAAATATGAAAGGATCACCTAATTGACTAGTTAGACGCGTTGCATGTAAAATAACGTAACATGAGTTCTAAACGATAAATCGAATTGAACTCTATAGGCAAATTGGGCGAATCATCAAGTTGTCAAGACGGAACGAATACCCACTTGAAGGGAAAGCTTTAAAGGCACGCAGATATGTGCTTCATAGATTTTTAGTTTATATTCTGCTTCTATATATGTTGAATGACAAGTGCAATATCCTGAAGTTCGGTCAATTCTTAAACGATGGATTCCGTGTGAATAAACCGAATGGATGAATAAGAGTCTACCGATAAATTTGAATGTGAAAGTGATGGATTTCACTATAATAATCAAACGCGTCACGCGAAGGTTTAAGCAAAACCCGCCGCGTCACGCGAAGGTTTAAGCAAAACCCGCCGCGGCACGCGACGGGCATCAAAGCTGGGAAAAGTTGTTTTTATGCTTATTTTGCTTTGCGGACTCGTTTAGACATGTTATAAACTCTCATAACTAACGTTTATGACGATTTTGATTATAGGTAATTACTAAAAACTTTTGGATGACGATCAAGCTTGCTCAAGAACCGAACACACGCATAATTGAAGCTTTCGCGTCTATATTAGTTTCTTTTCTTACTTAAGACTCATGTAAACTTTTATAAACATATTTTGAATGTTTTAAACGCTATGTGAACATTGTTGCGCCGATGTTTTTGAAAAAAGGGCATTTTTGTATATAAATGCACACTTTATTATATGAATGATTCAATATTTTAGTAAGGGTCTTACAAAACCAAAGCATAACAAATATCATGTATGGCGGATTAAGTGAATAAATATGTTTGTGTGATTTGTGTATTTTGGTAAGTTAAACATGTTACACCCAAAAGTGCATTAAAGCGTAAAAGGGTCAAGTGTACTCACGGCTTTGCAAAGCTTCAAACTTTATAATCCCATGAAGAGTTGTAGGTCTGAGGATGGAACACCGAGGTCACCCTACAAGGGTAAACGAAGGTGTATAAGTTAACGGATTTAGAATGGAATATTCGGATTTGGAATTTAAAGTATAAAAAAGTATGCATACAAGAGTAATATCTAGTTCTAAGTACTTGTTTTTGACACTATGTTATGAGTGGTTTCATGGGTCCTGAATTGCCCATTAGAATCAATAACAAGTGACTTAGAATCTTAGATATAATAGCCTAAGTTTATGATGAATAATCATTGACCTGATTACCATCAGAAATTCAGCCATGTTCTTATGGATATATATGTATTTATATAGTTATAATAGCATCCAAAAACTAAGTCCAATCATAGATATCATGTAGTATCATGTATGTCAAGCATGGAGGTTAAAACCTCTTTATATGATTCACCACTAAACAAACCATCACAAGGATGGTTCGTCGGGTGTGCCAACACATCATGAAAAGAATTAACTAAGTGATGGAGGCTAGACAGGGCTAAGTTACTTTGATGCTAGTAAATCACTTGAGTGTTTATACACAAGGCTCACAAATGAAGGAATGGAACTAGTGTTGGAAAGCCCAAGCTCCCAAACAGAAATATAAAGAGTGTTTGAACTCATAACTTGGTGAGAAGCAATCTTAACACAAACCCACAACTATAGGTGAAGTTGTGAGTTTGGTGGATGCAAGATTCCACCAAGTTTTAGCAAGGAACATGAAGATACAAGAACATGAAACAAAACAGAAAGTTTATGACACTTTGGACCTCAAATGTGGTGAGGTTTCACCTTAGATTACCAAGGTAAACTTGTGAAAACCCTCATAGAGGTTATCCAAGTGTTTTAGAATAAGAAACAAGTAAGAAATAGATGAAGAAGTGAGTTAGAATTCACTTTGGATCACTTGAAACTTTCTGCCAACTTTAGTGAATTTAGATAATTAAGAGAGTGTTTTTAGAGTGATTATGAGGTTTGTAAATTGGAAAATGAGTGTGGGAGATGTGATTTATATAGGGAGGATATTAAGGTTTGAGTTAGGTGTATTAAATGAAGTTAGTTGGAAAGAAAATGGATCAAGAAACACAAAACTGACCAATCTGCGCAGCTGAAACCCTTGGCTGCGGATTAGACCGCTCAGCGGGTCACGGACGGGGACAACCCCCTCTTGCACGAGTCGCGGGTCTGACCAACCCGAGCATGTTTCACTTTTGGTCATTTCTGGTCCCTAAGGTTCCATATTTAGCACATTTATGTGTATACAACTTATACCTAGGTACAAAGCAAGTGCAGAAGCATGAAATCAAGTCTCGAGAAGGTATGTCAAGTGCTTGCACGTAACAAGCGTCTAAGGTCAAGTATTTACGCTCGTTATTGTAAGTTATAGCGAAAAATCATGAATATGTATTATGTGTAGATAAGTTTAATGTATAAGCAAATTATGAGTAAACAATATATAATTCCCACAAAAATAACCAATTTTATTAAAGTGTCGGATTAATACGATTAGCAACGGAACATGGTTATGAAATGATACGAGTTTCCAAAAGTGGAATACATGGCAATTTTTCTAAATAAAGGAAGTTATAAAAATCGAGGCGTTACACTTTTACCCTTAATGAAGCGTGTGCACGTAATAAAGTTGATGTTATTTACGAAAACGCCATCGCACCATTCTAGTCCATAGATTGTTTTTATCCAACGGATAAGGGGCGTTCTCACCGTTTTCACACTTTTAGGCATTTTCCCTAAATTCAGCCCATATATATATATATATATATAGGATTAGGTTTAAGAGTGAACACTGGTTTAATTGCGAACTTAGCGAATTAATCCTGACCATACACGTGTGTAAATCAATGGCCAGGATTTGATGATGAAATACACTAGTGTATTTTATGATTTGATGATGGAATCCTAGCCATACACGTGTGTAAATCAATGGCAATGATTTGTTCAGTTAGTTTGCAACTACACTAGTGTTCACTCTAGAACCTCACCCTATATATATAGGAGAAGGATCAGTTAGAAACCACCCTTTATTGCGAGAACCGCGAGAATCAATGTGAACATAACAAAAAATACCTAAAAAATACATAATTTTTTTAATATTTTTATCAAAAAATCGCAACATTTCGTTATTAAAAAAATGAAAGAATTTTTTTTTTGGCTACTAAAAGTAGCGATTTTTTCATAAAAAATATTTAAAAAAAATATTTTTGTGTTTTTTAGATTTTTTTAGGGTTTAGTTTTTAGTATTTAGCTTAGGTAGGGGGGGGGGGGGGGTTTAGGTTTTTGGGGGGTTTATTGGTGACCCTTGTTATGTTATACCAGTTATCACTCCTATTTGTGTAAAATATATCTACGATTACGCTTTACAACGTATTTACGCAAACACTTCGCACATAGCCTATCATCAAACATCGTATTGTACGTACTTGCTAACTTATATATTTTATCATTTTAAAAGCTTCTATACATGCAATAACTTCACGAGTTAACCTATATTTAATTTTCATCCTCGATAAATAAGTTAAATTTTAACGCAGGGTTTCCCTTCAAACACAGAGAGATGAATCATCGTTGGTGGCGTCAAAAAAGATTTTAAAATGGTTCTTTGACTGGGTTAGACACCTGTCTAAACGGGGAAAATCCTGAAATACTATCTCTTAAGAATTCATTATGCTATGGCGTACACAGAGTTTCTCCACAATACTGTTTCCGTTGACGATCTTACAAAAAGGGATATAGTAATTGATTTCTGGAAAGACTTCTATAAGATGAACTTCAATACTTTTCATGAATGTAAAACATTGAATAGAAATCTGTATAAGGATAAGGTAATACTGAAATTATATGATTTTAAGAATAAAAATCAAAAACCTTACTCTGATGAGGCTTTACGAAATTTACAAATAGAAACAGAAATTCTTACCATCATGTTCGATGAGGAGTCTATTCATGTAACATGTAACCATATCATGAAGGAAATCATTGATCCAAGAAAAGAGAGTGCGAAGGATTATGTTCTTGAACATATCACCTCTGATCAGGATAAATCCATTGTTTCTGATATGGGTCAATATATTTTGGAGGCTATTATAGTCTATGTAATCAGTATGTTATATAGCTCGGAAACGTCTATGATTCGTGTTTCGACTTTGATAGATCAATGTGATAGCCATGTGAGATCTCATTCTATTTTTAACCAAAAATGAACATAAGAAAGAAGTTGAGATGAAAGAATTAGGTCAAAAAGTGGTTTTGCGTGAGCATTATCCCATAGGTGTTGCATTGATCAATTTTATTGCGAAAAAGGGATTGATGACTATCCAACTGATCGATGATAAGAAATTGGAAGTTCCGATTCAAAAGAAGAAGGGAAAGTATTATCTTCCCAAGTTACTCTACGCTATCTATAATTTGATATATCATTACTTCCCCTAAAGTTGAACCTTCCGATGATATGTAAACCAGTAGATTGGCAAAGTGCTTGGAGGGAGCTGGTTCAGACTCAGAATCTATTAGAACATAAACTTGATTATATTATATTTATTATGTGTTATTACAATTACTATACTTATATATGTGTGTATGTATCGAATTTATGTGAAGGGATGTGTCTCACATGGCACATCGGTTCGAATGGAAGTTACTCCCGCCAAAAGTAACTGCCGATCATCAACCGCCCCTTCAACAATGTATTTAAACATTTTGCCGGGATCATAACCGGCACCAATATATTTTGAACAATATCCAAAAACATTTCTCTATTCGTTTCAAGTGTGTGTTGTGCTGTTCGATTGATTCATGATGAATCCATCACAAGGGTATGGTGAATCAAGTTCTGCATATAATGATGATGTTCAAGACAAACTTCCGCTGCCAACATATGGTATCAGAGCCACGGCAGATCATGCAGGAGAAAGAATATACACATCCACAACGGTTCTTCCATGTTTACACTGTTCCAATGAACAACGTGAACCATCATTGGCAAAGACAATACCAAGACGATGCTACTACTGGAATCAACCAGGGCATCAAATTGCCTACTGCAAAGAAAAATAAAATGATGAAGCAAGTCTCTTAATCAGGCAAGCCATTGAAACCGGAATACAAAAACATGAAGAAGATGAAGTCCGAAACTCAGAATTCATCGTCAATGGCACTGATGGTGGGCTATGGTCAGAAATTTGGTACGTTAACATAAATTTCAAACGTCATTATTCTGGTAACTTAGATTCTTTCAAAAGAATAAAGAATATGTTCGGTGTTGAAACAAACACCGGTGAAAATCACTTTTATTTCATACGAGGCATAGGGGTTGTAGATGTTATATCTGGAAGTGAGAAATTTCGAATCCAAAGTGTTTACTACACACCCGAATTGGATAGAAATGTACTCAGCCTTGATCAACTGGTAATTCAAGGTTTTACAGTGAAGTTTAATGGTGAAAGATGTAAAATTTTCCCCACTTTCAGTACTCCTCTTATGAATAAGAAAAATAACATAATCGAGTTAACCTGAGAAGATGAAATCGGTTTGAGAGAGAAACAATCTATAATCGAGAAAGAATCAGAACATGAAAGTTTCAAATCTGATTACTTGAATGATTATTTTGAAAAGTTGAATCTAACTTCCAACGAACCCGATTGGAATGTAATGATTCTGCAAGCAATGAAATTCAATGAATTTCAAGATTGTAAGGCCCTCTTAGACATGTTAGAAGACAGCTAGTATGTGATGAAATACAAGTATGAAATAGAAGTGAAATTTGAGGAGATGATCAACTGGTTCTTACGAGTAAAGATGGGAATCAATACGAGACCGATTCCGGTGTATATGGGTAACAACAAGAAGGTGAACCTGTTAGAACTTTACATGGTTGTAAAGAGAGAAGGAGGCCATAGGACAGTGTCTTCAAACAATCTATGCGCAATGGTTTCAAAAGATATGGGACATGATTATGTAGACAGAGATTACATGAGGATATTATATGCTATGTATTTGGATGTTATTATATATTATTATAAGTTCAAGTCTGTACAAAGTGATGTGAGAGGAGATCAAACCCAAGCATATGCAGGGAATGAAGACAGAACTGCCGAAGAAGGAAGAAAGACGATGAGCACCGGCTGCATTCCAGAAGATGATAGAGAACATTATGCTTTATATGCTGGAAATGACTGGATGGGAATGAAGAAAGCTCAAAAAAGAAGGAGGTTCGACTTCCGGCAGGCTGAGAAGGCGGTGAACGAGGCAAATCGGAGCGTCTTAATACACTCCCGTAAATATAATCCAGTTTAAGGGGGAGTATTAGAACATAAACTTGATTATATTATATTTATTATGTGTATTATGTGTTATTACAATTACTATACTTATATATGTGTGTATGTATCGAATTTATGTGAAGGGATGTGTCTCACATGACACACCGGTTCGAATGGAAGTTACACCCGCCAAAAGTAACTGCCGATCATCAACCGCCCCTTCAACAATGTATTTAAACATTTTGCCGGGATCATAACCGGCACCAAGATATTTTCAACAATATCCAAAAACATTTCTCTATTCGTTTCAAGTGTGTGTTGAGTTGTTCGATTGATTAATGATGAATCCATCATAAGGGTATGGTGAATCAAGTTCTGCATATAATGATGATGTTCAAGACAAACTTCCGCTGCCAACAGAATCGACACACTCAATTGACACTATTTGGGACTCTTTTCTGTGTTTATTTCTCAACTCAAAATAATGATTACAAGGGGTGTTGGAAATGAGAATATAATACTACAATATAATAAGAAAACTTAAAAAAACACATACTAAATAAACCCATGTTCTCCCGTTTTTGTGGAACGAACCCAACTTCAACTTTCTAAGGGGACTGGGGTGGTCCGTGATGGCACCTCCATCACTCGTGATGAACATGGGAACACCACCGCCACCACAGTTTTCCACGCGTGAAACCTAAAACGCGTGGTAAACTTCACGCGTTGTAAAAATTCGATTGTACGTGTATGACTTGTACGTTGTGTATTAATACTTGTACGTTGTGACCCCAAAAGAATATAAAAATTTGTTGGCTTCGCCGGAATTTTGCCGGAAAAACTGGTCGAGAAGACGAAGTGGAGATGGGGTGATGTTTTAAAAGTTTGGATGTTTTAACATGAATGGTCCCTGGACTTGCATTATATTTACACAACATATTTCAAACTTTAATTTAATTTGCTTTGGTCATAGAAACCAAGGGCGTAGCTTAAGAGGGGCCGGGAGGGGCGCTCGACCCCCCGAAATTTTCGCTCAGTAATGCTATACATTTAGTTTTCGTATAGAAATTTTTGGGTATATACGTTTTCGACCCCCGAGTTCTATAGAAATTTTTGGGTATATACGTTTTCGACCCCCCCGTCGAAAACGTCAAGCTTCGCCACTGATAGAAACAACACAGCCGAAGCAATGGCTGATTTGTTGTTAATTTAATTAAAAAAAAATAGGTTGTGAGTGATGGATAAATTGTTAATTTCTTAAAAAAAGGAAATTAAAAAAAGTAGTGAGTGATGGAATTCCATCACGAGTGATGACCATCGCCACTAAAAAATGGTTGTAAATGATGGAATAATGGTTGATCACATGGCGAAACTTGATTGGATATTTGTGAGTGATGTAATTTTTGCAAGTGATATCACCCCCACTCCCCTAAAGTACACCTCCGTGAAACTCGGTCAACATGGACCAATTATTCCGCTAACCCGTAACCGATTTGACATGTATTCGACCCGAACCCATCAAGATTATCCAAGATTCACCCCATAATCTTGATCTTCATTCTTCCTACTTGCTCGTTTCTTTGTCGCTTCCGTTCTTGCTATCCCAATCACATTGATTCAATCTTCCTACATGTTCTTGCTGCTTACTACGAATTCCTTGCTGACTTGCTATTTGAATCACAAATGTTCGGTCTTGCTACTTGCTACAGCCACACATGACTGGTTCTTGCTCTTGCTAAATAAACCGCACGGATCTGGTTTCTTGCTTAAACTTGCTTCTTGATTTAGTCAGTTCACAAGATCCGACTTAACTCCGCTATTGCTCTTGTGTTGCTTTCTTCTTTCTCGAATTCAGTAAAAAAAATCCTCCACCTGCTTACATGCTTCTAGTTTCACCAAGTTGCATGTTTCTTCAATTTCTTTGACACATGGGACGAATGTGGAATTAAGTTAATATATGTGCATGCCGCCTTGCTTGCTTCCGTTTGTTCCTCAATCTAATAGCCGCCTTTATTTCCTTCCGTTGGTTTTTTTTGAGTGAACTGCAAGTTTTGTCCTTTATCTTTAGGTCTCTTTGCAGGGGGTGTCCTTTATCTTTGAAATTGATGATTTTTGTCCTTAATGTTTCTAAATGCTACACGTTATGTCCTTTCGCCCTAACCTAGTTATTTTTTTTCTGTTAACTCTGATCATGTGCCTTGCACATGAGGGCAATTTGTCATTCCACCTTTTCAGGGACTAATTATGCAAATAACCTAAATATCTCACCTAACTTTAAAAACCAAAACTAAAATCTACCATAAACCTAAAGGACTAAAACTTCATTTTTAAAGAATATCTTCACTGGTAACCATTGATCCCTCCAATCCATCTGAGCTCCAAATCCATTTCAATGGCGGACAAACCATTGATCCAATCGCCGCCGCGGCTCCTCTCGGCCACAATGGTTTAAGCTTTTTCAACGACCTACGACTTCAAAATACCATGTATGTGGTGCTACAAGATCTTTGTTTGATTTTGAATTATTTTATGTCCCTGCAATTTGTCCAACTATCACTTGTGTTTCTTCTCCATAGAAATGCAGTGTAAATGACAGTTAAAATGCCAATTAGGCCAGCGATAAAATAGGATATTATGAAGAGAATTGATTCTGTAAGTTTAGATCTGAAATCGTCAATTAAGCCACCACATTCATCCGGTCCCACCCCTCTCTCTCTCATATCTAAAAACACAGATCTTCCGTCGCCGGAGATGGTCGGCACGACCGGACTTGCCTGGTTCAAATCCAGATCGATAACCATTGTCCTAAAATTTGGAGGAATTATTACTCAAAGATGCACTGTCTAAAATTCTTTAATCAGACCTTCTGTAACGAAATGAAGGTGAAATTGGATGAGATGACATTTTTGTGGGGTTTAGTCGAGCATTATGGACTCTCGTAAGGTAAGATTGTGAGATTCTGTCCACCTTTTTTCATTCCAAGTCAAATAGTCAATGGAGATTTGTATATATTTTCACAGTATGGAAGAGTTTACATCTCGATAATTTGCTTATATATGTGTTTCAATTTTTGCAAAGGGGTGGGTGGTGGTGATTTGACAGGTGGGGGAAGTGGGTGGTGATAGGGAGTGGTGAGGTGGTGATTGGTGGCGGTAGAAGGGTGGTGGTGATGGGAGTAAATGCTCAGGGTGCACACTGAATGACATAACTACCCTCACGTGACATGCACGTGATCAAATTTAACTGGGAAAACAAACTGGGTTAGGCCCAGAGGGTAAAACGTGCTTGATTTTTAAACATAAAGGACAAAACTCGTCAATTTTAAACATAAAGGACACCGCCTGCAAAGAGGCCTAAAGATAAAGGACAAAACTTGCAATTCACTTTTTTTTTTTTTTTTTAATAATATGTGACTTCATTTTTCAAATTAGAAATTGAATTTTAAACTCAATACTTATCCACCGATAAACTCAATACTTATCCACCGAACCATTAGGGATGAGCATATCGGTATCCGATACCGAACCGATACCGATACCGGCTAATACCGATCCCGAATTTCACCCAAACTAGGTACCGATACCGAAACATGTCGGTTAGGTATCGGTACGGTACGGTATCGGTATTATACCGTATTTTGAGGGTCGGTATCGGTATAATACCGATACCGTGCCGTACCGATACCGAAAACGCCAAAAAGTGGATACCGATCGGGCTCGGGATCGGCACGGGATCGGTATGGGATCGGTATTCGGTGGCATATGCTCATCCCTAATTGGAACCACCATTTTCTATTCTGAATTTTAACTAGTTACTTTCCGCCCACGCGTTGCGGCGGGACCCAATAACCACAAAAGGCGTGTCAACAAAGGCAAACATATACCGAATATCAAATCATAAATAAAATGACGTGGTAAGGATAGTCACTCCGTCATAAAAAAACGATTTTAAATAACCTAATATATAATAATATGACCCACACGTCCTACACGTTGGAAATTCGGTTGTTTTCAGTTCAGTTATTACGGTGCTAACACGTTAAAATATGGATGAGCTCGGTACCGGTAACGGCAGCGAAAGTACCGACCGGCACCGAAAATGCTCGGTACAATACGGTATAGTATTTGAACGTAAAAATCAATAAATACAGGTATGGTGCTAGACCGGTGTCGAACCGAAAGTAACGATTCTGAAAACGCCAAAAGGTGGGTACCAAATTGGTACCGAAAATGATTTGGTATAGTAAATTTGGTACCGATACGATACCGGTTCGTTTACAGGATTTGATACGATTTGCTCATCAATATTCTAAATATTCAAGTTAATTTTACATGCTACAATTCATTCATTACAGAAAAAGACAAAAAAGAAAGCAAAATAAGTTGTTATGTATATAAAACCTCATTTAAACGAAATACAGTTTACTTACTATGTGTATGAAAAGTAATCTAAATGGTGCAATTACTTGCATTGCTGCGTTGTTACAGGATTCGATGAGCTCGGTACCAACCGGTACCGAAAATACCGTTACCGAAATCCCCAAAAGTGGGTACCGGTACCGAATATACCTAGCATGGTACGGTTCGGTACCTGTCGGTACTGGTACGACACCGGTATTTGAGGGTAAAAACCGGTGAATACCTGTGCAGAACCGGTACCGAAAATACATCGGTTTGGTAAATTTAAGACCGGTACCTATACCCGATATCATTTTATCATCTCTTAATGATGTTACTATTAATTCTATTCTAATTTTAATTTAAAAAATAAATAACAAATCACTGTTCATTGTGTTTGTTTTTTATCATATATAGATTCATAATCTTATCCCAAACAAGCATATCCGATCTTCATTCGTCTCTTCATCTGCATCCTTCATCTGATCGTAACCACAACTTGTTCACTTGAATTCACTGAACCACACAGGTCCTGTTCACCGCATGTCTCCACACATTTTTCGGCTGTACCTTAAAATAACACAAATTTGCTTCTTGATTAGACCCACAAAGAATCACCATTCACCACCATGAATCACTCAGATTCTTCTCATTTTTTTCACACATAAATCGTTCGTATAGAATACCTCCCAGTCGATTCACTCAGAACCGTTGCACCGTTCAAACAGAACTCTTCATGGATTACACAGATCATCTTCCTCTTTGTCTCCTTTTCCAATCACACATATCTCCGGTACATCTCGCTTCACACAGATAAATCTTGATCACATAAATCTACTCCTTCCTCTCCTCGCGGCTCGCTTAGAACGGCGTTCGGCTCACGAAGAACCTCTTCTTTTCAACTCTCGATTTCTTCTCCACATGGCTCACTTAGAACTGTATTCGGTCCACTTAGAACTTCTCCTCTTCAACAAAATCTCTACGTCTCTTCTCGACCTTGCAGTTTAGAGGGCTCCTCCCCATTCTCTAACATTCGACTCTCAAACCGGCCTTCGTTTCTCGACCTTCGCTCTGATACCAAATGTTGGTTCATAATCGACACACTCAATAGACACAATTTGGGACTCTTTTTCTGTGTTTATTTCTCAACTCAGAATAACGATTACAAGGGGTGTTGGAAATGAGACTAGAATACTACAATTTATTATAAGAAAACTTAAAAAAAACACATGCTAAATAAACCAATGTTCTCCCGTTTTTTGTGGAACGAACCCAACTTTCACTTTCTAACGTACACCTCCATGAAACTCGGTCAACATGGACCAATTATTCTACTGACCCGTAACCGACTTGACCTGTACTTGACCCGAACCCATCAAGATTATCCAACACGGGGATGGTGTCGAACCAAAAAGCCTGTTAGACCTCAAAGGAGGTTACTTAAGTGGGATAAGTGAATACTCTCGTTACAAACTACTCAGTACTAGGAATGTGAACAACTACTATATTAATATAGAATTTGGTCATGATATCATATGTAAGATTATGAATGCTCTTCAGAGTGAACCCTTTCAAATTTCTAATGCTATGTTATCATTTATAAATTTGAACTATCAAGATTTAGTGAACGCGGGTTTACTTATGCCAAGATCTCTATGTCATGCTAATATTTAAAAAGCTTGGGTGAAAACCTCAGAAATTATTACATAAATAACCAAAAAGGAATTAGGACTATCTATAGCTATGACGATGTCTTAACGGCTTTGCACAAAGATGTGCAACGTGCTCGTTTTGAGAAAATGGTTATAATGCTTTTTTCAGCTTTAGAAGGTTTTCAACTCTACTTACTTGTCTTTCTGGACTTTAGAGGCAGAATCTACCGATGCGGTCAGTTAAACTATCATGAACGAGATCTTCTTAGAAGCCTCCTTATCTTTGATAAAACTGAGGAAAGAATTATTGAAGAAAATAACAGATTACTAATGCGAGCAATAGCCTTCCATTGCAAGCCATTTTCTACTTATCAAACCGCAGATAACTGGTATCTTAAAGAATCTATAGTGTGGGAGCAAAAGAATTTATCTGATTTTATCAGGTATGCATCAGATGCAAAAAAAAACCTTTCATATTAACTATATTAATCATCCCAAAATGAAGATTATATGAATTTTGTTCCTATTACCCAAGATGCATCGTCAAGTGCGTATCAGATCATGAGTTATCTATTGTTAGATATAAATATGGCTAGAATATATACCCATATACAAGAAAATCTAATGAGATACATCAGAACTCTTCCTGAAATATATTCAAAGGAAAATACTGAAGACAGTATGGGAATATAACTCAAAAAAGTTGTTTATGAAAGCTTTGATTGTAAGTTAGTCAAAAGTATATTTATGCCTATCATCTATGGAAAGACTCTTATGAGCACTGCAAATGATCTAAGAGTGACTCTCTCCAAGTACGTGACAAAAATGGATTGCTTTCTGTTGGATGAGATCTGCTATAAATTCTGGAAAGGGACCTATAAAAACATGGATTGTTTGATCAGCCTGATCAGGAATGGATGGATAGTCTCTTCCACGGGAAGCCATGTCTATAACACCGTGCTACATGGCTAAGCCCATGCGAGAGGAGCTCAAGCCCATGCACGGTGAACCAAAGTGAAGCCCAAGAAGGAATGACCCATGCAATATGCATAAGAGTTTCGTATGTTTTTAATTGTTATTAATATTTTAGTATTTCAATTGTTTGTTTCTAGATTCCAATATGGTTACGATTGTGCTAAAATAAAGGAGATGGTGGGGATGCCTAGATCTTCATGTTAGATTTTATGATGTAGTGGGCAGTTGTTATTTTGTATCTCTTTAAAAGAGAAATTTATGTTGAGAAGGATATGAATGAAACCATTAGTCTTGAAATTCTCTCTAATATTTTTCTAGTTTTCATCTATTTTTTTTTTTTTTTGGCTTGACCCACTCAAAGGGTTATTTATCACAAATCCGATCGATTCGTAACTACTGAAGAAACACTAAGTTAATCTGGCGATTAGCTTGTGATTTGTGTTCCTTCCAAATAAGGTTAATCTTCTTCTGAACTCGATGAATAGCTACGTCGATCCTGCAAAACAATCAACACACCGTGAAGCTCGTTACAAGGAGGAGAATAGGGCGGTTCTCCTTGTAACCACCCTCCAGCATAAGAACTTGTTTTAAGGATAAAAGTGTGTGTATTAAGTAAGAGAACAAGAGAGTGATCCTTAAACCTTGAGGTGAAGTTCTCTATTTATAGCCGATGTGAATTGTGAAGGAGATTGGTTGATGGGCCTTGGGCCTGAGGTCGACAACAAGGAATATCCGTTTTGCCTCCCCTGTCAGGACCGTTATTGATTCCAGGCGAGAAGGTATCTGCGCACACTGAATGGATCCACGTGTCCTGACGGTTGTCCTTGTTGTCTTGTCTGTCATCAACAGTGTAACACTCTAAAAACGGATTTGGTAATCAAACCACGTTAATATTTATGACGGGTAAAATACCGTTTGTGGTAAATATTAACCCGGTAAATATTATGATTTAAATAAATAATCCTAATATTAATTAAAAGGAGAATAAATACTTTGAGAAAACAAAGTTTATAAAAGGCCCGAGTTAACGGTACTTAAAATAAAATGGGTTATAACTTCACGAACCCATTAAATTAACTAGGAATAATTAACCTAGTTAGTAATATGTAATTAAGTGATAAATAGTGAGTTATAACTTCAATTGATCAAAATAAAACTTGAGGGACTAATATGGCAAAGTGAGCAAACTCGTTTTATTAAAAATAAAACACAACACACACACACTAAGTGTGTGTGTGTGTGTGTGCGTACGACCAGGAGGGGGAGAACAAGGGTGAAACCCTTGTTCAAGCTTAAAACCCAAATTAAGGATCAATTCAAGACCAAATCGAAGCACAAACACGTATACACGATCACCAAGTCAAGGGGATCGTAAGGTATGTCGAATTTTTGACATATATGAAGTTATGAAAATTGATTAACTTTACAAGATGCGATTGATGTATGAATCATAGAGACTACGACCGAATTAGAGAAGTGAGATTGCTTAGGAACAAACCCTAAGTGAAAATTTAAAGTAAATTTCTATGATTTAGGTGTTTGGGTGAATTACCACACCTAGTTAAATGAGTTTTTAGAAGATGATGAAGTTAATGTTAAAATTTTGATTAGAATGATCATATTGGATAATAAAAGCAAGTTACTTAAACAATTTTTAGTTTGAGTACTTTTTCATACATGAGTTGAAATGGGTTTTGAAGGTTATGATGAAATTTGACATTGAAGTTCTTGCATGAAGTGTAAGAATTTAAAGATAGAATAGTGGTTTAGAATCATCATACTTGCTATATTCAAGAAGAGAGTTCTCTGATAAATGTTAAAATTGAATGAGTACATGTGTGCGAATGAGTTTTTAATGAAAGTATGAGTTTTATGGAACCAGTTGATTATATGATGTATATAAACTATGTTAATAAATGTAGTTAATTTAGTAGGCTAAAAATAGCGCCTACCGAATAGTCGAATAAATGCCTAAGTGAGTTCGTTGAACTCAATTGTGCATTACATACATAAAAAAGGGGCGGTTGACTTTTGAAAGTCAAACTGACCTTTAAACATGATCGAATGATAATTTTGATAGAAAATGCGTAAGGTGGAATAGTCGTGATTGATAATGACTAATCTAACCATCTTACGAATTATAATGATAGTTTGACGCTTGACAAGCTAGGTTAAGCTTGGGAAGGAAGCGGATCAAACAAGCCAAGTATGAAGGAAAAACGTAGTTTGGATGCGAGATAAGTTAGGCTTACACCCCCTTTTTAATTACAATACACTTACTTGTGAGTATTGAATATGAAGTATGTTAAGTAATTGAAATATGATGTTCCAGCACGATATAATGCAAGTCGGAACAAGTGAGAATGGTAAGAAACCATAAATTATGGTAAAAAGGGTAAAAACGGTAAACTAGTCGGGTGATGACAAATGAATAAAGAATTTTGAACATTACGTTATGGGGTGAACCGTAACGGGTAAAAGTGGTTAAATAATAATCCGGACACGAGTTGACGGATAGAATAAAAGATTTGAAAAGACACCATTTGGTATAAGTTATAACGTGTCAAACAATTTAAGAAATGTCTTTTAAGTAATAAGAACTCACGGTGCTAACCGGAATAGGTTCAAGGGGCGAGATGGTATCAAAATACCATCATATGACGATAAATGGTCATTTCGACTAAACGGGTCAAATGGTGTGTTAACACCATTTGACAATAATAACTGACGATCGCTTACTGAGTTTTGTGATTACAGGGAAGTAACATAAGGTTCGCGATGCTATTAATTAGTAATTAATAGTGAAAGGTATTTTAGACGGGTCAATACTATGACCCGAGCCAGGTACGCATAACTGAAATTATAGTTAAATGCGTGATTTGGTCAAATGTCTTCTTGAATATCCTTCGTCGTAAAAGAAGAGCTAAAGTTGACCAAAACGCCCTTGATTGACAAATCAAGAAAACGACCCTTACAGGTTGTTTAGAAATAAGCATTTCGATCAAGTGAATCATTAGGATAAGTATAAAAACGAAATGCATGATCCTTACGAGTCAAATGCCTTAAAATGAGTCTTGTCATAAAAGGACAAACCGAGAGATAAAATTCGGAATAAATGGTATACCACATAAAATCCACCACAATAATAGTTGTGGTGGAAGACCATTTGATAAGTAATGAGAAAATATGATGCTAGAAATGAATGAGCGTGGTTTATGCTCAAAAGCGCTTAAATACCCTTAACGGCTCAAAATAAGCGCATAAGCATAAACGGGTTAATGATGCATAATAACCCGTGATTTTGAACCTCGTGTGATAGGTAAGAAATTTAAATATGGTTTGATAAAAGTATGAACGGGTCAAAAGCATTGTTAAAAGAAGTTTAATAATTAAGTTATGCAGAAGGCTTAAAATCTAGAAAATTGTTAATCCGGATGTCTGATTTTAACTCCATGTGATGGAGAATTGAATTACGATCATGTAGGAAGAAACGGATCGTAAATCGGACCAATTATGAGCAAGTTATGTCTATTTTCGTAAAAACTTGGACTGCTGGAAAATGCAGGTTTCAGAATGAAACCTGCTGGAAAAATGTACTCCTTGCGCCACACGACGAAGAAAAAAAATTCCATGCGACACGCGACGGGTTGTCGCGGCCCGCGAGAGCCGGGAATGTCTTGGTCGCGCCCCGCGAGAGACCCAAGAGCTGACAAAAATGTTTTTCTTGTTCATTTTAATATCCGGACTTGATTTAAACACTTGTAAACTACGACTCACTAACTCATTTCATGGTTTATGAAATGTAGGTATATTGTATGGTACCGGAGAACGATCAAGCTCAAGGAAGAACTGAACACGACCAAGTTACAAGCTTCCGCACATTATTACGTCGTCATTTTAAACGATGAACTCATTTACATTATGTTGTATTGTTTTAGTTTTGAGAAAAGTTTTAATAAACCTGTATTTTCATAAGTATGTGTAGTCGTAAATACACATTTTAGTCGATATTTATACGAAAATCGTTAAATATTAGTAAGGGTCTTACACGTTGGTATTAGAGCTCAAGGTTAAAGAGTAAAGTGTGTTCGGTTCGAGACTTGATCGCAAATCTGGTAAGTTTATTTATATTAATAGTTAAGCATGATTAAAGTGTTGTGAACAACACATAGGGTTATCGTGTAATACATGTTACCCTAATTAAATCGATAAAGGATCAATATTTATAACGAAATTATGTGCATTGACACGTATAGAGGAAAGCCTTGTATTATAATACGGGCGTTTATTGATGTTGACATTACTAATCTTTGTAAATGTTTTAGTTGAAGTACACTCGCATCTAAAAATAGAGAGAGTTGAACAAATTGCAGATATGACTGAGGAACGGTCCGAAGTATGACAAGCAGAGCATGCTCACCAAGGACCTAAATCGCGTAACAATCGCAAATAAGGGTAATGGCAAGGAAAGCCCGTTAGGGCAAGCATTTACAGGTGCACATTTTAAATTATTGCACAAATAGTAATATGCAACAAATACGTAGAGACTGACTGTTGCATATGTAGGATAAAAACTTGGAAAAACCCTAAATAAGGTACCTATCCAGGATGATGTTTCTAAGAGAAATTAAGTAGAAATATGTGTTATTCACGATTGTGAATAACAAGACAATAATAGAACTAGTTTATGTAGAAACTTGGATGAAAGTAATCATCCAAGTAAGAATTCTCAATATGGATATTATTGAGAAAAGTAATGATCACATCAACGAATGTGATTGTAAAATAGTTCGATAGAAAGGAAAATGTTTTATATGTTCAAGAATAAAACGGGCAAAACTAATAATTGTTATATAGCAATTAAGTAAAGTTTACATAATGAAATCAAGAATATGGAAATGAATAGAGACGTTACTTACATGGGGCGTGATGTGAAATTTATAAAAAGGCCATGTGTACCATGTGTTGATCGCTTACTCTGGCCAAGTAAGTAGTTAACACCTGATACCGTGAACTTCTTATAATGGACAATTTTACGTCCGATGCGGTAAGGATGAGGTGAATTAAAAAGGTACCCAAAATGGATCAAATAAGTAAAATATTTGAAGATAAATGTAAACGCAAGCCGGGTAACAGAAGCGTATTACATTAGAATAACGAGCCCATGGGAAGGGATAAGAATCAAAGTAAATGTAAATACAAACCGACTAATGAGAATGCTAAGGCATAGGGGATAAAGTTTGACTGTCATAAGTGATGAAATTCACACGGACAAGTCAAACGGATTGAATAAAGAATAAGGGACTTGGTTGAATAAAAGCGATGGATTTCGCTAAGACGATCAAATAAAATAAAAGGGAGTCTGAATGCATACCAGAATGGTTGCTTTGATGGTGACTTCGGTAAAAATACACAATAGATGGGTGGGATTTTGAGTATATGCGTAAACCAAGAGACAGGAACGTGGATTAGAAGGTCAAAAGACTCAGATTATGAGTAATGACTAATAGACGATAAGGTTTTGCAAACAGAAATTTTAACAATTACGTTCAACTATTTTAAAGTTGAACGGGTCGAACAAAGAATGAAGTTTGACATTCATAAGTGATTAAGTTTCACACGAACAAGTCAAACAAGATAAAAAAAAAGAATAACGCTTGATAATGTAAGTAAGCGCAAGCCGAATAAATGGGAGCGCAAAATATTAATAAACCCATGTTATGGGGCATGAGAGAATATAAAAAAAAACAAAGAGGGAAAAATACATACCGAGCAATGGGAGCGTTAAAAACATTCAGATAAAAGAACCCGGGTAACGGGTTGTAAAGAAGTATAGGTTTGAACCGGGTAACGGTAAGCGTAGAACAAACCGACGTGTAAATGATGTAAGAAGTCATAGAGTCGGAAGATTAGTCCAAAAGAAAACGAATGTAGCCTTAGACTACGGTCAATGTCAATAGAATTCAAGGATGAAAATGAATGATTGCTAAATTTAAAAAGGGTGCCTTGACACCGAAAGTATATTTTTAGAACGAAATAAGTAAGGGAATGATTTACGAGATCACCAAAACCTTAGGTAGTAAACAGTGTGAAGGTCTACGAGACCGAATGACCCTCGGGTCACGAATAAAAAGAAGTGAACTATAAGGGCCTTGCCAAAAAGGTGTGAAGGCCTATAGAAATAGCGTACGAGGTTAAGTGAAAGAACCTACGGGTCACTTGGGGTAAAGTGTGGGAACCGATCACGATTCCCCGCGTAAAATAATAACGAAAAATAATATAAAACATAATCGCAGTGTAGTGCGAGATAGGGCATAGGAAATTAAGAATGCTTGTAAGCCTTGTGGTGTGCGTTAGCTGTATTATGATTTTATTGATATTTTAAGCCCATTTTACGCATTAGTCTAGTTTTAAATTTATAAAACACGATATTCTACTAACACTAAACACACACTTGGGCAAGTGCACCCATCGTGAGCGTAGTATAGCGTTGGTAAGATACCGAGGTCGTCCAAGGACACAAGAGCTTTTAGTACCGGTTTATCCTCAACGTCTAATCAATCTAAAATTTTTGAGAAAATAAACATGAAAAGTAAAACTAAAAATGCAGAAATAAAAATAAAATAAAAACAGATATACAAGATGAATCACTTGGATCCAACTCGCCTTTAATGTATCCTTTGATGATTTCCGCACTTTTACACTCTTTTGAAGGTGGCGTTACCCTCAACCCAGAGGTTTGAGTCAGCAAGGATACAATCCCAAAGGGTCGGAATATTAAAAGATAATCAATTAAGTTATTAATGCGAAAAGTGGTAGGCCCCTCTTTCGAAGGTGACGTTACCCTCGGCTAAGTGGTTTGAGTCAGCAGGGATACAATCCCAAGTAGCCGGTTTAATGTATTAATAGTAGTTTACATATGAGGGGATCAAGCCATTCACACCCCCGCCATCCAATACCAGTGGGTATTTAAGGAGGTCCTAGTAAGCTTGACCCAGGTCCTTGCAGGATCTATACACTGAACTAGGCAAGAACCTTACTAAACCATTCCCTTAACCCCTGACCAGATAGCCTACATATCTCTATATAGACCGTAGAGATATGAATGGTGTAAATCTTTTACTTTATATAGACAGTAAGTAATGGCATGAAACCACAGACAAATGATAAAGAAGTTTCACCTTCAACATAAGAAGCTATTTATTAAAGTCATTAATACAAAACCAAATAAAAAGTGTGAAAAGATTAAAAATCAAAAGTAATACATTAAAAACTTGTCTTTACCAAGTGATGTAAGAGACTTATCCAAACATGGCCTTTGATTGACAAGAACTCTTACTATCAATCTTGGTTCCCGAGACTACTACACACTCTAAAGGTGGATGATGGATGATGGTGGTGGGTGTTGGTGGTGTAGTGGTGGTGGAGTGGTGGTAAAGTGAGAGAGTAGTGGTTTACCAAGGGATGCCTTTGAAGTGAACCAAGCACCCCTATTTATAGCCTGAACAGAAGCCCGGCCACGGCCCCGTGTCCAGCGGACACGCCCCCGTGGCCATCCATTTTCTCTTTCTTCATTAATTGCTTTTGTCAGCATTGGGCTACACACGACCCGTGTTCGTCGGGCACGGCCCCGTGGGCAGAAGCGTATCTGTACTACCAAGATTTTGCGAGATTCTGGGAATCTTAGCGTTGACCACGCCCTGTGCTGAGCTGGGCACGCCCCCATGGTGGGCGTAGAAGCTTCCACAACTTTGTCCTTTCTATAGACACCTGACCACGCCCCCGTGTCCAGTGGGCACGGGCCGTGGTCAGCCTTCTGTTTCTATTTTTTTTTTGCTCTTGGGGATGTTGTCGAGGGGTCGGGCATGTCACGTGTATTCCTTTTCTTTGTATTTATGTTGGTTTTTGCTATATATTTGTTCCTTTTGCTCGTTTAAGCTCATTTGGTCCTGTAAATTCAAAATGAAGACAAACACACACTTTTTCCAACATTAGTACTAAGAAAAGGGTTAGTTTTATGCCTCATTTGATGTAATTTATATGTTGCATTTTACACACATCAAATACCACCACACTTGAATATTTGCTTGTCCCTAAGCAAAACTCTTTATTATGTGGCTTACACGCCCAAATGGAATTGGTAGAAGAGAAGTTTTTGGGCTTGTCTTGAGTGTCGGGAATCCAAGCTCTTTATTTGGTTTTATTTTTATACTATTTACAATCCTATTCGTTATGATTTATTTAGAACGTTTCATAAGAGAAATTTCTTATTTGGGCATAACACTCCTCTTTAAAATTCCATTTATATACAAGTTCACATATCTCATGGGAGATCATTCAACACTCGGCCGAAGATGTATATTTGTGAAACACTTGAGACCAGCATAGAACTTACTTCTACCATATGCTTGCCAAGCAATCAATCCTCCTCCTTTTTAACTATAAACCTTCGTAAATATCAAGAGGACTTGGGAAAGGGTTAGGCTTGAGCTAAGGGTAGGTGGTTTTGGTTATTAAAAAGGGCTAAAAGCGTAAAAAGCGTCGGCCGTCGTAAAACGTTTTGTTTTTGTGACTTTTATTCAAACTAAGCATCTTCAAACAAAGTTTCTTTTAGGAACTTGTTTATTTATTGCTAAACTTTAATATTTTTTTTTTGATAAAGAAACATCACAAGAAAACCGAGATTTTTACTAAAATAAATGGGTTGAAAAGAAAAAGGTTTTGGTGGGTAAAGTTGTTTGTTTTGTGGATTTAGAAATGAAAAGGTTTATGCTCAAAGGGGTTAACTAGGGGGATTTTTGGGTAGGTGATAAAAAAATGAAAAATAATGGTGTTGAAAGGAAAATAGGTTAGTCCTAATGCCTCCATCATTTACTTACTTGGGTTTAAGTTGGTAAGGACCGGGAATGTATCGTCGTGGCAAGTTCTAGAATTGTAAGAATCAAGCGTTATCCACAAAAGAAACGAAAAATGAGCATTTAGTTTAAAGATGTATGCTTGTATGCTCAATAAAGGCTCAAAACTCACTTATTGTGGGAATGAGTTTAAAATGTGATCAAGTATATATAATCAAATTTTAATTAGATTTGTTATGCCTTTTCATAATTTTATTACGTTGGTTCTTTTTATCACGATGCTATCGGTTGTAAATTTGTAAAAATATAACCTTTTTAGAACTTGTTATTCCCAAATTAAACAAAGACAAGTAAAAAAATGAGAATTTTGAAAAAAATTGGGGTGATTAGTGGTTCCAATAGAGTTTCGTCTAAGGCTTGTTATTAGGACTTGAAAAATTCAAGGTTTTAGCATGCACTCCCCACACTTAAATTACACATTGTCCTCAGTGTGTCCCAAAAATAAGTTCTTAGGATGACTGAATGTGTAAAAAGGTGTTTAAAACAAGGTTTGGTGTTACTAGGCACCTGACCATGGCCTCGTGCTGGCTGAGTACGGCCCCGTGGTCAAAGTGCCAGTAACAGAAACTTACAGAACGTGGCCACGGGGCGTGTCTTATGGACACGACCCCGTGGCATGCAGATTTCAGAGAAACAGCAGGTTTCAGGTGGTGGACACGAGGGCGTGCTGGCTAAGCACACCCCCGTGCTGACAATCTGCAATCAATGAAAACAGGTTTGTGGCTATTGGTTTGGGTTTCCGGGCTTATGTAGCACTAATACTTAGTGCTTCCAAGCTTCCTAGGTACCTGTTTTTCTTAAATACCACACCACACAACAAATAACAACCAATCCTAAACTACCAAAGTTAATTATCTATCATCACATGCAAACGAAAAGTAAAATACAGTAAATAAAAGTGTTAGAGAAAGTAAATTGTTCAAACTTTGGCACGCAGGCCAGTCAATTGTTCGTGGGATAAAAGGGTTAACCTCTGAGAAGCTGCATCCGATGTCTCACTACATTCAACGCCTCCGTATCAATCCATGTCCTCATCTTCATCATCTCTTCCTCGATACACCATGTGCTCCCAGATGTGGCTGATGTCATCTTGCATTTCGGAGATGTTCCTCTCCATTGCTCCGACCCGGGTGTAGGTGTTGTTGGCCATGTTGTAGGTGTTGCGGGTGCAGAAGAGGTTTTCCTGCAAAAGATCGTGCAAACTCTGAAAGTTAGGAAAATCAGCCCCTTGAGACGAGGATGAACCTGGCTGGCCATGAAATTGAGGAGGAAGACGGATCGGGTTTGCGTGAAGAACGAGGGCTTCCTCCGGGTTCCAAACATGCCCTTAAGTGGTTTAGAAGTGAACTGTCCTGTCACCCATATCGTAGATGATCCCCATTGAACGGCAATTAACGAGATCTATCTTGCTCGACCATGGGCCCTTTCAGAAGGATTTCGGCATTCTTTGAACAAAGGTCTTATAGAGGCGGTAGATCCATCCCCTGATAAAGATAGGTGTCGGGGAGAAGGCAGGTTGATTCAGATGCATGTTTCGGAGGAGTAGATGTGGGACATCAAGAGGGACACGGTTGTGGATGCAGTACAAGACCGTCAGATCACGTAGGTTGACAACACCAGTGCTATCACGCCTTTGACTGAGGAAGTTTCTAAGGACCCTATGAATGTAGCGGTAGAGAGGGTCCCGCAATTGGGAGCTTTTGGTTTGGCTTGGATCATATGGACCTTCCCCGATTTGAGACCATGCCGTCTGACGCATGTTGGTTGAGATCTCATGGAGACCACCCGTGTTTTCTTCTTCGCTGGCATCCTCTTCGAAAAACAAACCAATTTGCACCCCAAATTGTGCAATAGAGATTGAAAGCATTTCCCCCGCACATCGAAATTCAACCCCTTCTCCATCAAACGGCTCTGCTTTAGCTTTGAACACGAATGTGCTATAGAACTCCATGCTATATTTGTGGACCGCATGGAGTCTAGTGTAGAGGGCCACCCGTAGTGGACCCATGACCTGGGTGTTGAAACGGTCTAGCTGCCCCACAGCTTCTAGGGTCTCGAGGCATACTTGTCTTGGAATTTCCTCGGGTCTTGTCTTGGAATTTCCTCGGGTCTTGTCTTGAAAACATCAAAGCGTGCTTGTTAGTTCCATTCATTCGGCTTGAGCTTTGTGAATTTGCTAGCCATCTAAAAGAAAACACAAACCAATTAGCACAAAACAATAAATTTTTGAAGAAAACTGAAAACAGCAACCTGGACACGGCCCCGTGGCCACTGGCCATGCCCCGTGTTCAACAGATTTTTGCTGGCCACGCCTCCGTGCCCGTTGACCATGACCCCGTGGTCAGGGTTCTGTTTCCCAAAAATCCCATTTTTCGACCCGGTTTTGAATACTTGAAAATTTTTGGTTGAGTAGGGGAGGTTTTCCCCGAAAATGAAACCCCAAGTGCCATTTTTTCGAAATCAAACCGTTTACCCCTTCAATTTCATATTTTTTGGTTCAAAAACAAGGGTTTGAGGTTTTTGTTCGAAATTGGGCAAATCCACAAACAAATTCAGTTGATTTACTTCCTATAACATGCAACTATACTAATACTAACAGGTCTAATAAAAAATTTGAGGTTTTTTTCGATTCAAGTTTAAGAACCCTAGATTTTTCCCTAAAATTTTGATTTTAAACTTACATGCAAATCGTTAAACTAACTACAAAAGATGATACAATCATACCTTGTTGACGTAGGATTGAGAAAAGACGTAAAAATCTGTAGAGATTTGCGGTTGAACCCGATAGTTTTCGTGGGAAACGGGCCGTGGTGAAATGAAAATGAGAAGAAAAAGAGGGTTTTATGCCCGACAGTAGCCGACCACGGCCCCGTGTCCAGCGGGGACAGCCCCGTGGGCGGGTAAAAACTGAAAAAAAATTTAAGTGCACGTGTGAGTGACCTATTTCCCGAAACTTGGTTTTAGAAATCTTACCGATTTTAGAAGCTTTCCCGACGTCCATTACCTACAAGATATGATGTTGGTGCACAAACCTTCGTTCATTCCTCGGCCGCTTGTAGCGAGATCTATTCCTCTTCATCCTCAATGAATCCTTGATAAAGCTTTAGCCGTTGTCCATTGACTTTGAATAGAATTCCATTCCTATATTTAATTTCAATTGCACCGTGTGGAAAATATGGGTGATAGAAAAAGGTCCCGACCACCTTGACTTTAATTTACCGGGAAATAATCGAAGTCGTGAATTAAACAATAGAACTTAATCTCCTACCCGAAATTCATTAGGTTTAATGTGTTTATCATGCAAATTTTTCATTCTTTCCTTATAAATTTTGGAGTTAGAGTATGCAAGATTCCTTAATTCGTCTAATTCATTTAATTGACAAAATCGATTTTTACCGGCAGTTTCTATGTCTAAGTTTACATTTTTTATTTCCCAGTAGGCTTTGTGTGCTATTTCTACTGGCAAATGACAACTTTTTCCGTAGACAAGCTTATATGGGGTGGCACCTATGGTTGTTTTATATGCGGTTCGCAAAGCCCATAGAGCGTCGTCTAATTTATCAGCCCAGTCCTTCTTATTTAACCCTATGGGTTTTTCAAGTATTCTCTTTAAACCTCGATTAGTCACTTCGGCTTGTCCATTTGTTTGAGAGTGATATGCGGTTGAGATCCGGTGATAGACCGCATATCTTGTTAAAAAAATTTCAAGTTGATGGTAGCAAAAATGGGTACCCCTATCACTTATTAATGCTTTTGAAGTTCCAAAATGAGAAAATAATCATTTCAGGAATCTTACCACAACTCTTCGATCATATGTTGGAAGAGCTTTGGCTTCGGCCCATTTTGACAAGCAATCCACTGCCAAAAGTATATATTTGTTCCTTTTGACGATGGGAAAGGTCCCATAAAGTCGAGTCCCCACACATCAAAAATTTCACAAACAAGAATGCCATTTAGTGGCATTTCGTTTTTGGAAGAAATATTACCTGATCGTTGGCATGCATCACATGTCTTGATAAGACTTTGAGCGTCTTTGTAAATAGTTTGCCAATAGAATCCTGAATCAAATACCTTTCGTGCGGTACTAGCGGCACCATGATGTCCTCCGTATGGACCTTCATGACAATGGCGGAGAATTTTTCTTGCTTCGCCACCATGTACGCATCGTCGGATAAGTTGGTCGGCACACATTTTGATAAGATAACGGCCTTCCCAAAAATAATGCTTTATATCGGCAAAGAACTTTTTTCTTTGATGATGCGACCATCCTTTCGTGACTAATCCACTAGCTAGGTAGTTGGCGTAGTCGACGTACCATGGCTCTTCTCGGTATTCCACCATTTCTAAGGATTCCGTTAGGAAGTTTTTCATTGATGAGCTCGTCCCTAGTTGCCTCCAAAGCTAGGTCTTCCAAGCGGGATAGATGATCTACAGCGGTGTTTTCTGCTCCTCTTTTATCTTTTATTTCAATGTCAAATTCTTGGATGAGTATAATCCATCTGATTAAACGTGGTTTGGAATCCTGTTTCTTAAAGAGATAACGAATGGCTACATGGTCTGTCTAAACTATCGTTTTAGAAAGAACAAGATAAGAACGAAATTTATCAAAAGCAAACACTGCAACTAGTAATTCTTTTTCTGTTGTTATGTAATTTTCTTGTGCATCGTAAAGTGTTTTACTAGCGTAATATATTAGGTGAAAATGCTTATCTTTTCTTTATCCCAAGACAGCTCCAACTGCAAAGTCACTTGGATCGCATATGATTTCGAAAGGTAATTTCCAATCAGACACTATCATGATAGGTGCATTGACTAGCATTTTTTTAGTGTTAAAAATGCTTGGTTGCAGTCCTTGTCAAAGATGAATGTCGCTTCTTTTTCAAGTAATTTTGTTAAAGGTCTTGAGATTTTAGAAAAGTCTTTGATAAATTGTCTATAAAATCCGGCATGCCCTAAGAAACTTCTGATGGCTCTGACGGAGGATGGGGGTGGTAATCGGGAAATAGTGTCTATTTTAGCCCGATCAACCTCCATTCCTTCGCTTGAGATTTTATGACCGAGTACTATTCACTCCATTACCATGAAATAGCATTTTTCCCAATTAAGGGCGAGGTTAGTTTCCTCACATTGGTATAGCATTCGTTCAAGGTTATCGAGGCATTGGTCGTATGAATCTCCAAAAATAGAAAAGTCGTCCATGAAGACTTCCATGGTCTTTTCTATCATATAATGGAAGTTGGCCACCATGCAACGTTGAAAAGTTGCGGGGTCATTACATAGACCGAAAGGCATGCGTCGATAAGCAAAAGTTCCGTAGGGATATGTGAATGTTGTCTTTTCTTGGTCTTCGGGAACTATCGGTATTTGAAAGTAACCTGAAAAACCATCTAAAAAACAATAAAATTTGCGACTGGATAATCTTTCTAATATTTGATCAATAAAAGGTAAGGGAAAATGATCTTTCCTTGTTGCCTCATTTAATCGACGTTAATCTATACACACTCTCTAATCGGTGACAGTTTTTGTTGGTATTAATTCATTTTTTTTCGTTAGTGACCACCGTCATACCTCCTTTCTTAGGAACTACTTGGACGGGACTTACCTACGGACTATCAGAAATCGGGTAGATAAGTCCGGCGTCAAGTAATTTGATTACTTCATTTTTAACCACTTCTTGGATGTTTGGATTTACTATACGTTGTGGTTCTCTTACCGATTTATAGTCATCATTCATTAAAATTTTTTGCGTGCACATGGAAGGGCTTATTCCTTTAATATCTACAAGCTTCCAAGCGATCGCGTTTTTGTGTTTTTTCAAAAGTGTGATTAATTTTTCTTTCTACACTAGTTAATTTTGATGAAATAATTACAGGTAGCTTACCGTCCTCGTCGAGAAAAGCATATTCCAAACCTTTTGGGAGTTCTTTGTTTAGGAGACTCCTTATTTGGTTGCTCATTTTTGTCAAGAACCAAAAAGGTTTGTTCAATGGCGACCTCTTCTTCAACAAAGTGGTCGATTTCTTCTACCGTATCGGGTGGTTTATCTTCATCTTCAATTAGGGGGTCATCATTGCCGATTGGATATTTCATTGATCGTTCAAGATCAACACTTTTTTTGAAGGCCCCTAATTGAATGGGTAAGTTGTTTTGCTTCCAATTAATCAAAGCTTTGAGGGTTTTCACAAAAGATTGTCCCAACACAAGTGGAGCGTCATCAAGGATGACAACGTCGGTTGGGACTACCGTTTGATTTGTTTGGACTAACACATCTTCATCTACTCCCATAGATTTTATTATTTTCCGATTAGAAAGAAAAATGAGTATTTGAAGTGGAGAAAAATCACTAATACTTAATTTTTCAAAAATGTAGTTTGGCATTATATTAACACAAAGATCTTTATCAATTGTAATATTACTAATAAAGGAATTTTGAAAAAAAATGGAACCGGTGTAATGTTAATTTCAAATTGATCATGTTTTATTAGTGTAGTTTGATCATTTGTTAACTTAATGCTTATCGTTTCGTCAATTTTAGTGTTAGTGTTTAACTCTTTTAAAAACTTAGTACGAGTAGGTACCAAACAATGGTTTTCGAAAGAAGGTGTTAATAGATTAATTTCTTGAAAATTAGACTATTTTTGAATTTTAACGTTGTCGGGCTTACCTTTTTCGTTGTTTAGTTCATGCGTCGGTTTTTCACTTACTTGTTCTTCCATTGTTACCTCTTCTACTATCACCTCTTTAGTACAAATCACATTTTCCTTTGCGCCGGATTCCTCTTCCCTTGCGCGGGATTCTTTAATGTAGCGTTCGATAGTTTTGAGGTGTTCTATTATATTTTCGGCTACGGGGAGGATAGTTGGTGGTTCGTCAAAGTGATCGGAATAAGGATCCCAAGAGCTTGAGTTCGGAAGTTCGATCCTTGGCTCCCCATAATACTCATATGAGGTAGATGGTTCACACCATTATTCCTCATTGTAAGTATATAATGGATAAGGGTCGTAACTTGGTTCTTCATAATACCCATATGAGGTGGGTTGTTCACACCATTGTTGTGGTACCCGCGGAAAATCCACAGTCATCCTGAGTTAACTTCCTGTTGTTTTGGAACGCTTATCAAATTTCGGGACGAAATTTCCTTCAAGTTCGGGATGATGTGACAACCCGAAATCTCAAGACCTTTCCTTTACGTGTCGTTTATTTTAGAATCCTGTTTTCTAAGTCGTTGTATTGTATTGTATCACTACATTGTTTTGTTGAATGTTTATGTTGGTGGTTAAGGTTAAATGTTAATGTTTAAAAATAAGATAAGTCATCAAAGAACCTACTGTGACAAAGATGGGGATCTTTCGTCACAACCTCTCTGCGACGAAACATGGGGGCTCTCTGCAATGAAACATGGGGGTTTCGCCATGTTGGATGTTTCGTCGAGTAGAGTGTTTCGCCAAACAGTTTCACGGCCCAAGTGAAGCCCAGTAGAGTGGCTCGACCCCATTCACGATACATATAATCATATGCTTGTACGTAAAACCCTAGAATACCCTCTCTTGTGCGGCGACAATTCTGAGTTCGTAAGGCTCTCCATATCGATCGAACCTATCGTTTCTTTCATCTCCGTTAGTTACTATTATCATTTTCGTTATTTGATTTCCTGGTTTTATGTGATCGAATTGTTACCGGTTGTTGTGTAAATCGTATCTGTGCATGTAGAAGCTAGGGTTTGAAGTGGATGTTGAATGGATGATGACCGATTAGATCACTGCGAATATTAAAATAACTGTGTAAGATTGGTTCTTGAATAGCATGTAGATCTATAAATTCCATGATGATGATTGATGGTTTGAATACGTTGATTTCCATGAAACTGATAATCTGATTTGTTTTAGAAGGACATGTCATTAGTTGGATTAGAACCATGTAACTAAGACTTGTAAGGTTATGGGATTATTAGTTGTTAATTAAGCAATGGCTAGGGTATGTAGAACTTGGCAGAAACCGATGCTTGATCCGTAAACCTTGTTGAAAACGTGTTAGCAGTTACTGTGATGACCTTGACGAATCTCTAGGTGTTTTGTCACACCTGGTGTCGACGAAACCTAGTGGACTTTCGCCACATGTGGGCCAACGAAACTTAGTGAACTTTCGCCACATATGGACCCAACGAAACAGGTGGTCTTTCACCACAGGGATGTTTCTTCGTTTAGGTTTGGTAACTGAACAATAAGTGCATATGTTGTAGATTATGATTAATACTTGTGTGTAAACGATCATTGTGATAAGCCAATGAGAATGAGAAACATAGTTCTATTAGTGGGTACAACAAACCAACCTGTTATGTTCTGTGTAACTTGTGATAAACATATGAGACGTGAACGTGAATTGGAAAGGTGTACTGACTAACTGATATACTGGGAACTGGTGTGTGTGTGTGTGTGTGTGTGTGTGTGTGTGTGTGTGTGTGATGCAAACCGTGTGAAAACAATAACTGCTTAATCGTGAAACTGATATTCTTTGGTAACCACGTTAGGGTTGGTTGATTAACTTGGAAACGGGTAACTAAACAAACCGAGCAAACCAAGGTGAGTTCACTGCTCTTTTTCCAAGCATGCATCCCGGGGAGGGACATCTGGTAAACGTTCCGGGGAGGAATGCTGGGTTATTGGGATGTTTGTTAATACTCGCATATCTATCACCTAAGTCCCATCTACCGATTGTGGCCGGGGAGGCAACGGGGTATTAGTTAATAGCGCTATTTAGGTTTGGCAACCTCACACCACACCAGGGAGGTCGGGAGTGAACTAATGATCCTAGTCTTGACCATTGCTTTGATAGAGGCAATGGGGTTTGGGCAAAACAACTTTAAGCCATCAGCGGTAAACGAGTTATTACAACATCAAAGCAAATCATTGAACTGTGTTATACTCATATCTGGTAACTAAACGCATTAACAAAACTTTGAACTCACCAGCGTCGTCTGACACACTTGTCTGCATGCTTGTAGGTCGTTTGATTCTTGATATGGACTTGCTATCTGGGAGTGCTGGAGTGATCATGGGTCAAGACTCTTGGATACTTAATTCATTCATTATGATTACATGTTTTGAAACAACTGATTTACTGTTTACATTATGCTTCCGCTGAACACTTACTTTGGTTTAACTTATGACTTGGATTCATATTTTGAAATGAATGGAATGTTTTATTTGAATATCATGTGTAGTTCAATGTGATTAGTGGCTTGGATCCTAGAACATCACACGTCCCGCGGTGATTCCGCATGTGGTATTTTGGGGGTGTGACAGTTTGGTATCAGAGCCACTGGTTATAGTGAACTAGGTTTTAAAACGTTTTTATAAAACCAGACTATAGCCGAACAACTTCGAAAACCGACCATGACACTCAGCTCCAGATTGCAAGGTTCGTCCTCTATTTACTTTATGCATTACTTGTTTAGTGGTCACACACATGACTTGCATGAAACAACATATTTGATACCTCGATGTGATTACTTGTGCTGCATGTTTTAGTGGAGCTAGATAGTGTGGCACTACTCTTCGACTTTTGTGATTATCGATCTTGTACTGCTCTTCGTTTCATTATTTAAATGTGGGGGAAACTTTTAGCGCAAGTTAAGAGGCACTGAGATGAGCATGAAAATTGCCTTATTATTATGGGTGCACACATAATAATAACGCGAGGTGCATGTGAGTCCCAGTGAGGCTTAACGAGTGTGAGAAGAGATCTGCCCTATTGTTTGGTGTAAACTATGTAGTATGTAGATGTCAACGTGATATTTGACTCCTGCCTTATCTCGACTCTTAAATTTGTTCCCTCTCCTTATATAGCATCATGAGTGGACGAGGTCATGGACGTGGTCACATCGCGATGACCCAAGCTGAGTTGACAAACTTAATCAACACACATGTGGCTGAGGCTTTGGCAGCCTACCAAGCTGGTACGAAATGTACCAAATACTCTTTAATCTTGTGTCGCGTACACAACTCTTACCCCTGTGTTGTATTTTCTTTCGTCCATTAGGTCAGCCAGCGCATCAGAACAATCCGTCTGCGTGTACGTTCAAGACGTTCATGGACTGTAAGCCGCAGACCTTCAGTGCGACTGAAGGGGCTGTAGGACTCCTGCGTTGGTTTGAGAAGGCAGAATCGGTGTTTGCGATGTGTAACTGTCCTGCTGGGACAGAGTGAAGTATGCTACAGGCACACTCGAGGATGGTGCCCTGACATGGTGGAATGCCCAGGTTCAGATGTTGGGCATTGAGATGGTAAATGCCACTACTTGGGATGATTTCAAAGAGTTAATACAGGAGGAGTACTGTCCTCGTGATGAGATTCAGAAACTGGAGAATGAGTATTATGATCTAAAGATGGTGGGGTCGGAGATTGTAGCTTTCACGAAACGATCTCATGAATTAGCAATTTTGTGCCCTAACTTATCATGACCTCCACACCGAAGAATCGAGCTGTATCTCAAGGGATTAGCCCTGCAGGTTAAGGGCTACGTTACTGCAGTAAACCTCAATAATCTACCTCAGATCATCCGTTTAGCACACAAGATTACCGACCAAGAGGTCGAGCGATGCTACCGCTACCACACCTGCTAGTGATAACAAACAAAAATGGAATGATGCTGACAAAGCAACCAGTGCCAGTCAATCTCAGAATAGGCCTGACAACATCAATAACCGTAGTTTCAGTCAGTCGTCCTCAGTTAACCAAGGCCAGGGCAGCAATCAGAATCAAGGCTCCTACGTTGGAAAGAAGCCACAGTGCAACAAGTGTGGTTATCATCATTATGGACAGTGTGTCCAGGCTTGCCGTAGGTGCGACAAGTTGGGCCATGAGGTAAAAGACTGTAAAGCCCCGTACCCAAAGCAGCAACATCAGCAATATCAGCAGCATCAGTGACAGCAAAGGCAACAACCCCCTCAGAATCAGGGCTTTAAGAGGGGGTGTTTCCAGTGTGGGGATGAGGGCCACATAAAGCGGGATTGCCCTCAGCTGAATCAGAACGTCAACGACAACAATTGCCAGAACAACAACAACAATGCTGGGAACAACAACAATGGCAACAATGGGGGCAATGGTGCTCATGGAAGGGTTTTCACAATTGGTGCTGGTGATGCTAGGAACGACGGCAATGTCATGACTGGTACGTTTTCTATGAACAGCCTCTTTGCTTCTGTATTATTTGATTCTGGTGCCGATTGGAGTTATGTGTCCCTAGAGTTCAGTCAGCGATTAGAGTTAACCCCAACGCCTTTAGAAGTTAAACATGTAGTAGAATTTGCTAATGGTAAAAATATTGAAGCTTCATATGTCCTTTTTGGGTGTAAACTAGATCTTGTGGGTCAAGTGTTTGATATTGATCTCCTTCCTGTTACCCTCTGTAGTTTTGATATAGTGGTTGGTATGGATTGGTTGTCCAAACATCAAGCTGAGATTCTTTGCAAGGAGAAGATCGTACGTATTTCTCTCCCCAGTGGAGAGTCATTATCGGTTCAAGGGCATCGTAGCGGGATGATGGTTGGTATCATCTCAGCTATGCAAGCGCAGAAATGTCTACGAAAGGGGTATCCTGCTATTCTAGCACTTGTTACTGGTACTCCATCAGAAGAAATAAAGATTGAAGACCTGCCAGTTGTTTGTGAATTTCCTGAGGAACTTCCTGGTTTACCTCCTCACCGCCAAGTGGTATTTCAGATCTATCTTGCACCAGGAGCGGCTCTAATTGCTCGTGCTCATTACCGTCTTGCACCTGGAGAGTTGCAAGAGTTATCTAATCAACTTCAAGAACTGCTGGATAGGGGTTTTATCCAACCCAGTTCTTCGCCTTGGGGAGCCCCAGTTATGTTCGTAAAGTAGAAAGACGGGTCCCTTCGCATGTGTATTGATTATCGGGAACTCAACAAGGTGACTGTCAAGAACTGTTATCCATTGCCATGCATCGACGACTTGTTTGACCAGTTGCAAGGGTCAAGTTTTTATTCGAAGATTGACTTAAGATCGGGCTATCATCAGATGAGAGTCCGTGAGGAGGATGTTCCTAAAACGGCTTTTCGAACGCGGTATGGGCATAATGAGTTTTTGGTTATGCCGTTTGGGTTGACGAACGCGCCAACGGTTTTCATGGATCTCATGAATCGTGTATGCAAACCGTATCTTGATGATTTTGCTATAGTATTCATCGACGACATTTTGATCTACTCGAAGAACAAGGAAGATCACGAGCGGCACCTGCCTCTTATTTTGGAACTCCTGAGGAAGGAGCAACTCTATGCGAAGTTTTCAAAGTGTGACTTCTGGATTCGAGAGGTACACTTCCTTGGCCACATTGTGAACGAACCAGGGATACACGTGGATCTTGTAAAGAATGAAGCTATAAAAAATTGGGCTGCACCAAAGACTCCTTCAGAGGTGTGACAATTTCTTGGTCTCGCTGGGTATTATCGAAGATTTATCAAGGATTTCTCGAAGATCGCTCAACCTCTTACCTCGTTGACACAGAAAGGTGTTGTGTATTCTTGGGGAACGAAGCAAGAGGATGCTTTCCAGTTGCTGAAACAGAAACTATGTAGTGCACCTATTTTGTCTCTACCTGAAGGTACAGAAGACTTTGTAGTATACTGTGATGCTTCCATACAGGGTCTTGGTTGCGTGCTGATGCAACGCAACAATGTGATAGCTTACGCCTCTCGACAATTGAAGGTTCACGAGAGGAATTATACGACACACGACTTGGAGTTGGGAGCCGTAGTTTTTGCGCTCAAAATCTGGAGGCATTACCTATACGGTACTAAATGCACTATTTATACCGACCACAGGAGCCTTCAACATATTTTCGACCAGAAGGATTTGAATATGCGACAGCGTCGCTGGGTAGAACTTTTAAATGACTACGACTGTGCAATCAAGTATCATCCGGGTAAGACCAACGTGGTAGCTGACGCTCTCAGTCGAAAGGAATGGAAACCCAAACGTGTTCACGCCTTGTAGCTCACCATTCATTCTAAGCTACCTGACCAGATTCGTTCGGCTCAGGCTGAGGTGTTGAAGGAAGAAAACTATGAAGCCGAGTATTTACGGGGTATGGAGAAATGACTCGAGAAGAGATCAGATGGTATTTACTATTTAATGGAGCGGATATGGTTTCCGTTGTTTGGTAACCTTAGAGAACTTGTGATGGACGAAGCGCACAAGTCTCGATACTCTGTTCACCCAGGTTCGGATAAGATGTATTAGGACCTCAAAGTCATGTATTGGTGGCCGAAGATGAAAGCTCACATCGCGACGTATGTTGGTAAATGCTTGACGTGTTCAAAAGTCAAGGTGGAATACCAGAAACCGTCTGGATTTCTTTAACAACCAGAAATACCCATGTGGAAATGGGAGCAGATAGCAATGGATTTTGTCACGGGCTTGCCGAGAACTCAAAACGGAAACGATACCATTTGGGTGATCGTTGATCGTCTCACGAAGTCAGCACACTTTCTAGCAATCAAGGAAACAGATAAGTTCTCTCAACTAGCTGCTGTCTATCTTAAGGAGGTGGTTTCCAGGCACGGGGTGCCGACATCTATTATCTCTGACCATGACCCGCGTTTCATCTCAGATTTGTGGCAGTCGATGCACAAGTCATTCGGCTTGCGTCTCGACATAAGTACTGCTTATCACCCGCAGACGGATGGTCAAAGTGAACGAACCATCCAGACACTTGAAGACATGCTGCGGGCGTGTGTGATCGATTTTGGCAAGGGTTGGGAGAAACACTTGCCTTTGATAGAGTTTTCTTATAACAATAGCTATCATACCAGTATTAAGGCAGCTCCATTCGAAGCATTGGACGGACGAAAATGTCGTTCACCTCTCTGTTGGGCTGAGGTGGATGACAGCCAGGTTACAGGCCCAGAACTTGTACTCGAAACCTCTGAGAAAATTGTTCAAATCAGGAATCGTATGGCGGCAGCGCGCGACCGTCAGAAAAGCTACGCTGATAAGCGTAGGAAACCTTTGGAGTTCGCAGTTGGTGATCGTGTTATGTTGAAGGTCTCACCTTGGAAGGGTGTGGTGCATTTTGGGAAACGTGGCAAGCTTAACCCTCGCTATGTTGGGCCGTTTAAAATTCTTGAACGAATCGGTAAAGTGGCCTACAAGTTAGAGTTACCTGCTGAGTTGGGTAACATCCACGATGTCTTTCATGTCTCCCAGCTAAAGAAGTGTTTGTCCGATGAAACACTTGCGGTACCGTTTCAAGAGCTAAAAATAGATGACAAGTTGCAGTTTGTCGAAGAACCGACAGAAATTATGGACCGGGAGGTCAAGGTACGTAAGCACAGCCAAATTCCGATAGTGAGGGTTCGTTGGAACTCAAGACGCAGACCAGAGTTCACATGGGAACGAGAGGAATAGATGAAGCTCAAGTACCCACATTTATTCCCAGAGGACAAGTCCAAGCCTGGAAAATCTAAATCTAATGCAACTAGTGAATTTCGGGACGAAATTCCCATTCAAGTTGGGGATGATGTGGTACCCGCGGAAAATCCACAGTCATCCTGAGTTAACGTCTTGCTGTTTTGGAATGCTTATCAAATTTCGGGATGAAATTTCCTTCAAGTTGGGGATGATGTGACAACCCGAAATCTCAAGACCTTTCCTTTACGTGTCGTTTGTTTTAGAATCCTGTTTTATAAGTCGTTGTATTGTATCACTACATTGTTTCGTTGAATGTTTATGTTGGTGGTTAAGGTTAAATGTTAATGTTTAAAAATAAGTTAAGTCATCAAAGAACCTACTGTGACAAAGATGGGGATCTTTCGTCACAACCTCTCTACGACGAAACATGGGGGCTCTCTGCGACGAAACATGGGGGTTTCGCCATGTTGGATGTTTCGTCGATTAGAGTGTTTCGCTAAACAGATTCAGGGCCCTAGTGAAGCCCAGTAGAGTGGCTCGGCCCTATTCACGATATATATATAATCATATGCTTGTACGTAAAACCCTAGAATACCCTCTCTTGTGCGGCGACAATTCTGAGTTCGTAAGGCTCTCCATATCGATCGAACCTATCGTTTCTTTCATCTCGGTTAGTTACTATTATCATTTTCGTTATTTGATTTCCTGGTTTTATGTGATTGAATTGTTACCGGTTGCTGTGTAAATCGAATCTGTGCATGTAGAAGCTAGAGTTTGAAGTGGATGTTGAATGGATGATGACCGACTAGATCACTGCGAATATTAAAATAACTATGTAAGATTAGTTCTTGAATAGCATGTAGATCTATAAATTCCATGATTATGATTGATGGTTTGAATACGTTGATTTCCATGAAACTAATAATCTGATTTGTTTGAGAATGACATGTCATTAGTTGGATTAGAACCATGTAACTAAGACTTGTAAGGTTATGGGATTATTAGTTCATAATTAAACAATGGCTAGGGTATGTAGAACTTGGCAGAAACCGATGCTTGATCCGTAAACCTTGTTGAAAACGTGTTAGCAGTTACTGTGATGACCTTGACGAATCTCTAGGTGTTTCGTCACACCTGGTGTCGACGAAACCTAGTGGACTTTCCCCACATGTGGGCCGACGAAACTTAGTGAACTTTCGTTTCACACTCCGACCACGTAAAACAACAAAACGTGGCGGAAACGTCGGGGAGTGTTGTAACAGAATCATTGTTTCACAACCATGGATTAAACAATTTCGTTTTATTTAATTAAATGTATTACATTACGTTGGAATTAGAAACAAAACATGAACAAATAGACTTTTATTGTTATTAAGTCGATAAGGCCTCGTCCATTCCTATGTGAGCATGCATCAATATCATCAACTATGGTACCTGAAACACATGAGAAAATACGTCAGCATAAAAATGCCGGCGAGTACATAGGTTTTATGTGAGTGTCAGATTCATGGCTCGTTTTAAATGTTGCAATACTTATTTAAAAACCTTACTTTGAAAAGTATAGTAATGCGACATAATTAACCAACTCAAATCAAGTTGGATATGATTTATAAAATCTCGTAGCCATGATTCTTAACTCCAAAACATTTTGTTTTATTAAATTAAATTGTAAAACATATCGTAGAAACTCGTTAATAAGACTCGAATGGTTTATATTATTCAGAAAACATAATTGTGTGACATTGTTTCAAAATCGTTTACCCAAGTGATCTAGATAACGCAACGATATATAATGTGTTAAAAGCACTTATATATAGGAAGTACCAGCGGCGTATCCACCATGCTTTTAACACATTACACCTGCCCCGTTACCTAATCACTTCCCTAACCCAATGGTTCAAACAGTTACAAATGGTTCACATAAATCAAATGGTTACAAATGGTTCACATAAATCCAACGATTACAAATGGTTCACATACATCCAATGATTACAAATGGTTCACATACATCCAACGATTACAAATGGTTCACATACATCCAACGATTACAAATGGTTCAAAACGTAAAAAAATTATGCTAGCATGTTAAGTGAACATACATAGCAAAACATAATGAAATCATGTACTAATAGTGTACTAATGAACATAGCAAGTATATGATATGAAAACATGGAAAACACGAAAGTAACAAGTAGGCACATGTGTTTCACCCCAAAACATTTGAAAACAGTAAAAGAGGGGTCTATGTACTCACTTGAGGATGCTTAGAAGTCTTGAATAACAACCAAGCAAAGCTAGAGGGATCACGGAATCAAACGGCACCTAATATAGGTAATTATGTAAATAAACGGACCTAAATCGGAAGATCGGATAGAACGAGGTTTCGTAAACCAAATGAGTATAGGAACTCATGTAATATGGTTTAACAAAGCCTACATACTAAAATGAAACCTAACCTAAGTGCTTACGACCCATTATGACCCGTTTAGGTAGCTTACACCACTTTAACGCGTCGTTCGCGTAAAACACGTTCGGACCGCCTAAATAGTCCTATGACAAGTAATATATGCCTTAACATGTCTAATAATGTTACCTAATCAGTTTAGATGTCAAAATTTAGGTTACATATGCTTAAAATCAATTTATGCGTAAAAAGGGCATTTTGGTAATTTTCCTAAGGCATATAAACTACCTATCATACAACTAACTAAACGACGTGACCATAAGGTATAACCTCAGAAGTTTATTCCCTATACAACTATGGTCACCTAATGTGTTTGGTCGGATCCGAATGATCGACCAAACGGGTCGGGTTCGGAAGTCTAAGCGATTGTTTAGATCGCTTACCTTATGACCCTATATAAGCACTAAATCTAAAAGTGACGAGCTAAACATGTTAAAACATGTTTAACAAAGTTAGAAAACAGGTTTGGTATCAAAACAGACGGTTTTGATACCTAAAAGTAGTTTGGTTACAAAATACGCAAGAATACGCATTTTGACCGAAACTACGACTCGTCACTACACCTAATCAACGTGGTAATCAGTAGGTATAGTCACTAGGGACTATAACCATCGTGATTACACTCATGTTGCAAAGTTCAAACGAACTTTGTGTTGACCATAAACTGGTCAATGCAGAAAGTCAAACAAAGTTTGACTTTCATGCTAAAAACGCGTAAAAGAACGAAAGAGGACTTACAAAGGGTCCAAGAATGGAAATCTAGATCCAACTTGCTCAGGTATGAGGTGCTAAGCCCCAACTTAGAGCAAATAGATCAGATTTGTGTGTTGCAACAATGAAAAGGCATGGGTATATATAGGATTTCTAGGACCGTTAGGACCGTTCCTCGATTCCCGAGCTTAAATCTGGACCGTACACATGCACCCATTATTTTCTAAAACCATGGGAGCCCCTAATATGAGTCCATAGTATTATAAAAACCATTAAATACCAGCCCATAGTTTGAAAATCCATGTGCTAAAACCATCAAAACTTCAAAATTGGACTAGGTTCATTGAATCTGGTCAGAAATTTCAAAAATGGTCCCTGCACTTGTAAAACTTGATTTTTGGCACTTTTAAGCCCCGTTAACCCCATTTCAAGGCTCTAAAATAAATTTAAAGTATATGGAACTTAAAATATGCTCAAAAACATCTCGGATGTCGGTTCGTTTGGTCGTACGGTTGCGTTGTTTGGTTAATTACGACGGAAATCGTAATGAACGCAAAAACGATCCAAATTACGCGACGAATGGAATTTTATCATGCCAATCACTAAAATAAAATATTTTAATGATTACATAATTTTTTGGATGTCCGGATACATTCAGGACGTAAGATATGCGTGAAAATGCAAACTTATGCACTTTTGACGCTTTTAGTCTCTATTGATCAAATAAGTTTATTTTAGCATACCGAACCCCTCAAAGCCTATTTCTAAGCTATGTAAAGGATATTTAGGGTATGTTTAACTTATGATCAAGTTTCGGAATGTTCGTTACAGTACGAATCGACATACTTTCGCAGTTTGTCGAAATTAGTCCTTGTAAGCGAAGAAACTTGATTTCGACACACCAAACCATCCAAAACTTATTTCTAAGTTATGTAAAGGTTATTTAAGGTATGTTAAGCCTATGTCACTGTTCCGGATTGTTTGTTGCATTAAACTGATTATATTTACGCATCAGATCGCGTATAATCTTCCATAAAGCGATTTAAAGCTCGAAATCGAACAAGAATTGATATGTGCAAATGATACACATATTTATACAAATCCCAAGTATGAAACACAATATTTCATTAATTTGGTATTTGTTTGATGGTCGCAGAGGCACAGGTGTCACAGTCTCCCCTACTTTAGTTAATTTCGTCCCGAAATTTATTCATAGGAGTCTGTCTGTGATGTTGTGTTAAATAATTGTCTTGCATGGAATCTAGGGTTTTTATCTATTTGCGTAGAATAACCCATCAAAGATATGCAAGACATAATCCTGTTATTTCTCTCAACGAACATTCTTCAGAAAATGAAAATGAACGGAATGAGTCATTTTCTTCAATGGGTATTCTTCAAAATGGAAATGAAGGAAAAAGTCAAGGATATTCATTTCCCTCTATGGGTATTCTTCAGAAACGAAAATGAACTGAATGAGTCATTTTCCTCAATGGGTATTCTTCAGAAATGGAAATAAAGGAAGAATCAAGGATATTCATTTCCCTCGATGGATATTCTTCAGAAACGAAAATGAACGGAATGAGTCATTTTCCTCAATGGGTATTCTTCAGAAATGGAAATGAAGGAAAAAGTCAAGGATATTCATTTCCCTCGATGGGTATTATTCAGAAACGAAAATGAACGGAATGAGTCATTTTCCTCAATGGGTATTCTTCAAAAACGGAAATGAAGGAAGAATCAAGGATATTCATTTCCCTCGATGGATATTCTTCAGAAACGAAAATGAACGGAATGAGTCATTTTCCTCAATGGGTATTCTTCAGAAACGGAAATGAATGGAATGATCAAGAATATTCATTTCCCTCGATGGATATTCTTCAGAAACGAAAATGAACGGAATGAGTCATTTTCCTCAATGGGTATTCTTCAGAAACGGAAATGAAGGAAAAAGAAAAATCATGGATATTCATTTCCCTCGATGAATATTCTTCAGAAATGAAAATGAACGAAATTAGTCATTTTCCTCAATGGGTATTCTTCAGAAACGGAAATGAACTGAGTCAACTCTAGACACATGACAAAAGTTGTTGTGGTTTCTGTGCACTGAATTCCATAATTATGTATGCATCCATAATTTCGTAATTCCTTGCACAGTCCGCACAGTTTGTTTTGTAATGTGAAGGGGAAGAAAATCAAACCTGTGAAGAGTGTGACTAGACTATCATAGGGTCCTTTTAATTAGATCGACAAATGATCTCTTTAATTAGACCACCAAGGAGTCTTTTCTGCTATATCATCACATGATATTCCTAACCAGATTTTTGGATCAATCTGTTTAACTAGACCACTCAAGGGGTCTAATTATGGAATAGTTCATTATAATCCAATTATCTTTACTATTACGTAGAAGCCCATTAAGGATTTAAGGTAGTACCTTTGGATATCCTACTATGAATCCCTTATAAGAAGATATGGAAGATTCTACGAGGATTTGGATAACAAAAAAAACTTGGATCACACAAAAACATAAAAGGGAACACATAAGCACATAATCACATATTTGTTTAATTTGACCTTTAATTTGTTGTCTTTAGACACTGGTATTTAAAGCACACCAGGGATCCAATCCGTGGATTTCATTTGGCACTTTAATCATTTTCAAGAATCTATCTATGTAGATAGGATGATCTTCCGAAAATTCGATTTTGTTTTCAAAGAAACGTAATATTCGAATTAAGGTACACAACAATTTTAGGATTTACGGAAATACCCTTAGGTACCCTATTAAGGATTTATAGTGGTACTTTGGGTATTCGTCCAGAGTTGTAACTTGCGCCTTGTACTTCGTTTCTTTGGAAGAAACAGGTACTTAGGATTTTCGTGGAAAACGCAAGAGATCATAAAATGGAAGAATTTTGGGGGTAGTCTGTTCTTCAAGGAATACGATTCCCTGATTATCGGTATTGTAGGGGATATGTTGTTTATACATGCAACCACATAAATACATTGCAATGTAAATAAAAGATTGATTTATAAACAACGATAGCAACTGTTTCATGGACCTTGACAACAAAAGAAAATAATACATAAGACGTGATTATTTCTAAACGGTGTTGTCTTCTAGTCGGTCAGATGCTCATCCTTGTGCTAGATTTGCATTAGCAAGCTTTGGGCAATTTCTTCGGAAATGACCCATCTCGCCACAGTTGTAGCAAGAACCTGGTGGAAAACGAGCTTGAGCAGGATTGTTGTCAGCTTGATTTGGTGCAACTGCAGCTTGGGAAACTCTTGCTGTATGACCTATAAGTCCACAAATTTGGCATTTGCGGCACTTCACAGTAGCATGATGATGAAGGTTACATTGGTTGCACAAGGGTGCAGTTCCGTTGTATGGCTTCCTAGAAGGGGGTTGAGCTGGTTGGTTGGGGGCAGCTTGATCATTGTGAGCAACCACGGCGAAGTTCTGGGAAGCTTTTCGCTTCCTTGACTTCTTGGAGGATTCAGTCTGTTCATCTTTGGGTTTCGATTCCTCGATTGGTTTCTTATCACCTTTTCGGAAAAGTTTACCTTTGCTGATTTGAGATTCAGTCAAGGTAGCAGATAGCCCAATGGCCTGCCTAATCGTAGTGGGGTTACTACCAGTCACAATGTCTTGTACTGGGTCAGGGAGACCATCAATGTACTTTTCGATTGCCTTATCCAAAGGCGTAACCATATTCGGGCATAACAGACTTAACTCCTCATAACGATCCGTGTAGGCTCGATGCTCACTGCTATCTTGCTTAAGATCGTCGAATTCCCTTTCCAAGGTCCTGATCTCGTGACGAGGACAGAATTCCTTCATCATCAAAGCTCGAAGCTCTTCCCACGTTTGAGCCATTGCCACATCGGCACCCCTATCTCTCATCACACCATTCCACCATGTCAAAGCTCGTTTCTCAAAGACACTAGATGCGAATTCTACCTTTCACTCATTTGGGCGTTGAACATGTCTGAAGGTGCTCTCTAGACTCTCGAACCATTGCAGAAGTGCAGTCGCTCCTTGAGACCCAGAAAACTTTCATGGCTTAGACGAGTTGAACATTTTGAAGTTGCAGGGGGCATTATTGTTGTTGAGAGCTTGGTTACATTGAGCAACGATGTTCGGGATTGCAGCAGTCATTTGCTGCGTAATGACAGCTGCCAGTTCTTCAATAGGTACCTGATTTTCGCATCGTGGAGGCATTCTAAAAAGGGGAAATAAGAGAGAAAACAAATGAAATGGCATTGGGTAAGAATAGAATGTTACAATTACCGACCAAAATCATGGGTGATGGTCATTTGTTTGAACCACGAAGCAAACAAATGACACACAAATGCTGAATCAAAGCAAATAGGTCCTCATAATGTATCGCGAAGACATGCTCGCCTATAAGTGGACACTCACCCCAAGAGTTCCCAGGTAAGAGTGACTGGTCCGATATTGCGGATTTGTATGAACACTCTAGCCTTAGACAAAAAGCTCAGGGTACAGGCACCCACCCTTCCAGTTTGCACGTGTTCACATTATGTAGCCCTAAACTTTGATGAGAATTTGAAAACTTTGAAGGTTCGAAACCTTATAATAAATCATCCTGGAACAGATGATTAGTTTTCAAAGCAGATTCGAATTTTGTGTTCTTATTGTGGTTGCTGCCTAAAGATAGGCAACGGTATTGTTTTATTACTAAACGCAAGTAAACTCGCGTTAGGGTCCTAGGAAGGTTATAGTCTAGGTCAAAGCATTACTAATAACCTAATTCCCTATAACCATTGGCTCTGATACCAATTTTTCTGTCACACCCCGACCACGTAAAACAACAAAACATGGCGGAAACGTCGGGGAGTGTTGTAACAGAATCATTGTTTCACAACCATGGATTAAACAATTTCGTTTTATTTAATTAAATGTATTACATTACATTGGAATTAGAAACAAAACATGAACAAATAGACTTTTATTGTTATTAAGTCGCTAAGGCCTCGTCCGTTCCTATGTGAGCATGCATCAATATAATCAACAAATATCATCAACTATGGTACCTGAAACACATGTGAAAATACGTCAGCATAAAAATGCCGGCGTGTACATAGGTTTTATGTGAGTGTCAGATTCATGGCTCGTTTTACATGTTGCAATACTTATTTAAAAACCTTATTTTGAAAAGTATAGTATTGCGACATAATTAACCAACTCAAATCAAGTTGGATATTATTTATAAAATCTCGTAGCCATGATTCTTAACTCCAAAACATTTTGTTTTATTAAATTAAATCGTAAAACATCTCGTAGAAACTCGTTAATAAGACTAGTATGGTTTATATTATTTATAAAACATAATTGTGTGACATTGTTTCAAAATCATTTACCCAAGTGATCTAGATAACGCAACGATATATAATGTGTTAAAAGCACTTATATATAGGAAGTACCAGCGGCGTATCCACCATGCTTTTAACACATTACACCCGCCCCGTTACCTAATCACTTCCCTAACCCAATGGTTCAAACAGTTACAAATGGTTCACATAAATCAAATGGTTACAAACAGTTCACATAAATCCAACGATTACAAATGGTTCACATACATCCAATGATAACAAATGGTTCACATACATCCAACGATTACAAATGGTTCACATACATCCAATGATTACAAATGGTTCAAAATGTAAAAAAATTGTAGGATCGTTTGCACGACCAAAATGAGTCATTCAGAAGAGTTCTTATCAATACGAGAGGCGGAAACTAACGTATCGACTTAGAAACAGCTAGATATACACTTTAATTGTCTTTATTATTGATATAACAGCGTTTTAAAGCGAGTAGACACTTCAGCAGCACTTCGGCTCTGGAATTCGAAAGTTACAAACGAAATGGCAAGACACGTATTTATAGGCTACTAATTTCGTACGAAATAGGCAAAACTGATTTCGTGCGAAATGGACAATGTCCATTTCGTGCGAAATAGCCTTGTTCTATTTCGTGCGAATTAGTGACAAACACACATTTCTCATATTTCGTGCCCTGATCTTTCTAAACTAATACAAGACGAAATTGACAGACATATGCACCAACATACTCCCCTTTGGATGTCAACGAGTCTTCAGTACAAATCTTCAGAAAGTCGAGTCTTCAATCTTTATCAGTCTTTGTACTATCTCCAAAGTATCTAACAGTGTAAAGCCTCCTCAATCTTCTCTCTTCTCTTTATCAGCATCAACAGCTAACCTCCCTCTTAGGTGTTGATCTAACAATCTTTAAACTCCCCTTTTTCTAACAGACTCCCCCTTAAGTTGTTATGGGATCACAGTTTGCATATCCTTTCAGGTATTGGAACCTGGCTAACATGCACATTCTCTACCTCAAAATAAATTCCACAATTTTAAAATTTGACAAAATTTATTTTCTGCTTACCACATGTAGAAACAATTTCAAACTAACACTTGAACATATCATCTAAAATTATTTAACATTTTATAATCTCAAATGACCACTTGTAAGAAAATCTTTTCAAATACACTTTCCCAAACCTATTCATCATGTTTAGCACTCGGAATTTTGAAAATCAGCTTTTCAACATCAGTTGTCGAAAATCTTTTTAAGTTTTCAAAATTTATGCTAAAACACACTGAAAATCTTTTTGGATTTTTGTTTAAAAATGCAAAGCAGTAAAGAAATATTTACAAACAATATTTTGTGAGTTTGCGTAAGAGGATCATACCAGTTTTTGAGACAAATCACTAGCACCATTAAGCTTTAAACATTTTTAGTACTAAACAATTCACTTATTTTGTCAGTATACTGATCCACTTAAATTTCACACAAAGTTCAACTGTTTCGAGATACGAGATTAGTGTTTTAGAGACTTAAGCTTATTCGCGTGTCCCACCTCAGAATATACTCCTGTATCCAGACTCCTATATTCAGTCTTACAGGTGAATGTACACTAGTGATATCTGTAAAGGGGTTAAATGCGAGACCATGAGAGCTCAGGCTATTGCTTCCGCAAAATCAGAGAGATGATGGTTCGCTTTTTGGTGGGTTCCCTTTAGAGAATCTTTTATTTTCAACAGCACATGATTAGCATTTTTCAATGATTCATCATTTTTATGCTGAGGGCGAGCTTTAAGAATAAAGCAATGCAAAGTATTATACGAGGACTAGGCTATTGCTCCCGCAAAATCAGAAGTCCAGGTATAATACCCCAGATATCACCACGCACAAAGACCTAGTATGTCAGAAATAGAAAGCCCTTCAAACAAGATTTCAGGGGTTACCAATATATCCGAGAGATGTTCCCCACGAAATAAACAAGTTTGATATTTAGGTTTATATCTCGAACACAATCTACTAAGCGTGTAAAAACCTACTGGCATATCATCAGTGAGACCGTTTATCACATTTGACTTTCCAATTCTTTAGCATGCTGTGATAGTCCACTGATGTACTATCATTTCCTCTTTTTCACAACAAAACTCATTTTTGATTTTATCATGTTTTTGACTTTTTCAAATTTTCCATTGTTTTTGGATTTTCTGAAAATCTTACTCCCCCTAAAATTCAAAACAATTTAAAGAAAATTGAAAATAAACTGTACAACTAAAGTGACAAACTGATGTAAATTGCTTCAAATCTCCATCCACTTGGCATAAACAATCAGAACTCCCCCTGACAACAAACTATTTTCCCATTATGATTTCAAAACACTTAAGTTTGTTTTAATCAAATGGTTTTTTCCAGAAAATTAGTTTTGTTGATTTTATCACTTGTAAAAATGGGGATTCATTCATCACTTTGTTTTCTCATCCTCTTGAATAAAAGTTAAAATAAGTTCAACTTAATGACCTTGATTAACCACTTGTAAGTGAAAACCTTTTTCATCTACTTGAAGGTTCACTTACCAACCATACCATTTGAAAATCAAAATATAACAATTTTGAAGAAAAATACCACCACTTGTATATTTACCAAACAAACATTTTCAAGAATGATGCCGATTCCTGCTCCACGATGACCAACTTGGAAGCTCCGGCAAGTCATACTTTTCATATATGAAATACAGACATCCAAGCCTGACCAAACTTGGATGTAACCTTTTCAGTTTCACTTGGGGTTTCAACATTTCTTTTCTCTTCATAAAAATCTTTTACCCCTTTTACCTTCCCCTCGACCATTTTCCCAAAAATATGTTTTACTTTTCCATTGAAAGCCTTTTCGACATCAAATTCTTTCTTTTCAGAATAGAATTGATTCAAAATCTCCACATTTCCAACTTTTCGTTTAAAATTGTCAGCCCGCAATGGTGGAAAGTTAACATCATCCATAGGTGGTACTGATGTTTCTAATTTTATCTCAACTTGTGGCTCCTCTGACTTTGACGAGTCAGATTCATTGCCAGATTTCACATCAGATTTCTTAACAACCCACTTTTGGTTGTCAAGATTCACTCTTCTTTTGTAAAACCTTTTTGAACATTCACCAACTTCATATGTTGAGTTTTTAAACATTTTGAACTTTTTAGTTGGTGGTTCGGTTTTATCAACAATCTTTTCTTTGAGTTTAGAAACAACTTCCTGTTTTGTGTTGGTTGCCTTTGGACAGTTCCAGGCAATGTGACCAACTTCCTGACATCGGTAACAGGTTCTTGTCTCTTTTCTCTGATAAGCTCCATTCTTTTCAAACTTTTGTTTTTCTGCAAAGAACTCTTTGTTTGACTGCTTCCAGAATGAGCTCTTTTCTTCTTTCTCAGAACTGGATCCTGAAACAAATACAGTTTTTGGTTTATAAGTTTTCTCATTTTTATGATTTTTCGGTGGAATAAAACCAAGACCTTTCTTTTTGAAATTACCGTTATGGTTTGGTTTCTTTCGATAACCTGAACCAGAACTGTAACTTTTTTTCTTGTTTAGCCTTTGTTGAACTCTTGAGGTGTAATGTTTAGGTTTTTCAGCAAGATTTACATCTTTTATTTCTGAAATATTAATTTCTGTTAATTTGAAAACCTTTTTTATCATTTCAATTTTAACACTTCTTATTAGAAATTCCTCATCAGAATATAATTTGTCTGAATCAGTCAAAGTATATGCCACTTTGATTGATTCGTCATTCAAATTAGATTTTGATAACAAGAATTCTTTATTGTAAACCCTTTTGACCGACGATTTTTGAATGTTGACCGACGAACTCGAACTTTCAAACTCAAACTTTGACTCTGACTCCTCATCCTTATCCAACACCTGATCGACCACTTTCTTTATTAACTCAGACTCATGATCAGTGTCAGACGATGTGAATGTGACATCAATGTTGTCTGGTAAATCATCAGTTGTTTCGGACTTTAACTTTATATTGACAGCCTTTTTGACCTGTTCCTCATTTGGTTTTCTGGGAGAATAACCTTCCCAGATCGGAGGCGGACACTTGTTATAATTTGCACTTTGTTTCTTACCAGTATCCTTTTCTTCAGTCTTTTTGTCTTGAAATGCTTCAAAACCTGCAACAGTTGGATAAATTCTATCAATCAAATAATCAGAACTTGAATAACTTTGTAACAAACGTCTGATTCTTTCATTTTCTATCTTTTCTGTCTCCAACTCTTGCTTCAACTTTGCACACTCTTCAATATAATGATTTATAGCCTTCTGCTTTGACATCATCACTGCATTTATCATGGTTAAAGCATCTTCTCTTTCAGAGTTTGTATTTTGCAGACTATTCACCGTTCTGTTCAACACATCATATGATTCTTTCACGTAATTTACATCAAACAATAATTTTTCTTTCAACTTATCAAGCTCACTCAACTTCTCATCTTTTTCTTCGCAATGTTTGCAAGGTTCCAAACACTTTAGACACGATTTGATGACCTCAACAATCTTTTCAATTTCGACTATCTTTTCAATTTCAACCATTTTTTCAACTTCAACCACTTTCTCAACTTCAATCACCTGCTCAGCTTCTTTAACTTCTTCACTTTGTTCAGAATTATTTTCCTGAGCAACATTTTCGCTTTTCACCTTTCTCTGATTCTTTGTTGCTCGCTTCTCCTTTAGCTTCTCTATTATATCTGCAAAATAAAATTTAAAACTTTCAGGAGATAATTGAGATTTTCCAATGTTTATTTGAATTTCTTCTTCATCATCACTACTATCAGTTGACGATTGATCAAACACTTGGATCTTTTCTGAAGACACAAACTCTTCATCTTGGCTTTTCTCACTGTTATCAAACACACTCATCCATTCTTTCATCAAGTCTGGTTCTTGAACTATTTGTGCAATGAATGCTACTAGCTTTGAATCGGGCGGAATGTATTTGTCCCAGGTAAAACCTCCTGCTACTTTTTCATCATGTTGATCAATTATACCAAAATAAGCTTTCTTTGTTGAATCTTCAATTGCCTTCTTAGCATGTGCAGTTTGTGGTTCTTGTTGTTGATATGGTTGTTGAGCAACTTGTTGATATATAGACTTCTGATAGTAATCATTATTTCCGAACGGATTATGTGCTCCACCTGCTTCTCGATTGGTACATTCCCTCTTGAAATGTCCTTTTTCCCTGCATCTAAAACAAGTAACTTTAGATTTATCAAAACCCAAAGTAGAAACATTAGCATCCCTGAAATCATCTCTTCCTGTAATCATCTTAAACTTCTCAGCTCTCCTAAGAACACTCGCTAAACACCACTTAATATCCATAAGCTCCATTCTTCTGCATCGATCTGATCGTAATCCTCTTTTGTCAGCATAGGATTTCCGATCCTTCCAGCAACCAAACCCTCATATGATTCTAACACTGTAGCAAGTAATTCCATATGACCTTTAGCGACCTCTTCAGAGAAACTTTGACCATTCTGAAGATGCAACGCGATGTTACAGTGTAACACATGACCATTACTGCTGTTTGAGCATTGGAACTAATGACTTGAGGTTGAAACATTCGGACTAACACTCGAGTATGAAGAAAAACCACTGTTGCTGCTTTGACTTTGATTAACTGATCCAGATGAGTTTTCTGCACTGAAAGCGGTTTGGATCTTCGGACTTGCTTCAACATCCTGAACACTTCCTTTGTAATACATCTTGATGTCTTGTTGACCACTTGGATTGTTCATTCAAGCAATTTTTTGTTGTTCAAGATCCTGTCCTTCAATCTTTTCAATAAACTGGGAAATTGTCAACTTATCATATTCTCCAGTGTTCTTTAAAATCATCAGATATGTACCCCATTCTTTCTGAGGTAAAGCATCAGCTAATTTGTCAACCCATTCTTCTCTATCTTTGTTGATATCTAAAAGAGACATTGATCGCACTAAATGACAATATCTTTCAATCAGCTTCTTTGAAGATTCACCCGGCAAACTCGTAAACAAGTCAAATTCTTTCTTTAACAATGATTTCTTACTCCTAATCATCTTCTCACTTCCTTCAAACTTAATTCGAAGTGCTTCCCAAATCGAACATGAAATATTATCATGTTGAAGTAATATGAAGATGTCTTCTTTCACAGCTTGCTGGAGTAGACTAATCATCATCTTTTCTGCTTTGTACATGTCTCGTTCTTTGTCCGACAACTCAGAAATAGTTTTAATAACACCCACATCTGTACGGGGTTTAACATACTTCTTCTCAATACACTCCCGAGACCTCAAATGATTAGCTTGAACCCAATTTTCAAACCTATCTTTCCAACCATAGTATTCTTCAATGCCCATTAGCGTCGAAGGTTTTTGCAAAGTTCCTGTTTCATTTTCCATGTTCATACTCTGAGCAACGGTAACAGGAGTACTCGGGGCAGTAGCAAACGCGTTGTAAAACTCTTCTTCCATGATTCGGTTTAAGAATTCACAAACTCAAACTTTCAAACGAAATGAAGTTTCACACGAAATGAACCCTTCAAACGAAATAACCCTTTTCAAACGGAATGAACTTTTCACATGAAATAACCTCTTTGGTACGAAATGAGTGATTTCGTACAACCCTGTTCAAACGAAATGACCTGCAAGATGATTTCGTACGAAAGGACTTCACACGAAATAGATGATTTCGTGCGAAATGGACCTGATCTCAAGCGAAATGATGATTTCGTGCGAAATAATCCTGAACTCAAACGAAATGATGATTTCATACGAAATGGAACTTCAATTCGTGCGAAATACTGCTGATGTCATCTAACCGAGCATATTTTCAAGCGAAATGAACAATTTGAACAAATTTTAGATTGATTTTAGGTCCAATTCTTTCAAGGCTTTGTTAAAACAGTATTTCGCTTATAATGTGTGAAAATCAGCCCATTTTAACCGTGAAAACATTTTAATTTTGAAACAGAAGGTGTAGAAGTCAGAAATTTTATTAAATCAAGTTGAATTCGGTAAGAACTCCTCCTCCTGAGCTCTGATACCACTTGTAGGATCGTTTGCACGAACAAAATGAGTCGTTCAGAAGAGCTCTTGTCAATACGAGAGGCGGAAACTAACGTAACGACTTAGAAACAGCTAGATATACACTTTAATTGTCTTTATTATTGATATAACAGCGTTTTACAGCGAGTAGACACTTCAGCAGCACTTCGGCTCTGGAATTCGAAAGTTACAAACGAAATGGCAAGACACGTATTTATAGGCTACTGATTTCGTACGAAATAGGCAAAACTGATTTCGTGTGAAATGGACAATGTCCATTTCGTGCGAAATAGCCTTGTTCTATTTCGTGCGAAATAGTGACAAACACACATTTCTCATATTTCGTGCTCTGATCTTTCTAAACTAATACAAGACTCGATACAAGACGAAATTGACACACATATGCACCAACAAAAATTGTGCTAGCATGTTAAGTGAACATACATAGCAAAACATAATGAAATCATGTACTAATAGTGTACTAATGAACATAGCAAGTATATGATATGAAAACATGGAAAACACGAAAGTAACAAGTAGGCACATGTGCTTCACCCCAAAACATTTGAAAACAGTAAAAGAGGGGTCTATGTACTCACTTGAGGATGCTTAGAAGTCTTGAATAACAACCAAGCAAAGCTAGAGGGATCACGGAATCAAACGGCACCTAATACAGGTAATTATGTAAATAAACGGACCTAAATCGGAAGATCGGATAGAATGAGGTTTCGTAAACCAAATGAGTATAGGAACTCATGTAATATGGTTTAACAAAGCCTACATAAATAAATGAAACCTAACCTAAGTGCTTACGACCCATTATGACCCGTTTAGGTAGCTTACGCCACTTTAACGCGTCGTTCGCGTAAAACACGTTCGGACCACCTAACTAGTCCTATGACAAGTAATATATGCCTTAACATGTCTAATAATGTTACCTAATCAGTTTAGATGTCAAAATTTAGGTTACATATGCTTAAAATGAATTTATACGTAAAAAGGGCATTTTGGTAATTTTCCTAAGGCATATAAACTACCTATCATACAACTAACTAAATGACGTGACCATAAGGTATAACCTCGGAAGGTTATTCCCTATACAACTATGGACACCTAATGTGTTTGGTCGGATCCTAATGATCGACCAAACAGGACAGGTTCGGAAGTCTAAGCGAGTGTTTAGATCGCTTACCTTACGACCCTATATAAGCACTAAATCTAAAAGTGACGAGCTAAACATGTTAAAACATGTTTAACAAACTTAGAAAACAGGTTTGGTATCAAAACAGACGGTTTTGATACCTAAAAGTAGTTTGGTTACAAAATACGCAAGAATACGCATTTTGGCCGAAACTACGACTCGTCACTACACCTAATCAACGTGGTAATCAGTAGGTATAGTCACTAGGGACTATAACCATCGTGATTACGCTCATGTTGCGAAGTTCAAATGAACTTCGTGTTGACCATAAACTGGTCAATGCAGAAAGTCAAACAAAGTTTGACTTTCACGCTAAAAACGTGTAAAAGAACGAAAGAGGACTTACAAAGGGTCCAAGAATGGAAATCTAGATCCAACTTGCTAAGGTATGAGGTGCTAAGCCCCAACCTAGAGCAAATAGATCAGATTTGTGTGTTGCAACAATGAAAAAGCATGGGTATATATAGGATTTCTAGGACCGTTAGGATCGTTCCTCGATTCCCGAGCTTAAATCTGGACCGTACACATGCACCCATTGTTTTCTAAAACCATGGGAGCCCTAATATGAGTCCATAGTATTATAAAAACCATTAAATACCAGCCCATAGTTTGCAAAACCATATGCTAAAACCATCAAAACTTCAAAATTGGACTAGGTTCATTGAATCTGGTCAGAAATTTCAAAAATGGTCCCTGCACTTGTAAAACTTGATTTTTGGCACTTTTAAGCCCCGTTAACCCCATTTCAAGGCTCTAAAATAAAGTTAAAGTATAGGGAACTTAAAATATGCTCAAAAATATCTCGGATGTCGGTTTGTTTGGTCGTACGGTTGCGTTGTTCGGTTAATTACGACGGAAATCGTAATGAACGCTCAAGGGGCGAGATGGTATCAAAATACCATCATATGACGATAAATGGTCTGTCACACCCCAACCACGTTAAAACAACAAACCGTGGCGGAAACGTCGGGGAGTGTTGTAACAGAATTATCGTTTCACAACCATGGTAATTAAAAGTTTCGTTTTATTGATTCATTTAATAAATTACATTGTCTTAATACCAAAACAAACAAACTACACATTGTTTATAACTGTTTTTAAGTCACTAAGGCCTCGTCCAGGTCCTATGTGACACAAGCTTCTTAGCAAGCAACATCAAGCAATACCACCTGAAACATATGTAAAAATAAAGTCAGCAAAGAAATGCTGGCGAGCACATAGGTTTTATAAGAGTATCGGAATCATGGCTCGTTTATATATATTGCAATACCTCAAAAACCTTGTTTTGAAAAGTATATAATATTGCAACATGATTAACCAACTCAAATCAAGATGGCTATAATTTATAAAATCTCGTTGCCATGATTCTTAACTCAAAGACTTTTGTTTTAGTAAACCAATTCGTAAAACATCTCGTTAAAACTCGTTAATAAAACTTGTATGGTTTATATCATTTCGAAAACCTCGTTGTGTGACATCGTTTCAAATCGTTTCCCAAGTGAACTAAATAATGACACGCAATGTAATATGATAGAAGCACTTATATATAAGATGTACCAGCGGCGTATCTACCATGATTCTATCATACTACACCCTTCCCATTATCTAATCACTACCCAAACCAATTGTTTAATCAAATCGTTTATATCGTTTAAGTCGTCTCAAATCGTTTTAACTCGTCCCAAAATCGTATTCGTTTTAATTGTGAAACTACTTTTGGTCGTCTCGCTAATAACATTAAAACCTTCGTGACTCGACTACCTCGTTTCTCGTATTAACAAACCACCAAAGGGTAAGTTAACAATCACAGATTCGGTCGTTACCTACATAACCCCCACACATAACCATGGGTGTAGTCTGATAACGGGATTTGTCAGATCCTATGGTACCATAACCTAATACTGGTCGGTTCGGCCAAAATTAATGAATGTCATTCGTTATGTAACTACAACCAACAAGTTCGTTCACATTATCGAAATCGTTATTAGTTTAATATAAACCATCTTTATCGTTTTTGAAACCATCGTTTAAATATCGAAATTGTTTTAATACATATGAATCACCCCAAAACAATTGAAAACAGTAAAATAGGGGAACTATGTACTCACATTAAATATAAGGGTATCCTTGATCTAAAGAACTTAGCGAAGCTTAGACAAACCAAGGAATTTCAAGTAGTACCTAGTAATCGGATCACTAGTAAATAAATCGACACCTAAATCGGAAGATCGGATAGAATGAGGTCTTGTAAACCAAATGAGTGTTGGAACTCATGTGATATGGTTTAACAAAGCCTACATTCAAGATCGGAACCTAACCTAAGTGCTTTCGACCCGTTACAACCCATTAAGGTAGCATACGCTACTTTAACGCGTCGTGCGCGCAAAAGCGCGTTCGAGACGTCTAACTAGTCCTATGACAAGTATTATATGCCTAAACATGTTTAATTAAGTTGCGTAATTAGTTAAGTGACAAATGTTTAGGTTACATATGCTTAAAATCCAATTATGCATGAAAAGGGCGTTTTGGTCATTTATCTAAGGCATATAAACTACCTATCATACAACTACTTAAACTAGGTGACCATAAGGTATAACCTCGGAAGGTTATTCCCTATGCAACTATGGTCACTAATAATGCTTGGTCGGATCCTAATGATCGACCAAACGGGTCGAGTTCAAAAGTCTAAGCGGTGGTTTAGATTGCTTGACTTACGACTCTAAACAAGCACTAAACTAAAAGTGACGGGCTAAGCATGTTAAAACATGCTTAACTAATTTAGAAAACAAGTTTTGATATCAAAACAAAGTGTTTTGATACCAAGAGTAGTTTGGTTGCAAAATACGCTTAAATGCGCATTTTGACCGAAACTACGACTCGTCACTACGCCTAGTCAAAGTGGTAATTAGTAGGTATAGTCACTAAGGACTATAACCATCGTGATTACGCTCACGTTGCGAAGTTCAAATGAACTTCTCGTTGACCATTGACTGGTCAAAGCTAAAAGTCAAACACTGTTTGACTTTTAAGCTATGAAAGCAATAAAAGAATGAAAGAGGACTTACAAAGGGTCCAAATAGGTTTGATTCCAAGTTTTCTCAGGTAGGAAGTGAAATATCACAACCACTTAGAGAAAATCTCAGATCAAATGTGAGGAAATGAATGAGAGACATGGCCTTATATAGTTTTTCGCAAACCGTTAAGATCATTTCTTGGAGAAGAGGGAATGATCTTGGCCATACAAATGTTAAAGACTGATTGAGGGACTTGTTCTCCACACAAACCAGCCCATAGCATTGAAAACCATTGATCAAAATCGAGCTAAATGACCAGGTTCAATGTTTCTGATCTGCAAGACTGACACGGGCCGCTTAGCCCCATGCTCAAACTTACGCGGGCCGCCTAGGCCATCTTTGGCAGAATGACAGTTTAGCCCCTGAACTTGTAAAACTTGCATTTCGGCTCATTTTTGACACGTTTAAGTCCCGTTAACCTCATTTCAAGGCTCTAAAATGAAGTTAAAGTATTGGGAACTCAAAACATGCTCAAAAATATCTCGGATGTCCATTCGTTTGGTCGTACGATCGCGTTGTTCGGTTAATTACGACGGAACTCAAACGGACGCGAAAACGAACAAAATTAAGCAACGAACGGTATTTTTGCATGCCGATCACTAAAATAAAAATATTTTAGTGTCTACAAAAATTTTGGGTGTCCAGATGTGGTCACAACGTAAGATATGCGCGAAAATGCAAACTTACGTCGTTTTTGACACTTTTAGTCCCTGTAAGATCGAATAAGCATATTTTCGCACACCGAACCCCTCAAAGCTTATTTCTAAGCTATGTTTAGGTTATTTATGGTATGTTTAGCTTATGATCAAGTTCCAGACTCTTCGATACCATACGAATCGGTATAGTTTCGCAGTTTGACACAAATAGTCCCTGCGATCGAATAGACTTGTTTTCAACACACCAAACCATCCAAAACTTATTTCTAAGTTATGTGGAGGTTATTTAAGGTATGTTAAGCCTATGTTACTATTCTGGAGTGTTTGTCGCATTAAACTGACTGTGTTTACGCACCAGTTTGCGTGTAACCCTCTAGAAAGTGATTTAAAGCTTGAAATCGAATCGAATCAAATTGTAAAATCACCAAACACAAATACACACATAAAACACATATAATAACACCAAAGAACATTGTTTTATTGATAATTAACATTGGTTTGCATTGTTCATCGATTAGAGAGCACATTTGTCACTGTCTCCCCTACTTTAGGAAATTTCATCCCGAAATTTTAACTAGAGGAAACTTGTGGGAACAGTTGCGGATATTTCTCCTTCATTTGATCCTCACATTCCCAAGTAAACTCTGGGCCATGTTTGGATTCCCAGGGAATCTTGACAAAATGAATTCGTTTTTTCTTCAACTGTTTGTATGTACGGTCCACTATCTCCACAGGTTTCTCGACAAAATGCATCGTTTCATCGATTTGGATTTCGTCGAGTGGAATGTGAAGATCAACGTCAGCTAAACACTTTCGCAGATTGGACACGTGGAAAGTCGGATGGATATTTCCAAGCTCTGGAGGTAGCTCTAGTCGATAGGCAAACTTTCCAACCCTTTCAACAATCTTAAATGGTCCAACATATCGTGGTGCAAGTTTTCCTTTCTTTCCAAATCTCACCACTCCCTTCCAAGGTGACACCTTGAGTAGGACATGGTCTCCGACTTGAAATTCTAAGGGCTTGCGTCGTAAATCCGCATAACTCTTTTGACGACATCTAGCTGTCACAAGATTGTCGTGAATTTTCTTGATTTTGTCTGTTGTTTCCAGAATGAGCTCAGGTCCAGTAAGCTGAGCTTCACCGATCTCATTCCAACAGACAGGTGAACGGCATTTTCGACCGTAGAGAGCTTCAAATGGTGTCATATTTATGCTAGCATGATAACTATTGTTGTAAGAGAACTCGATCAATGGCAGATGAGAATCCCAATTACCACCAAAGTCAATCACGCATGCTCTAAGCATATCCTCCAAAGTTTGAATCGTCCTCTCAGATTGTCCATCTGTTTGGGGATGATAAGCAGTGCTTAGATTTAGTTGGGTTCCCAAAGCAGATTGCATGGTCTTCCAAAAATGAGATGAAAATCGGGCATCACGATCAGAAATGATGTCCAAAGGAACACCATGTCGAGATACAATCTCATCAACATAAATCTTTGCAAGTTTATCAGCAGATAGATCCTCGCGAATCGGAATAAAATGAGCTGACTTCGTTAATCGATCGATAACAACCCAAATAGCATCGTGACCTTTTGATGTACGCGGTAATTTAGTGATGAGATCCATCGCAATGTTCTCCCACTTCCAAACCGGTATCTCTGGTTGTACAAGCAAACCAGATGGTCGTTGATGTTCAGCCTTAACTTTGAGGCAAGTTAGGCATTTCGATACATACAAGGCAACATCTTTCTTCATACCAGGCCACCAATACTGAGTATGAAGATCCTTGTACATTTTTTCAGCACCGGGATGGATAGAATATCGAGACTTGTGAGATTCGTCCATCACTAAAGTGCGGAGATCGTCTTGCTTTGGAATCCATAAACGATCCTTGAAATAGAGCAGACCATCGTCTTTCCTTTCGAGTTTAAGCTCGAGTTGAAGCGGTAGCTCATATTTCAATAAGCCTTTGATCACACAAGACCGTTGAGCTTGAAGAACACGAGATTGAAGATCAGATAGAGTTCGAACAGAATGAAGCTTAACTCACTCTTTTCGACTTAGCGCATCGGCTACGACATTCGCCTTACCAGGATGGTAGCGAATTTCGCAATCGTAATCGTTTAGGAGTTCAACCCAACGTCGCTGCCTCATGTTCAACTCCTTCTGATTAAGAATGTGCTGGAGACTTTTGTGGTCTGTGAAAACCACACACTTCGTGCCATAACGATAGTGTCTCCAGATTTTGAGAGCGAAAACTACAGCACCCAACTCAAGATCGTGAGTCGTATAGTTCTTCTCGTGAACTTTCAATTATCTAGACGCATATGCTATAACTTTGCCTCGTTGCATAAGAACACAACCAAGGCCTAAGTTGGACGCATCGCAGTAGACAACGAAATCATCGTTTCCCTCAGGCAGAGATAGAACAGGAGCATCACATAGCTTCTGTTTCAGCGTTTGAAACGCTTCTTCTTGCTTGGGTCCCCTCTCAAAAGGCTTATTCTTTTGAGTCAAAGCAGTGAGTGGAACCGCAATCTTCGAGAAGTTTGAAATAAAACGACGATAATATCCAGCGAGACCAAGGAAAAAACGAATTTCTGTAGGTGTCGTTGGTGTATTCCAATCCTTGATTGCAATAATCTTGGATGGATCCACATGAATACCTTGCTCGTTGACAATATGTCCCAAAAACTGAACTTCTTTAAGCCAAAATTCACACTTGGAGAATTTAGAAAAAAGTTGTTCCTTCTTCAGGAGTTCTAAAGTCAAACGAAGGTGTTGCTCGTGCTTGGCTCGAGACTTTGAATAAATGAGAATATCGTCGATGAACACAATGATGAATTTGTCTAAATAAGGCTTACAGACCCTATTCATTAAGTCCATGAAAATAGTTGGGGCATTTGTCAAACCAAAAGGCATGACAGTAAACTCGTAGTGCCCATATCTCGTGCGGAAAGCAGTTTTGGGAATATCTTCTTCGAATACACGAAGCTTATGATACCCAGAACGCAGATCGATCTTGGAGAAACAGGTAGCACATTGCAGCTAATCAAAGAGATCATCGATTCGGGGTAGGGGATATCGATTCTTGATGATAAGCTTGTTAAGCTCACGATAATCGATACACATTCGAAAAGATCCATCTTTCTTTTTCACAAAGAGGACAGGAGCGCCCCAAGGTGAATAACTCGGTCGGATGAATCCTTTATCCGATAATTCTTGAAGCTGTTTCGATAACTCTTGCATCTCAGATGGTGCAAGACGATAAGGTGCTTTCGCAATCGGGTTAGCATTGGGTATAAGATCAATATGAAACTCGACTTGACGAACTGGAGGCAAACCAGGCAGTTCATCAGGAAACACCTCTGGATAATCCCGAACAATCGGAATATCCTGAATACTCTTGCTCTTGCCTTTCTCCTCGGTGACATGTGCCAGGAAGGCAACATATCCTTTTCGTAAATAACTCTGGGCTTTCGTACACGACATGAGTTTCAATCCACCAGATGGTTTCTCGCCACGAACCTCCAGAACATCGCCAGACGAAAGAGGAATACGAATGATCTTATCAAAACAAACCACCTCAGCATGATGTTTGGTTAACCAATCCATCCCCACGATAATGTAGAAACTCCCAAGTTGCATTGGTACGAGGTCAATGGGAAAAAGATGGTTATCGAGGTTCAATTGACAACCATGAATAACAGAATCGAGAACAAGAGGTTTACCAGTAGCAACTTCAACAGATAAGGGTTTCCTCAGTTTAGTTATAGGTATCGCAAGTAAAGACTCAAAGGATAACGAAACAAAACTCCTATCGGCACCAGAATCGAAAAGAACAGATGCAACTTGATTATTAACAAGGAACATACCGTTAACAACAAAGGTACCATTGACAACGAGGTTGTCAGCTCGAGCCTCATTTGCATTCAGATTGAATGCTCGCCCACGAGCGGGATCGATAATTGGAAAAAAAAAACAAAAGAGGTATTGAAAACATCGACAAAATACAAGGAGTGCGATCATTTGTTCATTACCACGAACAAACAAACGACACGCAGTGACAAATCAAAGTAAATGGGTCATAATAATGTATCACTGAAGACATGCTCGCCTATAAGTGAACACTCACCCCAAGAGTTCCCAGGTAAGAGTGACTGGTCTGATACTGCGGATTTGTACAAACACTCTAGCCTTAGACAGAAAACTCAGGGTACAGGCATTCACTCTTCCAGTTTGCACGTGTTCACATTATTTAGACCCAAACTTTGACGAGATTTTGAAAATTCAGAGGGCATAAAGCCGAAAATGAATCAAACTGGAAGGGTTCAAAACCTTACAATCTATCATCCAAGGATAGATGATTCATTTTCGAAGCGGATTTGTTATTGTGTTCTCGTTGTGGTTATCACCTAAGGATAGGTGACGGTATTGTTTTAAAATCTAAACGCAAGATAACTCGCGTTAGGGTCCTAGAAAGTTATAGTCTAGGTCAAAGCATTACTAATAACCTAATTCCCTATAACCATTGGCTCTGATACCAACTCTTCTGTCACACCCCGACCACGTTAAAACAACAAACCGTGACGGAAACGTCGGGGAGTGTTGTAACAGAATTATCGTTTCACAACCATGGTAATTAAAAGTTACGTTTTATTGATTCATTTAATAAATTACATTGTCTTAATACCAAAACAAACAAACTACACATTGTTTATAACTGTTTTTAAGTCACTAAGGCCTCGTCCAGGTCCTATGTGACACAAGCTTCTTAGCAAGCAACATCAAGCAATACCACCTGAAACATATGTAAAAATAAAGTCAGCAAAGAAATGCTGGCGAGCACATAGGTTTTATAAGAGTATCGGAATCATGGCTCCTTTATATATATTGAAATACCTCGAAAACCTCGTTTTGAAAAGTATATAATATTGCAACATGATTAACCAACTCAAATCAAGATGGCTATAATTTATAAAATCTCATAGCCAGGATTCTTAACTCAAAGACTTTTGTTTTAGTAAACCAATTCGTAAAACATCTCGTTAAAACTCGTATGGTTTATATCATTTTGAAAACCTCGTTGTGTGACATCGTTTCAAATCGTTTCCCAAGTGAACTAAATAATGACACGCAATGTAATATGATAGAAGCACTTATATATAAGATGTACCAGCGGCGTATCTACCATGATTCTATCATACTACACCTGTCCCATTATCTAATCACTACCCAAACCAATCGTTTAATCAAATCGTTTATATCGTTTAAGTCGTCTCAAATCGTTTTAACTCGTCCCAAAATCCTATTCGTTTTAATTGTGAAACTACTTTTGGTCGTCTCGCTAATAACATTCAAACCTTCATGACTCGACTACCTCGTTTCTCGTATTAACAAACCACCAAAGGGTAAGTTAACAATCACAGATTCGGTCGTTACCTACATAACCCCCACACATAACCATGGGTGTAGTCTGATAACGGGATTTGTCAGATCCTATGGTACCATAAGCTAATACTGGTCGGTTCGGCCAAAATTAATGAATGTCATTCGTTATGTAACTACAACCAACAAGTTCGTTCACATTATCGAAATCGTTATTAGTTTAATATAAACCATCTTTATCGTTTTTGAAACCATCGTTTAAATATCGAAATCGTTTTAATACATATGAATCACCCCAAAACAATTGAAAACAGTAAAATAGGGGAACTATGTACTCACATTGAATAGAAGGGTATCCTTGATCTAAAGAACTTAGCGAAGCTCAGACAAACCAAGGAATTTCAAGTAGTACCTTGTAATCGGATCAATAGTAAATAAATCGACACCTAAATCGGAAGATCAGATAGAATGAGGTCTTGTAAACCAAATGAGTGTTGGAACTCATGTGATATGGTTTAACAAAGCCTACATTCAAGATCGGAACCTAACCTAAGTGCTTTCAACCCGTTACGACCCATTAAGGTAGCTTACGCTACTTTAACGCGTCGTGCGCGCAAAAGCGCGTTCGAGACATCTAACTAGTCCTATGACAAGTATTATATGCCTAAACACGTTTAATTAAGTTGCATAATCAGTTAAGTGACAAATGTTTAGGTTACATATTCTTAAAATCCAATTATGCATGAAAAAGGGCGTTTTGGTCATTTATCTAAGGCATATAAACTACCTATCATACAACTACTTAAACTAGGTGACCATAAGGTATAACCTCGGAAGGTTATTCCCTATGCAACTATGGTCACTAATCATGCTTGGTTGGATCCTAATGATCGACCAAACGGGTCGAGTTCGAAAGTCTAAGCGGTGGTTTAGATCGCTTGACTTACGACTCTAAACAAGCACTAAACTAAAAGTGACGGGCTAATCATGTTAAAACATGCTTAACTAATTTAGAAAACAAGTTTTGATATCAAAACAAAGTGTTTTGATACCATGAGTAGTTTGGTTGCAAAATACGATTAAATGCGCATTTTGACCGAAACTACGACTCGTCACTACGCCTAGTTTACGTGGTAATCAGTAGGTATAGTCACTAAGGACTATAACCATCGTGATTACGCTCACGTTGCGAAGTTCAAATGAACTTCTCGTTGACCATTGACTGGTCAAAGCTGAAAGTCGGACACTGTTTGATTCCAAGTTTTCTCAGGTAGGAAGTGAAATATCACAACCACTTAGAGAAAATCTAAGATCAAATGTGAGGAAATGAATGAGAGACATGGCCTTATATAGTTTTTCGCAAACCGTTAAGATCATTTCTTGGAGAAGAGGGAATGATCTTGGCCATACAAATGTTAAAGACTGATTGGGGGACTTGTTCTCCACACAAACCAGCCCATAGCATTGAAAACCATTGATCAAAACCATCAAAATCTAGCTAAATGACCAGATTCAATGTTTCTGATCTGCAAGACTGACACGGGCCGCGTAGCCCCATGCTCAAACTTACACGGGCCGCCTAGGCCATCTTTGGCAGAATGACAGTTTAGCCCCTGAACTTGTAAAACTTGCATTTCGGCTCATTTTTGACATGTTTAAGCCCCGTTAACCTCATTTCAAGGCTCTAAAATGAAGTTAAAGTATTGGGAACTCAAAAGATGCTCAAAAATATCTTGGATGTCGGTTCGTTTGGTCGTACGATCGCGTTGTTTGGTTAATTACGACGGAACTCAAACGGACGCGAAAACGATCCAAATTAAGCAACGAACCGTATTTTTGCATGCCGATCACTAAAATAAAAATATTTTAGTGTCTACAAAAATTTTGGGTGTCCAGATGTGGTCACAACGTAAGATATGCGCGAAAATGCAAACTTACGTCGTTTTTGACACTTTTAGTCCCTGTAAGATCAAATAAGCATATTTTCGCACACCGAATCCCTCAAAGCTTATTTCTAAGCTATGTTTAGGTTATTTATGGTATGTTTAGATTATGATCAAGTTCCGGACTCTTCGATACTATACGAATCGGTATAGTTTCGCAGTTTGACACAAATAGTCCCTGTGATCGAATAGACTTGTTTTCAACACACCAAACCATCCAAAACTTATTTCTAAGTTATGTGGAGGTTATTTAAGGTATGTTAAGCCTATGTTACTATTCTATAGTGTTTGTCATGTTAAACTAACTGCGTTTACGCACCAGTTTGCGTGTAACCCTCTAGAAAGTGATTTAAAGCTTGAAATCGAATCGAATCAAATTGTAAAATCACCAACACAAATACACACATAAAACACATATAATAACACCAAAGCACATTGTTTTATTGATAATTAACATTGTTTTGCATTGTTCATCGATTAGAGAGCACAGTTGTCACATGGTCATTTCGACTAAACGGTTCAAATTGTATGTTAACACCATTTGACAATACTAACTGACGATCGCGTGCTGAGTTTTGTGGTTACAGTGATGTAACATAAGGTTCACGATGCTATTAATTAGTAATTAATAGTGAAAGGTATTTTAGACGGGTCAATACTATGACCTGAGCCAGGTACGCATAAATGAAATTATAGTTAAATGCGTGATTTGGTCAAATGTCTCCTTAAATATCCTTTGTCGTAAAAGAAGGGCTAAAGTTGACCAAAATGCCCTTCATTGACAAATCAAGCAAACGACCCTTACGGGTTGTTTAGAAATAAGCATTGTAGCTGATTCCATGGAGGAATTGTACTTCACGCAAAGGAATGGCTCGCCCTCAACAACGTAGCTTAGATGATTTTGTCATTGTAGCTGATTCCATGGAGGAATTGTACTATATAGGTGCGAAGTTTAAAGCTTGTAGGGAAGGCGCTGTACAGAGTTCGAGGAGTGTGAGCTCCAAAGACCAACCTTCCGACATGACTCTCACGTCTACCCCCATTGAGAATGAAATTGAAACTGACTCTATCCCCGAGCATACACAAAAAAAAATACCTCCTAGCATTAGCGAGAGGAGTCAAAACTGAACCCTGTGCCGACGGCTAAGAAGGTGATTTTCCGCAAGCCAATCGTAGGGAAAAGGCTAACCTTGGATCCTTAATGTCTGGGATCTCTCCCGGTAAGCGCTTAATAACTTTGTACCTATAAACATTTCCATTCTTTTTATAATGTCCTAACATATTATGCGTGTTACAGAACCGAAGGCGGCGCAACCAAGGTTCAGGATCATTCATTCAAAGTCTTCACCCAAGCTGCCTTCACCTCCTCCGAAGGTTGCAAAAAAAGAGGTGGAAGGGGCGCATGACAAGGCTGTGGGAAAGACTGTGGAGTCAGGGGTTGAGATTCTCTCTGCTACAACTCTGATCACAAAAGACGCCACTCCTGGTGGTGGTCCTAAGAAATCAGAAGGTATTTTCGAGCGAGTTGACGCTGCAGATGAGGTTGAAAAACCTGTTGAGATAGAGCAGACTGCAACTGCGGATGTTGAAGAACCCGTTCATACAGCGGAGAAGTCTCCTCGAGAAGTGAGGGTGGAAAGTGACGTAGCTGATACAGGCGCTCATTCTGGGGTGCAGCAAGAAGGTGCTGCTGGCGCGAGAGGTACTAGCGCGGGAAGGTTGACTCTTTTGAGATCGATTTGGAATCTGAAAGACAGAAGGCCGAGAAAGCAACCAAGGCGTGTAAATTCTCCTAAGCGGCCATAGACGTCGCTCAGAAAAATTATGTTGAAGTTCAATCGGTCGTCGATGTGACAACTGTCAAATTTCCATGTATCCGTACATTAATTAAACAGTAATTTGTAGCTTAATGGCTGTGCTGATATTAATTAATGACATGAATGCTTTCTGATTATTGTCATATACATACAAGTGCATCACATATTGCATGATGTCATATCATTATTGCATGCAACACTTTATGATTCAAATGATTCTCGAAACAAGGTTAACATAGTTATCTGACAAATCAGAAGTACTGACGGGAGTTCAGTACTCAGACAGACATGGTATTGAGACACAGAATGAGCCAGAAACCCAGAGTTACACTAGTAGAGTGTGTAGGAAAGTAAGGATTATAAACTGCCTTCCTAGTGATAGTTTAAGTGCCGTAAAGTACCTAAAACTCACATAAACTGCAGAATTCTGTAATTTTCAGCAAAAATCAGCATTTTAACAACATAATATTATGCAGAATTATGGTTTAATGGTCCAGAATACCTTCCTAGGTGTCGAGAATCAAAACTGTCACAAAAGGGAACATAAAGCACACTAAACTGCATAGTTTAGCACCTTAACGAACCAATAACCAACCGAACAACCGGACACTACCTGAAACACCAAATTTTCACTAGAAGCACTGTTTTATCATTTCCGAGCTAGTAATGGTCCCCGGACACCATAACATGTCTTATAACAACATAACAACTAAAAACACTAACTAAACACTTAGAATTTAACTAACTAATCTAACTATCCATTACAACCCAACCCTATACCCCCCCCCCCATTGGCAACGGTCACAAGGGTGTGGCCCACCCTTAATTTGTTTCATTTGTTTATTTGATCATGTTGTTCACTTTAGAAGCATATTACAAGGGTGTGGCCCACCCTAGATTGTGATTAAACACATGATCTAGCAAGTGAGAGGATGATCTTGTGAAAAATCAAGATGATCATCCTTTATGTAAACATGAACTTGAAAGATGTAGTTGTTTTTATGAATGATGATGCTTGAAACATGATATAAGTCATATAGAAGAATGATTTCAAAGATGATTTTCTCAAGAAACCAAGTTTATTTACAAGATTTACATAACCATGATTTTTAAAGAAACTAACCATGTTTTAGTGTTAAATCAAGTGTAGAAATATGTTGTTAACAAGAAAAAAAATTTAAAAGAATGATTTTTAGAAAAATCATTTTACAAGTTGTGAAAGTCTAAAATTTTCAAGGATGATATTTATAAACAAATACCCACACTTTTAAGAGTAACTAAGCTTACTTAACAACATACTAAGTTACTACAAGTTTTTTTAAAATTTCAAGTTCATGATGTAGTGTAATTTCTTGATTTTGGCTTTTGGTAAGTATTGATTGAATTGTTGATGATTTGTGATGATTTTAAAAGAAAATGATATGCTTTGAAAGCATAGAAACCTCCATTTTTAAGGGGAAACTATGGCAAAATTTTTCTAGAATTTAAACACTTAGAAAAATATTTTTAAACAAGTGTTTATGAGTAAATTTTAATCATGTTTTTTCATATAAAAATTGCCATAAATTTTGCTACAAAAATTACAAATATTGGATGTTGGTTTTTGATAAATAAAAGTGACTAAATATGTATTTAGGAAAATATATATTTAGATGTCACAATTTGTATGATTACTTGTATATTATGTGTATTAGTTATATTATTTTAGGACTTGAAATAATATAACTTACCAAAATATCAAGAATTACAATACAAAATATTACCGAAATTCCAAGAAAACAAATAGAGTAAAATGCACGGATAGTCCCTGTGGTTTGCTAAAATAACACCTTTAGTCCCCAACATTTGAAAATTACACTCTTGCTCCCTGTGGTTTGCTCGGTTGTTTCTCGGATAGTCCCTAGAGTGGATGGCCGTTAGTTTGTCCACTTAAGTCTATATGAAATGACTAAACTACCCTTTCTATTAAAAACAAGAAATAAATAGTTAAAAGAAATAAATTTAATCATTTAACAATTATGGGTCCCACACCAATCCCCACCCCCTTAAACAAAAACCTGCTACCACCGTAAAGTAGACAGTAGCTTCTCGCCGGAGCTCAAACAACAACCAGCAACCACCGTATACAACAACTTCTTGAACCTACAACCACCATCATTCTTACTCTTTCACGTTGGAAACAAAACAACAATGACCGTCCTCTGATCAACAGCAACTCAGACATGAAAACAAAAGTATTCGACAAGTTTGCTTCGGTTGGTGGATGTAATGGAGATGACTGGTGAATCCATGATGGTGCAGTGGAGATGATGGATGATGGTGTGGCCCGGTGGTTAGAGTTAGGTTTTAGAGTTGCAGGTGGAGGTCGGGCGACGGGTTAGGGTTTCAGTTGCGTGTACGTCACGGCGGAGGTTGGTTGTGTTTATCGACTGAAATGGGTGGTAGAGTGGTGGTACCGGCTAGTTCCAGGCGGAGCTCGGGTGGATTTTGGGTTTTCGAAAGGAGGAGGTGGTGGTTAAGGTGGGAGTCAGAGTAGAGGGTGGTTGCAGGAGGTCGGATTGTAGACAATGTTGGTGATAGATGGTGAAATCAGATTGAAGGTATCAGGAGTTGGATTTTTTCAGTTGGGGGTTAAAGGGAAAGGTGTACGATGGTGACAAGTGTGGGGTTGTGGTGCAACTAAAAAGGTGGGCGATCTGAGAAGAAGGGAGGTGGGTTGTGGGTTGTGGTGGAGGGTGACGGTGGAAAGCCGGCTGAAGTTCTGCGATGATGATTTGAGAATTGAAGAAGGGGGTGGTGGGTTGGTTAGGAAGAGGAAGGGGTGGGTCCCCTTTTTGTTTTTGTTAATTATTCTTAAATTAAGGGGTAATTTTGTCATTTCACACCTATTTAACGTAACAAACTAACGGCCATCCACTCTAGGGACTATCCGAGTAACAACCGAGCAAACCACAGGGAGCAAGAGTGTAATTTTTAGATGTTGGGGACTAAAGGTGTTATTTTAACAAACCACAGGGACTATCCGTGCATTTTACTCAAACAAATATATAATTTATACCAAAAAAATTGGACAAACCGAACAAGGAGTATGAACTACATAAATATTCCAGAAATTGAGTTTATATATATATATATTTTGACAAATAAGTTAAACGGTATTTTGGAAGCCAAAGAAACGGAAATTATAATTTTTACAAGTGTTACAAAAATATATCATATTTTTATCAAGTAAAAAAATACATTATTTTTGAATAAAGAAAGGATATATATATTTTTTTGAGTTATTAGAAGATATATTATTTTGAAGAAAATATATTTTCTTAAACAAATTGGAATATATTATTTTTGCGGTGAAAAATGGATTTATAAATATTTTCTAAGTTAATCTTGAAAATATATTATTTTTGAGGTTTATATGAAAATATAATTATTTTTGCCAAGGAAGAATTATAGATAATTTTCTATAAAAGTTTTCTTAAAATATATATATATTTTAAGAATATATACATTGGGGATTTTCTTTATTAAAAATAATATTCTGGAAAATTCAAATACAAAATTAAGTATAAGAATACTTATTAAACACAATAAGAATACGTATTCTCGTACGTACAAATACACACCGGAATACGCCGCCAATATTTGGCAGAAATGCACAAGTCTAAGAATACAAGTATAAGAATACCCATCCTTGGGAAAAATATACATGTATAAATACATAATGTATCAAGTTGAAATATATTATTCTAACAAATATTCCAATAATTAATAAATATAATTTAAGTTAAAATATTATTATTTTAACAAATAATTATATACTTTGTAATAATATTTTTGACACCTAGAAATGTAACTCAAAGATACTAATTAAGATTAAAAGTCAAGGCACGACCCATCCGTTTAATAAACCGTAGCACGTATGTAGGTAGTCGTGCGACCGCGGAAAAGCTTTGAGTTATACCAGTTTATGAGACGCAAGATTGTGAGTTCATGTCCCCCTTTTCTTTTAACTGTTTTCAGTTTTATAACCTCAGGGGTGAAATACATGTTACAATTTTTTAAAAACGTTTACATATAGTATAGTTAGCTAAGGAATGAACTGTTAGATCATGTGAGTGGTGGGTACAACGCTTAAGACCATTAATCCTCGTATAAGGACCGAGGGACATGAGTGATAGATCTATTTGAGTGTTGCGAGCCCCACCCCTGGGCCGGACGTGGCCGAAGGTGGTGACTATGTCTTCTGTTAGGATCTGAGTTTCTTATGATTGTGTTTGTTTGAATTAAAGTGAAGATGAATGATAAACAATTTCAGCGGAAACTAAATGAAGCAAACTTTCAACACAATCAAATGACAGAATTGCTTTCAACACACATGTTTAACATGAAATCGAATGATTGTATTTATAACAAACTTCAATTACACTTGCATGAATGCATACAATCTCCCCCTCAGCCTGAGCTCACAGAGAATGTTCGTACAAAATGAGTTGTGATAGATAGAGCTGACAGAACATTACAGGGTACTGTTCTATTTATTGTACCAAACAAACCACTTTGGCATCTTTGCTGACGTCACCATGAAAGTCACATCTAACATCCTAACAACCTGTAACCACTAACCTATGTAACTACTGCTATTACAAACTACTGATTAACAATAAATACAAAGACAAGCTAAACTACTGTTTCTCATTCAACTGTTATACTCCTAGCAGTGCTTTGTCTCATCAGCAGTACCTGAACCATGATAGTAGATTGAGCATCAGTGCTTGCACTTCAACAGACTTTAGACTTGAACAGTTGTTGAAGAACAATAGTTGTTGTAGACGGACAGTAGATAGAGGTCATCAGTTGATAGGCCACTTTCAAGGGGAAAGAACTGTTGCAATCAACTGCTTATTGTGAATCCGCTGATCTGATCCAGTTTTGGCTTTATCAACTATTCTTTTGGTAGGGTTCAATCCCAACAATCTCCCCCTGGAACAGATGATGCCAAAACTCTTCATTATTCTTGGATTTTTATTGCCTCATCAAATATTCCTTAACTTGTCTTTTGAATTGTAATTCAAAGTCCATGGAACTTGTATCATCCTCATCCCTGCACAGTGGAAGCTCAAGGAGATCCTGCAGATCTTCAACACTCAGGCCTAGTGCTTGTTCCTTTGATATCTTCTTCACTTAACCACTGGATTTGAGCAAACTCAATACGTGGGTCTGTTTGTCAGATTTCCACTTTAGTATTTTTGAATCCAGTGGGTTTCTTGGGAGAGGTTTTATTGAAGATGAGTTTGGTGATGAAGGCCTTGTGATAACACTTTGAGAAGTGTTTGAAGCTTTTGCCAATTCAAGATTTTCTGCTATCATTTGTTGAAGGACCATTTTTATAATGTAATCCCCTTGTGCTATATCTTCTTCAGTTTTTGCATCCATCTGCCTTTATTTCCTTCTTTGATAAAGGATGGCAGCAGGTGGAGCAGTGGATCTCCTGATTTGTAGCTTTTGTGGTTTAGCTGGAACCACTGTTTCAGGATAGTCAGGCTTTTGAGGAACCTTTGGATCTTTCTTTCTCAGTTCTTCCAACCTTTTGTAGGTATCTATCACTTTTTCTTCTTTCCACCTGCTAACCTGATTCCTTGACCCATAATCAGTAGCAATAAGTTCTTCTTTCATTCTATTCAGTTTTAAAGCCCTTTCAGGTACATTTTTCTTGTACTTGGACCAAACAGGAGGAGTGTGTTTTACTTTGTCTTTGTTCATCTGATGCACTCTTTCTAACTCCTCTTTAAGCTCACCAATGGTCCATTCTTTATATTGAGCTCTTTCTGCTTTGTATTTCTTGAAAGCCATGATGTGATCAATGTAATCTTTTCTCAGACTTTCATCATCGCTTTCTGATAGTTTCTGACAAAGATCTTTTGAAAACTACTCCAAAGTTCTGACTTGAGTGAGCAGCTACTGAAAGTATCTTTGAATCTATTTGTCTGATTTTCCCTCTGTATTTCTTTTAGATATATGCTCTGCTTGTTGAGCCTTTAACTTCAAATATTATTCTATGTTATCAGGCCTAGGATAACCTTGAAGAGATGGCAAATACCTTTTAGCAAGGTCATCTTCAGAGTAGAAGGATTTTATCTCCTCTCTAACTGCTGGAAGATCTAATGGATACTGGACTCCTACAGGAACAATAGCAGTGTTTGGATTTAGAGCTTGTACTGAAGAGAGAGGAACAGGGTTTGGAATGGTGGCAAGGGTCAGTGGTTGTGAAGTTGTTGGAGGTGGTGGAGAGTCATCTTCCAGTATTATCCTTCTCCTTTTGGGTTTAAGAGAGGTTGGTGGTGTTTTGGTGGGTTGAGTGGTGGTGATTTGAGTGGTAGGTGGCTGACTAATAGCTGTTGAAACAACTGGTATTTCAACCAATGTTGTCAATACAACTGATGATGTGTCATCAGCTGTCTTCTGCTTTTTGGCAGGTGGTGTTTGTGATGGTGGTTTTGTTTGTAATATGGCAGTGGGTTGTATGGTTGTTGATGAAATGGTGAAGGCAGTGGTTGAAGTGTGTGTTGATGTAGTATTGGTGGCAGTTGTTGGGTTAACATCTATTGAAACCACTGAAGTACCAACAGCTGTTGATACAACATGTGTTTTAACATCTGTTGGTGTGGAGGTTTGATGAGAGGAGTTTTTAGGGGTTTGAGTAGTATATTTTGTGGCTTTGGAAGGTGTGGTTTTGGGTTGCCTTACTTTTCTAGTAAGTTGTCTCCTTTTAGGCTTAGGATTTTCTTGCTCATCCTTGGGCTCAGAAGTACCATGCTCTTCCCTTTCCATCAAAATTCTCTTTTCTTGCTCAAACATTGTTCGACCCTTTGTCTCCATATCCTTTTTCAGCCTTGCTTTTTCATCAGCAAAAACATTTAAGGTTACATCAACCTTTTTAGAACCATCTGGCTTAGGGATTTCTGCAACCAGACTAGATTTTGCATCTAGTTCAATGTATAGACCATCTTCATATCCCTTTTTCTTCTTAACTTTCTCCCCCTTTTTGGCATCATTAGGAGGATTGTCAACAAAGATGATTGTAGGAGGAGCAGTGCCAGTGGTTTGTAGTAAATGAGCCTTAATTGCCTTGATGTCTGCTTATGTATCCTTGAACCTAGCTTCCATTAGATTTCTGACCTTCTGAATTTGAACTTCATATTGTTGATCAGCATATTGTCTTTATTGATGAAGCATAGGTTGAAATAAACTCCATAGCTCAGTGGGAGTAGGAGCAGATGATGGAGCAGATGTTGCAAGTGTTGCAGCAGTGGGTGGTGCCTTTTGTGCTTGTAACAACTATTGCAGCATTGTTTTGATCTCTGCAACAGTTATGTCAATCTTGTCAACCCTCTCCATTAATTCTCTATACATTAAACCATCACCCAAGTTAATGGGATCATTTGATTTCCCACCAGTGGTGGTTGTATCAGTGGTTGACTTAGGGAAAGTTTCCCAAAAATCATCCACTGATGCCCCTTTTTCTTGTTACTGGGGACTTCTTCCTTTAGTAGGGGTAACCCTTTTAAGTGTACCAGTGAATACTGGAAACACTCTGGTTCCCAAAGAAGAAATTTCCTTCAAGGGAGTCTCACTTATGAAACTACTGTCCAAGTGTAAACCAGTGGGTTCAACACTTGTAGTAGCTGCTCCACTTGAACTACTGACAGGAATTACTTGTAATTCCTGCAGTGTAACCTCATCAGTTGTTGGTGGGTTAGCAATGATAGAAGCACCAGACTCAGTCACTTGTTGTGGCATATTCACATTGACAGGTGATTGAGAAGAACTGATTTGTGCCAGGGCTATATCAAGTGCATCCAACAAGGGTAATATTTGTGGTGGAATTTGTGCAGTGAGGATAGGGGTAGAAAGAGAATTTTCCCCGGGAGGTAGGCTGTGGATGAAGGAATCAAGTGATTCCAGAGCATCATAACGTGGTGTCCCTGTTGATACAACCTGATCTTTTTGAGAAGAAGCCGGAGGAGTTTGAGGCTCAGGTTGAGATCTTTCATCCAACTGCTATAAGGAAGTAGCAGCAGTGGTTATTGATGACTTTTGTGTTGTCACTGGTAGTTGCTCTGGGATCTCATCTTCCAGAGTTACCTTTTTTTAGGTTTGGGGGGCTTTTGTGATTTTTTCTGTTTTGGTCTTTTGGTGGTTTTAGGTGTGGGTTTCACAGTAGTGGTTTTGCTGCTGTGACCACCTTGAGCAGTGGGCTCAACAGCAGGGACCTGAGGAGCAGTTGTAGCTGCTAGATTCTGCTCAGGCTCCTCTGTTTGTGTTTTAGAAGGTTTTGACAGCCTAGTAAAAGTTTCAGAAGAAAGACTGTTTATTTGACAAGGATTTCCTTGGATTAGCACATGTGCATTATCCTTGGAAAATTTCTTTTGAAAATAAAAACTTAGGAACCTTGGAAGCAAGAGAAATGGTTTCTTATTATCTTTAATATTATTATTATTCTTAACCATGTCATTGAAAATTTCCTGGGAATAATTAAAATTTTCTTCATTCAAAATAGCATAACCCAGATATTGAATTTTCAATGGTATCTCATTGAAAGCAGTTGTTTTATTTGACACACACATGAGGAGGGTATGGAACAAAAACCTCATGGCAGGAGGAAAACTGCCTTTTTGTAAGGTGTCCTTTTTCATTTCCTCTTCATACCCTCTCTCAAGAAAATCAGTTTGATACTCTATTTTTTCAAAAGACTTTTTACCTTGAATATCATCGAGTTCAAAGACCTCTGACAGAGTTTTTTGTGTGATGGTAACAACAATACCCCAGATTGATGAATTTATTGCTAAGGGCTTTTTGTCCTTAACATCAAGTTTAGCATTTTTCCAGAATTCTCTTTGAGTTTCAAAGAATATAGGAGCAATACAAGTCAACAAAGTTTTGTACTTTGTGGAAGAAAGAGCATCAATGACAGAGTTGAAGGTTGTGCTTTCACTTGGTTTCTCAAGTATGCACAGGTAGTTGTGAGGAGTTTTGTATGGAAGAGCCATGGCGATTTGGGTGTGATTGCGAGAGGAAGAAGACGATGAATAATTTGAGAGAAATGGATGGTAACTGTTTTGAGAAAGGAATTTTGAATTCGATTCGACAGTGAAAACCCTGTTTGGGGTTTTGATCAGGGTTTTATAAAGTGAAAAAGTGAATACTGACGTGGCAGCGGTTACAAAGATCTGACGGATATGTACTGTCCATGTGCCAACCTCTGATGAGTAATGGAAGACAGTTGTTTAAAAAACCACTGATGGAACAAGTATCAGTGGTTTGCTGAAAGGATAAATGAAAACAGTGGTAGACTTTTACTATCAGTGGATAGCCATCAGTGGGTTAAAACATTGATTTTGAACAACAGTGATTAACAAGGATAATGAGGAAACAGTGGTTTGATTTTATACAGAATTTCATAGGCAGACTTTTGATGCCTGGGGTTTATTAAAACTCTGTTCTGGACATAGCAGGCAGTGTTTACAGCCTCTGCCCAGAATGTTAATGGCAAACCTGAATCAGCAAGCATGGTCCTGGCAGCCTCAATCAAATTTTTGTTGTTTCTTTCAACTACCCCATTTTGTTCTGGTGTTCTTGGAATACTGTACCGCCTTACAATTCCTTTTGACACAAAACTCATCCAACTCCCTATTTCTGAATTCTGTGCCATTGTCACTCCTGAAGATTTTTACTGGCAAGTCAAACTGCTTTTCAACCTGTGTGACAAAGTCTTGCAGAATGCCTGTAATCTCATCTTTAGAATGTAAGAAATAAGTCCATGTAAACCTAGAAAAGTCATCTACAATTACCAAACAATATATTTTCTTTCTAAGACTCGTGAGTTTAACTGGGCCAAACAAATCCATGTGAAGCATTTGCAAGCACTTGGTTGTTTTGGACTCTTCAATGGACTTAAATGAGCTTTTATGTTGTTTTGCTTTTAGGCAGGAAACACAATGCTCAGGACAGGAGAACAGTTTTTTAGGAAGACCTCTTACTAACCCCTGCTTTGACAAAGCAGTGATTGTCTTGAGATTTGTGTGCCCCAATCTTCTGTGCCATAGTTTTATCTCTTTGTTAGAGGCAGCTGAGAACAGACAGGCATCAGTTCTTGGGTTCTCATTTGACAAATCAACTACATAAACATTGCAACTTCTTTGAGCAACAAGTTTAGTTATTCCATTTTTTATTATTTCATCAATCTTTTCAACCATTTCTGGTCCAACAATCCTACAACACTCCTTAGTAAAAAATGAACCATAACCTTTGTCACTCATTTGAGAGACACTAAGGAGGTTGAATTTTAGATTGTCTATTAGATTGACATTTTTGAACTTGGTATTTCCAGACTGTACTGTACCAGATCCCATCACCTTCCCTTTACTATTATTACCAAAAGATATATCACCCCTCCATGAGTTTTGAATTCTTTGAGTAGGGCTCTACATCCAGTCATGTGCCTGGAGCCTCCACTATCTACATACCAAAGACTATCTAAGCATGCAGAAGCTCCATGCACATCATATAAATAATTAGTTCAGGAGGGTCTCCAAAGCCAATATGGATTTGGATGGGGTCTCAACAGTGTCTATGTTAAGGTCTGGAAGATGGACAGTGGTTAGATCAGCGGATTGATTAACTTTTGCAACTTGTTTTTCTAACCACTGTTGGGGACCATTTCCAATCAATTCTTGATATCCATAGGGATGCCTGTTCACTCTTGGTTTCGAAGGCCTTTTGTAGGCTTCATAAACATGTGGGACCCTAGGATATGGTGGTTGACCTTTACCTCTTCGGTATTGGTTAGCAGGGGGTGCATCAGTTACCTGAACATCTCTTTTAACAGAGGTTTGGTTCATCTGTTTTGTAACAGCTGTTTGAACTGGCACAAACAGTGGTTGATTCTTGATTGGTGGTTTTGATGAACTAAAGGATGTTTTTGAAGTGTACTCATTTTTTTTACATCAAAGGATTTGAGATACACACACTCCTGAGTGATGTGGTTAGTTTTACCACAGATGGTGCAACTCTGGGAAGGCACAATGATGCTTGTTTTGTTAATATCATATGCTTTTAGATGAAAACAATCTTTGGTCAAATGATTTTTCTTCTCACAGAAATCACAAAACAAGTTTTTAACCTTTTCTTTTCTCTTCTTCTTTTCAGACTCCTTTGCAACAGAGTTTTGAACCACTGTTGGGATGTCCTTAAGAGGAATAACCTTGGCCTTACGAGCTTTTACACCATCTATAGTTGTGAAGTCCATTGGTTTGAAATTTTCAAGAATGTCACACTCATCAGACCATGTGGGTTTAAATTGGTATTTCTCAATCTCCTCAAAAGTTGAGGAGCCCACAGATCTTTCCAAAGTGATTTTGTTACCAAGTTTATCAATTATTTTAACTTCTTGGCCATTCTTGTTGGTTGGCATGATTTCAACAGAACCAGCTTGATTTGCAGCAGTGTTTTCAACTTTGTCATTTTTTCTAAACCCTATGCCAAATTTTACATTACTTTCAAGCTGTTTTTCAAGCATAATTTCATAACCTTTGCAGGATTCCACCCATTTTTCACAAGTGATTTGGGTGGCTTCCAACTCTTTTTTGCAGACATGATATTTTTCTATCATGGTCTGAAGCTGGTCCTTGGTTATGCTATGCTCTTGTTTGATGCTGCAAATTTCATTTTCTTTTTCACTCAATTTGTTTTTCAGTTCTTTTAAAGACTTTTCAAATTGAACTTCAGAAGTTAATAACCTATCTCTAAGGTTTTCATTCACCTCCTTAATGTTTGAAAATGCTATGATGCATTTGTCTGAACAAATGTCACACCCCGACCACGTAGAACATACAAAAACGTGGCGGAAACGTCGGGGAGTGTTGTAACAGAATTATTGTTTCACAACCATGGCATACAAAGTTATATTTTATTTATTAAACAAGAGTGTTATTTTGTCTTAAACAGGAAACATAGAGTTCTTAACATAATTAAACTAGTCTTCTTCATTTTTAGTCTCTAAGGCACAGGTCCGCCCTAGTGTCACGATCATCATCCTATGGAAAAGCTCCTGAAAACACATGTGAAAATAGGTACGTCAGCAAAAAAATGCCTGTGAGATACACAGGTTTTGTAAAAATATGATTCATGACTTGTGTTTAAGAAAATGTTTAGTCATGAACCTTGTAATTTGCTTTGTCTTATAAATCATTTGAAAAACGATAAGATCAGATGATATGTATAAATAAATGTAAGGTTAAATGAATAACCATGAAAAAAAATGAGTTTGTGTAAGATAAGTTGTTTGTAAACAATGTCTTGTAAAAAGTATGTTATTTGTATAAAATGTCATGTGTCATAAATTGAAATGATTTAAATAACGCTACGATATGTAATACCATACAAACACTTATATATAGGAAGTACCAGTGGCGTATCCACCATGCTTGTATCATACTATACATGCCTCGTTACTTAAATCACTTACTCAAACCAAACCACCAATGTAAATTGTTTATGTATAATCAAATGTCAAAATGTTATTGTGTAAACCATATCAAATGTCTGTGTTTAATGCAAATCATGAATTGTGTATATCAATGTCAAAGTGTTTATGTCTAATGTAAATCATGTAATGTGTATCCAAAAATGTCATGTATGGTATGTGAAATATATCAACTAAACCATATGTAAAATGCACAAAAACAAGGTATTGAAGTAAAACATGGTTTAAATCAAAGTTATGTTTTGTGGAACAAATGCATGCTGTACTGATATAAACATCTATGCGGTATTGTTAAAATGCATACATCCAAGCCTTGAGACTGTGGCGATAAACCCTTAAACAAATTAAAGGTTTATCTAAGTTATGTATATCGAATTCGGTCATTCCTTCCAATCCAAACAAACCCAGGATTTCAGGAACGGGAGTTGTCAATTCCTATGGTACCACTACCTACTAACGAACGGTGTAGCTAATGTTAATGAATGTATTGTTCCATTGAAACAAACCAAATGTCATACCAAAATGTAAGCATGTGATGAAAACAACTGTACTAAGTATGTAACAAATGGACATACATAGCATGTGACGTGAAACAAATGTACTAAGTATGCACACAATGGGCATACATAGCATGAAATGTAATGTGAAACAATGTACTAAGTACGCACACAATGGGCATACATAGCATAAAATGTAATGTAAAGCAATGTACTAAGTACACACACAATGGGCATACATAGCTTGAAATATAATGTAAAGCAATGTACTAAGTACGCACACAATGGGCATACATAGCATGAAATGTAATGTAAAACAATGTACTATAATGTACTAACGAACATAGCAGGTATATGATGTGAAAACATGGAAAGCATGAAAGTAACAAGTAGGCACATGTGTTCCACCCCAAAACAGTTTGGAAAACAGTAAAAGAGGGGTCTATGTACACACTTGAGATTGCTCAGAAGTCCTAAGATAACCACCAAGCAATGCTAGAGATCACGGAATCAAACGGCACCTAATATAGGTAACTATGTTAATATACCGGACCTAAATCGGAAGATCGGATAGAATGCGGGTTCGTAAACCAAACGAGTATGGAGACTCGTGTAATATGGTTTAACAAAGCCTACATACTAAATGAAACCTAACATAAGTGCTTACGACCCATTACGACCCGTTTAGGTAGCTTATGCTACTTTAACGCGTCGCTCGCGTGAAACGCGTTCGGACCGCCTAACTAGTCCTACGACAAGTAAAATATGCCTTAACATATCTAATATTGTTACCAAAACAGTTTAGATACCAAAATTTATGTTACATATGCTTAAAATGAATTTTGGCGTCAAAAGGGCATTTTGGTAATTTACCTAAGGCATATAAACTACCTATCATACAACTACTTAAACGAAGCGACCATAAGGTATAACCTCGGAAGGTTATTCCCTTTATACTATGGTCACCTAATGTGTTTGGTCGGATCCTAATGATCGACCAAATGGGTCGGGTTCGAAGGTATAAGCGATTTATCAGATCGCTTACCCTTACGACCCTAGACAACGTGGTAATCAGTAGGCATAGTCACAAGGGACTATAACCATCGTGATTACAATCACGTTGCGAAGTTCAAACAAACTTCGCATTGACCATAAACTGGTCAATGCAGAAAGTCAAACAAAGTTTGACTTTCGGACTCGAAAAGAAATAAAAGAACGGAGGAACACTTACGAAGGGTCCCCGAATGCTAATCTAGATCAAAATAGCTCAGGTATGAAACAAAGGTTTCAACTTAAAGCACATTAGATCAGATTCTTGTGAGGAAAAGTGAAGGGTGGAGGTGGGTATTTATAGTTTTCGGTTCACCGTTAGGATCATTTATTGGAAAAGGGGGCACGATCTAAGCCGTACAATTGTTGGAAAGTTGTGGTAACTCATTTGCCATCCACCATAAGAGTTTGACACTTGGCACTTGGCCTTTGGAGAGTGTTAAGGGCTGTTAACAGCTGAAAAAAAATGTTTTGCTGCATCTGGCCCCTGTTTACGGACCTAGTTTGGCAGATTTACAGTTTCAGTCCCTGCAACCTCAAAACTTGGTTTTCGATGCGTTTTTTTTTTTTTTGACACGTTTAAGCCCGTTAACCCCATTTCAAAGCTCTAAAATGAAGTTAAAGTATAAGGAACTTAAAATGTGCTCAAAAATATCTCAGATGTCAGTTCGTTTGGCCGTACGATCGCGATGTTCGCTTAATTACGACGGAATGCGCATAAGCACGAAAAACGATCCAAATGACGCGACGAATGGATTTTTCTCAAGCCTAAACACTAAAATAAAATATTTTAGTGCTTACATAAATTTTTGGATGTCCGGATGTATTCAGAACGTAAGTTATGCGCGAAAGTGTAAACTTGTGCACTTTTTGACGCTTTTAGTCCCTGAATGTCCCAAAAGTTTATTTTAGCACACCGAACACCTCAAAGCCTATTTCTAAGCTATGTAGAGCATATTTATGGCATGTTTAACTTATGGTCTTGTTCCGGAATGTTCGTTACTGTTCAAATTGGCATACTTTCGCAGTTTGTCAAGTTTAGTCCCTGTAAGCGAATTAACTTGTTTTTGCCATACCAAAGCCTTCAAAACTTATTTCTAAGTTATATAAGGGTTATTTAAGGTATGTTAAGTATATGTTGATGTTCCGGAGTATTTTTCGCATTAAACTGATTACGTTTACGCACCAGTTTGCGTATAACTCTCCAGAAAGTGATATAGAGTTTGAAATTGAATAAAAGTCAAAACATGAAAAATGTAAAACATAACCAAACAAAAATTGGGATCAAATAACATTGTTTTATTGATAATTGAACTGTTCATAATGATTACAAGCACAGATGTTACAGTCTCCCCTACTTGTGGAAATTTCGTCCCGAAATTTATTTAGAGGAAACTCATGGGAAAAGATGCGGATACTTCGCCTTCATTTGATCTTCGCGTTCCCAAGTAAACTCGGGTCCACGTTTAGCTTCCCAGCAAACTTTGACCAAAGGAATGCGCTTGCGTTTGAGCCACTTGACTTCACGTTCCATGATTTCCACAGGTTTCTCAACAAATTTTAGTGTTTTACCAACACGAATTTCGTCAAGTGGTATGTGGAGGTTCTCATCAGCTAAACACCTCTTGAGATTGGACACGTGAAAAGTTGGATGAACATTTCCAAGTTCAGGAGGTAACTCAAGTCTGTAGGCTACCTTTCCGATTCTTTCGACGATCTTGAATTGTCCAACGTATCTAGGTGCAAGTTTTCCTTTCTTTCCAAATCTGATCACACCTTTCCAAGGTGAGACCTTAAGTAATACTCGATCACCGACTTTAAATTCCAAAGGCTTGCGTTTCGGGTCCGCGTAACTCTTTTGACGGCTTCTAGCTGTCTGAAGGTTATCACGAACTTTCTTAATCTTGTCAGTTGTCTCTAAAATGAGGGCAGGTCCAGTAAGCTGAGCCTCACCGATCTCATTCCAGCAGACTGGTGAACGACATTTTCGACCCTAGAGAGCCTCGAAAGGAGCCATTTTGATGCTGATGTGATAACTGTTGTTGTAGGAGAATTCAATTAACTGAAGATGTGAATCCCAACTACCACCAAAATCGATCACACAAGCTCTAAGCATATCCTCCAGAGTCTGGATTGTTCTCTCAGATTGACCATCCGTTTGCGGATGATAAGCTGTGCTCAGGTTAAGTTGGGTCCCCATAGTAGATTGCATGGTTCTCCAAAAATGAGAAGTGAAACGAGCATCTCTGTCAGAAATGATGTTCAAAGGAACACCATGTCGAGCTACAATTTCATCCACATAGATTTTAGCAAGTTTGTCAGCAGAAAAATCCTCACGGATTGGCAAGAAATGTGCTGACTTAGTAAGACGATCAACAACTACCCAGATGGCATCATGACCTTTCCTTGTGCGTGGAAGTTTGGTAACAAGATCCATAGTAATGTTTTCCCATTTCCAAACTGGGATCTCTGGTTGCACCAATAAACCCGAAGGACGTTGATGTTCAGCCTTAACTTTGAGACAAGTAAGGCATTTTGATACATATAAGGCAATGTCTTTCTTCATACCAGGCCACCAATAGTGAATACGAAGATCCTTATACATCTTATCTGAGCCAGGATGAACGGAATAACGCGATTTATGGGCTTCATCCATAAGAAAGGTGCGGAGATTTTCTTGGCTTGGGACCCACAAACGGTCCATGAAGTAATACAATCCATTGTCCTTCAGTTCCAGATCAGGAGTTATGTGATAGGGAAATTCTTTATCCATCAAACCTTGTGAAACACAAGATTGTTGAGCCTGAGAAATACGGGCTTGGATATCGGATCGAGCTTGAATAACAGATTGAACACGAACACAATGAAGCTTAGTACGTTCCTTACGACTCAATGCATCGGCTACGACATTGGCCTTACCAGGGTGGTAGCGAATTTCGCAGTCATAGTCGTTTAGAAGCTCGACCCAACGTCGTTGCCTCATGTTGAGTTCTTTCTGATTGAAGATATGCTGAAGACTTTTGTGGTCTGTGAAAACCACACATTTTGTACCGTACAAATAGTGTCTCCAGATCTTTAGAGCGAAAACAACTGCACCCAACTCAAGATCATGAGTGGTGTAGTTCTTCTCATGTATCTTCAACTGCCTCGATGCGTATGCTATGACTTTGTTCCTTTGCATCAGGACACAGCCAAGACCCAATTTGGATGCATCGCAATAAACGACGAAATCATCATTGCCCTCAGGCAAAGTTAGAACAGGCGCGTCACAAAGTTTCTGCTTCAAGTGTTGAAAAGCTTCCTCTTGCTTGAATCCCCAATCAAAGGGTTTGTTCTTCTGAGTTAGAGCAGTTAGAGGAACTGCAATCCTTGAGAAGTTTTCAATGAAGCGGCGGTAATAACCCGCTAGACCAAGAAAAGAACGAACTTCAGTAGGAGTAGTAGGCGTATCCCAATCCTTAATCGCACTGATCTTGGAGGGATCTACATGAATGCCTCGTTCGTTGACAATATGTCCTAAGAATTGAACCTCTTTAAGCCAGAATTCACACTTGGAGAATTTGGCGAAAAGTTGCTCTTTCTTTAGGAGTTCCAGAGTAAGACGAAGATGTTGCTCGTGATCAGCTCGCGTCTTGGAATAAATCAAGATGTTGTCAGTAAAAACAATGACGAACTGATCCAAATAAGGTTTGCAGACCCTATTCATTAAGTCCATGAAAACAGCAGGAGCATTAGTAAGACCGAATGGCATGACTGTGAATTCATAATGCCCATAACGAGTACGGAACGCTGTCTTGGGAATATCTTCTTCATGCACCCGAAGTTGATGATACCCAGAACGTAGATCAATCTTCGAAAAATAAGAAGCACCCTGTAACTGATCAAAGAGGTCGTCTATGCGCGGTAGGGGATATCGATTCTTGATGGTAAGCTTGTTAAGCTCATGATAATCGATACACATCCGAAAAGATCCATCCTTCTTCTTGACAAAAAGAACGGGAGCACCCCAGGGTGAAAAGCTAGGACGGATAAAACCTTTGTCAGAGAGTTCCTGAAGCTGCTTAGACAACTCTTGCATCTCAGACGGTGCAAGACGGTATGGAGCTCTGGCAATGGGATTTGTACCAGGTACGAGATCAATGCGGAACTCGACTTGGCGTGCTGGGGGTAGACCAGGTAACTCTTCAGGGAAAACTTCAGAATAATCCCAAACGACAGGAATATCTGAAATAGACTTACCCTTGCCTTTATCTGCTGTAACATGTGCTAAGAAGGCTACATAGTTCTTCCGCAGATATTTCCGAGCTTTAAAACAAGACATGAGTTTGAGACCACCGGCAGGCTTCTCACCACGAACCTGTAGGATCTCGCCTGTCGAAAGCGGCACACGAACAATCTTCTCAGAACAAACTATCTCTGCGTGATGCTTAGATAACCAATCCATACCCACTATAACGTCGAAGCTTCCAAGTTGCATTGGCGTGAGGTCAATAGGAAAAAGATGGTCGTTAAGGTTCAACTGGCAGTTGTGAAGAACAGAATCAAGAACAATGGGTTCACCACTAGCAACTTCTACTGTCAAGGGTTTTCCTAGTTTCGTTCTAGACACGCGAAGCATTGGCTCAAAAGACAATGACACAAAACTCTTATCGGCACCCGTATAAAAAAGAACAGATGCAGGCTGATTATTAATAAAGAACGTACCGTTCACCACATTATCGTCTGCCTGCGCCTCTTGGGCATTCAAGTTAAAAGCTCGCCCTCGAGCCTGAGCCTGATTCTGGTTTGCATTCACCAATCTTAGGCACTGGTTACGGTAGTGGGTCAGATCCCCACAGTTATAACAAGCACCCGGTGGGTAGTGTGGTCGTGTAGCTTGGCCCTGTTGTTGAGCAGGAGGCTGAGCAACTTGTTGAGCCGGGTTCTGAATTGCCCGATTCTGAGCAAATCGACAAACATCGGCAAGGTGACCTGACTTCCCACAGTTAGTACAGAAACGGCACTGATGTTGCGGCTGATGGTGACTGTTGCATCTATTGCACAAAGGTGCATTCCCTGAATAGGGTTTCTTCGCTGGAGGCTGTGCGGGTTGGTTGGGAGCTGCCTGGTTAACTTGGGCAGTGACAGCAAAATTTTGGGAAGCCTTACGCTTCCTTGACCCTCTCGAAGAACCCGAATTCTTTCCATTCTTGTTTTGACCTTTCTTGCTATCTTCCTTGTCAGCCGACTGTTTCTTGCCCTTGTCACCCTTCCTGTGTAACTTATTCTTCCGAATCTGCGACTCAGTCAATGTCGCTGCTAACTCGATAGCCTGACGGAGTGTGGTAGGGTTACTACCAGTAATGATGTCTTGTACCGAGTCAGGTAGGCCGTCGCTGTACCTTTCGATAGCCTTGTCGAGTGGGGTAACCATAGTCGGGCAAAGCAGACTCAACTTCTCAAATCTATCAGTATACGCCCTGTGCTCACCACTATCTTGCTTCAAATCATTGAACTCTCTCTCCAAAGCTCGTTGTTCATGACGAGGACAAAATTCCCTCATCATAAGAGCTCTAAGTTCAGCCCATGTCTGTGCTAGAGCAACTTCTGCACCACGATCTCTCATAACCCCGTTCCACCATGTGAGAGCCCTCTTCTGAAACACACTCGAAGAAAACTCAACCTTGCGATTGTCAGGACACTGAACATGACAGAAAGTATTCTCAATGCTCTCGAACCATTGAAGAAGCCCAGTCGCTCCTTCAAAACCACTAAACTTGAGTGGTTTAGCCGAGTTAAAATCCTTGTATTTGCATGGAGCATTGTTGTTGTTGTTGGCTTGGTTCCATTGAGCAAAGAGGTTTGGAAATTGAGCAGCCATCTGCTGCGCAATGATTTCTGCCAGTTCGGCAGTCGCTATCTGGTTTTCGCGTCGAGGAGGCATTCTAAAAGAGGAAAACATGAAAGGAAACGAGTGAGATGATTGGATGAAGAGAATGAGATGAAACAAAATTAACAAAAGAAAAGATGGTGGTCATTTGTCCACATTACCAAGCAAACAAACGACACACAGTGACTAATCAAAGTAAATGGATCAAAAATAATGTATCGCGAAGACATGCTCGCCTATAAGTGAACACTCATCCCAAGAATTCCCACGTAAGCACAACTGGTCTCGCGTCTGATGAGATATATACGAAGTGCTTGCCTAGACAGAAAACCCAGAATACAGGCATTCACTCTTCCAGTTTGCACGTGTTCACACTATTTAGAACCCAAAACTTTGACGAGATTTTGAAAATTTGAAGGCACAAGGCCAAAAACCAAACTGGAAGGGTTCAAAACCATATAACAGAGGGTTCAAAACCTTACAATAGAGGGTTCAAAACCTTGTAATAAATCATTCAAAACAGATGATTGTTTTTCAAAAATTGTTTCGGAAAATTTGGTTTTTGTTTTGATAATCACCTAAGGATAGGTGATGTGCATGTTTTAAGATCTAAACACAAGATAACTTGTGTTAGGGTCCTAGAAAGGTTATAGTCTAGGTCAAAGAATTTCTAATAACATAATTCCCTATAACCTGGCTCTGATACCAACTCTTCTGTCACACCCCGACCACGTAGAACATACAAAAACGTGGCGGAAACGTCGGGGAGTGTTGTAACATAATTATTGTTTCACAACCATGGCATACAAAGTTATATTTTATTTATTAAACAAGAGTGTTATTTTGTCTTAAACAGGAAACATAGAGTTCTTAACATAATTAAACTAGTCTTCTTCATTTTTAGTCTCTAAGGCACAGGTCCGCCCTAGTGTCACGATCATCATCCTATGGAAAAGCTCCTGAAAACACATGTGAAAATAGGTACGTCAGAATAAAAATGCCTGTGAGATACATAGGTTTTGTAAAAATATGATTCATGACTTGTGTTTAAGAAAATGTTTAGTCATGAACCTTGTAATTTGCTTTGTCTTATAAATCATTTGAAAAACGATAAGATCAGATGATATGTATAAATAAATGTAAGGTTAAATGAATAACCATGAAAAAAAATGAGTTTGTGTAAGATAAGTTGTTTGTAAACAATGTCTTGTAAAAAGTATGTTATTTGTATAAAATGTCATGTGTCATAAATTGAAATGATTTAAATAACGCTACGATATGTAATACCATACAAACACTTATATATAGGAAGTACCAGTGGCGTATCCACCATGCTTGTATCATACTATACATGCCTCGTTACTTAAATCACTTACTCAAACCAAACCACCAATGTAAATTGTTTATGTATAATCAAATGTCAAAATGTTATTGTGTAAACCATATCAAATGTCTGTGTTTAATGCAAATCATGAATTGTGTATATCAATGTCAAAGTGTTTATGTCTAATGTAAATCATGTAATGTGTATCCAAAAATGTCATGTATGGTATGTGAAATATATCAACTAAACCATATGTAAAATGCACAAAAACAAGGTATTGAAGTAAAACATGGTTTAAATCAAAGTTATGTTTTGTGGAACAAATGCATGCTGTACTGATATAAACATCTATGCGGTATTGTTAAAATGCATACATCCAAGCCTTGAGACTGTGGCGATAAACCCTTAAACAAATTAAAGGTTTATCTAAGTTATGTATATCGAATTCGGTCATTCCTTCCAATCCAAACAAACCCAGGATTTCAGGAACGGGAGTTGTCAATTCCTATGGTACCACTACCTACTAACGAACGGCGTAGCTAATGTTAATGAATGTATTGTTCCATTGAAACAAACCAAATGTCATACCAAAATGTAAGCATGTGATGAAAACAACTGTACTAAGTATGTAACAAATGGACATACATAGCATGTGACGTGAAACAAATGTACTAAGTATGCACACAATGGGCATACATAGCATGAAATGTAATGTGAAACAATGTACTAAGTACGCACACAATGGGCATACATAGCATAAAATGTAATGTAAAGCAATGTACTAAGTACACACACAATGGGCATACATAGCTTGAAATATAATGTAAAGCAATGTACTAAGTACGCACACAATGGGCATACATAGCATGAAATGTAATGTAAAACAATGTACTATAATGTACTAACGAACATAGCAGGTATATGATGTGAAAACATGGAAAGCATGAAAGTAACAAGTAGGCACATGTGTTCCACCCCAAAACAGTTTGGAAAACAGTAAAAGAGGGGTCTATGTACACACTTGAGATTGCTCAGAAGTCCTAAGATAACCACCAAGCAATGCTAGAGATCACGGAATCAAACGGCACCTAATATAGGTAACTATGTTAATATACCGGACCTAAATCGGAAGATCGGATAGAATGCGGGTTCGTAAACCAAACGAGTATGGAGACTCGTGTAATATGGTTTAACAAAGCCTACATACTAAATGAAACCTAACATAAGTGCTTACGACCCATTACGACCCGTTTAGGTAGCTTATGCTACTTTAACGCGTCGCTCGCGTGAAACGCGTTCGGACCGCCTAACTAGTCCTACGACAAGTAAAATATGCCTTAACATATCTAATATTGTTACCAAAACAGTTTAGATACCAAAATTTATGTTACATATGCTTAAAATGAATTTTGGCGTCAAAAGGGCATTTTGGTAATTTACCTAAGGCATATAAACTACCTATCATACAACTACTTAAACGAAGCGACCATAAGGTATAACCTCGGAAGGTTATTCCCTTTATACTATGGTCACCTAATGTGTTTGGTCGGATCCTAATGATCGACCAAATGGGTCGGGTTCGAAGGTATAAGCGATTTATCAGATCGCTTACCCTTACGACCCTAGACAACGTGGTAATCAGTAGGCATAGTCACAAGGGACTATAACCATCGTGATTACAATCACGTTGCGAAGTTCAAACAAACTTCGCATTGACCATAAACTGGTCAATGCAGAAAGTCAAACAAAGTTTGACTTTCGGACTCGAAAAGAAATAAAAGAACGGAGGAACACTTACGAAGGGTCCCCGAATGCTAATCTAGATCAAAATAGCTCAGGTATGAAACAAAGGTTTCAACTTAAAGCACATTAGATCAGATTCTTGTGAGGAAAAGTGAAGGGTGGAGGTGGGTATTTATAGTTTTCGGTTCACCGTTAGGATCATTTATTGGAAAAGGGGGCACGATCTAAGCCGTACAATTGTTGGAAAGTTGTGGTAACTCATTTGCCATCCACCATAAGAGTTTGACACTTGGCACTTGGCCTTTGGAGAGTGTTAAGGGCTGTTAACAGCTGAAAAAAAATGTTTTGCTGCATCTGGCCCCTGTTTACGGACCTAGTTTGGCAGATTTACAGTTTCAGTCCCTGCAACCTCAAAACTTGGTTTTCGATGCGTTTTTTTTTTTTGACACGTTTAAGCCCGTTAACCCCATTTCAAAGCTCTAAAATGAAGTTAAAGTATAGGGAACTTAAAATGTGCTCAAAAATATCTCAGATGTCGGTTCGTTTGGCCGTACGATCGCGATGTTCGCTTAATTACGACGGAATGCGCATAAGCGCGAAAAACGATCCAAATGACGCGACGAATGGATTTTTCTCAAGCCTAAACACTAAAATAAAATATTTTAGTGCTTACATAAATTTTTGGATGTCCGGATGTATTCAGAACGTAAGTTATGCGCGAAAGTGTAAACTTGTGCACTTTTTGACGCTTTTAGTCCCTGAATGTCCCAAAAGTTTATTTTAGCACACCGAACACCTCAAAGCCTATTTCTAAGCTATGTAGAGCATATTTATGGCATGTTTAACTTATGGTCTTGTTCCGGAATGTTCGTTACTGTTCAAATTGGCATACTTTCGCAGTTTGTCAAGTTTAGTCCCTGTAAGCGAATTAACTTGTTTTTGCCATACCAAAGCCTTCAAAACTTATTTCTAAGTTATATAAGGGTTATTTAAGGTATGTTAAGTATATGTTGATGTTCCGGAGTATTTTTCGCATTAAACTGATTACGTTTACGCACCAGTTTGCGTATAACTCTCCAGAAAGTGATATAGAGTTTGAAATTGAATAAAAGTCAAAACATGAAAAATGTAAAACATAACCAAACAAACATTGGGATCAAATAACATTGTTTTATTGATAATTGAACTGTTCACATTGATTACAAGCACAAATGTTACAACAAATGTTTGTGAGAACCTGGGGTGATACCTTAGTTGCAGCCATTATGGCACAATCACAGGTATGATCACTTTCTTCTTGGATTTTCTCTTCTTTTTCACCTTCTTTCTTCTTTTCTTCTTCCTCAGACCAGGGGTCAGACAGTGGTTCCAACTGGGGTTTTGAACTTTCTCCGAGCAGTTTTTCATCAGCAACAGTAGTAACCACTGCTTCAGCAATTTTGTCCACTGTTTCATCACTTGACTGTCCTTCTTCAGCTTCCAGCCCTTCTGGTATGGTCTCCAATGCTACAAAACAAATATCATCACTAGAAACATTATTTTGAGCATAAAGTGCAAAATTTTCATCTCCTAACTCTTCAGGTAAGCTGCTCCAGTCAACCAGTCCTTGGGTGAAGAAACTTTGTTGGTCTGGTTGAACCACTGCTGGTGCAGCTTGTTGAGGTGCAGCTTGTTGCACCTGAACCTGAGGAGCAGGGGCCTGGACATACTGTATCTGAGAGACATTGGTTTGAACATAATGCACAGGAACAGGGGTTGGAGGGTGTGCATATTGGGCATTGTGCACAGTGTTTCGGTTATTTTGTTGTCCTAGGGTTTGAGCTAGAATGTGTAATAATTGGTCCATTAGTTTGACTCCTGCATTCCCTAGCAAAATGATCTAACCTATTACACTTATAGCATTTAATCTTTGATTTATCCAGCCCCACTTTAAGTTCCCATGTAACCCTGGAAATTTTCTCCCTGTCCTTTTGTAAAACTTGCTGGTTCTAACACTCAGCAGTGCAAGTTGGTGCAAAATGTCCATTTCCTCTAAGTCAGTTGAATCAAAATGCTGCAAATCATTGGGTTCAAAGCACAGATTGTCAGAATTCTGGTTTTAATATAAAAATTGCCATAAATTTCCATGTCCATTTCCTCAGCAGTGCAAGTTGGTGCAAAATGTCCATGTCCATTTCCTCATGGGTTTTCATATAAAAATTGCCATAAATTTTGCTACAAAAATTACAAATATTGAAGGTTGGTTTTTGATAAATAAAAGTGACTAAATATGTATTTAGGAAAATATATATTTAGATGACACAATTTGTATGATTACTTGTATATTATGTGTATTAGTTATATTATTTTAAGACTTGAAATAATATAACTTACCAAAATACCAAGAATTACAATACAAAATATTAATTTCAAGAAAACAAATATATAATTTAAACCAAAAAAATTGGACAAACCGAACAAGGAATATAAACTACATAAATATTCCGGAAATTGAGTTTATATATATATTTTGACGAATAAGTTAAACGGTTTTTTGGAAGCCAAAGAAACGGAAATTATAATTTTTACAAGTGTTACAAAAATATATCATATTTTTTTCAAGTAGAAAAATACATTATTGTTGAATAAAGAAAGGATATACATATTTTTTTGAGTTACTAGAAGATATATTATTTGTGACATCTGTGTATTTTAAACCTTGTACTGTTCCGAACAACTTTGTATTCAATAAAATATGATGTTTCAATTTCAATATGTGTTTAATTATTTGTGACATTAGTACGTTTTCAATCATTGTTCAATTCCGAACTCTCAAACCTGTTCTGGAAGTGAAATCATAAACCGTTACATAAACATTATCAGTTTAACACGACGTACACTCCGGAACTGTGACATAAGCCAAACATACCCTAAATACCCTTTACATAACTTAGAAATAAATTTCGAAGGATTCGGTATGGCAAAAACATGTTTATTTAAACTAAAGAACTAATTGCGACAAAACTGCGAAACGAACGTTGGTGACCGCCCGGATAATATTTAAATCCTAAAAATATTCTGTTATGATTAAAATTTTATTTTTAATCATGTTCGTGTTGAAAAAATAAATTAAAACGCTTAAAAACGCTATTTTTCAAGTTTAAGCGCATACCGCGTGTTACTGCGTAACACAGTGCTTCTACTGCAAAACGCAGACAACGCAGCCAGTCTCGGCAACTGAAATTTATTTCAGTGATATTTTGGCGAGTTTATTTTTATAGAATAATAAAAATAATTTAGAACGCCAAAAACCGGGATTTAAACGCTAGATAAAATACCCAATATCCAGTTAAATACCTGCTTTTCACCAATGTGTTATATATATATATATATATATATGTAAAGATGCATGGTATGTGAGTGTAGGTGTAGGTGGCGGCCTTAGATGCCACCATCTTGCCACTTCTCTAACCTACTTGACAAGTGTAGTGTCTAAATCTTTTATAAATCTTCCAATATCTCTTTATAATCCTCCAAGATCTTCATCATATCTTCACAACTCACTCAACACTCCAAATCCTCACTCTCTCTTTCTCCCAAAACCGTAAGCATCCACCACCACTCCCATCTTCATCTTTAACCTTGTTCTTGAAGAATCCAACTCCATTTCTAGCAAACTTCAAGTTGGTGTGAAGATCCAAAGGAGTTTCCAAGGTGTTTTCAAGTGATTTCAAGCTCCATATCATCAAAATCTCATCAAAAACTTACTTGAATCTTGAAGGTATAAAATTGATGTTTAAATCATACTCTTGATTCTTTGTTGTTCTTGATGATTGGAAATTTCTCTTGAATCTTGGAATTTTTCACAAACTTGTAATCTAAAAAGAAATGGGTCTTGATACAAAATAAAAATGGTGGTGTATATGTGTGTATATAACCGTACATATATATATGTGTATGAGCTTTGAAGTTTGATTTCTTGATAAGTACTTGTTTAGTATGGTTGCTTGCATGAACATGATTATGTACAAGTATGTTAGAGATATAAAGAAGTGATTTAATCATGAGTTATACTTTGGAATAATGTTAGTATTTTGACATGTAAATGGCTAAAAATTTATTAGACATATTTGAGAATTTGTAAGTTGTTGCTTGTTCTTGAATGATAGTTAAAATGCAAGTGTTTGATGATTTATGTATGATATGATGAATGTTCAAACAAATCAGTAAATAAACATGAATAAATTTCATATTTGATGCATTTTAATACATATGAAATGATGATGATATGATAGTGTGCTTTAGACACTTGTACATGAGAATACATGTTGATTTAAAGCTCAAGAAATGATAAAAAAATGATTGTATGACAAAAATGTTTTAGAACTGATTATAAACACTAAAAATAACATTATTTGGTATATTATAATGGCATGAAACTTTGACATAGGTTTGATAGCTTTGCATGTTGTACATATAGCTTAAAAAGTGGTAAAATATGTGAAATTTGCATGATTTATGTGCTTTATGTGAGACCTACACTATCATGAGTATAACCACTATTTTATTCAGTAAAAAACATGGCTTATGTTAAAATATCAAGTCGTTTCGATTTGGGATGGTTAGGGTAACGTTTGATGCAAAACTATGCGGTAAAACGGTTAAAAATCGGCTTTTCGGAGGATTTTTATAAAACTGTTTTAGATCAGTAAGTAAACTGATATTTTTGATATAAAAATAAGTATTTTAACTTATGTTAAGTTTACTTGGTGTTTGGTTAGTCATATGTGACTTCTGACGCCCAAAAATGTTACCGAATCGCTAAAATAAGTGTTTTTCGACGTACACTATAATGGGTTGTTCATGGGTAAATTTTATGTGTTACAACGTGTTATGTGTTTTATAATATGTGTATTATGACATGATAATACTTGACAGGATTATGTGTATTACGCTATTATTAGTATGTTACATTTGAGTATATATATTACGACGCGCAAGAAGTAGATATATTGTTTATAGCCTGGTGAGGGTCACCAATAAAATCGTTCAAGTCGCAAAGTTTTTAAAATATATATGTGAACTCATATATATACAAATACACCAATATAATAAAAAATAATAACTTTTTGAGAAAAATCTCAAAGTTATGTGAAAATTCTAAGTATCGGAGAAACTTATGTATTTTGTGGGTTTTTGATTATTAAATCATTCTTATTTAATTTAGGATGAATAAACAATTTTAGGGATTGTGTTAACATATAAAAACGCACCCAAAGGTGAGTACATAGATCCCCTCTTTTTACATGTTTTGTGGTAACTATGTGAGTACATAGTTCCCCTATTTTACTGTTTTCGATTGTTTTGGGGTGATTCATATGTATCAAAACGATTTCGATATTTTAACGATGATTTCAAAAACGATTAAGATTGTTTATACTAAATTAATAACGATTTCGACAATGTGAACGAACTTGTTGGTTGTAGTTACATAACGAACGACATTCATTAATTTTGGCCGAACCGACCAGTATTAGGTTATGGTACCATAGGATCTGACAAATCCCGTTATCAAACTGCACCCATGGTTATGTGTGGGTTAGGTGGGTAACGACTAAATCTGTGATTGTTAACTTACCCTTTGGTGGTTTGTTAATGCGAGAAGCGAGATAGTCGAGTCACGAAGGTTTGAATGTTATTAGCTAGACGACCAAAAATTAGTTTTCACAATTAAAACGAGGATGATTTAAACGATTTAAACGAGTTAACGATTTTGAAACGATGTCACTTAACGATGTTTTCGAAAGGATATAAACCATAGGAGTTCTATTAACGAGTTAATACGAGATGTTTTACAATTTTGTTTACTAAAACAAATGCTTTTGGGTTAAGAATCATGGCTACGAGGTCTTATAAATTATAACCCGCTTGATTTGAGTTGGGTAATTATGTTGCAATATTATACTCTTTTCAAAACAAGGTCTTTAATAAGGTATTGCAACATTTAAACTAGCCATGAATCCGATACTCTTATAAAACCTATGTACTCGCCAACATTTCTTTGCTGACTTTGTTTTTACATATGTTTCAGGTGATGTTGCTTGATGTTGATTGCTAGGATGCATGAGTCACATAGGATCTGGACGAGGCCTTAGTGACATAATAACAATGATAGTCGATATATATAACCTGTTTGTTTCATGCTAAAACAATGTAAATTACTTAATGAATAAATAAAACGAAACACTTTTGTATCCATGGTTGTGAAACAATAATTCTGTTACAACACTCCCCGACGTTTCCGCCACGATTTGTTGTTTTACGTGGTCGGGGTGTGACAAAAGAGTTGGTATCAGAGCCAATGGTTATAGGGAATTAGGTTATTAGTAATGCTTTGACCTAGACTATAACTTTCTAGGACCCCAACGCAAGTTTTCTGTGTTTAGTTCTTTTTTTAAAACAAAACCGTCACCTACCCTTAGGTGATAACCACAACGAGAACACAAATTTCGAAACCACTTCGAAAATTAATCATCCGTTCTAGGATGATTGATTACTAGGTTTTGAACCCTTCCAGTTTGACTCATTTTTGGCTTAGTGCCTTCTGAGTTTTCAAAATCTCGTCAAAGTTTGGGTCTAAATAATGTGAACACGTGCAAACTGGAAGAGTGAATGCCTGCACCCTGAGTTTTCTGTCTAAGGCTAGAGTGTTCGTACAAATCCACATAATCGGACCAGTCACTCTTACCTGGGAACTCTTGGGGTGAGTGTTCACTTATAGACGTGCATGTCTTCGCGATACATTATTTTGATTCATTACTTTGATTAGTCACTGCGTGTCGTTTGTTTGTTCGAGGTAACGAACAAATGATCGCCTTCCTTATGTTTCGTCGATATTTTCAATACCTCTTTTGTTTTTCCTAATTGTCAACCTCACTCGTTTCTCATATTTCCTTGTTAGACAATGCCTCCTCGACGTGATGCACAATCTTTTACTGCTGAAGAAGTCGCAGCCCTTGTCTCTCAGCAAATGGCTGCTGTGCTTCCAGGCGTTGTGACCCAAATCCACGAGCTATACAACAACAATAATAATAATAATAATAATAATAATGCACAATGTAATTTCAAGAATTTCAATTCTGCTAAGCCGCTAAAGTTTTCTGGGTCGCAAGGAGCAACTGCGCTCCTTCAATGGTTCGAAAGTATCGAGAGCACATTCAGACATGTGCAATGTCCGGATGGGTGTATGGTTGAATTTGCATCAAGTGTGTTTGAGAAGCGTGCCCTTACGTGGTGGAACGGAGTGATGCGCGATAGGGGTGCCGAAGTGGCATTGGCACAAACATGGGAAGAGCTTCGAGCTCTCATGATGAAAGAGTTTTGTCCCCGTCACGAAATTCGAGCTTTGGAACGAGAGTTTGACGATCTAAAGCAAGATGGGGGAGAACACCGTGCGTATACGGATCGATTTGAGGAACTCAGTCTTTTGTGTCCTACTATGGTTACCCCGTTGGAGAAAGCGATAGAGAGGTATATCGATGGGTTACCCGATTCCATACAGGATATTGTGACTGGCGTTAATCCTACTACTGTTCGTCACGCGATCGAGTTATCTGCTACCCTGACTGAGTCGCAAGTCAGGAAGGGTAAACTTACCTGCAAGGGTGATAAGAAGAAGTCAACCAAATTTGTCAAGGAAAAGGGTAAGGGTAAGAAAGGTGAGTCGTCGAAGAAGTCGAGAAAGCGAAAGGGTGCTCAGAACTTTGCAGTTACTGCTCAGAACCCACCAGCTCAACCGCCTGCGAAGAAAGCGTATGCTGGTACCGCACCTCATTGTGCTCGCTGCAACGGTCATCATGTTGCACAACAAGCTTGTAAACAATGCACAACGTGTGGTAAGCTTGGGCATCTACCCAACATTTGTCGTTTGGGTCAGAATCAGATTGTTCAGAATCAAGCTCCAGTTTAGTGGAATGCTGCTAGATTCCCACCAGGTTCATGTTTCAATTGTGGAGAGTTTGGTCACTTCCACAACAATTGTCCGAGGTTGGCGAGTGCAAATGCGAATCCGAACGTGAATGTCAACGCGAATGCGAATCCTGCTCATAGACGAACATTCAATCTGAATGCAAACGAGGCTCGAGCTGACAACCTCATTGTCAATGGTACTTGTAGGATCGTTTATGAACCCGTGATGAGTCGATCAGAGGTGTTCTACTCAAAATGAAAGGCGGAAACATACATAATAAGTTGAATTCAGCAAGATATCACTTTTAACTGTCGTTTATATTGATCTGGAACAGTTTTACAGCAAGACGACACTTCGACAGAGCTTCGCCGTTGGAAAACCTCTAAGAAATTTCGTCCCAAATGAAACATCAAGACACCTATTTATAGACCTCTAATTTCGCACGAACCTGAACAAACGAAAACATGTTTTCACACGAAATTAGATTTCGTGCGAAATCACCAAGTAATTTCGTGCGAAATTACTTGTTCTAATTTTGTGCGAAATTAGCCTTTGACATATTTTCTCGATTTGCGTGCTCTGATCTATCTATTACAATGCAAGACTCGATACAAGACGAAGTCGAAAGACGCGTGCACCAACAGACTCCCCCTCGAATGTTGACGAGTCTTAAGTGTCGAGTCTTCAACATCTTCAGTCTTTATCAGTCTGACTATGTAAGCATCCTCAAACTTTATCTCTTTCTCCTCTTCAACATCAATAGACTCCCCTCGAACAATCTTATCTACTAGGATGTCTTCAGACTCCCCTTTTCGATTTACTGGTATCGCAGTCTGGCTTGTTAAAATGACAGAGTCCTCAGGTATCGGAACCTGGCTCTCTATCACTCAGAATCAGGATCTGAAACCTGGCTAACCTGCACATACTCTACCCAAAAATAAATTTTCCAATTTAACAAAATTCTTTTAACAACATCACATTAATTTTGAGGTAGATATGATTATAACAGTTTCAAAATTTTGATGAACCACTTGTGGACACAAACACAACATTTTTCATTTAAACATTTAAACACAAACTCCCCCTCACCACATGCTCATCATGTTTAGCTCTTGGAATTTCGAACATTAGCTCTTCAACATCAGTTGTCGAAAATCTTTTTGGATTTTTCAAAATTTATGCTAAAACACACTAAAATCTTTTTGAATTTTTAAATGAAATGAAATACAATAAAGAAATATTTACAGACACTATTTTTGTTTGAGTTTGCGTCAGAGAATCATATCAGTTTTTGACAAGTCACAAGTACCGTTGAGCTTAGTTACACATTAAGAATTAAACAATTCACTTAGATTGCCGATATACTGATCCACTTAAGTTCTCACACAAATTTCAACAAATTCAGGATATGAATTAAGTGTATTAAGAACTTAAACTCATTCATGTGTCCCACCTCTTGAATATACTCCCGTATCCAGATCCCAATATTCAGTCTTAGAGGTGAGTATACCACAGATGATATCTGTTAGGGGTTAAATGCGAAGAACCGTGAGAGCTCAGGTCAGAACTTCCGTTCAGCAGAGAGATGACGGCTTCGACTTTTGGTGGGTCCTCTTTAGAGGATCTTTTTTACAACAGCACATGATTAGCATTTTTCAATGTTTCATCATTTTTTGTACTGAGGGCAGACTTTTATTTCAAGCAAGCATAAAGTATTCTCCAGGGACTAGGCCATTGCTTCCGCAAAATCAGAAGTCCCGGGATAATACCCCAGATATCACTGAGCATAAAGACCTAGTATCTCAGAAAGAGGGATCTTTCAAACGAAATTTCAGGGGTTACCTATATATCCAAGTAGTGTTCCACACAAAATAAGCACGTTTGAATTTAAGTTTATATCCCGAAAAATCTTACTAAATGTGTAAAAACCTATTGGCATATCATCTGTGAGACCGTTTAACGCTATTTAAACATTACATTTCTTTAGCATACTGTAACAGTCTACTGATGTACTATCATTTTCTCTTTTCTGACAACAAAACCCATTTTTGATTTTATCATGTTTTTGCCTTTTTCAAATTTTCAAATGTTTTTGGATTTTCTGAAATTTTTACTCCCCCTAAAATGCAAACACATTTAAAAGAAATTTGAAAACAAACTAAAAAACCATTTTGAAATTCTACTTGTACAGTTTGTTTTATTATTATTTTTTTTTTAAAATGACAACATGATGTGAATTGCTTCAATTCGTCATCCACTTGGCATAAACAATCAGAACTTCCCCTTACAACAAACTATTTTCTCATTATGATTTCAAAACACTTAAGTTTGTTTTAACCAAAATGATTTTTCCGGAAAATAAGTTTTTGTTGATTTTACGAACCACTTGTATGTTAGGGATTCATCAGATTGTTTTTCTCAACCATTTGACAAATATAACAATTTTGAATTTTAACCACAATATCACTTGTAGAAAATCAAATACAACTTAATGTCCCTGATTTACCACTTTGAAAGACGAAATATCACAAAAGTGAATTTCTCAAGAAAGATGTCGATTCCTGCTCCACACTTACCAACCTGGGAGCTCCGGCAAGTCAAGATTTTTAAGTAAAGAACACATCCACCCAAGCTTGACCAGCCTTGGGTGATTTCAAATCATCTTCAGTCGGGGTGTAAGTTGCCTTCTTTGTAGCATAAAACTCTTTTACCCCTTGAACCTTCCTATCGACCATCTTCCCAAAAATATGTTTAACTTTTCCATTAAACGCCTTTTCCACATCAAATTCATTCTTTTCAGAATAAAATTGATTCGAAATCTCAACCTTACCAACTTTTTGTTTAAAATTTTCAGCCCTCAATGGTTGAAAATTGACATCATCCATTTGAGGAACTGAGTTTTCTTCTTTTACCTCAACCTGTGGCTCCTCTGACTTTGTGGAATCAGATTCATCGCCAAATTTCACATTCGATTTCTTAACAACCCATTTTTGATTGTCAAGATTCACACTTCTCCTGTAGAACTTCTTTGAACATTCACCAACTTCAAATGTTGAGTTTTTTAAAATTTAAAATTTTTCAGTTGGTGGTTCAGTTTTGTCAACAACTATTTCTTTAAGTTTTTCTTAGACTCCCTGTTTTGTTTTTGTTGCTTGAGGACAGTTCCATGCAATATGACCAACTTCATTGCATCTGTAACAGGTTCCAGTCTCCTTTCTTTGAAAAACTCCATTCTTCATCTTTTCAGCAAGAAACTCCTGGTTTGACTGTTGCCAGAATGAGCTCTTTGCTTCTTCTTCACAATTTGTCCCTGAAACAAATTTTGTATTTGTTTTAGAAATTTTCTCGTTTTTATGATTTTCAGGTGGAATAAATCCTAATCCTTTTCTTTTGAAATTACCATTATGGTTTGGCTTCTTTTGAAAACCAGAACCAGAACTGTAACCTTTTTTCTTGTTCAATCTTTGTTGAACTCTTGAAGTGTACTTTTTAGGTTTTTCAGAAAGATTTAAATCTTTTATTTCAGAAATATTAATTTCTGTTAATTTGAAAACCTTTTTAATCTTTTCAATTTGAACACATCTTATTGGAAATTCTTTATGAAAATATAATTTGTCAGAATCATTCAAAGTATATGCAACTTCAAATGTTTCGTCATTCAAATTAGATTTTGACAACAAAAATTCTTTACTATACACCCGTTTTTCCGACTACTTTGAACTCCTGACAGACGAACTCGAACTCCTGGACTCAGACATTGACTCGGACTCCTCATCCTTATCTAACACCTGATCGACTATCCTTTTTATTAACTCAGACTCATGATCTATGTCGGACGCTGTGAATGTGATGTCAATATTGTCTGGTAGTACATCGGTTATCTCGGACTCCAACTTTATATTGATTGCCTTTTTTACTTGTTCCTCATTCGGTTTTCTAGACGAATACCCTTCCCAAATTGGAGGCGGACACTTGTTATAACTAACGCTCTGTTTCTTACCAGTATCCTTTTTCTTCGTCTTCTTGTCTTCAAAAGCTTCAAAACCTGCAACAGTTGGATAAATTCTGTCAATTAAGTAATCAGAACTTGAATAACTTTTCAGTAATCGTCTGATTCTTTCATTTTCAACTTTTTCAATTTCCAACTCCTGCTTCAATTTAGCACACTCTTCAATGTAGTAATTGATCTCTTTCTGTTTAGACATCATTGTTGCATTCATCATTGTCAAAGCATCTTCTCTTTCAGAGTTTGTCTTCTGCAAACTATTCACAGTTTTGTTCAATACATCACACGACTCTTTCACATTCTTGACATCAAACAACAACTTTTCTTTTAACTTTTCAAGCTCACTAAACCTTTCATCTTTATCTTCACAATTTTTGCAAGATTCCGAACATGTAAGACAAGGTTTTGTGATTTCAACAATCTTTTCAATCTCAACAATCTTCTCGACTTCAACTACCTTTTCCACTTCAACTATCTTCTCAACAACTTTGACTTCTTTTATTTCTTTTGCAGCTTTTCTCTCTTTAAGTTTCTTCAATTTTTCTGCAAAATAAAATTCAAAACTGTCAGAAGATAAATGAGATTTTCCAATGTTTTTCTGTTTAACTTCTTCATCATCATCACTAGTATCTGTTGAACTGTTTTCAGAAGAAACAAACTCTTCATCGTCACTTTTCTCATCATCAGATAACACAGCTATCCATTCTTTCAACAATTCTGGTTTTTGAACAATTTGAGCAATGAACGCTTTAAACTCTCCATTTTCATCCACAAACTGATCCCAGCTAAATCCTGGAGCCATTTTCTCATCATCTTGATCAATGATATCATAATAAGCTTTCTTATTTGCATCTTCAATCATTTTCCCATGATCAGTTTGTGAATCTTTTTGTTGATGCGGTTGATGAGTGATTTGTTGATATATAGCTTTCTGATAATAATCATGACCACCAAACGGATTCTTTGCTCCATTTGCTTCTTGATTTTTGCATTCTCTTTTAAAATGACCTTTCTCCCTGCATCGAAAACAAGTAACTTTAGATTTATCAAAACCCAAAGCAGAAACATGTGCATCCAAGAAATCATTTCTTCCTGTAATCATTTTGAATTTCTCAGCTCTCCTCAGAACACTTGCTAAGCACCACTTTATATCCATAAGCTCCAATTCCTCTGCATCAATTTGGTCATAATCTTCCTTGGTTAACATAGGATTACCAATTTTTCCAGCAATCAAACCTTCATAAGATTCCAAAGCAGTAACCAATAATTCCATATGACTTTTAACAACTTCTTCAGAAAAATTCTGTCCATTTTGAAGATGTAATGCAACATTGCACTAAATCATATGTCCATTACGAACATTTGCACTTTGAACACTTGGAGGATTAACATTTGAAAATCCACTAGTGTTAATTGAGCTTTGACTAACTGATCCAGATGAGTTTCCTGCACTAAAAGCAGTTTGGATCTTTGGACTTGCTTCAACAGTTTGAACATTTCCTTTGTAGTACAGTTTGATGTCTTGTTGATTGCTTGAGCTGTTCATTCTGGCAATCTTTTGCTGTTCAAGATCCTGTGCCTCAAGTTTTTCAATAAACTGTCCTATTGACAATCTACTAAACTCTCCCGAATTCTTTAAGATCATGAGATAAGTACCCCATTCTTTCTGTGGTAATGCGTCAGCTAATTTTTCAACCCATTCTGCCGGAGTTTTAGTGATTTTCAACTGGGACATGGTGCGCACAAGATGACAATATCTCTCAATGAGACTCTTTGTAGTCTCTCCTGGCATACTGGTAAACAGCTCAAACTCTTTTTTCAGCAAAGATGCTTTACTCTTGAGCATTTCTGTGCTTCCTTCAAACTTTTTCTTAAGTGCTTCCCAAATCGAAAACGCACTCCCATCATGCTGAAGCAAAACAAATATATCCTCTTTAACCGCTTGTTGTAAAAGACTTATCATCATTTTCTCTCCTTTATAGCTATCTCTCTCTTTGTCTGAAAATTCCGAGATGATTTTGTCAACATTCAAAGCAGTTTGCGGTCTAACATATTTTGTTTCAATGCTTTCCCAAGCTCTCAGATGGTTTGCCTGAACCCAATTCTCAAAAAGATTTTTCCATCCATGGTATTCTTCAATTCCCATAAGTTTTGGGGGTTTTTGTAACGTTCCAGTTTCGTTTTCAGCATTCATGTTTTGAGTATTGGAAGCTGGACTAGTCGGGGATGTAGCAAACGCGTTGTAGAACTCTTCTGCCATGATTCGGTAAACTTTTTCACAAAACAGGTACTTTCAAGCGAGATTAACCCTTCAAACGAGTTTAAACTTCAATCGAAATTAACCAGCAACAGACACTACAAGCGAAATTATACTCCAACGAAATTATGAATTTGGTGCGAAATAAGTGATTTCGTACGAAATTAGATGATTTCGTACGAAATTACACACTAATTTCGTGCGAAATATCAAACCAAAAGTGATTTCGTGCGAAATCACTCACAAACAGTAATTTCGTGCGAAATTAATTAGAAAATGTAATTTCGTGCGAAATTAAGATACAATTTCGTGCGAAATTATACTGATGTCATCATTTCGATCAAAGTTTCAAATGGAATTATGAGTTTTATCAATTTTAGATCAAATTATGGTCCAATTTTTTTAAGGATTTGTTAAAACACTGATTCGCTTGTATTGTGAAAGATTTAGACCATTTTAACCATGAGAAAAATGTTCAATTCAGAAAAGAAAGTGTAGAAGTAATAGAATGAAATGAAATCAGGCTGAAATCTGCAGAACTCCTCCTCCTATGCTCTGATACCACTTGTAGGATCTTTTATGAACCCGAGATGAGTCGATCAGAGGTGTTCCACTCAAAATGAAAGGCGGAAACAGACATAATGAGTTGAATTCAGCAAGATATCACTTTTAACTGTCGTTTATATTGATCTGGAACAGTTTTATAGCAAGACGACACTTCGACAGAGCTTCGCCGTCGGAAAACCTCTAAGAAATTTCGTCCCAAATGAAACATCAAGACACATATTTATAGACCTCTAATTTCGCACGAACCTGAACAAACGAAAACATGTTTTCACACGAAATTAGATTTTGTGCGAAATCACCAAGTAATTTCGTGCGAAATTACTTGTTCTAATTTCTTACGAAATTAGCCTTTGACATATTTTCTCGATTTGCGTGCTCTGATCTATCTATTACAATGTAAGACTCGATACAAGACAAAGTCGACAGACGCATACACCAACAGTATGTTTCTTGTTAACAATCGACCTGCATCTATTCTTTTTGATTCTGGTGCCAATAGAAGTTTTGTTTCACTATCTTTTGAACCTTTGCTTGCGATACCTAGAACTAAACTGAGGAAACCCTTATCTGTCGAAGCTGCTACTAGTAAACCTCTTGTTCTCGATTCTGTTATTCGTGATTGTCAGTTAAACCTTGATAACCATCTTTTTCCTATTGACCTCACGCCGATGCAACTTGGGAGTTTCGATATTATCGTGGGGATGGATTGGTTAACCAAACAATATGCTGAGGTAGTTTGTTTCGATAAGATTGTTCGTATTCCCCTTCCGTCTGGCGATGTTCTGGAAGTTCATGGCGAGAAGCCATCTGGTGGTTTGAAGCTTATGTCGTGTACAAAGGCCCAAAGTTATTTGCGAAAAGGATATGTTGCTTTCCTGGCACATGTCACCGAGGAGAAAGGCAAGAGCAAGAGTACGCAGGATATTCTGATTATTCGGGATTATCCAGAGGTGTTTCCCGATGAACTGCCTGGTTTGCCTCCAGTTCGTCAAGTCGAGTTTCATATTGACCTTGTACCCAATGCCAACCCGATTGCGAAAGCACCTTATCGTCTTGCACCGTCGGAGATGCAAGAGTTATCAAAACAGCTTCAAGAGTTGTCTAATAAAGGATTCATCCGTCCGAGCTTTTCGCCTTGGGGAGCTCCTGTCCTCTTTGTGAAAAAGAAAGATGGATCTTTTCGAATGTGTATCGATTATCGTGAGCTTAATAAGGTTACCATCAAGAATCGATATCCCCTACCTAGAATTGATGATCTCTTCGACCAGCTACAATGTGCTTCATGCTTTTCAAAGATCGATCTGCGATCTGGGTATCATCAACTTCGTGTACTCGAAGAAGATATTCCCAAAACTGCATTCCATACGTGATATGGGCACTACGAGTTCACTGTCATGCCTTTTGGTTTGACAAATGCCCCAGCTATCTTCATGGATTTAATGAACAGGGTTTGTAAACCTTATTTAGATAAGTTCATCATTGTGTTCATCGACGATATTCTCATTTATTCAAAGTCTCGAGCCGACCACGCGCAACACCTTCGTTTGACATTGGAACTTCTGAAGAAGGAACAACTTTTTGCTAAATTCACCAAGTGTGAATTTTGGCTTAGAGAAGTTTAGTTTTTGGGTCATATAGTCAACGAGCAGGGTATTCATGTAGATCCATCCAAGATAGCTGCTATTAAGGATTGGAATACACCGACGACACCTACAGAGATTCGATCATTTCTTGGTCTTGCTGGTTATTAACGTCGATTCATTTCTAATTTCTCAAAGATCGCGGTTCCACTCACTGGTTCGACTCAGAAAAATAAGCCTTTTGAGTGGGGACCTAAGCAAGAAGAAGCGTTCCAAACACTGAAACGGAAGCTCTGTGATGCTCCTGTTTTATCTCTACCTGAGGGAAACAATGATTTTGTTGTCTATTGTGACGCATCGAATCTAGGACTTGGTTGCGTTCTTATGCAACGAGGTAAATCATAGCTTATGCGTCTAGACAGCTGAAAATTCACGAGAAGAACTATACGACTCATGATCTTGAATTAGGAGCTGTGGTTTTCGCACTTAAAATCTGGAGACACTACCTCTATGGAACAAAGTGTGTGGTTTTCACATACCACAAAAGTCTCCAGCATATTCTCAATCAGAAGGAGCTGAACATGAGGCAACGACGTTGGGTTGAACTCTTAAACGATTATGATTGCGAGATCCGCTACCATCCTGGTAAGGCGAATGTCGTAGCCGATGCGCTTAGTCGAAAGGAACGAGTCAAGCTTCATTCTGTTCAAACTCTATCTGATATTCAATCTCATATCCTTCAAGCTCAACGATCTTGTGTGATCAAAGACTTATTGAAATATGAGCTACCGCTTCAACTCGAACTTAAGCTCGAAACGAAGGACGATGGGTTGCTATATTTCAAGGATCGTTTGTGGATTCCGAAACAAGATGATCTTCGCACCTTGGTAATGGACGAATCTCACAAGTCTCGATATTCTATCCATCCTGGTGCTGATAAAATGTACAAGGATCCTCGTACTCAGTTCTGGTGGCCTGGTATGAAGAAGGATGTTGCCTGGTATGTATCGAAATGCCTAACTTATCTCAAAGTCAAGGCTGAACATCAACGACCTTCTGGTTTGCTTGTACAACCAGAGATACCGTTTTGGAAGTGGGAGAACATTGCAATGGATCTCATCACTAAGTTACCACGTACATCTAAAGGTCACGATGCTATTTGGGTTGTTATCGATCGATTAACGAAATCAGCTCATTTTATACCGATTCACGAGGATCTATCTGCTGATAAACTTGCAAAGATTTATGTTGATGAGATTGTATCACGGCATGGTGTTCCTTTGGATATCATTTCCGATCGTGATGCTCGGTTTTCATCTCATTTTTGGAAGACCATGCAATCTGCCTTGGGAACCCAACTGAATCTAAGCACTGCTTATCATCCCCAAACAGATGGACAATCTGAGTGAACGATTCAAACTTTGGAGGATATACTTAGGGAATGCGTGATAGACTTTGGTGGTAATTGGGATTCTCATCTTACACTGATCGAGTTCTCTTACAACAACAATTATCATGCTAGTATTAATATGGCACCATTCGAAGCTCTCTACGGTCGAAAATGTCGTTCACCTGTCTGTTGGAATGAGATCGGTGAAGCTCAGCTTACTGGACCTGAGCTCATTCTGGAAACAACAGACAAAATCAAGAAAATCCGCGATAATCTTGTGACAGCTCGAAGCCATCAAAAGAGTTATGCGGATATGCGACGCAAGCCCTTAGAATTTCAAATCGGAGGCCGTGCCCTACTCAAGGTGTCACCTTGGAAGGGAGTGGTGAGATTTGGAAAGAAAGGAAAACTTGCACCCCGATATGTTAGGCCATTTAAGATTGTTGAAAGAATTGGAAAGGTTACCTATCGACTAGAGCTACCTCCAGAGCTTGGAAATATTCATCCGACTTTTCACGTGTCCAATTTGCGAAAGTCTTTAGCTGATGCAGATCTTCACATTCCTCTCGACGAGATTCAAATCGATGAAACGATGCACTTTGTCGAGAAACCTGTGGAGATAGTGGACCGTACATTCAAACAGTAGAAGAACAAACGGATTCGACTGGTCAAAGTTCGCTGGGAATCCAAACGTGGCCCCGAGTTTACTTGGGAACGTGAGGACCAGATGAAGACGAAATATCCAAACCTTTTCCCACAAGTTTCCTCTAATTAAATTTCGGGATGAAATTTCCTAAAGTAGGGGAGACTGTGACATCTGTGTATTTTAAACCTTGTACTGTTCTGAACAACTTTGTATTCAATAAAATATGATGTTTCAATTTCAATATGTGTTTAATTATTTGTGACATTAGTACGTTTTCAATCATTGTTCAATTCCGAACTCTCAAATCTGTTCTGGAAGTGAAATCATAAACCGTTACGTAAACATAATCAGTTTAACGCGACGTACACTCTGGAACTGTGACATAAGCCAAACATACCCTAAATACCCTTTACATAACTTAGAAATAAATTTCGAAGGATTCGGTATGGCAAAAACATGTTTATTTGAACTAAAGAACTAATTGCGACAAAACTGCGAAACGAACGTTGGTGACCGCCCGGATAATATTTAAATCCTAAAAATATTCTGTTATGATTAAAATTTTATTTTTAATCATGTTCGTGTTGAAAAAATAAATTAAAACGCTTAAAAACGCTTTTTTTCAAGTTTAAGCGCATACCGCGTGTTACTGCGTAACACAGTGCTTCTACTGCAAAACGCAGACAACGTAGCCAGTCTCGGCAACTGAAATTTATTTCAGTGATATTTTGGCGAGTTTATTTTTATAGAATAATAAAAATAATTTAGAACGCCATAAACCAGGACTTAAACGCTAGATAAAATAACTGATATCCAGTTAAATACCTGCTTTTCACCAATGTGTTTTATATATATATGTAAAGATGCATGGTATGTGAGTGTGGGTGTAGGTGGCGGCCTTAGATGCCACCATCTTGCCACTTCTCTAACCTACTTGACAAGTGTTGTGTATAAATCTTTTATAAATCTTCCAATATCTCTTTATAATCCTCCAAGATCTTCATCATATCTTCACAACTCACTCAACACTCCAAATCCTCACTCTCTCTCTCTCCCAAAACCGTAAGCACCCACCACCATTCCCATCTTCATCTTCAACCTTGTTCTTGAAGAATCCAACTCCATTTCTAGCAAACTTCAAGTTGGTGTGAAGATCCAAAGGAGTTTCCAAGGTGTTTTCAAGTGATTTCAAGCTCCATATCATCAAAATCTCATCAAAAACTTACTTGAATCATGAAGGTATAAAATTTATGTTTAAATCATACTCTTGATTCTTGGTTGTTCTTGATGATTGGAAATTTCTCTTGAATCTTGGAATTTTTCACAAACTTGAAATCTAAAAAGAAATGGGTCTTGATACAAAATAAAAATGGTGGTGTATATGTGTGTATATAACCGTACATATATATATGTGTGTATGAGCTTTGAAGTTTGATTTCTTGATAAGTACTTGTTTAGGATGGTTGCTTGCATGAACATGATTATGTACAAGTATGTTAGAGATATAAAGAAGTGATTTAATCATGAGTTATACTTTGGAATAATGTTAGTATTTTGACATGTAAATGGCTAAAAATTTATTAGACATATTTGAGAATTTGTAAGTTGTTGCTTGTTCTTGAATGATAGTTAAAATGCAAGTGTTTGATGATTTATGTATGATATGATGAATGTTCAAACAAATCAGTAAATAAACATGAATAAATTTCATATTTGATGCATTTTAATACATATGAAATGATGATGATATGATAGTGTGCTTTAGACACTTGTACATGAGAATACATGTTGATTTAAAGCCCAAGAAATGATAAAAAAAATGATTGTATGACAAAAATGTTTTAGAACAGATTATAAACACTAAAAATAACATTATTTGGTATATTATAATGGCATGAAACTTTGAGATAGGTTTGATAGCTTTGCATGTTGTACATATAGCTTAAAAAGTTGTAAAATATGTGAAATTTGCATGATTTATGTGCTTTATGTGAGACCTGGACTATCATGAGTATAACCACTATTTTATTCAGTAAAAAACATGAGTTATGTTAAAATATCAAGTCGTTTCGATTTGGGATGGTTAGGGTAACGTTTGATGCAAAACTATGAGGTAAAACGGTTAAAAATCGGCTTTTCGGAAGATTTTTATAAAACTGTTTTAGATCAGTAAGTAAACTGATATTTTTGATATAAAAATAAGTATTTTAACTTATATTAAGTTTACTTGGTGTTTGGTTAGTTATACGTGACTTCCGACGCCCAAAAATGTTACCGAATCGCTAAAATAAGTGTTTTTCGACATACGCTATAATGGGTTGTTCATGGGTAAATTTTATGTGTTACAATGTGTTATGTGTTTTATAATATGTGTATGATGACATGATAATACTTGACAAGATTATGTGTATTACGCTATTATTAGTATGTTACATTTGAGTATTTATATTACGACGCGCAAGTCGTAGATATATTGCTTATAGCCTGGTGAGGGTCACCAATAAAATCGTTCAAGTCGCGAAGTTTTTAAAATATATATGTGAACTCATATATATACAAATACACCAATATAATCAAAAGTAATAACTTTTTGAGAAAAATCAAAAATTTATGTGAAAATTCTAAGTATCGGAGAAACTTATGTATTTTGTGGGTTTTGATTATTAAATCATTCTTATTTAATTTAGGACGAATAAACAATTTGAGGGATTGTGTTAACATATAAAAACGCACCCAAAGGTGAGTACATAGATCCCCTCTTTTTACATGTTTTGTGGTAACTATGTGAGTACATAGTTCCCCTATTTTACTGTTTTCTATTGTTTTGGGGTGATTCATATGTATCAAAACCATTTCGATATTTTAACGATGATTTCAAAAACGATTAAGATGGTTTATACTAAATTAATAACGATTTCGACAATGTGAACGAACTTGTTGGTTGTAGTTACATAACGAACGACATTCATTAATTTTGGCCGAACTGACCAGTATTAGGTTATGGTACCATAGGATCTGAAAAATCCCGTTATCAGACTGCACCCATGGTTATGTGTGGGTTAGTAGGGTAACGACAGAATCTGTGATTGTTAACTTACCCTTTGGTGGTTTGTTAATGCGAGAAGCGAGATAGTCGACTCACGAAGGTTTGAATGTTATTAGCGAGACGACCAAAAATTAGTTTTCACAATTAAAAAGAGGATGATTTAAACGATTTAAATGAGTTAACGATTTTGAAACGATGTCACTTAACGATGTTTTCGAAAGGATTTAAACGAGAAGTTTGAAATAAAACGACAATAATATCCAGCGAGACCAAGGAAAGAACGAATTTCTGTAGGTGTCGTTGGTGTATTCCAATCCTTGATTGCAATAATCTTGGATGGATCCACATGAATACCTTGCTCGTTGACAATATGTCCCAAAAACTGAACTTCTTTAAGCCAAAATTCACACTTGGATAATTTAGCAAAAAGTTGTTCCTTCTTAAGGAGTTCTAAAGTCAAACGAAGGTGTTGCTCGTGCTTGGCTCGAGACTTTGAATAAATGAGAATATCGTCGATGAACACAATGATGAATTTGTCTAAATAAGGCTTACAGACCCTATTCATTAAGTCCATGAAAATAGCTGGGGCATTTGTCAAACCAAAAGGCATGACAGTAAACTCGTAGTGCCCATATCTCATGCGGAAAGCAGTTTTGGGAATATCTTCTTCGAATACACGAAGCTGATGATACCCAGAACGCAGATCGATCTTGGAGAAACAGGTAGCACCTTGCAGCTGATCAAAGAGATCATCGATTCGGGGTAGGGGATATCGATTCTTGATGGTAAGCTTGTTAAGCTCACGATAATCGATACACATTCGAAAAGATCCATCTTTCTTTTTCACAAAGAGGACAGGAGCGCCCCAAGGTGAATAACTCGGTCGGATGAATCCTTTATCCGATAATTCTTGAAGCTGTTTCGATAACTCTTGCATCTCAGACGGTGCAAGACGATAAGGTGCTTTCGCAATCGGGTTAGCATTAGGTATAAGATCAATATGAAACTCGACTTGACGAACTGGAGACAAACCAGGCAGTTCATCAGGAAACACCTATGGATAATCCCGAACAATCGGAATATCCTGAATACTCTTGCTCTTGCCTTTCTCCTCGGTGACATGTGCCAGGAAGGCAACATATCCTTTTCATAAATAACTCTGGGCTTTCGTACACGACATGAGTTTCAATCCACCAGATGGTTTCTCGCCACGAACTTCCAGAACATCGCCAGACGAAAGAGGAATACGAATGATCTTATCAAAACAAACCACCTCAGCATGATGTTTGGTTAACCAATCCATCCCCACGATAATGTAGAAACTCCCAAGTTGCATTGGTACGAGGTCAATGGGAAAAAGATGGTTATCGAGGTTCAATTGACAACCATGAATAACAGAATCGAGAACAAGAGGTTTACCAGTAGCAACTTCAACAGATAAGGGTTTCCTCAGTTTAGTTCTAGGTATCGCAAGTAAAGGCTCAAAGGATAACGAAATAAAACTCCTATCGGCACCAGCATCGAAAAGAACAGATGCAACTTGATTGTTAACAAGGAACGTACCGTTAACAACAAAGGTACCATTGACAACGAGGTTGTCAGCTCGAGCCTCGTTTGCATTCAGATTGAATGCTCACCCACGAGCGGGATCGATAATTGGAAAAAAAAACAAAAGAGGTATTGAAAACATCGACAAAATACAAGGAGTGCGATCATTTGTTCATTACCACGAACAAACAAACGACACGCAGTGACAAATCAAAGTAAATGGGTCATAATAATGTATCACTGAAGACATGCTCGCCTATAAGTGAACACTCACCCCAAGAGTTCCCAGGTAAGAGTGACTGGTCCGATACTGCGGATTTGTACGAGCACTCTAGCCTTAGACAGAAAACTCAGGGTACAGGCATTCACTCTTCCAGTTTGCACGTGTTCACATTATTTAGACCCAAACTTTGACGAGATTTTGAAAACTCAGAGGGCATAAAGCCGAAAATGAATCAAACTGGAAGGGTTCAAAACCTTACAATCTATCATCCAAGGATAGATGATTAATTTTTGAAGCGGATTTGTTATTGTGTTCTCGTTGTGGTTATCACCTAAGGATAGGTGACGGTATTGTTTTAAAATCTAAACGCAAGATAACTCGCGTTAGGGTCCTAGAAAGTTATAGTCTAGGTCAAAGCATTACTAATAACCTAATTCCCTATAACCATTGGCTCTGATACCAACTCTTCTGTCACACCCCGACCACGTTAAAACAACAAACCGTGGCGGAAACGTCGGGGAGTGTTGTAACAGAATTATCGTTTCACAACCATGGTAATTAAAAGTTTTGTTTTATTGATTCATTTAATAAATTACATTGTCTTAATACCAAAACAAACAAACTACACATTTTTTATAACTGTTTTTAAGTCACTAAGGCCTCGTCCAGGTCCTATGTGACACAAGCTTCTTAGCAAGCAACATCAAGCAATACCACCTGAAACATATGTAAAAATAAAGTCAGCAAAGAAATGCTGGCGAGCACATAGGTTTTATAAGAGTATCGGAATCATGGCTCCTTTATATATATTGCAATACCTCGAAAACCTTGTTTTGAAAAGTATATAATATTGCAACATGATTAACCAACTCAAATCAAGATGGCTATAATTTATAAAATCTCGTAGCCATGATTCTTAACTCAAAGACTTTTGTCTTAGTAAACCAATTCGTAAAACATCTCGTTAAAACTCGTTAATAAAACTCTTATGGTTTATATCATTTTGAAAACCTCGTTGTGTGACATCGTTTCAAATCGTTTCCCAAGTGAACTAAATAATGACACGCAATGTAATATGATAGAAGCACTTATATATAAGATGTACCAGCGGCGTATCTACCATGATTCTATCATACTACACCTGTCCCATTATCTAATCACTACCCAAACCAATCGTTTAATCAAATCGTTTATATCGTTTAAGTCGTCTCAAATCGTTTTAACTCGTCCCAAAATCGTATTCGTTTTAATTGCGAAACTACTTTTGGTCGTCTCGCTAATAACATTCAAACCTTCATGACTCGACTACCTCGTTTCTCGTATTAACAAACCACCAAAGGGTAAGTTAACAATCACAGATTCGGTCGTTACCTACATAACCCCCACACATAACCATGGGTGTAGTCTGATAACGGGATTTGTCAGATCCTGTGGTACCATAACCTAATACTGGTCGGTTCGGCCAAAATTAATGAATGTCATTCGTTATGTAACTACAACCAACAAGTTCGTTCACATTATCGAAATCGTTATTAGTTTAATATAAACCATCTTTATCGTTTTTGAAACCATCGTTTAAATATCAAAATCGTTTTAATACATATGAATCACCCCAAAACAATTGAAAACAGTAAAATAGGGGAACTATGTACTCACATTGAATAGAAGGGTATCCTTGATCTAAAGAACTTAGCGAAGCTCAGACAAACCAAGGAATTTCAAGTAGTACCTAGTAATCGGATCACTAGTAAATAAATCGACACCTAAATCGGAAGATCGGATAGAATGAGGTCTTGTAAACCAAATGAGTGTTGGAACTCATGTGATATGGTTTAACAAAGCCTACATTCAAGATCGGAACCTAACCTAAGTGCTTTCGACCCGTTACGACCCATTAAGGTAGCTTACGCTACTTTAACGCGTCGTGCGCGCAAAAGCGCGTTCGAGACGTCTAACTAGTCCTATGACAAGTATTATATGCCTAAAAACGTTTAATTAAGTTGCATAATCAGTTAAGTGACAAATGTTTAGGTTACATATGCTTAAAATCCAATTATGCATGAAAAAGGGCGTTTTGGTCATTTATCTAAGGCATATAAACTACCTATCATACAACTACTTAAACTAGGTGACCATAAGGTATAACCTCGGAAGGTTATTCCCTATGCAACTATGGTCACTAATCATGCTTGGTCGGATCCTAATGATCGACCAAACGGGTCGAGTTCGAAAGTCTAAGCAGTGGTTTAGATCGCTTGACTTACGACTCTAAACAAGCACTAAACTAAAAGTGACGGGCTAAGCATGTTAAAACATGCTTAACTAATTTAGAAAACAAGTTTTGATATCAAAACAAAGTGTTTTGATACCATGAGTAGTTTGGTTGCAAAATACGATTAAATGCGCATTTTGACCGAAACTACGACTCGTCACTATGCCTAGTCAACGTGGTAATCAGTAGGTATAGTCACTAAGGACTATAACCATCGTGATTACGCTCATGTTGCGAAGTTCAAATGAACTTCTCGTTGACCATTGACTGGTCAAAGCTGAAAGTCAGACACTGTTTGACTTTTAAGCTAAGAAAGCAATAAAAGAATGAAAGAGGACTTACAAAGGGTCCAAATAGATTTGATTCCAAGTTTTCTCAGGTAGGAAGTGAAATATCACAACCACTTAGAGAAAATCTCAGATCAAATGTGAGGAAATGAATGAGAGACATGGCCTTATATAGTTTTTCGCAAACCGTTAAGATCATTTCTTGGAGAAGAGGGAATGATCTTGGCCATACAAATGTTAAAGACTGATTGGGGGACTTGTTCTCCACACAAACCAGCCCATAGCATTGAAAACCATTGATCAAAACCATCAAAATCTAGCTAAATGACCAGATTCAATGTTTCTTATCTGCAAGACTGACACGGGCCGCATAGCCCCATGCTCAAACTTACGCGGGCCGCCTAGGCCATCTTTGGCAGAATGACAGTTTAGCCCCTGAACTTGTAAAACTTGCATTTCGGCTCATTTTTGACATGTTTAAGCCCCGTTAACCTCATTTCAAGGCTCTAAAATGAAGTTAAAGTATTGGGAACTCAAAACATGCTCAAAAACATCTCGGATGTCAGTTCGTTTGGTCGTACGATCGCGTTGTTCGGTTAATTACGACGGAACTCAAACGGACGCGAAAACGATCCAAATTAAGCAACGAACGGTATTTTTGCATGCCGATCACTAAAATAAAAATATTTTAGTGTCTACAAAAATTTTGGGTGTCCATATGTGGTCACAACGTAAGATATGCGCGAAAATGCAAACTTACGTCGTTTTTGACACTTTTAGTCCCTGTAAGATCAAATAAGCATATTTTCGCACACCGAACCCCTCAAAGCTTATTTCTAAGCTATGTTTAGGTTATTTATGGTATGTTTAGCTTATGATCAAGTTCCGGACTCTTCGATACTATACGAATCGGTATAATTTCGCAGTTTGACACAAATAGTCCCTGCGATTTAATAGACTTGTTTTCAACACACCAAACCATCCAAAACTTATTTCTAAGTTATGTGGAGGTTATTTAAGGTATGTTAAGCCTATGTTACTATTCTGGAGTGTTTGTCGCGTTAAACTGACTGCGTTTACGCACCAGTTTGCGTGTAACCCTCTAGAAAGTGATTTAAAGCTTGAAATCGAATCGAATCAAATTGTAAAATCACCAACACAAATACACACATAAAACACATATAATAACACCAAAGCACATTGTTTTATTGATAATTAACATTGTTTTGCATTGTTCATCGATTAGAGAGCACAGTTGTCACATGGTCATTTCGACTAAACGGTTCAAATTGTATGTTAACACCATTTGACAATACTAACTGACGATCGCGTGCTGAGTTTTGTGGTTACAGTGATGTAACATAAGGTTCACGATGCTATTAATTAGTAATTAATAGTGAAAGGTATTTTAGACGGGTCAATACTATGACCTGAGCCAGGTACGCATAAATGAATTTATAGTTAAATGCGTGATTTGGTCAAATGTCTCCTTAAATGTCCTTTGTCGTAAAAGAAGGGCTAAAGTTGACCAAAACGCCCTTCATTGACAAATCAAGCAAATGACCCTTACGGGTTGTTTAGAAATAAGCATTGTAGCTGATTCCATGGAGGAATTGTACTTCACGCAAAGGAATGGCTCGCCCTCAACAACGTAGCTTAGATGATTTTGTCATTGTAGCTGATTCCATGGAGGAATTGTACTATATAGGTGGGAAGTTTAAAGCTTGTAGGGAAGGCGCTGTACAGAGTTCGAGGAGTGTGAGCTCCAAAGACCAACCTTCCGACATGACTCTCACGTCCACCCCCACTGAGAATGAAATTGAAACTGACTCTATCCCCGAGCATACACAAAAAAAAATACCTCCTAGCATCAGCGAGAGGAGTCAAAACTGAACCCTGTGCCAACGGCTAAGAAGGTGATTTTCCGCAAGCCAATCATAGGGAAAAGGCTAACCTTGGATCCTTAATATCTGGGATCTCTCCCGGTAAGCGCTTAATAACTTTGTACCTATAAACATTTCCATTCTTTTTTTAATGTCCTAACATATTATGCATCTTACAGAACCGAAGGCGGCGCAACCAAGGTTCAGGATCATTCATTCAAAGTCTTCACCCAAGCTGCCTTCACCTCCTCCTAAGGTTGCAAAAAAAGAGGTGGAAGGGGTGCATGACAAGGTTGTGGGAAAGAATCTGGAGTCAGGGGTTGAGATTCTCTCTGCTACAACTCTGATCACAAAAGACGCCACTCCTGGTGGTGGTCCTAAGAAATCAGAAGGTATTTTCGAGCGAGTTGACGCTGCAGATGAGGTTGAAAAACCTGTTGAGATAGAGCAGACTGCAACTGCAGATGTTGAAGAATCCGTTCATACAGCGGAGAAGTCTCCTCGAGAAGTGAGGGTGGAAAGTGACGTAGCCGATACAGGCGCTCATTCTGGGGTGCAGCAAGAAGGTGCTGCTGGCGCGAGAGGTACTAGCGCGGGTGGTACTGGCGCGGGAAGGCTGACTCTGTTGAGATCGATTTGGAATCTGAAAGACAGAAGTCCGAGAAAGCAACCAAGGCGTGTAAATTCTCCCAAGCGGCCATAGACGTCGCTCAGGAAAATTATGTTGAAGTTCAATCGGTCGTCGATGTGACAACTGTCAAATTTCCATGTATCCGTACATTAATTAAACAGTAATTTGTAGCTTAATGGCTGTGCTGATATTAATTAATGACATGAATGCTTTCTGATTATTGTCATATACATACAAGTGCATCACATATTGCATGATGTCATATCATTATTGCATGCAACACTTTATGATTCAAATGATTCTCGAAACAAGGTTAACATAGTTATCTGACAAATCAGAAGTACTGACGGGAGTTCAGCACTCAGACAGACATGATATTGAGACACAGAATGAGCCAGAAACCAAGAGCTACACTAGTAGAGTGTGTAGGAAAGTAAGGATTATAAACTGCCTTCCTAGTGATAGTTTAAGTGCCGTAAAGTACCTAAAACTCACATAAACTGCAGAATTCTGTAATTTTCAGCAAAAATCAGCATTTTAACAACATAATATTATGCAGAATTATGGTTTAATGGTCCAGAATACCTTCCTAGGTGTCGGGAATCAAAACTGTCACAAAAGGGAACATAAAGCACACTAAACTGCATAGTTTAGCACCTTAACGAACCAGTAACCAACCGAACAACCGGACACTACCTGAAACACCAAATTTTCACTAGAAGCACTGTTTTATCATTTCCAAGCTAGTAATGGTCCCCGAACACCATAACATGTCTTATAACAACATAACAACTAAAAACACTAACTAAACACTTAGAATTTAACTAACTAATCTAACTATCCATTACAACCCAACCCTATACCCCCCATTGGCAACGGTCACAAGGGTGTGGCCCACCCTTAATTTGTTTCATGTGTTTATTTGATCATGTTGTTCACTTTAGAAGCATATTACAAGGATGTGGCCCACCCTAGATTGTGATTAAACTCATGATCTAGCAACTGAGAGGATGATCTTGTGAAAAATCAAGATGATCATCCTTTATGTAAACATGAACTTGAAAGATGTAGTTGTTTTTATGAATGATGATGCTTGAAACATGATATAAGTCATATAGAAGAATGATTTCAAAGATGATTTTCTCAAGAAACCAAGTTTATTTACAAGATTTACATAACCATGATTTTTAAAGAAACTAACCATGTTTTAGTGTTAAATCAAGTGTAGAAATATGTTGTTAACAAGAAAAAAAATTCAAAAGAATGATTTTTAGAAAAATCATTTTACAAGTTGTGAAAGTCTAAAATTTTCAAGGATGATATTTATAAACAAATAACCACACTTTTAAGAGTAACTAAGCTTACTTAACAACATACTAAGTTACTACAACTTTTTTTAAAATTTCAAGTTCATGATGTAGTGTAATTTCTTGATTTTGGCTTTTGGTAAGTATTGATTGAATTGTTGATGATTTGTGATGATTTTAAAAGAAAATGATATGCTTTGAAAGCATAGAAACCTCCATTTTTAAGGGGAAACTATGGCAAAATTTTTCTAGAATTTAAACACTTAGAAAAATATTTTTAAACAAGTGTTTATGAGTAAATTTTAATCATGGTTTTTCATATAAAAATTGCCATAAATTTTGCTACAAAAATTACAAATATTGGATGTTGGTTTTTGATAACTAAAAGTGACTAAATATGTATTTAGGAAAATATATATTTAGATGTCACAATTTGTGTGATTACTTGTATATTATGTGTATTAGTTATATTATTTTAGGACTTGAAATAATTTAACTTACCAAAATACCAAGAATTACAATACAAAATACTACCGAAATTCCAAGAAAACAAATATATAATTTATACCAAAAAAATTGGACAAACCGAACAAAGAGTATGAACTACATAAATATTCCAGAAATTGAGTTTATATATATATATATATATATTTTGACGAATAAGTTAAACGGTATTTTGGAAGCCAAAGAAAAGGAAATTATAATTTTTACAAGTGTTACAAAAATATATCATTTTTTTATCAAGTAAAAAAATACATTATTTTTTTAATAAAGAAAGGATATATATATTTTTTTGAGTTATTAGAAGATATATTATTTTGAAGAAAATATATTTTCTTAAACAAATTGGAATATATTATTTTTGCGGTGAAAAATGGATTTATAAATATTTTCTAAGTTAATCTTGAAAATATATTATTTTTGAGGTTTATATGAAAATATAATTATTTTTGCCAAGGAAGAATTATAGATAATTTTCTATAAAAGTTTTCTTAAAATATATATATATTTTAAGAATATATACATTGGGGATTTTCTTTATTAAAAATAATATTCCGGAAAATTCAAATACAAAATTAAGTATAAGAATACTTATTAAACACAATAAGAATACGTATTCTCGTACGTACAAATACACACCGGAATACGCCACCAATATTTGGCAGAAATACACAAGTCTAAGAATACAAGTATAAGAATACCCATCCTTGGGAAAAATATACATGTATAAATACATAATGTATCAAGTTGAAATATATTATTCTAACAAATATTCCAATAATTAATAAATATAATTTAAGTTAAAATATTATTATTTTAACAAATAATTATATACTTTGTAATAATATTTTTGACACCTAGAAATGTAACTCAAAGATACTAATTAAGATTAAAAGTCAAGGCACGACCCATCCGTCTAATAAACCATAGCACGTAAGTAGGTAGTCGTGCGACCGCGGAAAAGCTTTGAGTTATACCAGTTTATGAGACGCAAGACTGTGAGTTCATGTCCCCCTTTTCTTTTAACTGTTTTCAGTTTTATAACCTTAGGGGTGAAATACATGTTACAATTGTTTAAAAATGTTTACATATGGTATAGTTAGCTAAGGAATGAACTGTTAGATCATGTGAGTGGTGGGTACAACGCTTAAGACCATTAATCCTCGTATAAGGACCGAGGGACATGAGTGATAGATCTATTTGAGTGTTGCGAGCCCCACCCCTGGGCTGGACGTGGCCGAAGGTGGTGACTATGTCTTCTGTTAGGATCTGAGTTTCTTATGATTGTGTTTGTTTGAATTAAAGTGAAGATGAATGATAAACAATTTCAGCGGAAACTAAATGAAGCAAACTTTCAACACAATCAAATGACAGAATTGCTTTCAACACACATGTTTAACATGAAATCGAATGATTGTATTTATAACAAACTTCAATTACACTTGCATGAATGCATACAATCTCCCCCTCAGCCTGAGCTCACAGAGAATGTTCGTACAAAATGAGTTGTGATAGATAGAGCTGACAGAACATTACAGGGTACTGTTCTATTTATTGTACCAAACAAACCACTGTGGCATCTTTGCTGACGTCACCATGAAAGTCACATCTAACATCCTAACAACCTGTAACCACTGACCTATATAACTACTGCTATTACAAACTACTGATTAACAATAAATACAAAGACAAGCTAAACTACTGTTTCTCATTCAACTGTTATACTCCTAGCAGTGCTTTGTCTCATCAGCAGTACCTGAACCATGACAGTAGATTGAGCATCAGTGCTTGCACTTCAACAGACTTTAGACTTGAACAGTTGTTGAAGAACAACAGTTGTTGTAGACGGACAGTAGATAGAGGTCATCAGTTGATAGGCCACTTTCAAGGGGAAAGAACTGTTGCAATCAACTGCTTATTGTGAATCCGCTGATCTGATCCAGTTTTGGCTTTATCAACTGTTCTTTTGGTAGGGTTCAATCCCAACAATCTCCCCCTGGAACAGATGATGCCAAAACTCTTTCATTATTCTTGGATTTTTATTGCCTCATCAAATATTCCCTAACTTGTCTTTTGAATTGTAATTCAAAGTCCATGGAACTTGTATCATCCTCATCCCTGCACAGTGGAAGCTCAAGGAGATCCTGCAGATCTTCAACACTCAGGCCTAGTGCTTGTTCCCTTGATATCTTCTTCACTTCACCACTGGATTTGATCAAAGTCAATACGTGGGTCTGTTTGTCAGATTTCCACTTTAGTATTTTTGAATCCAGTGGGTTTCTTGGGAGAGGTTTTATTGAAGATGAGTTTGGTGATGAAGGCCTTGTGATAACACTTTGAGAAGTGTTTGAAGCTTTTGCCAATTCAAGATTTTCTGCTATCATTTGTTGAAGGACCATTTTTATAATGTAATCCCCTTGTGCTATATCTTCTTCAGTTTCTGCATCCATCTGCCTTTATTTCCTTCTTTGATAAAGGATGGCAGCAGGTGGAGCAGTGGATCTCCTGATTTGTAGCTTTTTTGGTTTAGCTGGAACCACTGTTTCAGGATAGTCAGGCTTTTGAGGATCCTTTGGATCTTTCTTTCTCAGTTCTTCCAACCTTTTGTAGGTATCTATCACTTTTTCTTCTTTCCACCTGCTAACCTGATTCCTTGACCCATAATCAGCAGCAATAAATTCTTCTTTCATTCTCTTCAGTTTTAAAGCCCTTTAAGGTACATTTTTCTTGTACTTGGACCAAACAGGAGGAGTGTGCTTTACTTTGTCTTTGTTCATCTGATGCACTCTTTCTAACTCCTCTTTAAGCTCACCAATGGTCCATTCTTTATATTGAGCTCTTTCTGCCTTGTATTTCTTGAAAGCCATGATGTGATCAATGTAATCTTTTCTCAGACTTTCATCATCGCTTTCTGATAGTTTCTGACAAAGTGTTGGATCGTTGTTTGACCCGACTGAGTCGTTCAGAAGAGCCTTACATCCAATTCAAAGGCGGAATCAGTGAACTGGACTTGATAACAGCTTGTTAATCTTTAATCTGTCACTTATATTGATAATAACAGCAATTACAACCTGAACAGACTTTGGCAGCACTTCGTTACAGTTCTGGAAGTCGCATACCGAATGAAACAACAACAGCCCTATTTATACAAGACTTGATTTCGCTCCAAATGACATTGAGTCATTTCGGGCGGAATCAGAACCTTCTGATTTCGCTCCTAATGTCCAAAATGCACTTTGGAGCGGAATCAACATATTAAACCTGAAAAACTATTTCTCAAACCCCGTGCACTGGATATCCTATTACATGATACAAGACAAAGTCAATAGACGTAATGCACTAACAGACTCCCCCTCGGATATTGACGAAGTCTTCAGTGACTATTCTTCAATATGACACATCTTCAGTCTTGATCATTCTGCCTTCTCTTTCACGTTGTAACAATGTAAGCATCCAACAATCTTTCTCTTCTCCTATCAGCTTCAGGCTCCCCCTTTCGTCAAGCTTCCGTGCTTTGGGATCGACACCTAGCTTTCCATCTACAAGCTCTTCTTTACTTCAAGCTTGTCTTCAGACTCCCCCTCAGACTCTGCTCTCAGGATCGTAGTCTGGACTATCTGCAATCACTCAAACATTCATAAATACAATGTTTTCATATTATCAACCAATCTTCTCTAAAACACTCCCTCTATCAACAATTTTTACAGATTTAACAGTGTTAAGTATCCAAAATCCTCACAGAAAATCATCCAAGTCCAAACTAATGACCTTGGAGATGTCACAAACTGTTTTTGTTTTTAATTTTAATTCAAGTTTCAAATTAATAAACTTGTTTTATTTTCAGAAACACAATCAGCTTACTTAGATTTTGAAACTCAGCACTCAAATATCAGTGGTCGAAAATAAAGTGAAATCAAAATCTTTTTGTATTTTCTGAAAATATAAAGCCGTAAAGAAATATGTACAAACATATTTACAAACAATATTTTTGTTTGAGTATGCGTCAGAGGATCATATCAGTTTTTGACAAGTCACAAGTACCGTTGAGCTTAGTTACACATTAAGAATTAAACAATTCACTTAGATTGTCGATATACTTATCCACTTAAATTTTCACACAAATTTCAACTGATTCAGGATACGAATTAGATGAATTAAAAACTTAAACTCATTTATGTGTCCCACCTCTTGAATATACTCCCGTATCCAGATCCCAATATTCAGTCTTACAGGTGAGTATACCTAGATGATATCTGTAAGGGGAATAAATTATAGTACGAAACCGTGAGAGCTCAGGTCAGAACTTTCGTTCAGCAGAGAGATGACGGCTCGACTTTTGGTGTGTCCCCTTTAGAGGATCTTTTTACAACAGCCATGATTAGCATTTTTCAATGTTTCATCATTTTTTAGCTGAGGGCTGCGCTATGTTTCAAGCAATGCGGAAAGTATTCTCCAAGGACTAGGCCATTGCTTCCGCAAAATCAGAAGTCCCGAGATAATACCCCAGATATCACTAAGCATAAAGACCTAGTATCTCAGAAAGAGGGACCTTTCAAACGAGATTTCAGGGGTTACCTATATATCCAAGCAGTGTTCCCCACGAAATAAGTAAGTTTGAATTTAAGTTTATATCCCGAAAAAGTTTACTAAATGTATGAAAACCTATCGGCATATCATCAGTGAGACTGTTTAACTCTATTTAATCATTACAATACTTTAGCATACTGTAACTGTCTACTGATGTACTATCATTTCCTCTTTTTACGCAAAAACTCAAATTTTGAATTTTATCATAGTTTTGACTTTTTCAAATTTTCAAATGTTTTTGTATTTTCTAACAATATTACTCCCCCTAAAATGCAAAACCATATAAAGAAAATTTGATAACCAACACTGATAGCTTTGTCTCGCCATCCATTTTCTGCTTAAAGTGCACCGAATTACAGAAAAATCAGTAATTACCCCCATGATTTACAACACATTGATTTTTACAGTTTGAAAACCGTTTTTCAATCTGGTGAAAGTAATCATGTTTGTTCAGCCGTGAGGGTTTCGGCGTATTCAATCAAAACAAATTTTTGTAATTTTCTATTTTTGACAAAAATTAAAAACAAACATATTTTTGGTTTTTTTTTTCAAATTTTTCAATTTTTTAGGGTTTTTGAAATATTGTTTATTTATTTACAGAAAACATATAAACTTCCTGTTTCAACCAACACAGGATCCAGCAGCCTCCTCTCCTTGTTGTGCCAAGCTGCTCCAACCTCCATTCTCACAATCTTTGAATTCCATGAGCACCTGCACAAACAAACTACTCAATTACTTGAACAATTTAGCCCAGGTCTGTTGAACCTTAGGCATTTCAACACAATAATTTTCAGTCAATGCTGGAAATTCTTTGTCATTTTTCACAAACACTTTCTCAATTTTAACTTCAACTTTTTCATCTTTTACCAAATCAACTTGTTTCTTAACAGACCATATCTGACCTTTTGGTGTACCTCGTTTGTAAAAATGTGAAACTTTTTGAACATTTTGATTTTGAACAACAACTTTTGGTTTCCAAAACTCTTGGGGTTTTGTCATATCAACTGTTGTTTTCCAACTCTGTGTTGTTCTGAATCTGGGTGTGTGAGAATTCCAGGTCTGTCTTGAATCGAACCTGTTCTGGTTCGATTTCCAATTTTGATTTGAAGCAAACTTGTTTGTATTAAACCTCCAAGTTTGTTTTGAATCAAATCTGGTTGACCTTTGTCTCACATTATCAGACTTTTGTTTCTCAGCATCAATCTTCTTTTTGTCAACATCCACAGGTTTTAAATTAGGACACTTGCGTGCAAGATGTCCTTTTTAATCACATTTGAAACATGTTCTCATGGACACATCTTTGACCTGTGGTTGTTGCTTTTTCTTTTTAGCAAAGAACTCATCATTAGACTGTCTCATTTTAAGTTCTTTTTCTTCTTCTAAACTGCCTCCTTGAACAAAACTCATTTTTGTCTGAAAATTCGATGTCTCATTTTTGTTCCGATGTTGTTTCTTCTTATAACCCAACCCAGCCTTCATGTTCTTCTTTTTGAAACCAGGTTTGTTATACGAACCTCTATGACTCTTACCAGCAAACTTTGAAATCTCAGACTTCTCAATCTCAACCATTTTGAAAACTTTATCAACCTTTTCTGAAATCACATTCTGAATCGGGAAAACAACATCTAAGAACAATTTGTCCGATCCAATCATGGTATAAACCAATCCTTTTGAATCATCATTCAAACTTTCCTCGGATTTTGTGTTTTTCAGATAACCATCATGAAGATTTCCTTCATCTTCATCCTGTGATTTAGATTTACCTGTATCAACTGACTCTTCTTTCAACACACTTTCAACGACTTTACCTACCATCTCTGAATCATGAGAATCATCAGATTTGGAATAGGTTATGTCAATGTTGTCTAGCAATTGATCTACCATGTTGAAAGCTTTTTCGACCTTCTCCTCATCATAAAATGCAAATTTTCCCTGTGGTGGAACTTGATGAAACTCTGAGCCAATGCCTTTCTTGTTCTGCTCAGACTCACCATCACCCGGTTTTATATTGAAAATTCGTTCAAGCACATATGACGACACGTGGTAACTCTTTAACTTGTTGTTATCCTGTTCTAAATCAGCAATCTGTCGCTTTAGCTTAGCAACATCCTCAATATAGGAATTAACAACATCTTGTTTTATAGCATACATTCGTTTAAGTTCTTTGGTTGTTTCAGAAAGATAATTCATTCTTGATTGAGCATATTTCATTTCGTCTTTTACTTTATCATATGACTCTTTTGTAATGTGATATGATAATTTCATTGAGTCATATTCCTTTTTCATTTCTTGACAAGTAATTTCTTTTTGTTCACATTCATTTGTTATTTTCATAGCATTTTCTCTCAAAACTTCATTTTCTTTATCTAATTTGTTACATTTTTCTGAAAGTTTTTCATCATTTTCTTTAAAAAAAATTTCTTTTTTTAGCATTTCTTTGCATTTTTCTTTGAAAATCTTTTCAATTTTTGTGAACTCAAGATCTCTTGTTCTAAATTGCTCATCTTTTTCAGTACAAGCTCTGCATGATTCCATGCATTTCTTGCACTGATCAATCAGTTTCAAGTTTTCAGAATCAGAATTTACCTCAGTGATTGACACTTCGGTGTTTTCAGCAACCTCTGTCTGCTCAGCAACATTCTACTTTTCTTCAATACCGATTTCATCACCAACATTATCAGCTTCCTCATTCTCATTCATTTCTTCTTTTTCTTCTTTCTTCACCTCTTCTTCAATCTGCTGTTCTTCAGTAACAGCTTTCTCAACCTCTTCATTTTTTATTTCCTTCACAGCTTCAACTTCAACAGTTTCTGTTTCAACCTCTTCAGCATCTTTCTTCAGATTGTTCACCATTTCTTCAACATTCTTCTTCATTCTCTCCTCATCCCTTTTTCTCAAACACGATAACATAGCATATCTGATCTCCTTTTCAAATCTCTTAACATATGTGTCATCTTTTAATACATTTCTATAGTATTCAGCTCTCAACGGGACTTTGAGAAGAACATCATCGAAGATTATGTCTTTCTTGGGAACAACCGGTTCTCCTTCTCTGTTATAATAGCATTCTCTCTTTTTATCCCATCTTTTGCTACTGACAGCCATCTCATACTCCTCCTGCATGTCATCCATTCTGTTGTAGACCACGTTTCTTTCTCTGTAGGTCTTCTCACTCAAGATCTCTTCTCGAGTTTTCTCTTTGATCTCAACTTTTTCTTCACGGATTTCAGCAGTGTCTTTGTCTTTGTTTTCATCTTGAATCTCAGCAACAAAAACAAACTTTCTATCTTCTGTCATAGCTCTCCCTTTAGCTGTTTTACGAACATTCTCTAAACGATCTTCTTCTGGACAAACTGTGCTCCAGTCAAATCCTTCATCATGATAGATTACTGCATATGCTCTTGATTTTTCTTTTGGTTTATCTTCAATCAACTTTGGCTCTTCTCTGCTTCGATGGTAGATCGCCTTTCGATAATAGTCATCGTTGAAAGGACGTTCATTTCCTTCAGCAACTTCAGAGTTTCTGCATTCTCTTTTGAAATGACCCTTTTGCCTGCATCTGAAGCAAGTCACTTTGGATTTATCGAATCCAAGCTTTGTTAAAGCACCTCCAAGCGATTGTTTCCCAGTAATCTCCATGTACCTCTGAGCTCTCCGAATACAACTAGCTAAACACCAACGGATGTCAATGAGCTCCATCTCTTCCGGATCAATCTGGTCGTAATCTTCTTTGGTCAATTCGGAGTTTCCAATTTTGCCAGCTACAAGACCTTCATATGACTCCAGAACAGATGCAAGGAAACTCATTTGCTGCTTAGCTGCATTTATGCTCATTGCAGGAGAATTCTTCAGTTTAAGAGCAATGTTGCACATAATTTCTTCAGATTCATCAGAATTTGTCTTTGAAGATGAATGATATCCAGAATGATGACTTGTTGACATTGTTGGTGGTTCTTTCATCTTTTCACCACTAAATGCTGTTTTTGGTGAACCAACGCCTTTATCAGAAGGCACACTGCCTTTGTAGTACAAGCCAACGTTCTGTTGATGTGAAGAATCAGTCATCTTGTTTTGCTTTTGTAGCTCCAGATCATGACTTTCAATCTTTTCAAACAAAGCATCAAGAGTAATTGTATCATACAAAGCATCATTTTTCAAAATAAAAACAAACGTTTGTCACTGATCAGCTCGTGGTAACGCTTCAATCACTTTATCTTTAAGTTCCTCTCTTGTTTTATTTATCTCTAATCTCTCCAATTCAATTTTAAGATGACAGAATCTCTCAATCATTTGTCTCACTGTCTCTCCTTTAATATTATCAAACAGATCAAATTCTTTCTTTAATAAAGCGATTTTGTTCTTTTTAATCTGTTTACCCCCCTCAGCTTTAATTCGTAAAGCTTCCCAAACAGATTTAGATGACCCGTCATGTTTTAGTAATGCAAAAATATCATTTCTGATTGCTGACTGGATCAATGCTATCATTCTCTGTTCAGCTCCGTATTCAGCTTTATCTTCTCTGGAAAGCTTCTTGAATACAAGATCTTCGCCTTTTTCATCTTTTGGTTTTTCATATCCATACTCCAAGCAGAACCAGCTTTCATGAGCATACGCTTTTGCCCAGTTAATAAACCGTTCCTTCCACCATGTATAATCCTCAATGCTTTCCAGAGTTGGTGGCTTTGAGTGAGTTCCGTAAAATTTATCGTGCTTGATGTTCTCATTAAGCACCTTAGTGATGGTTTTTGGTGTAACATTTGCAACCTCGGACGATTCGGATGTGAATGCGTTGAAAAACGTGTTGTACAATTCCTCAGCCATGATGTAAACCTGACAGTCACAAGAAAACAAACACAATTAGTACAATTAATATCAAATATTCTGAAACAATACTGACACTCGATCGTCGTGAAATAATCTTTTGAAGCGAAATCAGATTTCAGGCTAAAACTCAAACTGAAGCGGAATCACAGTTAGAGCGGAACCAGATGATAAACACTTCGAGTGAAATCAGTTGAAAACTGTTTGGAGCGGAATTAGTTTCTGAACTTTGGAGCGAAATTAGCTTTTGAACTTTGGAGCGGAATTAGCTTTTAAACATTTGGAGCGGAATCAGGATCAACTTTCAGACTTTCTGAGCGGAATCAACCTGTAACTTTGGAGCGAAATCACTTTGAACATCAGTTTAACCCATTTTTAGTCCGTATTTTAACATGAAACTATCAAGGGTTTATCTATGTCCAATTCCAAGTGCACTGTGAAAAATTGAACCAATTCGGACCGTGAAATCCTGTTCGATTGAAGAAAGAAGGTGTAGAAACTAGAAATTTTAATGAAAATCAGCTGTAAACTGCAAAACTCCTCCAACTAGCTCTGATACCACTTGTTGGATCGTTGTTTGACCCGACTGAGTCGTTCAGAAGAGCTTTACATCCAATTCAAAGGCGTAATCAGTGAACTGGACTTGATAACAGCTTGTTAATCTTTAATCTGTCACTTATATTGATAATAACAGCAATTACAACCTGAACAGACTTTGGCAACACTTCGTTACAGTTCTGGAAGTCGCATACAGAATGAAACAACAACAGCCCTATTTATACTAGACTTGATTTCGCTCCAAATGACATTGAGTCATTTCGGGCGGAATCAGAACCTTCTGATTTCGCTCCTAATGTCCAAAATGCACTTTGGAGCGGAATCAACATATTAAACCTGAAAAACTATTTCTCAAACCTCGTGCACTGGATATCCTATTACATGATAGAAGACAAAGTCAATAGACGTAATGCACTAACACAAAGATCTTTTGAAAACTACTCCAAAGTTCTGACTTGAGTGAGCAGCTACTGAAAGTATCTTTGAATCTATTTGTCTAATTTTCCCTCTGTATTTCTTTTAGATATATCCTCTGCTTGTTGAGCCTTTAACTTCAAATATTATTCTATGTTATCAGGCCTAGGATAACCTTGAAGAGATGGCAAATACCTTTTAGCAGGGTCATCTTCAGAGTAGAAGGATTTTATCTCCTCTCTAACTGCTGGAAGATCTAATGGATACTGGACTCCTGCAGGAACAATAGCAGTGTTTGGATTTAGAGCTTGTACTGAAGAGAGTGGAACAGGGTTTGGAATGGTGGCAAGGGTCAGTGGTTGTGAAGTTGTTAGAGGTGGTGGAGAGTCATCTTCCAGTATTATCCTTCTCCTTTTGGGTTTAAGAGAGGTTGGTGGTGTTTTGGTGGGTTGAGTGGTGGTGATTTGAGTGGTAGGTGGCTGACTAACAGCTGTTGAAACAACTGGTGTTTCAACCAATGTTGTCAATACAACTGATGATGTGTCATCAGCTGTCTTCTGCTTTTTGGCAGGTGGTGTTTGTGATGGTGGTTTTGTTTGTAATGTGGCAGTGGGTTGTATGGTTGTTGATGAAATGGTGAGGGCAGTGGTTGAAGTGTGTGTTGATGTAGTATTGGTGGCAGTTGTTGGGTTAACATCTATTGAAACCACTGAAGTACCAACAGCTGTTGATACAACATGTGTTTTAACATCTGTTGGTTTGGAGGTTTGATGAGAGGAGTTTTTAGGGGTTTGAGTAGTATATTTTGTGGCTTTGGAAGGTGTAGTTTTAGGTTGCCTTACTTTTCTAGTAGGTTGTCTCCTTTTAGGCTTAGGATTTTCTTGCTCATCCTTGGGCTCAGAAGTACCTTGCTCTTCCCTTTCCATCAAAATTCTCTTTTCTTGCTCAAACATTGTTCGACCCTTTGTCTCCATATCCTTTTTCAGCCTTGCTTTTTCATCAGAAAAAACATTTAAGGTTACATCAACCTTTTTAGAACCATCTGGCTTAGGGATTTCTGCAACCAGACTAGATTTTGCATCTAGTTCAATGTATAGACCATCTTCATATCCCTTTTTCTTCTTAACTTTCTCCCCCTTTTTGGCATCATTAGGAGGATTGTCAACAAAGATGATTGTAGGAGGAGCAGTGCCAGTGGTTTGCAGTAAATGAGCCATAATTGCCTTGATGTCTGCTTATGTATCCTTGAACCTAGCTTCCATTAGATTTCTAATCTTCTGAATTTGAACTTCATATTGTTGATCAGCATATTGTCTTTATTGATGAAGCATAGGTTGAAATAAACTCCATAGCTCAGTGGGAGTAGGAGCAGATGATGGAGCAGATGTTGCAAGTGTTGCAGCAGTGGGTGGTGCCTTTTGTGCTTGTAACAACTGTTGCAACATTGTTTTGATCTCTGCAATAATTGTGTCAATCTTGTCAACCCTCTCCATTAATTCTCTATACATTAAACCATCACCCAAGTTAATGGGATCATCTGATTTCCCACCAGTGGTGGTTGTATCAGTGGTTGACTTTGGGAAAGTTTCCCAAAAATCATCCACTGATGCCCCTTTTTCTTGTTACTGGGGACTTCTTCCTTTAGTAGGGGTAACCCTTTTAAGTGTACCAGTGAATACTGGAAACACTCTGGTTCCCAAAGAAGAAATTTCCTTCAAGGGAGTCTCACTTATGAAACTACTGTCCAAGTGTAAACCAGTGGGTTCAACACTTATAGTAGCTGCTCCACTTGAACTACTGACAGGAATTACTTGTAATTCCTGCAGTGTAACCTCATCAGTTGTTGGTGGGTTAGCAATGATAGAAGCACCAGACTCAGTCACTTGTTGTGGCATATTCTCATTGACAGGTGATTGAGAAGAACTGATTTGTGCCTGGGCTATATCAAGTGCATCCAACAAGGGTAATATTTGTGGTGGAATTTGTGCAGTGAGGATAGGGGTAGAAAGAGAATTTTCCCCGGGAGGTAGGCTGTGGATGAAGGAATCAAGTGATTCCAGAGCATCATAACGTGGTGTCCCTGTTGATACAACCTGATCTTTTTAAGAAGAAGCCGGAGGAGTTTGAGGCTCAGGTTGAGATCTTTCACCCAACTGCTGTAAGGAAGTAGCAGCAGTGGTTATTGATGACTTTTGTGTTGTCACTGGTAGTTGCTCTGGGATCTCATCTTCCAGAGTTACCTTTTTTTAGATTTGGGGGGCTTTTGTGATTTTTTCTGTTTTGGTCTTTTGGTGGTTTTAGGTGTGGGTTTCACAGCAGTGGTTTTGCTGCTGTGACCACCTTGAGCAGTGGGCTCAACAGCAGGGACCTGAGGAGCAGTTGTAGCTGCTAGATTCTGCTCAGGCTCCTCTGTTTGTGTTTTAGAAGGTTTTGACAGCCTAGTAAAAGTTTCAGAAGAAAGACTGTTTATTTGACAAGGATTTCCTTGGATTAGCACATGTGCATTATCCTTGGAAAATTTCTTTTGAAAATAAAAACTTAGAAACCTTGGAAACAAGAGAAATGGTTTCTTATTATCTTTAATATTATTATTATTCTTAACCATGTCATTGAAAATTTCCTGGGAATAATTAAAATTTTCTTCATTCAAAATAGCATAACCCAGATATTGAATTTTCAATGGTATCTCATTGAAAGCAGTTGTTTTATTTGACACACACATGAGGAGGGTATGGAACAAAAACCTCATGGCAAGAGGAAAACTGCCTTTTTGTAAGGTGTCCTTTTTCATTTCCTCTTCATACCCTCTCTCAAGAAAATCAGTTTGATACTCTATTTTTTCAAAAGAGTTTTTACCTTGAATATCATCGAGTTCAAAGACCTCTGACAGAGTTTGTTGTGTGATGGTAACAACAATACCCCAAATTGATGAATTTATTGCTAAGGGCTTTTTGTCCTTAATATCAAGTTTAGCATTTTTCCAGAATTCTCTTTGAGTTTCAAAGAAGATAGGAGCAATACAAGTCAACAAAGTTTTGTACTTTGTGGAAGAAAGAGCATCAATGACAGAGTTGAAGGTTGTGCTTTCACTTGGTTTCTCAAGTATGCACAGGTAGTTGTGAGGAGTTTTGTATGGAAGAGCCATGGCGATTTAGGTGTGATTGCGAGAGGAAGAAGACGATGAATGATTTGAGAGAAATGGATGGTAACTGTTTTGAGAAAGGAATTTTGAACTCGATTCGACAGTGAAAACCCTGTTTGGGGTTTTGATCAGGGTTTTATAAAGTGAAAAAGTGAATGCTAACGTGGCAGCGATTACAAAGATCTGATGGATATGTACTGTCCATGTGCCAACCCCTGATGAGTAATGGAAGACAGTTGTTTAAAAAACCACTGATGGAACAAGTATCAGTGGTTTGCTGAAAGGATAAATGAAAACAGTGGTAGACTTTTACTATCAGTGGATAGCCATCAGTGGGTTAAAACACTGATTTTGAACAACAGTGATTAACAAGGATAATGAGGAAACAGTGGTTTGATTTTATACAGAATTTCATAGGCAGACTTTTGATGCCTGGGGTTTATTAAAACTCTGTTCTGGACATAGCAGGCAGTGTTTACAGCCTCTGCCCAGAAAGTTAATGGCAAACCTGAATCAGCAAGCATGGTCCTGGCAGCCTCAATCAAAGTTTTGTTCTTTCTTTCAACTACCCCATTTTGTTCTGGTGTTCTTGGAATACTGTACCGCCTTACAATTCCTTTTGACACAAAACTCATCCAACTCCCTATTTCTGAATTCTGTGCCATTGTCACTCCTGAAGATTTTTACTGGCAAGTCAAACTGCTTTTCAACCTGTGTGACAAAGTCTTGCAGAATGCCTGTAGTCTCATCTTTGGAATGTAAGAAATAAGTCCATGTAAACCTAGAAAAGTCATCTACAATTACCAAACAATATCTTTTCTTTCTAAGACTCGTGACTTTAATTGGGCCAAACAAATCCATGTGAAGCATTTGCAAGCACTTGGTTGTTTTGGACTCTTCAATGGACTTAAATGAGCTTTTATGTTGTTTTGCTTTTAGGCAGGAAACACAATGCTCAGGACAGGTGAACAGTTTTTTAGGAAGACCTCTTACTAACCCCTGCTTTGACAATGCAGTGATTGTCTTGAGATTTGTGTGCCCCAATCTTCTGTGCCATAGTTTTATCTCTTTGTTAGAGGCAGCTGAGAACAGACAGGCATCAGTTCTTGGGTTCTCATTTGACAAATCAACTACATAAACATTGCAACTTCTTTGAGCAACAAGGTTAGTTATTCCATTTTTTATTATTTCATCAATCTTTTCAACCATTTCTGGTCCAATAATCCTACAACACTCCTTAGTAAAAAATGAACCATAACCTTTGTCACTCATTTGAGAGACACTAAGGAGGTTGAATTTTAGATTGTCTATTAGATTGAGATTTTTGAACTTAGTATTTCCAGACTGTACTATACCAGATCCCATCACCTTCCCTTTACTATTATTACCAAAAGATATATCACCCTCTCCATGAGTTTTGAATTCTTTGAGTAGGGCTCTACATCCAGTCATGTGCCTAGAGCCTCCACTATCTACATACCAAAGATTATCTAAGCATGCAGAAGCTCCATGCACATCAAATAAATAATTAGTTCAGGATGGTCTCCAAAGCCAATATGGCTTTGGATGGGGTCTCAACAGTGTCTATGTTAAGGTCTGGAAGATGGACAGTGGTTAGATCAGTGGATTGATTAACTTTTGCAACTTGTTTTTCTAACCACTGTTGGGGACCATTTCCAATCAATTCTTGATATCCATAGGGATGCCTGTTCACTCTTGGTTTCGAAGGCCTTTTGTAGGCTTCATAAATATGTGGGACCCTAGGATATGGTGGTTGACCTTTACCTCTTCGGTATTGGTTAGCAGGGGGTGCATCAGTTACCTGAACATCTCTTTTAACAGAGGTTTTGTAACAGCTGTTTGAACTGGCACAAACAGTGGTTGATTCTTGATTGGTGGTTTTGATGAACTAAAGGATGTTTTTGAAGTGTACTCATTTTTTTTACATCAAAGGATTTGAGATACACACACTCCTGAGTGATGTGGTTAGTTTTACCACAGATGGTGCAACTCTGGGAAGGCACAATGATGCTTGTTTTGTTAATATCATATGCTTTTAGATGAAAACAATCTTTGGTCAAATGATTTTTCTTCTCACAGAAATCACAAAACAAGTTTTTAACCTTTTCTTTTCTTTTCTTCTTTTCAGACTCCTTTGCAACAGAGTTTTGAACCACTGTTGGGATATCCTTAAGAGGAATAACCTTGGCCTTAGGAGCTTTTACACCATCTATAGTTGTGAAGTCCATTGGTTTGAAATTTTCAAGAATGTCACACTCATCAGACCATGTGGGTTTGAATTGGTATTTCTTAATCTCCTCAAAAGTTGAGGACCCCACAGATCTTTCCAAAGTGATTTTGTTACCAAGTTTATCAGTTATTTTAACTTCTTGGCCATTCTTGTTGGTTGGCATGATTTCAACAGAACCAACTTGATTTGCAGCAGTGTTTTCAAATTGGTCATTTTTTCTAAACCCTATGCCAAATTTTACATTACTTTCAAGCTGTTTTTCAAGCATAATTTCATAACCTTTGCAGGATTCCACCCATTTTTCACAAGTGATTTGGGTGGCTTCCAACTCTTTTTTGCAGACATGATATTTTTCTATCATGGTCTGAAGCTGGTCCTTGTTTATGCTATGCTCTTGTTTGATGCTGCAAATTTCATTTTCTTTTTCACTCAATTTGTTTTTCAGTTCTTTTAAAGACTTTTCAAATTGAACTTCAGAAGTTAATAACCTATCTCTAAGGTTTTCATTCACCTCCTTAATGTTTGAAAATGCTATGATGCATTTGTCTGAACAAATGTTTGTGAGAACCTGGGGTGATACCTTAGTTGCAGCCATCATGGCACAATCACAGGTATGATCACTTTCTTCTTGGATTTTCTCTTCTTTTTCACCTTCTTTCTTCTTTTCTTCTTCCTCAGACCAGGGGTCAGACAGTGGTTCCAACAGGGGTTTTGAACTTTCTCCGAGCAGTTTTTCATCAGCAGCAGTAGTAACCACTGCTTCAGCAATTTTGTCCACTGTTTCATCACTTGACTGTCCTTCTTCAGCTTCCAGCCCTTCTGGTATGGTCTCCAATGCTACAAAACAAATATCATCACTAGAAACATTATTTTGAGCATAAAGTGCAAAATTTTCATCTCCTAACTCTTCAGGTAAGCTGCTCCAGTCAACCAGTCCTTGGGTGAAGAAACTTTGTTGGTCTGGTTGAACCACTGCTGGTGCAGCTTGTTGAGGTGCAGCTTGTTGCACCTGAACCTGAGGAGCAGGGGCCTGGACATACTGTATCTGAGAGACAGTGGTTTGAACATAATGCACAGGAATAGGGGTTGGAGGGTGTGCATAGTGAGCAGTGTTTACATGAGCAGTAGGGGCATATTGGGCATTGTGCACAGTGTTTTGGTTATTTTGTTGTCCTAGGGTTTGAGCTAGGATGTGTAATAATTGGTCCATTAGTTTGACTCCTGCATTCCCTAGCAAAATGATCTAACCTATTACACTTATAGCATTTAATCTTTGATTTATCCAGCCCCACTTTAAGTTCCCATGTAACCCTGGAAATTTCCCCCCTGTCCTTTTGTAAAACTTGCTGGTTCTAACACTCAGCAGTGCAAGTTGGTGCAAAATGTCCATTTCCTCTAAGTCAGTTGGATCAAAATGCTGCAAATCATTGGGTTCAAAGCACAGATTGTCAGAATTCTGGTTTTCATATAAAAATTGCCATAAATTTCCATGTCCATTTCCTCAGCAGTGCAAGTTGGTGCAAAATGTCCATGTCCATTTCCTCATGGGTTTTCATATAAAAATTGCCATAAATTTTGCTACAAAAATTACAAATATTGAAGGTTGGTTTTGATAAATAAAAGTGACTAAATATGTATTTAGGAAAATATATATTTAGATGACACAATTTGTATGATTACTTGTATATTATGTGTATTAGTTATATTATTTTAGGACTTAAAATAATATAACTTACCAAAATACCAAGAATTACAATACAAAACATTAATTTCAAGAAAACAAATATATAATTTAAACCAAAAAAATTGGACAAACCGAACAAGGAATATAAACTACATAAATATTCCGGAAATTGAGTTTATATATATATTTTGACGAATAAGTTAAACGGTTTTTTGGAAGCCAAAGAAACGGAAATTATAATTTTTACAAGTGTTACAAAAATATATCATATTTTTTTCAAGTAGAAAAATACATTATTGTTGAATAAAGAAAGGATATACATATTTTTTTGAGTTACTAGAAGATATATTATTTGTGACATCTGTGTATTTTAAACCTTGTACTGTTCCGAACAACTTTGTATTCAATAAAATATGATGTTTCAATTTCAATATGTGTTTAATTATTTGTGACATTAGTACGTTTTCAATCATTGTTCAATTCTGAACTCTCAAACCTGTTCTGGAAGTGAAATCATAAACCGTTACGTAAACATAATCAGTTTAACGCGACGTACACTCCGGAACTGTGACATAAGCCAAACATACCCTAAATACCCTTTACATAACTTAGAAATAAATTTCGAATGATTCGGTATGGCAAAAACATGTTTATTTGAACTAAAGAACTAATTGCGACAAAACTGCGAAACGAACGTTGGTGACCGCCCGGATAATATTTAAGTCCTAAAAATATTCTGTTATGATTAAAATTTTATTTTTAATCATGTTCGTGTTGAAAAAAGAAATTAAAACGCTTAAAAACGCTATTTTTCAAGTTTAAGCGCATACCTCGTGTTACTGCGTAACACAGTGCTTCTACTGCAAAACACAGACAACGCAGCCAGTCTCGGCAACTGAAATTTATTTCAGTGATATTTTGGCGAGTTTATTTTTATAGAATAATAAAAATAATTTAGAACGCCAAAAACCGGGATTTAAACGCTAGATAAAATACCCGATATCCAATTAAATACCTGCTTTTCACCAATGTGTTATATATATATATATATGTGTAAAGATGCATGGTATGTGAGTGTAGGTGTAGGTGGCGGCCTTAGATGCCACCATCTTGCCACTTCTCTAACCTACTTGACAAGTGTTGTGTCTAAATCTTTTATAAATCTTCCAATATCTCTTTATAATCCTCCAAGATCTTCATCATATCTTCACAACTCACTCAACACTCCAAATCCTCACACTCTCTCTCTCCTAAAACCGTAAGCACCCACCACCACTCCCATCTTCATCTTCAACCTTGTTCTTGAAGAATCCAACTCCATTTCTAGCAAACTTCAAGTTGGTGTGAAGATCCAAAGGAGTTTCCAAGGTGTTTTCAAGTGATTTCAAGCTCCATATCATCAAAATCTCATCAAAAACTTACTTTAATCTTGAAGGTATAAAATTTATGTTTAAATCATACTCTTCATTCTTTGTTGTTCTTGATGATTGGAAATTTCTCTTGAATCTTGGAATTTTTCACAAAATTGAAATCTAAAAAGAAATGGGTCTTGATACAAAATAAAAATGGTGGTGTATATGTGTGTATATAACCGTACATATATATATGTGTATGAGCTTTGAAGTTTGATTTCTTGATAAGTACTTGTTTAGGATGGTTGCTTGCATGAACATGATTATGTACAAGTATGTTAGAGATACAAAGAAGTGATTTAATCATGAGTTATACTTTGGAATAATGTTAGTATTTTGACATGTAAATGGCTAAAAATTTATTAGACATATTTGAGAATTTGTAAGTTGTTGCTTGTTCTTGAATGATAGTTAAAATGCAAGTGTTTGATGATTTATGTATGATATGATGAATGTTCAAACAAATCAGTAAATAAACATGAATAAGTTTCATATTTGATGCATTTTAATACATATGAAATGATGATGATATGATAGTGTGCTTTAGACACTTGTACATGAGAATACATGTTGATTTAAAGCTCAAGAAATGATAAAAAAATGATTGTATGACAAAAATGTTTTAGAACAGATTATAAACACTAAAAATAACATTATTTGGTATATTATAATGGCATGAAACTTTGACATAGGTTTGATAGCTTTGCATGTTGTACATATAGCTTAAAAAGTGGTAAAATATGTGAAATTTGCATGATTTATGTGCTTTATGTGAGACCTGCACTATCATGAGTATAACCACTATTTTATTCAGTAAAAAACATGGCTTATGTTAAAATATCAAGTCGTTTCGATTTGGGATGGTTAGGGTAACGTTTGATGCAAAACTATGCGGTAAAACGGTTAAAAATCGGCTTTTCGGAGGATTTTTATAAAACTGTTTTAGATCAGTAAGTAAACTGATATTTTTGATATAAAAATAAGTATTTTAACTTATATTAAGTTTACTTGGTGTTTGGTTAGTCATATGTGACTTCCGACGCCCAAAAATGTTACTGAATCGCTAAAATAAGTGTTTTTCGACATACACTATAATGGGTTGTTCATGGGTAAATTTTATGTGTTACAATGTGTTATGTGTTTTATAATATGTGTATTATGACATGATAATACTTGACAGGATTATGTGTATTACGCTATTATTAGTATGTTACATTTGAGTATATATATTACGACGCGCAAGTCGTAGATATATTGTTTATAGCCTGGTGAGGGTCATCAATAAAATCGTTCAAGTCGCAAAGTTTTTAAAATATATATGTGAACTCATATATATACAAATACACCAATATAATAAAAAATAATAACTTTTTGAGAAAAATCTCAAGGTTATGTGAAAATTCTAAGTATCGGAGAAACTTATGTATTTTGTGGGTTTTTGATTATTAAATCATTCTTATTTAATTTAGGATGAATAAACAATTTTAGGGATTATGTTAACATATAAAAACGCACCCAAAGGTGAGTACATAGATCCCCTCTTTTTACATGTTTTGTGGTAACTATGTGAGTACATAGTTCCCCTATTTTACTGTTTTTGATTGTTTTGGGGTGATTCATATGTATCAAAACGATTTCGATATTTTAACGATGATTTCAAAAACGATTAAGATGGTTTATACTAAATTAATAATGATTTCGACAATGTGAACGAACTTGTTGGTTGTAGTTACATAACGAACGACATTCATTAATTTTGGCCGAACCGACCAGTATTAGGTTATGGTACCATAGGATCTGACAAATCCCGTTATCAGACTGCACCCATGGTTATGTGTGGGTTAGGTGGGTAACGACTAAATCTGTGATTGTTAACTTACCCTTTGGTGGTTTGTTAATGCGAGAAGCGAGATAGTCGAGTCACGAAGGTTTGAATGTTATTAGCTAGACGACCAAAAATTAGTTTTCACAATTAAAACGAGGATGATTTAAATGATTTAAACGAGTTAACGATTTTGAAACGATGTCACTTAACGATGTTTTCGAAAGGATATAAACCATAGGAGTTTTATTAACGAGTTAATACGAGATGTTTTACAATTTGGTTTACTAAAACAAATGCTTTTGGGTTAAGAATCATGGCTACGAAGTCTTATAAATTATAACCTGCTTGATTTGAGTTGGGTAATTATGTTGCAATATTATACTCTTTTCAAAACAAGGTCTTTAATAAGGTATTGCAACATGTAAACTAGCCATGAATCCGATACTCTTATAAAACCTATGTACTCGCCAGCATTTCTTTGCTGACTTTGTTTTTACATATGTTTCAGGTGATGTTGCTTGATGTTGATTGCTAGGATGCATGAGTCACATAGGATCTGGACGAGGCCTTAGTGACATAATAACAATGATAGTCGATATATATAACATGTTTGTTTCATGCTAAAACAATGTAAATTACTTAATGAATAAATAAAACGAAACTCTTTTGTATCCATGGTTGTGAAACAATAATTTTGTTACAACACTCCCCGATGTTTCCGCCACGATTTGTTGTTTTACGTGGTCAGGGTGTGACATTATTTTGAAGAAAATATATTTTCTTAAACAAATTGGAATATATTATTTTTGGGGTGAAAAATGGATTTATAAATATTTTCTAAGTTAATCTTGAAAATATATTATTTTTCAGGTTTATATGAAAATATAATTATTTTTGCCAAGGAAGAATTATAGATAATTTTCTATAAAAGTTTTCTTAAAATATATATATACTTTAAGAATATATACATTGGTGATTTTTTTAAATAATATTCTGGAAAATTTAAATACAAAATTAAGTATAAGAATATTTATTAAACACAATAAGAATACGTATTCTCGTACGTACAAATACACACTGGAATACGCCACCAATATTTGGCAGAAATACACAAGTCTAAGAATACAAGTATAAGAATACCCATCCTTGGGAAAAATATACATGTATAAATACATAATGTATCAAGTTGAAATATATTATTCTAACAAATATTCCAATAATTAATAGATATAATTTAAGTTAAAATATTATTATTTTAACAAATAATTGTATACTTTGGAATAATATTTTTGACACCAAGAAATGTAACTCAAAGATACTAATTAAGATTAAAATTCAAGGAACGACCCATCCGTCTAATAAACCATAGCACGTGTGTAGGTAGTCGTGCGACCGCGGAAAAGCTTTGAGTTATACCAGTTTACGAGACGCAAGATTGTGAGTTCATGTCCCCCTTTTCTTTTAACTGTTTTTAGTTTTATAACTTCGGGGGTGAAATACATGGTACAATTGTTTACAAACGTTTACATATGGTATGGTTAGCTAAGGAATGAACTGTTAGATCATGTGAGTGGTGGGTACAACGCTTAAGACCATTAATCCTCGTATAAGGACCGAGGGACATGTGTGATAGATATATTTGGGTGTTGCGAGCCCCACCCCTAGGCCGGACGTGGCCGAAGGTGGTGACTATGTATTCCAGCCGGAAGCCCGGTACAAAATCTGCTAGGTTTGAGCCTTCCTGCACCATTGCACACATATTAATGACCTTGCAAATCATTAATTGATCTGTTCATAGACACTTTCATACCGTGTTCACAAATACTTACATACTATGGTTACAAAGTTTATTACGAGCTTACATACAAAACACATGAACTCGCTCAACTTTTGTTGATGTTTTCAAACTACATGTATTTCAAGAAATTGAGAATGGATCTGGTGGGTGTTGAAGGTTTTCAAGTTGTGTCTACAATAAATGATGTCATCCGCACTTTTGTAGGGTTTGAAATGGAAGCCTTATCATAGAAAAGACATACATTTCAAAGCCTTGTTTTATCAATGTATTTGTCAAGTCCTTTATGGAACTTTAAACAATTGGTTGGTTTGTATTATGAACTTGAAGTCTTGGTTTATCGTTAAACAGTGTTGGTTGTATTATTTTGAAACTCAGTAATGGATGAACATCATGGTTTCTATCATATAGTTGTTTGTTATGGTTGAATGCAATGATATTAAGCAAGTCACACGTAACACGCTTCCGCAAAAGTCAGGGTGTGACAGTCGAGCCTTTCTTCAACAACTCAGAGTGGTTGCAGCAATGTGGGATTGCACATCTAAGTTACTACCTACTATCCTTTCGTTGTATTGTATCATATAACCTTCTAACTTTTGCCTCATGGAACAGGTTGCGAATGCGGTTCTGAACTCCGTCAAGCTGGATCAGACTGTAGCGGCGCGCCAAGTGGACCATCGCGGAGGTACAATAAACGTGCCTTCAATGTGAGGGAAGCAATGCAGGGAAACTGGGACAACAATCATGGTGTGCGTTCAGCGTGATATGATTTTATTAATATTTTAAGTCCGAATTACGCGTTACTCAAGTTTTAAATTTATAAAACACAATATTGTACTAACACTAAACACACACTTGGGCAAGTGCACCCATCGCGAGCGTAATATAGTATTGGTAAAATACCGAGGTCGTCCAAGCACACAAGAGCTTTTAGTACTGGTTTATCGTCAACGTCTAATCGATCTAAATTTTTGAAAAGAGGTTTTAAACATGAAAATAAATCTAAATTTTAAAAAGATAAATAAATGAAAAACAAATAGACAAGATAGAATCACTTGGATCCAACTCATCTTTAATTTATCCTTTGATGATTTTTTCACTTTCGGACTTTTTAAGAGATTATCTTAGTTATAGTAGTAGGCCCCTCTTCTGAAGGTGACGTTACCCTTAACCAAGTGGTTTGAGTCAGCAGGGATACAATCCCAAAGAGTCAGAATATTGAAAGACAATTAAATAAGTTATTAATGCGAAATGTGGTAGGCCCCCCTTTTGAAGGTGACGTTACCCTCGTCTAAGTGGTTTGAGTCAGCAAGGATACAATCCCAAGAAGCCGGTTTAAAGTTTAAATAGTAGTTTACATATGAGGGGTTCAAGCTATTCGCACCCCCGCCATCCAATAACTTTGGGGCATTGAAGGAGGTCCTAGTAAGCTTGAACCAAGTCCTCGCATGATCTATACACTGAATGAGACAAGAACTTTACCAAACCACCCTCATAACCCCCTTTTAGGTAGTTAACACGCTTTATATAGACCGTAAAGACACGAATGTGCAAATCAATGACATCATAAAGAAATGGTAAAGAAAATTCACTTTTAACATAAGAAACTAGTTATTAAAGTCATTAATACAAACACAATTAAAAAGTGCCGAAAGATTAAAAAACAAAAGTAATACATTAAAGACTTGTCTTCACCAAGTGATATAAGAGATTAGCCAAACATGGCCTTTGATTGACAAGAACTCTTACGATCAATCTTGGATCGCGAGACTACTACACACTCTAAAAATGAGAGATGGATGATGGTGGTGGGTGTTAGTGTTGTAGTGGTGGCAAAGTGGGAGAGAATTGATTTACCAAGGGATGCCTTTGAAGTGAACCAAGCACCCCTATTTATAGCCAGAACAGAGCCCCGGCCACGGCCCCTTGTCCAGTGAACACGGCCCGTGGACAGTTTTCTTCTCTTCCTTCATTAATTGCAGCTGTCAGCAGGGGGCCCCACACGACCCTGTGGCTTCTGGACACGGCCCTGTGGTCAACTCTTTGCTGTAATATCAAGACTCTGCAAATCTTAGAGTTGACCACGCCCCATGGTGAGCTAGGCACATCCCCTTGGTGGGTGTAGAAGCTTCTGCGGTTTTTGTCTTCTTGTGTTAGGGCTGACCACGCCCCATGCCTGGCTAGGCACGACCCCGTGGTCAGTTTTTGTCTTCTTGTTTTTGCTTTAGGGATGCTGCCGAGGGGTCGGGCATCTTACGTTATTCCTTCTTCTTGAATAATGTTGGTTTTGGCTGCTTATTTATTCCTTTTGTTCTTTTAAGCTCATTTGTTCCTGTAAATTCAAAAGGAAGAAAGAAACGCACTTTTTCCAACATTAGTACTAAAAAGGGTTGGTTTTATGCCTCTATTGATGTAATTTATATGTTGCATTTTGTACACATCAAATACCCTCACATTTTGTACACACCCAAATGGAAAAGGTAGAGAAGAAGTTTTGTGGCTTGTCTTGAGTGTGGGGAATCCAAGATCTTTATTTAGTTTGTTTTTATTTTTATCTACAATCCTATTCATCATGATTTATTTAGAACACTTGTTAAGATAAATTATTTATTTGGGCATAACATGCCTCTTTAAAATTCTATTTATATACAAGTTTACATACCTCACGGGAGATCACTCAACACTCGGCTGAATGTATATTTTTGTAAAACACTCGATACCGGCATGGGACCTACTTCTACCATATGTTTGCCAAGCGATTAAACCTCCTCCTTTTTAACTATAAACCTTTGTAAATATCAAGAGGACTTTGGAAAGGGTTAGGCTTGGGCTAAGGTTAGGTGGTTTTTGGTTAGTAGTTAGTGAAATGGCGAAAAGCGTAAAAAGCGTCGGTTGTCGTAAAACTTTTTGTTTTTGTGACATTTCACACTAAGCATATTCAAACAAGATTTTTGAGGTACTTGTTTGGTTATTGCAAAATTCTCTATTTTTTTCAAGTCACATGATAACCAAGATTTTTACTAAAACAAATGGGTTTGAAAGAAAAAAGTTTTGGTGGGTAATGGGTGTTTGTCTTACGGATTTTGGAAACGAAAAGGTTTAGGCTCAAAGGGGTTAACTAGAAGGATTTTTTGGTAGGGGTAAAAAGAAGAAAAACAATGGTTTTGAAAGAAAAATGTTAGTCCTAATGCCTGCATCATTTACTTACTTTGGTTCAAGTTGGTAAGGACCGGGAATGTATCGTCTTGGCAAGTTCTAGAGTCGTAAGAACCAAGCGGCTATTCACACAAGAAATGAAAATGAGCATTTAGCTTAAAGATGTATGCAAGTATGCTCAATAAAGGCTCAAAACTCACTTATTGTGGGAATGGGTTTATAGTGTGAACAAGTATATATAATCAAATTTTAAAAAGATTTGTCATGCCTTTTTATAATTTTCTTATTTTGTTCTTTTTATCACGACGCTATCGGTTGTAAATTTGTAAAAACATAACCTTTTTAGAACTTGTTATTCCCAAATTAAACCAAGACAAGTAAAAAAATGAATTTTTTTTTAAAAGATTTGGGGTGATTAGCGGTTCCAATAGAGTTTTGTGTAAGGCTTGTTATTAGGAATTGCAAAATTCAATGTATTAGTCCCCCCCCCCCCCCCACACACACACACTTAAATTACACATTGTCCTTAATGTGTCCCAAAATAAGTTTTTAGGTTGATTTGGATGTGTAAAAGCGTGTTAAAAACAAGTTTTTATGTTACTGGGCACTTGGCCACGGCCCCATGGTCAGAGTGCCAGTAACAAAATTTAACAGAAGGTTGACCACGGGGCGTGTTCACTGGGCACGGCCTGTGGTCAATTACCTGATCTGGAGCTGTTTTCTGCAGAGTCTGGGCACGGGGCGTGTTGGGTTGGGCACGCCCTCGTGCTGCACATGCTGAACAGTTGGAAAAGTTGTCGGAAGGCACTGTTCACGTGCATGGGGTGCGGTTTTAACGTCCCTTTGGCAGTTTTCGTATTTTTTTGAGTGTGATTTATTCCTGAAAAGTAAGACTAGACTGAGCGGGATGTCTCGCAGCCCGCGTTGCACCGTCGGAGAGCGTCATCCAAGCTTGAGTCTATGACATCCATGTAGTTGACCGGGTCATCCTCTACTCTTTTTCCAACCCCGAATTTCATCTCCTTGTCTCCAACCCTCAATGTTAACTTCCCGTCACTCATATCTACCATGGCACGAGCGATGGCGGGGAATGGTCTTACTAGAATGAGGGGAACGTCAGTGTCTTCTTCCATGTCAAGTATGACAAAGTCGGCCGGGAAGACAAATTCTCCGACCTTTACCAATAGATTCTCATGACACCTTGTGGGTATTTTACAGACCTATCGGCGAGGTATATACTCATCTTTGTGGGGCTTGGTTTTCCTACGCCGAGTCGGTCAAACATTGATGTGGGAATAAGATTGATGCTAGCCCCAAGGTTGGCTAGCGCATTTCGTATGGGTGATCCCCCAATGGAGCAAGGGATGGTAAAGCTTCCAGGGTCAATTTTCTTTTGTGGGAGTTTATTGAGGAGTACGGCTGAGCATTCTTCACTTAGGTTGACCAATTGCAAAGTTTCAATCTTTCTTTTGTGGGTGAGGAAGTCTCTCATGAATTTTGAGTATTTTGGCATTTGAGTAAGGACTTCTACAAAAGGGAGATTGATATGCAATTGTTTTAGTAAGCTTATGAGTTTTGTGAATTGCTCATCGGTCTTTTGGCGAAGTAACCAATCGGGGTAGGGTACCGAGGGGTTTTTGGTAGGTTCGCAATTTTGTGGGATAGTTGTTTCTTGGTGGGTTTAGGGTGAGTTTGTGGTTTGGTTGGGTGGATTGTTGTTGGAAGGGGGTAGTGGTGTTTGCTTGGGACCTACGGTCCGGTTTCTTAATGTTATGAGGTGTACTTGCGCCTTTGGATTGGTTTCGGTATTGTTAGGTAATGCGCCTTGTGGTCTTTTGGAGAAATTTTGGGCTAGTTGGCTTATTTTTTTTTCAATGTTTTGAATACTAGCTCGTTGGTTTCTATTGTCGGATTCCGTTTGTAGGAATCGATCCGAGTACCTTTTGTCGGTTTCAGAGATGAGGCGTGTGATGAGGTCTTCAACCCTCTCTCGACCCCCTTGTTGTTGCTGAGAGAAATTTTGTGACTCATTTCTTGGTTGTTGTTGAAAGTTTGGTCGTTGATTTTTGATTTTCTTGGTTACTACTATTCCCGGGCTCCCTCCAACCAAGGTTAGGGTGGTTCCGCCATCCTTGGTTGTAGGTACCCGTAGGGGGACCCGACGGTCTAGGTCAATTATCAATGTAGTTTACCATTTCCGTTTGGTTTTCCATTTCTTTCATACAACTCCAATTTTCATGTGGCCCACCACACCCTTCACAAGCCATAACCGAGGTCGTTTTTGCCATTTCTATTTTTTTGATTTTTGAGGATGGGGCCTCGATTTGGGCTTGTAATGAGGTGTTCTCATCTACTTTATGGGCGCCCGGGGCAATAGAATTTGAGCCTCGGGTGGTGTGCCATTGAATATTTGTTTTGAGCAATTTGCTCAATTTGATTATAGCTTTCATTTGGGCGTCGATTACCTAGAAGTCCCCCGTTGCTTGAGTCGAGTGTTTGTCTTGTGTGTGGTAATAATCCATTATAGAAAGTGGACACTTGTTGCCACACTGCGAGACCATGATGAGGGCATTTCCTCAATAGCTCCTTGAATCTTTCCCAAGTTTCATATAAGGATTCCCTGTCCTCTTGTGAATATGTATTTATTTCAGTCATTAATTTAGCGGTTTTAGAGGGCAGGAAATACTTATACTGAAATTTTTGGGCAAGTTCATCCCAAGTATTTACCGATCCACTTCGGAGGGTGTTAAGCCAAGCCTTGGCTCGGTCTTTTAGTGAGAATGGGAACATTCGGAGGCGGACGGCGTCGTTTGATGCTCCATTGATCCGGAAAACGTCACATATTTCCAAAAAGTTGGTAATATGTAAATAGGGATCTTCATCGGGTAGGCCATGGAAGGTTGCTGAATTTTGGAGCATTTGGATCAAATGCGGCCAAAGTTCAAAGTTGTTGGCATCGAAGTTCGGTGCATTGATGGCAGCTCTGAGGTTACCGACCGTGGGCCGCAGGTAGTCCATTAGGGTACGCTGATCCGCCATTGGGGGTTGATCCCCCAAAGCCTTCTCTTGATTCTTTGCTTTTAGTCTTTTTCTTAGAAAGCGTTCGGGTTCGTCTAGAGGTTCTTTTATGTCTTTATTGGAACTAGAGCTCATGCACTGCGTAGAGATTTCAGGCCCTGCGATTGAGTTCTAGGTCCTGCGATAAAAAAATGAAATGTCGGTCAGATCGTTTACCATGGCCCCGTGGTCAATGGCCACAGCCCGTGGTCTTGTTAAAGTTGTTGTTTTCTGGATCCCAGTTAATGGGGAGTTCAACACGGCCCCGTGGTGCACCTCCACGGCCCCATGGTCATTCTTCTGTAACTGAGAAAACAAAAACTGTCAGTATGACTAATGGGCACAGCCCCGTGTCTGACCGGGCACGGCCCGTGCTGAGTTCTGCAGCTTTTGAAAAAAAAAATAAGGAAAATCCTAAAAAATTAAAAAAAATGCTAAAAATAATTAGGCCGCTGATTTTAAACTTTCTTAAAATCCTTGTGTCCCCGGCAACGGCGCTAAAAACTTGGTGTGCGTTAAGCGTGATATGATTTTATTAATATTTTAAGTCTGTTTTACGCATTAGTCAAGTTTTAAATTTATAAAACATGATATTGTACTAACAATAAACACACACTTGGACAAGTGCACCCATCGCGAGCGTAGTATAGTGTTGGTAAGATAACAAGGTCCTCCAAGGTCATAAGAGCTTTTAGTACTAGTTTATCGTCAACGTCTAATCGATCTAATTTTTTGAAAAGAGGTTTTAAACATGAAAATATATCTAAAAATTAAAAAGATAAATAAATGAAAAACAAATAGACAAGATAGAATCACTTGGATCCAACTCATCTTTAATGTATCCTTTGATGATTTTCGTTCTTTCGGACTTTTCAAGAGATTTTCTTAGTTATAGTAGTAGGCCCCTCTTTTGAAGGTGACGTTACCCTCAACCCAGTGGTTTGAGTCAGCAGGGATACAATCCCAAAGGGTCGGAATATTTAAAGACAATTAAGTAAGTTATTAACGCGAAAAGTGGTAGGCCCCTCTTTTGAAGGTGACGTTACCCTCGGCTAAGTGGTTTGAGTCAGGAAGGATACAATCCCAAGAAGCCGGTTTAAAGTTTTAATAGTAGTTTACAAATGAGGGGTTCAAGCTATTCGCACCCCTGCCATCCAATACCTTTGGGGCATTGAAGGAGGTCCTAGTAAGCATGAACCAAGTCCTCGCAGGATCTCTACACTGAACGAGACAAGAACTTTACCAAACCACCCTCCTAACCCCTTTTAGGTAGTTAACGCGCTTTATATAGACCGTAAAGACGCGACTGAGAAAATTAATGACATCATGAATAAATGGTAAAGAAAATTCACATTCAACATAAGAAACTAGTTATTAAAGTTATTAATACAAACCCAATTAAAAAGTTCCGAAAGATTAAAAATCAAAAGTAATACTTTAAAGACTTGTCTTCACCAAGTGATATAAGAAATTAGCCAAACATGGCCTTTGATTGACAAGAACTCTTTCGATTAATCTTGGATCCCGAGACTACTACACACTCTAAAAATGATGGATGGATGATGGTTGTGGGTGTTGGTGTTGTAGTGGTGGTGGAGTGGTGGCAAAGTGGGAGAGAAGTGGTTTGCCAACGGATGCCTTTGACGTGAACCAAGCACCCCTATTCATAGCCAGAGTAGAGCCTCGGCCACGGCCCTGTGTCCAGTGAACACGACCAGTGGCCAGTCTTCTTCTCGTCCTTCATTAATTGCAGCTATCAGTAAGGGGCCGTGTGGCTTCTGGACACGGCCCCGTGGTTAACTCTTTGCTGTACTATCAAGATTCTGCAAATCTAAGAGTTGACCACGCCCCATGGTGAGCTGGGCACGACCCCGTGGTGGGCATAGAAGCTTCTGTAGCTTTTGTCTTCTTGTGTCAGGGCTGACCACGCCCCATGCCTGGCTGGGCACGACCCCTTGGTCAGTTTCTGTCTTCTTGTTTTTGCTTTGGGGATGCTGCCGAGGGGTCGGGCATGTCACGTTATTACTTCTTCTTGTATTTTATGTTGGTTTTGGATGCTTATTTGTTCCTTTTGTTCTTTTAAGCTCATTTGGTCCTGTAAATTCAAAAGGAAGAAATAAATGCGCTTTTTCCAACATTAGTACTTAAAAGGGGTTGGTTTTATGCCTCTATTGATGTAATTTATATGTTGCATTTTGTACACATCAATCACTATTCTGTTGGTGTAGAGGCCGAAAAGGTTTATGCTGCAAAACAATAGAAGTATAATAACATCGCCTTGCCACACTTCCGTGAAGCAATTTGTTACTATCGTTTTTATGTGTCTAAGGGTTAGTTTAGTAACATTGGAAAGTAGAAGGGTTAGAAATGCTAAATGTGTAATAAGTTTGGTTAGTTGTAATAGTTGTTAGTATGGGTGGGAAAATCAGTTGTAATCAATTATATGTAACGTATTTGTTAGGTAATGAAGTAGCTTGGTTTGTGTGGTCTTCTTCTTGGTCGTTCTTTCTCACTTTCAAAGCTAACAAGTTGGTATCAGAGCGAGCTACTGATCCTCGGTCAGCTCTCGATTTCAATAAACTCGTTTGATTCAATTAGCTACATTTCAATTCAATTCATTGAGTTTGGCCAATTGTTTGGTTAAATTATGTTCAATTTCGTTTCAATCTCATGAATTGGTCATCTTTCGATCAATTTGATTTCAAAACCCTAATCATGGCAACTAGAAGTCAAGCCTTGGAATAGAGGATGCAAGAACATGAAAATTCGATGAATCGATTTGCTGAGAATCTTGCAGCCATCAAAACTCAAATGGAAGGACAAATGACTAAAGTTTAGCAAAATATTCAGTCTATGGAAGTTAATTAAACTACGGGTAGTAATCATGGACCTACGACTGGAAACTCTTATAACAGTTTTAGTAATAGGCTAAGAAAGATGGATTTCCCTAAATTCAATGGTGAAAACTTAGAAGGGTGGCTTTGTAGAGTTGAACTTTTCTTTGTGATCGATAAGACTCCAGAACACTTGAAGATTCATTATGCGATTGTACATTTGGAAGATATGGCGGTTTTATGGCATCAATCTTTTGTGCAATCAAGGGGAGGAAGTATAGAAGGTATGACTTGGAATGAATATAAGAATTTCATTACTGCTAGATTTGGTAATTTCTTAAATCAAGATGCTATGGGAGCTTTGGCTTATTTGAAACAAACGAAAACATTAAAAGAACTATGTCATGAATTTGATTTAGCTTTAACAAAGGTCTTAATCTGTGATGAGTATGCAGTCAGTTTATTTTTAGGAGCTGTGAAGCCAGAAATAGGTTTTCCTGTGAGATTGTTAAGGCCATCTAGTTTACGCTTACATGTTAACTAGAATGCAAGAAGAGTCACTTAGTGCTATACAACCTAGTAACAATAAAAGTGTGTTGAAAGGTTCCTATTTTCCAAAAAACTCAGAATATCATAATAAACAATATCCTATTACCAACTCTTCTAATCTACCTTTGTTACCTGCACTATTCAATAAACCAAAACCTCTAAATTCCAAAGATTGATCCATAAAGAAATAGAGGAAAAAAGGGAAAAAGGGGAATGTTTTGGATGCACTGAGATATATGCACAAGAACATGTATGTAAGAATAAACAATTGTTTTCAAAAGAATTAGTTGAGGTGGAAGATGATGATCAAGTGGATCTTAGTGAGATTATGTCACAGGATTACAAGATCCAAAAAAACCTTTAAATGCAATAGTGAGGGTACCTTCTTTTTTTAACTATGAGGGTAAAAGGGTCAATTGGTACAAAGATTCTACACATATTAGTAGTCTCTGGTTCTACTCATAAATTTTTGAACATAGACCTTGCTAAGAAGATGAAATGCCAATGAAGGAAGTGGGAGCTTTGAGCATTACTATTGCCAAACGGCAATGAGATGTCTTGCACATAGTTATGTGAAAATTTTCAATGGGTAATGAAGAATAATTGGTTCTTTGCAGATGTGATGTTAATACCTCGAGGTAGCTATGATATTGTATTCGGGGTTCAATGGCTACAGACTATTAATGATATTATGTGGAACTTCAGGAAGTTAACTATGAAGTTTAATGTGGAGGATAAGTGGATAGAGTTGAATGGAATAGATTCTAGCACAGTTTCTTTGTGCTCTGTAGAGAAGATGGAAAGTTTGGTCAAAGGAGATGAGAATATAGCAACTATGCAACTGTTTAGCTTACAGATAGAGGGTAAGGATTCTTTTCAACATGAAACAAAAGTAACTAAAGAAAGCAGCGATACTGCATTAGAGATTCTGTTGCAGAAATAAAAAGACGTATTTGAAGTTCCTGTCACATTACCTCCAAAAAGAGATTGTGATCACAGGATTATCTTAAAGAATGAAAATGTAACTCTTAATAAGAAAGCTTATAGGTATCTTGCTGCTCAAAAGGATGTGTTAGAAAATTTAACTCAGGAATTACTAGATACAAGGGTAGTTAGAAACAGTAAAAGTGCATTTGCATCTCCTGTAGTATTGGTCAAGAAAAAAGATGGATCTTGGAGGTTCTGTGTACACTATAGACAGCTTAATGAAGCTACAATCAATAATAGATTTTCTATTCCTTTGATTGAAGAACTGTTGGATAAGTTAGGACGGGCTATAATTTTTTCTAAGCTAGATTTAAGAGCTGGGTATCATCAAGTGACAATAGAAGAGAGAGATATTCATAAAACAACTTTTAGAACTCATTAAGGTCTGTTTGAATTTGTTGTTATGCCTTTTGGCTTAACAAATGCCCCTGCAACACTTCAAGCCTTAATGAATTCTACTTTTAAAGCCTTGATGAGGAAGACTACATTGGTTTTTTTATGTTATATTAGTGTATAGTCCTACAATGGCTCAACACATCTTGGATCTAGAACAAGTGTTGCTTTTGTTTAGGAGACATTATTTAGTAGCTAAGAGATCTAAGTGCTCATTTGGGGGAGCTTTAGTTGAGTATTTAGGCCATGTTATATCAGTAAAAGGGGTTCAAACCGATCCTTTAAAGATTGCAACAATACAATATTGGTCAGTGTCGGTTAATTTGAAATAATTGAGGGGATTTTTGGTTCTGCCAGGTTATTACAGAAGATTTATAAAGTCTTTTGGAGTCATAGCAAGGCCTTTGACTGAGTTATTAAAGAAAGATGCATTCAAATGGTCTAAGATAGCTTAACAAGCATTTGATCAGTTAAAAGCAGCTCTTACAACTGCTCTTGTGCTAGCATTACCAAATTTTGACAAAGAATTTATAATGTAGACAGATGCTTCTTCTAAAGGAATGGGAGCAGCTTTAATGCAGGAAGGGCATCCTTTGGCATTTATTAGTTAGTCATTATTAACTAGACAACAGTTATTGTCAGTTTCTGAAAAAAAGAATTGTTGGCAATATTGATGGCAGTGAAACAATGGCACCATTATCTAATTGTGAAGAAGTTTGTAATCAAGACTGGTCATAAGAGTTTAATATATCTTTTGACTCAGAATATTACTACTCATTTGCAGCAGACTTGGCTGGCAAAACTAATGGATTACGCATATGAAATTTGTTACAAGAAAGGTACTGAAAACATGGTAGCGGATGGGATGTTAAGGGTTACAGGATTAGCTCTGTTTGAAATGGGATTGAGTTATATAGATCCTATGTTATTGCAGAGAATATATGCTTCTTGGGAAACAGACATCATTTGAAATTGGTGTTTCAAAAATTGCAGCAAGGTCGGATTATGGATAAGGTATCTTGGGATGGGCAGCTACTTAAACAGAAAGGGAAGTTGTGGATTGGGAATGATTAGCAGTTGAAAACAGATATCCGACAACTTTTTCATAATTCACCTATAGGAGGGCATTCTGGGCATTTACCTACTCTAAAAGAATCAAGGCTTTTTGTTATTGGAAAGGGTGTTCTAACAAGTGTATCATTTTATTAAAGAGTGTCATGAATGTCAACAAGCTAAGTATGAGCCTATTGCAAGCCCTAGATTGTTACAGCCATTGCCTATAACCACTCATGTCTTTACAGATATCTCTATGGACTTCATATCAGGTTTGCCTAAGGTTCAAGGAAAAGAGACAATATTGGTAGTGGTGGATCGATTGACCAAGCATGCCCATTTTCTTCCTCTAAATCATCCTTATACTACATCTATGGTAGCTCAATTGTTCTTAGATTGTGTGTTTAAAACTACATGGTTGTCCTATGACCATTATTTCTAATAGAGATTCCTTGTTTTTGAGTCAATTTTGGAAAGAATTATGAGGCTACAAGGAGTTCAGGTATCCAATTCAACTGCATACCATACTCAGAGTAATGGTCAAACTGAAGTGCTTAATAGATGTCTAGAAGCTTATTTGAGGTGTATGTGTATGCATAATCCTAGTCAATGGCTTAAATGGTTGAGTTTAGCTTAATGGTGGTATAATACTACATACCATTCATCTATCAAAATCACCCCTTTTGAAGCCTTGTATGATTTTTCACGCCCACTGCATATTCCCTATATTTCTCATGATACCAAGGTTGCTGCAGTGGGGGTTTTAGACAGAGATAGGGAAGCTATGATTAATCATTTGAAGCAATCATTAATGCAAGCAAGGCATCGAATGAAACAATATGCTGATACACATTGTACTAAGAGAAGTTTTGATATTGGAGATTGGGTTTATCTTAAACTTAAGTGGTTTGTCCAGACTTCATTGAGGATTTGTAAACATTCCAAATTGGGACCTAGGTTTTTTGGTCCTTTTCTAATCATAGCTAAAATTGGCATGGTCGCATACAAATTGGACTTACTTGAGAGTGCTCAGCTATATCCAGTGTTCCATGTTTCTTTGTTTAAAAAAATCTCATGGGGAGAATGTGTCAGTCTTACCTTTGCCAACTGGTCCGAGGTTTTTTCTGCAATATAGGGCTCTAAATAACAAAAGAATTGTAAGGCATCGCTATAGCTCGGTTCGACAAGTGTTAATTCATTGGAATGACTTACCTGTTTCAGATGCTTCGTGGGAATTGAAGATGATTTCAAGATCAGGTTTCCAGAGTTTATTCTTGAGGACAAGAATGTTGTTTGGGGAGGGGAGTTATGTTACTATTGTTTATATGTGTCTAAGGGTTAGTTTAGTAACATTGGAAAGTAGAAGGGTTAGAAGTGTTATATATGTAATAAGTCTGGTTAGTTATAATAGTTATTAGTATGGGCGGGAAAATCAGTTGTAATCAATTATATGTAACGGATTTGTTAGGTCATGAAGTAGCTTGGTTTGTGTGATCTTCTTCTTTGTCGTTCTTTTTCACTTTCGAAGCTAACACAATTGTGCATACGTAGGAGCTTTTAGATTTATTGGTCAAATGTGAAGCCCTAGTTGATAAGTGTTAATTGGAATCAAATATTGGTTTCATGTTATCATAAATTAGCGAAAAGTAGTAGTTGATTTATACATCTATCATGTAAATATGTATTGAAGGTGGCTGACATCTACCACAAACCAGATTTGAAGAAAGTAGCCTTTGCAAGACTTAGTGTTGTAAACAAGAGCTTGAAGGTTTCAAAGTCTATTGTTAAGAATAAGAACAAACATACTTCAAGGGATTATGGTAGGAAATGAAAGGGAAAGGTGAGTTGAAATCTATTTTTCATAAATTTTCATGAATTTATGTCTAAACTCTCTAGATCAACTTAATGTCTGTCTATGTAATGCTTTTTTTATCCTCACGTGTCTTATTGTTAGGGTTTTTGTATTGTAACACAAGAAAAAAATGAGGTTAAGGTTTGTGCTTCGTCGATCTTTGAATTACTTTTATTAACTTAGGGCCCGGTTTTCACATCTAGATCAACAGGAGATTTCAGAGGAGGCGGTATATACTTCAACTGTCTTCGCAACCTTCTTACTTCATCGCAAGTTTTCAAGGTTTCTTGCTTCAATCGTCGCTGATTTCCGGCCACAATTTTCAGACGAAGTGATACAAGAGTAACGGCGTTGGCGGTACCACTACGCAAATCATAAGTGATACAATTTTCTACACTAATGTTTTTGAGTTTTGCTGATCATTGTTTTGGTTTGACAAGCGTTTAGTATTCTCCCATTAAATTGTCGACCCAAATACTCAGTGTGCTGCCGAGGAGGAAGAGTAACGCTCCAATTTGTTTACTATTCATGTTTACACATGCTCATTGTATCTGGAAAGGTATCATTAAATCTTCTTGCATTCCTTTTTTTTTTTTGTGTGTGAGAACAATGACTAAGTGTTATGCCCTGATGCATTGCATGTATTTTACATCACTAATTTCAGCCAACAAATCTTGGCAGTTTTCCTTATGTATGTTGGAGGGCTTATGTTATGATAGGTAATGAATGATAAATTGATCTAATAGTTCACTATTTCTTTTTATGTGACATTGTCTTAAATCGCAATAATCAGCCGAGTTAGAAATTTTAACCAGCAAATTTGTAGTATATTTTGAAATTAAAATATTGGTATTGTTTGGGTTATAATGATGGATATGGAGTCTTGAAGAAACTCTTCTTTGGCACTGTTTTCTTCATTTAGGTGTTGATCAGTTCTGTTTTAGATGTACTGGAAAACATGAAAACATACCTGTTAAAGCAGAAAGTGCAGTGGAGAATCCAGTAAGAGATGCAGCCATTGAATTCGACATCTTTGTCAAGGTGATCTGGTTCCTTCTTAGGGTGCAAACTATTGATGGTGATGATGAAACCGAATAGGGAGTTCGGTTATGGAGAGGAAGGCCGATTTTTATGTTATGATAATTAGGTTATGTATCTAACCTTAGAACTTCTACATAAGTCTCCTTATATATGCACCTAAGAGGAAATCTAATTAGTTAATAAGGGTAATATGGTCCATCAACAATTACCAACTAATTATATAATAGGTTATTATATATTTTGATCTACATTATGTAAATGATTATAATGGCTACTAGATTAAATATTATATCATAACATATTTAATCTTACATTCTCCCACTTAGCCGAGTAATCATTTACTATGAGTATTAGATAAGCCTGATCAGGAGTTAACACTCATTTTAGCCTTAAACCAAGAACTATAGTAGAGAAATACAGCCATTGAATCATCATGCGACTCAGGACCCCCATTAGTCATACTATAGCCTCAATTTAAAACCTAATCGTTATGATCAAAATAAGCATAAGCCCTTTGTTTGATTTGTAACTTTATTTGTCTATATGCCATTATACCGGTTGAACATATTCTAAGAGACATACAAAATCAAACTGAGGAAATTTCATTAATCATAAAACGTAAGCTAGTACAATATGCTAAACAAGGTCTTTACTAAATCCCATATTCCGAACATGTTCTTCGTAAACCTTAGGAGGGAGACCTTTAGTCATCGGATCCACAAGCATATCTTTAGTACTAATATACTCAATACAAAAAATATTTTCCTCAACTCGTTCACGTACGAACAGATATTTTGTATCGAGATATAAACCAGCTCCAGTCGAACTGTTACTTTTCGAGAAACTAACGGCAGCTGAGTTATCACAATAAAGCTTAAATGGTCTAGAAATGGAATTAACGATTTTGAGTCCAGTGATCAGATTTCTAAGCAACATTCCATGAAAGGTTGTGTTATAAACAGCAATGTACTCTGCCATCATTGTGGAAGTTGTGGTCAACTGTTGTTTATGACTTCCATGAGATAGGTCCGCCTGCTAATATAAAGATATAGCTCGAAGTGGATTTCTTGTCATCTTTGCATTTTGCAAAATCAGAATCAGAATAGCCTACCACTGCTAAATGATCACTTCTTCTATAAGTCAGTTTATAGTCTTTCATCCCTTGCAGATATCGAAGTACCTTCTTAGCTGCTTTCCAGTGATCTAGGCCAGGATTAGTTTGATAACGGCCTAGCATTTCAGCAATATAAGCGATATCTGGGCGAGTACAGACTTGAGCATACATCAGGCTCCCGACTACCGACACATAAGGTATCTGGCTCATTTGCTCCTTCTCAACCTCTGTTTTCGAACACTGGAATGAACCGAAAACATCCCCCTTAACTACTGGAGCGACTGAGGGTTTGCACTGTTGCATGTTATAACGTGTAAGGACACGATCTATGTAAGTCTTTTGAGACAATCCTAAGATCCCTTTGTGTCTATCTCGGTGGATTTCGATGCCAATGACATAAGAAGCATCTCTGAGATCCTTCATGTCAAAGTTATGCGAGAGTAACCGCTTTGACTCATGCAACAAGTCTAAACTATTACTTGCCAATAGAATATCATATACGTAAAGGACAAGTATAGTAAAGTTGCTCCCACTCATCTTGAGGTAGGTGCATTGATCCACTTGATTTTTCATAAAACCTTGTTTTTTCATGACTTCATCAAACTTGAGGTACCATTGACGTGATGCTTGTTTTAACCCACAAATGGATTTCTTCAACTTACAGACTAGATGCTTCTGACCTTCAGGTTTAAAACCTTCAGGTTGTTTCATGTAAACATCTCCGTCTAATTCTCTGTTAAGGAAAGCGGTTTTAATGTCCATCTAATGCAACTCTAAATCAAAATGAGCTACTAGGGCTATGATGATCCTTAAAGAATCTTTACGAGGGACAGGTGAAATCGTCTCTTGATAATCAATTCCCTTTTCCTGAGTGTAGCCCTATGCAACCTATCTCGCTTTGTAGCGTTCAACGTTCCCATTCGGATCCAGTTTTGTTTTGAACACCCATTTACATCCTACGGGTTTGACACCGTTGGGTAATTCTACCAAATCCCAAACGTCATTTTTCTTCATGGATTCAAGCTCATCATTCATTGCTTTATTCCATTCAGAAGACTGATCACTGCTAATGGCTTCATTGTAAGAGATAGGATCATTGAGCTTTCCGGGATCCATTTCAGTCAGGTAGGTAACATAATCATCCCAATTAGTAGGCCTTCTAGGCCTAGATGACCTCCTGGGTGGATTATCGGGTTTAACGTTGTCATAAGATATAATAGGTTCTGATTGTAGAGGTAAATTTGGAGTTGGTGCAGTAGCTTTAGGTACAGTAGTTGCATTAGGTACAAGAGGAGTAATCGGAGTAATGGTAAGCGACGAGTCCCCCCCCCCCCCCCCCGCGTCTTATACTTCTTACAATTCTTCGTAAGGGTTGGTACTGCTCCCACTGACCTTGAAATCCTCCAGGAACGCAGCACGCTTGGTTTCAAAAATATGGGTGACATGGGAAGGACAATAGAAATGATAACCCTTTGAGTTATCAGGATACCCGATAAAGAAACAGGTAACTGTTTTAGGGTCAAGTTTCCTTAGGAAAGGATTGTAAAGTTTTGCTTCAGCAATTTAGCCCCATACTTTCATATATTTAAGACTGGGTTTCCTTCCTGTCCAAAGTTCATAAGGAGTTTTAGGGACAGACTTAGAAGGAACTCTATTGAGTATATGAACAGCTGCTTTTAACGCTTCAGTCCAAAGGAATAATGGTAAATTAGTGTTGGCTAACATACTGCGCACCATGTTCGTAAGGGTACGGTTTCTTCATTCAGCGACACCGTTCTACTGAGGTGTACCAGGCATGGTGTATTGGTTCACAATCCCCTGGCCTTTACAAAACTCATAAAATGGACTAGGAGCTTGACACACATTAGTATGTCCTCCATAATATTCACCGCCTCTATCTGATCTCACAACTTTAATCTGACGATCTAATTGCTTTTCAACTTCAGCTTTATAATCTTTAAAAGTTGTAAGAGATTCAGATTTCTCCTTAATAAGAGACAAGTACATGTAACGAGAATAATCATCAATGAAAGTGATAAATGAAGTATGTCCTATGATGCCAGCGATTTGGTAGGGACCACTAATGTCAGTGTGAATGAGTTCTAATAAATTAGAGCTCCTAGTGGCACCTTTCTTATTCGCTAATGTCATTTTACCTTTATGACATTTGACACATGTTTCAAATTCATAGAAATCGAGAGGAGGTAAGACTTCATCCTTTACGAGACAATTTTAATCATTCTCTTGAGATGTGGCCGAAACGTTAATGCCACAACATGGACGAAGTCTCTAAGTCTCGTTTCTCTTTCATCTTTGTGAGTGATTCATTATAGTTATATGACAACAAAGATTTGGAAAAATCATCATCTAGTTCTAATCTATAGAGACCACCATCCAGAATACCAGTACCATAAAGAACAGAATCATAGAGGATAGAGAGTTTGTGATGATCATGGGAAACAATAAAACCGTCCATGTCTAACTTTGGTACTGATACAAGGTTCTGAGTTACCTCAGGAACATATAAGGTATCATAAAGTTTAATACATAAACCAGTTTTCATAAATAATTATAGTGTTCCAATGGCCTTCACTTCTAATTCTCGATCATCCCCAACCTTAAGTGTTCTTTGGTTTCTTCCCAGCTTCCGGATTGTAAGGAATCCCTAAGTTGAATTGGTAACATGAACCGTAGAACCAGAATCAAACCACCAAGAATTAGCAGGAACATTTAAATTTTAGGACTCAAGTATCATAAAATAATCGTTACCTTTCTTAGCCAGCCACTCCTTAAAGTCAGGGCATTCCTTCTGCATATGTCCTGCCTTTTTACAGAACTTACAGAACTTGTATTAGGATTGGGCCTTCGGACTTTGGAAGCATCCTTTCTGTGATGATTGTTCTTCCTTTTCTAAGAGTTGGAGGTGGTGAAATTAGCAGCATCAGTAGTGCGATCCATCTTCATACGCTCTTCCTCCTGCACGCACATAGTGACCAGCTCACTAATCGTCCATTTGTCCTTCTGAGTGTTGTAATTAATCTTGAATGCTTCAAAGGATGAAGGAAGCAAAGTAATGATGAAATGAACGAGGAAACCACCACTAATTTCCATTTCTAGCCCCTTCAGCTTATTGGCCATGTCATACATCATCATGATGTGTTCGCGAATGCCGCTCCACCCATCATACTTAGTTGTCACCAGCTTGAGGATAAGAGTACTAGCGTGTGCTTTAGACGTCCCCTTGAATTGCGCCTCCACAGAAGCCAAGTAGGTTTTAGCATCTTCAGAATCAGGAATGGCTCCTCTGATTGCATTGCTTATGGACTGCTTCATAAACATGAGAGACTTGCGGTTACACCTAGTCCACTTTTCATGAGTCAACTGCTCAGTAGCAGTGCTTTGAGGAGTAAGGTCCGCTGGCTAATTCTCTCTTAGAGCATAATCAAAGTCCAGCAATCCAAGCGTAAGCATGAGAGCATCCTTCCATGTAGCAAAGTTATCACCAGTCAAAGGTGGAATCACGCAATTGGGTGTTGTTAGTGGAAATAAGATGAGCGAATTATGATACTAAGAAAGAAGTCTTAACGTGATCTAAGGGCATGTTATACTAAGGCATGCATAAATAATGACCATTTTAATTATGAAGCTGTGATATTGTCTATTACTAACATCAAAATAATAGACTTAGTTAAAATTCTACTTAAACGAAGACAAATCAGCTTTGGCCAGAAGTGTAATCATTTAACCATGTGTGCAAAGTGACTGTGACAAATCAGCTTTAGCCAGAATTGAGACAATCACTTTAGTTATGCACTTGTTGAGCATGTTATACATGAATAAATTAAATCAGCTTTGGCCAGATATTAAGACATTCACGTTTGTAATGTACACTCAACATAGCTTTCGTAATACTTGAACGATAAATAGATGTATCAAATCCGCTTTGGCCAGAAATGATACATCAGAAGCTCATTCAAGTTAAGCCATTTTGGTTTTGTAAAACATTATCTGATTCTAATTAATTAGCTAAGTATTTACAAAAATCAATTATTTAATAGAAAACCACCTATAAGCGCGGATCGAACTAGTGAGGGGGACAGCTTGCCCCCTGCACGGGGTTCGGGGTGGAGCCCTTAGCTAACTTTTAGTTCACATTAAACAGCCTAATAAAGTAATCAGGTTGAGATTTCGAGTTAGTCTTAGGTTTTGAGTGAGATCTCGACTCAGTTATGAGATCTCGACTCAGTTATGAGGTCTCGAGTGAGATCTCGAGTAAGGTCTCGACCCATCTTGAATCATTATGAGGTTTCGAGTCATTAAGGTCTCGAGTCGCAACCATCAGATTGCGAGTCACTACTTCCAGTCGAAACCTCAGTCGAAATCTCGAGGTCTCGAGTACTGAATTTTATGAGATCTCGACTCCATAATGAGGTTTCGAGTAGCAACCACCTGGTTGCGAGTCGAAATCTCAGTCACAACCTCCTGCTGTCCTCGTATTTTAATGAGATTTCGAGTCGGAAACTGAGTCGGAACCTTGGTCTCGAGTTGTAAAGACTGAAACCTTTATGATTTCGAGTCGCAACCTTGTGGTCTCGAGTCGGAATCATGGTCTTGAGTCGTTAAGGGTGATCTCGAACCTTCTGTTAGCAGCTGTTATTGTGAAAATAACTAAAAAATCGAATTCTTAGGGATTGTGATAGAGTTTCCTGTTTTAACATTGATCTATTTTTATCAAAATATTTCGAAAATCATAATCTGTTTATCCTTTTAACAGATTTCAAAAATCCTTAGTAGACAAAACAGATCCAAATTAGGAAAAACATTCAACAATTCAAATTATATTCCAAAACATAAAGAAAATTTCGAATTTTCCTAAGAACACATGATGAACCATAAAAAAATTAAAACATGATTCTGGAACCCGAAATCTAAAAATTAAGGCTTCTAAAACAGATTTCAGACATGTTGATTTTAACCATTATGATTTTGAGTCGACATTTAACGTTTTTCCTTTTCTTTTTCCTCGAAACAGTGATTTCGAGTGATTATTTATGACTCGAAACCGGCTGTGAATTATATTAGGCTTTGTAAATTTCTGTTTTCCAGATTTCAATCCCAGTATAATGGATATGGAAACAGAACTGATTAATCAACATATGCTCTGATACCACATGTTGATCAGTTCTGTTTTAGATGTAATGGAAAACATGAAAACATACCTGTTACAGCAGACAGTGCAGTGGAGAATCCAGTAAGAGATGCAGCCATTGAATTCGACATCTTTGTCAAGGTGATCTGGTTCCTCCTTAGGGTGCAAACTAATGATGGTGATGATGAAACCGAATAGGGAGTTCGGTTGTGGAGAGGGAGGCCGATTTTGATGTTATGATAATTAGGTTATGTGTCTAACCTTAAAACCTCTACATAAGTCTCTTTATATATGCACCCAAGAGGAAACCTAATTAGTTAATAAGGGTAATATGGTCCATCAACAATTACCAACTAATTATATAATAGGTCATTATATATTTTGATCTACATTATGTAAATAATTATAATGGCCACTAGGTTAAATATTATATCATAACATATTTAATCTTACATTAGGTCACTTCAACATGTTTTACACTTTTATTATTTTATTCGTATATGACTATAGACCGATCATAAAACTTTCTGCTGTGGTTGTACGGAGCAAGGCGCACCCGCCACAACACGCAAGTTGAATACCAAACCAAACCGACGCGCAGGTTGCACCGCGCGCCCACTGCAACGCTTGGTACTGAACCAAAGCGATATCCCATGAAATCAAATGAATGGATTAGTTGTAATCTTTATACCTGATTAGGTATTTACTATCATAGTTAATGACTCAACCGTGGTAATAATGGTTTCAAGTCGTATATTATTGTCACAATTCATTATTATACAATACATCATAGGTCTCAAGTGATAAACCCCTTCTTAACTTTTCTTTCAATTATCATTATGTTATTTCATTCTAACGGGTCAGATTGCAGGTTACGTTTTACTGCTTGTAGCTACTATTTTACAACAAAGTGACTTCAATATTGTGACACATGATTATGGTAACCACCTATATGTGTCCATATAACAGGACAATTTGCAAGTAATATTGATAGGTAAGGCTGCAACGGTATAACATATTTTTGTATAAATCTTAAATAATCGCATGATCCATTTCCTTGATTGCATTTCGCCCTTTGTAACCGGTGAAACTACACATTATATTTCGTAGGCAACTATAACTAATGTATGATAACGGCTTAGATAGGTGAAGAAACACGGAACTAATTTTAGGTTGTTAGTTGGGTTTATGCTTCAAACATGAGCGTTAATCTTCTTAATCTTTGCTGAGCTCAAGTGTGATCCTTCCTTCCTGCAAAACAGTAACACCCCGTTAGCTCGTTAAGAGGGGAATATGGGGGTTTCCCTCTTAAACAGACTCCGGCGTGAGAATAAGTAACCGTTTTGAGGAGAATAAAGTGTGTGTTAAGAGTGAGAGTAGAGAAAATGGAATGTTTAACCTGTGTATGAAGGTCTCTATTTATAGCCGGAGTGGTGTAGGAGGAGCTGGGCTGATGGGCCTTTTGCCAGAAGGTGACAACAAGGAATATCCTCTTTGCGACTCTGGTGTCGACCGTTAGTAGCTTCTAGAAGATCTTCGGTGCTGGCGCACCTTGATTGGAGCCACGTGTCCGGGTTGTCGGCCCTGTTGTCCTTCTGTCATCAGCAGGTAAGTGGAGATCATGGGGCAGTTGTCGCCGCCCCCTGATTAGTGCCACATAGGCGTCCTTGTGTACTTTTTGTCTCCTGCACGATTGTTAATCATGGAGCACGATAGGGTACAGCCTGTTGGACGCTGATTGGCTCGTTTTTCTGCCAACTGTACCTTTGATGCTCCCTGAACTGGCCCTGCGCCGCTACCCTCGTGCGACCCTTGGTGTGTGTCCAAATGGTCGACACAAGGCTCAGGGGTTGAGGGCCTTTATTCAGGATGCTAAGGGTGGCAACTGATGTAATGCCTTGCTTGGACCTCGCGCGCGGCTTAGGTTTTGACAAAGTAACTCGCGCGAGGTCTGCAGAATGCTCAGATTAGAGAATAAGGAGTATGGTTCAGCGCGTAACCTGATTGGTCTGTGCGGCTTTTTGGGACCATACCCCTTCGAGTCCCAAATGTCCAGTGCTGCTTCCATGCGTGTAGTAAGTGGTTGGAGCTCTGGACTCAGAAAAAAAGAAAGTGTGTTGGGTTTGAAAGTCGTTTGCTATGCCCTGGTGGCTGGCGCACGTGTATGTGCTAGTCGGTTACTACGGCGCGACCATCAGACTTGCTTATTGATGGGCATTGCTTTTGAGGTTAGCGCACAAATTCATTGGCTAATGATGTATGCGGCGCAATTCTTGCTAACTTCTGCATGAAGTTTTATAGTAAATTTAGGCGGGAAAAACCCTCGAATTTTGAATTCTAACAGGTTGGTGCAAATGTCGTTGATGGTGACGGTTGAGTTGACTGCTGACACGGCGATCATCATGCTGTAACTGACGGTTTGGCTATTTGTCAGGCAAGTGAGGACCACGCGCGCGTGGTAACCGTCACTCCGAGAATTCCCGCCTTACGTGGCGATGGATGATTGGTTACGCACGCGGTGATCTCGACACTTTTACCCATCGCATTAAATGCGATGGGTATATATATTCGATGGTAGTGAGAGAAATCCATTATCTTCTCTTTGCATTCTTCTCGTTTCTCTCTCCGATCTCCATCTGTTCTTCACATCTTCAAGAATTTCTTCATAAGTCTTCAAGTTTCCCAGAAAATTAGAAGAATCTTCATCTGACTTTTATTATTCTTATACACATGGCTGAAGAAGAAGTGGTCCAAGTTGAAGAAAGTGTCGGACATGTCCTTGTTCTTAAATGGGATCAAGGTTTATTCGAGCAACTGGTTAGAGGTTTCCAGTTTCCGGCAGAGTGGGAAGCCCGATACCCTCAACAAGGGCAAACGGCAGCCGATGCACCACCGGGTTATATTACTCTTTCCGCTGATTTCTTTCTTGAAGGCAACTTTCGTTTGCCGGCCACCCACTTTTTGGCCACAATACTGCACTTTTATGGTTTTCACATTTCACAGATGAGTCCCATGGGGATGGTTAGGGTTCGACACTTTGAGTTCCTCTGTAGATCCCATGGGCTCGAGCCTGACATTGAGAAGTTCAGGGCGATGTATCAGTTGATCAGGAACATGGGCTTTTATTTTTCGCTTCACGGAACGTAAAGAAAATCTTGCTGAACCCTCCTAAAAGTTTCCATGATTGGAAGATGAAGTTTTTCTTCATCCGAGAGGAGGTTATGTCAATTGCGATGATATTCCGGGAGTCTGATGAGATTGTAAATGAGGATGTCCCTGTGCCAAAGAAGGAGGCATGGTATGTGCGCTTGACTGGGACACCCAACAGGATCTTTGGTGAGCAGGTGCTCGTTGCTGTAGGCTTGAGTGATAGGTGGCCTGCGCACAGTGAGGAGGTTCCAGTTTTGTTGCTTAACGGTGAAGGTATGTCTTGACCCTTTTGTTCTTTACTTTAATGATATTAATGCCTGATCGTTATTTCTTGACGCAGTTGTGCAACCGTATCAAGCTGCTTTTACAACCTTTGGTGGAGCTATGGGCATGCGCCCCTTGCAATTAGGCGAGGCGTACTGGTATGAGCAGATCAAGGACAACTTCTTGTACCCTTCTGCTGGAATCTTTGCCAATCCTCCCACTGCAACTGAAGGTGTGCATCTTCCCAACCCGAGGCCCTTGCGGGCTATGACTTCCGTTGGGAAAGAGATTCTTTATCTTTCCAGCGATGAGTCTGTAGGTTCGTCGAATGGGGAGCTAAGTTCCTGGTCTAACATCTTTGCAGCTGTCGTTGCTCAGGGGATAGCCAATGCTATTCCAGCAATACTTGCTGCTGCTCTAAATCCGGTTGAACCTCAACAAACTGAGGAGAAGAAGAAGAAAGCTGCGACCAAGAAGAAGATTACGAAGAAGGTGATAACTCTTGATACTGGAGCGACCAGTAAGTAGGGCGGGAGTAGCCATGCAACTGCTACGGCTCATGATAAAGGTACTCTTCGATTTCAACAGAGTAACCTTGAGGATTATGTTGTCGCTAGTGACTCACTAGAGGGTTTGTCCCGTATAGGTGAGAAGAAGAAAAGCAGCGCGACTGCATCTAAGAGTTCCGGGAGTGCTGGGTCCCGGGCTCTTGAATCGAGCGAGACTCCGTAGTTAATCCAGGTGGATGAAGAAGAAGAAGAAGAACATGAAGAAGAGGAAGCTGCTAAGTTAATAACCCGGAAAAGGTCGAGAGAGGAAACTGCTGCTGGGGCCGAGCCAGCGTAGAAGGCTGTTGGAGGTCCAACTATCGGGAAGCAGAGTAGGTTGTGCTCCCTTTACAAGTTTTCACCAGGTTAGTATTATGAACCTCATGTTTCATGTTTTCTCCCTTGGTAAATTCCTTGACACTTTAACTTCTGCAGAGGCTTTGAAGAAAACCCCTGAGAAGGTTAAGGGTGTTGAGCTGGAGAAACCGAAGGAGCCGGTGCCCAAGAAGACGAAGTTCATCATCAAGCCTCCTAGAACTACTGAGAAGGAGGTTGAGAAGACGATTGAAGAGCCTGCGGGTAATGTGGTTCCTGAGAAGGAAAAAACGAAGGAGACCGAGACTACTACTACCACCCCGCATGACGACGCGCAGGGTCCGGAGGTCGTTCGTATCACAGGGCTTGACCAACCCTTCAAGAGAAAGGAACCTGAAGTTGTAAAGCCCACAGAACCTGCGCAGCATGACGCCCCCACCCAAACTGTACAAGTAACATCTGTTGCTGGGGGGTCTGATGCCATTGTGCCGGAGCAGACAGCGAACAGAGACACTACTGCTGCTGCGGCTGGTGCAGGTGCTGGAGGTTCTGGCGCGGCTGGCCAGAAGGGTGCAGAGAGCAAAGGGTCAATGCCACGAAACCCCATAGGTGCGGAGGATACCTTGGGGGATATCTATTATAAGACTTATACCGAAGAGCAATGTGGCGAAGCTCCGCACCAGCCTGTTTGGTGTTTGAAGCAAAAGGATACGTTTGTCGAGTTTGGGGCCTGCCGGGATTGGTACTTGGGTTCTTTTCCTCCCGGAGAAGTGAACAGGCAAAGTGCACGCACCCATGAGGGGTTGTATCGCGCATATGTTGTTGGGGAAGCTAACGCTCATTCTGCCAATCACCAGATTGTGCGCGAGTGGCGCACAATGTGTAACGAGCGAACTAGTTGGGAGAAGTATCGGGAACACCTGCTGAAAGAAGTCCAAGACTTCGAACAAATAAAAAATGTATTTACAGAGGAGAAGGCCTCCTTTGAGGCGGAGAAGAAGGCAGAAGAATGGGGTCGCGAGGGGTTGAAGAGCAAGCTCCAAGTTGCTGAAGAGCTTTTGTCGAAGGAGCGCGCGGAATGGAAGAAGGTATGTGAGAAAGATAACCAACGCATGTATGTTGCGCGCTCCGCAACTCTTAAAGGGGAGGTTGAGGAAGCTCAAGCAGACAAAGGGCGTGTTGAGGTCCAACAAACTTAACTCTTTTTCCCCTTATATTGCTTTACTTATCAAAATATTTCTAACTCCTTATTTCAACGCTTGTAGGTTGAGTTGAATGCGCGGGTTGAGAATAAGGATAAGGAGTTAGCTGCAAAGGATGTGGAGATTGCAGAGTTGAAGCGTCGATTGTTTGAGGCTCACGATAAAAATGAATCATTAGAAATCGATCTTGAGGCCGAGAGGGTGAAGGCTGAGACTGCCGAAGAGGCGAAGAAAAAGGCCGAGGAGGCACGCGACATCAGCACTTCTGCCCTGAATGTGGCTCAGAATAATTACGTTGAGTCGTTGATACGCTTGTTTCTGAGTCCGAGTGGATGCGCAGTAGAGGGGTAGCTGCGGTGAGTTTCTCCTCTTTGCCTTTGGTTTATGCTCATTGTTGACTTTTGATTTCATACTTTTCTTGTTTTGTATAGATTGCCAACTCTGTATTGAATGCTACTGAGCTGGATGAGGCTGTTGCTGCGCTGACCGATGCCGCGCATGCTGTTGGGCACCGTGGTGGTTATCTGGAGTATGCTCATCATGTCGAGGAAGCGCATAGCCAGCCGTTTGATACTCGTCACTGCTCCATTACTGATCAAGCTGACTCTATGCTTTCTCGTGCTGAACATGTTTATGACCATCTTTCATTGCCAGTTATGGAGTTGGTCACTGATGCATTAAAGCATGATGACTGGATTGCATGGCTGAAGTCTATCCTTGATCCTCCAGAGACTGTGGAGTTAACAGATGAGGAGGGGGAAGCCGGCGGTGATGGTGATGGTTATGAATAGATGGTAGTATTTATAGGATGTTGCCTTGTAATGTTTCATATGCTTAGCTCATGTAAACGCTGCGCGGTTGCGCTTTTTGAGTGGAAGATAATATGTTTCTTTTTATTCTTGTCAAGTTACAATTATTGCATTCTTGCTAGAAACTTTGTTTAAATTAGCTCGAATAAATGTAAGTGTGGCCCGTTTATGAGTGTTGTTGCCCGGTCTTGCGCTTATGCTCGCGGAGGACCTTGGAGGCTTAACTCAAGAGCTCGTAATTTACTGAAGTGTTTTCGTGCTAATCAAAAGTTTAACATGCATTTGTAACGTAAAAAGGCACATGATGATAAATCATAAGGCATAGCAAACGTTTGTATTAAGTAGCTGGAAACAGGCGCAAGGCCAACATACATAATCGAAAGAAAAGGCGCGTGGCCAACATAAATAAGTAAAAAGGCGCATGGCCAACCTAACTAACTGCAAAGGCGCGTAGCCAACCAAACATTTAGAGTGATCACATGTAGAACTTGCGCAGTTGTTGCGCGTTCCATGTCCGAGGGACGATGTGGCCATCCAAGTTGCACAACTTGTGTGCCCCTTTTCCTAGCACCTCATGTATCAAGTATGGGCCTTCCCATTTCGGTGCTAGTTTTCCGGGGCGCTCAGCATTGGAGGCTTCGTTGTCCCTGAACACGTATTCTCCTGGAGTGTAGGTACAAATGCGCACCCTTGCATTGTAGTACCTCTCCAATTGGGTCTTATACTTGGCCTCTTTGATTCGCGCGATTTCGCGCCTTTCTTCGAGCAGGTCCAAGTCTAAGTGGCGCTCTGCATCGTTGTCAATCTTGTTGACTGCTGATAAGCGCGGCGAGGGAAGGCCTATTTTAGCTGGGATAACCGCCTCTGAGCCGTAGACAAGGCTAAAAGGGGTTTCGCCATTGCTTGTTTTTGGCATGGTTCGGTGAGCCCACAAAATACATCATAGGTCTCAAGTGATAAACCCCTTAACTTTTCTTTCAATTATCATTATGTTATTTCATTCTAACGGGTCAGATTGCAGGTTACGTTTTACTGCTTGCAGCTACTATTTTACAATATTGTGACACATGATTATGGTAACCACCTATATGTGTCCATTTAACAGGAGAATTTGCAAGTAATATTGACAGGTAAGGCTGCAACCGTATAACATATTGTTGTATAAATCTTAAATAATCGCATGATCCATTTCCTTGATTGCATTTCGCCCTTTGTAACAGTTGAAACTACATGTTATATTTCGTAGGCAACTATAACTAATGTATGATAACGGCTTAGATAGGAGACATTATTTAGTTGTTACTACACCAAATATAATCTGTCTGTTAGATTAAATTTATTATTAGTTACATTTAATTCGACTTTTAGCATGTGAATACTGTAATGAATCAAATCGATTCTAACCGAATCCCAGTCGCTGCACGCGGGAAGAATAGCACTAGTAATAATAATTGATTAGTAATTAGTGGTCACCGATATTCTAAACGGAGCCAACCATAGTTGGTCCTGGGTGCAATATTGCCATTGGATGGTGCCCCAAATTGACTAGACAATGTGCTTCCCTACTTGTCCCACATTAAACTTGTCAAGTTGGTTATCTTTCAACCAACCAACTTGTCACCACTAAATGTGTTATTTTCAGTTTTAATAGAACTAATGAGATTCTCTTGTGTAAGGGGTGAAATTCGGTATACGTATAAAACATAAAATAATGTCTATAATAGTATTAGACTTGATTAAATAAAAGTTACAATTATAAAGTTGTGACTTGTGAGTCAAAAAGTTACGTTACGGCACTGTACCGCTTCTATTCGGGTAGGGGAAAAAATACTAAAATATACTCGTATTAAAACCAAAAACGATAAATTATATACTGATTTCGATGTTATTCTAATTGTATGAGTTCCGTTCGGGAACTTTTTATGTGTATTACAAAATACAAAAAACAAAAGTTTCTAGTCATCTATTGGTAGGTGTTTTCCCTCACAAAAATAATATGTATCGAAATCTTTGCAAGTGTAACATTAATGATTTTTAAGTGTAAAAAAGGAAAAATTACTTTTTAGTCCTTGTTTTATAGTGGTTTCAACCACCCGAGTTCTAAATCAACATGTTTAACGCCCTGAATCTCTAAGCGCTTTTTTTTTACATTTTGAGTCTAATTTTTTAACTCCGTTTGGAAATTTCTGTTAGTTTCTAATAAAAAAGACTAAAATGCCCCTATATTTAAAAAATATAGAAGTACTAATAAATAACAAACCTTATCTCACTTTTACAAACACTCAAACCCACTCATCTCTTTCTCTCTCTCTCTCTCTCTATATATATATATATATACATATATATGTCTCTAAACACCACCAAGAACCATCATACACCACCATACAACACCTCCTCCTAGCACCCAGAACCACCTCACCTGTAGGTTGTAACCATACACCACCATCACCACAATAAACCACCTCTGGCCCACCTCCGACAGCACCATCACCACAATAAACCACCGCCATACACCACCTCCGACACCACCATCACCATACACCACGCACGACCCACCTCCGACAACACCATCAGTAGAATAAACTACCACCATTGCCCTACCTCCGACAACACCATCATCACCATCAAAGCCGCTACCACTGAAACCCTAAAACTGCCACCACAAAACCCTAAACCAACATCACCGCCGTCACCATCAAAGCCGTCACCACTGAAACCCTAAAACCGCTTTGTAACACCACGGAAAAAAAACGTGTCCAATTATGTAAAGACACGTGTCCTAAACTCTAATTATGTGAAAGATTGAGTTTGAAGGACTAAAGTTGTCAAACAGTGAAATTATGTGTCCAGAGGGACTAAAAGTGTCAACATGCCAAACTTGAGCCTCTGAATTACCATACGTGAAGAATATATTCTTGAACGAGTGATCAATTGAATATAAGAAGCCGTTTGTGAAAGTAATCGGAAGATTATAAAACTACAAGGGTTAAACGTGTCAACATGTTAATTCTAACCTCTGAGTGACCTTTTAACAAACCCGAGGCTTCGAAATATTCAAATATACTCTCAAGAATAAGTAATATAAAGTTCACATGGTTTCGAGATCGTTAAGTATGTTTTCAAGACTTTGGGCTATAAGTGTCAACTTGACGAAACTTGCATTTATAGTGATAATTAACGAACCCGAACCTAACGAAGTTTGTTTATACATCCTTGAGCCTCAATAAACTAACTACAAGGGCCTTACATGTCAAAAAGAAGGTTAAATAGGGTTTAAATGGGCCAGGGACTGTTTCTGCCATTTCAGAAAATTGTTTAAACTAGTTACCAGGTCTACGCGGCCCGCGTAAGACCCCTCTTGACACTTACGCGGCCCGGCTGAAAGTTACCAGTGCAGAAAGTGAATGACAGGTGCAGGTTTTTCAAGTTTAACCGACGTAACCTCAATTGTATCGATTCTATGGGCTGTAAGTCAGTCATGATAAACCACTAGGACACCTGGGGTGATCCTAGGGCCTCCCTTAACAGCTGCAAATGATCCTAGAGCTTGCAATTTAGTATATAAAGGACCTTAGTTCATAGTTCATGAACTCACTCATGCAACAATTTCAATTACCTCACTTCTGGAGCTTGCAATCAGTAGGAGAGGAATACCAAGTGTAGAAAAGATAGCAAGGACCATTAGTAAGAGTCTTATTACCTGTTTAGTCGTTTTAATTAGCTTAATAACCGAAAAGTCAAACTTATCGTAATTAAGTTTTGACTTTCGGTTTAATCACAAATGGTCCAGCCACTGACCGAAACGAAAGTGGTTATGGAACCATATTAAGGTAGGTGATTAACCCTTAAAAGGGTACCTCCTAATTATTTCGTTTGACTAGTTAATCGTCGGGTCAAACTAGTTTGACAAAAAGTCAAACTGGACAGCAAGTTAAAAATTGAAGTAAATTAATTAAACAGAGGTTCTAAATTATATTTTAACATTCTAATGACTTGGTAATTAATATTAGAACATGTTTTATCAGTCCTAACCCGACAATTATCAGTCTAAGGTCAATTTATAACCGAAAGTCGCAAAAGCTTGACTTTTGCTTTGACTTTCAGTTCTGACCCATCCAAGTTTAACTCTCCCATGTTTTAAGCTTCCATTAGAACCACATTACTCAGTAGTATAACCCTCTGGAGTTATAGTGCATGGTTCTTAGTGGTTTGAATTATATGCTCTTGATCGTTAATATGCTTATAAATGCCATAAACGCCCTTTTGACACACAAATCTGTTTTTTAGAAATGTGAGAGGACAAAAACCTTTGTTACTAATTTATAAACTTGTCCTAAAAATTTGACATCAGTTGGAGGTCTAGATTAGGATTTATGCTCAATAGCGTAATTAGAAAGCTTTTTATTAATTAAACGGCGTAATTAGTATAAAGCCTATCTAAACCCAAATTTTGACACCAAACTTTTTACCCATGGATATAATATAATATAATATTTTGATATTTTTAAAGATTTTTAATTATTTTTAAACTGGTCATATCATAGGGTTCTAGCTTTAATTCGGTAATTGTTGATTATACTCTTTTCTTGAATAAAATGAGTTTTACATAATATTTTGATACCAAACTCTTTGCTACTGATTCTATATGATAAATAAAATATTTTGAACTTTATAAACTGATCAAAAACTCAGATTTCCTATTATGACCCGAAAATCGCTTAAAATCGACTTTTACGCGTTTTAAGCGCATAGTATGGGTTAAAACTATTTTTAACATATAAGACTTGATACCTACTGTTGTTTTTAATAAATTTCTATACTTTAACAGTAAGCAAAAGTTTTAAACTCAGATTTCCAAAATTGACCTTTAAAGCTTATGTGAAATTACCAAAATGCCCCTTCGGTGCATAATTGGTTATAAAGGATAAATTTCACATATATGCAATACCCTACTGATATAACTTATTAAATTAAATATTTTTACTGATTTCAAAAGACAAGAACTTCAGTTTATTATAAAATCTCTTTCATACAACAACAACAACAACCATACCCAGTAAATCCCACAAATAGCAAAGCTATTTATAGGGTCTGGGGAGGGTGGGATGTAGACAGACCTTGCCTCTATCCCTAGGGATAGAGAGGCTGCTTCTAGAGAGACCCTCGGCTCCAAAACGAACAACATGCCAACACACCAACTCAAACAATATAGAAATAACATACAACATCATTTGGACATAATATAATGTAAATAGGAAGCCACCAATACCAAGAAAGTGATTAGAGTGACACAATATAATGTAAATCGTGTATAATAGCATACAACATCATTTGGACATAAACACAAGAAGACAATTACTGGTAAAGTAAATTTAAGAATAAGAAAGACCTACACCCCTAAAAAACACCTAGGACCTTACTGCAATATCCTCTAGAAGTCCTTAACCCTAATCCTACGCCTCCACGAGGTCCTATCTTGGACCATGTCCTCAGAAAGATGCAACTCTAGTAAATCATGCCCAATCTGCTCATAAGTAATAAAATTACCAAAATGCCCTTTCGGGACTTATATTGGTTTAAATTACTTTTTGGGCATATATGTTAACATCCTACTGATGTATTAACATATTTTAAGCATAATAACAATTAAGACCTGTATATAATTCATTTGGTTACCTGTTACGCGTTCGGATCGGTTTATGTGACTAGTTTACCTATAATAGCCGAAACGGGTTTAACCTTATCATTAAATCCTCAATTTCCAGAATGTGATTAGTTTACCCATATTATACAAGTATCCAAGCTTGTCGGGTCTAAACTAGATTCTATTCCGGTCTCCGCTTAATCTAGCGTTTAGAACCGTAAAGTTTCTTTCTAGCTAGCCGGTCTAAGTCCTTGACTTAACTAAAGGCCCGTTAGCACCCTAATAGGTTATTAAACCTTCTATACAGATTAAGTAGCATCCAGTAGAAGGTGTCATTATACAGCTTTAGGATTTACGGCTGAGTTACTTTCACCTTCGAGCTCAGGTAAATACTTTTAACTTATTTTCCCTATACGGGCTTGGGATATGGTATTATAATAATACCACTTGGTCGGGTATGAAATCATTTAATCGGATTGTGATTAATAAATTTACATAACCCGTTTTAATCTGTCTTGTTTGATAACATAAACATTGGGGGTTAATTCGACCGTGTCCTGGATATCCTCAGCTCATTTCATTTGAAAATGGCCACGACCTATGCACGGGGTGTAGGCATACACCTGACAGATGCAAATGCTAAAATATAAACCCACATGTTGTGGATAACTCCTTTGTGGGTTCTATAAGTGGTGAGTCGGTTAATCACGACTGGCTTCCAACTGGCCCCAATTGTAAGACAAACATGTAAATCTGTATACAAGATTATCTTTAAATAATTGTCCCAAGTTATAAATGATTTGTGCCATGTGCACTTAAATAAATTTTATAAATACTTTTCAAAAGAGTCAGTTAATTGTATTTACCAGTGTAAACTGACGTATTTTCTTAAAGGCTGATTGACAGGTACCTCTCGTAATAGGCTGGAGCTATTAGGTGTCATAAGAGGATCTTGCAAATCCATAGATACCTGAAATTTGTTATTTTGTTTCTTTGTAACTATTTATGATCCGCCTGCGGATCTTATTACATTCCAGTCTATATATTCTTTCACTCGGACACTCATACATTATGGTTTGTAATAGTTTATTCACCAAGCCTTCCGCTGTGCTATTATATTGTGTATATTGACTATGATGATATCAACTACGTCACGATACTCCCCGCCGGGCCCACCGGTAATATGCAGAAATATCGGGGTGTGACACGCTTCCACTAAAACCCTAAACCGACATCACCGTCGTCACCTCTCCGACTAGATCTGGTGGTGGTCTCGATTGTTTATATTTCTATTTCTATCATGTTAGTTGAGTTTGTTGGTGGTCTTGACTGTTTATAGTGATCTCGATAGTGGTGGTTAACGGTGTAGAAGGTGGTGATAATGGTGGAGGTGTTGTTTGCAGGTGGTTTGGCTGTCAATGGAAGGTGGTGATAGTGGTGGAGGTGCGGTGGCGATGGTGCTGGCGCAGTGGTGTTAACGGTGGTGGTAGGGTTCTAGATGATGAGAAAGAGAGGAGGATGGATAGGTGTGTGTGAAATGTTTGTGTGCAGGTATGTATAATAGTATATGTAATTTATTTTATATATAATATTAAAATCTTTATGCATTAGACACTTGTACCTTATACTTTTGTGCATATAAGGGTTGTACTTTTGTATAAATGACTAAATTGCCCTTCTTTTTAAAAGACTTAGCGGATGGTGTTAAAAAATTGGACTCAAATGATTACAAAATAAGCGTTTAGAGACGCAGGACGTTAAATATTCTGATTTTGTACTCAAGTGCTTAAAACCACTATAACACATACACTCAAAAAGTAATTTTCCCTGTAAAAAAATATTATTCAAAAAGTAATGAAAGTTAAGAAAAATAGAAAAGAAACTGAGATAACGTATCACGTCCAGGTCACAAATAATATATTTTGCTGCTACATAATCTGTAAATTATTCAAGTATATTTCAGTTGAAGTTTTATATCAACATCTATCAAATATGAAAGTGTGTCCGATAATATTACAAAGATTGATATAATTAATTGTTTGTCTTTAATTAACATTATAATATATATTTTTTTAATTAACATTATCAATATATAAATTTAACAACCTTAATTTGACAATATTCATAGTGTAACTTTCATTTAAGTAAAGTATATGGATGGTTCTTGATTTACCGAATTTTAAGATTTGTTCTCTAGCTTTCCAAAAGTTCACGAATGGTCTCTGTGATTTGCACTTTCTAACACATTTCATCCTAACCAACAAATTTAAAGATTTTAGCATTTTTAAGCTATGGATTACAAAGTACAAACCACAGAAAGCATACATGCACTTTTGGAAAACGTTTAAATGCGTTATAAATTGCAAACCACATTGGTCATCTATGTACTTTTAAAAAACTAAGAATCAAATCCAAAATTTTGATAAACCATAGGAACTATCAGTGTAATTTATTTTTTCATTTTTTAATCTTATCATAAAACATATTGTTTTGAAGTTTGGAAAATTTTTTCTTAAATTTGCCATTGTGATTATTGTAATTTTATTTTTTTAGAGTTTTTATTTATTGTTTTTTTTTCAAATAATTGTCATATACCCCCTCAACTTAAATTAAGTGTATTAACCATCTCACTTATTTTTTCCCAATGTGGTTAATATATTTTTTATGATTTTCGATCAATGTAAAACATGACTTTATGTTTTGGGTTTACTTGAAAAACTTTTATTTAATGAAACAATAGTAAATAATGAAATCGTAAACAATACCGAGTTGTGTTAACATAATGTATTTTTTCTGTCGTAAACAATACCGATTGTGGGTACTATACTAATACTGAGACAAACTGGACCGATACCGACCGGACAACATCATGTATTATTGGAACCGGCGTCTGTATCAATTTTATAGTTTTCATTGATGAAACGTATTTTTTTCTTTTTAAATGGAGTTAATTACATAGTTAGTCCTTGTGGTTTGCACAAAGTAACATACTTAGGTACTAATAGTTTAAAATAACATTCTAGGGTATTAACTTTTCATTTTGTAACGTTTGGGGGTATTAAGCTTATTTGTAGGCTTAAAATCACATTCTGTTAGTACCTAAGTATGTTATTTTGTGCAAACCACAGGGACTACCTATGTTACTACCTTAGAAGTTAATACCTCCAAACGTTACAAAATGAAAAGTTAATACCCTAGAAGGTGATTTTAAACTATTAGTACCTAACTATGTTATTTTGTGCAAACCACATGGACTAATTATGTAATTAACTCTTTTAAATGTAATATCCTATAAAATTACAAATATATTGTTGCGACACGTTTCTTTTAATCTGTATTTTGATATAAACTGTATTTAAAAATGAACCGTCTCAAACCATGAGCATAAGTCACTCGTTACAAATGACTCATAAAAATTGATGATAAAATTAATGTTCAATTTACTTTTTCAAGATGTGGGTTATATGGTCAATCATTGAACAAAAAATTTTAATGCCTATATGAACCCTTGATTGCTACATTTTGTTTTATGGAGAAAAAGAGAGAATAGATTATTTAGAAAGAAAGAATATTAGATTCAAAACTCAAAAAGAAAAAGAGAAAAATCTTATCCTAGGAAATCAAACCTTCAATTATTGCCAACTTCTACGTACCATAATCATCAATCTCCCAATCTAATCTCGTCCAACCAAATCATTTGCGGGTACCACATCTCTATTTTACTTTTTAATTTACTTTAAGAACTACTTGAAAATATACAATGTTTGGTTTTATAGATTATTTTATTCACTTAAGTGAGATGCAATTTAATCATTAAAGAAGCTTCAAAATTAGTTTAAAGATTTTAATAATTGGATCTAACACCCAAGTGAGATGAAAATTAGAAGTAAAAACCGTACCAAGTTGACGGATTAATAAGGTAACGATTTTCAAGTTGACGAGTTGAATTAATGAACTCAAATATTACATCCGTGGTATAGAATCAAATAAAAAAACTTCTAAAAATAACAAAAGTACAAAAGCTCCTAAAAAAACATCACTATAACAAAAAAAAAAAACAAAAAAAAACCCTAAACACACACCACCACCGAAAAACCTAAACCCTCACCCCCTCCCCCTCCCCCCCCCCCCCCCCCCCAAAAAAAAAAAAAATTGCCCTGGGGGAAGGGGGGTTTAGGTTTTTGGGTGGTGGTGGGGTGGGGGTGGGTGTTTAGTTTTTGGGTGGTGGTGTAGTGCGTTTAGGTTTTAGCCTTTTAGGTTTTTGGACACTTGTCACTCTATAATGTCTTCTTACAATTCTTATTTTTAGGAGCCTTTGTATAATAAGTTAACCCTCACATACGTATTTATTTTCGTTAACGATATAAACCCCATATTGGCGAACATAAATTTGTTTAGTCTAAATACGATATGTATAATTGTTTTACGTAAACGAGTCAAGGTTATATTTAAACTGTAAACGGGCTTCCAATGTTTGTGAGTTCTAAATAGGTTGTAATAAACGAATTAAACAGCCTGTTAATAGATTGATGAGTTTACACCATAAAATACATATATTTATTTTAGTTCAAAGGAGGTTGACTGGTTGATTTGTTTAAGTAAGGGTTATTGGATCTGATTACCCTCAACTATTCGCTATTGGCCACTAGGACTCTCAACTTTGACTTTGGCTCCCACCATTCCCAACTTAACACATAGTATGTCATGACACCCCTTCGTTAACTAAACACTAACTACATTAGTTTTTTATGCTAATGTGGCCAATATTTTATGACGTGGCCAATATTTGATGTATCATACGTGTCTATTATCATCCAATGTGGTATGTTGACTTGTAAAAGGATTCATGAACACCTTATAAAAACCCCAAAATCATAACATATCAAACCCTAGAATCCCTTAGCAAAATCAAACTCAATGAAATTAAAAAAAAATTGTTTCAGGAATATAATAGTTTAACAATGATTATTAGCCACGTGACATTCACCATTTTCATTACTATCAACACACTCAAACAAAACTTCAATTGTTTTCTCATTCACTAGTGAAGAACACAACATGAACTTCACTTATCTGACTTTTCTCATGTCTCCAGGTCTCGTCATTTCCTGAATCACCTTCTGGAGCTCTGACGTCAGCAATGGAGAAACAGTTCTGTATCTGAAGAATCGGGATCCAATTCAACCTACAACAGTGTGCGACGGCGAAAACGGTCTCCTAATCACGTCTTCCAGCCTCCAATTGTGAAAGATGGCCGCACAGAGCGTCAATGAGCGCATTCGCTGCCGCCAACTCTCCTCAGAACCACGAGATGATTACGTCTTTGGCGTATGCTTCTAGCAACATCATCAGTTGTACGGGAATTATCATCGGAACTTGATCGGACGATTTTTGAGTTCGTATAATTATTACTTCCTAAAAAACTAGGGGTCGGATCCAAGTGACTTTTGTTTAGAAATAGTTGCTTTCTTAACATATGCTAGAGAATTATTGACGACTGTCGTAAAGGTCAATCAAAAACCTAATTAAACTACGTAGATAGCGTAAGTAGGGTATCGTATCCACGGGGAATTTGTGGTCAACGTAAGAGAATTTAATTAAAAACTAAACTATCTAAATTGGGGGTTTAGTTGTTTGATTGCAAAGAAAACACGATTTGTCATGAAAAGTGTTATCAGATTAAGGAGTAACCTCCACCCGGAATCCCGAATACCCATTTTAACACAAAAATCCGTTTACTGATTCGAAACACCACATAGACATGACCTTGGAATTAATGATTTTGATTAATTATCAAGGATAGTTTTTAACATTCACCATGCAACCTAACAATCCATTTAATTGTATCAACTACCCGCCAATTTACCAACCCGCTAACAACGAAAGGAAGTTGCCAATACGCTTAATAAACGACTAGTAATTCAAATACAATAAACGTTTATCAAGAAACCAACATAAGTAGTCAAGTTATACTAGTTTACAAGAATCAGAAAACCACGTAAACGTTCATCCGGGCGGAAGTCACTGAGAGTTTGAGCCGCTCATGGTAGTCGTTACCACATCAGTTGTCATCCTGAATTGGTTGGACTTCATTGAATGGCTTGAAAGATGAAGAATGATGCTCCCAATTCGTCCTAGCTATTGATCTTGACGGCTAACATTTTGTAATTATCAGAGGTCCCCTAAAAATCATGACCTGATTGATTTAAATCAGATTTCCCTTCTTGAATTATGCCGCGCGTAGCGGACGTAAACAAACACACCCCCGCGTGTCGTGGGGGTCATTAATTGGACCGACTTCCATATATCAAGCCGACGTAACTTTGGTGTTTCCCAGCGTGTCGCGAACACTTCCCCCAAATCTCTTGCGTGTCGCGGGGCTATGCATGTTGACCGACTTGACTTTTATTCTTTCAATGTTGACTTAGTGTCCAGGCGGGTCACGGTAGTAATTGTTCTTGCTGTCGTGTGTCGCTAAAGGTATCTATGTGTGTTTCTTTCATTTCAAGTCTTGTATTAACTCGTCGAATCCGTTTTAAGTTCGTTCTCTCTCGTTTACTTTCGTTAACCCTTTAGATCTCCTGTTAAACAACAAAATACCCAAAACACTATAAGTATCTAACAAATATTAATTAACATATCTATCACGCTAAAAACTGACACGAACTATATAAAATACGACTTATTTTGACCCGACATCAGTTATTCTCAAGAGCCCTTAGGTTACGGAGGATACCTTCCGGTACTAAGGTAGATGGCTCTGTGTTTGGAGAAGTTACTTCTTTTTTAATATTGAGGGATTGGTATAAATATACAGTTTTGTTCCAGGTCCATTCCCCCACAGATCATACAACAAGTGTCGTATGAAACATTTTGATAAAAACCCTCACTTTCTTTGCACAAGACGGATGGTTCAGATTCATATGGAAAAGAAGAAGATGGTTAAAAAGTGTTTGTGGTGTGCACGTCTTCAATTGGGTGTGTAAATGATTTTTCTATAATATATGTGGAGTTGGTGTTTTGAAAATTGCAATCATGCTCGAAATGGGGGCCTACACAATTTCTATACAATATATCACAAGACGTGCGTGTTATCACACCCCAACCGATGGCGGAATCATCGGGGCGCGGCACTAGGCGAATCAGATTGCTCAAGAGAATCCATAACAACTATTATGTGACAATATTTTTAATACGTTTAACATCCCATACTATCAAACAAAATATCCACAAACATTCATACAGATATCAAAATCTCTCAAACAAAACTGATCCGACAACCTAGATTTTATTTGGTGAGTTTCTAGACTTCCTATCTTGTTTGCAGCGTAACATCCAATCAACCTGTCACATACGTTAAAATAAAAGTCAATACATAAAGTAAAGGTGAGTACACAAGTTTGGCATAAATACAGTATAAAAAGTGTTTACGCATAACCAGCATGTAACACGTAACGGGCGATGCATGTAAACTACCAACAATAATACAACCTAACCACATGACTGCGAGTAGAGTATGCGCGACACATGTTCACCAAAGTGAACACATGAAGTAAAGTATGTGATCCTTAGCAACCCCTAACAAAACAGGTGCTGAGTCCAAACTATAGTACTATCATTGCTAAAGGTGGTCTGGCAATAACATTGTGTAAGCATAGCAACAAGCATTCAACAAATCACGTATACATGCGGGAGTGGTTAGCATTTATGAAGTGTTTGCGTTGTGTGCTGTGTTTTAATAGAGAACGTATGTAACACCCAAAAGTGCGTTAAACGAAAAATGGGTTCGAGTATACTCACAGTGCGTGTCCTAATCAAGAAACATGATCCTCAATGGATTGAAGGGAGCGCCGGATCAGCCTGCGTACGGGAACAGAAGCGTAAGTCCTCCAAAGTGATGAAATGGTTGAAAATCGGAGTGTTGGTGGGAACAGAAGCTTCATACGAAGCTGGTGCCATCGTACGAAGGTGGGTCTTCGCAAGCGTGGGGCTTCCGTTGTCCAAAATCGAGTGTCTTCGCTTCTGTCTTCGGAAAATCGAGTGTTCATCCCTCCAAACTTAAGCTATTCATTAACTTAGAGTCGGAGAGGTCTTTGGTTAAGTCGTGAGTGAGAATCAGGTTGTTAGGTGCGAAGTCAGTGCCTTCGTATGAAGCCATGAGTGCCTTCGTACGAAGGTAGTGCCTTCGTACGAAGCTGGGCTTCGTACAGAATAGTCCAGTTCACAAACGTGGCTGTTCTTGGCGTATGGAGATGCATTTCTACCTGAATCGGACGTGTTTTCGAGTCCTTTTCAAGCTGGTTTCGACACTACCTCGTTCCACTATTCAGTGAACGAAATACATGCCGTTTTAGGTCCATTTTAGGGTGAAAATCAAGTTTAAACAGGCTTAAAAGAGTTTTCATTTAAATCTAACACTTGTTAAGTGTAAAATTAGTAGATTTCTAACTTGGGAAACCGAAGCTAGGCCCAATACACTCGATTAAGTGTAGATTTATGATAAAACAAGAAGATTTGATGAAGAGTTTTTGTAAAAACATAGAAGTTATGATGAAAAGATGAAGTTCAAGTAAAAAGATGAAGTTTAGTTGGAAAACATAAGAGTTTAGATGAAAACGAAGTGATTCTTGTGGAAAATCGTAGTGGAAACATTGTCTAATCGAATCAAACTGTTAAATCTTACTTGAAAACGGTCGGACAACAATTCGGCAGAGTTTCGACTCAAAAGGCAACAAGTGAATGAAATGGAGAAGGGGCTTGGCTATTTATAGAGTGGTTGGGTTCGAACAAGCAGCATTCGTTCGAAGTAGCTGCCTTCGTACGAGGCCAGCTAGCTTCGTTCGAAGTTGCTATTTTGAGTGGGAACTCCTCGTTTCGCGTGTAGGATGCTCGTTTAATGTGTTTTGTTATGTTAGTTAGTATTGGTATTCTAAGTATTTTAGCGTAACATTGTGTTTCGGGTCGCGTTGCGTTTTAGAGTGATAAATCGAGTTGTGCGAGTAGCGTTGAGTTTGCGTTGCGATAGCTTTTTCAAGTAAACAACACACATAATGAGCACACACAAGTAAAGCATATAAAAACACACAGCATAACATTACTACTACTAATAACAGCGTTTGCGATTTAGCGTGTTAGTCGTGATAAGCTTATGCGGGGGCGTATGGTAACCAAACAAACACACTCGGCAATATATATAGCACAATTCTCTGTAATTCGTGTTGCGTAAGTGTTTACGAATATAAAGTGTTTAAACGTGCAGCGGTGCGGTGTGATGAAAATGTATTTAGTATAACATAACCGTTTATTTATATCGAATCTCGGAATACAAGACGGTTACAAGTCGAAGCAAAAGCAAACGGGTAACAATCCTAAAAGTCGGGTTGTTACACGTGCATCATAATATTCTTCATGATAATATATGATAATAATCCATCACAAGAACGATAGATGAAAGTATATATTTTTATTAAGAAATGATAAATATTTCGCAACAAGGCGCGAGGCACCACCCATGTCTGGAAGGCACGGGGCGTGTTTCGTTTCGAACAAGTTTTTTAACGGTATTTAGACTAGGTCGTTAGCTTGGACTTTCCCCAAAATATTTGTATCCCCGGCGATGGCACGAAAAACTTGACGTAATAGAAGTGCATATAAAAAGTAGTACATTTTTAGTCGTTTTATACATTAGTTCAAGTTTTAATATTTATAAAAACACGATAAAATACAATCACACTACACTTCATGTTGGGCAAGTGCACCCAGCGTTCGCGTAATATAGTGATGGTAAGATACCGAGGTCATCCAAGGATACAACGAGTTTTAGTTCCGAGTCTTCATTAGCGTCTAGTCAAACCAAAAGTAGAAGGTTAAAAATGGCTCAAATTAAAAAAAATGAAGAAATAAATAAAAAAGTAGTAATCAATGATAAGAAAAATGGGGTGTTTATGATATACTTACCTTTTGATGCCTTGTTAACTAAATCTTACCGGAGGGCAGCAAGAACTCGATTGTCTGATAAGAAACTGTGTGTCTTAAGGCATAAAGTTCTGTAGTTCTTTGTTAGGGACCCTAGCACACCTGACCATATCGCTTTGAATCAGTAGGGAAACACCACTCAAGGTCGGATCAAACCATAATGGTACCGCCCAATCAGCAAGGAAAGTATATACCACTATGATTTAGAATTAGTTAATTACAAAGGTAGTTACTTTTATAAAACCAAGTTCTTTGCGCTTTGAACATATCGCCACGCACTGGCTAGAGCTAACCAACCCAAAGTCCCATTCCAAAACCTTTAACCTCCTTTCGGAGCATTAACATGTTTTGACTCTACATAGACATAGAGATCATGAACGACCCAAGTTAATGGCGACACAAGATTATTGGTAGATTTTAAGGGTTAAGTTGAAAGACTAATGACCCAAGTCAATGGGGAATTTAATTTTTCATTCCCTTTCAATAAACTTCTAAGTAGCTAAAGTCACTAACACACACACACACCTTATTCACCCATGGTTTGCTTTTGTTAATTCCCTATCAAGAGGTAAGTTCCCCTAAACACCCTCAAGAAATCTAGCCAAGAATGTCCGTGGACCTAGTTTTCACCAAAATTTAAAGATTATATTAATAATCAAAAACTTGATTACATTAATGATTCTTGTGTTTTTCTTAATGATTACAATGATTAGATATGATGGTAGAAGAGAAGTGTTTTGTAGAGTAGACGGAAGAATTGAGTAAGTGAAAATAGAGGCCAAAAGCCTCTACCTATAGGCTGGTGAGGGCCAGACACAGGGTGTGTCTAGGCGAGACATAGGACGTCTCTGAGTGACACGTCACTAGTGAAGTGACTGGCAAATGCCGGTTACCCAGACACGGGGAGTGTCTACCAGACACGGGGAGTGTCTACCAGACACGGCCCACGGTCAAATTTTTGGGCCCAACTGGATCTTAAGAAATCTTCAGAAACCTTTAGATAATCGTTTTGTCCCTTTATGGTCGAGACACGGTTCGTGCCTAGGAGGCACGACCCGTGTCTCGACTATCCGAGCCCTGGGAGATATTCAGAAGTCATCAGAGGATCTTTTTGTCGTTTTTTTCTCCAGGTACAACCCATGTCTGGGAGGCATGGGACGTGTCTCAGGTGTTTTAGGCCAAAATGCATTTTTTGTCGTTACTATAGGCACGGCTCGTATCTCAATAATTTGACCCTGAAGACCATTTTTTAGTGTCGTCACGTCAAGATACTCAAGATTCATATATTATAGTATTCGTAGCTCATTACCTAGCACGAGATATGTGACAACTGGCACTTTTTCATATAATTCCGTATGAAGTGAACAGTAATTTGTAATATATGGTTGTGCATGTTGAACCAATGATATGAATGATTTCATGATTTACTTTCAAAAGGCTCACAAATACATTGCATTTTGCATGCTACTTATCATTGTTAAATGCAACCCGAAACAGTTCAATTAGTGCAAAGAACAAAGCTAGCACAAATATCAAATGAATAAGTTGTCACACCCCCAAAAATACCACAAGCGGAAACCCCCGCGAGGCGTGTGATGTACCAGGATCTAGCCACTAATCACATTGAACCATATATATATATGAAATAAGTTAAAACCTTTCATTAAATGAAATTGTCAAGTTCAAACACCATTTAATAAAGTCAACATGTTCAGCGGAAGCATAATAGTTTGTTTAAATAAAAGTGTTCAACATTGCAACAATAAGAAGCCTCCAAGTGCCACGACCCATGACCACTCCAGCTTCCCAGACAGCAAGTTCCATGTCAGTGTACCTAAGGGCCTGCAAGCATGCAGAAAAAGTGTATCAGACAGGCTGGTGAGTTCACAGTTTTGTTAATCCGTTTGTTACTGATTGTTGATTCATGTTATGTTATGCTGTGTTATGTTGATAATAACTCGATACCGAAGACAGCCCTTTTTGCCCTACCCCAATGCTCTATTAAACATTGGTCATGATTTAAAGTTATTAGTTCACACCCGTCCTATCCAGGAGCGTCGTGAGGGTGCCAAACCTAATAGCGCTATCAACTAATAACCCCGTTGCCCTACAAGCAACAACCCGGTATCATGATGGAACTTAAGTGATAGAGAGTGAGTGTATTATCCAACCATAACGTTTACTGAAAACCGTTGCATATCCCCTGCAAGGATAGCATTGTGAAATCTGCCTCACATCCCCTACAAGGATGTGGGTATTTGAAAACCACCTCATATCCCCTACAAGGATATGAGTTTACGAAAATCCATTTACAAGTTTTATCAGTTTGATTGTCCCCATCGGACGCATGATTGTTTTGAGAGAAGTGAACTCACCTTGGTTTGCTCAGTAAGATTAGTTACTTATTTAACAGTGGCTCAAACACGTCCTAGCATGGGTACCAGTAACAATCAGTTCGAATGCACATACACTAGACATTTCACGCATGATTAATTCATATACTCCCTAATCACATACCACGTAGTCTAATGTTTAAGTAACACACATACTATCATACGTATTGTAACAGTTAACCATACCATGTAATCAGCAACATACATCAAAATATCACATAGTAAGTGATTAAATCCCCCCAATATCAGTTTGTCTACAAGACCCTATTTAGAAATCCCAAATCGTAACAGTGTGCGATCACATGGTTTGTCCGCAGCCCATCAAGACTGGCCCAATCGATTAGTGTGTGTGCAAGTGGATTCGAGGTGTGCGGCCCAATGTACCAATCTGATGTAGATGTGCGTGTGGCCCAATTAATAGGCCGATACCATTGTGTGGCCCATTCGTGCAAAGCCCAGCTATTAAAAAAATTACCATACATTACCTTTATCCCTTTTGATCCTTAATAACATCGTATCACGTTTATTCAAGCTAACATAAATCATGATCATCACAGTGCATGCCGACAAAAGACCCCACCCTATGTAGACGAAACATCCCCTCGACGAAACTCCCATGTTTCGTCATCACAAGCTCCGACGAAACTCCATGTTTCGTCATCACATATTCATGGCGAAAGACTCTCTTTCGTCGTGGCCAATCCAAACAGTTTCATCATTCGTCTAAACCCTAATGTTCCCAGTTACCCTATTGCTAATCGATTTCTAAGTTCATCATGCGAGCACATCCGGTTATGATTATCAATAGTTTAACATCATCAATCATTATGCAAAGCAATAAACACACAATTACATAAATACAGTAACCTAATCGATCATCAAATCATTACATCAATTACCCAAATAGGATCACATCAAATCGCTATTGTTACGGACCTAACACAATATAACCGAGCCCGCAGTTACCTATCTTGATGTATCTATTGTATGTAATCATAGCAAACAATCACCAATTCCTCATTAACCGTTCATGTCAACTGTTAAGTATATATTCATGTTTTAATTTTAATCCCACTCATGCAACACAACACGTATTCACACATTCTGACACAACTAAGGTTATGAACATACATACCAGTTATTAGCGTGAGAAAGATGAAAGATTTCGCAGGAGGTAAGGCTTCGTCGAGGGTGTATTGCCGTCGATTTCAAGAGGAGGCACTAGGGTTAATATCGTTTCCCAACTACACATACACATTCCCAATTCTACATATATGTGAACTCCATAAAGATTGGGCCAAGTGATTCGTGCCTGGTAGCATGTGTGTGGACCGATGTGCTTTAGAACAAGGATAGTTTAAAAAGGAGTGAGGTGCAACTAAGGAGGGTGTGTGGCCCAAACGTATGCGCGGCCCGAATATACGCTATGTGTGTGCGGCCCAAACATAGGTGGCCCAAACACAAAATCAATCCTTCTCGTTTACGTTTAAGTTTAACAAGTTTATTATCACAACGCTTAACAAATAACGTAGCAAAAACGTGGCAAACGGAATAAAGAGGAATCAGGATCACAAGACTGAAAGGCACAAACCTTGAAAGTTCGGGTTGTCACATCATCCCCAACTTGAAAGAAATTTCATCCCGAAATTTGATAAGTAAGCACAGAGGAGTGAAATGATGAATCAAGATTGCTGCATAATTTCCTCAGTTGCCACATAAGTAGTACTGACGGGAGTTCGGTACTCAGACAGACATCATGTTAGAACACAGATTGAGTCCCAGAACCAAGATTTACACTAGAACTCTATGTATGAAAGTAAAGGTTATGAAACTGCCTTCCGAGTAACGAATAAACACTAAAAAGTACCCGAAACACACTCTAAATGCATAATTCTGCAAAATTCAGCAAAAATCAACAAATGAACCTCAAAATATCATGCAGAAATAAGGTTTAGATGTCCAGAATAACTTGTAAAGTGTCGGGAATGAAAACTGTCATAAAAGGTATCTCATAACTCACTAAACTGCGCAATTTAGCATCTTAACGAACTGGTAACCATACGAATAACCGGACACTACCTGAAACACCAAAATTGAACTAGAAGCATTGTTTTAACATCATAAGGCTAGTTGTTAACACTAAACACCATATTACACATCAAAACATCTAAACACATTAAATCACTAACTGAATCATTTAAAACCTAACTAACCATTAAAACTCAACCAGATACCCCCCCCCATAGGCCGGTTACAAGGGGCCCCACCACCCCACCAATTCTTGAATATTTTATTTGTGATGTTGCATTGATATTGAACATAATGAACATTGTATAAAGAAATGTTGGGAAATAAAAGAACAAGAACACTTAAACAACACCACATTTCTTTCTCTCAAATTTCAAACACCACAAACTTCCTCTCCCACCTCTAAACTCACAGCCACCACCATCCATACATACACATCCATTTCTAATCCATTTCAAGGTAATCGAAGAGTGTTCTAAGGTGTAACAAGGCTACTTAAGAAGGATTCAAGCTTCGGAAGTGCAAGGACCACCTTGATGAGCTATTAACCATCCCTTTTCTTCTTCATCTTCTAACTTGTTCATCCCTAACCTTTGTGCTAGTAGTAAGTCTTCTTGATCATGTTTTTACACCTTGTTTTAGTGGTAAAAGTAGATATGTAACAAGAAAATCTAAAGATCACACCAAAATAAGAAGATAAACATAAGAATAAAGCTCAAAATCATAAAGATCTAAGTTGCTTAGTGTATGTGATGAACTTGTTTGTTGATTTCTTGTGTGTATGGTGTAGATCACCACATAAAAGCTTGCTAAATGATGATTTAAAACATGATCTAGCAAGTATGAGGATGGATCTTGAAAGATCCATGTTAATCATCCTTTATGTTAAGTATGAACTTGAATATAAACATGATTTTGTGAAGAATGATGATTCCTACAAGTTGTAAGTTTTAAAAGAGAAAGAATTCAAAGATAAAAGTTCCAAGAAAAACAAAGCTAACTTCAAGATTTATATGATTTGATTTTTAAAGGAAAGTGATCATGTTTTAAGTGTAAAAATGGAACCCTTGATGTATAGAAGACATGAAAAACTCAAGAATTGTAAAAATGTGTTACAAGTTGTGAATATTGAAATTTTATAAAAACGAGTTTTATGAAATAAAAACCATGTTTTTGGTGTTGATAAACCATGATAAACATCATGTTAAAATACTACAAGATTTGATGAATCTTCAAGTTCATACCTTCATGTAGAAATATGTTTATGGCTCATGGTAAGTTGTAGTATGATTGTTGGTGAATTTTTGAAGAAAAAATTACATGCTTTAAGCATGGAAACCTCCCCTTTTCAAAGTAAACTATGGCAAAATTTTTGTAAAAATTCAACGCTTAGAAAAATATTTTTAAACAAGTGTTTACAAGTGATTTTGGATCATGTTTTTAAATATAAAAATTTTCCATGATTTTTGTTATAAAAATTACATGTATTAGAGGTTGATTTTTAAAAATAAAAATGACTAAGTATATATTTAGAAAAATATATATTTAGAAGTCACAAAAATTATGTGCTACATGTATATTACTTGTATTAGTTATACTAAAAATTAGAAACTTGAAAATAATATAGCACACCAAAATACCAAAAGTTGTAATTTAAGGAATTGCAAAAATCACAAGAAAATAAATATATAACTTATACACAAATATTGGACGATTCGGACAATGGACACTTTGGACTATATATATATATATATATATATATATATATATATATATGTATATATATATATATATGTATACATACATATATATGTATACATACATATATATGTATACATATACATTACATATATATATTCCGGAAACTTAATTCGTATCTTGACAAATTTGGTAAACGGTATTTTCGAAACCGAACAAACGACAAAGTATGAATTTTTATCATTATTATAAGGATATATCATATTTTGGTAAAATTGAAAATATATTATTTTTGGAGGGGAAGAAAATCTCAAAAATATATTATTTTGTTGAAAACTAAAAATATATATTCTTCTAACTTTGATCTTAAAAATATATTATTTTTAAGATATGTGTGGATGTATACATATGTATACCAAATAAAATTTTAGATATTTTTCTATAAAATTCTCTTAAAATATATATATATTTTAAGAATATAAGATTGGTGATTTTTAAATTATGCAAAGACAATATTCCGGAAAATTTTACATAAATTAAGTATGAAATACTTAATAAATACAAGAAAATACGTATTCCTATATGTATAAATACATATCGACATACACTACCAACACTTGATAAAATACGCAAATACAAGTATTATGCACAAATACGAAAAATACAAAATAAAATACACATAATACAATTATACCTATACTTGGAAATACGTATAAGAGAACCGTATTACAAAGTAAGTTAAAAATATGTTATTTTTAACAAAACCCCCCGAATAATTGTATGAAAATAATTTAAGTTAAAATATCCTTATTTTAACTAATATATACAAATTTGGAAATTATATAATTACGTATACAACATACACCAAGCGTGTAACTCAAAGTTTACCAGAATTCCAAAATAAGTGTTAATAAATAACTAAGGCTAAGAGTCGTTACACGACCTAAGTGTCTAATAAAACTTAGCACGTGTGAAGGTAGTAGTACGACTTGAGGACATCCACTTTGAATACACGAGGCTACGGATGCAAATTTGTGAGTTCATGTCCCCTTTTTCTCTTAATTGTTTTCGGATTTATAACTTTCGTGGGTGAAATATATGTTTCAATGGAATGGTTTAGCTAAGGAATGAACTGTTAGATCATGTGGATGGGTAGGCGCACACTTCAGGCCATTAATCTTGTTTAAGACCGAGGGGCAGGAGTGGTAGATCTATCGGGTGTAGCGAGCCCCACTCATGGGTCCTTGTGTGGCCGCATGTAGTGACTATGTCGTTCCAGCCGGGTGGACCAGAGGAAATTCGCTAGGTTTGAGTCTTCCTACGCCATTGCACACATACTAATGTCCTTGCAAAATATTAATTGATCTCTTCATAGACACTTTACATACCGGTTATCAAAAGAATCTCTCAAATGTTTACAAGCTTATTTGGAACATATACAAAACACATGAACTCGCTCAACTTTTGTTGATTGTTTTCAAACTTACATGTATTTCAGGAAACTAGATGGATCTTTGGCGCTAGTGTTGTTTCCGAGCTGTAAATTTTAAGTTTAGATGTCATCCACTTTTGAAGGGTTGATTTGTATATCTTATCCTTGATGGGATATATGAAGCAAAGCCTTGTGAAACTAGTCTTTTGTCAGGAAGTTCTTTTAAGGAATTACTTATTTTTTGATGGAATGTAACCTAAACTTAAACAACTTGTGTTTGTAATGTTTTAAACTTATGAATGGATGAACATCATTTTAGTCATATAGTTGTTTATTATAATTGAATGCAATGAAAACTGATCAAGTCACACGTATACGCTTCCGCAGAAGTTAGGGTGTGACAGGTTGGTATCAGAGCTTCGAATGTAGTGAACTAGGATTCCTTCTCGAGTCTAGACTACAATCACTAGGATTATCTCATGAAAACATTTTTACAACAAACAAAAAGTTTTTCATTGCATTCATGAAAGCGCCAAGATCCATGAACCAAACATTTTTCAAAGGAAAGACAAAGCAAGGACATTAGTAGGGAGGGAGAATACCTCAACTAATGTGCCAATTGAGGTAAAGTCTATATGAGATAGACTTGCCGAAGACGAAAGGACCCACGAAAGAACAAACGAGGGTTATATGTGACAAGTTGCTTTTATTTTCCTGTATATACTAAGTAACATTATTATTCATTAATATATATGCATATATGTGTACGGAATAATTATTGCCAAGAACGAGATACCCTCGACTTCGAATTCTATTGTTGTTCTTGACTCGCACAATGAGATTATCGACCTCGCGTATACAATGAAGCTTATGGCTGATGTGATTACCAAACAAGACCCTGAGCTTGAGTCCGTAGAAGATGGTTGTTCTTCCCACTCGAATGCGAAGGTGCCTGACTACCACAGTGACGGCGAGGCGGAGGAGGTAACCTTGGACAACAACCCTAGCAGAGGGACGAGGTCTCTGTGGCTTTTACGAAACATGAGTGACGACACTCTTGTCCAGATAAGGAAATGAGGTGCTCATCTTGAAAGTGCCCCTCCAACTACTATTACTATGGATTCTCTTTATTCCTACTTTGACTAGCATTGTGCCATTTCGCGCGTAACGACAACGGACGTTGGCATGTGGACCATCATAAAGGCCCCTTCTATGTTGAAGGTATGAAGATAGTAGTGTTACCTCTCTGACCGATCGGCTGCTTTGAACGAGAGAAAATTAGGGTGACTATGCAAGACAATTTATTATTACGGGGGCCCACGTAATAACTGTAGGATCGTTTTGTGACCCAAATGAGTCGTTCAGAAGTGTTCTTATCTATACGAAAGGCGGAAACAGACGTATAGACTATGAAACAGCTTGAATATCGCTTTAAACGTCTTGTATATTGATTTGACAACGATTACATGCAGTAGACAGACTGGCAGCACTTCGGTACACAAATCAGATTCAGTTCCAAATGAAAACACCACTAGCCTTTTATAGCTAACTAATTTCGTTTGAAGTTACCCCATGTACTTCCAAACGAAATTACATTACAATATTACAAACGAAATTACCTTATGAAAATTCAAACGAAATTAAAATTTTTTTTCATGTGTGCATTGTATTTCGTGTGATGTTGCACATGATGATGTCATCTTTATGATGTCATCATTGAATATGATGACATCATGCTTGATCAGATCCGCAACGAAACCAAGACTCGATATAAGATGAAGTTGACAGATGTATGCACCAACAGACTCCCCCTCAGATGTTAACGAGTCTTAAGTTTCGAGTCTTCCCAATCTTCAGTCTTTATCAGTCTTTGTGTTCTTTCCATAATCTTGATCTGATTCTTGCCTCACTCTAATATTCTTCAACTAATCTCCTCCTCGGATGATGTAACTCTCTCTTGTATTCTTCAGGATTAACAGCTGGCTCTAGCAACTTCCGATTTTCTTTCTCTAACAGACTCCCCCTCAACTTGTACTGGGATCGTAGTCTGGCTTTCACAGGATCAGGATCGTGACCTGACTCTCTGTCTGCTCAGGGTCAGAAACCAGGCTATCCTGCACATCCTTAACCTCAAAATAAGATTTACAAATATAACAAAATTTTAATCTTTGATTACCACTTGTAAAAACATCATTCTTTTTCAGAACAATTTACTTTCAATAGACTCCTTTTCACTTAAAAACTTTTCAATCACACTCTCCTAAACCTGTTCATCATGTTCAGCACTCAGAATTTTGAAAATCAGCTCTTCAATATCAGTTGTCGAAAATCTTTTTGGATTTTTCAAAATTTTTGCTAAAACACACTGAAAATCTTTTTGGAATTTTGTTTTGAAAGAAATACAGTAACGAAACATTTACAAGCAATATTTTTGTAAGTTTGTGTAAGAGGATCATATCAGTTTTTTTTTTTTTGGGACAAATCACCAACACCGTTAAGCTTTAAATATTTTAAGTTCTAAACGATTCACTTAGATTGTTAGTATACTGATCCACTTAAATTTTCACACAAAGTTCAACTGTTTTGAGATACGAGATTAATGTTTTAGAGACTTAAACTTAATCGCGTGTCCCACCTCAGAATATACTCCCGTATCCAGATCCCAATATTCAGTCTTACAGGTGAGTATACCTAGATGATATCTGTAAGGGGTTCAATGCGAAACCGTGAGAGCTCAGGTCAGAACTTCCGTTCAGCAGAGAGATGACGGCTCGACTTTTGGTGGGTCCCCTTTAGAGGATTTTTTTTACAACAGCACATGATTAGCATTTTTCAAAGTTTCATCAATTTTTATGCTGAGGGCATGCTTTTATTTCAAGCAAGCGTAAAGTATTCTCCAGGGACTAGGCCATTGCTTCCGCAAAATCAGAAGTCCCGGGATAATACCCCAGATATCACTAAGTATAAAGACCTAGTATCTCAGAAAGAGGGACCTTTCAAACAAGATTTCGGGGGTTACCCATATATCCGAGAGATGTTACCCATGAATTAAGCAAGTTTGAAATTTAGGTTTATATCTCGTCACAATCTACTAAATGTGCAAAAACCTACTGGCATATCATCAGTGAGACCGTTTATCACTATTTAACTTTCCATTTCTTTAGCATGCCGTGATCGTCCACTGATGTACTATCATTTCCTCTTTTATACAACAAAACTCATTTTTGATTTTATCATGTTTTTGAATTTTTCAAATTCCCTAAAATTCAAAATCATTTAAAATTTGAAAACAAACTATACAAGTAAAATGACAACTGATATCAAATCACTTCAATTCGCCATCCACTTAGCATAAACAATCAGAACTCCTCCTCTCAACAAAACATTTTCCCATTGATTTCAAAACACTTAAGTTTGTTTTAATCAAATGGTTTTTCCGGAAAATAAGTTTCGTTGATTTTACCACTTGTAAAATTGGGGTTCATCACATTGTTTCTCAATCATTTGAAGGAATGATCAAATCAAGTTCAACCTAATGACCTTGATTAATCATTTGAAAGTGAAACCTTCTTCAGCCACTTGTAGGTTCACTTATCAACCAACACCACTAGTAAATCAAAATATAACAATTTAAAAATATCACCTGTAAATTTACCAACCAATCAATTCAAGAATGATGCCGATTCCTGCTCCTCGCTTACCAACCTGGGAGCTCCGGCAAGTCAGGAATTTATGGTGAAAATGCTGACACCCAAGCCTGACCAACCTTGGGTGATTTTGGTGGCAAACATCTGTCCCACCAACATTTTGATTTGTAAAATTCTTTAGCATCCTTCACTTTCCTGTCAACCATCTTTCCAAAAATATGTTTAACATTTCCATTAAACACCTTTTTAGCATCAAATTCTTTCTTATCATCAAAGAATTGACCTGATATCTCAAATCTACCTTTTGATTTTAGATTATTTTTCGACAATGGCGGAAAATTTTCCTCGTTCAACTCAGGAACGAAATTATCAACCTTTTTCTCAACACATGACTCCTCTGATTTTATGGAATCAGATTCATTGTCAGAACTTCTTTCAGATTTTACAACCCATTTTTGTTTGTTTAAATCAACTCTTCTTTTGTAAAAACGTTTTGAACTTTCACCTTCTTCAGAAGTTGAATTTTCAAACACTTTCGATTTCTCAGTTGATTGTTTCTTCTCAAAGACAAGTTTTTCTTTCAGTTTTGAGTTAGAAGTAACTTCCTGTTTTGTGTTGTTGGACTGTTGGCAATTCCAAGCAATAAGTCCAATTTTTTGGCACTTAAAGCAAGTTCTTCTGTCAACTCTTTGAGCAAACTTCTTCACATTCCTCTTTACCTCAGCAAGAAACTCTTGGTTTGGCTGTTTCCAGAATGGTTTCTTCTGCTCATCTTCAGAACTTCCTCCTGCAACAAATGTTGTTTTTGGTTTATAATTTTTCTCATTTTTATAGTTTTCTGAAGAATTAAAACCAAGACCTTTCTTTTTGAAATTACTGTTATGGTTTGATTTCTTTTGAGAACCATAACCAGAACCGTAACCCTTTTTCTTATTCAATCTCTGTTGGACTCTTGAAGTGTACTTTTTAGGTTTTTCAGCAAGATTTAAATCTTTTATTTCAGAAATATTAATTTATGTTAATTTGAAAACCTGTTTGATCATTTCAGTTTTGACACTTCTTATTGGAAATTCCTCATCAGAATATAATTTGTCTGAATCTTTCAAAGTATAAGCCACTTTGATTGATCCATTATTCAAATTTGATTTTGATAATAAGAATTCTTTATTATAAACCCTTTTAACCGGTGAACTAGGACTCTTTTCTGACGAACTTGGACTATCAGACTCAGACTCCGGTTTTGACTCTTCATCCATATCTAACACCTGATCGACCACTTTCTTTAATAACTCGGACTCATGATCAGTGTCAGACGCTGTGAATGTAACATCACTATTATCTGGTAATTCATCAATGATTTCAGACTTTAACTTGATGTTGACTGCCTTTTTTAGACGCTCCTCATTAGGATTCCTGGGAGAATAACTTTCATGGATCGGGGGCGGACATCTGTTATACAGTAGAAACTCGACAAATTAATACTCGATTATTTAATAAACTCTCTAAGATAATATTTTTTGCCGGTCCCGACTCAGGGATAGAGTGCTAAATTAATAATTTGCTAAAATTATAAGATAATACATTTTTGATAATTTCTTTAGACCCCATATAAAATATAAATTAATAATTCCTTATATATAGCATATTACATGAATGATTTATGAAGGTTTCTTGAAAAATGACTCAATTGTCTTTTGTTTTTTCTTGAAATCAATTTCCCCTTGAATCTCGTCTCTAATTTTCCTTAGCATGGTAAGAACTTCTGGTGTTGTTATCTCATAGCTTAACAAGAAATTTTTCACACCTTTAAGATGGGAAGCCATGTTGTGTGTATGATTTGTTTGTGTTAACCTATTTTGATCTTGTATTTATATAGAAAATATTTTTAATGTCCATAAAGTGATACATTGAACACAAGAAGCATAATAAGGTGGGAGATTGAAGGTTTCTTTCAAATTGGGCCGTTCATTTGATATACATGCATTGTATACAATAATTAAGTGGAAGCTTGAAAGGTGTTTGTAAACTAAGTATTCTACTATAAATTAATAAAATATTAATTAATATATAAATTAATAATTATTAATTTATCGATTAATTAATAACTCTTTTAATTAATAAATTTTGGTGGTCCCAAGTGTATTATTTTATAGAGTTTCTACTGTACTTGACACTTTGTTTCTTACCAGTATCAGTATCTTCAATCTTTTTCTCCATGAATGCTTCAAGACCTGCAACAGTAGGATAAACACGATCAATCAAATAATCACATGTTGTATAGCTCAACAACAATCGTTTAATCCTTTCACTCTCAATCTTTTCAAGTTCCAACTCCTGTTTCAGCTTAGCACAATCTTCAATATACTCATTGATGACCTTTTGCTTTGTCATTAAAGTTTCATTCATCCTCATCTGAGCAGTTTCAACTTCTAAATTTCTCTTTTTCAGACTATCCACTGTTCTGTTCAGAACGTCATACGACTCCTTCACATACTTCACATCAGACAACAAATTCTCTTTCATCTCTTCCAGTTCAAGAATCTTCTTGTCTTTCTCCTCAATATGTTTGCAAGGCTCCTCACATTTCAAACACGGTTTAACGAACTCAACTACCTTTTCTACCTCGACGATTTTCTCAACTTCAACTATTTTTTCGACTTCAACTATCTTTTCTACCACTTTTTCCACTTCAACTACTTTTTCTACCACATTCTGAGTCACTGGTTCATCATTTGTTTCTCCAGCTTCTGTCTTTGCTTTTTCACCAGCAAGGATTCTTACTGCTTCCAGTTCTTTCCTCAATCTGGCAATCTTCTTTTGATACAGCAACTCAACTTTATCTGCAAAAAAAAAATTAAAACTAGCAGGATCTATGCCTTTTCTAGCTTTGTTGAGATGTTCTTCTTCATCATCGGGATCCACATCACTTCCAAGATCTGGAAAAATCGGGATTCTTTTCTCACTAGTCTCATCTTCACCCAGAATTCTAGCAACAAGACCTGAACCTAGTGGAATGTATTTATCCCAGCTAAACCCTTCAGCAACAAATTCATCATCTTGATCAATGATACCAAAATAGGCTTTTTATTTGCATCCTCGATCATTTTCCTTTTTTCATCAATAATTGGCCGAGCATGTGCAGTTTGTGGTTCCTTTTGTTGAGTAATCTGATGAAAAATTGACTTTTGATAATAATCATTCTTTCCATCTTGTCTCCCAATTTCTTCGTTGTTTTTGCATTCTCGTTTAAAATGGCCTTTTCCTTTGCAACGAAAACAGGTAACCTTTGATTTGTCAAAACCTAACGGAGAAGTAGCCATTCCTCGAAACTCATCTCTACCAGTAATTTGTTGAAACTTTTCTGCCCTCCTCCAAGCACTAGCCAAACACCACTTCACATCCATCAACTCAAGTTCCTCTGCATCAATTTGGTCATAATCTTCTTTGGTAAGCATCTGATTTCCAATCTTGCCATCAATCAAATTTTCATAAGATTCCAACATAGCAACAAGTGATGCCATGTGTTGCTTGGCTATTTCTGGAGACAAATTCTGACCATTTTGAATGTTCAAAGTAACATTGCACTGCAAATTTGTAGAGTTCTGTCTTTGAGGACTTGATGTTGTATGATTTGGATCAAAGCTTGAATACGAGGATGAAGATCCACCACTCTGTGTCACATTACTACTCTTTGTTCCAGATGAACTGTCAGCACTAAAACCAGTTTGAATCTTTGGACTAGGGTTGGGGGTAGCTTCAAACTTGTTCCCTCTACAATACAAACTGACATCTTGTTGAGCATTTGGATTCTTCATTATTGCTGTTTTCTGAATATCTAACTCGTGCTCTTTAATTTTCTGAATAAACTGTGCCAGATTCATATTCTCAGACTTCCTCATGTGTTTCACAATCATCAAATAAGTTCCCCACTTTTGCTGCGGTAATGCATCAGCAAGTTTATCAACCCATTCCTCATCATCTTTCTTTATATCCAATCTTCCCATTTCCAAAACAAGATGATAATATCTATCAATTGTCTGTTTCGTTGTCTCATGATCAAAAGCTACAAACATATCAAAAGATTTCTTCAGCAATGCCTTTCTGTTTTTAATCATATCTGCGCTTCCTTTGAATTTTTAAATTAATGCATTCCAAATCGATCTAGCAGTACCCTCATGCTGAAGTAAAACAAAGATGTCTTCTTTAATCGCCTGTTGAAGTATACTGATCATCATTTTTTCACTTGTATATTTCAATTTATCAATTTCAGTAAAATCACAAAATCCTTTTTCAAGCCCACGTTCGTTTTTCGGTTTCTCGTAATCTTTTTCCAACGCACACCATGCATCAAACTTGTAAGCTTGCACCCAGTTTTCAAATCGATTCTGCCATCCTTTAAAATCTTCAATGTACATAAGTTTTGGCGGTTTCTGGTGAGTTCCCGTTTCGTTCTCACTGTACATTGTTTCAGCAGCTGTAACTGGTGCAACTGGTGTAGCAAACGCATTGTAGAATTCCTCTTCCATGTTTCAAATTCAAAGCTTCACAAACACAAACTTTCTTGTTTTAAAAATACTGGTCTCAAACGAGAACATGTCAAAAACTCAGCCGATTTGGACCGTAGAAACCCATTCAATTTTGAAAAAAAGGTGTAGAAGACAGAAATTGTGATGAAAACAGGCTGTTTTGGTATGAACTCCTCGTCCTGAGCTCTGATACCACTTGTAGGATCGTTTTGTGACCCAAATGAGTCGTTCAGAAGTGTTCTTATCTATACGAAAGGCGGAAACAGACGTATAGACTATGAAACAGCTTGAATATCACTTTAAACGTCTTGTATATTGATTTGACAACGATTACATGCTGTAGACAGACCGGCAACACTTCGGTACACAAATCAGATTCAGTTCCAAATGAAAAGACCACTAGCCTATTTATAGCTAACTAATTTCGTTTGAAGTTACCCCATGTACTTCCAAACGAAATAACATTACAATATTACAAACGAAATTACCTTATGACAATTCAAACGAAATTAAAATTTGTTTTCATGTGTGTATTGTATTTCGTGTGATGTTGTACATGATGATGTCATCTTTATGATGTCATCATTGAATATGATGACATCATGCTTGATCAGATCCGCAATGAAACCAAGACTCGATATAAGACGAAGTTGACAGATGTATGCACCAACAATAACAACTTATAGTGCATGGGGATCCTGGAGGACTCTGCGGGTCAAGCTAATGATCACCACCTATTCGAAGTTCCTAAGTTGTTCAAATCTCCATCTAGTAGAGCACTAACCGAGATAGTTACTATAACACTCTACAAAGTAGGAAGTCTGTCTTTGCCTACTTCGTGCCTTACACTTCTACCTGTAGTACGAGTCGTTTGGGACCCGGTATCTAACCAAGTGAAGATGGCTAACACCCAGGAAAGATTCTCCTCAACACTTTAGGATTCTTGTGTTTAAATTTGTATGGAGCCTACAACACCCCAACTTATCCATTATATTTGCTACGATAGACCTCAACATTTGACATTCGTTGCCCCAAGGGGGTAGCGTGGTGCGAACTGTAGTGTAACCCATTTACCGCACTCAATTCGGCATTCATGAAGACCATACCAACCATGTTGGGACTCATGGAGCCCAAGAAAAATCAATGTATGCGTCGCACAGTCCAGTGTGGAAAAGGGGTCCTTCCTACGTCGGACAATCGAGGCCCACGAAGTATAGAACACATGTTATAAGGACGGAAGCGACCACTCGATTCTACCCTTCTCAACAGATTCCCATTCCATTTAGGCACATGGATGACATATGCAAGAAGATTCTTCTCGTCCTTCACCCCACATGCACTCTATCACCCACTCACTATATCACCACCACCAACACCCCTATTAGTACCTCCACACTCTCTATCCCTTAGTGCACCCTATAGTTTGGGTAGTGAATTCGCGCCCTGGAAACCGCTCTACGGATTTCTACAAGGCACAATTCGGTCCCGAGGAAGAAGTCATGTACCCTCACGACTTTATTTATGCGTTTTCACTATCACCACCCCCCCCCACACACACACACGTGATAGCAATGCCCAACCCCCATCTTTGGGAAGTATACCCGTTTTTGTAAAACTAAAGACTATGGAAGAGTCAGAGACTTGAGGAATAAACAAGGAACAAGGTGAATGGAAGACCTCACCGTATTTTGTATGATACTCTATGATTTGCATTAATCGGAGTGAGGTGACTCCGAGGAGTTTTTCTTCACAAAACCAATTGTAACAAGTTGACGTGTTACATATGAAAGTCGATATATCCTTAGCAATAAATGGTTGTAACACGTTTTACGTCGCTATAATGATGATATGATTATGGTGGGAAGATTTACATAAGCATCATTTTGAATTACCTTACCCTTATACTTATGGTGCACGACGAATGAGCTTTGCTTTCACTCATAGGTGACAATATTTATTCTAAAATAAAGGTCTAATTTCATCGATAAATTATATACATGTGAAGCTCATAGAACCACAATGAAGGAAACGCTGGTCAAGCCCAATCAGAACCTTTACCTGCAACAAGAGCTGATCTCGAAGCTCTAGTGAACCAGCAAGTTGTTAAAGCAATCGTCCAATACGAAGCAAGCAACCCTGTAAACAACGGCGGAATAAGAGGAACAATATTAGGAATCGCTCAGGCGATAACTTTGTCTTAGGTCCTGCCAAGGGCGGAGTAACAATGGAGAAATCGAATAAAAGTCCAGTGAAAAGGAAGACGCATGTGGAGTCCTCTTCGGGTAGAAATAAGAGAAAGTACACACATTTCAAACAAGGCTTTAAATCAAGTAACAAACATAAGGGAACCGTTGCGACTAAGGAAGTTAAGGCATTCGTTGTCACAACTAAAAACTGTAGGATCGATGAGTCGTCCAATACGAGTTAATCAGAGTCAGATCTAGTTTCTAGAAAGGCGAAATCAGACTAGAAACCGTCAATCAGTGTTAGAACAGGAGTAGAAGAGTAGAAAGTCACTTTAAACATGTTCTTCATTCATATAAAACGTTTTGGTACAGAGAGAATTTTGACAGCACTTCGTGACAGAAATCTCCAGAAGTTACAAATGAAGAACTACACTAGCCTATTTATAGGCTCTCCAGTCCGCACGAGATAAACTACTCAGTCCGCACGAACTGGACAAGTCCACTTCGTACGAACTGACTCATCAGGTCGTGCGACCTGGACTTTACACATAAACTTACATTTTCCAACACATTACATATACAACTGACACGACACAGACTGATGACGTAGGCGATAGAGATTATGCATCAACAAACTCCCCCTTGGATATTGCCGCAGTCTTCAGTCAGCCTGTCTTCAAAACTTCTTCACAAAGACTTGAAAAATTCTTCTCGTTGCTTCGGCTTTTTCAACAAAGCTTTCCTGAGCTGTTCCTTCTCTTTAGCAGCTTTCTTTTCTTCCTCAGCAAATCTTTGCACACATGTAGCTCTAGCAATCATGTCATTCTCTTCACGCTCTTCCTTCAGCTTCTTTGCTTTCAAAGCTTCTTCTCTTTCAATCTCTCTCCAACGTGTTAACCACATATTTTCATGATTTTTGAATTTTTTTTAACTTTTTTACCAACACACTCAGTTAACCAAGTCTAAGTTAATGACCCTGGTCAACTGTTTAGCCTGCCAAGTCCAAGTTAATGACCTTGGCTGACCAAATCCTGATCTTGCTGACATTTTTGAAACAAATTAAGTTCAAATTAATGAACTATTTAAACATTTTGAGCAATTACCAATCATTTTCTAAAACATTTTTTCAACCAACCCAAATGATCCAACATGTTTAGCACAGTGGGACTTTGATCATCAGATCCCTAACGTCTGTTGTCGAAAATAAGATGAAATGACAAATCTTTTTGAATTTTTCAACATTTTAGCTAAACAAACATAAATCTTTTGGATTTGAAGAAACTGGAAACTGTACAAACATATTTACAGACATCTTTTTGTGAGATTGTGTAAGAGGATCATATCAGTTTATGAGACTTATCACTAACACCGTTGATCTTGAATTAACTTTAAGTCTTAAACAAATTCACTTCTGATTGTCAGTATTGTTGTCCACTTAAACTTTTACACAAGTTTCAATTGATTCAAGATACGAATTAGTGTTTTAAGGACTGCACTTATTCGCGTGTCCCACCTCAGAATATACTCCCGTATCCAGACTTCTATATTCAGTCTTACAGGTGAGTGCACACTAATGATATCTGTAAGGGGTAAATGCGAGGCCATGAGAGCTCAGGCTAGAACTTCCGTTCAATCAGAGAGATGATGGCTCGACTTTAGGTGTGTCCCCCTTGGGGATCTTCTTTTCAACAGCACATGATTAGCATTTTTCAATGTTTCATCATTTTTTATGCTGAGGGTGAGCTTTAAGAATAAAGCAGTGCAGAGTATTATATGAGGACTAGGCTATTGCTCCCACAAAATCAGAAGTCCTGGTATAATACCCCAGATATCATCATGTACAAAGACCTAGTATGTCAGAAATAGAGTCTTTCAAACAAGATTTCGGGGGTTACCCATATATCCGAGAGATGTTCCCACGAGATAAGCAGTTATTCGTTATGTTTATATCTCGAACTCAATCTACTAATTGTATGAAGCCTACTGGCACATCATTAGTGAGACTTGTTTAAAAACATTTTTGACTTTCCATTTCTTTAGCATGTTGTGATAGTCCACTGATGTACTATCACTTCCTCTTTTTTCACAAACCTCTTTTTTTCTTTTTTCAATGTTTTTGAGTTTATGAAATTTTATCATGTTTTTGTATTTTCTATAAACTTTCTCCCCCTAAAATCAAAAACATATTTTTGTGTTTTTGGTTTTATCAAAAGCAGTAAAGAAACTGTACAGAAAACATGACAACAAGACGCAGATCACTTCTGATCGCCGTCCGCCTCGGCCACACACTCTACCACCCTCCCAGAAAACAAATTTTTTAACCCGTTCAGTTTTAAAAGATAATTAAATCTTGTTTTATCAAAGGGTTTAGTGTAAAAATCAGCTCTCTGATCATCGGTGTGAATATAATCAATTCGAATCAATTTTTTCTCGTAGCAATCACGAATAAAATGATGTCGAATCTCAATATGTTTTGTTTTAGAGTGTTGAACCGGATTTTTAGTGATATTAATGGCAGCCTCATTGTCCACAAAAATTGGTGTGTCTAAGAATTGCAAACCATAGTCTCTCATTTGTTGTTGAATCCAAAGAATCTGGGAACAACAGCTGGAAGCCGAAACGTATTCAGCCTCACAAGTCGAGAGAGCGACTGTGGTCTGTTTCTTACACTGCCAGGTGATTAGCCGAGTTCCGAAGAACTGGCAACCAGCAGTGGTGGACTTAGCGTTCAACTTACAACACCCGAAGTCAGAGTCAGAATATCCAGTTAGAGAGAAGTCACCGGCTTGTGATCGGATTGAGGATACCACAAGCCGGTGCTTGGGCAACCTTTGAGATACCGTAAGATTCTCTTCACTATCATCATGTGAGATTCTCTGGGACTTGACTGGTACCGGGCGCAGAGGCAGGTTGGATACATGATGTCCGGTCGAGATGCTGTCAGATACATTAGCGATCCTATGATTGACCGATACTGCGTTTCATCCACTTTCTCACCACTTTCATCCGAACATATGCCATGATTCAAAGCCAGGGGGTTGATATGGGAGATGATTCGGACATATTGAATTTGTCCAACACATCATTCACATATTTGGTCTGGTGTATGAAGATTCCATCGGGCAGTTGCTCAACTTGAAGCCCGAGAAAGAACTTCATCTCCCCCATTGAACTCATTTCAAACTTCTTGTTCATGACCTTCTCAAAATTTTTGCACAACTCATCATTCGTTGATCCAAAAATTATATCATCAACATATATTTGCACGATAAGTAGATGTCCTATAACCTCTTTAGTGAACAGAGTACTATCGACAGTCCCTCTGGTGAACCCGTTGGTCAGCAGATGCTGGGAAAGCGTCTCGTACCAGGCTCTCGGGGCCTGGTGTAATCCGTATAACGCCTTGTCGAGTAGATACACCTTGTCTTTGTGCACAGGATCGGTAAAACCCGGTGGTTGTCCGACGTACACTTCTTCTTTAATCTTGGCGTAGAGGAATACAGATTTGACATCCAGTTGATAGACCTTGAATCCCTTCCATGACGCGAACGCCAAGAAGATTCTGATTGCCTCAAGTCGAGCAACGGGAGCATATACTTCAGTAAAGTCAATCCCTTCTTGCTGACTAAATCCTTGGACAACCAACCGTGCTTTGTTCCTTACTATAACCCCTCTATCATCTCTTTTACATTTGAAGACCCACTTGGTCTTGATCAACTTCTGATCTTCCGGGAGATCAACCAACCTCCACACTCCAAGCTTTTTAAATTGTTGTAACTCCTCTTGCATTGCATTTACCCAACTTTCTTCGGTTAATGCTTCTTTGTATGTTTTCCGCTCTACTTGTGAGATAAAACATTTTAATGAGAAGTCTACTTGTAAAGGTGCTACAGATGAGTAAAAACATGTAAGCCCTTTGTTTATTTGTTCACGGGTTTTCACGCCGCTTTGAAGGTCACCAATGATTTGCTCTGACGGATGGTAAGATAACGTTCTTGGCATGACTGTATCCGGTACGCTCACTTCCGATTGCAAATTTGTTATATTCTGATCACTCGTGTGATCAATATCATTTGAAGTCGCAATATTTGGTGCCTCGTCATAAATCGGATCGGTTTCCGATTCTGAGTCGTCAAAATGGTCAAATATTGGAGCTGTTTCTTCTGGAAGTTCATGTGCAGTTCCACTAGGATCGGCCTCATGATCATTTGCACCCACGGTGGGCGAGGAAACCACCAACGGTCTCGGCACTTGTTCTTGTGAAAGAGACTGTTGTTGTTGGTATAAGAATGCCAGTTCCTCCTCATTCGGCTCTGTCGGCAAATGGAATGACTCCCAGAGATTATCGTAATCAAATAGCAACCTGTTTCCGGGAAGTTGATTTGGAGCAGTAAACCGTTGACAGTCAACGTGTTGAACTTGTATGATCTTCCCCAAACTCGGAACAAAAACTCTCTTCAACGGACTAGTGTAACCTACAAAAAAACCTTCATTAGCTTTCGCACCAAATTTACCGTCTGGATCAATGAATGTGCATGGTGATCCAAATGGTTCTAAAAATTTCAGATTCGGTTTGTAAAGATGTAGCAATTCAAAACAAGTTTTCTTGTACTTCTTCACCGTAACAACCCGATTGAGTGTGTAACATGCTGTGGCAACCGTTTCACTCCAAAAATATACTGGTAACTTCGAATCTGCTAACATGGTGCGAGCCGTTTCGATCAACGTATGATTTTTCCGTTCTGCGACACCGTTTTGTTGAGGAGTATACGGTGCGCTGAATTCATGAAGAATACCTTTTTCGTTGCAGAATTCGAGCATACGGTTGTTCTTGAATTCCGTCCCATTGTCGCTTCGAATACGTCTAATCGGAAATTTGTAAAGATTCTCCATCTTTTTTAATAGCTTCATCAAGGAATCAAACGTTTCGTCTTTTCTCTCTAGAAACATCACCCAGGAAAATCTTGTAAAGTCGTCAGTAACTACTAAACAATATACATCTCCACTTATGCTTTTCACATTTACCGGTCCAAAAAGATCCATATGGAGTCTTTCGAGCGGTAATCTGATGGAGTTCAAGAGCTTTTTCGGGTGTGATTTCTTCATCTGCTTCCCTTTCTTGCATTCAACACAGTCATCGTTTAGATGGAACCTTTTCACATTATCACCTTCTACAAGATCATTATGAACTAAAAATTTCATCTTCCTCACGTGAATATGTCCCATTTTACGATGCCACATGATGGATTCTTTCTCAGTCGCCTTTGTCTTACTCACAAAGCATTGTGCCTTTTTATCTGTCGTTGTTGCCACACTCATGTCTAGTATATAGACACCGTTTTCACGAGGAGCGCGCATCAACACCATTTCTTCAGGTATCTTAAACCCTGGTTTAAGAATTAGACATTCATCTTTTGTAAAATGAACAATGAATGACTTATCACAAATCTGAGAAATGCTCAACAGATTGTTTTCTAACTCAGAAATGTAATTCACTTTATCGAATGTTACGACCCCGTTAGTAAGTATTCCTTCTCTGACAATTCTTCCACCTTGAGTTCCAGCAAACCCGACATAACCTCCATTGATTGATTTGACGTCGTATAGCAGTGCTAACATCCCTGTCATGTGTCGTGAGGCACCGCTATCCATTATCCATTTAGAAATGATAGACCTTGGAAGCCCATACACACATCAAAAGACATTTACTTAAACAACGATACCTTGGAAGCCCCTAAACAATATAGATCTCCACTTATGCTTTTCACATTTACCGGTCCAAAAAGATCCATATGGAGTCTTTCGAGCGGTAATCTGATGGAGTTCAAGAGTTTTTTCGGGTGTGATTTCTTCATCTGCTTCCCTTTCTTGCATTCAACACAGTCATCGTTTAGATGGAACCTTTTCACATTATCACCTTCTACAAGATCATTATGAACTAAAAAGTTCATCTTCCTCACGTGAATATGTCCCATTTTACGATGCCACATGATGGATTCTTTCTCAGTCGCCTTCGTCTTACTCACAAAGCATTGTGCCTTTTTATCTGTCGTTGTTGCCACACTCATGTCTAGTATATAGACACCGTTTTCACGAGGAGCGCGCATCAACACCATTTCTTCAGGTATCTTAAACCCTGGTTTAAGAATTAGACATTCATCTTTTGTAAAATGAACAGTGAATGACTTATCACAAATCTGAGAAATGCTCAACAGATTGTTTTCTAACTCAGAAATGTAATTCACTTTATCGAATGTTACGACCCCGTTAGTAAGTATTCCTTCTCCGACAATTCTTCCACCTTGAGTTCCAGCAAACCCGACATAACCTCCATTGATTGATTTGACGTCGTATAGCAGTGCTAACATCCCTGTCATGTGTCGTGAGGCACCGCTATCCATTATCCATTTAGAAATGATAGACCTTGGAAGCCCATACACACATCAAAAGACATTTACTTAAACAACGATACCTTGGAAGCCCCTAAACAATATAGATCTCCACTTATGCTTTTCACATTTACCGGTCCAAAAAGATCCATATGGAGTCTTTCGACCGGTAATCTGATGGAGTTCAAGAGTTTTTTCGGGTGTGATTTCTTCATCTGCTTCCCTTTCTTGCATTCAACACAGTCATCGTTTAGATGGAACCTTTTCACATTATCACCTTCTACAAGATCATTATGAACTAAAAAGTTCATCTTCCTCACATGAATATGTCCCATTTTACGATGCCACATGATGGATTCTTTCTCAGTCGCCTTCGTCTTACTCACAAAGCATTGTGCCTTTTTATCTGTCGTTGTTGCCACACTCATGTCTAGTATATAGACACCGTTTTCACGAGGAGCGCGCATCAACACCATTTCTTCAGGTATCTTAAACCCTGGTTTAAGAATTAGACATTCATCTTTTGTAAAATGAACAGTGAATGACTTATCACAAATCTAAGAAATACTCAACAGATTGTTTTCTAACTCAGAAATGTAATTCACTTTATCGAATGTTACGACCCCGTTAGTAAGTATTCCTTCTCCGACAATTCTTCCACCTTGAGTTCCAGCAAACCCGACATAACCTCCATTGATTGATTTGACGTCGTATAGCAGTGCTAACATCCCTGTCATGTGTCGTGAGGCACCGCTATCCATTATCCATTTAGAAATGATAGACCTTGGAAGCCCCTACACACATCAAAAGACATTTACTTAAACAACGATACCCAAGATTTTTCAACATTTGGTACACTACCAATGTGACAACCCTCACCAAACCAGGTATCCGTACGAATAAATTAATATTTAATTACTGCTTAATTACTGTGCTTGCTTACAACTGTGATTAAACTGCCTACTGATTTCTGATACATACATGCTCATGCATCACATTTTATACTGTCACTCTATTATTTATACACAAACATCAGTGACAACCTTGATGCACAAAAAGCACAGTGAGCACACTATACGGGATACCCATTAAACATGCTGACATAACCAGCATCAGGCAGACATTGCCTCTAAGGCCAGTATGAGCGGGGAATAGTTTACTACACTAGTAGTGAGTGTAGGGAGGTGAGGATTGTAGAACTGCGTCACTAGGTGAAGTTTATAGTGACCGGATGTGCCTAAAACGTACTTTAAGTACAAAATTCTGCACTTTAATACAAAACTCTGAATGTTTAAATTAATAATAAAGTGCAAAAACATGGCAGAACGGTCCCGTATATTTTCCTAAGTATCGGGAATAATTTGTGTTGCAAAATATATATAAAAGACCTTTTCGGACTAATTAAACACTTTAACGGGACGTTACCTAACCGGATAACCGGACATTACCCGAGACACTAAATTTTTGGCAGACACTTTGTTTTATTATTTATGGCTAGTCATGATCCCCGTATGCCATAATACCCACTAAAAACCATCACACCAACATATATTATCTAGTTACTTGAAACTAACTACCATCTTGCAATTTAGTCACAATTTTTGCAACAAGACCCCCCCCCCCCAACGATATTAGTTCCCAAGTGGGACCCCACATATCATCTTACCATACCTCATATATCTTGCAAGATTATAATTGAATTATTTATTGGATTAGTTACTTGTTGTAGTGAACAAATCATATATAAGTATGGCACATTCTCACAACTTATCATTTCACAAAGATTTCACTCTCAATTCATTTCTCTCTCTCTCTATTCGGTTTACCCCAACCGAATCCACCACCATCACCTTTAAACATCATCATCTTCTTCATTTTACACATCCCATTCAAGCTTTGAAGTGCAACCATGGAAGGTGCATCTTGAAGGACTCTCAAAGGAGCATTGTTCTAGTCTTTTACACCATCTTTTCTTCACATTTCTTCACTAGATTTCGTCCCTAGCTAGAGGCTAGTAGTAAGTCCCATTTTACCTTGGTTCATCTTGTCCAAAATTATGATTTGTAGTATGATGTGTTGTTGTTTAAATCACTAAATAACAGGAATACTAGAAAATGTGAAACATGAGTTATGAACATAATAGCTACACAATGTTTACATGGGAATGAGTCATGAAATGGAATCTTGTTGGTTTGAGGGTTGGTTAAATCATACTTGATGTTAAATCGTTGTTTTCTTGGAAAAACCCGTTGATCGGACACTTGTAACACGATTTAATAACATTTAAATCACGAAACAACATGCTGAGTTACTTTTTCAGCCGTCTTCAACAGGCTGTAAACGGACTTTAATAAACCGAAAAACGGAATTTCTAAAGCCTAAATTGTCTATTTTCAAAAAACGAAGAAAATGGCGCTGGAATCGTATTTTTCTGAGGTCGGTTACTATTTTAAAAGTCTGTTTTCATGACAGCAGCAAAGGCTGAGTTTTACTTCAGTAAATGGGTCATACGTTTTCAGTCACAACTTGAAATCTAAACCGAACCAGCCCCTGAAATTTTTATCAAAGATGGTCACTGATGTATTTGTGACCCCCCAACTGGAATTTCGACAAACGGACTTACGAGGAATTTTAAACGAATTATTCCGTAGACTGCGATCAGAATGTAACAAATCTGATCACAGTTAGGTAAACGATTTTCTATAAATTACTGATAATGAACTAGACCCCGATGTTTTTACACAATAATTTGTGGGTCGATTAGGACGTTCCGCAAAAATTTGGGAATTTTTAGAATAAGTTACGTATTTTATTTACTCGTCCGAAAACAGTGCAGTTTTTCAGATATTAAAACTGAAACGACAAAGGTAGTGTTTTGCGTGTCAAAACGTAGTGGTTGATTGTTGATGATCATGGGTTGATTTCAAAAAGAAAACGATGTGCGTATTAGCACGGACACTCCCGTTTTTAGGGGAAGCTCTGGCGAATTTTTCTAAAAAATACCAAGACTTAGAAAAATTATTTTTCTAACACGTATGTTTAACTTTATTTCTCGGAAGTAAACCTCGCCATGAGTTTTGACACAAAAACTTTAAAGTGTTGGAAACGAGACTTGAAAATATATTTTGTCAACACTCTAAGTCACCGAATACATAGTACTTGCATGAATACCCCATCCTTGGGAAGGAATCTATTTATCCGATAATTAAGAAGTATAAACACGAAGTAGTTGTCTATCTATTTCCCAAGAACGTTAAACTTTAAGTCAAGGCACGACCGTTCGTCTAATAGATATTAGCACGTTATAGGTAGTCGTGTTGCAGTCCGAGTTTGAGTTGCTGTTATCGAGGACGCATTACGGTGAGTTCATGTCCCCCTTTTCTCTTAACTGTTTTTAGTTTTCTAAACTGCGGGGGTGAAATACATGTTACTATGATTACGAGTACTTTTACACATGGTATTTTTAGCGTAAGGAGGGTTACTACTTAGATCATGTGAGTGGGTAGGCGCAACTTGAGATCATTAATCCTCATTGTAGGACCGAGGGACAGGAGCGGTAGATCTATCTGGGTGTAGCGAGCCCAGCCCCAGGCCAAACAGAACGGACCTCGGGGTGACTTTGTGCCCGACGCATAAATCCGCTAGGTTTGAGTCTTCCTACTTGCACTTCACACATATCAATGGCCTTGCAAACCATTGGTGATCTCTTTATTTCCTTATTTGCTACATACCAGGGTTTTTATACTTACAAGGGTTTACATACTCACTTACACATGAACTCGCTCAACATTAAGTTGATTTTTCCAACTTACATGTATTTCAGGGAACTAAGGATCTGGCACGGTATGCTACGTTTTCCCGCTGCGTTAGAGTTACGGGATCATCCACGTTTAGGGATCGCGACTTTTACCTGGACGAGTCGCAAGTCTTAAACAGTGTTTATGTTATATTTGTGGTTGCGTCTTAAGAACAAAGTTTTTATGTTATCAGGTTGTAATTTCCGTTGCATGCGTCAACGCCTTAAGACAATGTTGTGGTATTTTACTTTTCAAACTTAAATCAATGGATGATCTGCATGGTTTTATTTTCATATAGCTTTGTTGTGATTAAGCTATGGTATTAAGAAGTCACACCAAATAAACCCATGCTTCCGCAAAGCCAGGGTGTGACAGCTTGGTATCAGAGCTCTGATCATAGCGAACTAGGATTCTTTCTCGAGTCTAGACTATGATCACTAGGGCTCTCACGAAAACATTTTTACACTGCATACCACTTAAGTCCAGATCCAAAATGTTTTTACAAATAAATATTGAGCACATTTTATTTTTTAGTTATAGGCTCAGTCTGGGAGGCTGAGGCTCGGTCTGGGAGGCTGAGGTAGTTGTCTAGTGGGACTAGGGAGTCAGTCTGGGAGGTTGGGAGGCTAGTGGGACTAGGGAGTCAGTTCTGGGAGGCTGGGAGGCTAGTGGGACTAGGGAGTCAGTCTGGGTGGCTGGGAGGCTAGTGGGACTAGGAGAACTATTTGATTTCTTATTGGTGACTAATGTTTTATCTGACTATATGATTGATTATTTGTGCATATTTGTGTTTGTGATTACAGACACCATGGATTCATCCGGCACAGGAGGGTCGGACACTACTGACCCTATGCACATTATATCAGACGACCGGGAGTCATCAGAGCGAGAGGTGTACACTTCTGACACCACCAGTACAGACGACGACGATTTCCAGCCGTTTGCACTACCCGATGCCGTGATTGAGCCCGCTGATGGCCCCATCGCTGGGGATTTGCCGCTTGTGGAGATTCCCGCTCCCATACCTCTTGCCATGTACCCCGTTATTGATATGCCACTAGACGTAGTCGTTGCCGACGACGTCAATTTGTTTGATGATGAGCCACTGGAGGATGACGTTGGGGGCGAGGCCCTATTAGCTGCCGACGATCTTTTGCTACTTGCAGATGCTCCTGCTGAGGAGTCACCTGCCCATTCACCTGTCCCAGACTCTTTCGAGTCTGTGGCCTCTGCACCGTCGCACGTGCAGGGTGCGCAGCACTATTCTCATGATTCAGACCCCGATAGGGCGTCATCTGCTGCACCCGCCCCTGCCCCGAGTTTTGCTTTTGATCATGACATTGATGCGGATTCTGACCCCGTTTTTCCACCGGGTTATGATCCAGACCAGGAGGTTGAGTTTATATACCTGGATCAGCCTATGGAGGACCCTGTTGACCCTGCGTTTGCTGACCCCACAGATTTCGAGATTGAGTTAGACGACCCGGAGCCTGCTATGGCCCCCGAGCCGGTAGTTGCTCCAGACCCCGTAGTCGAGCATGACCCTATTCATGCTGATATACCCATTGTTGATCCCTTGATTGCTGATGTACCTATCGATGATCATCCTATTGTTGCTCCACTATTGGAGGATGAGCATGTTGTTGATGCTTAGGTTGTTGCCCCTCACATTGCTGATATACCCACTGAGCCTGATGTTGGTGCTCCTTTTCCTGACCCCGTGCCTCTAGAGCCCGACCATGCACTCTTTGCGGCTCATGTCGACCCTCAGTATGCTGACACCCGGAATGGGTGGATAGAGGCCGATGATGATGTTCCGCCTTTTGTAGTACCAGTTGCACCAGCTTTAGCTCCTTTTGATGCACCCTTGTACCCCACACACACTGCTGATGCGAATCGCGCGGATCTGCCCATCACATTTCTCCAGGAGATCCCTCCGCCGCGTCCTGGAGAGGGCCCATCTCATCAGCCTTTTGGCCATGCACCTTTTCTGACCGAAGGGGATCAATTTGCACCGCAGATCCCTCACCATACTGTTGTTCCCCCTGTTCCACCTTTCACTGTACCACCTTTTACTCCATCCAGTGAGCCTTTTCTTTGGACATCACCACTCATCATGCCGCCGACAGATCCATATCATCCCTATTATGTCGGGCCTTCTACTGAGGATGTCCTCGTTTCATTCATGCTACAGCATGACGCGCTGACGCGTCGTGTCCAGGACTTGGAGCAGCAGATAGCGTGTCTGTTGCGTTCTCACCGAGCCATGGAGGAGGATTGGCTCCTCATGCGCAGTTTGTTCTATTCTCATTTTCCCCCTCCTCCACCGCCATCAGCGTAGGACTATTTTGTACAGCACGGGTGGACTTTTGCTGAGAAGACAGCGATTGCACAAATTGCACAACTTTTGGGAGACTGCATACTGATCCTGACTTTTGTTGTTATGTATATTGGATATGTTGACACTGATTTGATATTTTGGACTGAGGTGATGTAGCCCTTAGTCGTTGATGTTGTATGTTACAGTTATGTACTTGTACACTTTACCCTGTGGTCTCGATTTATGGCAATGCAATCGCGGTATTCTCATCATATGTGATGCTTGATTGATTATTTATATTCTATAACATGGGATGTTGTGTGGTTGATATATTTATAACATGGGATGTTGTGTGATTGATTGTTTATGTTCTATAACATGAGATGTTATGTGTTCGGTTTATTTTAACATGAGATGTTATGTATTACTACTATCGTTATAAAAGCACACTTTACCTACCATGACCTGACTTACATAAACCATCTTTTAGAAGATGCCACCGAAACGCGATCCACGCATGCCTGCCAACGAGGCAGAACTTCAACAAATCATCGCTGCCGCCATCGCGCAATACGCCGCCTCTCAAGGAGGACCCAGCGGAAGCAGTTCAAACAACAATGGCAATAACAATCCGCCTCATGGTAATACTAAGCCATTAAGGCATACCATGACACAATTGGATATCTCTAGCAAGTTTGCTAATGCCATTTATATATTGTAACGTATGTGCAGGGTGCACCTACAAGCAGTTCCTAGACTGCAAACCTGTAAACTTTGATGGCACCGGAGGTGCTGTTGCTTTTGTTCGTTGGGCCGAAAAGACAGAATCAGTTCTCCGCATGAGCAAATGCGCTCCAGACCAGCAAGTTACCTACATTTCGGGGCTATTCGTGGACGGAGCCCTGTCATGGTGGAACTTACAAGTTCAAACCCTTGGTGAAGCCGCAGCCTACGCAATGACATGGAATGAGCTGAAAGAGCTCATGCGCAAAAAGTATTGCTCTCGCGCTGAAATTCAAAAGTTGGAAACCGAGTTTTGGCATCTGAAGATGGAAGGACCGAAAATCGCAGAGTATGTTCAAAGGTTTCACGACCTGTCACATGTGGTACCTTATATGGTCACACCAGAATTCAAGCGGATTGAGCACTTCATTTGGGGTTTAGCTCCTCAAATCATAAGTATGGTGACCTCTTCAAAACCGGCAACAATCACTGAGGCGATCGATCTAAGCGTAGCTCTTACTGAGGAGGCCATCCGCCTAAACAAGTTTTCTGATGTTGAGCAAAAGAAGAAGGAGACTCACGTAGAGTCGTCCAGGGGTGATGGCAGGAAAGGAGAACCAAGCGCGCCAGTCCAAGCTACGACTGGTACTGGAAGGAAAGGAAAGGGATATATGGGTACACATCCTAAGTGCCTTGCAAACCATTGGTGATCTCTTTATTTCCTTATTTGCTACATACCAGGGTTTTTATACTTACAAGGGTTTACATACTCACTTACACATGAACTCGCTCAACATTATGTTGATTTTTCCAACTTACATGTATTTCAGGGAACTAAGGATCTGGCACGGTATGCTACGTTTTCCCGCTGCGTTAGAGTTACGGGATCATCCACGTTTAGGGATCGCGACTTTTACCTGGACGAGTCGCAAGTCTTAAACAGTGTTTATGTTATATTTGTGGTTGCGTCTTAAGAACAAAGTTTTTATGTTATCAGGTTGTAATTTCCGTTGCATGCGTCAACGCCTTAAGATAATGTTGTGGTATTTTACTTTTCAAACTTAAATCAATGGATGATCTGCATGGTTTTATTTTCATATAGCTTTGTTGTGATTAAGCTATGGTATTAAGAAGTCACACCAAATAAACCCACGCTTCCGCAAAGCCAGGGTGTGACAACCAAAGACAATATCATGAGCTACTACATCAACTTTTGGAATGTTAAAAACAACATTTGGAACATCAGGTTCTGATTTTGATTTTAGAGCTCCTTCCTTGATAGGTGGGAATTCTTCAATCAACTTATCTAACTCAAACTCAATTTTCTCATCATTGGTTGCAAAGATTTTCGGTTCCGATTTTAAAACTTCTTCCATTTTCTTTTCCTCAAAAGATTGTTTAGGTTTCTCCACCCATGATTGACTTTGGGAAGTCTTTGTCTTAGAATAAACCTTTGAAGTCTTTTGTGATTTTGAAGATTCACCAATTTCAAAAGTTGATTTTGGTTTGTCCTCTGACTTCAATGATTCACCGCGTTTAAGAATACGCACGGGGGATACCATAGGTGATTTTCCCTTAATATCATTTGAAATTTTTGGTTTGGTTTATGGAAAACTGGTTTTATTATCTTTTTGACACATTGTTTGGCCATGTGACCGGTTTCATTGCAACGATAACAGATTCTTTTGTCATATTCAACAAAAGTGGATCTGTTTGCCTCGTCTCTTTTCTTTTTGGCCGCAATAAAATCATCAATTGCTTGCTTACTAAAGATGTAATCCTTTTCGACTTCTGTGTTATTACCAGCCATAAACACTTCACTCAATTTTTCTTTTGGCTTAACTTCTTTCTTATCCATTTTCTTCTCAAAACCAATACCTTTCTTTTTGTAATTATTACCATGTCTTTTGTTATTACCAATGTTACCTACCCATTCATTTTTTTCCCGGGTTGTTTGTCGGTTGTTGTTTAACAAAAGATTTTTTTGGTTTTGATAGAAACGAATTGTTGTTGACTTCTGAGATATCAATTTCCACAAGTTTAAAAACTCTTTCAACCTTTTCCAGGTTCGCATTCTGAATCGGATACTCAAAATCAGTATACAGTTTGTCAGTTCTGCTCATCGTGTAAACCACAATGATCGAATCGTCATCCAAAACTTTATCTGACTTTGGGATAAACTTATCAAGAAAGTTTCCGTCATCTTCAGAATCTGAACTGGAATTCTCAAAATGAGTTTTAACAGTTTTGAAATCAGTGTTATCACTCTCTTCATCCAACACTTGGTCTACAACTGTTTTAACCAGTTGTGACTCATTGTCGGTGTCAGACGGAGAGAATGTAACATCTATGTTTTCTGAGAATAATGATTCCACTTGGTCTACAACTGTTTTAACCACTCTCTTCATTCTCTTTTGTTCTCAGTTTGAGATTCAGTGCCTCCTCCACCCCGTCTGGATATTTCTGAGAATAATGATTCCACATTGGGGGTGGAACATTTTTGAAATCAGTTTGTTGAGGAACAATCTGATCAATCACATATGAAGATGAAAGATAACTGGTCAACTTTTTGTCGACTCTTTCTGTCTCAATTCGCATCAGTTCAAGTTCCTTCTTTAGAGATGCGATTGTGTCCAAATGCATGTTAATCGACATTTGCTTATCCATGACCGTAGCTTTGAGCAAATTAGCAATTTTATCATTTTCTTTACTCTCAGTGTGAATCATTTTAACTGATCGTGATAGAGTGTCATAAGCTTCTTTAACATCATTAAAATCAAATTTTAATTTGTCGTTAAACTTTTTCAACTCTTGAAACTGTTTGTCTTTTTCAAGACAATCCATGCATGGTTTCAAACAGTTTTCGCATGGCTTTTCAAGAATTTGATCAACTTTTTCAAAAACGTTTTCTTGTTTGTCATTTTTACTTTCCAATTTACCAAACTCTCCGGACTCATACTCATATTTCTCTTCGGATTCGGACTCCACATTTTCTGATTTATCATCGGACTCGAACTTCTCTCCTGACTCATCCTTTTCAACTGACACTGACTCTTGAGTTGCATCTTTGGTCTCATTGTTATCAGAAGGTGTTTTAGTTTGTTCTACCTCTTTCAGCTTGACCATAAGAGCTTTGTCTGCTATTTCTTTCAAAGTCTCTTCATTCAATTCCTTTGAGACATCAATGATCTCTTGAACCGGAGTTTGTTCAACTTCGTACTGCGGGCAGAAACCCGTAGTCGGTTCACTAAAAAACCTGCAAAAGAATCAAACACATTAGCTGGCATTATAGATATAACTGCATTACTAATAACCACCAGTTCAGACTGATAATAGTAGACAGCTGTTGCTGCCTCTTCTAGATCTGCAAAACTTTCTTCATTCACCACTTCACTGACTTCAGGAATACATTCCTCGATTATCGGTTCCGGCTCTTCAGTAATTTCAGCCATCATTGCAAGACCACCTCCTGGAGCGTACTTATCCCAACTGAAACCTTCTGGAATCTTTTTATCATCTTGATTTACCAAAAGAGCTTTTTCTGTTTGTTTGGATTGACTGTTCTCGATTTGAGGTCGTGTAATGAATGGTTGTTGACTGTTTTTATGATAAATGGCATGTCGGTAATAATCGTTGGCGAATGGATTCTGGTGGTTATTAACTTCTCTGTTCGGACATTCACGCTTGAAGTGTCCCTTCTCTTTACATTTGAAGCAAGTCACCTTCGATTTGTCGAATCCAAGTTTAGGATCAGGACCTGCGAGACTACTTCTTCCGGTAATTTCCATGAACCTTTGAGCTCTTCTCATAATGCTCGCCATACCCCATTTTATGTCAATGAGTTCCATTTCCTCCGGATCAATTTGATCGTAATCTTCTTTAGTCATGTCTGGGTTACCAATTCGTCCAGCTACTAGACTCTCGTAAGACTCAAGCACAGAAGCTAGAAGTGCTATATGCTGTTTTGCAGCTGTCTCAGTAAAATCTTGACCGTTTTTTATATTAACAGCAATATTGCACAGTATCCCATGACTATAACTCTGATTGTTCGATCCTGAAGAACTTTGAGAAGAAACCTATTCTTGAGAACTCTAAACCTTAGGATTCGGTTCGTAATTTGGAAACGGTGAAAATTTGTTGTTAGATATGCTTTGAGATACTCCCGATGAAGATTCTGCACTGAATGCCGTTTGAATTTTTGGACTCGGAGCAGATGTGGCAGATGAGTTTCCTTTGTAATAAAGCTGAACATCTTGCTGTACGTTTGCAGATTGCATTTTCCTCATCTTCCTAAGTTCAAGCTCATGAGCTTCAATTCTCTCGATAAACATACTCAGATTGAAACCCACGTATTCCAAATTGTTTTTCAAAATCAATATGAACGTACCCCACTCTTCTTGTGGTAGTGCGTCAGCTAACTTATCAACCAACTCTTCGTCTGATTTATCTATACTCAAACGTTTCATCTCCACTACCAAGTGACAGTACCTCTCAATCAATTCTTTTGTTGATTCTCCTTTGATAGCAGTAAAAATGTCGAATTCTTTTTTCAGTAGCGCCTTTTTGCTTTTGATCATTGCAGCACTCCCAAGAAATTTAACTTTAAGAGAATTCCAAATAGATTGCGCGTCATTCTAATGCTGTAACAGTACCAAAATGTCTTCCTTAATTGCCTGTTGCAATATACTGACCATCTTCTTCTCGGCTTTAAAATTGTCTTGTTCAGCCGGAGTTAACGTGTTAAGTGTTTTCGGAAGACCAGCATCATTCGTAGGAACTACATATTTCGTTTCAACTTTCAGCCAACATTCGAGGTGATTCGCCTGAACCCACGTACGAAATCTATCCTGCCACCCCGAATAATCTTCAATGTTGAGCAGTTTCGGTGGTTTTTGCATGGTTCCTAACTCGTTCTCCATATTTACATTCTGAGTTATACTTACTGGAGATTGAGCAGTCATACCTCCTCTGAAAAATGCATTGTAAAACTCTTGATTGTCCATTTTTTACACTTTGAAAAAATGTTTCGAAAAATTTGACTTTCAAACGAACTGGACTTTCACACTATCTGGATTTTCAAACGAACTGAATTTGTTTCAAAAGACCTGAACTGCCAAACCGTGCGAGGTGAAAATATTTGTTAAAAAAATGTTAGTTCGTGCGAACTGAACCACTCAAGTCGTGCGATCTAAACAATTTCAAACGATCTGGTCCAATCCGTGCGATCTAGACCAGAATTTCAAACGATTTAGCAAAAATTCATACGACCTGGTATATTTCACACAATCTGAGCATCATTTTCACACGATTTGACATTTTTGACATTTTTTGATCAGTTTTAGTGTGATTTATGGTCTGTAACTTTGTATGATTGATTAAAATGATGTTTTACACATAATATCCAAAATTCAGTCCATTTTGTCCGTGAATTCGTCTAAAAATCCAACAAAGAGTAGAAGTATATGATTCTAAACCATTCAAAACACTGATATCAACAGATCTGGCTCATCCTGAGCTCTGATACCACTTGTAGGATCGATGAGTCGTCCAATACGAGTCAATCAGAGTCAGATCTAGTTTCTAGAAAGGTGGAATCAGACTAGAAACCGTCAATCAGTGTTAGAGCAGGAGTAGAAGAGTAGAAAGTCACTTTAAACATGTTCTTCATTCATATAAAACGTTTTGGTATTGAGATAATTTTGACAGCACTTCGTGACAGAAATCTCCAGAAGTTACAAATGAAGAAGTACACTAGCCTTTTTATAGGCTCTCCAGTCCACACGAGATAAACTACTCAGTCTGCACGAACTGGACAAGTCCACTTCGTACGAACTGACTCATCAGGTCGTGCGACCTGGACTTTACACATAAACTTACATTTTCCAACACATTACATATACAACTGACACGACACAGACTGATGACGTAGGCGATAGACATTATGCATCAACAAAAACAGGTGATAAGAACTACCAAGGAGAACTACCAAAGTGTGATAGATGTGGTTGACATCACACAGGTCCATGCAGAACTCGTAGGTGTGGAAATTGTGGGGAGGCATGCTGGTCTGGTACGGGACATGGGAATGGAATTCTAGCCAATAACAGAAACGACAAGGGCAAAGGTTGCTATGAATGTGGCGACAAAGGACGTTATCGGAAGGACTGGCCGAAGAAAAATCAAGTTCGTGGGAGCATTTTTCACGAAAGGAGCACCCAAGATGTCACACCCCGACCACGTAAAACAACAAAAACGTGGCGGAAATGTCGGGGAGTGTTGTAACAGAATTATTGTTTCACAACCATGGTATTTAAAGTTATGTTTTATTTATAAACAAAGGTGTCACATTGTCTTAAAACAACTGAAACAAAGAGTACATCATATAATTAAACTAGTTCTAGCTTCGTTTTAATGTCACTAAGGCACAGGTCCGCCTAAGTGTATCTCGATCATCCTATGCAACAGCTCCTGAAACACATGTGAAAATAGGTACGTCAGCATAAAAATGCCTGTCATATACATAGGTTTTATGAAAATAGGATTCATGACTTAGGTTTAAAGAAATGATTAATAAAAATTGGTCATGAATCTTGTTAAGTGTTTATTTTTACAAATCATATGAAATTGTGATAAGAAAATCAGATTATATAAAAGAAAGGTGTATGGTTAATTAAATAACCAAGTAAAGTGAGTTGTATAAAACAAACTGTTTTGTAAAACAATGTCTTGTGAAAAATATGTTATTTGTGTAAAATGTTATATGTCTAAATTGAAATGATTTAAATAACGCTACAATATGTAATATCATACAAGCATTTATATATAGGAAGTACCAGCGGCGTATCCACCATGCTTGTATCATATTACACATGCCTCGTTACTTAAATCACTTACCCAAACAAACCACCAATGTAAATTGTTCATGTTTGAACCATTTGTCAAATGTTATTGTGTAAACTATGTCAAAATGTAAATTACGTAATGTATAACCAATGTCAAAAATGTTCATGTGTCAAATGTAAATCATGTGATGTGTAACCAAAATGTCATGTATGGTAAGTGAAATATATCAACTAAACCATAGGTAAAAAAAATGCACAAAACAAGGTATTGAAGTAAAACATAGTTTAAATCAAAATTATGTTTTGTGGAAATGCATGCTATACTGATATAAACATCTATGCGGTATTGTGAAAATGCATACATTCAAGCCTTGAGACTGTGGTGACAAACCCTTAAACAAATTAAAGGTTTATCTGAGTTATGTGTATCAATTCGGTCATTCCTTCCATCCAAACATACCCAGGATGTCAGGAACGGGAGTTGTCAATTCCTATGGTACCACTACCTACTAACGAACGGCATGGCCAATGTTAATGAATGTATTTTTGTCCCATTTAAACAAACCAAATGTCATACCAAAATGTAAGCATGTGATGTAAAACAAATGTACTATGTATGCAACAAATGGACATACATAGCATGTGATGTGAAACAAATGTACTAGGTATGCAACGAATGTACATACATAGCATGTGATGTAATGTAAAACAATGCACTAAGTATGCACTAAATTGACATACATAGCATGAAATGTAATGTAAAACGATGTACTAAGTATGCATTAAATGGACATACATAGCATAAACACAATGAAATCATGTACTATAAGTGTACTAATGAACATAACAAGCATATGAAATGAAAAACATGGAAAGCACGAACGTAACAAGTAGGCACATGTGTTTCACCCCAAAATGTTTGAAAAACAGTAAAAGAGGGGACTATGTACTCACTTTAGATTGCTCAATAGTCTTTAGATAACCACCAAGCAATGCTAGAAGATCACGGTATCAAACGGCACCTAATATAGGTAACTATGTTAATAAACGGACCTAAATAGGAGGATCGGGTAAAATGTGGTTTCGTAAACCAAATGAGTATTGGAACTCATGTGATATGGTTTAACAAAGCCTACATTTTAAAACAGAACCTATCCTAAGTACTTACGACCCATTATGACCCGTTTAGGTAGCTTATGCTACTTTAACGCGTCGTTCGCGTAAAACGCGTTCGGACCGCCTAACTAGTCGTATGATTTAGTAAAATATGCCTTATCATGTCTAATATTGTTGCCTAATCAGTTTAGATGTCAAAAATTATGTTACATATGCTTAAAATAAATTTTGGCGTAAAAAGGGCATTTTGGTAATTTTCCTAAGGCATATAAACTACCTATCATACAACTAACTAAACGACGTGACCATAAGGTATAACCTTGGAAGCTTATTCCCTATACAACTATGGTCACCTAATGTGTTTGGTCGGATCCTAATGATCGACCAAACGGGTCGGGTTCGAAAGTATAAGCGGTTGTTTAGACCGCTTACCTTACGACCCTACATAAGCACTAAACCTAAAGTGACGAGCTAAACATGTTAAAACATGTCTAACGATGTTTGAACATAGGTTTGGTATCATGACAAAGGGTCTTGATACCTAAAAGTAGTTTGGTTACAAAATACGCAAGAATACGCATTTTGGCCGAAACTACGACTCGCCACTATGCCTAAATAACGTGGTAATCAGTATGTATAGTCACAAGGTACTATAACCATCGTGATCACACTCACGTTATGAAGTTCAAACGAACTTCATGTTGACCATAAACTAGTCAATGCAGAAAGTCAAACAAAGTTTGACTTTCATGCTTAAAACGCATAACAGAACGAAAGAGGACTTACAACGGGTCCAAGCTATGGAGTTTTGATCCGATTACTCTCAGGTATGAAGTGTATACTTCAACTTAGAGAGCCAAATCAGATCAAAGTGTGAGTTTCAAGTGCAAAGGGGTGGGGTTTATATAGAGTTCGGAGAGCCGTTAAGATCGTTCATCGAAAACCGTGCTTCGATCTCAACCGTACATGTGCACCCATGGTTTTGCATTACCAAGGGCACCTTAAAATGGCCCATAGAATGATAAAATACCATGTGCAAGTGTCTAAAACAGCTGGAACAGCTGGGAAAATGATTATGTGTAGATCTGCTGCTGGTACGAACCCCGCATAAGACCCAAGGAGGGTCTACGCAGCCCGCCTGGGCTGCACAGATCAGCAAACAGCTTATATATGTACAGTTTCAGTCCCTGCAGTGGTTTAAGCTCATTTTCGACACGTCTAAGGCCCGTTAAGCCAACTTTAAGGCCCTACAATGATGCCTAAACATAGTGGACATGAAATATGCTCAAAAAAGTGCCTGATGTCGGTTCGTTTGGTCGTACGATCACGTTATTCGGTTAATTACGACGAAACACGAACGGACGTGAAAAACGATCCAAATCATGCGACGAATGGATTTTTCTCATGCCAATCACTAAAATAAAATATTTTAATGATTACATAAATTTTTGGATGTCCGGATGTATTCAGAACGTAAGTTATGCGCGAAAATGCAAACTTATGCACTTTTTGACGCTTTTAGTCCCTAATTGACCAAAAAGTTTATTTTAGCACACCGAACCCCTCAAAGCCTATTTCTAAGCCATGTAAGGGATATTTAGGGAATTTTTAACTTATGATCATGTTCCGGAATGTCTGTTACAGTACGAATCGGCATACTTTCGCAGTTTGTCGAATTTAGTCCCTGTAAGCGAATAAACTTGATTTTGCCATACCAAAGCCTTCAAAACTTATTTCTAAGTTATGTAAAGGTTATTTAAGGTATGTTAAGCATATGTTGATGTTCCAGAGTGTTTTTCACATTAAACTGATTACATTTATGCATCAGTTTGCGTATAACTCTCCAGAAAGCGATATAGAGTTTGAAATTGAACGAAAATCAAAACATGAAAAATGTCAAACATAAACAAACAAACATTGGGATCAAATAACATTGTTTTATTGATAAATAAACTGTTTACAATGATTACAAGCACAGGTGTCACACAAGACACGACAGGACCCGAACGTAGTACGTGTACGTTCTCTATAAACCAACACTTTGAATTAATTCCACTCGATACGGGCGCTGACTTTAGTTTTAAATCTAAAGAACTTAAGAATATACTTGGCTTAGAAACGAGTAAACTAGAAACCCCATATTTTATAGAGTTGGCAAATGTGAAATAAGTCGAAGTGGATAAAGTTATTAAGGGTTGTATATTCGAGCATGGAGAGCGAAAACTTACTATCGGCCTATTTCCATTTGGTTTGGGTAGTTTTGATGTAGTTGTTAGAATGTATTGGTTGACCAATAACCTGGTTGAGGTGGTTTATCATGAGAAAATCATTCACATCCCTCTTGCGAATGATGAAACAGTTATTGTACACGGCCTTCATGTAGTTGATGCGAAGGACGCTGGGCCCCATAAGGCGGTAGATTGTGACATCCAACATTGGTCATGAAGGCGTAGAAGTGCCTCCGAAAAGGCTACATAGCCTTCCTTGCTCATGTTGTCGACAAGGAGACTAAGGAGCCAAAGTTAGAAGACATCCCCGTTGTGAAGGAGTTTCCGGAAGTCTTTCCCGAAGACTTGCCTGGGTTACCACCACAGCGACAAGTGGAGATTCGGATATATCTAGTGCCAGGAGCGGCACCAGTGGCAAAGGCACCTTATTGGTTAGCTCCATCCGAGATGCAAGAGCTTTCGACCCAACTGCAAGAGCTGCTAGACAAGGGATTTATCAGGCTAAGCTGAGCTCCAGTGCTGTTTGTTAAGAAGAAAGATGGCAGTTTCCGTATGTGCATCGACTACAGGGAGTTGAATAAGTTAACCATCAAGAATCGGTATCCCTTGTCGAGGATTGATGACTTGTTCTACCAATTGCAAGGTTCTAGCTACTACTCCAAGATCGACTTGAGATCAGGATATCATCAACTGCGAATACAAGAAGAAAGTATCCCTAAAACGGCCTTCAGGACTCGCTATGGACATTACGAGTTCCTTGTCATGCCGTTTGGCTTAACAAACGCACCGGCGGTATTCATGGACCTCATGAATCGGGTGTGCAAGCCATATCTATATAAGTTTGTGATTGTATTCATTAATGACATTCTTATATACTCACGAACCAAGGAAGAACATGAGCAACACCTGCGAGCTACCCTAGAACTCTTGAAGAAAGAATAGTTGTATGCGAAGCTGTCGAAATGCGAATTTTGGATTCGCGAGGTGCAATTCTTAGGTCATGTGGTGAATGAGAATGGAATTTATGTCTACCCTGCCAAGATTGAGGCGATCAAAAACTGGGAACCCCAAAGACGCCAACTAAGATACAATAATTTTTGGGGTTAGCAGGCTATTACAGACGATTCATAGAGAACTTTTCAAAGATTGCTCAACCGTTAACGACCTCAACCCAGAAGGATAAGAGATTCGATTAGGGTGAAGCACAAGAAAAAGCTTTTCAGACATTGAAGGATAAGCTTTGTGACGCGCCTATTTTATCCTTACCCGACGGTACCGATGGTTTTGTAGTTTATTGTGATACGTCTCGACAAGGCCTTGGTTGCGTGTTGATACAACGGGATAAAGTCATCGCGTATGCATCTAGTCAATTGAAGGTGCATGAGAAGAACTACACCACGCACGACCTTGAGCTAAGTGAGCTGATGTTCGCGTTAAAGATTTGGCGTCATTACTTGTATGGGACTCGTTGCAAAAACTTTACAAACCATAAGAGTTTGCAACACATTTTCGACCAGGAAAACCTAAACATGAGGCAACAAAGATGGGTCGAGCTATTAAATGATTATGATTGTGAGATAAAGTATCACCCGGGCAAGGTGAATGTTGTAGCGGACGCCTTGAGCCGTAAGGAGCGTGCAAAGCCTCTAAGGGTGCAAGCCTTAGAAATGACCATACAAACTGATCTCACTACTCGGATTCGCGAAGCTCGACAAGAAACGCTTAAACCAGATAATCTACGAGTCGAATCATTGCGTGGCATGGAAGCAAAATTGGTGCCAAAGGAAGATGGAACAATGTACTTCATGGAGCGAACCTGGTTTCCATTCTTCGGCAAACTACACGCACTTATGTTGGACGAAGCATATAAGTCAAGGTACTCTACACATCCGAGATCCGACAGAATGCACCAAGATTTAAAGGACTGTTATTGGTATCCCAAGATGAAAGCCGATATCACTGCATATGTGGGTAACTGTCTTAGTTGTGCCAATGTTAAGGCTGATTACCAGAAACCATCAGGGTTGTTGCAACAGCCTGAGATTCCCATATGGAAGTGGGAACAGATATCGATGGATTTCATTACCAAGCTACCGAGAACCCAAAGAGGTCATGATATGATTTGGGTAATTGTTGATCAACTCATGAAGTCCGCGCACTTCCTATCGATCAGCGAGAAAGATAGCACGAAGAAGATTGCAGAAATGTATCTCAAGGAGATTATGGCACGTCATGGAGTGCCTGTTTCCATCATATCTGACCGAGATGGTCGTTTTGTGTCAAGGATTTGGCAAACGTTTTAGAAGGCTTTTGGATCATAGTTGAATCTTAGCACTTCCTTTCACCCTCAGACGGACGGCCAAAGTGAACGAACGATACAGACTTTGGAAGACATGCTACGAGCTTATGTGATGGACTTTGGTGGGAGTTGGGATATTCACTTGCCTTTAGTAGAGTTCTCCCACAATAAGAGCTATCACACCAGCATTCAGGCCGCGCCGTTTGAAGCTTTGTATGGACGAAAGTGTCGGTCCCCGTTGTGTGGCGGAGACCGGAGATAAACAGCTTATCGGTCCAGAGTTAGTTCAGGAAACTACAGACAAGATTGCTCAAATACGTGATCGTATCAAGTCAGTTTGCGATAGACAGAAAAGCTACGCCGACAAGCGACAAAAACCATTGGAATTTGAGTTTGGAGATATGGTCTTGTTGAAAGTCTCGCCTTGGAAAGTCATAGTGCGGTTTGGTAAACGTGGAAAGTTGAACCCGCGTTACATTGGGCCTTTCGAGATTCTTGAAAGGATCGGAACCGTTGCATACAAGCTGAAGCTTCCTGAGGAACTTAGCAGTGTCCACGACACGTTTCACGTGTCTAATCTCAAGAAAAGTCCTACTAAAGAAACAATCGTCATTCCCGCAGACGAGATTCACATCAATGACAAACTCCAATTTACCGAAGAACTTGTTAAGGTTACGGACTGGAAGGTCCATAAAACACGGAGAAGTCGTATTAAACTCGTCAAGGTCCGTTGGAATTCACGTCATGGCCCAGAGTTTACTTGGGAACGTGAAGACCAAATCAAGTCTAAGTATCCGTATAACAACCCTCCTGAAATTTTTTTCTGACGCCCTAATATATTTTAAAATATTCCTATATGTCTCTAAATATACCCCGTATGTGAAAACCGAGCCCAAATTACATTATATCATTAAAAATAAAATAAAAACAAGTTTTTATGGTCTCTCGCGGGCCGCGACAGCAAGAAGTCAGGATCGCACCCAAGGCTGCCACGTGTCATCATCGTGGCAAGTCTAGCTGGTTGAATCGACGGACCTAAGCCCTACACCCCTACTACGCGGGCCGTGTAACCCGAGGAGTAATCTTATGAAGGCCGCGAGAAAACGAAAATCAGGCCCTATAAATAGCAGGCATCGGATCTTCAGAAAATTCGCTCAAAATTCTTTTCTCTCTCGAAATATTATGTAGTATAAGTAATTTCCGGGCATTATACCCCCCTAATTAACGAAGTTATGCCCCGATGTAAGTATTATAACCCCAGTTACGTATTAGATACGCTGCCCGATTGATCCAGGGTTCCGTAACGGCTGTCAGGGTTTTGCCCGACGTAGTCGTTGGAATGCCATCTCGGGGAGGGTATAACTAATGTAAATATAAAGGGTTATTATAATAACACGTGTGCATTGTGTAAATTATAGATAATCTCCAGGAAACCTTAGAAGAAACCTAAGTCAGCAATGTGAGTAATCCTCTTTTTATGTAAACCTTTTTGTGAGTAATCTCCTTTTTGTAAATTATTTTTACAAAACCTTAATTATTTTACAATGTGATTAAGCAGTGATTGAGTCTTTGTAGTTCTTCAATTACTGCCGGTATGTTGGGGTTTTGTATACAAAATGTGGAACACATTACCATTGGACAACGAGTTAGCCAATGTGTAATATGACCCCCCAGTCAGGATTGACAATACTGAATGAGTAATTGTGTAGAAATAAACAATGTGATAGCTCTCAATACTGTTAAAGGATAAAATTCTTCTTGATTAAACTGGGATTCACTCACCAGTATTTCCCACTGACAAATGTTTTTAAAACGCGTTTCAGGTAACAAAATGTAAAATCCAAATTAGAAGAAAGCCAGCTGGAGAGCACTGACGGCTTGGAAAAATGTGGCTATAAAAGTTACCTAAAAGACGATGTTTTAAATAAAATAGGGTTTATGCCTATAAATATGTTGTGATAAGAAACTTGGGTTTTACCCATGTGATTCTTAATATATAATATGGTGGTTTTACTCTGATAAATATTTCATAACTACGGTCCTGATGAAATTTCCGCTGTCAAATTGTTAAATAATGATACCACCAAAACTGGTCTCGTGGCCGCCCGTTCCTGGGACAGATAGGGGGCGAGGGTTGCGACAGGAGGTGGTATCAGAGTTAAGCCACTGATTCAGCCACAGAAGTGTTCTGCTGACACCAATATTATTCAAATTGTTAGGAAATTAATTATGAAAATACGTGCATATCTGTATTTTACTGTTGTGTGTTATTTGACTATTTGTTAGTTGACAGTATGAGTGATCAAGGACCCTTAGACGCGTATCGTCAGTTGTCCGATTCGCCTAGGAGTGAAGGTACCTCTTCACAGCCTGCCCTCTCTGGGTATGTCGCTGATAATGAAGAAGGGATGTTTGTTTTTAAGGCTCAGTCTGAAGAGCCATTCCCTCAGAAAAAGAGAGGATGGTTCAGTAAGGGAGCATTCGAGTGTAGGAAAAGAATGCTAAAGTTGCAACAGCAGAGAGTCCTAGCAGCCGCTAAGCAAGAGTCAGGTGCCCATACACAGGATATGCTTAATAGAAGCCTAGCCAATTTTCATATCCTAGCAACAACTGCTGCCGACCCAAACCTGGAACAACTAGTAGCCCCACAACCCTTACCTTTATTCACCACTCAGCCGATGGAGATAGGGGATAACCCTGAAAATCAAGTAGTATAATAATATATATATGTGTAATAATAATAATAATAATATATGTTGTAGTATAGACCACTCCGTGGTTAGCGATGCATAGTAGTATTGTAATTTTTAATTCCAGTCTTAGTGTGTATTTGACGCATACTATAATAGAAAAGAGTAAGTCGCAATGCTCGACGTTTTTGGCCAATATGTGTGTTGTGTGGTTATTGCCAAATTTATTAATTATTTTATGATATTAATAATTTGTGAATGTTTAAAATTCAGATGGACGATGAGGTAAACCAGGAAAACCAGAATAACGATAACCAGAGTAACAATAACTTGGTTAATGAGAACCCAAATAACAACAATAATGGAAACCAAGTGGATAACAGTACCATGCAGCATATAGTGGCACAAGGGATAATAGATGCAATGCCATATATTATCAAAACGGTTAAGGAAGCGGAAAATAAAAGTAAACATGATAGTAAGCGACCCTCTGAACCTGAAAATAGCGTAAACAATTGTACCGTACTTCAAGTGCCCATTCCCAAAAGAAGAAGAACCATGTGTTACGGTTGTTCTTATAAAGAATTCTGGTCTTGTAAACCAATGGAATTCTCGGGCAATGAAGAGGCCGTTGCATCTCTACGCTGGATAGAAAGACTGAGGCAGTCTTAAGAATAAGTAAATGCGCGGAAGAGGATAAGATAATGTTTGCTTCAAATCTGTTTAAAAATTCAGCACTAGAATGGTGGAACACTATCCTCCAGTCTAGGGGAAGTGATAGAACTTACAATATGGAATGGGAAGAGTTTAAAAACATGGTAGAAAGGAAATTTTGCCCTCCTAATGAAAAGGAACAGATAGCAAACAAATTTCTAAATCTTAGGATGATTGGAGTAGATAGTAAGGGTTATACTACATTATTCTTTGAATATGCTCGAATAGTACCAACCCTTGCTTCACCTGAACCAGTATTAATCTCCCGTTACATCTGGGGATTAATTGGAGAGATTAGACATGTAGTCAAGGCAGCTAGACCTCAAACTATAGAAAAAGCTGTAGAACTAGCTAATACCTTGACAGATGAATTAGTCCGCACACGAGAAGAGGATCAAAGGAGGAACCTAACCCAGAAGCTTACTCAAGAATTCTGTTCTGGAAATTCTAACCGTGGGAGAAATGTAGGTTCTACCTCTGCACCCTACTGTAAGTATTGCAAAAGGAAGCATTCAGGAAGATGCTCCATATACTGTAATTTTTGCAAAATATCTGGACACAAGGAGGAAGACTGCAGAAAGAAGCCTAATAACAGAATATGCTACAACTGCGGAGAACAAGGTCATATCAAGCCTAACTGTCCAAAATTAGCTCCAGCTACAAACCCCAAGAATACTAAAAATGCTAGAGCATTTGTTCTAACTGCAGAAGAAGCAAAGATGATCCCGGATGTGATCACTGGTACGTTTTTAGTTAATGATGTTTTTGCTAAAGTATTATTTGACTCTGGTGTGAACCAAAGTTTTATTAATACTTCATTTTGCAAACTTCTTAATCAATCATTAACTAAACTCCCACAAGAATGTCTAGTAGAGACAGCAAATGGGGAAACCATTAAAATTTCTGAAATCTTACAGGGAGCAAGAATAGAAATTTTAAATCAGAAATTTATTGCAAACCTTTATCCCATGAATCTGGCAGGATTCGATGTCGTTTTAGGAATGGATTGGTTAATAGCCAATAAAGCCAGTATTTTATGTGATCAAAAGTCAATTCAAGTAAATTCACCAAGGGGTGAAAAGATCACAATTAAAGGAAATAAGTTCTCTAAATCCACAAAATTCATCTCTGTGATGAAAACAGCAAGTTATATAAGGAAAAGATCATTAGTGTATTTGATTTCTATAATTACTAACACTAAAGGAAAAGAATTAAAGGATATTCCAGTAGTATCCCAGTTTTCAGATGTATTTCCAGAAGAATTACCAAGACAACCTCCAGATAGGGAAGTAGAATTCAGAATCCACTTAATACCAGGAACCGCACCAATTTCCAAAGCACCTTACCGTTTGGCACCTATAGAAATGCAAGAACTAAAGAAACAATTAGATGAATTGTTGGAGAAGGGATTCATACAGCCAAGCTCATCGCCATGGGGAGCACCGATATTATTCGTTAAAAAGAAGGACGGATCAATGCGTATGTGCATTGACTACCGTGAATTGAACAAAGTCACAATTAACAATCGGTATCCATTACCAAGAATAGATGATCTGTTTGATCAATTGCAAGGAGCACGATTTTTCTCTAAAATCGACTTAAGGTCAGGATATCATCAATTAAAGGTACAGGAAGAGGACATTCCTAAGATTGCTTTCAGAACAAGGTATGGACATTATGAATTTACTGTCATGCCATTTGGTTTAACCAATGCCCCAGCTGCATTCATGGACATGATGAACCGAATATGTAAGCCATATTTGCATAAATTCATAATTGTCTTTATAGATGATATTCTTATTTATTCTAAAATTAAAGAGGAACATGCAGCTCATCTGCACACACTTCTAAGTTTACTAAGAAAAGAAAAGTTTTATGCTAAGTTTTCGAAGTGTGTGTTTTGGTTAGAACAGGTACAATTTCTTGGACATTTAGTCAATCATGAAGGAATTCATGTAGATCCCACCAAAATCGAGGCGATTACCAAGTGGAGAACCCTTGAGTCACCAACCGTGGTTAGAAGTTTCTTAGGATTAGCTGGTTATTATAGAAGATTCATTCGAGATTTTTCTAGAATAGCCATTCCCTTAACTTAGTTAACCTGTAAATCCATTAAGTTTGAATGGAGACCAAAACAATAAGAAGCCTTTAGAATTCTTAAGCAAAGATTAACCCATGCACCCATACTTGCGTTACCAGAAGGAACTGAAGATTTTGTAATCTATTGTGACGCTTCCAAGTTAGGTTATGGATGTGTGTTAATGCAACGTCAAAAAGGTTATAGCTTACGCTTCTAGACAACTTAAGAATCATGAAGAGAATTACTCAACCCATGATCTAGAATTAGGAGCTATAATTTTCGCCCTTAAAATTTGGAGACATTGTAGGATCGTGTACTGACCTAAACGAGTAGTTCAGAGAAGTTTTTATCAGTTTTCAGTGGCGGAAACAAAGAAACTGACTACGAAACAGCTAGCAATTCTCTTTAAACACGTTTCTGATTGATATTACAACTTGTACAATCACTGGATAAACCGGCAGCACTTCGGTATCCAAAATCACAAAAGTTCCAAATGAGATCGCTTGAAGAACTATATATAGGCTCTATGGTTTCTCTTGAAAGTGACAAGACTCGGTTCAAGCGAAACCTACTTAGTTGCTTTCGCTTGAAACTGACCTAATCTCTTTCAAGCGAAACCTATTCATTCAAGCTAAACCACTATATCTCGAACTATGTGCACTGATCTAACATTCTACGCACAAGACTCGATACAAGACGAAGTCGACAGATGTATGCACTAACAGACTCCCCCTCAGATGTTGACGAGTCTTAAAGTGTTGAGTCTTCGCATCTTCAGTCTTTATCAGTCACTGGGCTTCACTCTTTCAATCAGCATCAACAGACTCCCCTTAAAAATGTGCTGGCATTTCTTCAGTTCTTCAGCATCATTTGTTACAGGATCGTAATCTGGCTTTCACCAGTTCAAGATCAATGCCTGGCTCATGCTTTGTCTTCAGAGTCCTCAAATATTGGAACCTGGCTTTTCAAACATAAGCTTCTCAGAATCGATCAACATAGATCACATCTAGTCTTTTCTCAAACCTGCACCATCTCTACCTCAAAGTGAATTTTACAATTTTAAACATTAACATGTATACATCAACTCAAACTCTCCCTCAAATCAAACTTAAGATTTTATCAATAATAATCCTGATGAACCACTTGTAAATTATATTAAAACACATTTGATTAAAAACATAGACTCCCCCTCACAACATGGTCATCATGTCTAGCACTTGGAATTTTGAAAATCAGCTCTCCAACATCAGTTGTCGAAAATTTTTTAATTTTTTTTCAAAAATTTATGCTAAAACACACTGAAAATCTTTTTGGATTTTGAGATATTAAGAAATACAGTAAAGAAATATTTACATACAATATTTTTGTGAGTTTGTGTAAGAGGATCATATCAGTTTATGAGACAAATCACCAACACCGTTAAGCTTTAAACATTTTAAGTTCTAAATGATTCACTTAGATTGTCAGTATACTGATCCACTTAAATTTTCACACAAAGTTCAACTGCTTCGAGATACGATTAATGTCTTAGATACTTAAACTCAATCGCGTGTCCCACCTCAGAATATACTCCCGTATCCAGATCCCAATATTCAGTCTTACAGGTGAGTATACCACAGATGATATCTGTAAAGGGGTTAAATTGCGAGGGTCGTGAGACCTCAGGTCGATACTTCCGTATACGCAGAGAGATGACGGCTTCGACTTTTGGTGTGTCCCCTTTAGAGGATCTTTTCTTCAACAGCAATGATTTTCAATTTTATTGTTTCATTAATTTGCTGAGGGCGGCGCTATTTTTCAAGCAAGCGGAAAGTATTCTCCGGGGACTAGGTCAGAATTTTCATTCAGCAGAAGTCCCGGGATAATACCCCAAATATCACTGAGCATAAAGACCTAGTATCTCAGAAAGAGGGACCTTTCAAACAAGATTTCGGGGGTTACCCATATATCCGAGAGATGTTTCCCCACGATATAAGCAAGTTAGAATTTAGGTTTATATCTCGTCACAATTTACTAAATGTGCAAAAACCTACTGGCACATCATCAGTGAGACCGTTTATCACATTTGACTTTTCAATTCTTTAGCATGTTGTGATCGTCCACTGATGTACTATCATTTCCTCTTCTTTGACACAAAAACTCATTTTTCATTTTATCATGTTTTTGTCTTTTTCAAATTTTCAAATGTTTTTGGATTTTCTGAAATTTTTACTCCCCTAAAAATGCAAACACATTTAAAGAAATTTGAAAACAAACTATACAAGTAAATTGACAACCGATATCGAATCACTTCACTTCGCCATCCACTTGGCATAAACAATCTGAACTCCCCCTTACACAAAACTATTTTCTCATTATGATTTCAAAACACTTAAGTTTGTTTTAACCAAAATGATTTTTCCGGAAAATACGTTTTGTTGATTTTACCACTTGAAGATTAGGGGTTTGGTTCATCACACTGTATTCAACCACTTGTATGAGAATTACATCAAGTTCAAACTAATGACCTTGAGTAATCACTTTGTCAGAATCAACCTCTTACCACTTGTAAGAATATCCAACATTTAAACACATGTAGAAATAAACCATCTACACAAACCATTTTACCAATCAAGATGCCGATTCCTGCTTCGCACTTACCAACCTGGAAGCTCCGGCATAGTCCTTCACCTGTAAAATTTATCAACTTTTAAACTTCATTTACAAAAACAATTATCAAGAAAGATGCCGATTCCTGATCCACGATTACAAACTTGGGATCTCCGGCAAGTCAGGTTTTTCAATGAAAGAAAATGTCCACCCAAGCCTGACCAGCCTTGGGTGTTTTCAATTCAAATTCAGTTGGAGTATAAGTTGCCTTCTTTGTAGCGTAAAAATCTTTAACTCCTTTAACCTTCCCAACGACCATCTTTCCGAAAATTTTCTTTACATTCCCATTAAACGCTTTCTCAACATCAAAATTATCCTTCTCAGAATAAAACTGATTTGAGATTTCAACCTTTCCAACTTTTCGTTTAAAATTCTCAGTCCTCAATGGTGGAAAGTTCTCATCATCCATTGAAAGAACTGATTTTTCAACACTCTCATCAAATTGTGGCTCCTCTGACTTTGTGGAGTCAGATTCATCGCCAGATTTTTCATCTGATTTCTTAACAACCCAAGCTTGGTTGTCAAGATTTCCCCTCTTCTTGTAAAACCTTTTCGAACACTCTCCAACTTCATATGTTGAATTTTTGAACACTTTGAATCTTTCAGTTGGAGGTTCAACATCAACAATCTTTTCTTTAAGTTTTGAAGAAACTTCCTGTTTTGTTTGAGTAGCTTTTGGACAATTCCATGCAATGTGACCAACTTCATTGCATCTGTAACAGGTTCTTGTTTCTTTCCTTTGATAAGCTCCATTCTTCATCTTTTCATCAAGAAACTCCTGGTTTGACTGTTTCCAGAATGAGCTATTTGCTTCTTCTTCACAACTTGTCCCTGAAACAAATTTTGTATTTTTATAAATTTTCTCATTTTTATAATTTTCAGGTGGAATAAAACCTAATCCTTTCCTTTTGAAATTACCGTTATGGTTTGGTTTCTTTTGAAAACCAGAACCGGAACCGTAATTCTTTTTCTTGTTTAAACGCTGTTGAACTCTTGAAGTATATTTTTTAGGTCTTTCAGAAAGACTAAGATCTTTTATTTCAGAAATATTAATTTCTATCATTTTGAAAACCTTTTTGATCTTTTCAAATCGAACACTTCTTATTGGAAATTCTTTATCAAAATATAATTTGTCAGAATCATTCAAAGTATATGCAACTTCAAATGTTTCGTCATTCAAATTAGATTTTAACAACAAAAATTCTTTACTATACACCCGTTTTCCCGACGACTTTGAACTTTTGACAGACGAAATCGAACTCCTGGACTCAGATTTCGACTCTGACTCCTCATCCCTATCCAACACCTGATCGACCATTCTTTTTATTAATTCGGACTCATGATCTGTGTCGGACGTTGTGAACGTGATGTCAATGTTGTCTGGTAATACATCGGTTAACTCGGACTCTAACTTTAGATTAACTGCCTTTTGGACTTGTTCCTCATTCGGTTTTCTAGGCAAATACCCTTCCCAAATCGGAGGTGGACACTTGTTATAACAGACACTCTGTTTCTTACCAGTATCCTTTTTCTTCTTTGGCTGTTCGTCTTTAAACGCCTCAAAACCTGCAACAGTAGGATAAATTCTATCAATTATATAATCACAACTTGTATAACTTCGCAGCAATCGTCTGATTCTTTCATTCTCAACTTTCTCAGTTTCCAACTCTTGCTTCCATTTTGCACATTCTTCAATGTAAAAATTTATCTCTTTCTGCTTTGACATCATAGTAGCATTCAACATCTTCAAAGCTTTCTCTCTTTCAGAGTTAGTCTTTTCCAGACTATTCACAGTTCTGTTCAATACATCATATGACTCTTTCAAATTTTTTACATCAAACAACAACTTTTCTTTCATCTTTTCTGATTCACTAAACCTCTCGTCTTTTTCTTCACACTGTTTGCAAGATTCCAAACATGTGAGACATGGTTTTGTAACTTCAACAATCTTCTCGACCTCCACAATCTTTTCAACTTCAACTATCTTTTCCACTTCCACTATCTTCTCAATCACTTTGACTTCCTTCAATTCTTTTGCAGCTTTTCTCTCTTTGAGTTTCTTCAATTTATCTGCAAAATAAAATTCAAAACTGTCAGAAGATAAATGAGTTTTTCCAACATTTATCTGTTCAAGCTCTTCATCATTATCACTGCTTTCTGAAGAAACAGATTCTTCATCTTGACTTTTCTCGTCATCAGATAACACAGCTATCCATTCCTTCATCAGCTCTGGCTTTTGAACAATCTGAGCAATAAAAGCTTTAACATTAGGATCAGCTGGAATGTACTTGTCCCAGTTAAAACCTTCAGCCACTTTCTCATCATCTTGATCAATAATGCCATAGTAAGCCTTCTTGTTTGTATCTTCGATCATTTTCCCATGTGCCGTTTGTGAATCTTTTTGTTGATGTGGTTGATGAGTGATTTGTTGATATATAGACTTCTTATAATAATCATCTTTTCCAAAAGGATCCTTTGCTCCTCTTGGCTCCTGATTCTTGCACTCTCTTTTAAAATGGCCTTTCTCCCTGCAACGAAAACAGACAACTTTAGATTTATCAAAACCTAAATTAGAAAGATTTGCATCCAAGAAATCACTTCTTCCTGTAATCATTCTAAATTTTTCTGCTCTCCTTAAAACACTAGCTAATGCCCATTTAATGTCCATCAGTTCTAACTCCTCTGCATCGATCTGGTCATAATCTTCCTTTGTGAGCATCGGATTACCAATTTTTCCGGCAATCAACCCTTCATAAGATTCTAATGCAGTGGCCAGTAATCCCATATGACTTTTCACAACTTCTTCAGAATAATTTTGTCCATTTTGAAGATGTAAAGCCACATTGCACTGAATCAGATGCCCATTTCCAACAGATGCACTTTGAACACTTGGAGAATTCACATTTGAAAATCCACTAGTATTGATTGAGCTTTGACTGCTTGTTCCGGATGAATTTCCTGCACTAAATGTTGTTTGGATTTTTGGACTCACTTCAACTGTCTGAACATTTCCTTTATAATACAATTTGATATCTTGCTGATTACTTGAACTGTTCATTCTAGCAATTTTCTGCTGTTCAAGATCCTGTGCCTCCAGCTTTTCAATAAACTGAGCAATTGATAATCTGCTAAACTGTCCAGAATTTTTCAGAATCATCAGATATGTACCCCATTCCTTTTGTGGTAATGCATCAGCAAGCTTTTCTACCCATTCTGCTGGAGTTTTTATAATCTTCAACTGTGACATGGTGCGTACAAGATGACAATATCTCTCAATGAGAGTCTTTGTTGTCTCACCAAGCATACAAGTAAACAATTCAAACTCTTTTTTCAACAAAGCTGCTTTACTCTGTAGCATTTCTGTACTTCCTTCAAATTTCTTTTTAAGAGCTTTCCAGATAGAATAAGCACTGTCATCATGTTGAAGCAACACAAATATATCCTCTTTAACAGCTTGTTGTAATAGATTGATCATCATTTTCTCTCCTTTATAACTTTCTCTCTCTTGCTCTGTGAATTCTGAAATGATTTTATCAACTCCCACTGAGCTTTGTGGCCTCTCATATTCAGTTTCAATGCTTTCCCAAGCTTTTAAATGGTTCGCTTGAACCCAATTCTCGAAACGTTTCTTCCATCCATGATAGTCTTCAATTCCCATAAGTTTCGGGGGTTTTTGCATTGTTCCGGTTTCATTCTCCATGTTCATGTTCTTAGCAATGTCAGCCGGAGTAGTCGGGGTTGAAGCAAATGCGTTGTAGAATTCAGAATCCATGTTTCGGCAACACGTTTTTTTCAAACACAACACTTTCAAGCGAAACCTGATGGAATGTTCAAGCGAAACCTGATGGAATGTTCAAGCGAAACCTAATGGAATGTTCAAGCGAAACCTGATGGAATGTTCAAGCGAAACCTGATGGAATGTTCAAGCGAAACCTGATGGAATGTTCAAGGGAAACCTAATGGAATGTTCAAGCGAAACCTGATGGAATGTTCAAGGGAAACCTGATGGAATGTTCAAGCGAAACCTGATGAAATGTTCAAGCGAAACCTCAAATTTCAAGCAAACTTAGAGCAACTAGAAACGAAACCTCAAATTTCAGCCGAACTTAGAACAGTTTGAAGAGAAACCTCCAATGATTGTTCAAGCGAAACCACAACCGAAGCCCATTTTATCTATTTTTACTTTGAATTTAGCTATGAAACTTTCAAGGGTTTATCAAAATGCAGTTTTGTACAATCTGTGAAAAATTGATCCAATTTTAACCGTAAAAACTTGTAAATTCTGAAAAGAAGGGGTAGAAATCAGAAATTTCGAGCTGAATCGGTAAGAACTCCTTCTCCTGAGCTCTGATACCACTTGTAGGATCGTGTACTGACCTAAACGAGTCGTTCAGAGAAGTTTTTATCAGTTTTCAGTGGCGGAAACAAAGAAACTGACTACGAAACAGCTAGCAATTCTCTTTAAACACGTTTCTGATTGATATTACAACTTGTACAATCACTGGATAAACCGGCAGCACTTCGGTATCCAAAATCACAAAAGTTCCAAATGAGATCGCTTGAAGAACTATATATAGGCTCTATGGTTTCTCTTGAAAGTGACAAGACTCAGTTCAAGCGAAACCTACTTAGTTGCTTTCGCTTGAAACTGACCTAATCTCTTTCAAGCGAAACCTATTCATTCAAGCTAAACCACTATATCTCGAACTACGTGCACTGATCTAACATTCTACGCACAAGACTCGATACAAGACGAAGTCGACAGATGTATGCACTAACAGACATTACCTTTACGGTAGTAAGTTTACCATATTCACCGACCATAAAAGTTTAAGGCATGTTTTTTGGGCAAAAGGAGTTGAATATGAGACAAAGACGCTGGATGGAAATGCTTAGTGATTATGATTGTGATATCCAGTATCATGCAGGAAAAGCAAATGTAGTGGCTGATGCTTTAAGTCGGAAGTATCATGAAAAGCCAAAAAGAGTACGTTCTCTTAAGTTAAATCTGCAAATAGATTTAAATGATCAGATTAGAAAAGCACAAGAATCATTAATCAAGGATGATACTAAAAAGTTAAAAGGAATGATTAAGGAATTAGAACAAGGAACAGATGGAATTTGGAGATTCCATAAGAAAAGAATGTGGATACCTAAATTAGGAAATCTACACCACCGTATATTTGAAGAAGCCCATAAGTCTAAGTATACGATGCATCCTGGAAATGATAAGATGTATCAGGACTTAAGAAAGAATTTCTGGTGGATAGGAATGAAAAAGGATATAGCAGCATATGTTGCAAAGTGTTTAACTTGTTCACAAGTTAAAGCTAAACATCAGAAACCCTCAGGTTTATTGCAACAGTTAGAAATGCCTATATGGAAATGGGAATTGATAACAATGGATTTTGTTACCAAATTACCCAAAACAAGAAAAGGTAATAATACAATCTGGGTGAATGTAGACAGACTAACCAAGTCAGCTCATTTCCTACCAATGAAAGAAACGTTCCGTATGGAACAGTTAGCTAAATTATATGTAAATGAAATAGTTTCATTACATGGAATTCCTCTATCAATTGTTTCTGACAGAGATAGTCGTTTTACCTCTCATTTTTGGACAAGTTTCCAAAAAGCAATGGGAACCAAGTTGAATCTAAGCACCGCTTATCATCCCCAAACGGATGGACAAAGCGAAAGGACAATTCAGACACTGGAAGACATGCTTAGAGCTTGTGTAATTGATTTCGGAGGTAATTGGGACGATCATTTACCATTGATAAAATTTTCTTATAATAACAGTTATCACACAAGTATCAATGCTGCACCATTCGAAGCACTTTATGGACGAAAGTGCCGAACGCCAGTCTGTTGGGCAGAAATTGGAGAAAAGCAACTATCTGGACCTGAGATAGTACAAGAAACAACAGAAAAATCATTCAAGTCAAGGAATGACTAAAACCAGCACGAGATAGACAAAAGAGTTATGCTGATAACAGACGAAAGCCATTGGAATTTCAAGTAGGAGATAAAGTGTTATTGAAAGTCTCTCCTTGGAAAGGAGTGGTAAGATTCATCAAAAGGGGAAAGCTAAGCCCCAGGTATGTTAGACCTTTTAAGATCATTAGAAGAATAGGACCAGTAGCCTATCAGCTACAACTGCCAGAGAAAATGGCAGGAATACATGATATATTTCATGTATCTAATCTCAAGAAATGCTTAGCTGATGAATCGCTAGTAGTACCTCTTAAGGATATAGAGGTAAATGAACAGTTAAAGTTTGTAGAGAAGCCTCCACAGATTGAAGACAGGAAGATTAAGAACCTCAAACACAAAAGACTAGTTCTAGTCAAAGTGAAGTGGGACTCCAAAAGAGTACCAGAATACACATGGGAACTTGAATCAGAAATGCAAAGGAAATATCCATACTTGTTCCAGTAGACCTCGAGGACGACCTCTAAAACAAGGCGGGGAGGATATAACAACCCTCCTGAAGTTTTTTTCTGACGCCCTAGTATATTTTAAAATATTCCTATATGTCTGTAAATATACCCCGTATGTGAAAACCAAGCCCAAATTACATTATATCATTAAAAATAAAATAAAACCAAGTTTTTATGGTCTCTCGCGGGGCGCGTAAGCCATCTCTTCGAGCTACGCGGGCCGCGACAGCAAGAAGTCAGGATCGCACCCAAGGCCGCCACGTGTCATCATCGTGGCAAGTCTAGCTGGTTGAATCGACGGACCTAAGCCCTACACCCCTACTACTCGGGCCGCGTAACCCGAGGAGTAACCTTACGCGGGCTGCGAGAAAACGAAAATCAGGCCCTATAAATAGCAGGCATCGGATCTTCAGAAAATTCGCTCAAAATTCTTCTCTCTCGAAATATTACGTAGTATAAGTAATTTCCGGGCATTATACCCCCCTAATTAATGAAGTTCTGCCCCGATGTAAGTATTATAACCCCGGTTACGTATTAGATACGCTGCCCGATTGATCCAGGGTTCCGTAACGGTTGTCAGGGTTCTGCCCGACGTAGTCATTGGAATGCCGTCTCGGGGAGGGTATAACTAATGTAAATATAAAGGGTTATTATACTAACACGTGTGCATTGTGTAAATTATAAATAATCTCCAGGAAACCTTAGAAGAAACCTAAGTCAGCAATGTGAGTAATCCTCTTTTTATGTAAACCTTTTTGTGAGTAATCTCCTTTTTGTAAATTGTTTTTACAAAACCTTAATTATTTTACAATGTGATTAAGCAGTGATTGAAAATGTGGAACACGTTACCATTGGACAACGAGTTAGCCAATGTGTAATATGACCCACCAGTCAGGATTGACAATACTGAATGACTAATTGTGTAGAAATAAACAATGTGATAGCTCTCAATACTGTTAAAGGATAAAATTCTTCTTGATTAAACTGGGATTCACTCACCAGTATTTCCCACTGACAAATGTTTTTAAAACACGTTTCAGGTAACAAAATGTAAAAGCCAAATTAGAAGAAAGCCAGCTGGAGGGCACTGACGGCTTGGAAAATTGTGGCTATAAAGTTACCTAAAAGACGATGTTTTAAATAAAATAGGGTTTATCCCTATAAATATGTTGTAATATGAAACTTGGGTTTTACCCATGTGATTATTAATATAAAATATGGTGGTTTTACTCTGATAAATATTTCCTAACTACGGTCCTAATGAAATTTCCGCTGCCAAATTGATAAATAATGATACCACCAAAACTGGTCTCGAGCCGCCCGTTCCCGGGACAGATAGGGGGTGGGGGTTGCGACAATCCGCATTTGTTTTACAACTCCCCTGCAACCGATAACGTAACTTGAATTTCGGGATGAAATTCTTTTAACGAGGGAAGAATGTGACAACTGGTACTTTTTCATATAATTCTGTGCGATGTGAACAGTAATTTGTAATATATGGTTGTGCATGTTGAACCTATGATATGAATGATTTCATGATTTACTTTCAAAAGGCTCACAAATACATTGCATGATGCATGCTACTTATCATTGTTAAATGCAACCCGAAACAGTTCAATTAGTTCACAGAACAAAGCTAGCACAAATATCAGATGAATAAGTAGTACTGACGGGAGTTCAGTACTCAGACAGACATCATGTTACAACACAGATTGAGTCTCAGAACCAAGATTTACACTAGAACTCTATTTGGGAAAGTAAGGGTTATAAAAATGCCTTCCGAATGACGAATAAACACTAAAAAGTACCCGAAATACACTCTAAATGCAGAATTCCGCAAAATTCAGTAAAAATCAGCAAATGAACATCAAAATATTATGCAGAAATAAGGTTTAGATGTCCAGAATAACTTGTAAAGTGTCGGGAATGAAAACTGTCATAAAAGTATCTCATAACTCACTAAAGTGCGCAATTTAGCACCTTAACGAACCGGTAACCAAACGAATAACCGGACACTACCCGAAACACCAAAATTGAAATAGAAGCATTGTTTTAACATCATAAGGCTAGTTATTAACACTAAACACCATATTACACATCTAAACACATTAAACCCCTAACTGAATCACTTAAAACCTAACTAATTATCTAACAAACCATCAAAACTCAACTAGATACCCCCCCCCCCATACGCCAGTTACAAGGGGACCCACCACCCCACCAATTCTTGAATATTTTATTTGTGATGTTGCATTGATATTGAACATAATAACCATTGTATAAAGAAATGTTGGGAAATAAAAGAACAAGAATACTTAAACAACACCACATTTCTTTCTCTCAAATTTCAAACACCACAAACTTCCTCTCCCACCTCCAAACTCACGGCCACCACCATCCATACATACACATCCATTTCTAATCCATTTTAAGCCAATTCAAGATTGTTCTAAGGTGTAACAAGGCTACTTAAGAAGGATTCAAGATTTGGAAGTGCAAGGACCACCTTGAGGAGCTATTAACCATCACTTTTCTTCTTCATCTTCTAACTTGTTCATCCCTAGCCTTTGTGCTATAAGTAAGTCTTCTTGATCATGTTTTTACACCTTGTTTTAGTGGTTAAAGTAGATATGTAACAAGAAAATCTAAAGATCACACCAAAACAAGAAGATGAACATAAGAATAAAGCTCAAAATCATAAAGATCTAAGTTGTTTAGTGTATTTGATGAACTTGTTTGTTGATTTCTTGTGTGTATAACGTAGATCACCACATAAAAGCTTTCTAAAATGATGATTTAAAACATAATCTAGCAAGTATGAGCATGGATCTTGAAAGATCCATGTTAATCATCCTTTATGTTAAGTATTAACTTGAATATAAACATGATTTTGTGAAGAATGATGATTCCTATAAGTTTTAAGTTTTAAAAGTGAAAGAATTCAAAGATAAAAGTTCCAAGAAAAACAAAGTTTACTTCAAGATTTACATGATTTGATCTTTAAAGGAAAGTGAATATGTATTAAGTGTAAAAATGGAACCCTTGATGTATAGAAGACATGAAAAACTCAAGAATATGAATTTTTGTAAAAATGTGTTACAAGTTGTGAAGATTGAAATTTTGTAAAAATGATTCTTATGAAATAAAAACCATGTTTTTGGTGTTGATAAACCATGATAAACATCATGTTAAAATACTACAAGATTTTATAAATCTTCAAGTTCGTACCTTCATGTAGAAATATGTTTATGGCTCATGGTAAGTTGTAGTATGATTGTTGATGATTGTTGGTGAATTTTTCAAAAAGAAAATGATATGCTTTAAGCATGGAAACCTCCATTTTTCAAAAGAAACTATGGCAAAATTTTTGTAAAAATTCAACACTTAGAAAAATATTTTTAACAAGTGTTTACAAGTGATTTTGGATCAGGTTTTTAAATATAAAAATTTGCCATAATTTTTGTTATAAAAATTACAAGTATTTGAGGTTGATTTTCAAGAATAAAAATGACTAAGTATATATTTAGGAAAATATATATTTTGAAGTCACAAAAATTATGTGTTACATGTATATTATATTCCAGATATTGGACGATTCGGACAATGGACACTTTGGACTATATATTTATATTCCAGAAAATTAATTCGTATCTTGACAAATTTGGTAAACCGTATTTTCGAAACCGAACAAACGACAAAGTATGAATTTTTATCATTATTATAAGGATATATCATATTTTGGCAAAATTGAAAATATATTATTTTTGGAGGGGAAGAAAATATATATTTTCATAAACAACTCAAAAATATATTATTTTGGTGAAAACTAAAAATATATATTTTTCTAACTTTGATTTTAAAAATATATTATTTTTCAGATATATGTGGATGTATTCATATGTATACCAAATAAAATTATAGATATTTTTTTTATAAAATTCTCTTAAAATATATATATATATATATATATATATATATATATATATATATATTAAGAATATAAGATTGGTGATTTTTAAATTGTGCAAAGACAATATTCCGGAAAATTATACAAAAATTAAGTATGAAATACTTAATAAATACAAAAAAATACGTATAAATACATACCGACATACACTACCAACACTTGGTAAAATACGCATATACAAGTATTATGCACTAATACGAAAATATAAAATAACATACACATAATACAAGTATACCTATACTTGGAAATATGTATAAGAGAACCGTATTACAAGGCAAGTTAAAAATATGCTATTTTTAACAAAACCCCCGAATAATTGTATGGAAGTAATTTAAGTTAAAATATCCTTATTTTAACTAATATATACAAATTTGGAAATTATATAATTACGTATACAACATACACCAAGCGTGTAACTGAAAGTTTACCAGAATTCTAAAATAAGTCTTAATAAATAACTAAGACTAAGAGTCGTTACACGACCTAAGTGCCTAATAAAACTTAGCACGTATGTAGGTAGTAGTACGACTTAAGGACATCCACATTGAATACACGAGGCTACGGACGCAAACTTGTAAGTTCATGTCCCCCTTTTCTCTTAACTGTTTTCGGATTTATAACTTTCGGGGGGTGAAATATATGTTTCAATGGTATGGTTTAGCTAAGAAATGAACTGTTAGATCATGTGGATTGGTAGACGCACACTTAATGCCATTAATCTTATTTAAGACCGAGGGGCAGGAGTGGTAGATCTATCGTGTGTAGCGAGCCCCACTCATGGGTCCTTGTGTGGTCGCATGTAGTGACTATGTCGTTCCAGCCGGGTGGACCAGAGGAAATTCGCTAGGTTTGAGTCTTCCTACGCCATTGCACACATACAAATGTCCTTGCAAAACATTAATTGATCTGTTCATAGACGCTTTACATACCGGTTATAAAAAGAATCTCTCAAATGTTTACAAGCTTATTTGGAACTCATACAAAACACATGAACTCGCTCAACTTTTGTTGATTGTTTTCAAACTTACACGTATTTTAGGAAACTAGATGGATCTTTGGCACTGGTGTTGTTTTCGAGCTGTAAATTTCAAGTTTAGATGTCATCCACTTTTGAAGGGTTGATTTGTATATTTTATCCTTGATGGGATATATGAAGCAAAGCCTTGTGAAACTAGTCTTTTGTCAGGAAGTTCTTTTATGGAATTACTTATCTTTTGATGAATTGTAACCTAAACTTAAACAACTTGTGTTTGTAATGTTTTAAACTTATGAATGGATGAACATCCTTTTAGTCATATAGTTGTTTATTATAATGGAATGCATTTAGTTGGCTAAGGGGACCACCATTTTGTCTTGAGGAGACCACTACTTTTTCATGTCTTGAGGATCATTGACGGGGCTGTCAGCTAGGTACGACCCGTGTCTTGAGCTGCAACTTAGCCTTTTCTTGATTTTTCTTTGTTTTTCACTTATGTTGTCATTTTGCTTCTCTATTGCCCTGAAAATAAAAGTAAACAAATTTAGAACTAATTTACTAATATTTTCATGAAAACAATCTTAAAATGGGTATTAAATGATGTGAAAAGTATATGCAATTATGAGCACATCAAGTACAATGGAAGAAATATAGTTGAAAAATCTTGGCGTTACGGGTTCATTCGTTTGTTTCACAATCGTGGAAAGAAAGGAGAGAGATACAATTGGATAGGAAATGAGAATATGGAGGTTGGGGGGGGGGGGGGAATTAATATAGGGTTTGATTTTGGCTTGAAAAGACAATTATACCCCCACCCTAAGTCTGGTCGTTAAGCATTTAACGGAAGAAAGGCGGGCTCATCGTGTAACAAACCCGGTTGTAAAATATTGTCCTATTCCTGGCTCATTACCTGTTGGGGGGGTATTTGTTAGGTATTTACCCTTCGGGCATCGGGTATATCAGTCAGTGTTTAAAAAATACCCATGGGGTTTTAATGTGTGTATATATATATATATATATATATATATATATATTTATATATAGGGGAGTGTTCATTGGTGAACACTAAAAAAGTGGGGAAACAGGGGAACTCTTTTAAAAATTCTAGTTAACATGTTAAAAATCAACTTTTTCTAAAAAAATTCGGCGTTTTTCCTTATAAATACATGTAGAAACATTTTTAATAAAAAAATATAAACTAAAATACAAAAAATGTTTAAAAAAAACAATTTAAAAAAATATATCTTATAAAATTAACTTAACATGTTAAAAATCAATTTTTTTAAATTGTTTTTCAGCGCGTTTCCTTATAAAAATGAGTAGAAACTATTTCAGTAAAAAAATCATACTTGTGAAAAAAAAAACTAAGCCTTTTTAATTGTTTTTTATATATTTTTAGTTTTTGATTTGTTTTATTAAAATGCGTCTAAAAGTATATATAAGTAAAAGCGCCGAAAATTTTTTAAAAAAATATTGATTTTTAACATGTTAAGTTAAATTGTTCCCTGGTTCCCTATATTTTTAGTGTTTCCCAATGAACTCACAATATATATATATATATATATATATATATATATATATATATATATATATAGGGAGGAGCTCATGCGAGAACCACCCTTATTGTGAGAACCGTGAGAACAATGTGAACACAACCTAAAATAGCTAAAAAAACCTAAAAAAAACCCTAACCCCCACCCCCCCCCCCCAAGCTAAATGCTAAAAACTAAAACCCCCAAAAAACCTAAAAAAAAAACCTAACCCCCCCCCCCCCCCCCCCAAGCTAAAATGCTAAAAACTAAACCCCCAAAAAAACCTAAAAAAATCTAAAAAAAATCAAAAAAAAATCTAAAATTTTTTTTTTTAATATTTTTTTATGTTAAAATCGCTACTTTTAGAAGCCAAAAAAAATTTTTTTTTTTTTTTTTTGCTTCGAAAAGTAGCGCTTTTTTTATAAAAAATATTAAAAAAAAATAAATTTGTGATATTTTTAGGCATTTTTTGTTGTGTTCACATTGGTTCTCGCGGTTCTCGCAATAAGAGGTGGTTCTCGCATGATCTTCTCCCTATATATATATATATATATATGGTAAAGTTCATGCGAGAACCACCTTTATTGCGAGAACTATTGTGAACACAATCAAAAATAGCTACCCAAAAACCCTAAACAATAAACAAAATCATAAAAAATTAAAAAAGACACAATTTTTTTTTTATATTTTTTACATTAAAATCGCTACTTTTAGTAGCAAAAACTATTTAATAAAGTTTCTTTTTTCGCTACTAAAAGTAGCGATTTTTTGATAAACAAAATATTAAAAAAAATTTGTGTGTCTTTTACCTATTTTTACGTATTTTTGGTTGTGTTCACATTGGTTCCCGCGGTTCTCGCAATAAAGGGTGGTTCCTAACAGATTCTTCTCCTATATATATAGGGAGAGGATCATGAGAAAACTACATATAAATGAGAAAACTAGAAAACTAACTAAAAAAAGCTAAAAAAACATACCAAAATTTTTTTTTTTTACAATTTTTTATAAAAAAATCGCTAGTTTTTATATATAAAAAAATTTTTCAAAAAAAAAAAAAAATTTGTTGTACTGCACATATGCATTATATGTGTACTACACATGTGCACTATATCCGTAATAGTGCACATGCGCAATACAACAAAAAACTTTATTTTTTATATTTTTTTTTTTTTTGAAATTTTTTTCTATGCATAAAAAGCTGTAATTTTTTTATAAAAATTTAAAAAAAAAATTGGTATGTTTTTTAGGCTTTTTTAGTTAGTTTTTTGGTTTTCTCGTTTAAACTAGTTTTCTCATGATCCATATATATATATATATATGGGCTAAAGATAAAAACAAAACCACTTTTATTGAGAAAACCCGGGAAACTCAAAGCTCCCGACTTTTTTTTTTTTTGAAAAAAATACCACACGTAATATACATGTTTTTAAGAGTTTTGGGAAAAAAAATCGAAAAAGTGCCGAGTAGATATTTAAAAAAAAATAAACAAGTTTTGGTGTAACATATGTTACATTCGCTGAACATATGTTACAACAAAACTTGTTTATTTTTTTTAAAAATATCTACTCGGCGCTTTTTCAATTCTTTTTTGCCCAAAACTCTTAAAAACATGTATATTACGTGTGGTAATTTTTTCAAAAAAAAAAGTCGAGAGCTTTGAGTTTCCCGGTTTTCTCAATAAAAGTGGTTTTCTATATATCATTACCCTATATATATATATATATATATATATATATATATATATGACAAAGATCCGTTAGGAACCACCCTTTATTGCGAGAACCGTGAGAACCAGTGTGAACACAAACAGTAATACCTTAAAAAATCTAAAAAACACTCAAAAAAAAAAAAATTTTTACTAATTGTTTTTGTAAAAATCGCTATATTTTGTTTACAATAAAAAAATTTCAAAAAAAAATAAAATCGAGTCACAGTTGTCCATGCACATGTGCATTTGTATCATTTCTTTGACAAATTCCGTAATTCATTACAAATATTAGACAATTGCACTTTCATTTACACTACCACGTGTAATACACTACTTTTTACGTTAACAATATTAGAAATGCACATGTGCATCTATATGTATCAACATAAAATAAGGTGTGTTGGTACACTACTTTCTCTTTCATCTATCATTCCATCCATAATACACAAGCATGCACATGTGCATTTTTGTCATTTATTTGACAAATTCCGTAATTCATTACACATATTAGACAATTGCACTTTCATTTACACTACCATATGTAATACATTACTTTTTACATTACCAATATTAGAAATGCACATGTGCATTTATGTGTATCAACATGAAATAAGGTGTTTTGGTACACTACTTTGAATACACTTTCCCTTTCATCTATCATATCATCCATAATACACTACCACTACCTCCTACCATCCATAATACAATACCATTACCTCCTATCATCCATAATACAATACCATTACCGATATTTTTATTTTATTACATGAATGTAAACATAATTTATACCATTCAATCAACATATTACATCATAAATTGACAACTATAACCAAACCATCAACCACTAGATATAACTAACCAAAAAACATGTATATGGGCCTACTTCTCCATTCAAAATCACAAACTTTTTGTAGCAAAACACGTTATATCATGGTTATACCTAATGATGCACATGTGCATTTTAAATATTGGTAATGTAAAAAGTAGTGTATTACGAATAGTATTGTAAATTAAAGTGCAATTGTCTATTCCTGATAACGTATTACCGAATTTGTCGAAGTAATGATACATATGCACATGTGCATAGATATCTGTTACTCGAAAAAAAAAGTTTTTTTTTTTTAATGGTACGAAATATAGCGATTTTTTGAAAAAAAAATATTAAAAAATATATATATATATATTTTTTTGAGTGTTTTTTTTATTTTTTTTAGAATTTATTTTGTGGTCAAATTGGTTCTCGCGGTTCTCGCAATAAGGGTGGTTCTCACATGAACCTTACCCTATATATATATATATATATATATTCCTGTATAGTTTATAGTTTTTAAAATCATTACAATATATTAAATTATGAGAAATAACATACATATTATCATAAAAAAAATATAAACATATTATACTATTAATCTCAAAAAGTAATTTTGTAATTCGTAACATATAAGTATATCAAATGTCATAAAAAATGTATAATCCAAAAAAGTTAAGAAATAAGGAAGCTACTTGAATGGAAAATTACTAAACAATAGTTAAAGGAAAATATACAAACAAAAGTTAAAAAATTTTAGGTATTGTTTCTGGCATATTGTTCGGGCAAACGAGTATATAGTTTTGGGTAATCGGGTCGGGCATCTCCTGATCCCATACCCCAGAAATATTTGTTTTTTCAATCTCATATCTAGTACCATACCCGTCGATGATTGGGTATACCCGTCCCGAATGCTTTAGATTTCGGGTTCCGAGAATACCCACCGGGCTAGTGTTTTTTTTTGCAATAGATATCAGGGAGATTCCTAACTAAAACAACAGGTACGCAAATTACAGTTTACTCTAATACAGTTAAAAGAATTTCAATCTTAAATCATAATTAAAATATTGTTAAAAAGTAGTTTTTACGAAATGGTGATCAAAACAAAATTACATATATATTACCTATATATTAAATTGAGAGTGGAATGAACAGTAAGATATATATTAAAATTAGAAATGGAGAAACTAATAGATGAGTAAATGGCATTGGGTACTCGTAACGGTATCAAATTTATCAAACTGCTGTATTTTCGGTATAGGTTCGGCACCAATATTCACCCGTTTTTACCCTCAAATACCGGTGTCGTACCAATGACAACCGGTACCGAACCGTACAGTACCAGGTATATTCGGTAACGGTATTTTCGGTACCGGTTGGTACCGAGCTCATCAAATCCTGTAGCAACGCAACAATGCAAGTAATTGCACCGTTTAGATTACTTTTTATACACACAGTAAGTAAACTGTATTTTGTTTAAATGAGATTTTATATACACAACACCTTATTTTGCTTTCTTTTTTGTCTTTTTTTTAATTAATGAATTGTAGCATGCAAAATTAACTTGGATATTTAGAATATAGTTGAGCAAATCGTATCAAATCTTGTAATCAAACTGGTATCGTATCGGTACCAAATTTACTATACCATTTTCGGTACCAATTTGGTACCCACCTTTTGGCGTTTTCAGAGTCGCTACTTTCGGTTCGACACCGATCTATCATAATACCTGTATTTATTTATTTTTACCTTCAAATACCATACCATATTGTACCGCATTTTCGGTGCCGGTACCTAATTTCGATGATTTTCCGGATCGGTACTTTCGGTGGCGTTACTTGTACCGAGCTCATCCATATTTTAACGTGTTAGCACCGTAATAACTGAACTGAAAACAACCGAATTTCCAACGTGTGGGTCCTATTATTATATATTTGGTTATTTAAAATCGTTTTTTAGGACGGAGTGACTATCCTTGCCACGTCATTTTTATTTATGTTTTGATATTCGGTATCTGCTTGCCGTTGTTGACATGCCTTTTATAGTCATTGGGTCCCCGCCGCAATGCGCGGGCGGAAAATCAACTAGTTATTATAATATATAAAACCCATTAAGTCTTTAAATAAACTTACGATAACTCTTTGGAAACTATGCCCGTATGCCACCACTATAAGAACACCTATTCTATACACTTAAGGACTGTTGTTTTCTTGATTAGATATATGGGTGATTCCTAACTCAATTCTAGAATTGGTATATCAGAATATCGGTGATTCCTAAATCAGAGTCGGGCCCAAGAAATATATGGGGTTAAACATGCCCATACATAAGATGCATGGAACCGAATAAAGGAACTAAGAATAACATGAAGTCGCACTCGATAAAGAGTTACGTACCAAAATAACTCGTGTGGGCTATGTTAAAGTTGGATATGCATGAAGCGAAATATGAATCTTAACCAACTAATCAAATTTTGGTGTTATGGGTATGTGTGAAATAATCAAAATGTTTAAAATGGATTTTAATTTTATAAGGTTGCAAGATTGATTAATGTTATAATAAACTTTCTTGCTCGGTTCAAATGATTTTACAATCCTTCTCAACATGAAACAATTTCATACTTGCACCTACTCCTACTCCAATGCATGATGGAAGCATTTTTAATAGCAACTAGTGGCGTAACCACGCTATGTGGTGGGGTGGTAAACGTATGGTTTTGACGACCTATATATTAGTATTAACCATGCAAAAAAAAAAATCACATCGAAACTTTGATAAAAGCAGTGTAACAAGAAAAAAAAAAGTCAAAAATCGAATCCTTGAAGCGACTTTAATGACTTTTACATTTGTGCTTCTATAACTGTACATGATCACGCACGATTAGATTCTCGAAAACATTCACATCGAAACATAGATGAATAATCATGTCGGAGCGCTATATTTGTAACTTTATAAAGCTTCATATTTTAAAAATTCTATAAAACTCCATAGATATTTAAAGTTATATGAGGAAATAAAATCCAAACAATTATGTGTATGTACCATGTCTTGTAACCTGCTTGGTGAGAAAAATATAGAAGGTGTTAATGATAACTTAATTAAAGTTCATAAGTTGTAGTGTAAATTGCATAATGCTTTTCAAGACAGTCAGGGGAACAGGTTAAGTAGGGCGGGAGGGGACGGCCGACCCCTCGAACTTTTCGCTTAGTAGTGGAGAGTGTGTAGTTTTCGTATAGAAATTTTTTGGTATATACGTTTTCGACCCCCAGGTTCTATAGAAATTTTTGAGTATATACGTTTTCGACCCCCCGTCGGAAATCTCAAGCTTCTCTAGTGAAGACAGTTATGTGATAGGTGATATATGAGCTCTTAGAACCATCAAACTAAGGGGTGTACTCATGTCACCTCCAAATCTATAAAAAAAAGTGTTTGATGCACAATGGTGGTAGGAGCGTTAAATTGAGATGTAAGGTGAATGACCAATGAGTTATGATAACGGGTGAGATGACTATTTTTGGGATGTCACACAAGCTGACATGACCTGGTTTCGAGACACAATCTTGTGCAAGATAATTGCTAGGGAGAGTAATGAACCATGCCAAAGAGGTTAACTAGTCCCTACGTATTGGAGCCTAAGTTTTAAAATCGAGATTATATAGACTAATCCATTAGGGATTGTGGTCGATGAACATGGGGTAGGATGTATGAATGTTGAGTACCCCTTTATCCATAAAGCCAAATCAAGGACAATACATTCGGGGGTGCTCCTATGTGTGGAGCAGCCATAAACAAGTGCGCGTAGGAAATGGCGGTGGGAGTATGTCATAAGTCAAATCAAGGGCTCAGCTTTTAAGGGGCAAAGGGGTGCACCCGCTCCCGCCAATGTTTCGGTTAATAGTGTAATTTTCCGATTTTTCAGCCGAAATTTTTAAAACTATATTAGTCCGCCCCCGTCAATTATTTTGCCTTAAAATTTTCTGCCCCTATCAAGTTTATTGTCCAAAAATTATATACATATTTTTGTATTGAGTAAAAAAAACGTGAAGAACGGGGCTATTAATATTTTTTTATAGTTGTTTTAAACTTGAAGTGAGTTTAATAAAGTTTGAAACTAGTTTTTATATAATTAAAACTTGAGGGTTCATTTTTGCCTTAATTAAAAGATGTTTTAGCAAAAACAAAAAGAACAATACATGAGAATAAAAACGCCCCATCTGTGTTGTGTTGTTGGACTTCAACAAAAGAAAAAAAAAGGTTATGTGTTCTCAGGGTTCTTAAGCCTTTAAATCTTCAATTCTTTATACATATTTTGCATCATTATAAATATTTTAGTCTTTTGTTTGTTAAACGATATTTAGTTTTTTGACGCGTAAGAACGGGTACTTTGAATGAATGAATGTTATTTAGTTTTATTTGGAGTTATTATTGTTTGACTTGATCCGAATCGAATGGCCGACTCAAACACATAACCCAAAACATAGCATAGAAATTTTTTTCTGATGACTTTTCGCCCTCCACTGAACTTTTGGTTAAGCTCCGACACTAAGCCAAATATTTGAGGTACGAGTCCACCTGGAAAAGTGTTAAATGAATAGATTCATGGTCACCATACTTATCTTTTGGAATGCACTTATATGTATTTGTAGTGCATCTTTTGGAATGCACTAGTAAGTATTTGGAGTGCATATGCATTTTGGCAAAACACTCATTGTTATAAATCTTATAACTCCCTCCCACTTCCAGATTTAATTCCTTCCCTCATCAACATGGGATGCTTAGAAAAACCCGTAAATTGGTTGTAGAAAAGCTTCCATCATAACTTTTAAGTTTATCTAAATGCATGTTTAACAAAATTAATGTTATTATGTTTTTATAACAAGAGCATTAATTTTAATTATTTTGCTTGTATTAATAATTTCGGTAGAAAACTCTGATAAATATAACTTACACCATCAATTATAATTCATAATGTTAGGTATGATCAGAAGATAATATTTATCATAAAACTTTTTGTATTTTGTAAAAATATCACTATCTTAGAATTTTACACTCTTTTATGTTTATAACAAATGACCACATAATGGACTTTGGATCGAAAAGCAATGGTTGAGAATCGTTCAATGTTCCTAAGCTTGACGTAAATAGTGATATATAATAATATAATTTTAATTTATCTACACCGTTTTGTCGCTTTTTAATTTGTCGCTTTTTGTTTCAAAATTAAGACCCTTTCTTGTTTATTGGAATTTCGTGGAAAAAGTGTTGGCATTTTCGTTCGATTGAACCATGAAACCATTAGACTTAGACGTACGGCTAATTGAATATCGCATTTGTTTTTCAATGCCTTGAATTATCATATAAAAAGTAGACAACCATAATATCCATTAATTAACAGGCATCATTATCAACATAGGGAGGTTCGACGAAGCTTCTTCTTTAAGCAAATGTCATATTCACAAGAAACACTTTACGGTGCGTAATAAAGACCTTGTTAGATCATGTTTGAATTTTTGCCTAGTTAGACATACAATATCTTAATTCACTAGATTTTAATCATCGACCTATTTTTAATACACCTAGTTATTAGATCATTTACACATGTTTCTGCATTCACTTAAGCAGGCAAGTAGTCTCTCGGGGACCCTCACACGGAGAGGTCTCGGGTTCGATCCCACTCGAGTATGACTAGAGGATATTTACCGCCAGGGATCTTTGTCGGGTAGTGAACTGGGAGGGGAGATCCCCTCCGCGGCTAAGGATACCGTGCACCTATCCTTTTTTTTAAGCAGGCAAGTAGTACGTAATTAAAAAAATAATTTCTTATAAAATTATAAGTTGGTTATGAAAATTAAATGTATAAAAGTAGTGTGTCCAAGTGAAACTATGTCTATAGAAAGATGTAGAATTGGATAGAAAATGTGAGAATTTAAAAATAAGTAACATTTGATCTGCCAATTGAGATGCTATAAAGACAAATACTTAATACTTATATAGATGCAAAAGAAGCAGACTATATATTCTAATGTAATCATGTGTATTTAAGGTGAAACTCCCGTCAAAAAAAATATATAAAGTAGATAAGCGTTTGATTCTTGTCGTTTAAAAAACATACATTAATAAAGAAACAATTCAATGTTTGTAGACTCTGGAAAAGAGTTGTTGGATAATTAGTTATAGAAAAAGTGTATCGCATAAAATGCCTTAACGTATGAAAGCGTATGATATGGCAAGTTCGCATGTTATAACCTCAGAAAGAAAATCTCGTATGTTGAAAAAAAACCAAAGATCGCATGAAAAAAATCACATGTTAAAAAAATAATAATAGTTTCCATGTTGAAAAAAAAAATCGCATATTTCTAAAAAAAAAAAAAAAAACAAAATCGCATGCTGATACTGCATCTCATACGTATCGTACGTTAAGATAATTTATACAATAAGAGTCTCTTAGTTGTATATACATATTTCTTTCACACACCATATTCGTTTTTCTACCATTCATTTATTTCTTTATTAATAATCATAACCACCAATAATTTCTTATATTCCCTCCTTTCCTCCATATTCTTGCCATTTCTCATACCCAACATATCTTCTTCTTCTAAACTTCAATCTACGCATCTTTTCTTCAGATGGATTTTCATGGATTTGCCGAACATGCACTGGAACTACGCCTTAGTACAACATCATCGGTGGCCGAAAACACAACGAATCCCATCAAGAAGCCTAGCCCGAGTTCTGATCATTGTCTTGAACCATCTCTAACTTTGGCTCTTTCTGGTGATTCGTGTGGTGGTTCGTCGTTCACCATCGCTAGTGCGAAGAGGGAAAGAGAGGTTGCGAGTGAAGAATCGGAGAGAGGAGGAGAGAACACTAGTGGTGAAGAAGATGAAGATGGTGGTGTGAATGGTAAGAAGAAACTCAGGTTAACTAAAGCTCAATCTGGACTGTTAGAGGAAGCCTTCAAACTTCACACAACTTTAAACCCTGTAAGGTTTTGTTTTGTTTTTTTTTTTTTAATTATCATCTATTTTTTTAATGACAAATTTGGATCACTGACAGACCACTCTTCGTGAGAATCGAACCCAGAACCTAATGGTTTCTAAGCTTATCTCACCGCTAAGATGTCACTAAGCTATAATGCGATAGAATATTTTTTTTAATGGACGCTCTCAAAAATAAATCCATGTCACCTTGTCGGGTTGCCCCTCTCACACATGCTCCACTTTCTCAAGTTCTCCTTCATCACGATTATTTTTTTATTTCTTAGTGTTTTTGCAAAATGATAGGTGTTTCCTTAAAGTTTTTAAAGTTTTTGGAAGTGTTTGGTTTTTAGGGAGTTTACTACTCAAAAAAATAGTCATGTCCATTTTGACTATCAGACTCTAAAAAAACTGATACCAGATATTCATGTGGCAAGTAAACTCCTAGCTCGAATACACTGAAATGGTAAATATAAAAAAAATTTGTTCCTTTAACTAACCGACTCTTTGGAAACCAAAACAAGTTCAAAACCCTCCTAAATGCTTATGAATTCCAATTGAGACTCAAGTTCAATTCTCATGTGTGTCATATGGGGTGGATATAGGTAATGAATGATTTGAACTAGGTCTTGTGTGAGGTTATCAGTTCGATTCCTAGCCCAATATGGTTTCGTCCCACCATATGTTACACCAGAGAGTTATGCTCTTGTGGTGGCACAACGACTGTCAAGTGGCAGCCGGCGGTATGGTTTCCGGGGGAAAACCCAAAAAAGCCAAACTTTGAAGCTAGTGTGGGTCCGGTTAAGAAAACATAGCCCGGCCAGAGTGGGGTAAAAGGGCTCTCCGTTTTGTTGAGTGTGATAACCTTATACATAAAGTTTACCGTTCAAAAAAAAAAAAAAAAGACTCACTTCTTCCCTGTCTCCTCACTCGATCTACATCTCAAAAACAGCCAAATTTATAAATTGCGGATGCTCTTACACTTTCTTACTTGTATCAATTGGTTCACTTTAACCCTAACAATAATTGTCGCTTAATATTAGCAGAAACAAAAGCAAGAGCTTGCAAGGGACTTAAAGCTAAGGCCTAGACAAGTTGAAGTATGGTTCCAAAACAGGAGAGCAAGGTTTCATTTCCCTAAAATATACGTTACACCCTCCATACAATTATTCTAACAAGATATGACAATAATTCATTGTGTCATTTTCTAAATTTATAATTTTTTTGCTACGTGTCTGTCAAAAGGATAATTTAATTGGAGGGTGTAATTATCTTTTTCTTACTAACTTCTTTTTTACCAATCAAATTACCATTGATAATTACCAAAAAATAAAAGAAAACCTTTGTTTTTCTATTGTTAATATTGAAGAACAAAACTGAAGCAAACTGAGGTGGACTGTGAGTACTTAAAGAGATGCTGCAAGACATTAACCGATGAGAACCAAAGACTCCGGCAAGAGGTTCAAGAACTTAAAGCACAAAAAGTGTCACCACCGTTGTACGTGCAGCTGCCCACGACAACCCTCACCGTGTGTCCGTCGTGTGAACAGATCGGAGACACAAAATCTGCCACAAGCAAAAACCCTTGTACTAAAAAACCCTATTTTTTTAACCCCTTCACTAGTTCGTCGGCAGCTTGTTGATAATTGATTTTATATGTGGATTATGTTGCATAAAATTTAAATCACTCATGCACAGCCCCACCCTTTTTAAGAGTCATGGGCTTATCTTGCAGGTTAGTGGTGAAGAAATAATGAAATTGGGATATTGTAGAAAGATATCAGAATACCCACTCATATTTTTTTGTTTTTCTAAAGAATGTATTGTTATTTATTTTGTTATGTAAATAATTTCCTGTTTATAGTATAACAAGAAAATGTCTCATTTGGAGTTGTCTTCAATCATTTGTTTAGATATAGTTCTTCTCAGGTTTTCAAAAGTGATAAGTAATTTTGAAGGTGACTTGTTTGGTTTTGTATATCCGATGTATGGATGTTAAAACTGCCAGATGAGGATCGTGATACGTTTGAAAACTATGATTTTTGTTAACAAACGGCGGAAATACCAAAGTAATTAAAAATATTAAAAGAGATAAACTAAAGATATATTAGAAGAGAAAGCTTTAAATGCTTACTTAAAATTTACAGAAGAGAAAGCTTTAAATGCTTACTTAAAATTTGCAGACTTCTTTTTTTAGAGACTCAGAGAGAATTGGACTATCAGATTATATCTGGTGTGTCCGAAACTCTAAACTAGACTATGCTTATATAGGACTGGAAAGTATTATCCCGGGTGCTCTGTGGGCCCCATAGGCTGATAATTTTAACTTCCATTACCTACAGCATCTTAATAATACACACTATATTACAAAAGACTTTTTCTAAAGTCTACACACTGGTCATCCTTCTAGGAAAGAGGCGCTTTATTTCCTTATACGACAAAGGTAGTAGGGTCTTCCAGTACTGATTAAAGTCGTGATTGTGCAGCATGCCCTTCCCATCAAATAATATGTTCCCTATTGATGAGAATTACGTCATTGCATTCATCACACCTGCAATTATTGATATATATTTTATTATTGTAGTTTCCACTGCTTCTTTTGGTACATACGGGTCTTCTAGAGTATGGTCCCATTTGCTGCGTCACTGATGATGCGGACTGCATTTCCGAGTTTTCTGAGTTGGGCTTCGTTATTGGGCCTATTGTCACTGTAGATATTGTCTTTTGTTGAGTAGGCTCTGTATCGGGCCAAGTTGAGTTCTACCATGGATACAAGGAAGGATAATTCTCCGAGGGTCTTATTGGTTTGTTGATTGAATAGTTGCTGTCGCCTGTTGCTTCTTAGGTCATTATACATCCAAGGCCTGTTTGTGATGGGTGCCATTTCTTCACTGGTGATTTCTTCGTATTTTTCGATCCTTGCAAGGTCAGGCCCTGTAATAGCAGATTGAGTTGCTGGTCCTCCATAGAGGTATCGTACCCCATTTGTCTTCCATTCTTGACTTCCTCGTACGCATTGTTCCACTGAATCAAACCTTGAGTATTTTTGGAGCACTCTGTCCATTTCTGCGAATGTAAGAGATTAGCGATTCTAGACAGATTATCAGCAAGAATATTTTGTTTTCCATCAATGTGTTCAAAGTTTATTTGAACACCTGATCCTGTGACAAAATCAGTAAAGTTTAACCATCTCACTCGTGATGGTTTATTGTTGGCTGACTTGTTATAAAAACTGATTATTGCTTGGCAATCAGTTCTTAAGGTGATTTCCTTTTTATCCAAGTAGTATATTTTAAAAGCTTTTAGGCCTTCCATTGCTGCAAAAATTTCAGCATCAATGGTTGATTTTACCACTGGGAATTTGCCGCTTGCATATGCACAGACTTGTTCTTCACTCCTTTTATCATTCTTTTTTCTTTTCCATTTGCACACTGCTCCCCATCCCTCTATATATCCATCTGTTTCTATGATTATGTATGAATCATTTTGGGTACCCTCATGTCTGGGAGTTTTTGAACTTTCATTTTTATTTCTCTGATCAGCTTCCAATCCGAATCCTTCATTCTTCTGTCACCATGGGGCGATGTTTTCTCGTACAGGGGGGCTAGTAACTTTCCCAGGTTTGGGATGTAGTTTCTAGCATAATTTAGGATCCCGAGCCAAGATCTTAATCCCTTCTTTTCCTTTAGCTCCTCGTCTTTAAATTCTGCAATTTTCTTTATGATATGCGGCTGGAGCTTGATTGTTGAATTCCCAATAACTGCCCCAAGGAATTCGATTTCCTTTACTGCTATCTTCATTTTATTTGCACTTAGCACCAACCCATTTTCTTCACAAATTTCCAGCATTCTTTCAAGATGCTTGGCATGCTCAGCTTCATTCTTTGAGAATACAAGAATGTCATCTATGTACATAGCTATGAAGTCTTCTGTTCCTTCAAAGCAATGATCCATTTTACTTTGAAAAATAGTTGGTGCATTTTTTAGGCCAAACGGCATTACTAGCCACTCATATAACCCTTCGGGAGTTATGAAGGCCGTCCATGTAATTGATTCTTCAGCCATTGCCACCTGATGGAAACCACTTTTAAGATCAAACTTAGAGTAGATTTTTGCATTTCCTACCCTCTGAATGATTGTGTTGATGCCTGGCAACGAATATTGATCCTTGTAGGTGTTATCATTTAGCGTCCGGTAGTTGAACACCATTCTTTCTTTGCCCTTGATTTCTTTTCCTGTTTTTGGATCAACAAATGTTCCTGAATTTACCATTATTGCCATTGTCCTATGGCGACTTTTGCTTTTTCTGATTACGCCTAGTTTTAATAGGGCATCAGTATGCCTTTTGAATTGATCTTTCATTGCTGGCGTAACATGTTTAAGGGTTTTATCCTGAATTGTGATATCAGGATTGATTATATCAATTTTGCACTTCACCTTATTATTTTGCCAATGCTTCAAGGGTTCCTCACCAATGTATCCTTGATCTTCTAGCCTTTGCAAGAGCTTTTCAAACTTTGCTTGGAATGTGGGGCTAGTATGCCCTATGTTGAAGTATGAAGTTTCCTGAACCACCCGGTATTCCTCATAATTCATACATAATTCTTCGATGGCATATTTGGCTGCTTCTGTGACTTGTTCTGTTTTAATCATAGTTACATTTTTGTAAAATGTAACTGTGTTTCCTTCAATTCTTACTCCTCCGTATACGCTTCTTATGAAATTGCACCCTAGGAGCATATCTATGCCATCATCAGTCTTCATTGCCATGCAGTAGGTGAACGGGATCCTGAAAGTGTGACCAGCGATGGTCATTTGCCCCTGCTTCAGTTTGTCTTCTGCAATTTATTGTGAGTTTATACCCTTAAAGTTAATTTTTTATGGGTTGCTTTCAATGGCTCCTTTGGGAATTACTTCACTGTTCACACAGCACGAGGTGGCTCCCGTGTCTAAGATTGCTCTTAGATTGAATTCCTTCTCTCCTGGTATGTTGAAGGTAATGACCATATTATACAATTTGTTGTATATTTTGGTTTTCTTCTCCGGTTTACCGCTTGCTTTTAAGGATTTTTCCTCAAATACAATCTCTACTCCATCTTCATCAAAGACTTTGCTGCTTTCCCCCTTTCTTGATTTGAGCTGCTCAAATTCTTCCTTAAGGATCTCGTTCAGCTCTTCTTCTTACATTTCTTCTTTTATTCGTCTTTCTTTAAGGCTTTCATTTTCTTTGATAAGAAAAGCATTATAAAGAAGGAGTTCTTTAATAAGGCTATCCCTGTTGTCATACCCAATTATCTCTTTTGGTTTTGGGGTTACTTTGAAACTTAGATAGTAGTCAGAGCATAATGGGCAGGTCGTTATTTGACACTTTGGACAATTACTTCTGGCTCTTGATGTCGTCTTTTCTTTGCAGTATGAACATTCTATGCAGGTGACGACTTCTTGGTTCATCAGCAGTTCATGTTCACAGTTTTCCTGCTGTTCCTGGAGTTTAACTTTAAACCTCCATTCTATTCTTAGTTCCTCTTTCCCAATTAGCACACCTGCTAATTCTTCTAGGAAAATTCCAGACAAAAAAATTGATATGTAATCCTTTGATTTTCCTTCTCCTTCAGAAAATGAACAAATTGCATCACTTTCTGGTTCATCTTGATCAACTGATAACACATCCCAATCTTCAGGTAGGTCTAGGTTTTCCATGACAGCTGCTCTCACTATGTTTCCCTTAGTACTTTTGCATTCTCGACCAAAATGACCTTCTTCCCCGCATATGAAGCATTTACATTTTCTCTCCCTGTCTTTATGCTTTGTTTTGAATATTCTAACATGAGAGGCATGCGGTTTTCCTTTGTAAGTTGTTGATCTTCTCAGGCCATACTTCTTTGTTTTCTCGTAATATCCTGGTATTGGGATTTTACTGCAAAACTGAAGATTTTTAATTTCCCGTTGGACTGCTGCCTTTCTACAGATTTCTGCAAGGTATTGGTATGAAAAGTGTATTCTTGGGATAACACTGACATTGCTCCCCGGATATTTAGCATTCCAAGCTTCTTCCAGCTCTTTTCCAATGATTGGGGGCATTTTTCTGAAGGCCCTATCTGATAATTCTGGAGACAAATATAGTCTTCCTGACCGTGCTGCCAGTTTCTTGAAATCATTTAGGTATAAAAATATATCTTTCAGATTTCTATATGAGAGCCTTTCTATTTCATTATAGGCTCTATCATGTTCCTCTGTATTACCTTGGTATGGATCTTGCAGAAGAAATATTCTTCTAATGTGGGATAATATGTTTTGAGTATCATCTGCTATTCCCTCCAATGTGTTGTATTCATCTACATATGTTATTCGCCACTAAATCCATGCCTTTTTCTCATCTTTCCCAAGAAGGTTTTCTATGTAGTTTATTTTGGCTCTATTACTTGGCCAAACCTTTCCTGGGTCATCAACCAAATTCAGAGTAATTGACTCCCATCTTGATATTGTGTCTTCATAGGCACCAATATCTGTTGGTAAGATTAGCATAGCTCCTTGATTTGTCTGGGCTGATGGTAAATTCCACATATTAGATCCTAAGCCATTTGTCATTGCTTCTGATCTTTCCCTGATTTTTGCTCCATTGAACACAGAATCTTGTCTTGTTTGTTGTGTTCTCTTGTCTTGTTTGTTGTGTTCTCATTCTGGCTGGAGGGTAGGTTACTGGTCCCATGACTGGTTCTTGTGGTGGTCTGTAGTTTGACGTCACTGATGAAAACCCACCCTCTCTTCTTGATTCATTAATCATTTTTCTCAACGTCGGGTATTCAAGTTCATCTATGTCTTCCTGTATCGTATATCCTAAGTGAGTAACTTCTTTAGTCAAGCCAAGAAGATAAAAAGGAAGTGCCCTATTTTAGCAACCGAATGAAAGGTACAGAGCAATCTGTAGCATCCTATTCGGAAGCTAAAATGAAAGGTGCCTCTTCTTGTAGTCAACAGAGCAGTGTAGGTGGAGAGTAGCCACTTTGGTATTGTGTGATTAAAGATTCCTAACTAAATTAAAGGGAAAAATTTAATAGAGTTGAAGTTAGACCAACCATGTTGTATGGGACAGACTGTTGGGCATCAAGAAGACACATGTGAAGGATGAGGTCACAAAGATGAGGATGTTGAGGTAGATATGTAGGCACACAAGATTAGATTGTATAAGAAATGAGTTTTTTAGAGAAAGACTAAAAGTGGCTATTATATTCGATAAGATAAAAGAGAGGAGATTGAGATGGTTTGGACATGTGAAGAGGACACATTTAACAGTGCCAGATAGAATAGTGGAAACAATCATGCTCGAGGGGAGGACGAGTAGACGCAGACCCATATTGAATTGCCATGAGTGGATTAGAAAAACTTTGCTATAGTGGCACATGTTGATATAGTCCAGGATAGGAGTTCGTAAAGACGTATATATGATTAAGGTAAAAGACTTTTAGAGGATGGTACACTTTTGTCCTCGCTTTGTCTTTGGGTTTAGATTTTCTTTAAGGGTTTGATTTTCCTACACTATAGTTAGGTCTTTGTATATGATTGCCTTAATGTATTAATGTCTCTTTGTGTCTCATGTGGTTTTATATGTTCTGTTTCTCTATTTTAATATTTCATCTTTTATTTTTATTATTAATATTATTATTATTATTATTATTATTATTATTATTATTATTATTATTATTATTATTATTATTATTATTATTAGGGCTGCAAACGAACCAAACGTTCGGCAAACAGTTCGTGAACTGTTCGGCGGGAAGTTCGTTTGTGTTCGTTTGTTTATTAAACAAACAAACACAAACAAGAAATTTCGTTTGTTTAGTTAAATGAACAAACATGAACAGAGGACGCGTCTGTTTATTTATGTTCGTGAACGTTCGATAACGTGTTCATTTGTGTTTGATAGTTCATTAGTTTTTTAGCTTTTATATTTTATTTAAATACTTCAAAATTCCGACAAATAAAATATTTAATAAGTGTCAATGTATTATATATTTTGTTCATGAACGTTTGTTAGTATTTGTGTTCATGAACATTAGTTTGTGCTCATTTGTGTTCATTATCGTTTGTTTTCATTCGTTGCCTAAAATTAACAAACAAACACAAGCGAACATGAACAAGTTAATTTCCTTAACAAACAAACACGAACATAAAATCTTGGAGTAAATTGTCATTTTAGTCCCTGAGTTTTGTCCAAATTTGCCATTTTAGTCCAAATAGTTTTTTTTTTACCTCTGGGTCCTTGACTTTTCCCTTTTGTTGCCATTTTGATCACATACACTAACTCCATCTTTAACCAGGGGTATTTTGGGGATTTTCATTTTAAATGTTTTCAATTGCCATTTTGATCCAATTCCAAAAAATCAAAAAAATTCCAAAAAATCAAAAAAATTCTAAAAAATTCTAAAAAATAATAAAAATTCTAAAAAATCATACAAATTCTAAAAAATCCAAAAAATCCATTTCGGCCCGAACCGTTTCGAACCCGAACCGTTACGACACGAACCGTTTCGAGCCGTACCGTTTCGACCCGTACCGTTTCGACCCGAACCGTTTCGAGCCGTACCGTTTCGAAGCCGAACCGTTTCGAAGCCGAACCGTTTCAAGCCGTACCGTTTCGACCCTTACCGTTTCGAACCGAACCGTGCCGTATCGAACCGAACCGTTTCGATCCGAACCGTTTCGAACCGAACCGTTTCGAGCTGTACCGTTTCGACGCGAACTGTGCCGTATCGAACCATGCCGTATCGAACCGTGCCGTATCGAACCGAACCGTTTCGGCGCGAACCGTTTCAAACCGAACCGTTTCAGCTCGAAACGGTTCGGCTTCGAAACGGTTCGCGTCGATACGGTTCGGGTCGAAACGGTTCGGGTCGAAAGGGTTCGGTTCGAAACGGTTCGCATCGAAACGGTACGGTTCGAAACGGTTCGCGTTGAAACGGTTCAGCTCGAAACGGTTCGGGTCGAAACGGCACGGTTCGGTTCGAAACGGTACGGGTCGAAACGGTTCGCGTCGAAACGGTTCAGCTCGAAACGGTACGGGTCGAAACGGTTCGCGTCGAAACGGTTCCGCTCGAAACGGTTCGGGTCGAAACGGTTCGCGTCGAAACGGTTCAGCTCGAAACGGTTCGGGTCGAAACGGTTCGGGTCGAAACGGTACGGGTTGAAACGGTTCGCGTCGAAACGGTTCAGCTCGAAACGGTTCGGGTTCGAAACGGTTCGCGCCAAAACGGATTTTTTGGATTTTTTAGAATTTTTATGATTTTTTAGAATTCTTATTAATTTTTAGAATTTTTTGGAATTTTTTTGATTTTTTGGAATTTTTTTGATTTTTTGGAATTGGATCAAAATGGCAATTGAAAATATTTAAAATGAAAATCCGCAAAATACCCCTGGTTAAAGATGGAGTTTTTGGATGGAGTTAGTGTATGTGATCAAAATGGCAACAAAAGGGAAAAGTCAGGGACCCAGAGGCAAAAAAAAAAAAAACTATTTGGACTAAAATGGCAAATTTGAATAAAACTCAGGGACTAAAATGGCAATTTACTCTAAAATCTTGTTCGGTAAGCGTTCATGAACAGTTCATGAACACATATTTCTTAACAAAATCTTGTTCGGTTATTATTATTATTATATGATTTATTTTTTATTTTTCATTTTTCTAGATGCCAATTTGTATTTTTTAATCTTTAATCTTGGAGTTAGAGGTTTCTTTGTAAGCAGTTTTTCTATTCCTAGATAAGAGGTAAGGTTTACTTATATTTTATTCTCTTTGGACCTTGCCAATAACTTTGATATTTGTGAGATTTTACTGGATAATGTTATTGTTATTGTTGTTACGCATGTTAAGGCATAGCTAAGTGTTGGGTTTTGTGATAAATGAACTCACAGAATTTTTTAGTGTTATCTATACTAGTTTTAACGTGTAATCTGTGAAAAGTGATATTTAAATAATGAGATACACATGTTATAAGTAGGGAGATTGAAAGGAGGCTCGTGGTCATACATTATGAAACATATTCGCTATTAGACCATGAGTAGTGGTAACATAATATAAGGGAGCAAGGTGTGGTTGCGGTGACTTCATTCGGGGAGTGAATTCACCGATCGGTGAATCACACTGGGTGTTTGAATGGGGAGTGGAGAGTAGGAGAGAGAGTGTTTTTTCGATATATACTCACCGAAGGTGAAGAAGAACAAAGGGAGGAGAGAGAGAGAGGAGAGAGGAGAGAATAACCAATCAAATTTTTTTATTTTTTAATTGAGTGGGTGTTTGAACCATACCTAGTGTTTGAGTAGAAAATAGGGAGTGAAGGGGGCAGTTGACATGGCTTTATACCATTGGGTAGAGAAAACTCAATCACCCTAACTCACCCCAACCATACCGTCCACCCTAACCCTCATCAATGGGTCAGGCAAGCCCGGCTAAAAGCATGAGCAGGGTGGGCCTGCGATCAGGGCCAAAATCAATACAGGGCCCGAAAAAGTTTAAAATTTTATATATGTATAAAAATATCTAAATGTTTTTATAAATAAGGGCTTTTGTATAAAAAGTTTAAAACCCAATAAAAATTTTTATAAATAAGGGCATGCTTAAAAGGCCCAGTGGCCAATTTTAAAAAATCTGCATGTTTTTATAAATAAGGGCCTGTGTATAAGAATTTTAAAACCCAATTAAAAGTTTTATAAATAAGGGCCTACTTAAAAGACCCAAAGTTTTATAAACCCAATTAACAAGCCCAGCCCCAAGTCCCAAGTCACTAATAAACAAAAGTTTTTCAAAATTATAACCCAATTGTGGGAAAATAGAACGTCGACTATCGACATTCACGTTCAGTCGTTCACCATCATCAGACATTAGACGACGACCCTGACTTTGGGCAACAGAGGAGGGGTTTTATAGGTCCAAATTGAGTGAGAAATCAAGGATATTATCATCATCGATGCAGGAGGTGTTTCAAAGGGCGAATCCAGGGTTATGTGAGGTGGATAATCTTGAGATTGAGGTATAAAATTCTTATAATTCTTTTTTTTAGAACCTTTATTCTTATTGTGTGATTTTGATTTCATATGTTTAGGGCCCTAAATGTTAATGTTTAGTAACTTTGTTTGATGTTTAATACTTTAAATGTACTATGTACGTTTATACTTCGTGTGATTAAATGAATGTTTTTGTTTAGTATTTAGAAATTATGCCTCCCGTTCCTAAATACAAACACCTATCCGGCCATATCTATTTAAAGTGAAATATTAGATACTATGGATTACAAAGAGTTGATCGAGAGCTTTGCTTCAAAAAACGCTAGGAGAACCACACTGTTCGCTTAGTAAGTAGGTTCGATACATGATCATTTTTGCTACACTATTTTTGTTAATTTATTTTATCAATTTCATAACAATTATCGTTGTATTTATATATTTGATTGAATGATTGATGAGTTTATATTATATGAAGATTTGCAAATAGAGCCCAAATTTTTTTATCTCGAACAGGGCCAAAAAAAAATTTGTGATTTTCGGAGACGGCCCTGGAATCAGGGTCGGACCTAAAGGCTTCCAAATATAGGTAACGACCTAGGACCTCTAAAAAATAAGGGCCTTGGAATTTTAAAAATTTTTATATAGCATATATGTGTATTAGAGTATCAAACAGGATCAAAACGAAAACTATATTTATTGCAAAGCTCAACTGAAGAACCAATTTTAAAATAAAAGAGGCCCAATTCAAACTCCAAACAATATGCAATTCGTATTTAATTTAGTTTGACATCGTCATTCTCGCTAACTGTAACGTCGCACATTGCCACACCCCAACCAATGGCGGAAACATCAGAGTGAGACGAAAACAATATTGCAAGAGACTTCATAACACTAATGTGACAAGTATTTAATAATAGATTTCATTTCATTGCTAAAAGAATTAAATACATTGTTTGAAATAGAATACAACAAATTGAAACAAATGAATTACATTACAACAAGTATTTAAAGTTTAAAATGCGTTTCTAGGCATCCTACTAAGTTTCGTGCATCGTAACATCATCATAAACCTGCAACATGTTTTAAAGTATAGTTCAATACAAAAGTATTGGCGAGTATACAAGTTTGGTGTACTAGCATATAAGTATAAAATGAACAATACGCATGGCAAACCTAGTTATCAAGATTAATCGTATAAACCGGCATGTGAACAAACAAGTCAACCCAAAGTTTATCGCAAGTACGAATGAATGCCTTATCATAACCCAACGTTCACAGGTGGTGATAACCTTATACATGAAGTTCACCGTTCAAAAAAAAAATAAAAAGACTCGCTTCCTCCCTGTCTCCTCACTCGATCTACATAAACAGCCAAATTTATTCATTGCTGATGCTCTTACACTTTCTTACTTGTATCAATTGGTTCACTTTAACCCTAACAATAATTGTTGTTTAATATAAGCAGAAACAAAAGCAAGAGCTTGCAAGGGACTTAAAGCTAAGGCCTAGACAAGTTGAAGTATGGTTCCAAAACAGGAGAGCAAGGTTTCATTTCCCTAAAATATACGTTACACCCTCCTTACAATTATTCTAACAAGATATGACAATAATTCATCGTGTCATTTTCTAAATTTATAACTTTTTGCTACGTGTCTGTCAAAAGGATAATTTAATTGGAGGGTGTAACATTATCTTTTTCTTGATAACTTTTTTTTACCAATCAAATTACCATTGATAATTACCAAAAAAATAAAAGAAAACCTTTGTTTTTTATTGTTAATATTGAAAGCAAACTGAGGTGGATTGTGAGTACTTAAAGAGATGCTGCAAGACATTAACCGATGAGAACCAAAGACTCCGGCAAGAGGTTCAAGAACTTAAAGCACAAAAAGTGTCACCACCGTTGTACGTGCAGCTACCCACGACCATCTTCACCGTGTGTCCGTCGTGTGAACAGATCGGAGACACAAAATCTGCCACAAGCAAAAACCCTTGTACTAAAAAACCATATTTTTTAACCCCTTCACTAGTTCGTCGGCAGCTTGTTGATAATTGATTTTATATGTGGATTATGTTGCATAAAATTTAAATCACTCATGCACAGCCCCACCCTTTTTAAGAGTCATGTGCTTATCTTGCAGGTTAGTGGTGAAGAAATAATGAAATTGGAATATTGTAGAAAGATATCAGAATACCCACTCATATTTTTTTGTTTTTCTAAAGAATGTATTGTTATTTATTTTGTTGTGTAAATAATTTCCTGTTTATAGTATAACAAGAAAATGGCTCATTTGGATTTTGTCTTCAATCATTTGTTTAGATATAGTTCTCAGGTTTTCAAAAGAGATAAGTAATTTTGAAGGTGACTTGTTTGGTTTTGTTTATCCGTTTATAGAGTATGTATGGATGTTAAAATGGTTAGTGTAGTTGGAGAGTAGCCACTAAGGTATTGTGTGATAAAAGATTTCCAACTAAATTAAAGGAAAATTTTAATAGAGTTGCAGTTAGACCAACCATGTTGTATGGGACAGACTGTTGGGCCATCAGAAAGACACATATGTGAAGGATGAGGTCACGGAGATGAGGATGTTGAGGTAGATATGTGAGCATACAAGTTATATTGTATAAGAAATGAGTTTTTTAGAGAAATACTAAAAGTGGCTATATATTTGATAAGATAAAAGAGAGAAGATTGAGATGGTTTGGACATGTGAAGATGACACATTTACCAGCGCCAGATAGAGTAGTGGAAACAATCATGATGGAGGGGAGGACGGGTAGAAGAAGACCCAAATTGACCTGAGATGAACGAATTAGGCAAGATTTGCTAGATTGGCACGTGTCGATATAGTCTAGGGATAGGAGTTCGTGAAGACGTATATATGATTAAGGTAAAAGACTTTTAGAGGATGGTACAATTCTGTCCTCGCTTTGTCTTCAAGGTTTAGATTTTCCAACACTATAGTCAGGTCTTTGCATATGATTGCCTTCCTTGATTAATGTCTCTGTTTGGTCTCATGTGGTTTTATACGTTCTGTTTCTCTATTTTAATCTTTCATCTATTATTATTATTATTATTATCATTATCATTATCATTATCATTATTATTTTTTTTTTTTTCATTTTTCTTGATACATGTTTGTATTTTTTTAATCTGTTTATCTTAGAGTCAGGAGTCTCTTTGAAAGCAGTTTCTCTATTCCTAGATATGGAGGTAAGGTTTTATTTATATCTTATCCTCTTTAGATCTTGCCAATAACTTTGCTATTTATGAGATTGTACTGGATACGGTTGTTGTTGTTATGCATGTTAAGGCATAGCTAAGTGTTGGGTATTGAGATAAAAGAGTTGACTAGACATCTAGGGGTAAAGCACTGTTTCGGTGCGGGCCGCGAGAGCAGTACCAAATCGAGGCAAAATCTGAATACTAGATATGACCTCAAAATAACAGGGGTCAAGGTCGGCCAGTGAGACGATGAGGGATAAGCTTCATCGTCGAGCGAGAAACAACCCGGATCACCAGCTAAGGCCTCTAAATGACCGCTCAGTGATAATGAAATTGGAATATTGTAGAAAGATATCAGAATGCCCACACATATTTTTTTGTTTTTTTCTAAAGAATGTATTGTTATTTATTTTGTTGTGTAAATAATTTCCTGTTTATAGTATAACAAGAAAATGTCTCAATTGGATTTGTCTTCAATTATTTGTTTAGATATAGTTCTTCTCAGGTTTTCAAAAGTGATAAAGAAATTTTGATGGTGACTTGTTTGGTTTTGTATATTAGTTTATAGAGTATGTATGGATGTTAAAACCGCCAATGTATGTGGAGAGTAGCCACTGAGGTATTGTGTGATAAAAGATTCTCAACTAAATTAAAGGGAAAAATTAAATAGAGTTACAGTTAGATCAACCATGTTGTATGGGACAGACTGTTGGGCCATCAGAAAGACACATGTGTGAAGGATGAGGTCACAAAGACGAGGATGTTGAGGTAGATTGTCTGTCCGCTTTGCCCGTCTGTTTGAGGGTGATATGCCATACTAATAAATAATTTAGTACCCATTTGCTCTTGAAACTTGCACCAAAATTTTGAAGTGAACCGGGTATATCTATCGGACACGATGGATACCGGCACCCCGTGGCGCGCTACAATTTCATTCGTATACACCTCTGACATCTTCTTAGATGTATATGTCTCATGAATAGGAATAAAGTGAGCACTCTTCGTCAGTCTATCTACGACCACCCAAATGGCATCGAATCCTCGAGTCGTCCTCGGTAGTCTGGTTAATAAGTCCATGGTGACATGTTCCCATTTCCAAACCGATATGTCTAGCGGTTGGAGTTTGCCGTAAGGCTTTTGATGTTCTGCTTTTACTTGTAAACAAGTCAAGCATTTTTCAACATATTTGGTTACATCTCTTTTCATCCCGGGCCACCAATAATTTTGTTTCAAGTCACGATACATCTTGATCACCCTCGAGTGTATAGAATAACGTGATTTATGTGCTTAGTAAAGAAGAAGGTTCTTAACACCAAACGTGTTTGGAACACATGTTCTACCGAATCGGGTCTTCAACCCGTTATCACCATTTGTTAAATCTTTTAGTTAGCCTACTATCTGTTCCTTTTTCCAGTTCTCTTCTTTTACCGCTTCAATTTGTGCCTCTCAGATTCGTTCAAGTAATCCTGAGGTTACCTCTAGTTGCATTGATCGCACTCGAATGGGTGAGTATTCTTCCTTTCGGCTAAGGGCATCCACCACTACATTGGCCTTTCCAGGGTGATAATGGATTTCGCAATCATAGTCTTTCACCATTTCTAGCCAACACCTTTGTCTCATATTCAACTCCTTTTGATCAAAGAAGTACTTTAAACTTTTATGGTCGGTGAAGATAGTACACTTCGCCCCATACAAATAGTGCCTCCAAATTTTCAAGGTCGTGAGTCGGGTATTTCTTTTCGTGGACTTTTAGTTTCCTTGAAGCATACGCAGTCACCTTTCCCCTTACATGAGTACGCATCCGAGACCAAGCTAGGATGCATCGGAGTATACGAACATATTGTCGGTTTCATCCGGTAAAGTTAATACCGATGCACTGGTTAATGTTTCCTTGAGCACTTGAAAGGCATTCTCTTGATCAGTTCCCCAGATGAATTTCTCATCCTTGCGGGTCAACTTAGTCAATGGTGACGCAATCTTGGAGAAATAATGAATAAATCTCCTATAATAACCCGCAAGTCCTAAGAAACTCCTAATCTCCGATGGATTCTTTGGAGGTTTCCATTTCGACACCCCTTCTATCTTGGATGGGCTTATCTTGCAGGTTAGTGATGAAGAAATAATGAAATTGGAATATTGTAGAAAGATATCAGAATACCCACTCATATTTTTTGTTTTTCTAAAGAATGTATTGTTATTTATTTTGTTGTGCAAAATAACTTCCTATTTATAGTATAACAAGAAAATATCTCATTTGGATTTGTCTTCAATCATTTGTTTAGATATAGTTCTTCTCAGGTTTTCAAAAGTGATAAGTAATTTTGAAGGTGACTTGTTTGGTTTTGTATATCCGTTTATAAAGTATGTATGGATGTTAAAACGACTAGTGTAGGTGAAGAGTAGCCACTGAGGTATTGTGTGATAAAAGATTTCGAAATAATTAAAGGGAAAAATTTAATAGAGTTGCAGTTAGACCAAATATGGGACAGACTGTTGGGCCATCAAGAAGACACATGTGTGAAGGATGAGATCACAGAGATGAGGATGTTGAGGTAGATATGTGGGCACGCAAGATTAGATTGTATAAGAAATGAGTTTTTTAGAGAAAGACTAAAAGTGGCTAGTATATTCGATAAGATAAAAGAGAGGAGATTGAGATGGTTTGGACATGTGAAGATGACACATTTACCAGCGCCAGATAGAATAGTGGAAACAGTCATGGTGGTGGGGAGGACGAGTAGAAGCAGACCCAAATTGACTTGCGATGAGCGGATTAGGCAAATTTTGCTAGAGTGACACATGTCGATATAGTCCAGGATAGGAGTTCGTGAAGACGTATATATGATTAAGGTAAAAGACTTTTAGAGGATGGTACACTTTTGTCCACGCTTTGTCTTCGGGGTTTATATTTTCTTAAGGGTTTGATTTTGCTACACTATAGTTAGGTCTTTGTATATGATTGCCTTCATGTACTAATGTCTCTTTGTGGTCTCATGTGGTTTTATATGTTCTGTTTCTCTATTTTAATCTTTCATCTTTTATTATTATTATTATTATATTATTATTATTATTATCTGTTTTGTTTTTTATTTTTTATTTTTCATTTTTCTAGATGTCAATTTGTATTTTTTTAATCTGTTTATCTTGGAGTCAGTTGTCTCTTTGTAAGCTGTTTTTCTATTCCTAGATAAGAGGTAAGGTTTACTTATATCTTATCCTCTCTAGACCTTGCCAATAATTTTGTTATTTGTGAGATTTTACTGGATAATGTTGTGGTTGTTATTGTTGTTATGCATGTTAAGGCATAGCTAAGTGTTGGGTATTGTGATAAATGAACTAACATAATTTTTTAGTGTTATCTATACTAGTTTTAACGTGTAAGATGTGAAGAGTGATATTTAAATAGTGAGATACACATGTTATAAGTAGGGAGATTGAAAGGAGGCTCGTGGTCACACATTATAAAACATATTCGCTATTAAACCATGGGTCGTGGTAACATCACATAAACCTCATCAATGGGGGTCAGGGCCAAACCTAAAAGCTTCCAAATATAGGCAACAACCTATGACCTCCAAAAAATAGGGGCCTCAAAATTTTTAAAAATTTTTATATAGCATATATGTGTATTAGAGTATCAGACATGAACAAAACGAAAACTATATTTATTGCAAACCTCAACTGAAGAACCAATTTTAAAATAAAAGAGGCTCAATTCAAACTCCAAACAATATGCAATTCGTATTTAATTTAGGTCGACATCGTCATTCTTGCTAACTGTAACGTCGTACATTGTCACACCCCAACCGATGGCGGAAACATCGGAGTCAGACGAAAACGAGATTGCAAGAGACTTCATAACACTAATGTGACAAGTATTTAATAATAGATTTCATTTCATTGCTAAAAGAATCAAATACATTGTTTGAAATAGAATACAACAAGTTGATACAAATGATTTACATTACAACTAGTATTTAAAGTTTAAAAATGTGTTTCTAGGCATCCTACTAAGTTCCGTTCATCGTCAACATCATCATAAACCTACAACATGTTTTAAAGTGTAGTTCAATACAAAATTATTGGCGAGTATACAAGTTTGGTGTACTAGCATATAAGTATAAAATGAACAATCCACATGGCAAACCTAGTTATCAAGATTAATCGTATAATTCGGCATACGAACAAACAAGTCAACCCAAAGTTTAACGCAGGTATGAATGAATACCTTAACATAACCCAATGTTCGCAGGTGGTGTGTTACTCCTATAGCGCTATACATGTTAAGGGTAGGCTCGTACGAAGTTAGTGACAAGTTTATCACAAAATGAACAAACCCAGAAAATACGAATCAAGCATAACATAATAATAAGCATGTATTGGGTTGTTTGTATGTATGATTGCATAAAAGTATGTATGTTAAGTGTGTTTTTGTATATGTAAACATGTTGCACCCAAAAAGTGTAAAAACGGTAAAAGGGCGTCGAGTATACTCACAAAATTGCAAAGCCTTCCGATTATCCGTGAGTGACGAGTGGTTCGAGTGTAAAGAGTAAATGGTAAGGCTATATGATGTTTATGGAGTGACTAGATTCGGGATTTAGAATTTAAAGTACGAAAAATATGTATTTACAAAAAGTATTATCTAGTTCTAACTACTTGTTTTTGACACTATGTTGTATGTGGTTTCATGGGTCCTAGTTTGCCCATTAGAATCGTTAACAAGAGACTTCGATTGTATTTAATGTAGCCTAAGTTTATGATGAATAATCATGGTCCGATTATCATCATAAATTCAGCCACGTTCTTGTATATATGTATTTATATAATTATAATAATAACCTAAGCTAAGTCCATCATGGATATCATGTAAGTCAAGCATGGATGATTTAACCTCATTGTATAGTTCACCACTACAGAAAGTCACCACAAGGATGATTCGGAGGGTCATGAATACAAGAATTAAAAGAACTAACTATTACATGTCAAGTAGCCAAGTAAGTCTTTAACTTGGGTGAGCCAACACGACATGGAAAGGTAATCTTAAGTGTCGGGGGCTAGAAGGGGTTATGTTTCTTTGATACTAGAAAGCTACTTGTAATATCAATTAGAAACATCAAGTGATTTGTGGAAGCATCCAATGTTCACACTTGCATCTAACATAAGTTTCACCATATGAACTATGGCAAAGTTATGTGATTTCAACACTTGTGGGTTGTATTGAACCCTAACAAATCAGAAAGTTTAGAGGTTGTTTGTACCTCTAAACTTGTAAGAATCATTCCCAACAATTCCCACAACCATTGGTGGGTTTAGGAGGTTGCTAGGTACAAGACTCAAGCAAGAAAAGTATGTTTTATAAAAGTTTAACCAAGTTCTTCAAAACAGAAAGTTGGGACCTAAAAATGGTGATGTTCCACCTTAGATTACCTTGGTAATCTTGTGGAAACACTCCAATAGGTATTCCAAGCTTTGTAGAAGAAGAAACAGTGAGAAAAAGTATAAGAAAACGAAGTTACAATAATATGAACAAAATTAGAAAATACAAGTCACTTTGGACCTCAAATATGGTGAGGTTTTAACTTAGATTACCATGGTAATCTTGTGAAAACCTTCCTAGAGGTTATCCAAGTGAAAACAAAAGAAGAAACAAGAAGAAATAGTTGTGGAAGTGAGCTAGAACTCATTTTGAAACTCATAAACTTTCTACTCAAAATCATAGAATTTGGAGAGATTTGGAGGTGATTTAGAGTGTTTAGAAGGTTTCTAAAGTGGAAAAGAGTGTGGGAAGGGGTCTATATATAGTTGGGGATTAGGGTTAGGTGTTAGAAGTGATTAAATGCAGGTTAGGTGGGAGTTAAGGGCCAAACAATGACCAATCTGCAATCACCAAATAATTTTCTGCGAGTCGCCCCCTATGGCGGGCCGCGATAGGTAAGGGAGGGGGTGTCGTAGGTGGCGGCGCCACCTATCCGGGCCATTTATTTGGTTTTTCACATAATTAGTCCCTATGGTTTGATATTTTGGATGTTTGAAGTTACAACTTGTATTTAGAGAATATAATTAACTACGAAATACGATTAAAAGTATATGTTGAGCATTGTAAATGTACAAACGAGTAGTTACAAGGATAATGCGTATAAAAGTCACGTATGCACGATAGTTTGTGTGTAAGGTAGTACATGTTTACGAAAATCATGAATGTATCAGGTAAGTATTTGAATTGAATGTATAAACAAGTATGATTAACTGAAGTAAAATTTAAATAAAATGATAAAGTTTTATTATGATTAAAGTGTCGGTTTTTACAGTTTAACAACGGAAATGTGATTTCGAATGAATACAATTAAGTTTCCATAAATGGAATACGAGGTGAGCTTTCTAATTAAATGAAGTTATAAAAAGCGAGGAGTTAAGCACATGCTCATTCCACTCAATGGCGTTGCCTATGGGGGAGCAATTAGAGGCGAAATCAGGAGAAAATAGTGGTGTCATAAGGATAATGTAGGATGGTTAACAACTATTTTTTTATAGGAATCTCTATATATTCCAATTCATTCAATCATTGTTTGCCCTAAATCCCTAATTAATGCCTTGAATCTCTGAATTTTGATATTGTGCTTTCGATTGAGATATGGAAGGCAGAAAAAAAAACACGATGTTTTTTAAACCAATTCAAAGGGCCCTGTCTTTACAGTTTGCTTAGGGCCTCCAAAAATGTTAAACGGGCCTTGATGGGGGTTGAAGTAACACTAGTTCAAATGACCGAAATCAATTGAACAAGGGGTTTAGTTCTGCATAAAAGGGTTATGTCCTCTCGTTTGATTCGGGGTTTGGCTAAGCTCCTTCTTCAAATGATAACTACAAAACGAACAACCATTAGACTCGCCATGGGGAGAATGGGGGGTTCTCCCCGTGACCACCCTCCGGCGTGAGAATAAGTACAGATCTCAATGAAGAAGAAGAAGTAATAGTGAAAGTGAAGTGAGAGTAACTTAAGAGATTGTACCTGAATTGCCTTATTAATAACCGAATTTTGGGCGGGAAAGTTTGTTGACGGAAGAGATAACGAAAAGTATTTTCCGTAAGCGGTTACTCCTTATGCCGTTAATCTTCATCTTGACATTTATACACACGGATCGTGGGTGAGATCAACGGCTAGGGAGGTGCCACGTGGAAAGTGAATGTGAGTGGATCCTTCTCCAAGTTAGTGCCATCATCGTGACCTTGATGAGCGTCTAGGATGATGCCACGTCATCATTCGGTTATAGCAGAATGGTTGTGCATGATGAGGCCTTCTAGAAGGTTTACAGTTGTAATCCTCTATGCCTCTCCCTCATTAGAATTCTGTTGTAACAGAAAGGTATCTTTCTGTATAAGCCTGGGATGCCATTGTGCGGAGGTATTTTTTTCTCCTAACTGAACTATTCTGTTGCATGAGCTTGCGTACGGATGTGTTACAAGTTTTATCTTGGCACGCGGATGTTGAAGATTGCTTTCCTTTAGGCTTTCCTCTTTAGAACCGGTGCACAGCCGCTCAGGGTTTTCTTTAAAGAGGGTTTATTGTGGTGAAGTTGTGGTATGGTCCAATATTCCTGCGTAAGGTTTTTGGGACCATACCCCTTCAAGTCCCCCCAGTCCAGTGTTGCTCTTACGCAAGTGAGTGGAGTACAGGACTATATAAGAAAAATGGGATTTGTGTTTTGGGAAGTTTTGGCGCGAAACGTGGAGAATCTTCTTGAGGAAGATACTTTTTTAAGTTGAATTGCTCATGATTTCAAATTTGAAAAATTTGACCCTTGGCAGGTGAAAGGTACCATGATGACTGTTGACGTATGACAGTTTTGAGTGACATGCTGTCACTTGTCACTTGTCAGTTGTACGTCGTCAATCGTGGTTTACACGCGCGTGTGAATTCGCGTTTTGGTTTTCCCCACTCGCCCCTGACGCTTAGATAACCGTGTTTTTCCCAAAAAGGTGCTATTACGGTTTTCTAGGTCATTGATGGCGGTGGGTATATAAACCCTTTATTGCCTTCTTTTGGTAGTATTGTTCTTTGAATCCTATTCTTCTTCTCCGATATCTTCTTAAAAACTGCAAATTTCTTGCCCTATGTCTACCGGAGAATGCCACGAAGATTCTTCTGAAGAAATGTTTGCCGATCTTCCACCATTGAAGTGGTCTAGGGAAACATTTGACATCATGGTTCGAAATTTTAAGTTCCCTGATAGTTGGGATGCTCGATATCGTGATGAGGGTCAGACGGCGGCAGATGCTCCGGCCGGGTACATTACCCTTTTTTGGGATTTTTTTGCTGCAGCCAATTTTTGATTGCCTGTAACGAGGTTTTTCCTTGAAATCCTTTCGTACTAAAAATTTCATATTTCTCAAATGCATCCTATCGGAATGGTTCGGGTTCGCCATTTTGAATTCCTTTGTCGGTCGATGCATATTGAGCTGACGGTTAACCGCTTCTGAGTGTTGCACCAAATGCATTGTTCTCAGGGCTTTTACTCCTTTGTCCAACGTGCTTCGGCAAAGAAGATTTTGTTGCATCCCCTGAAATCTTATCATGAGTTGAAGCCGAAATTATTTTTCATTAAAGTCGGTGTGATTCTGATGAAGATGGCCATTAGGGGTAAAGAAGACGTTGCGATAGAGACCATACAAACTCCTTTTTCGGAGACTTGGTACCAGGATTTGAAGGACGTTTCGTCGATTGAGATTCCGGAGAAAGCCCTAGTTGGTGCTGGCATGAGTCTCTTCTGGCGGATGGATCAGGAAGATAAGCCAGTATACATGGAAGATGGTAAAAGTAAGATTTGGGATTTTCTTTCTTTTCTATCCCTTCGTCTCTCTTTTTTTTTTTAATTTGCTCCTGTTTTCCCTTTAGCAGTTGTCTCTTTATACGTTGTCGCGTTCGAGAGAGAGGGTGGAACGATGGCTACTAACCCAAAAAGGGCTGATGAGGAGCTTTGGTATCTACAAATAGTTAAGAATTTTGCCCTTCCGCGAGATGAAGATCTGGCCGCGCAACCCCCAATTGGTGCTGGTAAGTTTACTTTGAGTTTTGGTTGATATTGCAATATTACTCTTTGCTGTCTTTGCGGGTGGGGTAATATTGCAATATTTTTGTTCTTTAAGTAGGTGAGCTGACTAACCTGGGCATAGGCCCTGAGAAGAAAAAACATGCGTCGGCGGCTAATATTGCACTGAAAAAGACTGACACGGCAAAAGCCCAGTCATCATAAGCCAAAAATGTCAAGGGAGAGAATAAAGGTACGCGCCATTCCTCTGACTCCTGGTGTGACTTTGTAGTGGTGTCTGATTCGTTGGAAGGTCTTGCGCCTGCAATTGTGAAGAAACCGAAGGCGGAGTCTCGGGATACCGCTGATATCCCTGCCTCAAATCTTGATGACCCAATTGACTTGGAGTCAAGTCCAGAACCTTTGGTGAAGACGAAGACAGGGAAAAGGAAACAGGTTGAAATTGAGGCTGAGGCGCAGCCTGCCAAGAAGATACCAAGGAGAAAAATTAGCAAGCAAGGCAACTTGGATGTTTTTATTGCAAAACCTCCTCTAGGTGAGTGTCTTCGTCATTTTGTCTTTTCTGTGTATTAAATGTTAATATGCACTTTGCTCTTGCAGAAAAGGAAACTCCAGCTGCTAGTGCGGAGCCATCGTCTGTTGTTAATGAGGACCTCCCGCCTTCGCCACCTCGTGCACCGATTAGTGAACAACTAGAAGGTGCTAAAGCCGTTGAAGATGAGGCAGAGAAGATTGCTGAGACGGGAAATCCTGAAGTAGAAAAGTCTATTGAAGTTGAATCAAAGAAGGTTGTGGATCTGGAGTCTGTGGATGTTGATGCTACGTATCCTAAGTCTCCTGAAGTTGTGGCGCGTGATCCAGAGAAGGGAAAGTCAGTTCGTAAAGACCCGGTGATTACTATCCCTGCCTCTGCTACCACTCCTGCGCCGGTGAATGTTGTTAAGAGTCCTGCTGATCAAGGTTTCTCTACGTACAGTGAGGAGAACTCTCCTATACGCCCGAATGAAACTCCGGGGGATTATTATTACAGATGTTACTCGGAGAAAAGGCGGATGAGATTCATGCGCCGGTGTGGAAATTGAAAAAAGGTGATACCTTTTCTGACTGGCGTGTGTGCCGTGACTGGCTGCAAGGAACCTTTCCTCCTAGGGAGATCAAATTTCAAGAGGGACGTCCTCATGAGCTGACTTACCATGCTTATCTTGAAGAAGCTGCTACCTATACGTCCACTACGCATCATATAGTGCGTAAGTTGCGTAGTATGTACAAGGAATGGGCTGCTTTTGAGGCGTCCAAGAAGAAAGCTACTGAAGATGAGGCCCGAGCTGCCCTGTTGAGGGCTAAATTGGAAGCTGATCGGGCCAAGTTTGAGAGTGACCAAAAAACTGAAGAGTGGTCTGTTGCGGGTTGGAAAAGAAAAGCAGAGGCTGAAGTGCTCTCCTTTCTGAGGAGCGCAAACGTTGGCGGGAGATTTGTGAGAAGGATAATAATGAAAAAATGGGCCTCCGCAATGTCATCAATAATCTCAAGGCTGAAGTTGAGAGATTGAAGAAGCAAGATGCGGATATAGAGAAGTTGAAACAAGAGAAAGATGATGCTGAGGCGGCGCGTGATGAAGTGTGCTCTCATCGAGAGAGGAGTGAACAGAGAGAAGTACGGACTTGCGCTACCTTTGCCCTTAAGGATAAAGAGATAGACGAACTTACCGCTTTATTATCTGCGCCGGAACAAATTAAGGCGGAGCTTGAGTCTGCCAAAAAAGATCTGCAGCTTGAACGGGTTGAAAAAGCTGAGACTTCTCGCCGTCTTGTTGAAACTGAAGAAAAGTTGGAAAGTTCTGAGACTGCCCGGGTGATGGCGGAGAGTCGGGTTGAACCGTTAAAGAATGATATGCTATGGTTGAGATACATATTTGGGCAAAAAGAATTGAACATATTTGGGCAAAAAGAATTGAACATAAAAGCTTAAGATTTGGAGACATTATCTGTACGGAAGTAAGTTTACTGTCTATACAGATCATAAAAGCTTAAGATACATATTTGGACAAAAAGAATTGAACATTAGGCAAAGGAGATGGATGGAAATCCTAAGTGACTATGACTGTGATATTCAATATCATGAAGGAAAAGCAAACGTAGTTGCTGATGCCTTAAGTCGTAAGTATCATGAGAAACAACGACGAGTTCGTGCTCTTAGATTAAGTCTACAATTAGACTTAATGGAACAACTGAAGAACATTCAAGAAACAGCAATCGAGGATGATGCTGAAGGAATGAAAGGACGAATAAAGGAATTAGAGCAAGGGACTGATGGAATTTGGAGATTCCACAAAAGAAGAATTTGGGTACCTAAGCAAGGAGACTTAAGAAATAAAATTTTAGAGGAAGCACATAAATCTAGGTATACCATGCATCCTGGTAACAATAAGATGTACCAAGATTTAAGGAATAACTTCTGATGGATAGGAATGAAAAAGGACATAGCTAGATATGTTTCTAAGTGTCTTACTTGTTCACAAGTTAAGGCAGAACACCAGAAACCTTCAGGATTACTCCAACAATTAGAAATGCCGGTATGGAAATGGAAACTTATAACCATGGACTTTGTCACTAAGTTACCCAAGACCAGAAAAGGTAATGACGCAATTTGGGTAATTGTGGATCGATTAACCAAATCAGCTCAATTCCTACCCATGAAAGAAACCTTTAGCATGGAAAGGTTAGCCAAATTATACGTAGATGAAATAGTATCCTTACATGGAGTCCCACTCTCCATTGTATCGGATAGGGATAGTCGTTTCACTTCCCATTTCTGGACAAGTTTCCAAGAAGCCATGGGAACCCGACTAAATTTAAGCACTGCATACCATCCTCAAACAAATGGACAAAGTGAAAGGACGATCCAAACCCTGGAGGACATGCTTAGGGCATGTGTGATAGATTTTGGTGGAAACTGGGATGACCACCTACCCTTAATCGAATTCTCCTATAATAATAGTTATCATGCAAGCATAGAAGCTGCCCCATTCGAAGCACTATATGGACGAAAATGTAGAACTCCAGTTTGTTGGGCAGAAATAGGAGAAAGCCAATTATCAGGTCCTGAAATTGTGCAAGAAACTACCGACAAGATCACTCAAATCAAGGAAAGACTAAAGACGGCTTGGGATCACCAGAAGAGTTATGCAGACAATAGGTGTAAGCCGTTGGAATTTCAAGTTGGAGATAAGGTTCTCTTAAAAGTTTCTCCTTGGAAAGGAGTAGTTCGGTTCGGTAAGAAAGGAAAGCTGAGTCCAAGGTACGTAGGACCATTCCCAGTAATTCAGCGAATAGGACCAGTTGCTTATCGCTTACAACTACCGGAAGAGTTAGCTGGAGTACATGATGTATTTCATGTATCTAACCTCAAGAAATGTTTTCCAGACGAATCACTAGTAGTCCCTCTACAAGACATACGGGTGAACGAAAAGTTGAAATTCGTAGAGAAACCACTTCAAATAGAAGACAGAAATGTCAAGTTTCTCAAGCACAAAAGGTTGGTACTTGTCAAAGTCAAATGGGATTCGAAGAGAGGACCGGAATACACTTGGGAGCTAGAATCGGAAATGAAGCGAAAGTATCCTCACTTATTTCAATAAATCTCGAGGACGAGATTTTAAATAAGGTGGGGACGATGTAAGGACCTGCAAAAATGTCCCAAAACGACCCATAACTGAAAACCCGGACCCCGAAAACCCTAATCCATATCAAAAATCAAGAAAATCACATTTTGGTCTTCTCGCTGGCCGCGTAAAGGTTAAGCATAGCTTACGCGGGCCGCTTTAACTTAAGATTTGACCGGATAAGCATCCAGGCCACGTGTTGTCCACCTGGCACACCTACTCGTGACCCAGCAAGCCTACACGTAGACTAGGCCCCCTCGCGGGCCGCGTAAAGATTAATTGTGGGTTCGCGCGGGCCGCATGAAACCCAAAAAGTTGCTATAAATAGACCAGGGCATGGGCTTTCATCTGGTGTCGAAAATTTTAAACAAAGTCGAAGTTCTACTGCTCGAATTTCACTTTCAAAATAGCAAGGCGCTGCTACGATACAGGGTACTAACTCGATCGCTGCTACGATTCAATGTCCGATCGATTGAAACTATCCAATGGATGTTTAATTGATGCCCACATTAGGGCAATACTTTGTCATTCGTCATGAATTCGATGGATGTTTAAGTATTGCACTTTGTCATTCGTTGTGAGGGTTTTAATCTCGTGAGTTATCGTAAATGTTGTATTAGTTACTGACCTAGTTCGTGTGCATTATTATTTAAATTAGGTTACAAGGCTAATCAGTAGGCTAAACTCTGCCCGTTTAAATCTGCAATGTGAGTCATTCTCTTTTATCAAAAGTGTTTTACAATACTCCATTTATTTTCAAAAGTTATAATTACAGGGATTAAGTCATGGTTATCTTGAATCACTGGCTAGTGGGGTATTGTGCACATTACTAATTTCTCACGGTTAGGCTAATAAATCCTAACAGTGATAATCATCACTACTTGGGTGAAAGGACCCAATAGTGGTATGACCATCGTCACCAGGAGGTGACACGGCGCCAGATAAAAATAAGATAAAAGCCATTGTAATCGCTCTTATGCTGTAATTAATAACTAATGTGTCGTTTTATATACTTGAATGACTCGCCAGTATTTCCCCGCTGATAAAATATTTTTAAAACATGTTTCAGGCGACCTGCTGTGAATCAAGGAAAACGTGCTACGGAGCACTAACCAGCTTGAAATGGTGGCTTAGTTAAAATAAATAAACATGTTTTGTAAATCAGGGAATTTCCTTGTGAAATTCCTCTATTGTAAAATACGGGGTTTATCCCGAATTATGAAATAAAATAATCGGGCATTTTAAAGTTTAAAAGATCCTGGAAATCTTCCGCTGTCAAACTCAATTAATAAATACCACGGGTTTCTGTCCCGCGTCTCCTAGACTGGGTAAAACCGGGACGGGGGCCGTGACAGAAAAAAGGTGGTAGCAGAGCCATTGATTTAAGCCAATTAAGTATTCAGAAATACTTAATTTTTCCTGATTGCCATCCTATGATTATGTGTTTCTATCTTGACTATCTGTTAGTTTACAGTATGGGTAAGCTAAAAATCTCAGACATCTATCGTCAATTAGATAGTTCACCAAAAGATAAGGGAACTTCATTTCAATCAAATTCCTCAAGATACTCAGTAGATACTGAGGAAGGAATATTTTTTCGTAAGGCACAGTTTGAAAACCACTTACCATTAAGAAAAGAAGTTGGATTATTAGAAAAAGTCAAGAGAAAATAAGGAAGTCACAAACAAATGGAGTAATAATTAATAAAGAGACTTAGGAAACAGGTAATAACCCACCATGGGAAGATGAATTAGATGAACAATGGGAAAATCTCTATATGTTAGCCACTACAGCAGTAAATGCTAACTTATAGTTGAATCGACAAACCAGTACCAGTACCTATACCACCTACGAGCCAGAAGTTTGTTTTATGTCACAATATTTTGTTTCAATAAAATGGTTTGTATAAATTAGATATTGTAACTAATATTTAATTTTTCTTATTGCCATTCTGTGATTTTGTAAAAATACAATTTACAAAATTTTAACTTAGAATTTTGTATGTTTCTTCATATCTGCTAAACAGCATGAATGAGTTATCTGAAGCTCTTCAGAATCTCAATCTCTATCCTGTTAATGTGGAAGTTTCCAAAGACTTTACCGGTCATTGTGCCGAAGTTGATGAACCTATGGAATTTCAAGCCCAGCCTTCTGAGAAACCCAAACCAAAGAAAAGAAGAAGACTTGTAGGATGGAGGCGTGTGCGTAGGAAGAAACCAGTGACACGGAAAGTTATAAAGATGGAGAATCCCAAAGATAAAGGCAAGGGAATAGAGATCGAAGAAAGTTCCAGGCAAGACCAGGAAATGTCATCTTGGGAGGAGCTGGATCATAAACTGGCACTTAGTGACCTCATCGGACCTGCCAGTGAAAACCTCTTTAATTACCCAGCGGAAGCACAACTTCTAGTTGACCTAGAGCCTGAAATCCCAGATCCTATTATCCACTCCCAACCTCTACCAGCAGAGCTAGAAGAATGGTGGACCACCGACTGGCAGTTTCAAAATCTCCTAAACAACCCTAATACCTTTTTCCCTCAATTTGACCCTGAGCCTCCACTACACCCACCTATGAGCTCTGAAAATTTGGCTGAACTCCGCCACTATGGCGAGGAGCTGGTGGACGCCGGGAATAGAATTCGAGAAGTAGGGGAAATAATATCTTGGAAATATGACGAGAGGGAACGTCGTTTCTGAGATGTCAAGCTAACGGGGATGGTGTGACTGTGGTTGTGGAGTTGTAAGAATATATGTTTAATAATAATATAATAATAAAATATAATCATGTGAAATAACTAAAAAAATAAAACTCTTGTAAGATAACTAGTGTGTACAGATGCCTATTATAATATATAAAATATCGAACGTCGAAAAATCGACAATTTTGGCTATACGTGTTGACATGATTATGTGCAATTATTTTGTTATGTTTGGTTATTAATTATTTTATGCTAATCACTTATATAAATTAATTACCAGATGGAACACGCTGGTAATGAACCCATTAATGAAGTTAACCAATCTTAACAAAACCATGAAGATCAATTTCTGAATAGGCAAGATATCGAGAATATCGTTGCTTAGGGAATAGCCAATGCTATTCCAGCAATCCTTGCTGCTGCTCAAAAGCCAGTTGAACCTCAACAAGTTATTCCTAGCAAACGTACTCATGAGGATAAATTCAGTAATAGCATAAATGGAGGCGGTAACATTAATAATAATGATAATGATGTACTGCAAGCCCCAACTCTCAAAAGAATGAAAGCGGCAACGCCTGGTTGCACTTATAAGGAATTCCTTGCCTGTAAACCAGTTGAATTTGCAGGCAATGAGGGGGCGACTGCTGCACTGCGTTGGTTAGAGAAAACCGAAGCAGTAATTAAAATAAGTAAATGTGCCGAGGAAGACAAGGTCATGTACTCGTCACATCTTTTTTAAAGAAGGGGCGCTAGAATGATGGAATACGGTATTTCAAGCCAAGGGAAGTAATGTGGCCTATGCCATGAGTTGGGAAGAATTTAAGCGGCTAGTAGAAAGAAAATTCTGCCCCGAATATGAGAAAGAACAAATGGCGAATAAATTCTTGAACCACCGGATGGTGGATATAGACTGTCGAGGGTATACTTCGACATTCTTTGAGTATGCGAGAGTGGTACCAACCCTGGCTTCGCCAGAACCGGTACTTATTTTCCGTTACATCTGGGTTTAATCAGTGAAATCCTTGACATTGTCAAAGTTGCGAGACCACGCACTATTGACGATGCTGTGGAATTAGCCAACACCCTAACTGACGGGCTGGTACGCACAAGAGAAGAAAACCGGAAGAAGGAAGTGGCCCAAAAGATTACCAAGGGATTCCGCATGGGTAACAGAAGTAATTTCAAGAAAATGGGAACTGGGCAATCTTCCACTGTTCCATTTTGCAATACCTGTAAAAGAAAGCATTTTGGTAGATGCAAAGGGTATTGCAATTTCTGCAAAATTCCGGGGCATCAAGAGGAAGATTGCAGGAAGAAGAAAGCAACAATCTGCTACAACTGCGGAGAAGCTGGACATTTTAGGCCAGACTGCCCGAAATTGGCCAAACCAGCTGATAACAAAGCCAAACCTGCAGAAGGAACTACCAAGAAAAATGTAAGAGCCTTCCAGTTGACTACCCAGGAAGCAGATCTAATCCCTGACGTGATAGCTGGTACGTTCCTAGTTCACGATGTTTATGCAAAAGTATTTTTTTACTCTGGTGCAAACCAAAGTTTTATAAATACTTCATTCTGCCAAGCTCTTAACTTACCTTTAACCAATCTTAGGCAGATTTTTACAGTCAAAACGGCAGATGGGAATTATGTTAACATAGATAAGGTTTTGCGAGAAGGAAAGATAGAACTCTTAGGCCATAAGTTTTCTGCAAACCTGTTACCTATGAATATAGCTGGATTTGATGTTGTGTTAGGAATGGATTGGCTAGTAGCCAACCATGCTCGAATTATCTGTGCTAAAAATTCCATAGAAATTCATACACCCACAGGAGAATTAGTGGTGATTATAGGAGATTAGCCACGTAAGCCACTAAAATTCATTTCAATAATGAAAGTGGCCAGTTATTCAAGAAAACAAGAAATAGTGTATATGATTTTGGTAATCATTAACACTAAGGGTAAGGAACTTAAAGATATTCCAGTAGTATCAGAATACCCGGATGTATTCCCAGAAGAACTACCTGGATTACCACCTGATAGAGAAGTAGAATTTAGAATTCATCTAATTCCTGGAACTACACCGACAGCCAAGGCACCTTATCGGTTAGCACCCACCTAAATGTTAGAATTGAAAAAGCAGTTAGATGAATTATTAAGTAAAGGATTCATACAACCTAGTTCATCCCCGTGGGGAGTACCTGTGTTGTTTGTGAAAAAGAAAGAAGGTTCGATGCGAATGTGTATCGATTATAGAGAATTGAATAAGATTACAATTAAGAATCGATACCCATTACCTAGGATCGATGATCTTTTTGATCAACTTCAAGGAGCTAGATATTTTTCTAAGATAGATTTACGCTCCGGATACCATCAGTTGAAAGTACAAGAAGAAGACATACCTAAAACTGCTTTCAGAACTAGGTATGGTCATTATGAGTTTACAGTCATGCCCTTTGGACTAACAAATGCTCCTGCAGCATTTATTGACATGATGAATAGGATCTGTAAACCATACTTGGATAAATTTGTAATTGTCTTCATCGACGATATACTCATTTATTCCAAAAGTCAAGACGAGCACTGTCAGCACCTGCATGCACTCTTAACATTGTTAAGAAAAGAAAAGCGCTTTATGCCAAATTCTCGAAGTGTGAATTTTGTCTACAAGAGGTAAAATTTTTAGGACACATGGTGAATCACGAAGGTATTCACGTAGATCCCTCCAAGATAGAAGCGATCACCAAATGGAAGGTCCCGCAAACAGCTATGGAAATTAGAAGTTTTCTAGGGTTAGCCGGATACTATAGACGATTCATTAAGGATTTTTCTAAAATAGCTGTGCCATTAACTAAGCTAACCTGTAAATCAGTTAAGTTTGAATGGGGACCTAGGCAAGAAGAAGCTTTTAAGATTTTAAAACAAAGGTTAACCAACACCCCAATCCTTGCCTTACCAGAAGGGACAGAAGATTTTGAAGTATACTGTGATGCTTCAAAACTAGGATTAGGATGTGTGTTAATGCAACGCAAAAAGGTAATTGCGTATGCTTCAAGGCAATTGAAAAAGCACGAGGAAAACTATACGACTCATGATTTAGAATTAGGAGCCATAATTTTTGCCCTTAAGATTTGGAGACATTATCTGTACGGAAGTAAGTTTACTGTCTATACAGATCATAAAAGCTTAAGATACATATTTGGGCAAAAAGAATTGAACATGAGGCAAAGGAGATGGATGGAAATCCTAAGTGACTACGACTATGATATTCAATATCATGAAGGAAAAGCAAACGTAGTTGCTGATGCCTTAAGTCGTAAGTATCATGAGAAACAACGACGAGTTCGTGCTCTTAGATTAAGTCTACAATTAGACTTAATGGAACAACTGAAGAACATTCAAGAAACAGCAATCGAGGATGATGCTGAAGGAATGAAAGGATGAATAAAGGAATTAGAGCAAGGGACTGATGGAATTTGGAGATTCCACAAAAGAAGAATTTGGGTACCTAAGCAAGGAGACTTAAGAAATAAAATTTTAGAGGAAGCACATAAATCTAGGTATACCATGCATCCTGGTAACAATAAGATGTACCAAGATTTAAGGAATAACTTCTGATGGATAGGAATGAAAAAGGACATAGCTAGATATGTTTCTAAGTGTCTTACTTGTTCACAAGTTAAGGCAGAACACCAGAAACCTTCAGGATTACTCCAACAATTAGAAATGCCGGTATGGAAATGGGAACTTATAACCATGGACTTTGTCACTAAGTTACCCAAGACCAGAAAAGGTAATGACGCAATTTGGGTAATTGTGGATCGATTAACCAAATCAGCTCAATTCCTACCCATGAAAGAAACCTTTAGCATGGAAAGGTTAGCCAAATTATACGTAGATGAAATAGTATCCTTACATGGAGTCCCACTCTCCATTGTATCGGATAGGGATAGTCGTTTCACTTCCCATTTCTGGACAAGTTTCCAAGAAGCCATGGGAACCCGACTAAATTTAAGCATTGCATACCATCCTCAAACAGATGGACAAAGTGAAAGGACGATCCAAACCCTGGAGGACATGCTTAGGGCATGTGTGATAGATTTTGGTGGAAACTGGGATGACCACCTACCCTTAATCGAATTCTCCTATAATAATAGTTATCATGCAAGCATAGAAGCTGCCCCATTCGAAGCACTATATGGACGAAAATGTAGAACTCCAGTTTGTTGGGCAGAAATAGGAGAAAGCCAATTATCAGGTCCTGAAATTGTGCAAGAAACTACCGACAAGATCACTCAAATCAAGGAAAGACTAAAGACGGCTTGGGATCGCCAGAAGAGTTATGCAGACAATAGGCGTAAGCCGTTGGAATTTCAAGTTGGAGACAACGTTCTCTTAAAAGTTTCTCCTTGGAAAGGAGTAGTTCGGTTCGGTAAGAAAGGAAAGCTGAGTCCAAGGTACGTAGGACCATTCCCAGTAATTCAGCGAATAGGACCAGTTGCTTATCGCTTACAACTACCGGAAGAGTTAGCAGGAGTATATGATGTATTTCATGTATCTAACCTCAAGAAATGTTTATCAGACGAATCACTAGTAGTCCCTCTACAAGACATACGGGTGAACGAAAAGTTGAAATTCGTAGAGAAACCACTTCAAATAGAAGACAGAAAGGTCAAGTTTCTCAAGCATAAAAGGTTGGTACTTGTCAAAGTCAAATGGGATTCGAAGAGAGGACCGGAATACACTTGGGAGCTAGAATCGGAAATGAAGCGAAAGTATCCTCACTTATTTCAATAAATCTCGAGGACGAGATTTTAAATAAGGTGGGGAGGATGTAAGGACCTGCAAAAATGTCCCAAAACGACCCATAACTGAAAACCCGGACCCCAGAAACCCTAATCCATATCAAAAATCAAGAAAAATCACATTTTGGTCTTCTCGCGGGCCGCGTAAAGGTTAAGCATAGCTTACGCGGGCCGCTTCAACTTAAGATTTGACCGGATAAGCATCCGGGCCACGTGTTGTCCACCTGGCACACCTACTCGTGACCCAGCAAGCCTACACGTAGACTAGGCCCCCTCGCGGGCCGCGTAAAGATTAATTGTGGGTTCACGCGGGCCGCGTGAAACGCAAAAAGTTGCTATAAATAGATCAGGGCATGGGCTTTCATCTGGTGTCGAAAATTTTAAACAAAGTCGAGGTTCTACTGCTCGAATTTCACTTTCAAAATAGCAAGGCGCTTCTACGATACAGGGTACTAACTCGATCGCTGCTACGATTCAATGTCCGATCAATTGAAACTATCCAATGGATGTTTAATTGATGCCCACATTAGGGCAATACTTTGTCATTCGTCCTGAATTCGATGGATGTTTAAATATTGCACTTTGTCATTCGTTGTGAGGGTTTTAATCTCGTGAGTTATCGTAAATGCTGTATTAGTTACTGACCTAGTTCGTGTGCATTATTATTTAAATTAGGTTACAAAGCTAATCAGTAGGCTAAACTCTGCCCGTTTAAATCTGCAATGTGAGTCATTCTCTTTTATCAAAAGTGTTTTACAATACTCCATTTATTTTCAAAAGTTATAATTACAGGGATTAAGTCATGGTTATCTTGAATCACTGGCTAGTGGGGTATTGTGCACATTACTAATTTCTCACGGTTAGGCTAATAAATCCTAACAGTGATAATCATCACTACTTGGGTGAAATGACCCAATAGTGGTATGACCATCGTCACCAGGAGGTGACACGGCGCCAGATAAAAATAAGATAAAAGCCATTGTAATCGCTCTTATGCTGTAATTAATAACTAATGTGTCGTTTTATATACTTGAATGACTCGCCAGTATTTCCCCGCTGATAAAATATTTTTAAAACATGTTTCAGGCGACCTGCTGTGAATCAAGGAAAACGTGCTACGGAGCACTAACCAGCTTGAAATGGTGGCTCAGTTAAAATAAATAAACATGTTTTGTAAATCAGGGAATTTCCTTGTGAAATTCCTCTATTGTAAATTACGGGGTTTATCCCGAATTATGAAATAAAATAATCGGGTATTTTAAAGTTTAAAAGATCCTGGAAATCTTCCGCTGTCAAACTCAATTAATAAATACCACGGGTTTCTGTCCCGCGGTTCCTGGACCGGGTAAAACCGGGACGGGGGCCGTGACAGTGCATGTACATAGTTTTTTGTTAAGGCGCGCGTTTTGCCAGTAACTTGTTATAATATCTGTTTGACTTACAATATCTTGCATGAGTACAATTTCTTTGATTAGGTAAGGTGAATAAAGGTGGTATGAAGCACATGTGTGAACGTAAGGCTAGGCCTTGTGCGATACGTGTGATCGCAGAGCGTTCATGAGACTTGTGTTAAGGTTACCATAGTGTTTTTGAGCTTACCAAAAGGAATTGCATGCACTTTGTAATAAACACAGAAATAATCATAACAAACTTTGCATTGATTTTGGATAGGGCTCAGAGGCCATAGTTACAAAGTTGTTTCTTAGGATAATTAATTGGGACTTAATTTACTCATACAATAGTCCTGTGTCATGGATTGGTAAGCTAAAGAACCTAACCAATATGAAAGGAAGCTATCATATGCTTGTTGCTCTAGCGCGGCTTAAGTCTTAGCTTTTTTGCTCGGTCCTTCATCCCCGCGAGTAATTTGTTTGATATCCTTCTGCACATTTTGAAGTAAGTGGGTGAGCTCGCCACTTTTTAGAGCCTTCTCTATTTCGGTACGGAGACTTATACAATTATTTGTGGTGTGGCCGTTATCCTTATGGTACTTGCAATACTGATTTAGATCCTGCCCTCTCTTGTTTTTCATTGGCGGAGGGGTTTTAAATTGATAATCCTCTATGTTGAGTACCTCCGCCGGTGTTTTTGTGAGAGGAGTCCATTGTCGCTCACGGTTCTCCTGCTTTGCTTCTTTCTGCGCTGCGAGTTTGTTGATTGTTGCACGAGCGTCATCGGACGAGTATGTTCCAGAGGTTGAGTCTCGCCAGTTCTTCTTGAACTTCTTCCCGCTGCTCCCACTCATGTCCTGCGGACGGTTGTGTGGTGGCGGTGGTCTGTTGGAGCTTAGGTTACGCTCGGTTTGCGCGTAAACCTTGGCTGCAGCCATTAGTTTTTCCCAGCTTTTGGGTAAACCCTCGGTTCCTGATAGAACTTTAATCATGTCGTCACAGTGCACAGTATAACAACCCTAAAGAAAACCGACACCCTCATAAATTTTCTGACACCCTAATATATTTTAAAAAATCCCAATATGTCCTAAAATACACCCCATACGCAAAAACGGACCCCGAATACCTTGAATATTATTAAAAATAATAAAAAAAAATCAATTTTTGGTTTTGTCGCGGGCCGCGTAGACCCCTTAGGGATCTTACGCGGGCCGCTAGAGATCAAAAGGGTGGCACAGCCCAGTGCTGACACGTGTCCGACTCGTGTTGAACCTACTAGCTAACCCAGATCACCTACGCCGTTGACCATAGTTGACGCGGGCCGCGTAGCCCTTTGCTAAACCTTACGCGGGCCGCGTAAAAGTCGAGATGAGGCACTATAAGTAGCAGGCATCGGGTTTCATCAAAACTAGTTGATTTCTTTCTTTCTAAACGTAAATCTCTCACAGTAGGCATAATACTCGGGTCTAATACCCCCTAATAACGAAGTTCTGCTCCGTTGTAAGTATCATAACCCCTGGATACATATTAGATACTCTGCCCGATTAATCTAGGGTTCCGTAACGGCTGTCGTGGTTCTGCCCGACGTAGTCGTTGGAATGCCGTCTCGGGGAGGGTATTACTAATGTTAAAATGGGTTATTATACTAACACGTGTGCATTTGTGTAAATTATAGATTGTCACCAGGAAACCCTTACTGAAAATCTAAAACAGCAATGTGAGTAATCTCCTTTTTGCAAATTGTTTTTACAAAACCTCACACAATTAATTATATATTAAAGCAGTTATTGAATATTTGTAAGGATACAATTATCGTCGTTATGTTGGGGTTTTGTATACAAAATTAGTTACTGCCTTGCGAGGAGTAACTTTCCACAAGTCGGGTTGACAGTACCGTGGGTGGTAGTTAGTATGTCTTGTAAACAAATGTAATTGCGAGATCGCCCTCAATACTGTACAATGGTTTTTATTTAAACTTGATTAAACTGGGATTCACTCACCAGTATTTCCCACTGAAAAAATGTTTTCAAACGCGTTTCAGGTAACAAAATGTGAAAGCCAAATAGAAGCCAGCTGGACAGCACTGAAGGCTTGAAAAAGTGGCAATAAAGTTACCTAAAATCAATAGATGTTTTTATTAAATAAAAAATAGGATTCATTCCTATGAAAATGTGTGTACTGAAAACTTGGGTTTTATCCCATGTGTTTAATATTATGAAAATGTGGTATTTTACTCTGATCCAATATTTCCTAACTACGGTCCTGGTGAAAATTCCGCTGCCAAATTAGACAATACCAGATACCACCGAAACTGGCTCGCGGCCGCCCGTTCCCGAGGAAATAGGGATCGGGGGTTGCGACAGAAGGTGGTATCAGAGCTAAGCCACTGATTCAGCCACAGAAGTGTTCTGCTGACATCAAAATTCAAATTGTTAGGAAATAAATTACGGAAATACGTGCATAAATGTATTTTTTTTTTGTTATGTGTTATTTGACTATTTGTTAGTTACAGTATGAGCGACCAAGGACCATCTGACGCGTACCGTCAATTGTCTGGTTCGCCTAGAAGCGAAGGCACCTCCTCTTCTCAGCCTGCCCTCTCAGGGTACTCTGCTGATACGGAAGAAGGAATATTCGTGTTTAAGGCTCAGTCCGAGGAGCCATTCCCTCAGAAAAAGAGAGGATGGTTCAGTCGAGGGGCACACGAGCGTAGAAAGCGTATGAAAAAGTTACAAGACCAGAGAGCACTAGCAGCAGCTAAAAGAGAAACTGATGCCTATACCCAGGAAAAGATTAATAGGGGTATAGCTAACATTCACATCCTAGCAACCACTCCAGCTGACCCTAACCTGGAACAAATGATAGCACCCCAACCACAACCACCAATTCCTGACCAACCGATGGAAATAGAAAACCCTAAAAATCAAGTAGAAATGCATGACTTCAATCCGGAAGAAATACCTAGGGTACCTGCACCAAACCCCTTAGACCCAAATTACGACCCCTGGTGGGACGATAATAGGGACTATGTGCAACGTTACCCGATACATGAAGACATGCCCATGCCAAACATAAGAGCCTACCCAGGTTTGGATCCTTTAGATCCCTATTACCACGATGTATTCATTAGGGAGATTTTAGAAAATCCTTACCAATTTCAGGCCCCTACACCTCCATACCAGGAACCCGCACCCCAGATTCCGAACCCAGTCCTAGAACCTGCACCCCCAATGAGTGCAGACAATGTACAAGAACTTAGGACATTTGGTGAGGAAATTTTAGAGAGTAGTGAAAGAATGCGACAGGAGGGAGAGCGACTCGTCTGGAAGTACGACGAGCGCAATATGGATTTCTGGATGAATCCATATCCATGAATGTGATGGTAGAGATGGTAGTAATAATAATAATAGAATAATAATATAATATGTGTGTATGTGTATGAAAAAAAAAACTACGGATGCCTACTACTAGTAGTGTAGTTTTAAATTTTAGTTGGTATTGTAATTTTAATTTCAGTACTGGTGTGTAATAGATGCATATTATATGAATAGAGTAAAGTCGCAATGATCGACGCTTTTGACCAAAAATGCGTGTCATGTGATTGGCTATATTAAATATTATTTTGTGATATTAATATGTGGTAAATGTTTAAAATTCAGATGACCGACTAAGGAAATCAAGGAAATCTGAATAACGATAACCAGAGTAACATTAACTTGGTTAATGAGAATCCGAGCATCAATAATAATGGAAACCAAGTGGATAATAGTGCTATCCAACACATAGTGTCACAAGGAATTATAGATGCAATGCCATTTATTATTCAAACGGTTCAAGAAGCGAATAATAAAAGTAAGCACAGCAGTAAGCGACCAACTGAACCAGAAAACAGCGTAAACAATGGACCTGTATTTCAAGCTCCCATTCCCAAAAGAAGAACCATGCCTTATGGTTGTTCTTATAAAGAATTCTGGTCCTGCAAACCAATAGAATTCTCGAGCAATGAAGAACCCATTGCAGCTCTACGCTGGATAGAAAAGACTGAGGTTGTTTTAAAAATAAGCAAGTGTGCTGAAGAAGACAAAATAATGTTTGCTTCTAATCTATTAACTCAGTCTTAGAGTGGTGGAACACTGTCCTCCAGTCTAGAGGAAGTGATAGCATTTATAATATGGAATGGGAAGAATTTAAGAATATGGTAGAAAGGAAATTATGCCCTCCCAATGAAAAGGAAAAGATAGCGAATAAGTTTCTAAACCTAAGGATGACCGGGGTAGATAGTAAGGGTTATACTACCACATTCTTTGAATATGCTAGAATAGTACCAACCCTTGCATCACCTGAACCAGTATTAATCTCCCGTTACATCTGGGGATTAATCGAAGAGATTAGACATGTAGTCAAGGTAGCCAGACCGCAAACCATAGAAGAAGCTGTAGCATTAGCAAACACCTTGACAGATGAATTAATCCGTACTAGAGAAGAAGACCAGAGGAGAAACCTAGCTCAGAGACTTACCCAAGAATTCCGTTCTGGGAATTTCAACCGTAGGAACATAGGTTCTACCTCTGCACCATACTGCAAAGTCTACAAAAGGAAGCATTCGGGAAAATGCTCCACTCCCTGCAATTTCTACAAGATGGCAGGACACAAGGAAGAAGATTGCAGGAGAAAACCTAATAATGGGATGTGCTTCAATTGTGGAGAAAAATGCCACATCAAGCCGAACTGTCCGAAATTGGCTCCAGCTGCGAACAACAAGAACACTAAAAATGCTAGAGCATTCGTTCTGACTGCATATGAAGCCAAGATGATTCCAGACGTGATAGCCGGTACGTTTTTAGTTAATGATGTTTTTGCTAAGGTATTATTTGACTCTGGTGCAAACCAAAGTTTTATTAATACTTCATTTTGCAAACTTCTAAATCAGTCATTAACTAAACTACCACAAGAATGTCTAGTAGAGACAGCAAATGGAGAAACGGTTAGGATTTCTGAAATCTTGCATGGAGCAAGAATAGAATTTTTAAAACAAAAGTTTATGGCAAACCTTTATCCTATAGATCTGGGAGGATTTGATGTCGTTTTAGGAATGGATTGGTTAATAGCCAATAAAGCCAGTATTTTATGTGATCAAAAGTCAATCCAAGTAAATTCACCAAAAGGTGAAAAGATCACAATTAAAGGAGATAAACCCTCTAGATCCACTAAATTCATCTCTGTAATGAAAACTACAAGCTATATAAGAAAAGGATCTATAGTGTATTTGATTTCTATAATCACTAACACTAAAGGAAAAGAATTAAAAGACATTCCAGTAGTGTCTTAGTTTTCAGATGTATTTCCGGAAGAATTACCAGGGCTACCGCCGGACAGAGAAGTTGAATTCAGAATTCATCTACTGCCAAGAACAGCACCGATTGCCAAAGCACCTTACCGTTTGGCACCCGCAGAAATGCAGGAACTAAAGAAACCATTAGACGAATTGTTGGAGAAAGGATTTATACAGCCAAGCTCGTCACCATGGGGAGCACCAATTTTATTCGTTAAAAAGAAGGACGGATCAATGCGTATGTGCATTGAATACCGTGAATTGAATAAGGTCACGATTAAGAATCGGTACCCATTACCAAGAATCGATGATCTGTTTGATCAACTGCAAGGAGCTCGATTTTTCTCTAAAATCGATTTAAGGTCAGGATATCATCAATTAAAGGTACAGGAAGAGGATATTCCTAAGACCGCCTTTAGAACAAGGCATGGTCATTATGAATTTACTGTCATGCCATTTGGTTTAACCAATGCCCCAGCCGCATTTATGGACATGATGAACCGAATATGTAAGCCATATTTGGATAAATTCATAATTGTTTTTATTGATGATATTCTCATCTATTCTAAAAGTAAGGAAGATCATGTAAAGCAATTGCACTTACTTTTAAGTCTATTAAGAAGAGAAAAGCTTGATGCTAAGTTTTCAAAGTGCGAGTTTTGGTTAGAGCAGGTACAGTTTCTTGGACACTTAGTGAACCATGAAGGAATTCATGTGGATCCAACAAAGATCGAGGCGATTACCAAATGGAAAACCCCTGAGTCACCAACCGAGGTTAGAAGTTTCTTAGGATTGGCCGATTATTATAGAAGATTCATTCGAGATTTTTCTAGAATAGTCATTCCTTTAACTAAGTTAACCTGTAAATCCATTAAGTTTGAATGGGGACCAAAACAAGAAAAAGCATTTAGAATTCTTAAGCAAAGATTAACCCACGCACCCATACTAGCATTACCAGAAGGAACTGAAGATTTAGTAGTTTATTGTGACGCCTCTAAACTAGGTTATGGATATGTATTAATGCAACGCCAAAAGGTTATAGCTTACGCATCTAGACAACTTAAGAATCATGAAGAGAATTATTCAACCCATGATCTAGAATTAGGAGACATAATTTTTTCCTTTAAGATTTGGAGACATTACCTTTATGGTAGTAAGTTTACTATATTCACTTATCATAAAAGTTTAAGATGTGTTTTCGGGCAAAAAGAATTAGATATGAGACAAAGACGTTGGATGGAGATGCTTAGTGATTATGATTGTGATATCCATTATCATGAAGGAAAAGCAAATGTAGTGACAGATGCTTTAAGCCGAAAGTATCACGAAAAGCCAAAAAGGATACGTTCTCTTAAATTAAATCTGCAAGTAGATTTAAATGATCAGATAAGAGAAGCACAAGAATCAGTAATCAAGGAGGATACTGAAAAATTAAAAGGAATGATTAAGGAATTAGAACAAGGAACAGATGAAATTTGAAGATTCCATAAAAAGAGAATGTGGATACCTAAATTAGGAAACCTACGTCATCGTATATTAGAAGAAGCCCATAAGTCTAAGTATACGATGCATCCAGGAAGTGATAAGATGTACCAGGATTTAAGAAAGAATTTCTGGTGGATAGGAATGAAAAATGACATAGCAGCCTATGTTTCTAAATGTTTAACTTGTTCACAAGTTAAAGCTGAACATCAGAAACCCTCAGGATTGCTGCAACAATTAGAAATGCCAGTGTGGAAATGAGAATTAATAACAATGGATTTTGTTACTAAATTACCCAAAACAAGAAAAGGCAATGATACAATCTGGGTGATTGTAGATAGGCTAACCAAGTCAGCTCATTTCCTACCAATGAAAGAAACTTTCAGTATGGAACAGCTAGCTAAATTATATGTAAATGAGATAGTTTCATTACATGGAATACCTTTATCAATTGTTTCTGATAGGGACAGTCGTTTTACCTCTCATTTTTGGGCAAGTTTCCAAAATGCCATGGGGACCAAGTTAAATCTAAGCACAACTTATCATCCTCAAACAGACGGGCAAAGCGAAAGGACAATTCAGATAATGGAAGACATGCTTAGAGCTTGTGTAATCGATTTCGGAGGTAATTGGGACGATCACTTACCTTTAATAGAATTTTCTTATAATAATAGTTATCACACAAGTATAAATGCTGCACCATTCGAAGCACTTCATGGACGAAAGTGCCGAACCCCAGTCTGTTGGGCAGATATTGGGGAAAAGCAACTATCTGGACCTGAGATAGTGTAAGAGACAACCGATAAGATTATTCAAGTCAAGGAACGACTAAAAACAGCACTTGATCGACAAAAGAGCTATGCTGACAACCGACGCAAACCCTTGGAATTTCAAGTAGGAGATAAAGTATTGTTAAAGGTCTCTCCTTGGAAAGGAGTGGTAAGATTCATCAAAAGATGAAAGCTAAGTCCCAGGTATATTGGACCTTTTAAGATTATTAGAAGAATATGACCTGTAGCCTATCAACTACAACTGCCAGAGGAAATGGCAGGAATACATGATGTATTTCATATATCTAATCTCAAGAAATGCTTAGCCGATGAATCACTTGTAATACCTCTAAAAGATATAGAGGTAAATGAACAAGTCAAGTTTGTAGAAAGGCCTCTACAAATTGAAGACAAGAAAGTCAAGAATCTCAAACACAAGAGATTAGTTCTGGTCAAAATGAAGTGGGACTCCAAAAGAGGACCTGAGTACACATGGGAGCTTGAATCGGAAATGCAAAAGAAATATCCACACTTGCTCCAGTAGATCTCGAGGACGAGCTCTAAAACAAGGTGGGGAGGATATAACAACCCTAAAGAAAACCGACACTCTCATAAATTTTCTGACACCCTAATATATTTTAAAATATCCCAATATGTCCTAAAATACACCCCATACGCGAAAACGGAACCCGAATACCTTGAATATTATTAAAAATAATAAAAAAAAATCAATTTTTGGGTTTGTCGCGGGCCGCGTAGACCCCTTAGGGATCTTATGAGGGCCGCTAGAGATCAAAAGGGTGGCACAGCCCGGTGCTGACACGTGTCCGACTCGTGTTGAACCTACTAGCTGACCCGGATCACCTACGCCGTTGACCATAGTTGACGCGGGCCGCGTAGCCCTTTGCTATACCTTACGCGGGCCGCGTAAAAGTCGAGATGAGGCACTATAAGTAGCAGGCATCGGGTTTCATCAAAACTCGTTCATTTCTTTCTTTCTAAACGTAAATCTCTCACAGTAGGCATAATACTCGGGTCTAATACCCCCTAATAACAAAGTTCTGCTCCGTTGTAAGTATCATAACCCCTGGATACGTATTAGATACTCTGCCCGATTGATCTAGGGTTCCGTAACGGCTGTCGTGGTTCTGCCCGACGTAGTCGTTGGAATGCCATCTCGGGGAGGGTATTACTAATGTTAAAATGGGTTATTATACTAACACGTGTGCATTTGTGTAAATTATAGATTGTCACCAGGAAACCCTTACAAAAAATCTAAGACAGCAATGTGAGTAATCTCCTTTTTGCAAAATGTTTTTACAAAACCTCACACAATTAATTATATATTAAAGCAGTTATTGAGTATTTGTAAGGATACAATTATCGTCGGTATGTTGGGGTTTTGTATACAAAATTAGTTACTGCCTTGCGAGGAGTAACTTTCCACAAGTCGGGTTGACAGTACCGTGGGTGGTAATTAGTATGACTTGGAAACAAATGTTATTGTGAGATCGCCCTCAATATTGTACAATGGTTTTTATTTAAACTTAATTAAACTGGGATTCACTCACCAGTATTTCCCACTGACAAAATGTTTTCAAACGCGTTTCAGGTAACAAAATGTGAAAGCCAAATAGAAGCCAGCTGGACAGCAATGAAGGCTTGGAAAAGTGGCAATAAAGTTACCTAAAATCAATAGATGTTTTTATTAAATAAAAAAATAGGATTCATTCCTATGAAAATGTGTGTAATGAAAACTTGGGTTTTATCCCATGTGTTTAATATTATGAAAATGTGGTATTTTACTCTGATCCAATATTTCCTAACTATGGTCCTGATGAAAATTCCGCGGCCAAATTAGACAATACCAGATACCACCGAAACTGGCTCGCGGCCGCCCGTTCCCGAGGAAATAGGGATCGGGGGTTGCGACACACAACGTATTTGAATTGTGCTCGTATCAGATGTTCGTGTACGTCACTAATTTCTAGCACCTCCTTGTTGTATCTCGTTATGAAGTCCTCCAGACTTTCATCATCCCGCCTCCAGATATTCATTACATCGGCAGTGTCTCTGACGGATCTACGTTGCTGGCTAAAGTGGACCAGGAACTTCTCTTTTAAATCCACCCATGATGTCAACTTCCCTACCGGTAAGTTTTCGAACCATAACCGTGTCGCGCCTGTCAAGGTTTGGACGAATAAGTGACACCACATAGGCAATGTCCAACCTCCTACCAGGCCTGCGCTGGTAAACGCACGGAGATGGTCGTCTGGATCTGACATCCCATTGAATTTCCTGACGTTTGATGGTAGTTTCGCTCTTTCGAGGGGAGCTAGAGCGATTTCACTGACAAACTTCGAGTTCTCAGCTGCTTCTGCCGGGCGGTAGATTAGGTTGTAATCATGTTTTGCATCCGGGTTATAAACCGTGTGAGGTTTATAATTTGCGTGGTCCTGCTGCAGCCGACTGAAGACGCTTGTGTTATCACCTTCCTATTATGTTTTGTCGTATTCGTCGGTCTGGGTGTCCCGCTTCTGGTAAGAACGCGGGCCCAACCGAGAATGGACTGACTGCCTTCTATGAGAATATGGTTCATCGCTGTAATCTCTTTGTCGAGTCTCAGAGTGAGTAGATTCGTACCTAGTAGGAGATCTGGAGTAGACTTCTGTGTCATCTACAGGCATTCGCGATGGTGTGTCATAGTGTGATGTACGTGGTGCAGACGGTGCCTGTATATGAGATGCAGATCTCTGTGATTGAGTAACGGGAGGAGCAGTCTGTGCACAAAGCTGTGCATATACAGCGTTTAATGCACCCTGAGATCTGACGTACCATGAGATGGGAGTTTCACTGGGTGGTAAAATTGAACTAATCGGGATCTCGGGTTGTGCTCCTGGAGTAATAGGGTCATTCGGATGATTAACGTTGTACTGGACTTCGTTATCATCGGAAGCTTCTTCTACAATCCCTTCGACACGAGGATTGTGTGTGAAATTCGCCAGCCGAGGGCCTTATTGACGGTTTGTCGGAGTCTCTTCCATGGAAAACAGAGATTGAAATGAATCACAACGAGAAGATGAGAGTGGAAATTGAAGAATCGGTGGTCGCCAATGAAGAAACACTAGTTCAAATGACCGGAATCAATTGAACCAGGGGTTTAGTCCTGCATAAAAGGGTTATGTCCTCTCGTTTGATTCGGGGTTTGGCTAAGCTCCTTCTTCGAATGATAACTGCAAAACGAACAGCCGTTAGACTCGCCACGGGGAGAATGGGGGTTCTCTCTGTGACCACCCTCCGGCGTGAGAATAAGTACAGATCTCAATGAAGAAAAAGAAGTAATAGTGAAAGTGAAGTGAGAGTAACTTAAGAGATTGTACCTGAACCTTATTTATAACCGAATTTTGGGTGGGAAAGTTTGTTGACGGAAGAGATAACGGAAAGTATTTTCCGTAAGCGGTTACTCCTTATGACGTTAATCTTCATCTTGACGTTTATACACACGGATGGTGGGTGAGATCAATGGCTAGGGAGGTGCCACGTGGAAAGTGAATGTGAGTGGATCCTTCTCCAAGTTAGTGCCATCATCGTGACCTTGATGAGCGTCTAGGATGATGTCACGTCATCATTCGTTTATAACAGAATGGTTGTGCACGATGAGGCCTTATAGAAGGTTTACAGCTGTAATCCTCTATGCCTCTCCCTCATGTTAATTCTGTTGTAACAGAAATGTATCTTTCTGTTTAAGCCTGGGCTGCCATTGTGCGGAGGTATTTTTTGCTCCTAACTGAACTATTCCGTTGCATGAGCTCGCGTACGGATGTGTTGCAAGTTTTATCTTGGCGCGCGGATGTTGAAGATTGCTTTCCTTTAGGCTCCCCTTTTTAGAACTGGTGCGCAGACGCGCAGGGTTTTCTTTAAAGAGGGTTTATTGTGGTGAAGTGGTGGTATGGTCCAATATTCCTGCGCAAGGTTTTGGGGAGCATACCCCTTCAAGGGTTATGTGACAAATGGCAAGAAAGGTGTTATGTGGTGGTTATATCACTTTATGAAATGTTAACCAAACCAACTAGAGCACGACCCGTTTTGTTTATCGGGTTATACATGACAAGTAGTAAACCTAAAACCAAACTACTTTCATCTCATGATTACAACATAGTAAATAAAGGTATACCCGGTTAGTATAAGCCTGCATCTCTTCGATATACTCGAATCGAACTAGTTTTGAGACCATATATGGTATACCTTTGATATTGATCTCTTCCTCAACATTTCATAAAGGGGGCTCATTTCCTTCGACTTCTCGACCTGATTAACCGTTAGCTCAGCCACTTTATCTATCTCATCCTCAGTGGTAAACCTCCTGATCCCAAACCTATTTGAAGTATGCACCTATCTTCATCCACACCCAATACTCTTATCATATAAGAAGGCTCCAAACGAGCACTGCTACAAGCACTCCTACTTGACACAGCCACCTCTTTTAAGTTTTCAACCCCATCAAAAAGCTTTCCTCTTCAACATATGCAAATGACAAGTTCAGATTACCCTCATACCGGCTTTCGGTAATACCATTAACCACCCCCCCCCCCCCCTCAAGCTTATCCCTGGTATCATTCAACAGCCTATCTTTCAATTTTCTAACCCTTTTTGTCATAATATTCCATATCCTTCATTGCAATCTTGCACGCAACACCCATTCCGTCCACCAACAGTGTTGGCACTATACCGCTTTTTATTCTCTTTTCTGCCCACCCTCGGTCATCTGCGGCTTGAACCTAGTTCGAGGCCAATGACTCATATACAAAGCTCCCACGCCTTTCGGACCGTAAATCGTATGCCCACTCAATGACATCAAGCTCATGTTCCACTTGTTATCTATATAACATTTGCAAAGTTGATGAACAATGAATTTCTTTTTATTTTTTTAGGTTTTAATTAATATTTGTTTTTTTTCTTTATTTCCTTTTTTACTTTCTTTATTTCCTTTTTTACTATGATTACTAATCTTATACGATAAACAATATATGTATTTAATCCAACATTTTTATTTTTTTCTTGTAACTTTCATATGTTATTTTTATTATTTTTTAAACTAAATACGTGTTTGCGTTAAAAAAAATTCTTCATATTCCGGTATATATTATATTTAAAACGGAGTTATATTTGAAATAATGGTACATTGACGAACTAAGTTTGTATCGACCAACAACATCGATACCGGTATCAGTATTCGTTTTTATGGTTTTCGATGGACGTAAAAGATGACATTATTTTTTGACTTACATCAAGAAACTTTTGTGTAACAAAACCATTGTAAATATCAGTTTGTCATTTTACTCTTATTTCGATACAACTTTTTGTCAAGTTCAATCTATATCGTAATATCAAGAAAGAACATAAATACAGTTGCATATCATGAGTTTAATTTATACGAGTGCTGGTACCGTACCGATACCGATATTATAATTTTTGATCGATTTAAAATAAGTGTTGTTATAGTTTTGGGCGTATCATAACTTTAGTTTTTTAAGTTCTCTCTTTCGGTTATTGTAACGAGTGTTGGTATCATAATGAACCAAACCAACACCGGGCCAAATTTCCGCCGCAACGCGCGACAAATTTTACTAGTTCACATTAACTAGGACATTTCCTAAAACCTGTGCAGCAACATCTATATTAAAGGGGATATTCATTGCCATCACTCATCACCGTAATTAGGCCTGTGTCACTCCAAATTGAAGATCGGAGCTCAATTAGATCAATCAAACCGTCCAATTTCACCAAAAGATTCATCACATCAAAATTGACTGCTGTAAAGGCCAACATAGATCAAGAACACTTTTACACTCCCTTTGAGTTGTGATTACGTGTTTCTTCTCTTTGTAAAACTGCATCATGCCGGAGGTGAATACGATTTCCTTCAGCACATTAATAAGACCAGCGACTTGCGCATGTGTGGTTTCTTCTTGAGTGGGCTTCAGTACCGAGATCAGGCGGTTCAAGCTTGCGAGCCTACTTGAACTTGATAAGGCTAAGCTCAGGATTTAGACTTGTTTATTAAACGACCGAATTTACAGGCACAAACTCATTTAAGCTCCGCTTGACACCAGCTTATTTTAGAATCAAAATCATTTAAGAACAGATTGATTCGAGCTTTTAAGAAGTCGATTTCAAATAGTTCATGAGCAGCTTTGCTCACTTACTGCTCCAGGAAGAGATGGCAACGACAGTTGCAACGGTATTATTATTATTATTATTTTTTTTTTTTTTTTTGAACGGGTAACAAATCCTCCAAATAGGCTACTGACGAAATTCACCACATCAGGATACACTCGCCTCCGAACCGGGAAAAAGCCTCACCTAGGCCGAAGCCCGTGAACACTCGCCCGAAGGCACGACAGTGCAGTGAGGAAAACCCCGCTCAGTTCAAGGATCGAACTAGCGATCTCCACCTATTCGCCTAGTCTCCCATCATCACCAGGTGCCGCAGAAAATAATGGGAAGGGCAGGAATCGAACTTGGGTCCCTTAACACTAAGTCTCTTTCTTACCACTCGAGCACCACTTTATTGGCTAGCGTTTAGCAACAAACAATGGTCGTACACGAGGTTGATCCATTTGGACCCATTTAAGTTGACAAATATTAGAACTACCCGCTTTGCCACGCTATCTTGAGTATACCAATATCAACCCGTTCGATAATTTGGGTTGACCTAAGTCAACCAGTTGGTATAATCTGAGTTAGAATTAACCTATATGCAACTCTCTTTTCCAGAAATCAGCCCCTTTCTTTGAAGTATCATAATACTCATCAATATTGCTAAATGCAATTAAAGGGATTAGGCCTCACTTCCAATTGAGGAGAGAGATTGCAAGAAAACATGAAACATCGCCTTAAATCAATTCATTTTAGGCTTAGATGCCAGTGAGAAGCAAATGGAAAAAAGAAACAATCAACAGTTATAAAAAAAATAAACGGAATGGAACACAAACATGATATATTATTTTGAATGTCTGTGAACAAGTTCCAACTGGGGAGTCAGTGGTGTTCCTTAATTTCAAAGAGCCCATCAGGTCCTGCAAAAATAACAGTAGAGATTAATAATTTCAAAGCACTACAACGTAGTAACCATTAGAATGACTGATTGTCTTTCAGCAAGAGGCGCCCATTTCAACCCGTTTATTATATATGGATGACTTGGGTTGTTTCTTTTTTTATTTCAAACGGGTCACTAAAATTATAACTAAAAGGAAAACTCGTCAAATAGGTCGAATGCATCCAAAATCGTCCAAAGTCAAATTTTTATTCATATCAACTCCTATATCGTTTAATTCAAGGATCTAGATACTCATCGTAATACTATACTTTTTACGATCACGATTAACAAATTAGTTACTTATTAAAAAATTGATTTTGTTTGAAAAATGTTTAGCGGGTTAACCCAACCCGCCCAATTTACACATGCTAAAATATGACCTGAATCAACCCGAACCCATTATTTCATGGCAGCTTGTGTTGTAATGTTTAGATCCATGTTAAAAATAAATAAAATAAAAAATCCATCTAGAAAATCTAGAAAAAGAAAATTGTATCACATTACAGTTATAACTTCTATACTCTGAATAAGGCACGTATTGCACCACATGACCCCTTACCACAATAGTCAATACAACATTCTTTTCATACTCATGCTATAGTATAACACCAAGAAACTCTAGAGCACAAGAGAACACCAAGATACATGCAGAAGTAAAACCAAGACAACTTCAGCCTACCCCTCAAAACACAAACTGGTCAATAAAGGTTCAACCATGTTCACCAAATGTCACTAAGGCCCCGGAAGCTAAGTACTAATCTTAGTTTAAAAAAGCGCTACGCGCAAAAAAGCGACAAGGTCTAAAATCAAAGCGCAAATCGCAAAAGCAGAGGGCTTTTTGTACGCGAGGCGCAAAGTGCTTATATATTTTTTTTATATATATCCTATAGGTTTTAGCATCCTTTACCCAAAATATAATTATAAAAATATGATTTAATGCACAAATCACTTAAATATACAACCATTTTAGCTACATGTAAAACAGTTTAAAGCACAAAAACACCTTCTGTACAAGAAGCGCGCGCCTCAGTAGGATTATTTTCCAAAAAAGCTCACTTTTTGTACAGAGCTCGCTTTATGCCACACAAGGCGCCGCTCTTTGCGCCTAGGGTCGCTTTGCGCTTAAGCGAGCTTTTTTAAACGAAGGTGCTAATAACATGATATTCAAATAAAATATAACACAACTTGACTTGGGAAAAAAAAAGATTTAACTAAAATAAAGTAAGAATGCAGTGAAAAACTACACCATATATCTGTAGTTAGGTTACAAAAAGCTTACCCCATGGAAACTCCTTGTTCCGAATGTGCAAGTATGGATACGCCTACAAACATACACATAACATAAGAACATAATGAAAACGAAAAACAAGGCATCTGACCTATGTTGTCAAAGACGCAAGGCGCAGGCGAGGCGCATAGGCCTCGCCCGGAGCCTAGGAGCAAAAAAAAGCGTGGGCTTTTTTAAGAAAAGCGCACATAGAGAAAAAAAATATAAAAAATATGTTATGCTTTGAAAATAAATAAGATTCCACATATAAAATAAAAAAAAAAAAAAACTATTATATATGCCATTTAAGATCATGTAGCTAATAGTTAGTACCAAAAGCTTAAAAACTTTAAAAATAACACTAAAAATATGGTTTACAGCTTGTAAAAAAACTTTAAAAATAACACCAAAAAAGAAAGTGCGCCTGATAGAATTAAGCCCGCGCTTTTTACTCGTTGCGCCTTAGTCCAAGGCGCACGCCTGACCATCGCTTTTACAAAAAAAAAGCCCATATTTGCGCCTAAGCTACCACCAGGCGCTAAAGGCTCGCCTCGCTGCGCCCGAGCGCCTAGGCGCGCGCCTGACGCGCTTTTGACAACATAGCATCTGACAGAGAAATTAGTGTCATAGAGCAAATGTCAACCAGTGTTGGTTTAAAAAAGCACGCGACGCACCTAGGCACAAGACAGCCTAAGTCGCATATAAGCTTGCGCTTCAAACTACAAAAAGCGAGGGACGCTTAGAAAGCACACTTGAGGCACAAAACGCGCACAGAAAATCGGCAAGAGGCGCAGTCTTGAGGGGTACGTTTCATAGGGGGGTTTGAGTTTTGTGCATCAAGAAGTGGTACATATAGCTTTTTAGATTTTAAATATAGCTTAAACCAAGGTTTAAAAAAACGGAAACGAGTTTCAAAGCGTTTTCCCTTCGCCTCACGAGGCGTAAGCCTCGAGGCGAACTGAGGCGGAAATAAAAATTAAATATAAAAATTATATCTTTTAAAAAATAAAATACTAAACGTAAAACATATAACTTTCCTAATGTAAATAAACTTGTAAGAATTGTTTTGGGTTAAATATGATTAAAGTTTAATGTTTAAGGGTCCTAATGTAAGTTTTTGTAAATGGAATGAATAAAAGAGTCGTCCTTTTCTCAATAACCCTAAAAGAGTTACGCCTCCATCATCATCTTCTCCATTCCTGAAACCCTAATTTTTCTTGGTCACTCATCGCTACAAGCCAGGTACGTCTCCATCTTTAATCTACCTCTAATCTACCTTTGTATTTCGTCCAGCCTCTTTCAGAATCGACCCTGTTTTCTTCAGTAACCCTATAAAACACTATTTTCTCTCGCTTAAAAAGACATGAACCCCTCTTAATTTCAGTTCCGCCTCGACAAGAAACGTCCACCTCATACCTTTGTGGCATACGTATGAAAACAAGCAGTGAGGCGCCACCTCAGATTCGATTTCTTGACGTTTCGCCTCGAGGCGCGTCTCAAAACGGACGCCTCGAGCGTTTTTTTAAACCATGGATTAAACCATATGTAAAACTTATTTATGCCAAATGTATATAAATAGATTGTGCCTCGTACAAAAAAATAGATTGTGCCTCGTACAAAAAGTAGTGCGCTTTTAGGTCTTGCGCCCTGGGTTTTAAAAAGCGTGCCTAGGCTCGAGGTGCACTAAGGCGCAGGTCTCAGCGCCTCAGGGTACCTGAGACGCGCTTTTTCCACTAAGCGCAAGAAAACGCGCGCCTTATGTATTTTGGGTGTTTTTATGTTGTTTTTATGCATGAAAGTGTTGGACAATAGGTTTTTTGGCTTGTACATGTAGGTAAAATCATAAATAAACCTTAGTCATAAGTATATTTTGGATAAGGGATGCTAAAATCTATGGGATATATATATAAATTTATATAATCTTCTTGCACTTCGGCTACGAAAAGCCCACCGTTTTGCGCTTTGCGCCTCATTTTTAGACCTCGTCGCTTTTGTGCGCCTCTCGCTTTTTAAAACTAAGCTTGCGCCTCAGTTTTAGACCCTATTGCTTCGGCGCGCTTTCCCCATTATAAAACCATGCAACCATTGCAGCTTATTTGGCAATACAGACACCAATAATCAAAGCCACTTACCAATTAAACAAGCAACAAATCATCTACTATAACAGACTAATTTAAACACATATAATCAACAGAAAAAAAAAAAGTTAAAAAATTGAAGCTTACAGGAGGTTCTTCAAAATGAGGATGACCCTTAGACAGGTTAACAACCGCAAGAACCGAACAAGCAACGATTCCTACATAAGTAATTTTCTCCCATTTCGACGCCTCACCTGTGTACACACAAACAATTTTTACTCATTTATATCAACATATAACACAAATTCAAATAAATTTTAACTCCACGTTAAAAAAACAGACATAATAACAATATACTCAATTCACCTAATCTCAAACACAAACCCTAAAATTCACAATTGAGACAAATTAACCATAAATCTAGCAAACAAATCGCTCAGATCGTAATATTATTAAAAAATTAGTGCAAATAACTGCGTCGTTTCATACCACCTAAATTTTAAAAGACGAAAAAAATATTCAAGTATAAATGAAAATAGACTGAAAAGAAAAAGGATAGTACGAGCTTCTTCTTCAGCCGATGCTCCGGCGGAAAATGACCTTCTAGAAGCCGGACTAATGCGAGGGCCGCCGCGGACCGCCGTACGAAGAGTAGATCTCACAATCGCCGATGACATCTGTTACAGGTTGAATATTTCAGACTGGGAATAATATAATTTGTGTTGTGAAAATTGAAAGATGAAACTAGAGAATATGGGTGAAGTAGGGCACGTGCAAGAAGCGTGCGAGACAGTATCACTAGTTAATTTTAAAATAAATATATATTTTGAAAAAAGTATATCGTACAATATGTCTTAACGTACGCTACGTACGCGATGTCAAAATCGCACGTTATGTTACCAAAAATGAAAATCGCATGTTGTGGTATATGAAGAAATCGTATGTTAGTGTATACAAAAAGCTGCAAAATCGCATGTTTGTGTATATGAAGAAATCGCATGTTGTGGTAAACAATTTTGCATGTTGTATTATATCAGAAATCGCATGTTGAAGCAAAAACTCGCACATTGAAAAACAATCTCGTATGCAGCGTACGTTAACCCCTATTGTACAATAGCCGGCCTCTATATATTTTAGCATTACTCAACTGTAACATCTAAATATTTTCCCTATATTAGTTAATTTAAATATATATATGTATATATGGGAAGGTTCATTGGGAACACTAAAAAAGTGGGGAAGAGCGGGGAACCGACTCAAGCGAACTCCGATTGGACTCATTCTAGCGGCGTTGGAACCGGCTTATCGATCCCTAACTAAGATCTCTTAACCCTAAACCCTAAATCCTAACTCCTAAACTCTAAACCCTAAAGCTAAAAAACAAGGTTAAAACCTAAGCTAAACCGTAAAATCTAAACTATAAACCCTAAAAGCTAAACCCTAAAGGCTAAACCTGAAGCTAAACCCTAAAGATAAACCCTAAAGCTAAACCCTAATCACTAAAGTTAAACCCTAACGCTAAACCCTAAAAGCCAAACCCTAATATATTTAGGGTTTAGGGGTTATGATTTAGGGTTTAGGTTAAGCTAAACCCTAAAGATAAACCCTAAAGCTAAACCCTAATCACTAAAGTTAGCGCCGCTGGAATGAGTCCAATCGGAGTTCGTTTGAGTCGGTTCCCCAATGTTCCCCATTTTTTTAGTGTTCCCCAATGAACCCAAAAACTATATATATATATATAGGAACAGGATCAGGAGAGAACGCCTCAAAGTGTGAGAACGGTGATAACGATTCTCAGCCACAAGATCTTAGTGGTTTGTGGCTTAGATTGATTCGGTGGCATTTTTGTAAATAATATGGGCCTTGGAACTAACAGGAGGGGTAAAATAGGAAGATCCAAGCAAATGTGCACATGCTAATTGTCGCAACCCCCGATCCCTTATCTGTCCTGGGAACGGGCGGACGCGAACTCAGAATTTTGGTGGTATCAGTTGGTTAATTTGGCAGCGGAAATTACATCAGGACCGTAGTTAGGAAATGTTTATCAGAGTAAAACCACCACATTTGATATTAATAATCACATGGGTAAAACCCAAGTTTCTTATTACAATATGTTTATAGGGCTAAACCCTATTTTATTGAATTTAAAACATCGTCTTTTAGGTAACTTTTATAGCCACATTTTTCCCAAGCCTTCAGTGCTCTCCAGCTGGCTTTTTACTAATTGGCTGTCACATTGTGTTACCTGAAACGCGTTTTGAAAACATTTGTCAGTGGGAAATACTGGTGAGTGAATCCCAGTTTAATCAAGAAACATTTTATCAATTAAAACAGTATTGAGAGCGATCACATTGTTTATTTCTACACAATTACTCATTCAGTACTGTCAATCCTGACTTGTGGGTCATATTACACATTGGCTAACTCGATGTCCAATGGTAACGTACTGTCGTCCCGACTTACTACCCACAGTGTAGTAAATTTTATATACAAAACCCCAACATACCGGCAGTAATTGAAGAACTACAAAGACTCCATCACCGCTTAATCACATTGTAAAACATTTAAGGTTTTGTAAAGTATAACAAAAAGGTTAACAAAAATTGGATAAACTCACATTGCTATCTTAGACTTTGCGTAAGGGTTTCCTGGGAATAATCTATAATTTTCACAAATGTACATAGGTTAGTATCATAACCCTTTGAAAATATTAATGATACCCTCCCCGAGACGGCATTCCAACAACTACGTCGGGCAGTGTAACGCCCGGCTCTTTTGTACTTTCCATTTATAGAAAGTTTTGTTCGTATTTCTATTTTTGGAAACCTTGTATTCTTGTAATCGTTCTTTCCTTGTAATCATTGTAAAACCGAGACTTGGATCATTAATGAGACTCGCATTTTGTTATACACACCTTATATATGCTCGTACACTTGAACTGGTGGAACAATTGTTGATTATTCATTATTCTTGGAAACTAAGTGCTAAACTTGCAATTATTTAAACTCGTGATATATATATATTCCATTCATGATTGAGCATTCGAATTGAGAAACAATTTGGTATTTATTCGGGATGTTCGCGAACTTATGTTAAACTAATAAACACGTGACATTTATATTTTATGCGAAACTTATACTTAATTATATTCAATTGGACACTTACACACCTTTTGGAACATGTTACTTATACCTTAGAACCTTAAAATAATCCCAAAACCCGTAACTTTTAACTTGGGGACGAGTTACAAATTGAAATAACAAAAAAAATAAAATTTTGTGCTTCTGGCCTTGGCTTACGGGCCGTAAGCCACAACCCTTACGGTCCGTAAGGATGTCTGGGCGGGCAGAAAACACACCAGCTCGCGAATTGGCACGAAATCCCATGTTTTCTTCTTCCCCAATCAGCTCTAATCCACCTCTAATCACCTCTAATCATCCCTAACCTCTTCCCCTATAAATACACACCTTCTCCTCACCATTTTACACTTTCACAACTCTCTACACCTCACAAATTCACTCTCAAATCTGTTGCAAATCAGAGTTTTGGACAGATTCATACTCCTTAACAAAAGTGAGTGTAACTTGCTCATTTCTCAACCAAATCACTTGGTTCTTCTTCCTACTTCTTTGGATAATCTTGGGGTTTGATTCCTTGGTTTCTCCTTGGAGAAATCAGACCTGGAATTGCCCTAAATATGTCCATAAACTTTCTGTTTTGTTTATACTCTTTTAAAACTTGTTTAAACTTATCAAAACTCATCTCAAACTTATGTACTAATGCTTACAACCTATCCCATGGTTGATTAAGTGTTAGAAGCATGATTGAGACATACAAATCAGAGGTTAAACCTCAAATATTTTCTGTTTTGCTTAGGGTATTTAACCCACAAGTCATGTCAAGCTTAGACCTTGATGAATGAGTGATTATGGAACAACTTGGGTTGTCCAAACATACAATCCTCACATGATTTGATGATTTCTCTTTAGTTAGGTTGTTTATATTATTGTACTAATCCTAGTTCGTGACCCTCCTTGGTTGTTTTTACATCAAGTGAAGTGGTGAACATTCAAGGGGTTCCTAAACGGAAGCTTGTTCTTCCTACCCCATACATGACTTCCATGATAACTCGAGGTGCCTAAATGAAGATCCTAATCTTCTACCTCCTACATGAATTATTGGACTAAATAATATGTAACCTAGATATATATATATATACTCATTCGAACCTTTAATTTTGAACTTGTGTTTATATGTTAAAGTAGTAGAATATCATCTAAGACTTTAAAACCTTGATATGATTCTAATGGGTGTACTACCTATGAAATACAATATAACCCTAGTGGTTACATAGTGTCATATAAGAGTTATAAGTTAAAGATGATTATTTTAATATTATACTTTATGTTATACTAAAATTCGAAATTTATAATCTTCCGTTAAACGCCAAACTCACACACCTATGTTTCCTCGTGTAGAAGGACTAGGTGCTCCAAACTAATCCAACCACAAACTCACTCGCGGGAATTCCAAGTAGGAAAGCTTGCAACCACGGTGAGTATACTCGATCCCTTTTTTCCCTTTACACTTTGGGATGCAACATGTATAACTATACAAACAACTTTCAAACTCAATTAAACTTACTCTATCCATGATTAAACATGAAACTAATATGACTTACTTGTTATTCTCGTATGCTATGTGAACGATTTGGAACGTTATATGCTCATTAACTTTGCTCGCCCACCTTAACAATTATAGCGCTATAGGATTAACGCCCCGCCCGTTATACTCTTGGGTATTGTTAAGTTAAACATTACCACCCCGCTAAACTTTTGGGATTAGGCTCTTTTATGCGTGGTATACTCGGGTTTGATCATATTGTACGCCAAAATTGCATACTAGTAATCACATATTATGAATCATGTTGGACTTGAGTTTTTATTCTATTATGCTATGTAAACAAACTTGTATACTCGCCTTTGCTTTTGCATTGAAACTCTATTTTAATACATGTTGCAGGTTAAATTGTTGAAGTATGATGAAAGATGAAACAAGAATAGCGTGGACTAGATACACACCTATAAATCGTTTATCTTTTAATGTTATGTTATTTGTTGAAACAATGTTGTATTTTGTTTGATTATTGTATGACAATTTAGCAATTGCAATGAAATTCAAATTTAATTAAATATTGTCACATAGTGTTATGAAGTCTCTAGCAATCTATACACACTTCGTCTCATCCCGATGTTTCCGCCATCGGTTGGGGTGTGACAGGCAGAACCACGACAGTTGTACGGAACCCTAAATCAATCGGGCAGCGTATCTAGTACGAAACTGGGGTTATAATACTTACAACGGAGCAGAACCTCGCTAATTAGGGGGTATAATACCAGCTTTCTATTCCTAATATTTCAGAATTTGAGATACAGAAACGTTTGTGAGCGAATTGAGTTGAAGACCGAGGCCTCCTTTATATAGTTGCTGAACTTGACTCTCACGCGGCCCGCGTAACATATAAGCGGGGCTTACACGGCCCGCGTCGTAGCCCGGGTAGGGTTTAGGTGATCCGGGCCATCGCCTAGACTTGCCACGATGTCGACACGTGTCGGCCTAGGGTGTCTCTGCGTTGTTGATCTCACGCGGCCCGCGTAAACTTAACGGGGGTCTTACGCGGCCCGCTTTAACTTAAGATTCACTGAAATCAAGTTTCAGCCTTGATACCGCCCGCGTGAGTGTTGGGGTGGGTCCTACGCAGCCCGCCTCAGCTTAGATTTCTTGTTTTTATTTATTTTAAATACTATTTAATGTATTTCGGGCTCGGTTTTTACATACGGGGTGTATTTAAAAATATATTGGGACATTTTAAGATATACTAGGGTGTCAGAAATATTATGAGGGTGTCAGTTTTATTTGAGGATTGTTACATCCTCCCCACCTTGTTTTAGAGCTCGTCCTCGAGATCTACTGGAATAAGTGCGGATATTTCCTTTGCATTTTAGATTCAAGCTCCCATGTGTACTCAAGTCCTCTTTTGGAGTCCCACTTTACTTTGACCAGAACTAGTCTCTTGTGTTTGAGATTCTTGATTTTTCTGTCTTCAATTTGTAGAGGCCTTTCTACAAACTTGAGTTGTTCATTTACCTCTATATCCTTAAGAGGTACTATTAGTGATTCATCAGCTAAACACTTTTTGAGATTAGATACATGAAATACATCATGTATTCCTGCCATTTCCTCTGGTAGTTGTAGCTGATAAGCTACAGGTCCTATTCTTCTAATAATCTCAAAAGGTCCAACATATCTGGGACTTAGCTTCCCTCTTTTGATGAATCTTACCACTCCTTTCCAAGGAGAGACCTTTAATAATACTTTATCTTCTACTTGAAATTCCAATGACTTGCGTCGGTTACCAGCATAACTCTTCTGCCGATCACGTGCTGCTTTCAATCGTTCCTTGACTTGAATAATCTTGTCGGTTGTTTCTTGCACTATCTCAGGTCCAGATAGTTGCTTTTCCCCAATTTCTGCCCAACAGACTGGGGTTCGACACTTTCTTACATAAAGTGCTTCGAATGGTGCAGCATTGATATTTGTGTGATAACTATTATTATATGAAAATTCTATTAAAGGTAAGTGATCATCCCAATTACCTCCGAAATCAATTACACTAGCTCTAAGCATGTCCTCCATTGTCTGAATTGTCCTTTCGCTTTGTCCATCCGTTTGAGGGTGATAAGCCGTGCTCAAATTTAACTTGGTTCCCATTGCCTTTTGGAAACTTGACAAAAAATGAGAGGTAAATCGGCTATCTCTATCAGAAACAATCGATAAAGGAATTCCATGTAAAGAAACAATTTCATTTACATATAATTTAGCTAGCTGTTCCATACTGAATGTTTCCTTCATTGGTAGGAAATGAGCTGACTTGGTTAACCTATCTACAATCACCCAGATTGTATCATTGCCTTTCTTTGTTTTGGGTAATTTAGTAACAAAATCCATTGTTATTAATTCCCATTTCAACACTGGCATTTCTAATTGTTGTAGAAATCCTGACGGTTTCTGGTGTTCAGCTTTGACTTGAGAACAGGTTAAACATTTAGAAACATAGGCTGCTATGTCCTTTTTCATTCCTATCCACCAGAAATTCTTTCTTAAATCTTGATACATCTTATCATTTCCTGGATGCATCGTATATTTGGACTTATGGGCTTCTTCTAAAATACGATGACGTAGGTTTCCTAATTTAGGTATCCACATTCTCTTTTCATGGAATCTCCAAATTCCATCTGTTCCTTGTTCTAATTCTTTTAGCATACCTTTTAATTTTTCAGTATCATCCTTGATTACTGATTCTTGTGCTATTCTAATTTGCTCATTTAAATCTACTTGTAGATTTAATTTGAGAGAACGTACCCTTTTTGGCTTTTCATGATACTTTCAACTTAAAGCATCTGCTACTACATTTGCTTTTCCTTCATGATACTGGATATCACAATCATAGTCACTAAGCATCTCCATCCAGCGTCTTTGTCTCATATTCAACTCCTTTTGCTTGAAAATATATCTTAAACTCTTATGATCAGTGAATATGGTAAACTTACTACCATAAAGGTAATGTCTCCAAATCTTAAGAGCAAAAATTATAGCTCCTAATTCTAGATCATGAGTTGAATAATTCTCTTCATGATTCTTAAGTTGTCTAGATGCATAAGCTATAACCCTTTGACGTTGCATTAATACACATCCATAACCTAATTTAGAAGCGTCACAATAGACTACAAAGTCTTCAGTTCCTTCTGGTAATGCTAGTATGGGTGTATGGGTTAATTTATGCTTAAGGATTCTAAAGGCTTCTTCTTGTTTTAATCCCCATTCAAACTTAACAGATTTACAGGTTAGCTTAGTTAAGGGAATGGCTATTCTAGAAAAATCTTGAATAAATCTTCTATAATAACCGGCCAATCCTAAGAAACTTCTAACCTCGGTTGGTGATTCAGGGGTTTTCCATTTAGTAATCGCCTCGATTTTTGTTGGATCCACATGAATTCCTTCATGATTCACTAAATGTCCAAGAAACTGTACCTGTTCTAACCAAAACTCGCACTTGGAAAATTTAGCATAAAGCTTTTCCTTTCTTAATAAACTTAAAAGTGCGTGCAAATGCTTTGCTTGATTCTCTTTATTCTTAGAGTAAATGAGAATATCATCTATAAAAACAATTATGAATTTATCCAAATATGGCTTACATATTCGGTTCATCATGTCCATAAATGCAGCTGGGGCATTGGTTAAACCAAATGGCATGACAGTAAATTCATAATGGCCATACCTTGTTCTGAATGCGGTCTTAGGAATGTCCTTTTCCTGTACCTTTAATTGATGATATCCTGACCTTAAATCGATTTTAGAGAAAAATCGAGCTCCTTGTAGTTTATCAAATAGATCATCGATTCTTGGTAATGGGTACCGATTCTTAATCGTGACCTTGTTTAATTCACGGTAGTCAATGCACATACGCATTTATCCGTCTTTCTTTTTAACAAACAGTATCGGCGCTCCCCATGGCGATGAACTTGGTTGTATAAATCCTTTCTCTAATAATTCATCTAATTGTTTCTTTAATTCTTGCATTTATGCAGGTGCCAAACGGTAAGGTGCTTTGGCAATCGGTGCTGTTCCTGGTATTAAATGGATTCTGAATTCAACTTCTCTATTTGGAGGTTGCCCTGGCAATTCTTCTGGAAATACATCTGAAAACTGAGATACTACTGAAATATCTTTTAAATCCTTTCCTTTAGTGTTAGTGATTATGGAAATCAAATATAATATAGAACCTTTTCTTATATAACTTGCAGTTTTCATCACAGAGATAAATTTTGTAGATCTAGATGGTTTATCTTCTTTAATTGTGATCGTTTTACCTTTTGGTGAATTTACTTGTATTGACTTTTGATCACATAAAATACTAGCTTTATTGGTTATTAACCAATCCATTCCTAAAACAATATCGAATCCTGCCAGATTCATGGGATAAAGGTTTGCAATAAATTTCTGATTTAAAATTTCTATGCTTGCTCCCTGCAAGATTTCAGAAATCCTAACGGTTTCTCCATTAGCTGTCTCTACTAAGCATTCTTGTGGTAGTTTAGTTAATGACTGATTTAGAAATTAGCAAAATGATGTATTAATAAAACCATGGTTTGCACCAGAGTCAAATAATACTTTAGCAAAAACATCATTAACTAAAAATGTACCAGCTATGACATCTGGAATCATCTTGGCTTCATCTGCAGTTAGAACAAATGCTCTAGCATTTTTAGTATTCTTGTTGTTTGTAGCTGGAGCTAATTTTGGATAATTAGGCTTGATATGACCTTGTTCTCCGCAGTTGTAACATATCCTGTTATTAGCTTTCTTCCTGCAGTCTTCTTCCTTGTGTCCCGATATTTTGCAAAAGTTACAGTATATGGAGCATCTTCCTGAATGCTTTCTTTTGCAATTCTTACAGTAAGGAGTAGAGGTAGAACCTATATTTTTCCCATGATTAAAATTTCCAGAACAAAATTCTTGTGTGAGCTTCTGGGTTAGGTTCCTCCTTTGATCCTCTTCTCGGGTACGGACTAATTCATCTGTCAAGGTGTTTGCTAGTTCTACAGCTTCTTCTATGGGTTGAGGTCTAGCTGCCTTGACTACGTATCTTATATCCCCAATTAATCCCCAGATATAACGGGAGATCAATACTGGTTCAGGTGAAGCAAGAGTTGGCACTATTCTAGCATATTCGAAGAATATTTTAGTGTATCCCTTACTATCCACACCAGTCATCCTAATGTTTAAGAATTTGTTTGCTATTTGTTCCTTCTCATTGGGTGGGCAGAATTTCCTTTCTACCTTGTTCTTAAATTCTTCCCATTCCATATTGTAAGTTCTATCACTTCCTCTTGATTGGAGGATAGTGTTCCACCATTCTAGTGCTGAATTTTTAAACAGATTAGAAGCAAACAATATCTTATCTTCTTCAGGACACTTGCTTATTCTTAAGACTGTCTCAGTCTTCTCTATCCAGCATAGGGTTGCAATGGCCCCTTTGTTGCCCGAGAATTCCATTGGTTTACAGGACCAGAATTCTTTATAAAAACAACCGTAAGACACGGTTCTTCTCCTTTTGGGAATGGGCATTTGAAGTACAGGTCCATTGTTCACGCTGTGTTCTGGTTCGATTGGTCGCTTACTGCTATGCTTACTTTTATTATTCGCTTCTTAAATCGTTTGAATAATAAATGGCATTGCATCTATGATTCCTTGTGCCACTATATGTTGAACGACACTATTATCCATTTGGTTTCCATTGTTATTGATGCTCGGATTTTCATTAACCACGTTAATGTTACTCTAGTTATCATTATTCAGATTTCCTTGATTTCCTTCGTCGGCCATCTGAATTTTAAACATTTTCCAATCATTAATAGAATAATTAAATAGTTTAAGTAACAACCACATAATATACATATTGGTAAAAAACGTCGTGCATTGCGACTTTACTCTTTTTGCTATAGTAGGCATCAAATACACACTAGAACAGAAATTAAAAATTATAATACTACTATGCCTCATTAATCACAGAGTGGTCTATACCATGGTTGCAAAAGTCGCTAGGCGCTCCCTAGTCGGTCGACCGGGGAGTTGGGAGTACTCGGCCTAGGCGGAGAGTACTCGGGGAGTACTCGGACATGTTAAATTATAAAGAAATTAGTTTTTGGAAATTAAATATATGTCAAATAACATAAATTTACTAATAGCTATAACAAAATACGTGAAAATGATATTTATTCTTTAATATGATAGGCATAGAAATTATGTTTTATTATTTTTTAAGTCAAACTCGACCCGAGTTGACCTACTAGATACGATTTTGGCCAAGGTTGACCGCGTTTGACCGATTCCGAGTAATTAGTCAGAGTCAAAGAAAGTCGCCTCGGCAGCCTACCTTGTAGCGACTACTCGGAGAGTATTCGGCCTTGGAAACCTTGTTTTACAACCATGGTCTATACTATGATAGATTTATTATTATTACACATATATTATTTATTATTATTACTATTACCAACTTTACCATTTCCTTCATGGATATGGATTTCCCCTGAAATCCATCTGGCGCTCATCGTATTTCCATACGAGTTGCTCTCCTACATACCTCATCCTCTTGCTACTTTCTATGATTTCCTCTCCAAAATTTCGGAGTTCTTGTAAATTCTCTGCACTCTTGCTATGATAGATTTATTATTATTACACATATATTATTTATTATTATTACTATTACCAACTTTACCATTTCCTTCATGGATATGGATTTCCCCTGAAATCCATCTGGCGCTCATCGTATTTCCATACGAGTTGCTCTCCTACATACCTCATCCTCTTGCTACTTTCTATGATTTCCTCTCCAAAATTTCAGAGTTCTTGTAAATTCTCTGCACTCATTGGGGGTGCAGGTACTGGTATTGGCTCTGGGTACTGAGGTACTGGATTCTCCTGAGGGTATGGATTCTCCAAGATCTCCCTAATGTATTCATCACTGTCAAAATAGGGATCTAGAGAGTCCAGACCTGGATATGCTGCTAAGTTTGGCAAGGTTTCTTCGTTTAAGTGGTAGCGTGGCACATAATCCTTAAGATCATCAAACCATGGATCATAATTTGGATCTAGAGGATTAGGGGCTGGTATCCTAGGTATCTCCTCAGGGTTAAAATCAGGCATTTCTACCTCCATTGGTTGAGTCAAAGGTAAGGGTTGTGGGGCTACTAGTTGTTCCAGACTTGGGTCAGCAGCAGTTGTAGCTAGGATATGGAAATTGGCTAGGCTTCTATTAAGCATATCCTGTGTATGGGCATCTGTCTTTCGCTTAACGGCTGCTAAGGCTCTTTGCTGTTGTAACTTTCGCATTCTTTTCCTACGCGCAAAAGCTTCCTTACTGAACCATCCTCGTTTCTTATGAGGGAATGGCTCTTCTGACTGAGCTTTAAAAGTAAACATCCCTTCTTCCTGATCAGCAGAATACCCAGAAAGGGCAAGCTGTGAAGAGGTACCTTCAATCCTAGGTGAATCAGACAATTGACGACACATGTCTGAGGGTCCTTGATCACTCATACTGTAAACTAACAAATAGTCAAATAACACAAAACACATAATCACATAAATTATTTCCTAACACAAAATTTAGAATTTAAGTGTCAGCAGAACACTTCTTTGGCTTAGACCAGTGGCAAGGCTCTGATACCACCTTCTGTCGCAACCCCCGATCCCTTATCTATCCTGGAAACGGGCGGACGCGAACTTAGAATTTTGGTGGTATCGGTTGGTTAATTGGGCAGCGGAAATTACATCAGGACCGTAGTTAGGAAATGTTTATCAGAGTAAAACCACCACATTTGATATTAATAATCACATGGGTAAAACCCAAGTTTCTTATTACAATTTGTTTATAGGGCTAAACCCTATTTTATTGAATTTAAAACATCGTCTTTTAGGTAACTTTTATAGCCACATTTTTCCCAAGCCTTCAGTGCTCTCCAGCTGGCTTTTTACTAATTGGCTGTCACATTGTGTTACCTGAAACGCGTTTTAAAAACATTTGTCAGTGGGAAATACTGGTGAGTGAATCCTAGTTTATTCAAGAAACATTTTATCAATTAAAACAGTATTGAGAGCGATCACATTGTTTATTTCTACACAATTACTCATTCAGTACTGTCAATCCTGACTTGTGGGTCATATTACACATTGGCTAACTCGTTGTCCAATGGTAACATACTGTCGTCCCGACTTAGTGTAGTAAATTTTGTATACAAAACCCCAACATACCGGCAGTAATTGAAGAACTACAAAGACTCAATCACCGCTTAATCACATTGTAAAACATTTAAGGTTTTGTAAAGTATTACAAAAAGGTTAACAAAAATTGGATAAACTCACATTGCTATCTTAGACTTCGCGTATGGGTTTCCTGGGAATAATCTATAATTTTCAAAAATGTACATAGGTTAGTATCATAACCCTTTGAAAATATTAATGATAACCTCCCCGAGACGGCATTCCAACAACTACGTCGGGCAGAACCACGACAGTTGTTACGGAACCCTAAATCAATCGGGCAACGTATCTAGTACGAAACTAGGGTTATAATACTTACAACGGAGCAGAACCTCGCTAATTAGGGGGTATAATACCAGCTTTCTATGCCTAATATTTCAGAATTTGAGATACAGAAACGTTTGTGAGCAAATTGAGTTGAAGCCCGAGGCCTCCTTTATATAGTTACTGAACTTGACTCTCACGCGGCCCGCGTAACATATAAGTGGGGCTTACGCGGCCCGCGTCGTAACCCGAGTAGGGTTTAGGTGTTCCGGGTCATCGCCTAGACTTGCCACGATGTCGACACGTGTCGGCCTAGGGTGTCTCGGCGTTGTTGATCTCACGCGGCCCGCGTAAACTTAACGGGGGTTCTTACGCGGCCCGCTTTAACTTAAGATTCACTGAAATCAAGTTTCAGCTTTGATACCGCCCGCGTGAGTGTTGGGGTGGGTCCTACGCGGCCCGCCTCAGCTTAGATTTCTTGTTTTTATTTATTTTAAATACTATTTAATGTATTTCGGGCTCGGTTTTTACATACGGGGTGTATTTAAAGACATATTGGGACATTTTAAGATATACTAGGGTGTCGGAAATATTATGAGGGTGTCAGTTTTATTTGAGGATTGTTACACTAATCACATGCCATTTTCCCCCATCATATTTAAACGACAATAACTTTTTTATACGTGGTTATTTTTCGAAAAAAATACACCATAAAACTTAGCCTTTTTTTATCTTTCCAACGAGTATACTATTGATATACTTTTCGGAAAAAAATTAACTGGGTTTTATGGCGTTTTCTGAACTGAGTGTTTTATGGCGTTTTAGACTAAGTAATTTCATGGCGTTTTTCTGAACTTACTCCATAATAGCGCATCCCACATAATAACGCATGCCATATATTAGAGCATCTGTTAGAGCATCTAGTACTAGAGCATCTATTAGAGCATCTAGTACTAGAGCATCTATTAGAGCATCTGATTAGAGCATCTAGCACTAGAGCATCTATTATCTGATTAGCGCATCAAACAATAGAGCATCTGCTGCTGCTCTATTCTGCATTGCTTGCATACTTCATTTGTTTTCTAAGCCTACATTTCTAACAATGTTTTTTCTGAACTTGGTGTTTTTATGGCGTTTTAACTAGATGTTTTCATGGCGTTTTTCCAAACTGAGTGTTTTATGGCGTTTTCAACTGAGTTTTTTCATGGCGTTTTTTTGAACTGGGTGTTTTATGGCGTTTTTAACGGGGTATTTTTTATGGCGTTTTTCTGAATTGGGTGTTTTTATGGCGTTTTATTTGAACACCCAGTTCATGTGAGTGGGTTTTTTGACAATATTACCCCTTAGTGTAATTTAGCATCAGTGCCACATGTCACCACCAAAATCGTTCTCACCGTTCTCACACTTTCCACCGGTCTCTCTATGTCCTGACCCTATATATATAATATATATAGGGGATGGATCATGAGAAAACTAGTTTAAATGAGAAAACCAAAAAACTAACTAAAAAAGCCTAAATAACATACCAAATTTTTTTTTTAATTTTTATAAAAAAATCGCAGCTTTTTATGCATGGAAAAAAAATTTCAATAAAAAAAATTAATAAAAAAAGTTTTTTGTTGTACTGCACATGTGTAATACTACACATGTGTAGTACACATACACAGTGCAGTACATAAATTTTTTTTTTTTGAAAATTTTTTTTATATATAAAAACTAGCGATTTTTTTATAAAAAATTGTAAAAAAAAAAATTTGGTATGTTTTTTAGCTTTTTTTAAGTTTTTTTAATTAGTTTTCTAGTTTTCTCATTTATATCTAGTTTTCTCATGATCCTCTCCCTATATATATATATATATATATATAGGGTCAGGACTTAGAGAGACCGGTGAAAAGTGTGAGAACGGTGAGAACGCTTATGGATCGTTCGATCAAAACAATCTATGGACTAGATTGGCACGGTGGCTTTTTCTTAAATAACTCGAATTCTATTAAGTGGACGCGCTTCATTAAGGGTAAAAGGGTCTTTACACTTCTCTACCAAAACGCCAAACTAATGAATAAAACGCCATTACGGGCCAAAACACATCCCTATATAAACAAAACATCTCAGACATAAAAACACACCCCCCGAACCTGAAATGCCATATTTTCTACTATATACCATTCATCTTACAAACGCCAAAAACCCCAAAACATCAAACACACCTACTCAAAAACGCCATATTTTACCATATACCAATCATCTTAGAAAACGCCAAAACACTCAAACATCAAAGATTCCAAAAAATCGACGTTTCTTTCAGATACACTATTTCCTCAGTAAAACGCCAAAAATGGCAAAGATCGTTTCTTGTATATTCAATATTGTTCTACGCGAAGTTTCGTAGAATGCATTCTTCCATGAGATGTTGTGACTCTATAACATTTTGCTGTATGAGATGGACAAATCATAAACAAAAAGATGTTGGTGTCAGACTTATGTCATTTTTTGTGTTTTGTTATTGATGAATATTATAATGGCATGAAGAGACGAATGACACTGATGATTGGTTTGAATATACATATTCAAACAAAAAACTCACGTCATTTTGTCTTTACAAACGGCCACAAAAACTCAAGCATGACAAAGTTAAACCGCCAGTGAACATGTTTCAAAGAAGAAAGAGACAGATGACAGTGAAAATTTGGAAGATGAATTGTTTCTATTTTTATTTTTTATATTTTCTCTTTCTGTTGTTTGTTATGTATTTTTCTGCTAAGAACAAAAAAATACATTATATTAGTAAAACGCCAAACAGTCATAATGATTGTGTAACGCCATAATGCAGTAAAACGCCAAAAACTCCCAAACTATAATAAAAGTAATTTGGAGAAGTATTATTAAAAGCTAAAAATGAAAAAAAAAACGCCAAAAACTACTTAAAGCCATTAAAAATGCCAAACTTGGAAGATGGAACGTCTATCACCCAAAAAACTCATAAAAAGCTGAACAAAAACAGTAAAAATACACACAGTAACTGAAAAGACGGCTACTTTATTAATATAATTTATTATAAATAAAATCTCAACTAATCTACGCGCCAAAAACATCCTATAAGAGAGACGTCTCTGCACAATCAACTGGTCACACACGAAAAACAATGCCATGTTTCCTAGAAACCATTCACTTCAAAACACCAAAAAGATAGTTAAAAAAGCCACATATGGGGAACCTCGTTTCTTCTATATTGAGTATTGTTCTCAATGAAGTTTCACTGAATGGATTCTTCTCTGAGGTGGGTATCTCTATAAGCTTTTGCTGAATGAGATAGACAAATATTCATGAAAAAAAGACTGATGACACTGATATGTCATCATGTCACTTTGTTCTTGATGGATATATGGATGGCATGAAGGGATCAATACATGCAAGCAGGCGTTGATCTTTAACATGTCACCAAACAAGTATATATCAAACCACAATACATGATGCCACAAAAAATAAGCATCATCTAAAGACGGGCGTTATGTAGGAAAATAAGGATCTACATAAGGTATTCAAAACAGGTTCAAAACGTTAAAAATGTTAAAGTAGAAGAGTCTGATGACAGTGAAGATTTAGATGATAAATTAGATTAGAATTTTTATTTTTTTTTTCATTTTCTATTGTTTGTTATCTAATTCTCTGTTGTTTATTATCTAATTCTATACTAATAAAAAAATTGAGTATAAAACGCCAAAAACTACAAACACCAAAACGCCTGATAGTGTGAAAACTGTGAGAACGGATGCTAGCAAAGCACGTTGTTGCTATATAAAACGCCAAAAAATGCCAAACAAAGTATTACTGTAAAAAGCAACACTAATTGACAGATGAAAGTGAACGAAACAATAATTGCAAAACAGTAAAATGAAGAGACGGTAACATTATTGCCAAACATTCATTATATTAAAAGTCACTAAATGGCAAATTGAATTTGTTTATCTTTTCAAAACGTCATGATTGTCTGTCACGTTATAGGCCTGCATCCTACATGACACAACACTTGATAGAAAAAAATTAAACATCAAGAAAATTACTGATGTTTTTTACATTATAGGCCTGCATCCTACTTGGCACAACAATCAAAGCCATACATAGTTAAAACGTCAAAATATTTACTATGATCCTGATCTAAAAACAATAAAAACACCGCGTATTTGTTAAACGCCAAAAAATAGAAAGGTGATGTGACGCGCGTTTAAAAAAAGAATATAAAAGAACAAAAAAGCCCATTTGCCCTTCTCTATGTCACGTGACACGTGTTGGGCCAAGATGCGTTCTCACCGTTCTTACACTTTTAAGCGTTTTCTCCTGATTCCGTTTTTATATATATATATATGAGAGTTATCTTGAGAACGCTATATATATAAATTTTTAGCATTACTCAACTATAACTATATTAGTTAATTTAAAAATATGTATATATTTATTTAGCATTACTCAACTATAACATCTAAATATAATCCCTATATTAATTTGTAATATTGCTTTCTATGTGCTTTTCATTATTCAATTTTGTGTCATTACTATATTTTTCTTGGATTAGGATATAATAGAAAGTTTATTTGGGTAGGAAGCCTAGGAAGTAATCTTGACCATCCATTTATTTAATAAAGGGCTAAGATTAAATGAGTGAAATTGAAGGAAAAAAGGAGACGCGTGGGTTTGTCTAGGGGCATTCTAGTCAATCAAAGGCAATAGTTTCTCTCTCCTCCAATTCCCCCCTATTTTTTAAACATTAGTAACTCTTTCATACGACATTATTTTTTTTTTATAAAAATTGCACCAAAAACAAGCGTTTTTTATCTTTAAAACAAGTATACTATTGCTATATTTTCGAAAAAAATTCGAAAACCCAGTTGCGTAAAACGCAATAGAAAAAAAAACCTAAAAAATGACATTTTTCTAAAACGCAATGCACCAAAAACACAAATAAATGTCTTATTTGTAAAACGCAATGGCCAGAAAACACAAAGAAATGTCTTATTTCTAAAACGCAATAGCCTAAAAACACAAAAGAAAGTGTACTTTCTAAAACGTAATGGACTGAAAATACATAAAAATGTGTTTTACCTAAAAAGCAATGCACCCAAAACACAAAAAATGTCTTATTTCTAAAACGCAATGGCCAGAAAACACTTAAAATGTCTGTTTTCTAAAACGCAATGGACTGAAAACACATAAAAATGTGTTTTACCTAAAACGAAATGCATAAAAAACACAAAGAAATGTCTTATTTATAAAACACAATGACCAGAAAACACTTAAAAATGTCTCATTTCTAAAACGCAAAGGCCTAAAAAACAAAAGAAAATATTCTCTCTAAAACGCAATGGACTGAAAACACCTAAAAATGTGTTTTACCTAAAACGCAATCACTAAAAACACTTCAAAAATGTGTTTTTCTAAAACGCAATGACTAAAAACATTTCAAAAATGTGTTTTTCTAAAACGCAATGGCCAGAAAACACATAAAAATATCTTAATTCTAAAACGCAATGGCCTAAAAACACCAAAGAAAGTGTACTCACTAAAACGCATTGACCGCCAGGGGCTGCCGCCCCTTGGACCCTGCTACCAGGGGCGCTGCCCCCGGACCCCCTCCAAGATCGTAAAAAGCAATGACTAAATCAAAAACCCAGATCGTAAAAATGAAATTAAAGAATTTCTTACATGGATCAAAGCCGATTTCTTCAACGATTGACGAAATTTGAATGATAGAAACACTTATCAGCGATCGAATCGAACGGATCGAGTGATTATCTTCAAAATAACAATAAAAAACGAGATTTTGAATGAAATTAAACTGGGTTTTCTTCAAAAAAAGATGCAGAACACGTTGATCGGGTGTTTGAATCGTTGATTGATGACGAAAATCGCACTATAATGTAGTGATTATTGAGATAGTAAGTGAAGAAAAGGTTAAAGATGGTGGGTTTTGAAAATGCTGGGTTTTGAAGTTACTGGGGAGAAGAAGGAAGAAGAAAGGATACCATTGACTAAAATACCCTTTCTCTTTATTTTAAATTTTGCCACATGTCATAATCCTGTTGCTTCCTATCCTTACTAGCCAACATAAACTTCTTATTTGATCTTCACCCTAGTTTTCTTTACAACTTATTCAAGCATAGTCTTTTTTATTGCCTTAAATTGAGTGTCCATATCTAGATATTTAAGGAATTAGTGTTGGTATATCTAAAAATATATTCTTATGGTGTAAAACTAAAACATATAGATTTTTAAATAAGTACTTTTTTTATAATCTAGGAACCAATACATATCAAATCGTTATCTATTGATTGGGCCAAGTGGAAGGTTTTCGATGTATAATTCGGTTCATTTTGGTTTGGTTGTAGTTGTTTGCCTTTGCTAGCGGTTATTTCTAACGAAAGTCGTCGTTCGAGAAAAAAATCACTTTTGATTGAGTTGACAAGTTTTGACATGTTTAATTAATATGCTCGCCCTTTAAATTAAGGAGTATTGGATTTTCATAATCCCAATTATTCGTTGTTGGCCGCCAATAGTCCCAACCTAAAAAATAACCACCGGTAGTCCTAGTTATTAACATATTGGCCTCCAATGGACCCTTACTACTAGAACTTTAATGTCGTTAGTCTCCGGTCACCGGAAAAACGTTTTTGCCAAGAAAAAGGTTCCTAAAGGTCCGCTCTAAGGTGACAAAGAGGTTTGAGAGGAAATGTTGAGTTTTGGGCCAAAAAGTTGAGTTTTCCAGACAAAAAGAAGTTTTCTGGCAAAAAAGAAGTTTTCTGACAACCTTAATAATTGGAGCTTTTACTAGAAAAAAGGTTCCTAAGGCCGGTAATAAGATTACAAATAGGTTTGAGATGAAAAGATTGAGGTTTCGGTCAAAAAGGAGTTTTTCGGCCAAAAACGTTTTTCCAGCGACCGGAGATTAATGGCGTTAGGATTCTGTTAGTCAGGGTCCATTGGAGGCTTATATGTTAATACTTGGGACTGCTAATGGTTGTTTTTTAAGTTGGGACTGTTAGCGGTCAACAACGAATAGTTGGGATTATTAAAATCCAATATTTCTTAAATAAAAATAATATTTAAGAAGTGAACATTTTAAGTTGTCTACAACTCATTCCCCTATGTATTACCAACTATTTTACACTATGTTATTTCAACGTGTGTTGCGTGTGTGTTGGATTCGTATCGGTTCAGTTCGTTACCCCTATATATTACCAACTATTTTACACTAGGTTATTCAACGCACGTTGAAATGGTAAGTTATTTTGTGCATTGAATTGGTACCGATTCAGTTCGTTACACTCCCGGTACAATACAAGTACTCGGTATACATATCAACACGTATTTTACATCAACCGAAAATGATAAAACCGAACACAGGTCTCAGCACCGATGTTGTTCGAATGACATCGATTGGTTCAGATCATCAAAGTACTGGTTCGAATCTGACAACTCCCTTCCATGGTGATACCTTCAAAAGTACACGATCACCAATGCTAAATTCAAGCGATATTCATCGTTTATCAGCATAGCTTTTCTGATTACTTTGAGCTGCAATCTTATCAGTTGTTTCTTGAATGAGTTCAGCTCTTATAATTTGAGCTCCCCCACCTCGTGCCAACAAATTGAAGATCGACACCTTCGAGCGTATAAAGCTTCAAATGGAGCCATGTTGAAACTCGATTGATAATTGTTATTATAAGAGAACTTAATCAACGGCAAGTGAGTATCCTAGTTTCGTTTAAAATCAATGACATGGAACGCAATATATCTTCTGGTGTTTGTATAGTACACTCGGACTGACCATCAGTCTGTGGATGAAACACAGTACTAAGATGAAGTCGAGTGCCTAACGCTGACTGGATGGTTTGCCACGTGCGTGAAGTAAAATGTCTATCACGATTGGAAATAAAACTCAAAGGGACCCCGTGTCAGCTTACAATTTCATTAATGTAGATACGATCTAGCTTCTCATTCTTATAATCTTCACAAACTGGGATGAAGAGAGCGAACTTTGTAAGGCGATCAATGATTACTCAAATAGTATTATGTCACACCCCAACCGATGGCGGAATCATCGGGGCACGACACTAGGCGAAACAGATTGCTCAAGAGAATCCATAACAAATATTCATTACCAATATTTAAAAGGTCCATTATCCCATACTAACGAACAATATTCCAACAAACAGTCATAACAGATAACAAGTCTCTTAAACAAAACATGATCCGACAACCTAGATTTTTGTTAGATGCGTTTCTAGACTTCCTATCCTTTTCATAGCATGACATTCCATCAACCTGTCGCATACGTTAAAATAAAGTCAATACAATAATGTAAAGGTGAGTACACAAGTTTTTCATAGATATAGTATAAAAAGCGTTTACGCATAACCAACATGTAACACGTAACGGCCGAAGCATGTAAACTACCAACAATGATACATCCTAACCACGTGACTACGAGTAGAGTATGCGCGCCACATGTTCACCGAAGCGAACACGTGAAGTAAACTATGTGATCCTTAGCAACCCTGAACAAACAGGTGTTGAGTCCAAACTATAGTACTATCACTGCTAAAGGCGGTCGGGCAAGTAATCACTATGTAAGCATAGTAACAAGCATTCATCTAATCACGTATAGCATGCGGGAACGGTTAGCGTTTATAAAGGTGTTTGCGTTGTGTGTTGTCTTTTCGATAGAGAACGTATGTAACACCCACAAGTGTGTTAAGTGAAAAAGGGTTCGAGTATACTCACAGTGCGTGTCTAACGAATAAACACGGTCTGAAAGCCAGCGTACGAGAACAGAAGCGTAAGTCCTCCAAAATGCTGAAACGGTCGAAAATCGGAGTGTCGGTGGGAAATAGAAGCTTCGTACGAAGGCGTGCCTTCGTACGAAGGTGGGGTCTTAGTACACGTGTGGCTTCCGTTGTCCAAAATCGAGCATCTTTGCGTCTGTCTTCGGAAGATCGAGCGTTCATCCCTCCAACCTTAAGCTACTGATTAAACTTAGAGTCGGAGAGGTCTTTGTAGGAGTCATGGATGAGAGTCGGGCTGTGATGTGTAAAACCAGTGCCTTCGCATGAAGGCAGTGCCTTCATACGAAGCCCTGTGTGCCTTCGTACGAAACCGGGCTTCGCACAGAATAGTCCAGCTCGCATTCGTGGCTGTTCTTGGCATTCGGAGCTGTGTTTTCACCTGAATCGGATGTGTTTTTGAGTCCAATTCATGACGGTTTCGACACTACCTCGTTCCACTATCGAGTGAACGAAATACGTGCCGTTTTAGGTCCGTTTTAGTGTGAAAATCAAGTTTAAAATGGTTTTAAAGAGTTTTCACCTAGATCTAACACTTGGTGAGTGTGAAATCAACTGATTTCTAACTTAGGAAGCCGTAGCTAGGCCCAATACACTCGGTTAAGTGTAGATCCGGGTGAAATAAGAAGATTTGATGAAAAAGATGAAGATTTTGTAAAAAGAATGAAGGTTTTCTATGAAAAAGATGAAGTTCTTTGTAAAATGATGAAATAGATGAAGTTTGGTTGAAGAATAGAAGAGTTTTGATGAAATCAAAGTGAATCTTGTGGAAAATCGCAGTGGAAAACGTTGTGTAATCACATCAAAACTGGTAAATCTTACTTGAAAATGGTCGGACAGCAATTAGGCAGCGTTTCAGTATGAAATCTGCAAGTTAGAATGAGAAAGGAGGGCTTGGGTATTTATAGAAGAGGTGGGATCGCACAAGAGGACCTGGTTCGAACCTGCTGCCTTCGTACGAGGCTGCATGGCTTCGTTCGAATGTGTTGTTTTGTGCAATTCGTTCCTCGTTTCGCGTGTAGGATGCTCATTTAATGCGTTTTGTTGCGTTAGTTAGTATGTGTACCTTAAGTATTTTAGCGAGGTGATGAGTGTGGCATTACTTTTACGTTTCGTTGTGATAAATCGAGTTGTGCGAGTAAGCGTTTGAGCGTTTCGAGCGAACAAACAATACATATAAAGCACACACAAGTAAAGCATATAAGAACACACAGCATAACATTACTACTAGTAACAGCGTTTGCGATTTAGCGATTTAGTGCGATAAGCGAGTGCGAAGGCGAGAGTGGTTACGGAACAAACAAACACACTCGGTAAATAAAGTAGCATAATTCTCTATCATTCGTGTTGCGTTAGCGTTGAGAGTTTGTGAATATAAAGTGTTTAAACGTGCAGTGGTGCTGTGTGATGAAAATGTATTTAGTATAACATAACCCTTTATTTATATCGAATCTCAGAGTACAAAACGATTACAAATCGAAGCAAGTAGCGAACGGATAACAATCTGAAAAGTCAGGCTGTTACACTCACCCCTACTTTAGGGAATTTCGTTCCGAAATTAAGTAGTAGACGTAACAAAGAGTTGCGGATATTTTGCTTTCATATCACTTTCGAGTCCCCAAGTGAACTCGGCGCCGCGTTTTCCTTCCCAGCGAACCTTCACTATGGGAATGCGAGAGCGTCGAAGTTTCTTGGTCTCTCGATCCATGATCTCTACTGGATTTTCCACAAAGTGCAGAGTCTCGTTTACTTATAAGTCTTCGAGAGGTACGTGAAGATTCTCTTCAGCTAGGCACTACATGAGGTTTGAGACATAGAAAGTCGGATGTACGTTGCTGAGTTCAACCGGTAATTCGAGTCGGTAGGCCACCTTACCAATTCTTTCCAGAATCTTAATGGGAACCACGTATCGTGGCGTTAGTTTCCCTTTCTTGCCGAATCGAATCACCCCCTTCCAAGGTGAAACCTTTGGGAGTACGTGATCACCAACTTTGAACTCTAGGGGCTTGCAGCGTTGATCGGTGTAGCTCTTTTGACGACTTCGAGCTTTCAAGAGATTGTCTCGTATTTGGAGGATCTTGTTTGTCGTTTCTTGTAGAAACTCGGGACCGATGATTTGTGCATCTCCGATCTCATGGCACACAATAGGCGATCGACATTTTCTACCGTATAGTGCCTCAAAGGGTGCTATCTGAATACTAGCGTGATAAATGTTATTGTACGAGAATTCTACTAAAGGTAAATGCGAATCCCAATTACCACCAAAATCTATAACGCATGAACGAAGCATGTCTTCGAGGGTGCGGTTCGTGGCGCTCAGTCTGACCGTCGGTCTGGGGATGGAACGCGGTACTGAGATTGAGAGTCGTACCGAGAGCGGATTGAAATGTCTCCCAGAGACGTGAGGTAAAACGACCATCGTGGTCCGAGATGATGTCACGAGGTGTCTCATGTCGACAAATGACTTCGTCGGTATAGATCCGTGCTAACCGTTCAACCTTAAAGTCTTCTCGTATCGGAATGAAATGAGCAGATTTAGTAAGGCGATCAACGATAACCCAGATGCTATCATGACCAGAAGGCGTTCTAGGGAGTTTCGTAATAAAATCCATAGCTATACTTTCCCATTTCCACATCTGAATTTCGGGTTGTTCGAGTAAACCAGAGGGTCGTTGATGTTCAGCCTTAACTTTCAAGCAAGTTAGGCACTTCGAAACGTACAGAGCGATATCCTTTTTCATGCCCGGCCACCAATACCTGGAACGGAGGTCCTGGTACATCTTGTCGGCACCGGGGTGAATGGAATACCTAGATTTGTGGGCTTCAGTCAGCAATATCTCCCGAAGGTTATTGCGACTAGGAATCCAAATACGGTCGAGATAGTGATAAATACCATTCGATTTAGTCACTAGTTGGGTTTTGGCACCACACTTCATTTCCTCTTTCAAGGTATTCTCAATGAAGCATGCGTGTTGAGCCTCTCAAATTAGGGCTTCCAGGTCATTCTAGGCTTGAACGTTACGAAAACTATACACATAGCTTCGTCGACTGAGAGCATCGGCTACAACGTTTGCCTTGCCTGGATGGTAGCGTATCTCGCAATCATAGTCGTTGAGAAGTTCAACTAATCTGCATTGGTGCATGTTCAGTTCTTTCTGGTTCAAGATATGTTGTATGCTCTTATGGTCGGTGAAGACCGTACACTTGGTACCGTAAAAGATAGTGTCGCCATATCTTTAACTCAAAAACAACTGCACCGAGTTCGAGATCATGGGTAGTGTAGTTCTTCTCATGGACCTTAAGTTATCGAGAAGCATACGCGATAACGTTCTCTCGTTACATAAGGACACAACCAAGACCTAGGTTAGAGGCACGTAGTAAACAACGAAATCGTCATTTCCGTCGGGAAGAGTGAGAACAGGAGCGTTGCAAAGCATATGCTTGAGAGTCTGAAAGGCTTCTTCCTGTTTGGGACCCCAAACAAAAGGCTTGTCCTTATGAGTTAAAGAGGTGAGAGGCACGTCGATTTTGGAAAAGTCGGCGATGAATCGACGGTAATAACCCGCCAATCCAAGGAATGAACGGATTTTGGAGGAAGTTTTCGGCGTGATCCAACTCTTAACTGCTTCAATCTTCGTGGGGTCGACATGAATTCCTTGACTGTTAATGATGTGACCGAGGAATTGAACCTCCTCGAGCCAAAATTCATACTTGGAGAACTTGGCATAGAGGCGATTTCCTTGAAGAAGCTGAAGAACTAAATGAAGATATTGCGCATATTCGGCTCTCGACTTCGAGTAGATAAGGATATCATCGATAAACACTATAACAAAGCGATCCAAGAAGGGTTTGCACACACGGTTCATCAAATCCATGAAGACTGCTGGTGCGTTTATGAGACCAAAAGACATAACCACGAATTCGTAATGGCCATAACGAGTACGGAAAGCGGTTTTCGGAATGTCCTACTCTTGTATACGCAACTGATGATAACCTGAACGTAGATCGATCTTGGAGAAACATGTAGCGCCTTGAAGTTGATCAAATAAGTCGTCGATTCGGGGTAGCGGGTAGCGGTTCTTGATAGTAAGCTTGTTGAGTTCCCTATAGTCGATGCACATTCGGAACGATCCATCCTTCTTTTTCACGAAAAGGACAGGTGCGCCCCAAGGCGATGTGCTAGGGTGTATGAAACCTTTATCAAGTAGTTCCTGAAGTTGGCTAGATAGCTCACGCATTTCGGAGGATGCGAGGCGATAGGGAGCTTTTGCAACAGATGTAGCTCCTATGACTAAGTCAATACGGAAATTGATATCACGTGTAGGGGGTAAACCAGGTAAATCGTCAGGAAAAACATTAGGAAAATCACGAACAACAGGGACGTCTTTCATCATTTTCTTTTCTTCCTCTGCTACTACAATATGGGCCAAGAAGGCGGTGTACTCCTTGCGTAAGTACTTACTCGCTTGGGTACATGACATAAGCTTCAATTCTTTCAAGGATACTTCGCCATAAACACGTAGTTGATCACCGTTTGAAAGAGAAAAACGAATCATCTTTTCGAAACAGACGACTTCGGCACGATTCTCACAAAGAAAATCCATGCCTACTATGACGTCAAAGCTACCTAGTTGCATAGGTATGTGATCGACCGGGAAAACATGATTGTTGAGTTCAAGAGTACAATCACGGAGTACGGAGCTGACTGTGACGGTTCTTCCAGTGGCAATCTCTACGTCGAAGATCGTTGGGAGGTTAGCGCATTTACGTTTTAGAAGATTTTCGAATTCAAACGATACAAAACAGTTATCGGCTCCAGTATCAAATAAGCAAGAAGCATAAATACCGTTAACAAGGAACTTACCATTGACAACATTGTTGTCAGTCTGAGCCTGGCGGACATTGACGTTGAAGGTTCTTCCGCGGGCTGCTTGTTGTGGCTGCTGCTGTGGTTGTTGTTGCTGCGGTGGCGGTTGTTGTTGCGGCTCTTGTTTCACAACACGCTGTGGGCAGACATTTGCAAAGTGGTTCGGGTCACCACAGGTGTAGCAAACACGTGCGTGAACAGCGGGTGTAGGAGCTGCTGGATTGACCTGAGGAGCAAGGGGTTGAGCTGACAGTGCGGGAAGAGCTTGAGGAGCTTGCTGACGAGGGCCTGAGCGGCAGTGAGCTGTGTAGTGCCCATGATGTGTGAAAATGTAACTATTAATTTCGAACAAGTTTTAAAAAGGAATCACTAACTAAACCACACACAATCGGCAAGTGCACTGGTCGTAGTGTAGTGTAGATGGCAAGACCGGATATCAATCCGTGGACACTATATGCAAACTCTAGGTAATGAGCCGTTGTCGAATATAAAGTCAATTTTTAAGTTTGTTTTGATGATTAACTAAGATCCTAATTAATTAAGAAAGTGGCAAACAAGACAAGCAACGTAAAACAAACACAAACTTGGGAGCAAAGTCTAAATCAAATATTCAAACCGAATCCCTAGAATAATGCAACGCTATCTTGACTATGGCAATGGTTAAATATCCTACTCCCTCGATTAACCCCCCGCTAGAGATGTATCAAACGAAAGATAAAGACGAAATGCGAAGTGCTAGAACGAACCAGCTCGACCTATCGATACCAAATCCTACGAGAATCAAGCAATGAAAGTAACTCTACCCCCAAAACTCTCAAAACGCAAAGCAAACCAAACCTTGAAGATTGAAATCCTAGGAAACCTTAACCATGATGCAATAAACGAGCCCGAGCTATCGGTCACCCAATCAACCCACCAATGATTAGCTAATAACCTAGCTCACCTTAATCGTCTTTCGAGTCACAAGATGAGGATGCAAGTTTTAATATATTGATTTTAATTATTAATCGAATTGGTCAATTTCTCAGCTCAATATTCAAACCGAAAACCCTAAGATCAACGATTCAAATTAAACTCTAAGTCTAGGGGATATTTTTATGTGCCTAAACCGCTGAATTCATCAACCAATAATCAATCAAAACACACCAACATGCAATATCAAGATCAATCACAAGGCAAAGTTATGTAAATCGCATAAAATAACCAAAACCACATCAAAACAACGTAACAATCACTAGTTCATCACAACCTAGGTAGTTTATAACGTTTAGCTACTCATATTTATTAAGAACATAACTGAACAAAGTCTGAAAACAAAGGAATTCATAGTTCAAAACAAATTAAATACGAAAAACCAAAGTTTTACGAACCGAATATGCTTCTAACTTGAACCGAACACTTTCGAACCACTTGAATAGCTTCAATTATGCTCCAAAACGTCTTCTGATCGTCCACAGCCGTAGGGTTTCGAATGTGAATGCCTCCCTTAGCTGCCTTCTGTCGTTTTCTGTTGTCTGCCGCCAATGTTTCGAAAGAACAATAATAATCCCCCTTGCTCACGTAAACTTTAGTATGTATATATATTAATTCCTTTAGGGTTTTAATTGTTTAATACCCACTAGTCTGATTCAAGGCCCAAAGAAAGAAAACATTGCCCCTGATGTCACGAATGCATGGCTGGCATCAAGTTATTTTGGCGGCCCACTTCTGATGATGTTTTCGAAATCCTCAAGATGTATATGGAATTTTCTTTGCACGTCCCCAACTCAATTAATATGCAGCCCACCATAATAATATTAATATGTATATATCTCCAATAATAATATAGAGATAGTGGACTTGGCCCACTCACGAAAAATAGTTGCAATTTCACTTCTGTCACTGGCGCCCTGTCCTACTCAACTAGACATGGGCAAAAAAACCGGTTTTTTAACCGAAACCGGTTAATAACCGTAACCGAAACCGGTTTTTAACCGGTACCAAGATAACCGGTTTAGGTTTTTTAATAACCGGCGGTTCCTAACCGGTTTAGTTATTCTTATCAATAACCGGTTTTTAACCGGTTAATTAAAAACCGGTTTTTTAGTGTGTTAATAACCGGTTAACCGGTCGCATTTTCTTGATCTTCAACAGCAGAAAGCACAGCAGCAGCACAGAACAATTGCAGGACCTGGATGTTACCGTTTGAAATGAAAAAAACGGTAATATTACCGTTTTGGACCTGTTTTGATGTGTATAAATAAGATTTCAATGCATATGTATAATCCCACTTCAATTCTAGCTCAAAAACACACTTACAAAATACGTTTCAACTTTCAAATGGCGAGTTCGAGTGGCGATGCTTCGATCGTTGTTGGTTCATCTAGCGAGTTGTTTGTGAAGAAGATCTTGACCACGAATAGGGACCCGAAACTATGGGTGAATTTTGATTTATGCGAGATGTCGAATGGAAAAGAAAAGGCGAGGTGCAAAAATTGCGGGGCATTTCTTGCGGCGTCATCGAACTCTACTTTGAGAGCACATTTGACGTCGCATTGCAAGCCATTAAAAAAAAATCCCGCCAAAGATCAAGCGCAAATATCACGGGGTATGGGTGTTTGGAATTTCAACCCGGAGGCGGTTCGTTTAAGGATGGCTCAATTTGTTATTCAACAATCGTTATCGTTCGATCACTTTGACAATCCGTGCTTGACTAAGTTGATTCAAGAGACGCTTCAACCACGTTATGTTCACGTAAGTCGTTCAACTCTTAGACGCGATTGTTTAAAGATGTGGTCAAAAGCTAAAAAAGAAATGATTTTAGGTTTTGAAAAATTAAACACCGGTATTAATTTAACAACCGACGTATGGTCGGCTCCATTTGGTTTACCGGATTCTTACATTTGTGTTACCGCGCATTGGATCGATCCCAATTCGTGGAACATGATGAAACGTACAATCGCGTTCGATATATTTGGTTATCCACACACGGGGGGAAATATATTTCATGTCTTAGACGATGTTATCAAAACTTATAAATTAGAAAATAAAATAGTTTCTATTGCTTTTGATAATGCGTCGAACAACACAACCACGGTGCAAATGTTAAAAATAAAATACAATCCGATTTGCGATGGAGAATTTTATCATAGCCGATGTGTTGCGCACATCATTAACTTGGTTGTGCAAGACAGGCTAAATGTTGAGTCTGTTAAAGAAGTTAAAGAAACTTTTAAAGATATGTTACGTGACGTTTTTCAAGGTAGTCGAAAAAGATATGCGGATTATAGAAAATGGTGTAAAGCTTTAAATAAGAAATGCTATAGCGCACATTTTGACATGGTCGTCCGTTGGAACTCTACGTGGAAAATGTTTGATAGCGCGATAATGCAAAAAGAAACCTTAAAATCTTTCCACGATAGTCTTGCAACGTCCGGGTTGGTGGAACCATTTGATGACGATGGTTGGAAGTGTATTGAAACGTTAACACAATTACTTGAAGTTTTTAGAACCGCGACAAAGATTTTATCGGGAGTTTATTATCCCACTAGTTCTTTGGTGCTTAAACAACTATTTTTGATGTGTCAAAAAGTAAACGACTTTGAATTCCAAGGTGACATTTACGATCATATGATTGTTCCAATGAGAGAAAAGTTTAAAAAATATTTTCAAGAAATGCCACGGGTTTTTACATGTGCCGCCGCCTTGAACCCGACTATAAATATTGCGGGTGTTGAGATGATGATTTCGGATATTTGTTCGGATTTGGAGTTAAATGATGCCGACCCACATTTTACAAGAAATGCACTAAAACGTTTTGACGTTTCTTTAAACAATCTTTTTGATCATTACTTTCAAAGATATGGTAACGTGTCATCGTTACACCAACAAATGGCGGAGAGCTCGAAGGCGTCGAGAAAAGATGCGGACTTAAATTTCTATAATTCGTTAAGAAATGAAAATAGTAAACGTTCTCGAGGTGATGCATCAAATAGTGAACTCGGGAGGTATAAATATACCGATTTTTTAGCAACCTTGTCACCTGACGAGTTTCACAACTTTGATGTTTTGGCTTGGTGGAAAATACAAGAACCGCATTATCCCGTTTTAGCCGCCATGGCACGTGATCTACTAAGCTCCCAAGCTTCTACGGTAGGTTCGGAGTCGGTTTTTTCTCTTAGTGGAAGGGTACTATCTATTCGACGAACAAGACTTACACCGGAGGCGATGGAAATGTGCATTTGTTTGAAGGATTACTTGGATGGCGTGGAACGTATACAACATATTTCAAGTCTTGAGGGCGAGCTTGAGGTGGAAGAACAATTACATGATGTTGAAGTTTTTCAAGGACGGGCGCAACCACTTTCCGATGACGAACTCATGTACGATGAATCCATACGCTCTACTAGCCCCCGAAGCGACTAAACGAAGAAATGACGAAACAAAACTACGAGACGACAACTTCATTCTAGACTAGTTAAGAAAATTGTATTGGATATTTTCATGTTTATTAATGTAATGTTACTTGATCTACTAATATAATTATAAAAAAAAACGTATTTTATTTGGTTTATTTGTGTGTTTAAACATTTTTATAAATTTTGCAGCTTTTTTTTAATTCTGCAGGTTTTTTTTAAATCTGCAGGTTTTTTTTAATTCTGCAACAATTTCTGCAGTTTTTTTTAATTCTGCAACAATTTCTGTAGTTTTTTTTATATTCTGCAGCAATTTTTTTAAAGTTTCTGCAGTTTTTTAAAAGTTGCTGCATGTTTGAACAATAACCGGAATAACCGGTTTTTTTTAACCGGTTTACATGTTAACCGGTTTATTATAACCGGTCGGTTATTAACGGTTAATGATGTTCAGCTTGAATAACCGGTTATTAACCGGTCGGTTATTAACCGTCACCGGTTTTTTTTTTCTTGGCCCATTAACAGCAAAAATCGGTTAACCGGTTTCGGTTAAGAAATTAACCGAAATGTGCATGTCTATACTCAACTGGCTAGTTATTTTCATTTTACTCGTTTTTGCTCCATTTGCACCAGGGCCTAGCAAAACACAAAATAATATAAAATAACACTAAAACTAAATAAAAACTATACAAAAATAATACACTTTACACGGGGAAAATATGTACATTTTTCCACACATCAAATATCCCCACACTTAAACCTTTTTCGTCCCTGAAAAAGACTTATGCAAACGGAATCAGAATCAAATTAATGTTCGGGTACAAAAGCTAGTTTACTTTATTAAAATTAAAACCCGTGATAACCGCGATTGCAAGTATTTTGATCCTCTTAAACCCAAACCCTGTTCCAAGCCCTTATCATGTAGATTTAATTCAGGTTCGGTCAACCTACCTAGGGTCTCACGCTAGAAGCTACGGTCCACCTAATCCCGCCTCAAGCTTATAGAACAAAAGGAACGATCACTAGACCAATTCCCAACCGTCTTATATCAAAACCAAGAGAATTTAAAATCAAATTTTTTTCATCATTTTTTTTTTCTTTTCATTCTTCTCTTTTTTCCTTTTTTTTAATGAGCGTATACGTTGCTTTCCCTAACCCAGAGGCATTCCGGCTGTAGAGTCGCTATCCCCAACTCGGATTACTTAGGCTTCGGTACTTTTTATTTGCATGTTCGATTTCACACATCCTAGAGGTATTCCGGTTGTAGAGTCGCTATCCCCAACCAAGATTACATAGGCCTGCGCTACTTTCATTCAGTTTCTAGCTCATTTTTTTCTATTTTTTCCATGATTAAAAATTCTAACGGTTTTAACTTATAACGGCATTCCTTATACTCTTATTGGCGGTTTCAATTTCTCATATTCCCTAGATGAGAACCCACTAGTAAATCAACAATTAGGTATATTTAGCTCAAAGGAACCTAAAACCGGGCCGAGCCTACTCACACATCCCAAATTAGGCACGGGCTTAATTTATTAATTCTCATATTATTATTATTTGAAACCCGAATAAAAACTGATTTTTCTATCATTTTCCGTTTTTATTTTGCAAACATCTAAAACAGGAACATTTTCTGATTTTTTCAAATTTTTTTTTGATTTTTAATTTTTTTTATTTTTTGACTCAAATCTACCTAAAAAGACGCAGTCTCCCATCCCCACACTTAAAATTTACATTGTCCCCAATGTCGGATGAAAGACAACTAAAAATAAATAAGAAATAAAAAAAAGATAACGAATTGGAAAGGACTTAGCGGGTTAGGTTAAAAATCAGTGCCAGCTGCGTGCGTCTTCAATCCGAACTCGTACACGATCGTATAGCATTTCCTTCGCGATCGTATCCAAAACTGATATACCGGGGCTGCCCTTTACAATATGGTATAAGCTCAAAATCGCCGTCCAAATGGAGATTGAGTACGAACGGGTCAATCAAACCTGCACACATAATACACAAACAAACCCAAGCGTAAAACTGACTCGACGACAAAACAAACTCAAACCAACTAATTTAGACTCATGTACACAAAAGATAAACATAAAATAAATACTACTAAAAAACATACAAACTCTACAACTCGGACGAACATCCGAGTACGCAACCCAAACACTCACGTGCTAACCAGCGGGAGGTGTAGTACCTCCTCCTCTCTCTCCTCAACTGGTCCCTCGACAAAATGCTTTAAGCGATGACCATTGACCTTAAACCTCTGACCGTCCTCATTCTCAACCTCTACCGTTCCGTATGGAAAAACCTGCGCAACCACATACGGACCAACCCAACGCGACCTAAGCTTTCCCGGGAACATCTTCAACCGGGAATTAAATAGCAACACCTTCTCCCCACACTTGAACTCTTTCACCTGTTTCAAGTGTCTGTCGTGCAACGCCTTAGTGCGTTCTTTATATGCCCATGACTTTTCATACGCCTCATCGCGCATCTCCTCTAACTCGTGAATCTGAAGAAACCGGTTCTTACCCGCAGCTGGCAAGTCAAGATTGACTGCCTTCAGTGCCCAGTATGCACGATGCTCTAGTTCTACCGGTAAATGACACGCTTTCCCATAAACCAACCTAAAGGGCGTGGTCCCAATAGGCGTCCTATACGCAGTACGGAAAGCCCATAGAGCGTCATCCAACTTCTCGGACCAATCAATACGACTGTTTTCGACAGTTTTCTCCAGAATTCGCTTAATTCCCCTGTTCGAATTTTCCACCTGCCCACTCGTTTGTGGATGATAGGCCGTCGAAAACCGATGGGTGACCCCATAGCGTTTCAATATCCAGGCCTTAGGTGTTCCGAACCTAGCGAATAACTTCTTCAAAAACCTCACAACAACCCTCGCGTCATTTGTAGGCAAAGCTTGCGCCTCCACCCACTTTGAAACATAGTCGACCACGACTAGGATGTATCGATTCCCACGAGACATGGGAAATAGACCCATAAAATCAATGCCCCATATGTCAAAGATCTCAACCACCTGAATGGGGTTCTGAGGCATCTCATTTTGGGATGAGATATTGCCCGTCCGCTGACAGGCATCACAGCTACGCACGAACTCATGTGCATCTTTAAAGATGGTCGGCCAGTAGAATCCTGCGTCAAACACCCGTTTGGCGGTGTAACTCGCTCCGTAATGGCCACCAGTCGGTCCCTCGTGACAGTGTCGTAGTATACTCCGTGACTCCGCTCCAAACACACATCTCCTCACAACCTGGTCCGCACCAATCCTAAACAAGTATGGATCCTCCCAAATGTAGTGCTTGACATCCGCAAAGAATTTCTTCTTTTGCTGATACGTCATGCCATCCACAAGGTCACCAGTGGACAAGTAATTCGCAAGATCGGCGAACCAGGGAAAACCTTCCTCGTGGGCTTTCATAAACATCAAAATCTCATGGGTAAAGTCATCCCCTATCCTCTCCTTCCGAGTCCTCTCTAACTCGGGGTTCTCTAATCGGGACAGATGATCCGCAGCAACATTCTCAGCCCCTTTCTTGTCCCTAATCTCTAGATCAAACTCTTGAAGCAGCAAAATCCATCGAATAAGCCTCGGCTTCGCATCCTTCTTCGCAAACAAGTACCGAAGGGCCGCATGATCCGTGAAAATGATGGTCTTAGAAAGCACTAAATAAGAACGGAATTTATCACACGCGAACACAACGGCTAACAACTCCTTCTCCGTCGTCGTGTAGTTCTCTTGGGCGTCGTCTAGGGTTTTGCTCGTGTAGTAGATGGGATGGAAGTGTTTCTCCCTACGCTGTCCCAACACAGCCCCAACTGCGAAGTGGCTCGCATCGCACATAATCTCGAATGGAAGGCTCCAATCAGGAGCAATCAGAATAGGAGCACTCACTAAATTCTCCTTAATGAACTCAAAGGCCCTCAAACACTCTTCGTCGAACACGAACGGCCTATCCTTCTCTAACAGCTGGGTCATCGGGCAAGCAATATTTGAAAAGTCGCGGATGAAATGGCGGTAGAATCCCGCATGACCCAAGAAGCTCCTAATTGATTTCACAGAAGTAGGCGGCGAGAGCTTAGAAATAACATCAACTTTGGCTTGATCAACCTCAAGCCCCGCCTGTGAAATCTTGTGCCCTAACACAATCCCCTCTCGAACCATGAAATGACACTTTTCCCAGTTAAGCATCAGGTTTGTCTCCTCACATCGAGTAAGCAGACGCTCGAGATTACGCAGACAGTGATCGAAGGAACTCCCAAACACAGAAAAATCATCCATGAACACCTCCATGGAGTCCTCGATCAACTCATGAAAGATCGCCACCATACAGCGCTGAAATGTGGCTGGAGCGTTACATAACCCAAATGGCATGCGTCGATACGCGAAGGTGCCGAAGGGGCATGTAAATGTGGTCTTTTCCTGATCCTCTGGTGCAATAGGGATCTGGAAATAACCTGAGAATCCATCAAGAAAGCAATAGAACTGCTGTCCTGACAGTCGTTCCAGCATCTGATCAATAAACGGCAAAGGAAAGTGATCCTTGCGCGTGGCATCATTGAGTCTGCGATAATCTATGCAAACTCGCCAGCCGGTGACGGTCCGGGTGGGTATCAACTCATTCTTGTCGTTGACGACCAATGTCATACCCCCTTCTTGGGGAACACCTGGACGGGACTCACCCATGCAGAGTCCAAAATAGGGTAAATCAGTCCTGCATCCAGCAACTTAATCTCCTCTTTCTTCACAACGTCCTGCATATTAGGGTTTAGCCTTCTCTGATGCTGAACCACCGGCTTGAACTCCTCTTCCATCAAGATTTTGTGCGTGCAAAACGAAGGGTTAATACCCTTGATATCCATCAGCTTCCACGCAATCGCCTGCCTATGGTTTCTCAGGACACTCATCAGCTTCTTCTTCTCCTCCTCCGTCAATCCAGCAGAAATGATGACGGGTAACTGAGATCCCTCACCCAAAAATGCGTACTCCAGATGAGACGGCAACTCCTTCAACTCTAGGGGTGGGGGTACCTCAACAGACGGCCTCTCCTTCGGAATCTCCTCTTCCTTGATGACCTCAAACACGTCGAATCTAGGGGAAGGCTCGGTAGCCTGTGACAGAGGGTCCTGTTCAACATCCAACTCAGTGACCCCACTCCCCTGATCATCCACACTCACAACCTGCGTATCAGACGTATCTCTCCCGCAAATCTCGCTGAGGAGGCTACCCACATGTGACATAAGAGTATCGATAAAGTATAGAGTGTCATCATGCTGTTGGGTATGCCTCATAGAATGTTGGATATCAAAAGTGACCTCATCCTGATCCACACGAAGAGTCAACTTGCCATCATATACATCAATGACTGCTTGTGCAGTGGCAAGGAATGGACGGCCTAAGATCAGTGGGACCTCAGAGTCCTCATCCATGTCGAGAATGACAAAGTCAACTGGAAATATGAACTTGTCGACTTTCACCAACATGTTCTCCACAATGCCCCTCAGATACTTCACTGATCGATCGGCGAGCTGAATACTCATGCGCGTAGGGGAAGGCTCTCCTAGGTCAAGCTTAGAGAATATGGAATAGGGCATGAGATTTATGCTAGCACCTAGGTCAGCAAGCGCATTGCTGATAGTAAGATTCCCAATCAGACATGGGATGGTAAAGCTACCAGGATCAGTCATTTTCTTTGGCAGTTTGTTCTGCAAGACAGCAGAACACTCCTCACTCAGGGTGACAGTCAAAAGATCCTCTAATTTCTTCTTATTCGTAAGAAGATCCTTCAAAAACTTCGCATACTTCGGCATCTTCGCCAAAGCCTCGACGAACGGGATGTTCACATGCAGCTTCTTCAGCATCTCCATGAAACGACCATACTGCTCTGCGTCCTTGCCATTCACTAACCTACTAGGGTAAGGGGGTGTCGGCTTATACACCCTCATCGGTTCCTTCTCTGCCTCCTTCTTCTCTCCTGAAGACCCGCTGGACTGCGCTGTACTTGCTGGGTGTAGCCTAGGGTGCACTTTGCCAGCCGGTGTCTCCATCTCAATCTCCTCGTCGACCGGTTCCTCATCCACTACTGGTTCGACCTCAACAGCTCCTCGTCCGCTCCTAGTGGTAACAGCCTTTGCAGTGGCATTTGGATTCAGCGTGGTGTTACTAGGAAGATTACCTTGAGGTCTCTGACTCAACTTCTCTGACATCGCACCTACAGTCCTCTCAAGGTTTTGGAAAGCTGTGTTCTGACTCTTCATGAAAGCCTCATGCTCCAAGAACCTCGTTTGGTTCTCCTAATGCCGTGTCTCCTCTCTGGTCATGAACTGAGTCAGTAACTGTGTCTGCTTGACCAGGGTCTCTTGATTCAGCTTCATCGTCTCCTGGTTCTCCCTCAGGATCTCCTCTAACGTGGGGTTTTTATCCCCACCACTCAATCCTGTACCTGCGTCCTGGAACAGGTTCTGACGCAGTTGAAACCCGGGCGGGTTGCTGTTCTTCCAACTGAAGTTCGGGTGGTTCCTCCAACCGGAATTGTAGTTATTTTCGAAGTTATTTTGATTCTGGTTACCCACATACTCTACCTTCTCCTCAAAGTCCTCAGGAGCTATGGGACAAGCAGCCGTGTCGTGCCTCCACGTGCAGATCTCACATAGTTGTTCCTTCTTCGCTTGAACATCCCTCAGCTTCTTCGCCAATTGGTCAATTTGAGCCTGCATAGCGGTGATAGAATCGACCTTGTGTACGCCTCTCTGTGCTGAATTTGTTTCTCTAGAATCAGGGAACTCATAACTGCTCATCGCGATGTCCTCAAACATATCCGAGCACTCCTCTGGTGTCTTGGCGGTCATCAGATTGCCACCAGCAGTGGTGTTCAGCATATTCCTCATAGCGGGCGTCACTCCATAATAAAACTTTTCAACTAAAACCCAATCTTCGAATCCGTGATGAGGACACTTGAGTATCAGCTCCTTGAAACGCTCCCATGTCTCGTAAAAAGACTCCCCCTCCTTTTGGCGAAACTCTTGAATCATGCTCCTCAAACGAGCAGTTTTGGAAGGAGGAAAGTACTTGCCTAAGAACTTGTCTTTCATCCCGGCCCAAGTGGTGATGGATCCCGCAGGAAGGGATTCCAACCAAGCATGAGCACGGTCATCAAGCGAGAATGGAAATAGACGCAGCTTGCAGGCATCTTCGGTGACGCCCTGCTCCTGAAACGTATCGCAGATAGCTGAAAAGCAAGAGAGATGGACATTCGGGTCCTCAGAAGGTAATCCATGGAACTGGATGGTTTTCGTAACCATCGTGATGATCTGAGGTGGAATCTGCCAGCGATTAACTCCGATAGCGGGTAGGGTAATGCTGGATCGAGCATTGGCCGCGTTCGGCCGGGCGTAGTCTGTGACGACTCTCCTAACTGGGGCCTCATTGTCACCCATAGTGAAAGCAGAAGATGGAATGTGTACCTGACTAGCTCGGAAGGTGTGAAGGCGCTCGTGGAAATCTCGTTCGGGCTCAAACGAAGCAACAAACAAAGGTGGCCCCTATGAACGAGTATGGGGCATACAACGATAAGATTACTTAACTAAATACTAAATCAAATCTAACCCTAAAGGCACAAATTGCAAGCAAAAGGCACCTAAAGGCAATGGAAATCTACGAAAGCAAGTAAACAACTAAATAGACGACTTGGGTCGTTCTCTAAAGTGCCAGTGTCCCCGGAAACGGTGCCAAAAACTTGATGTGTGAAAATGTAACTATTAATTTCGAACAAGTTTTAAAAAGGAATCGCTAACTAAATCACACACAATCGGCAAGTGCACCGGTCGCAGTGTAGTGTAGATGGCAAGACCGGATATCAATCCGTGGACACTATATGCAAACTCTAGGTAATGAACCGTTGTCGAATATAAAGTCAATTTTTAAGTTTGTTTTGATGATTAACTAAGATCCTAATTAATTAAGAAAGTGGCAAACAAGACAAGCAACGTAAAACAAACACAAACTTGGGAGCAAAGTCTAAATCAAATATGATGAGAAAAGACTACCTAGGTAACGAATCCCTAGAATCATGCAACGCTATCTTGACTATGGCAATGGTTAAATATCCTACTCCCTCGATTAACCCCCCGCTAGAGATGTATCAAACGAAAGATAAAGACGAAATGCGAAGCGCTAGAACGAACCGGCTCGACCTATCGATACCAAATCCTATGAGAATCAAGCAATGAAAGTAACTCTACCCCCAAAACTCTCAAAACGCAAACCAAACCAAACCAAACCTTGAAGATTGAAATCCTAGGAAACCTTAACCACGATGCAATAAACGAGCCCGAGCTATCGGTCACCCAATCAACCCACCAATGATTAGCTAATAACCTAGCTCACCTTAATCGTCTTTCGAGTCACAAGATGAGGATGCAAGTTTTAGTATATTGATTTTAATTATTAATCGAATTGGTCAATTTCTCAACTCAATATTCAAACCGAAAACCCTAAGATCAACGATTCAAATTAAACTCTAAGTCTAGGGGATATTTCTATGTGCCTAAACCGCTGAATTCATCAACCAATAATCAATCAAAACACACCAACATGCAATATCAAGATCAATCACAAGGCAAAGTTATGTAAATCGTATAAAATAACCAAAACCACGTCAAAACAACGTAACAATCACTAGTTCATCACAACCTAGGTAGTTTATAACGTTTAGCTACTCATATTTATTAAGAACATAATTGAACAAAGTCTGAAAACAAAGGAATTCATAGTTCAAAACAAATTAAATACGAAAAACCAAAGTGTTACGAACCGAATATGCTTCTAACTTGAACCGAACACTTTCGAACCACTTGAACAGCTTCAATTATGCTCCAAAACGTCTTCTGATCGTCCACAGCCGTAGGGTTTCGAATGTGAATGCCTCCCTTAGCTGCCTTCTGTCGTTTTCTGTTGCCTGCCGCCAATGTTTCGAAAGAACAATAATAATCCCCATTGCTCACGTAAACTTTAGTATGTATATATATTAATTCCTTTAGGGTTTTAATTGTTTAATACCCACTAATCTGATTCAAGGCCCAAAGAAAGAAAACATTGCCCCTGATGTCACGAATGCATGGCTGGCATCAAGTTATTTTGGCGGCCCACTTCTGATGATGTTTTCGAAATCCTCAAGATGTATATGGAATTTTCTTTGCACGTCCCCAACTCAATTAATATGCAGCCCACCATAATAATATTAATATGTATATATCTCCAATAATAATATAGAGATAGTGGACTTGGCCCACTCACGAAAAATGGTTGCAATTTCACTTCTGTCACTGGCGCCCTGTCCTACTCAACTGGCTAGTTATTTCTATTTTACTCGTTTTTGCTCCATTTACACCAGGACTTAGCAAAACACAAAATAATATAAAATAACACTAAAACTAAATAAAAACTATACAAAAATAATACACTTTACACGGGGAAAATATGTACATTTTTCCACACATCAGCCCATAAAGGTTGTAATTGACACAGAAACAGTAATTTGTTCCCACTGGATGATGATAAGTGCAAGTAGGGCACAATGGGTGAGTACCAGTATATGCACGCTTAGAAGGCGGTGCGTTGGTAGTAGCAACTTGACGATTCTGGGTGTTGGGCGGTGTTGTGACTACCGCGTTGTTCTTGCTGGCGTTTCTTCGCTTGCGATTCTGGCGACTAGACTTTGAAGCTTGAGATGCTGCAGTGTCGGTGTTAGGAGTTGCAGTAGCTTGGTTGAGACTCTTGGTTGGGGTTTTGAAAGCACCAGCCAAGACTTGCTTGTCGTTGATCTCGGCTGCAAGCTGATAAATTTCCTCAATCGTTGCAAGTCTCGCTGCTTGAACAAAATCCGCTACACAATCGGGGAGAGCGCGAATATACTTCTTGATGGACTTCTCGGGAGTGTCCACTTGACTGGGAGAGATAATGCTCAACTATTTGAAATGAGCGGTGAGACCAACGTTATCACCTCCATCTTGCTTGATGTTCTAGAATTCGTTCTCCAGCTTCTGGACTTCGTGGGGAGGACAAAATTCCTTCATCATGAGCTCCCTGAGCTCCTCCCATGAGAGACCATAAGCTGCATCATTTTCGCGCCTGTTGCGCTCGGCGGTCCACCAATCAAGTGCCCTTGACTGAAAGACTCCAGTGGCGTTCACAATGCGGAGATTCTCAGGACATCCGTTTTGCCTGAAGGTAACTTCGATCGCATCGAACCATTGAAACATCACACTGGGTCCATCTTCACCAGTAAAGTTCATAGGACCACATGCTTTAAACTGCTTGAAGCTGAATGGAGCTTTCGGCGCGTCATTCTTGGAATCCACAGAGGAAGTACTGCTGGCAGCATTGATTTCACTGATGATTTGCGGGATCACCTTGGCCAAATGAGAGGCGGTTCGTTTGTCAGCATTGTTCCTCTGAACAGTTCGGCGAGTATGAGAGCCAAAGGAAGACATTGTCAAGTGTGAGTTCTGCAGCAGATGTCATCCCAAGGGATTAGATGAGATTCGATTATATTAGGTTATGTTGAAAAGTTTAGCGTTTCATACAGCATACTTTATTATTATCATTATTATTCAGGTAAAGCTCAGTAACACGTCGGCAATATTCACGTATACACATAATTCACGTAAGCACGTATACACATAAGCACGTATGAGCACATAATTCATGTAAACACATATTGTTAGTGCATACGTCTGTCGACTTCGTCTTATATCGAGTCTTGCATTGTTGAAGGTACGAAGATCGAGAAATCTGTCAGAAAGTTAATTCCGCTTGAACTAGCTAATTCCGCTTGAAGAAGACATCTGGTAATTCCGTTCGGAATTAGCTTATAATTCCGTTTGTATTGTAATTCCGCTTGAATGTATTTTCGTTTGAGGATGTTTGAAGCGGAATTAGATTGGCTATATATAGATGTCAGTCCGTGTCATTTGAAACGGAATTAGGAAGGTTGTTTCCGACGGCGAAGCTCTGTCGAAGTGTCTACTGATCTGTAATTGTGTCAGATTCAATTTTAACGACAGTTATAAGTGTATATCTTGCTGAATCACACACAATATGTCTGTTTCCGCCTTTCATATTGTGTAGAACGCCTCTGATTGACTCGTTTCAGGTCCGTACACGATCCTACAAGTGGTATCAGAGCTCAGGAGGAGGAGTTCTGCCAATTTCAGCTTGAATTAATCTTATTTTCTCGCTTCTACATCTTATTTTCTCAATTGAACAAGTTTTAACGGTCAAAATGATCTGAATTTCACATATCATAAGCGAAACAGTGTTTTAACAAAGCCTTGATAGATTTGGACCTTAATTTGATCTAAAACTGATAAAAATGTAATTCCGTTTGAAATTTTGTTCGAAAATGATGACATCACCTAATTCCATTTGAAATTGTACACTAATTTCGCACGGAATCACAATTTGCTCTTAATTTCGCTTGAATATACTTCTAATTCCGCACGGAATTAGAATTTCTTTTGAATAATTTCGTTTCAAACCTAATTTCGTGTGAAACTGAGTAATTCCACACGGAATTACCTGATTTCGTTTGAAAGTCACTAATTTCGTTTGAAGTTGTCTGGTGCAGGTAATTTCGCTTGAAGTTTAATTTCGCTTGAAGTGATACCGTTTGAAACATTAATTTCGTTTGAAAAGTGTTTGTCTTGATAACCGTGTTATCGAATCATGGAGGAAGAATTCTACAACGCATTTGCCACATCTCCGACTACTCCGGCTACCATTGCTCAAAACTTGAACTCGGAAAATGAAACTGGAACGTTGCAAAAACCCCCGAAACTTATTGGAATTGAAGAGTACCATGGCTGGAAAAATCGTTTTGAGAATTGGGTTCAGGCAAATCATCTAAGAGCTTGGGAAAGCATTGAAACAAAATATGTTAGACCACAGACCGCTTTGAATGTTGATAAAATTATCTCAGAATTTTCAGACAAAGAGAGAGATAGTTATAAAGGAGAGAAAATGATGATTAGTCTTTTACAACAAGCTATCAAAGAGGACATTTTTGTTTTACTTCCGCATGATGGTAGTGCTTTCTCAATATGGGAGGCACTTGAGAAGAAATTTGAAGGAAGTGCGGAAATGATCAATAGCAAAAAATCATTATTGAAGAAAGAATTTGAATTGTTTACAAGTATGCCAGGTGAATCTACAAAGACTCTCATTGAGAGATATTGTCATCTTGTGCGTACTATGTCTCAGTTGAAAATTACTAAAACTCCAGCAGAATGGGTTGAAAAGTTAGCTGATGCTTTACCTCATAAAGAATGGGGTACATATCTCATGATTTTAAAGAATACAGGAGAGTTTAGTAGATTGTCAATTGGACAGTTTATTGAAAAGCTTGAGGGACAGGATCTTGAACAGCAAAAGATTGCCAGAATGAACAGCTCAAGCAATCAACAAGACATCAAATTGTACTATAAAGGAAATGTTCAAACTGTTGAAGCAAGTCCAAAGATCCAAACTGCTTTTAGTGCAGGAAATTCATCTGGATCAGTCAGTCAAAGTTCAATCAACACTAGTGGATTTTCAAATGTCAATCCTCCAAGTGTTCAAAGTTCAAATGTTGGTAATGGACATATGATTCAGTGCAATGTTGCATTGCATCTTCAAAATGGTCAGAATTTTTCTGAAGAAGTTGTTAAAAGTAATATGGCATTACTGGTTACTGCTTTGGAATCGTATGAAGGATTGATTGCTGGAAGAATTGGTAATCCTATGCTAACCAAGGAAGATTATGACCAGATTGATGCAGAGGAATTGGAGCTTATGGATATTAAATGGTGTTTAGCAAGTGTTCTGAGGAGAGCTGAGAAATTCAAAATGATTACAGGAAGAAATGATTTTTTGGATGCTCATGTTTCAACTTTGGGTTTTGATAAATCTAAAGTTACTTGTTTTCGATGCAAGGAGAAAGGCCATTTCAAGAGAGAATGCAAAAATCAGGAAGCTAGTAGAGCAAAGAATCCTTTTGGAAAAGATGATTACTATCGAAAAGTCATATATCAACAGGTTGCTCATCAATCGCATCAACAAAAGGAACCAAAAACTGCGCATGCCAGAATGATCGAAGACGCAAATAAGAAAGCTTATTATGGTATCATTGATCAAGATGATGAGAAAATGGCTCAAGGTTTTAGCTGGGATAGATATGTGGATGAGAATTTGGAGTTTAAAGCTTTCATTGCTCAAATTGTTCAAAAGCCAGAATTGATGAAAGAATGGGTTGTAGTGTTAACTGATGAAGATAAAAGTCAAGATGAAGAATCTGTTTCTTATGAAAATAGTTCAACAAATACCAGTGATGATGATGAAGAAATTGAATAGATAAACATTGGAAAAACTCATTTATCTTCTGACAGTTTTGAATTTTATTTTGCAAACAAATTGAAGAAACTTAAAGAGAGAAAAGCTGCAAAAGAAATGAAAGAAGTTAAGGTTGTTGAGAAGATAGTTGAAGTGGAAAAAGTAGTTGAAGTCGAGAAGATTATGGAGATTGAAAAGATTGTTGAAGTCACAAAACCTTGTCTTACATGTTTGGAACCTTGCAAACAATGTGAAGATAAAGATAAAAGGTTTAGTGAGCTTGAAAAGTTGAAAGAGAAGTTGTTGTTTGATGTTAAGAATGTGAAAGAGTCGTACGATGTATTGAACAAAACTGTGAATAGTTTGCAGAAGACAAACTCTGAAAGAGAAGATGCTTTGACAATGATGAATGCAACAATGATGTCCAAGCAAAAAGAGATCAATTACTACATTGAAGAGTGTGCTAAGTTGAAGCAGGAGTTGGAAATTGAAAAAGTTGAAAATGAAAGAATCAGAAGATTATTAAAAAGTTATTCAAGTTCTGATTACTTAATTGACAGAATTTATCCAACTGTTGCAGGTTTTGAAGTGTTTGACGACAAGAAGCCAAAGAAAAAGGATACTGGTAAGAAACAGAGTGTCAGTTATAACAAGTGTCTGCCTCCAATTTGGGAAGGGTATTCGTCTAGAAAACCGAATGAGGAACAAGTAAAAAAGGCAGTCAATATAAAGTTGGAGTCCGAGATAACCAATGTATTACCAGACAATATTGACATCACATTCACAGTGTATGACATAGATCATGAGTCTGAGTTAATAAAAAGAATGGTCGATCAGGTGTTAGATAAGGATGAGGAGTCTGAGTCAATGTCCGAGTCCAGGAGTTCGAGTTCGTCTATCAGGAGTTCAAAATCGTCGGGAAAACGGGTGTATAGTAAAGAATTTTTGTTGTCAAAATCCAATTTGAATGACGAAACATTTGAAGTTGCATATACTTTGAATGATTCAGACAAATTATTTTTTGATAAAGAGTTTCCAATAAGAGGTGTTAAAACTGAAATGATCAAAAAGGTTTTCAAACTAACAGAAATTAATATTTCTGAAATAAAAGATGTAAATCTTTCTGAAAAACTAAGACCTTACACCTCAAGAATAAAACAAAAATTAAACAAGAAAATGGGTTACATTTCTGGTTTAGGTTATCAAAAGAAACCAAACCACAACGGTAATTTCAAAAAGAAAGGCTTAGGATTTATTCCACCTGAAAATTATAAAAATGAGAAAATTTCTAAAATTACAAAATTTGTTTCAGGTACATATGCTGAGGATGAAAAGAAGAGCTCATTCTGGAGACAGTCAAATCAAGAATTTCTTGCTGAAAAGAAGAAAAATGAAGCTCAGAGAAAAGAAACGAGAACCTGTTACAGATGTCAAGAAGTTGGTCACATCGCCTGGAATTGCCCAAAGACAACCAACACAAAACAGGGAGTCTCGAAAAAACTCAAAGAGATAGTTGTTGATAAAATCGAACCACTAATTGAAAGGTTTAAAGTGTTTAAAATTTCAAAATATGAAGTTGGTGAGTGTTCGAAAAGGTTTTACAAACGAAGGGGAAATCTTGACAACCAAGCTTGGGTTGTTAAGAAATCAGATGTAAAACATGGCGATGAATCTGATTCCACAAAATCAGAGGAGCCACAAGTTGAGGTAAGAGATGAGAAATCAGTTCCGCTAATGGATGATGTTAATTTTCCACCATTGCGGGCTGAAAATTTTAAGCAAAAAGTTGGAAAGGTTGAGATCTCGAATCAATTCTATTCTGAGAAGAAAGAATTTGATGTCAAAAAAGTTTTTAATGGAAATGTGAAAAAGATTTTTGGAAAGATGGTCGATGGAAAAGTAAAAGGGGTAAAAGAGTTTTATAAAACAAAGAAGGCAACCTTTTACCCAAGTGCAGATGAGGAGAAAACATCCAAGTTTGGTGAAGCTTGGATGTCCGTTTTTCATAAGTAAGAAGTTTGACTTGCCGGAGCTCCCAGGTTGGTAAGAGTGGAGCAGGAATCGGCACATTTCTTGAGAAATTCACTTTTGTGATATTTCGTCTTACAAGTGGTAAATCAGGGACATTAAGTTGTACTTGATTTTCTACAAGTGTTGTTTGGTGATTGAATTTTTAAAATTGTCATTTTCCTACATGTGGTTGAAGAAAACAAAGTGATGAATTGATCCCTGTACTTACAAGTGGTTTTATAAAATCAAACTTATTTTCCGGAAAAAACCATTTGATTAAAACAAACTTAAGTGTTTTGAAATCACAATGGGAAAATAGTTTGTTGTGAGGGGGAGTTCTGATTGTTTATGCCAAGTGGATGGCGAATTGAAGTGATTCGATATCAGTTGTCATTCTAATTGTACAGTTTGTTTTCAAATTTCTTTTAAATGTGTTTATATTTTAGGGGGTGTAAGAATTTTCTGAAAATCCAAAAAACATTAGAAAATTTGAAAAAGACAAAAACATGATAAAATGCAAAATGAGTTTTGGTGTCGAAAAGAGGAAATGATAGTACATCAGTGGACAGTTACAGTATGCTAAAGAAATGTAATGTTTAAATAGCGTTAAACGGTCTCACTGATGATATGCCGATAGGTTTTTACACATTTAGTAAGCTTTTTCGGGATATAAACTTAAATTCAAACTTGCTTATTTCGTGGGGAACACTACTTGGATATATAGGTAACCCCTGAAATTTCGTTTGAAGGATCCCTCTTTCTGAGATACTAGGTCTTTATACTCAGTGATATATGGGGTATTATCCCGGGACTTCTGATTTTGCGGAAGCAATGGCCTAGTCCCCGGAGAATACTTTACGCTTGCTTGAAATATAGCCCACCCTCAGCATAAAAAATGATGAAACATTGAAAAATGATAATCATGTGCTGTTGTAAAAAAGATCCTCTAAAGGGGACCCACCAAAAGTTGAAGCCGTCATATCTCTGCTGAATGGAAGTTCTGACCTGAGCTCTCACGGTTCTTCGCATTTAACCCCTTACAGATATCATCTGTGGTATATTCACCTGTAAGACTGAATATTGGGATCTGGATACGGGAGTATATTCAAGAAGTGGGACACATGAATGAGTTTAAGTTCTTAATACATCTAATTCATATCCTGAATCAGTTGAAATTTGTGTGAAAATTTAAGTGGATCAGTATATCTGCAATCTAAGTGAATTGTTTAATTCTTATTGTGTAACTAAGCTCAACGGTACTTGTGATTTGTCAAAACTGATATGATCCTCTTACACAAACTCACAATAATATTGTCTGTAAATATTTCTTTACTACATTTTATTTCATTCAAAAATCCAAAAAGATTTTAAGTGTGTTTTAGCATAAATTTTGAAAAATTCAAAAAGATTTTCGACTACTGATATTGGAAAGTTGAAATTCAAAATTCTAAGTGCTGAACATGATGAACATTTCGTGAGGAGGAGTTTGTTTAATTTGAAAAAATGTTGTGTCTTCAAGTGGTTCATCAGAGATTGACATTGTAAAATCATTTCTTGGTCATTTAGTGTATGTTTCTACATGTGGTAAATAGAGTATAAATTTGTCAAATGTTAAATTTGTGAAATTTATTGAGAGGTAGAGGATGTGTAGGATAGCCTGGATTCTGAGTCTGAGTATAGAGCCAGGTCACGATCCTGATCCTGTAAAAGCATGTCGAGAGGGGGAGTCTGTTGATGCTGAAGAAGAGAGTAAAGAGAAGATTGAAGAAATTGTACATTGTCAAGATACTTCAAAGAGAGCAGTCAGACTGATAAAGACTGAAGACGTTGAAGACTCAACACTTAAGACTCGTCAACATTCGAGGGGGAGTCTGTTAGTGCATACGTCTGTCGACTTCGTCTTATATCGAGTCTTGCATTGTTGAAGGCACGAAGATCGAGAAATCTGTCAGAAAGTTAATTCCGCTTGAACTAGCTAATTCCGCTTGAAGAAGACATCTGGTAATTCCGTTCGGAATTAGCTTATAATTCCGTTTGTATTGTAATTCCGCTTGAATGTATTTTCGTTTGAGGATGTTTGAAGCGGAATTAGATTGGCTATATATAGATGTCAGTCCGTGTCATTTGAAACGGAATTAGGAAGGTTGTTTCCGACAGCGAAGCTCTAGCGAAGTGTCTACTGATCTGTAATTGTGTTAGATTCAATATTAACGACAGTTATAAATGTATATCTTGCTGAATCACACACAATATGTCTGTTTCCGCCTTTCATATTGTGTAGAACGCCTCTGATTGACTCGTTTCGGGTCCGTACACGATCCTACACATATTTTGCACGTATTCACCTACATATTTTGCACGTATTCACCTACATATTTTGCACGTATTCACCTACATTTCAAGGACGCATAGCGCGTGCGAGAGTTACGAGAGATAGCGAGTAGCATAAGCGAAGAGTACGAGATTCATTAGTCTGTTTGCGGTTAGTTAGCGTTTTAGATTACGTGGGCTATGCGACTTGTGCGCGTTTTGCATAGCGGAGAGCGATGAATCGAAACCATAAAGCATAAAGTTTAACTCTCACAATCTAAAACACATAATCATAATAAAATCGATGACGCGTAAAATCGGCGATAGCAGGCTAGTAAACAAATAGAGTGCATTGGGTGTTAGACATCGACTACCCAAAGTGATTCAACTATCCCCAACAAGTTCGAGTACACGCTTTGGCCTAACAGACTATGCTCTCATCGTGATACGGCTACCGACATCCATCCTTCCAGTTACTACGTGACTCGAGTCATTGGAACAGCTGAGACTTTGGTGAGATTTTGTAAAATCAAAGTAGGGAGTGGAACAAGATATTAAGAGGCGGGTTTCACCCCTAACTTAACAACTTCGCTCCAAATTTGTGGTTAAACAACCATGAGATAGAAAGGGAGATTCCCGTTGAGATGTGGATATCACTCCTAACTCAACGGAGATTCTCGTGCGGAGAATAAAATACGCGGAGTGAGCAATCTTATCGAGAGTTCTTGGTTTTCACACCTAATCTTGACATAATCACTTGTTTGTGTTATACGAGTATCGTCAAATGTGTATGTTGTGTTAGCCTTAGGAAAGGCAAGTAAACATTTAGACCTTAGGAAAGGTCGCCTTCGTACGAAGCTACGTTCGTACGAAGATGCAATGTGGTGAGTTCGTTCGAAGGTACAACATCTGGTTCGAACAAGAGATACAACAATATGTGGGTTCGTACGAAGCCCCAATTGGGTTCGTATGAAGGGTCTATTTGGTACTTAGACTATAGACTAGGTCTGTTCTACACGACTCGACCAAATTCCCTATAGTTATGGCTCTGATACCAATCTGTCACACCCCAACCGATGGCAGAATCATCAGGGCGTGGCACTAAGTGAACCAGATTGCTCAAGAGAATCCATAACAACAATTCATTACCAATATTTAAAAGGTTCATTATCCCATACTAACGAACAATATTCCAACAAACAGTTATAACAGATAACAAGTAACTTAAACAAAACATGATCCGACAACCTAGATTTTTATTAGATGAGTTTCTAGACTTCCTAAATGGTATGGGTGAAATTCCGAGCCCGTATCCTGGATTATATCTCAAATTATATCATGAATATTTAATATTTGTTTACGGTCAGGATACCGGACCAGGATATTGGTAACATCCTGATATAGTGTCCTGATAGTTGCTAACGATTTGCTTTGGATGCAAGGTACTAACGTTCACAAAGCTTGGTCTTCCTGAAGACTCGGTCATGGCAGTAAGAAGAAAGACGTTGGAAGCCTGAAGAAAAGGACTATAACGGTCAAGGGGGAATATTCGTAGTTCCCCAAGATTATAGGATAGGTTGTTATTTCTGTTTACTATAAATAGGAGTGTACGGATCGATGGAAACACACACAACTTCACTTACTTTTTCACTCTCTTGGCAGCTACAATCATTCGCAATCACATTCATTAACACTTACACTCAAAATTCATTGTAACACTTGGTTGATCCGTACAGTATCCTGCACTTTATCCTGAATATTCAAGCAATAAGAAGAACTAGGCAGCTAACGATTGTCAGCTCCCGAGGTTTTATGTCAGAGATCTATATTGATCAAGGGCTTTCCTCGTATATCCTGTGTCCATTTTTACTTTTGCAGCTCATTGTTTGATTATCGATATAGTTTCATATCCTGAGGCTATATCCTAAAACTGTTTTTATAAATGAACAAACCAACATATTTTTTACAAGCATTGCTAGTACACTACCTCACAAACTTATTTGATCACTTAATTGCTTCGGTAATTTTTGACCAAAACAATTTGGCGCCCACCGTGGGGCAAGTGGTGCTATTTCTACTAAAAGCTTTCTTAAAATCATTACTTGGTTTTTTATTTTCAAAACTTTTTGCACAACTATTTTCAATGGCCTCAAAATCAAACATGAGCTCTTCATCCAAGTCTGCTGCAACTTCTGCCACGATTGGTTCGGTGCTTCCACCACCTCCACAAACGCAAGCTTCTTCGCAGCCTCAAGCTCTTCCAAGGAGGGTTGAGACTCATACATCTCGAGATATTGTTCCTGCTCAAGATGTCCATGGATCTGCTGCCTCAGGGAGAACTCCTATTATGGCTTCTAATGATGAAATTTTGACTTTGTTTGGTAGTATACAGGATCAGATGAAGCAGCAGCAAGAGACCAATTAGATGTTAATAAGAGAAATACAGCTCTTGAAGTCTAACTCTAATAGGCCTGCTGAGGATACTATCACTCCTTTGCAGCCCAGAGTGTTGAACTTCAGTTTGGCAGTATATATTGAGGATAATCAGGGCAATGTTGTACCAAGCCACTCCCCGGGTCATACTCCTGAGATACCCTCAACAGTCAAGGTATCAACCGTGAGGGGCTCAGGATATGCTCTAGGATATGGCCAGAATCCTCAAACTGGTAACGAGTCTAATAATATCAATACTCCTGCTACTAACAGTCTTGGATCTTTGCAGGATACGGGTGTGACGTCGGCACTCTCTAGGGAGCTTCAGAAGCTGAAGGATATGATATCCAGTGTACCTGGGGTTGTTCAGCCCATTCCGAAGTATCCCAGGATAGCCACAGGATATCCCGGTTTGCATATCCTATATGTGATGCTGAAATTCCAAAAAGATTTCAGACTCCCAATATGAAGCTTTATGACGGAACCACGGATCCCGAGGAGCATATTGCTCAGTATAGGGAGAGGATGGAAATTAACCCTATTCCTCCAGATCTCAAGGAAGCATGCCTCTGCAAGGGCTTCGGTTCTACTCTAACAGGATCAGCCTTAAAATGGCTCTTAAACGTTCCACCCCATTCAATTACATCATTTGCTCATTTGGTTAACTTGTTTAACAGTCAATTTTCTTGCAGTAGAAGCTTCGAGAAACTAACTAGTGATCTCTACAGGATAACTCAGGGTTCTCAAGAATCTTTAAGGGATCATGTGAACAAGTTTAGCAGGGAATCCTTGGATATCCCGCACCTTGATGTTGCCACAGCTATACAGGCATTCAAAATGGGGTTGCAAAAGGATTCCCAATTTTATCTGGATCTTGTGATGAATCCTTGCAGGAACCTGGATGAAGCTAGAAACAGGGCTTTGAGATATATCAGACTTGAAGACGACAAGAAAATGCAAGAGAGGATAAATTCATCCTCAACATAAGAATCAACTAACAGGAAGCCAGAATCCTCATACAAGCCATATCGCTCTAAGCCATATGGCAGGAATGACAGCAAGAAAGTGAATGCTGTTGAGGATGAGGATCCTGAAGAATATCAAGAATTGTTAGAATATTGTTTTTCTGTTAATATACCCAAACTAATGTATGCTATGCAGGGTTTCAGAGATAAAGCGTGGTGGCCAAGAAAGAACCAACAAAAGGCCGATTGGATGGATAAATCCAAATGGTGTGCTTTCCATGAGGATTTTGGGCATGTAACAGAAGATCGCATAGCTTTGAGGAAGGAAATAAGCTATCTGCTGAGCAAGGGATACTTGAAGGATCTTCTGGGCAGAAAAAGAATAAGGGTCAGGATACTGAGAAGGATCCTGAACGAGCAGCATCACCTCTTCCAGACGCCAAGATAATTAACTTTATTTTAGGTCGATCCGACATATGTGGAACCTCTTACTCTGCAGCAAAGAGACATGCCAAGGAGGCTAAGGCAGAACGGGGGGACAAGCCGACCAGGATGACAACTCTTACAACTGATAAAGTGATAACGTTGGAGAGTGATGACCGGGATAGTGTCCAGGATCCTCATCACGATGGTTTGGTAATCACTTTATATATTGCTAATCATTTTGTGCGTAGGATACTGGTGGACAACGGCAGCTCTGCCAACATTATCCAGCTGGAAACACTAAAGAGAATGAACATCCCCCAGATGGAGATCACTTCAAAATCCACTGTGCTTGTAAGGTTCAGTGGAGAGGCAAAGAATATTGTGGGAGAAATAAAGCTGCCAGTATATGTTGAAGGAGTAAATTCAATGCAATGATATCATGTCATGGATTCATTATCCTGCTACAATATTATATTAGGCAGGCCATGGATCCATGATATGAAGGCTATCCCATCAACCTATCATCAATATATCAAGATCCCTACCCCTTGGGGGGGGTAATTAAAGTGGAAAGCGATCAACAGGAGGTGAAAGAATGTTATTCCTCCTCAATGAAGTCTTCAACAAAGTCTAAAGCATGATAACAATTAAAATTACGAGCCCAGGATATCATGGAAGCCTCAGAGCAAGATGTTAAGAAAATTATCATGGATCAGGATAATCCAGATATCTCGGTGCTCGTAGGAACTAATATCACTCAGGATATTGAGAACCAGCTAACTAATTTTCTAAAATGTAGGATGTTCATGTTTGCATGGAAGCATGAGGATATGACATATATTTCTAAAGATATTATAACTCATAAGCTTGGGATTGACAGGTCTTTCAAGCCCGTTCAGCAAAAGAGAAGGAAGTTTGCTCCTGAAAGAAAGGCAATTATATAGGAGGAGGTTGAAAGATTATTGAACTCCAAGATGATTAGGGAAGTCAAATTCCCCAAGTGGCTAGCAAACGTGGTGGTTCAAAAGAAGAATGGGAAATGGAGAGTTTGTGTAGATTACACAGACCTGAACAAAGCATGTCCTAAAGTCCCATTTCCTTAGCCTCATATAGATTCAATGGTGGATGAAACCGCTGGTCATGAAATGCTTACCTTTATGGATGCATCCTCAGGATTCCAGCAGATCCAAAATGGAGCCATCCGACCAGGAGGATACTGCTTTCATAGCACCAACAGGTATTTATTGTTATACTACCATGCCTTTCGGTTTGAAAAATGTAGGTGCAACGTACCAAAGATTGGTGAATATGATGTTTAAAGACAAACTGGGGGATACCATGGAGGTGTACATTGATGATATGGTGGTAAAGTCCAAGAAGGCGGAGGATCATCTCCAGGATCTTGAATGTGCATTCAATATCCTAGACCAATATAACATGAAGCTGAATCCTTCTAAGTGCCATTTCGGAGTCGGGGCAGGAAAATTTTTAGGATACATGGTGACTAAGAGGGGAATAGAAGCAAGCCCAGAACAGATCAAGGCTATCCTGAATTTCAAATCACCGTCCAACTTGAAAGATGTGCAAAGATTAACAGGACGAGTAGCGGCATTGAACAGGTTTATATCAAGATCTTTAGAGAAATGCAAGGAATTCTACGATATCCTAAAGAAAAATAAGAAATTTGAGTGGGAAGAAAAACATGAAGCAGCCCTACTAGGATTGAAGCAATATCTTTCAAGTGCATCTCTGCTAATGAAGCCCGAGCATGGTGAACTTTTATCCTTGTATCTTGCAGTATCAGGGAGTGTAGTAAGTGTCATTCTGGTAAAGGATCATGAAGGTCAGCAGTATCCTATTTATTATGTCAGTAAAAGTTTATTTGATGCTGAAACTAGGTATTCACACTTAGAAAATTGATATTAGCCCTAGTTATGGTATCGACTAAGCTTAGACATTATTTTGAGACACATAGGATTCATGTTAAGACTAATTATCCTGTTAAAAATGTGCTTAGGAAACCTGAGATGTCGGGTAGAATGGCTAATTGGTCTGTAAAGTTAAGTGCATACGATCTAGTATATGAACCTAGAAATGCTATAAAGTCTCAGGCTTTAGCAGACTTTGTGGCAGATTTCAATAGTGACATTCAAAACTAAGTAGACCTAGAAGTGCAACAACTAGGAGAAACTTTAGCATTCTTGACATTATATACTGATGGTGCATCCAATGTAAAAGGCGTAGGATTAGGTATACTACTAAAATCGCCACAGGGGGACATATTACCCAGGCTATTCGATGTGAATTTCCTGCCACCAATAATGAAGCAGAATATGAAGCTGTGATTGCAGGATTAGAATTGGCTAGGAACATGAATATTAAATGTTTGCAAGTGTATGTTGATTCCTTATTGATCACTAACCATTTCAATGGATCCTATGCAGTTAAAGGTGAAAGGTTAGTTGAATATCTTGAAATTGTCAAAAAATTAGCAGGATACATCGAAGTTTTTACACTTGAATAGGTACCAAGAGAGGATAATGTTGAGGCAGATGCTCTGGCAAATTTAGGATCTACAGTCAGGATATCGGAAGGAACTCAAATACCAATATTACATATTTTGTATCCTGCGTGGAACTCTCCAAGTCTCAGGATAAGGAAGTAGCAAGTACCAGGGATTCTGATGATGAGTATCTTGAGGAGGATCCTAAATCCTGGACGGCCCCAATCGTGAAATATCTCAAAGAAGGACACATCCCAAAGGATGAGAAACCTAAGGCTTTTAGGATGAAGGTATCTCGTTTCACTATCATAAATAATGTTTTGAATAAGAAGTCTCTTGCACGTCCATACCTTAGATGCTTGGAGGACCCTGAAACCAATGAGGTACTTCAGGATATACATGAAGGAGACTGTGGCAACCATACTGGGGGCAGATCATTGTTCTCGAAGGTCTTAAGAACAGGATACTACTGGCCGACTATGAGGAAGGATGATGCAGAATACGCTCAAAGATGTGATGCATGTCAGAGGCACAACAATATATTACATCAGCCTGTTGAGCCATTATATCGTATTATTTCCCCTTGGCCATTCATGAAATGGGGTATGGATATAGTGGGAAAATTGCCAAAAGCTCCAGGAGGGAAGGTTTTTATGCTGGCAATGACAGATTATTTCTCCAAGTGGGTCGAAGCCGAGGCCTTTGTTCAAGTCAGGGATCAAGAAGTAGTATCCTTCATAAAGAAGAATATCCTGACCAGATTTGGGGTACCAGCTGAGATAATCTGCGACAATGGTTCTCAGTTCATTAGTGAAAGAACTACTGATTTTTGCAAAAGTTGGGGAATCAAGATGATCACATCAACTCCAGTATATCCTCAAGCAAATGGACAGGCAGAATCCTTGAACAAGATAATTGTTAACAATTCGAAGAAGAGATTAGGTGCTAAAAAAAGAAGATGGGCAGAAGAATTACCCTTTGTCCTATGGGCTGATAGAACAACGGTGAAGAATGCTACTGGGCAAACCCCATTTTCCTTGGTATTTGGGGCAGAAGTAGTGATCCCGACGGAGATAGCGATACCTACAGCAAGATCAAGCCTCCGGGATCCTGAGACAAACCCTGAAGCTTTATATCAAGAATTGGATACTGTTGATGAAACAAGAGATGCAGCAAAGTTAAGGATGGCAGCATATCAACAGAGGATATCTAAATCGTATAACAAGAATTTATGGACTAGAAGATTTCAAGTTGGAGATTGGGTGTTGAGAAAAGCTTTTCAGAATACGACCAACCCTTCCGATGGAAAATTAGCTCCAAAATGGGAAGGACCTTACGAAATTGAACCAGAGTCTGGGAAAGGAGCATACCGACTCAAGAATTTGGAGGGGGATATGTTACCAAGATCCTGGAATGCTATACATCTCAAAGCTTATTTCAAGTGAGTTTAGAATTTAATTTCTAACTCAGGATGGTATGGATTCTAATTCTTTTTAATATGTTTATTTAATTTCTTATTCTTTAAAACCCAATACTGGTTTAAGCATCGGAGGGGTGTTAGCCAAGCTAACACCCACCTTAGTTTAACGGTGTCTTGCAGAATATACTTCGGGATGTCACTCCAGGATATATACTCAAGATAAATCGAAAGATTAGAGGATTGGCCCTTTCTCTCACGTTTAAGGGATCCTTATCCCTTCAAAGGTTTAAAGGTATTCACCTTTCTCTCGATTTGGGTTTAAACACCCCGCCTGTAGTGCAAGTTATCCAGGAATAGTTCAAGATAGCGGGACCAGTTCATGTAAAAGTGGCTGACGATTTCGTTATTATTGGCTATATCCTGGATTCTTAAGGTATATGAGGATTGGTCACCCTCTCGCACGAAAGGGTATTTTCATACTCTCTAAGGTTTAAAGGTTTTCACCTTTTTAAGTATTGGAGTTTATACACTCCCGCCTGTAGCGCACGAAAACGTGGGTTTATCCCCAGTATACTTAGGGTTTATCCACATAATGTTAAGGATCTATCTCCAGGATATTTAGGGTTTATCCCCTGTAATACTAAAGTTACTTACAAATGTGACATCAGTTATGACTGTGTTAACACACATTTTTGTCTAAATTAAGAAGTTGCTAAGTGCTCAAGTGTGTTGTGCATTAATACACAGGGGACATCCATCTTGGTACATTGTAAACGGTTCGAAGGATGGAATTTGAACTCAATTTCCTAAGTGTTCAAGACATGGGACATCCCTGATGGAAAGGTTGCAAGAGGTTTAAAAATTGGAAGTTGGAATCTATTCTTTAAATGTATCTGGTATGATCTCTCTTTTTCATCCTTTAAAAGCCTTATATAAGTGACTTGAGTTTTTGGAAATGTGTTTGACAAAGTTTTAATGGAATATTTCTGATTAAGGTACTAAGTACAATAGCAGTATCCTGATCAGGATATTTGGTCAGAATATTTGAAGTATAGTATTGGAAATAAAGGAAAAAACTATTTATGAAAATTCAAGTCAAACACATACAATATAATTTTCAAAGGAAAATATAAATAACGAAGGATAAGGCTAGAAAGGTTAGTTTATTAACATAGCAAAAGGTTGTGCAATTGGCTTCATCTCAAACCGAGACCCATCCACCAAAAGAACAACTAGTTTTTAACATATTTACCTAAAACAGTTGAAGGCTTCGTCCTGAAACTTAGGATCCCTCCACCTTCAACTGTTGATTGTTCAAAAAAGCATACTAATGGTTGATTACCAGGGCTTCGTCCTGAAACTCAGGAACCCTGCACCTTTGGCCATCATATTGTTTAAGTGCAGGAAAGTAAAATTGTTAAACAGACAAAAAGATAAATTGTTTAACAACCACAAACCATCAAATTAAAAAAAGTGGGCTCCAGCCTAGGCATCAATATCCATCATCGCCCACTTCGCTGCCTTCAAGGGGCAGCACCTTCTTCCACCATCGCTTCATCGCCAGCACCCGGTTCAGGATCAGCCCTGGAATCCTTCACATCATCCTTCTCAACATCACCACCAGCATCGACCGCCATTTCGACCGCTTTGGAAGACTCTTCAACCATGGGTTTAGCAGGATGTTCTACAAGATTGCCACCAAGATCCTTCCATTTCGCCTCCCAAGCATTAACGTCCCAAGAAGGGCATTCAAAGCCTAGGGCTTTGGCTTCATAAGCCATTTTTAGCCTGGCATAAAGGAGGGAAATTACAACGGATCCTTTGAGGCCATCCCGGTAGGAGTTTATATCCTGTTCGTGTTGAAGTTGAGCAGCATCCAGCTTGAGCTGAGCATCCTGGTTGGCCGTGTTGATGGCAGTCTGGGCTTCCTGAGTCACTGCTTTGTATTTATCCTCGTAGTGTTGTGACTTGGCGGCGGGGATCACTCCTTGGTCTACAATGGTGGTTTCAGCCTTCTTCAGTTTGGCCACCAGCATCCTGTTCAACCCGCGAGAATCCTCGTATAAGTGCATTAAACGTTTAAGACCCTACAATCGAAAGTACAGGTATCAGCATATACTTAATATACATAATCAACATATATGTGCAGGATACGAAATGAGGATACTTACCTAATTAAGGAAGCTGGTCATGAATCTACTGGATTCAAGAAACCCATGGTTCTCATATGGGAAAACCTCAGAAGTAGCAGGTGAATATAATTCTTTCCTCTTACGGGAGCTGGAATCACGTGGCTTTGTGACGGTAGAAGGCTTAGGGACGGCAGTGGCCTTGGAGCTGGCAGACTTGGATGAAGTGACTGTTTTAGGGCTTGGTTCTCTCTTTACAGCAGTAGGGCCGGAATAGTTGTCTAACTCTTCAAGATCAAAGACTTCAGGGATCTTGGCCAGTGCTACACAAAGGAAAAAATTTCTAAACTTATTAGATATCTTAATATCGTAATTAATTTAAACATGTGCAGAATAGATATCTTTACCAGACATATCGGAGCTGGATTTTTGGTTTGAACTTATAACAGATGCTGAAAAGGTTCTTTCACTCTCGGGAAGCTGGTAGATGGCCTTGATTCTCTGTTTCGATTCCGCACTGGGAGGAGCTAATTCCTTGAAGTTTGTTGCATAAGAAATGAGGATGTCAGTCCAGGATACAGTTTCAGGATACATTTGAAGATATTCCTAAAACCCTAAATCCTACCGCAGGTCAACAATTTCACCGGAAAGTCAAAACCCTTGTCAATAGAATCCCTTTTTACAAAAAAGAACTTTTGCCTCCACTCATCCTCGTTTTTAGATGCTTTGAGGATGAGGGGATCTTTAGAAGTTGAAAAGAGAAGGAATCGGCTAGAACCATGAGACCGTAAATGATAAGCGATGGGGAGATCCTCGATACAGAGATCAAGAATGTGATGGGTCTTGATCCGATCTAGTACCACCAAGACTCGCCACACCATGGGCATGGTCCTGGCGAAACTGAGACCGGTAAGATGGAAAAATCGCATGATAAAGTCAGAAAAAGGATATTGAAGCCCTATGGAGAAGGGGTAAGCCAAGAAACAAATCCATTCGACTGAAGACACATCTGACCGGAGATTCCGGTCGAACGGTCGAATTATCGCTCCAGCAGGAAAAGCACCGGAGGATTTCAGAGCGGCGATATCAGCATTATCGAAAGAGCAAACCTCTTTCTTGGGTTCTATGAGAAGGTTTTGTTCCTCCAAGGTTGGAACGGAATCAGCTATATGCGATACTGTCCGGCTAGCCATGGAGGAGTGGAAAGTATAACAGGGAAACAAGGAAAGGAGAGAGGAGAAATATGATACCTGAGAATTCCGGAGTTAAGATGATGAGTTTCAAACAAAATGGAGATGTTATAGGCTTGAGATAGGGGTAATGAGTAAAAATCGCTTGGGGAGTTGCACATTGTCACATCAACCGTCTTTTCGCCTTAATTGCCTTGGTCGACGTGAAGAGTTTAAAATATATCCGTTCAAATTTATGAATTCTAACATATATATTTTGGGGACAATTGTTATGGGTGAAATTCCGAGCCTATATCCTGGATTATATCTCCAATTATATCTTGAATATTTATTATTTGTTTACGGTCAGGATACCGAACCAGGATATTGGTAACATCCTGATATAGTATCCTGATAGTTGCTCACAATTTGCTTTGGATGCAAGGTACTAACGTTCACAAAGCTTGGTCTTCCTGAAGACTCGGCCATGGCAGTTAGAAGAAAGATGTTGGAAGCCTAAAGAAAAGGACTATAACAGTCAAAGGGGAATATTCGTAGTTCCCCAAGATTATAGGATAGGTTGTTATTTCTGTTTACTGTAAATGGGAGTGTACGGATCGATAGAAACACACACAAATTCACTTACTTTTTCACTCTCTTGGCAGCTACAATCATTCGCAATCACATTCACCAACACTTACACTCAAAATTCATTGTAACACTTAGTTGATCCATACAATATCCTGCACTGTATCCTGAATATTCAAGCAATAAGAAGAACAAGGCAGCCAACGATTATCAGCTCCCGAGGTTTTATGCCAGAGATCTATATTGATCAAGGGCTTTCCTCGTATATCCTCTGTCCATTTTTACTTTTGCAGCTCATTGTTTGATTATCGATATAGTTTCATATCCTGAGGCTATATCCTGAAACTGTTTTTATAAACAAACAAACCAACATATTTTTTACAAGCATTGCTAGCACACTACCTCACAAACTAATTTGATCACTTAATTGCTTTGGTAATTTTTGACCAAAACACTATCCTTTTCGCAACATGACATTCCATCAACCTGTCAGATACGTTAAAATAAAGTCAATACAATAATGTAAAGGTGAGTATACAAGTTTGCATAGATATATTATAAAAAGCGTTTACGCATAACCAGCATGTAACACGTAACAGGCGAAGCATGTAAACTACCAACAATGATACATCCTAACCACATGACTACGAGTAGAGTATGCGCGACACATGTTCACTGAAGCGAACATGTGAAGTAAAGTGTGTGATCCTTAGCAACCTCTGAACAAACAGGTGTTAAGTCCAAACTATAGTACTATCATTGCTAAAGGCGGTCGGGCAAGTAATCACTATGTAAGCATAGTAACAAGCATTCAACTAATCACGTATAGCATGAGGGGGCGGTTAGCGTTTATAAAGGTGTTTGCGTTGTGTGTTGTGTTTTCGATAGAGAACGTATGTAACACCCAAAAGTGAGTTAAGCGAAAAAGGGTTCGAGTATACTCACAGTGGGTGTCTAACGAATAAAAACGGTCTGAGAATGGATTGAAGGGAGCGCCGGAGCAGCCTGTGTACGGGAACAGAAGCGTAAGTCCTCCAAAGTGCTGAAATGGTTGAAAATCGGAGTGTCGGTGGGAAACAGAAGCTTCGTACGAAGCTGTGCCTTCGTACGAAGGTGGGGTCTTCATACACGTGTGGCTTCCGTTGCCCAAAATCGAGCGTCTTCGCGTCTGCCTTCGGCAAATCGAGCGTTCATCTCTCCAACCTTAAGCTACTGATTAAACTTAGAGTCAGAGTGGTCTTTGTTGGAGTCACGGATGAGAGTCGGGCTGTGATGTGTAAAACCAGTGCCTTCGTATGAAGGCAGTGCCTTCGTACGAAACTGAGCTTTGCACAGAACAGTCCAGCTTGCATTCGTGGCTGTTATTGGCATTCGGAGCTGTGTTTTCGCCTGAATCGGATGTGTTTTCGAGTCCAATTCATGACGGTTTCGACACTACCTCGTTTCACTATCCAGTGAACGAAATACATGCCATTTCAGATCCGTTTTAGTGTGAAAATCATGTTTAAAATGGTTTTAAAGAGTTTTCACCTAGATCTAACACTTGGTGAGTGTGAAATCAACTGATTTCTGACATGGGAAGTCATAGCTAGGCCCAATACACTTGGTTTAGTGTAGATCCGGGGTGAAATAAGAAGATTTGATGAAAAAGATGAAGATTTTGAAAAAAGAATGAAGGTTTTCTATGAAAAAGATGAAGTTCTTTGTAAAATGATGAAATAGATGAAGTTTGGTTGAAGAATAGAAGAGTTTTAATGAAATTAAAGTGAATTTTGTGGAAAATCGTAGTGGAAAACGTTGTGTAATCACATCAAAACGGGTAAATCTTACTTGAAAATGGTCGGACAGCAATTCGGCAGTGTTTTGGTATGAAATCAGCAAGTTAGAATGAGAAAGGAGGGCTTGGGTATTTATAGAAGAGGTGGGATCGCACAAGGGGACTTGGTTTGAACCTGCTGCCTTCGTACGAAGGAAGTGCCTTCGTACGAGTCTGCATGGCTTCGTTCGAATGTGTTGTTTTGTGCAATGCGTTCCTCGTTTCGTGTGTAGGAAGCTCGTTTAATGCGTTTTGTTGCATTAGTTAGTATGTATACTTTAAGTATTTTAGCGAGGTGATGAATATGGCGTTGCGTTTGCGTTTCGTTGTGATAAATCGAGTTGTGCGAGTAAGCGTTTGAGCGTTTTGAGTGAGTAAACAATACATATAAAGCACACACAAGTAAAGCATATAAGAACACACATCATAACATTACTACTACTAACAGCGTTTGTGATTTAGCGATTTAGTGCGATAAGCGAGTGCGAAGGCGAGAGTGGTTACCGAACAAACAAACACACTCGGTAATTAAAGTAGCATAATTCTCTCTCATTCATGTTGCGTTAGCGTTGAGCATTTGCGAATATAAAGTGTTTAAACGTGCAGTGGTGCTGTGTGATGAAAATGTATTTAGTATAACATAACCTTTTATTTATATCGAATCTCAAAGTACAAAACGATTACAAATCGAAGCAAGTAGCGAACGGATAACATTCCGAAAAGTCGGGTTATTACATATCATAACCACTGGAAGTGCGAGGTAACCCGATAATAAAATATATGGTTATATTTTCCCACTTCCAAACTAGTATTTCAGGATGTACGAGTAGACCTGAGGGTCGCTGATGTTCCGATTTGACCTTTGAACATGTGAGGCATTTTGAAACAAACACGAAGATGTATTTCTTCATTCCAGGCCACTGATAAGAATATAGTAGGTCTTGATTCATCTTATCAACGGCTGGGTGAATTGAGTACTGAGTTTTGTATGCTTCATTCATTAAGAAGGTACAGAGGTCATCGCGATCAGGTACCTAAATACGATCCAAGTAATGTAGGCTTCCATTTGATTTAGACTAGGGATGGCAAAAAAGCCCGAGCCCAACGAGTATACCCCAAACCCGAAACATATGGGCCATGCGAACCCGAAGCCCAACAGGTATGGGCCGGGTATGAGATTAAAAGTATAAAAAAGTCGGGTACGGGTATGGGATTTAGTGATACCCTCCCGATACCTGGCCCGTTTACACGAATAATACCCGAAAAGTATATTAATGTAAATTTAATTTTCAATTTATATAAACTTTAGTACATACACATATTCATTATTCATAGATTTTGCTCTATTATTTGTCTTCAAGACTTTAACATACACATACAAGATTTTATGTTTAGTTAAATTTTTTTCTATGAAGATTAGAAATGTGTGTTAGTTTTGGGATTTTCTTAATACATTTCAAGTTTTTAGGGAGATTACTTGGGTCTTGATTAATGCTACTATTTTTCATGTCTGGTGTTTGATTAAAAGCAAAATACATAAGCTGACATTATATGTTCCAAAGTTATAATACCTTAATTAGTTAATTATGTAGATATATGTTTCAAATATGCATTTGAATATGATATGTATGTTTTGTTGGTCATATTTTCCTTTATTGTAGTTATTAAAACAGTAAATTATATAAACATTAGACTAAAAAATGCATATAGGAGTCCCAATGGTATTTTTAACACATTAACGGGTATACCCGATACTCGATACCCTATGGGTAATTACCCGGAAACTACCCAACGTGTAACGGGCCGGGTATGGGACAAATAATTACAACCGAGCACGGGGTTAGGATTACCAATACCCGACCCGAACCTGGCCCATTGCCATTCCTAGTTTAGACTCCACATTTGTTTCTGCTCCACAAGATAACTCGTCGTGTAAATCATTCTCAGTAACAGAAATATGTTGGGCCTCGTGAATATGACTTTGAATGTCGGTTAGAGTATGAGAACACAATAAATGATGACATTTGTGTGTTCCATTCGACTAAGGGCATCGGCTACAACATTTGCTTTACTAGGATGGTAGCGAATTTCACAAACATAGTTGTTTAAGAGTTTGACCCATCATTGTTGCCGCATCTTTAACTAAAATTGGTCGAAGATGTGTTGAAGCCTCTTATGATTAGTAAAGACTTCACACTTAGTGCCATATAGATAATGCCTCTAAATCTTTCCAACAAACACAACTACACCAAGTTCAAGATCGTGAGTGGTGTAATTCTTTTCGTGGATTTTGAGTCGTCTCAAGGCATAAGCTATAACTTTGCCTCTTTGTATCAGGACACAACCATGTCCTTGCCCCGACATGTCACAATAAACAATGAAGTCATTACAATCATGAGGAAGGGTAAGGATAGTTGCATCACATAGTTTCTGCTTCAAGGTTTAGAAAGCCTCTTCTTGCTTAGGCCCCAATCTAATGGTTTGCCTTTATGACTCAAGGTTGAAAGAGGTAAGGAGATTCTATAAAAGTTAGCGATAAAACGCTGATAATAACCAGCTAAGCCAAGGAAAGACCTGACTCTCATAGGAGTGCACAGAGGATGCCAATTCTTGACTGCTTCACTCTACGCAGAATCTACATGAATTCCATTTTCGTTCACAACCTGACCAAGGAACTGAATTTCTTTCAACCAAAACTCACATATTGGGAACTTAGCGTAAAGATTTTCAGCACGCAGTAGTTCAAGGATGAGACGAAGATGTCGTTCATGATCCATCTAGGTTTTGGAATAAATGAGAATATCATCAATGAAGATGATGACATAACGATCTAGATAAGGTTTGCACACTCAGTTCATTAAGTCCATAAAAACTGTTGGTGCATTGGTCAGCCCAAAAGGTATAACCATGAACTCATAATAACCATAATGAGTGTGAAATGTGATTTTAGGGATATCTTCTTCACGAACTCTAAGTTGATGATAACCCGAACGTAAATCAATTTTTAAGAAACAAGTAGCACCTTGAAGTTGATCCAAAAGGTCGTTAATGCATGGTACAGGATAACAGTTCCTGATAGTTAACTTGTTGAGCTCATGGTAATCGATGCACATACGAAATGAACCATCTTTTTCTTGAAAAATAGTACTGGTGTATCCCATGGAGATGGACGTGGGCATATGAACCATTTGTCAGTCAACTCTTGTAATTGGCTGGTCAATTCTTGCATCTCAGAAGAAGCCAGTCGATAAGGAGACTTCGCGATCGGAGTTGCACCTGGAACTAGATAAATTCAAAGTTCGACTTCCTTCACAGGGAAGACTTGGGGAAAATCTCGAATAATCGGATTGTCTTCAACTTAACTACCACGATGTGAAACTGTGGCACAAGGCGAGTAACAAGTAACATGTAGAAAATATGTAACCAAAATAACTACCACATAAACCACACATTTAATTTGCATGCTAAGAATGTAAATAAATGAATTGCGAGAGAACTTTAGTGACACATGATAAGCCCCAAAGCTTAATTGTAATAAGGGGAAATAGATTTACTCACTATTTGCGTGAGCTTTGATCCACGAAATACCACATGAGAATGAGAAACTTCAAGAGATATAAGTTACCATAAAATATATAGTAATGAAAATACCAACAACCAACACATGAATATACTATATAATTTAAGTCCTATGATTTGAGGACTCTTGTATGATCCAAAAATATATTTATTTTGACATAAATAATTAATTGGTTAATTTTATTATTCGCAAGATACATCTTGTTTCACGATACTTGAAAGATCTGAATAAGATAGGAGATCATCACCTCTTGGAAGGTTTGGAGCTTTCCCGACCATATAGCTTTGCAAATAATCTATAAAAATCCATTTGTTTATAAAGGACTTGATTGTTCCATAACTTAATTAATCTTTTAGTTATGATTACACATGAGATTAATTTCAAAACTCCATATTTAATATATTTCCTAGAAAAAATAGAATAAATATTTAGAGTGAATTGCAAGTTTTGTCCTTTATCTTTATACCATCTTTTAGGCGGTGTTCTTTGTCTTTAAAATTGATAGGATTTGTACTTATGTTTTCAAATCTTGCACATTATGTCCTTTATGCCTAACTCAGTTAAATTTTTCTGTTAAATAGGATCATGCGCATGTGACATGAAGATAGATCCGTCTTTTCCACTACTCTCTCTATTTTGCCCCAAATTAAATTACCCCTCTGTATCCTAGTTGCCACCACCACAACCCACCATCACCATCTGCCACCGTCACCACCCACCATCGGAAACCTACCCCCACCATTAGACTATTCCGACTATTGAAAACCACCTACCCTTTCCCTTTCTAAAAAATAAACACACACATCTCCACCCATCGCCACTCCTCCACTCGCCACCTCCAGTCTCCACTCCCGTCGCATCACCACCACACTGACCACTCCACCTTCCATCGCAACTCTCTCCCATTAAAACAAACTCGTCACTTCTACTTTTGCATCAGATCGAGTTTGGCCACCATGAACCACGACACCTCAGAACACGTTGCCGAACCATGGTACTCCATTCCCGAACTCCGTCTAAGAGACCATCGCTGTACACAAACCAGATCTCCATGAGCCGGTGATCGATGCATTTTAGGAACACTTTATTTAATATTAGTTATGACAAAAAAATGCATTGATAGTGGTATAAAATTCGCTACATTGATTCGTCTTTGTATTAGGTGGGTTATAAAGAAAAAGATCTTAATTGAATGTATGTATTTAAAAAAAATCAATAGAACATGAAGATTGTTACCAAGTTTATGATTATTAATTCATGATTCTAAGAATTACGAACAAACACATGGAAAGTAATTAATTTTAATTAAATTAATGAAGTAATTTAATTATGTGTTACTTGTTCAACGTACAGGGAGAGGAAAGAATATAATTCAAGTCTAAATGGCCACAAAACTATAGAATTATATGTGGGTTTATTAATTCTTTGTAATTGGGCCTTAGTAATTATGGTGGGGCTTGGGCTGTATTAACCAACCTATCACAATTATAACACATGAGGGGAGTTATATAAAAACAAGATTCTACGGCTGAAGAGGGGGACGCAATTTTTGAAGGGGATTGACGGCTGAAGGCAGAGGGGACGCGCAGAAGGCAGCCGCCTTTTGGCGGCTGTACACGGTTCAAGACATGATCATCTAGGTGGCGTTCTTTAAGTGAACGGTTCGTAGGGTTTATACTTTTTTCAGTTTATTCAGGTTTGGATTTGTTTTTGACATTGACAACGTCGTATAAACAATTTGATGAGTTAGTTTATTTAAACTATTTGTATGTGTTTTAGTTCTTGCTTTACAACATGCTCGGTTGATGACAAAACCTTGTAGTTTGTTGGGTGACATAGAGTAGGTTGACTCACATTAGTAAATAGGACCGCCAGGCAGCTATGGGACTAAGCTAGCTTGTGGAGTTGGAATACTCCAGCGGCCGGGAGGTCCGTGCAGTAACCCCCCCCCCCCCCCTACATTAGAAAATAGGGTAATTAAACTGTAAAAGATCTGATGACAAAGACCTGTTTTTGATTACCACTTAAATTAACCGACTTTTCAGCACCATGTCTATATGGTGTGCAATTAATGATTAAACTGAGTTTGGTGTAAACCTAGAATCTGAAACTTGGAGGACTTTACCTTTATCGTATGTGACTTTCCCCGGATGATTGATTTCTAGATTTTCACATTAAACTTTGTTTTTATGATTCTTATTAACTGGTAAATCTTGACCACTTGTGTTGATTTTGTGAAACGTTTATTATATTTGAATTGTTTGTCGTTTATCAAGATTATTGGCAACATACTTGCGTTGTTAGCAGGTTGGTAAATTGGTGGGTAATTGGTATAATTAAACGGGTTATTAGGTTGTATGGTGAATCTTAAAAACTATCCCTAATAATTAATCAAAGTCATTAGTTCCAAGGCCATGTCCATGTGGTTTTATGAATTTGTAAACGGGTTTTTGTGTTAAACGTGCAATCAGGATTCTGGGTGGGAGGTGCTTTTCTTTAATATATAATAATTCTCTAGTTAAACACTAATCACAAATTCTCCGTGGATACAATACCCTACTTACGCTATCTACGTAGTTTAATTAGGTTTTTGATTGACTCTAACGACAGCTATCAGCCGGTTTGTAATATTTAATGTTTATATAGGGTATGATAAGGAAAAACAAATCGAATGTTGTGAAACAATGGTCTATTAGCAACCAATATACAACTATACTAAACATGAGAGAACAATACTATAGAGAATAAGTGAATATAAATTCTTATTTTATTGAAATGTAAACATCCAATACAAAGAACCTCTATATATAGTGTTCTTACATTAATACAAAGGACATGAAGAGATGGGAGTTAGAATGTGGATAGTCACCATAATATAGTTTATTTATAACACTCCCCCTTGACTATCCACGTGATAAAAGAAAACAATGTATTATACGCTTGGTGGTGCTGCCTCGTTAAAAACCTTGCTAGGAAAACCCAGTGGGACGAAACCTCAGCCAAGGGAAAAAGAATGCAGCGCGCATTTTCACCCCCTGATACTTTTGGATCAGGTATGTTGCCTCATTAAAAACCTTAATAAGAAAACCCAATGGGACAAAACTTAGTCAAGGGAAAAAGGGTGCAACTTGAATCAGTTTCCCCTTCATTTTAACATGTATCATTTAAGTGACGTGTGTCCATCTTCCTTGAAAGTCAAATAAAGATTTTATAGCGAATGATTTTGTCGCTTGATCCCTTAATGTGCAATCCTTTATGTTGAGCAATGTTGTATAATATTCTAACGATACTTTAGGTGTTTCCTTCCAAAAAAATATCATATGTCCACGACTGTGTTTTGTTACATTCCTGCATCTACAAGACTAACCAAACTTGTTTTGATGGGTTAGTAAAATATAATCAAATATCGTTTATACCTGAAATATTTATTTGAACTCATTCCAATCTCTCTTCGCTTGATAAAGGTTATATCATGACAATAAGCTCAAGTGAAAGATATTATAACCATACATAGCTACCAAAACATATTAATGCACTTATGCATTTAACGATGGTAATTTCTACTTTGGTAGGAGATGATAATAGACATTTCTTATAACAAATGACTTGACAACCTTTAACATACTTTAAGGTTCAACGATGTCCATACTAAAATATCCAAACATCATCTTCTAGATGTACTTGAGGGTTAGTAAAATATAATTACAAATATACTCGAAGTTCGAGTAATAATTAGACTGTGCCAAGGTCATTCAAAAATTATCCCTGTAAAAGCTCGACAATTTCTCTCAATGATGCCTAGACATCATAACTGTAAATTGCGATTATAGTGAACTTTTAAAAGTAGAATGCTCATAGAACATGGCTAATTTAATCAAACTTATATCCCTCTTTATGCGAATATCTCGAGTTGTACAACACTCGTTTCAACTATTTAGTCCATACGTATTTTGTCAACTTCATATAATACGTTCTTGAGGTTTTGACATCATTAATGCTTCTAGCATTTTCAATCCATGAGGGAATTCTTTCCATCTTGTCCAAATATGCATGTGCTTTTACTCTTTAGAAGTTTTGCTACATAAATTTGCCCATTTAACACATAGATATCTATATCATATGCAAAAATGTCATGAACACTTGTTTTTATCTTCAAAATCCATATTGTACCATGCACGTACACTATTTATTGAGATATCACAATTACTGGGTACAAGTTTCTATGTACGTTTCTTGGTGCACAAGTATTACATCGTTAATATGTTTCAATTAACCTTTTAAGCACCCAATTGTTTTTAGAAACTCATCAGGAGTTTCAATTATATCCAACGTGTAAAAAAATCATAACCTATCCAAAATCCGAATATGTATACAATGATCACATTGTTCTCGAGAACTTACTTTACATGACCTACATAATTTAATCCTTCGGGACTTTCATGTAAACTTTCAATATCAAGTGATACATAACATTCATAAGACGCATATCAATTCGCTCTTTATATTACCAGACTAATAAGATATTGGAAAGTCAATACATCCACCACTGGAGAAAACGTCTCCTCATAATCAATCATAGGTCTTTGTGGAAAATTATTGTGCCACCAATTTTTCCTTATATCACTCAATTTGATTTTCACATAATTCGCATAAAAGACCCGTTTATGTCCAACATATTTTATAACGACGTCGGTCCAGATACTTTCCATCTCATTAGAGAATTCAGCTTTGCATTATTAGCGTCTTTCCATTTTGGCCAATCATTTCTTAATATTCATTCATAGGCAGATCTTAAATCTTGATCCTCATCATTTAATCATTTTAAGTGCTACATTATATACAAAAGTATAACGACGTCGATTTTTATTTCGATTCTATACATATCTTATACATGATACAACTTATCGAGATCTCTTTATTTTTAGGTACCTAAGGTTCTTCTTGAATCATCATGTCTATTGTCTCTTCAGGAGATCTTATTACTATAACCTTGACTTGACCATCTTAATTACTTGCTCCAATTTTCGAGGAATTTTATTATTGGAATCAACTAGTCTACAACGCTTTAGACGTGCAATAGACTCATTACAAAAATATGTGGTTGTCCTCTTGGGACACAAATATAACTGGAGCATAAGCAGTTGATTATGTGATTACTTAGTCACTCTATTTAGGTCAGTGAACTTGTCTGGTAATTTATTATTTAATATTGGTAAGTGAATTATATTTTAAACTTCTTTTTTTTTTTGAAAGATATACTTCATTAAAAAACGCACCTCCGACCCAAACGGGCAAAAGGCAAAACAAGAACACAACACCCCCGACCCAAACGGGCTAAGGGCAAAGAAACTGCAACTTCTAGTTCATAGTTTATAGTCTGAGGATCAAGATGACATGATAATTCATTACACTTTTCACTTTCCAACTGCTTGTTATCTCCCCCTAATGTTGGGAACATTCATTCATTAAAGTGAAAACCAATGAGCCATAAACGAATTTCTCACTATTGGCTTTAAGTATTTAATCATAGACGATTATTTATACCCAACATATTCTCAAACTTTTTTAGAAGTCCCATCTTTGTGTGGTGTGGTGGATGAGTTTCAATATATGTCGCAAGTTTCAATATATGTCGCAAGTTTCAATATATGTCGCACAACCAAAATCGTTGATGAGACATCTTTGGTTCCTGGCCAAAAACCAACTGTATAGGGAGAACTATAGCTTATTGACTTGATGTGAATTGATGGTACTATATATAAAATTACATGTACCTAAATGAACTTTTGCTCTTCTCATGATCATTGCCTTTGTAACCAATAGTAAATGTTTAGTGATCATCTCAATAATAACACTTATTCTAATGATCGTTAATAACTTGGGAATCAAATTCACTATTATCAAATAAATATACTAATCTGGATTAATATGCTTGCTATCACATTAGCTAAGCCACAATCACACAAGCTTCAGGTTGTGGATTTGATAACCATTTAGACGATGCATCGATTTTAAAACACTAAATGGTATCATGTTTCCAGAATATTTAGGTATACACACCCTCGTTTATTTTTCAAATATATAATTTCCTTTGAGAGCAAACATTATACGCTAATTATTACCTTGAAGAATCTTCTAGTTCTTAATTATGTTTCATATCATCATTGACTCGGTGTGGTCTAACCGGTCATGCCAACTAATTAAATAATTATGATCCATAAACTTCTGGTTTATGATCGTATGTGTATTACTTGCTCGTATGTAATACAAAACGTATGATACGAGAGAATATATTATAACTTCAAAGTTAAAACCATCACGTTATGCAATTACTCCTTAGTTTGCCACTTTTGGTGGTCCATCTCATTATTAAAATGACCATCATTACAATTCTTATAGTCAATCTCATCATTACAAATGTCTCAATTAGGTCCATCATTACATTTACAATGATTAATATATAATAACATTCACTTTTGGGAATGGGGTAGAACCAAAACAAGCTTCATAGCTTTTCATTATTTACTCGGTCACATGAGTATAAAATCATTTCATTTTTTCATAACTCTTATAATGATATTGCTACCTTAGGAGCATATGTCTCAAGTGTGACAAATGAAAAGAGTTTAATCGATTTTTCCTTGTAAATAATGCTCTTTTTTTACCATCAATTGAGAAGTAGTTGAGTCGTATAAGATTTATCAATCTTATATCTTACGACCTTTATAACGATCATTGTATAGTCATCACATTATTAACATGGTTGATCTCATTACATGAGCATCATAACAATTTCCTCAATTACCATGATTACGAACTTTACACCAATTATTATATCATCACATTCAGTTCAAGGAACTATCATGGTGACATCATTACAATTTTCTTAGTTGTTATATACATGATCGCGACCTTACATTGGTCATTATATCATCACATTCACTTCATGAATGGATTAGAATCACACAACTTTCATGGTGGTCATTTCAAACCTTACATATTCTTTAACAATCTTGCTTCTTCAAGAGCATATTTGAGGTTTGACAATGGAACTTGTTTTGCTCAATGGATTTTGATATATATTTTTCTCATCACATGATATAAATCGAGATGTAGTTATATAACCGAGACATTTATACTTATCGGTTTAAAATCTTACAAGCTTCGATAAACACATAATAAGCTTTGAGAAGTTAGACACTCTAGGTGTCTTTTTATATTAAATGTACCCACAATTCAATCGTTTTTATAGCTTGTGATCATATACCACAACCCTGGTCACTTTGATATCCCCTTCCAAATTTAAAACAGATGGAACATATAATATATACATTAGATTATACAATGCATGACTATATAACATGTCACCAAATAAATAGGTTATGATACAACCTTATGAAATAAGATTTTTTCATCACTTGTAAGAAATACATAATTTTTTTTGTATTAGCTTATCACGATACAATAAATCAAAAGCATATCTCTTATACATATATATATTTTTAGTGTAACTTGAAACATATAAATACATAGTCTTTAAGTCCTTACAATGTTTTAGTAGCATATAATAACATATGATCGAGTATGTCCACTCTTTTTTTTTTTATAAATTTTGTTAGTACATATAACATAAAAGGTTTCACGAGGTTCTCAATGTTAGATTAATTTATTCGTATATCATCTTTTCCATACAAGTATTTCAAATATTTAAATATAAATAAAAATATGATAACATTCACAAATATTCATAAAAACTATTATGAAATTTTCAACATTATAGCACGTAATTATATAAAATTTATTATAACAACTTTAATAAACTACAAGGATGACCTTAGAATGTAATATTAAAATCACTACTGCTACACATAATTTTTTTTTCTTCAACCACAAATAACAACAATAATATCAAATTAATTATAAGACAAATGAGATAATCTTATATCATTACAATGTTTGTTGAACTTTTAAGTTTAATAAACCTTTTTTTCTTAATTTAACATATTACGAAACGAGTAAAAAAATTAAGTAAATATACATCAAAATGAATTAATGATGAGGAAATTAGAATTAATTTTACAATTAATAATATTTAATTCACGCTCATAAGTTATATACTAGAAGTTTAATTGAATTTATGCTATATTAATTAAAACTAAATAATATGAAAAAGAAATATAAAATCCATTTAGATTACATTAACCTAATAGTCAAACTAGAGAGCAATGCTTTACTCTTACTATTCAATAAACTATACACATCTATATATATAATATATGAACAAGATGTGGGACACGTGTCAAGTGATGGTGCAACCACAATGGATTTTTGGCGGGAAAATGTGAGAATCCTTATGTTTTCACACGGGATCCGAATAACAACCATACCCGCATAGTTTTGACCCGGGTATATAATGAACAAAAAAAAAACCCTAATCATTCTAATCCTCATTTTCACACCGTCGTCCCAAATTGAGTACACCATACATTCAGAGCTGCTAAAATACTAAATCCCCCATTCCTTTCATTCTCTTCCTGCGCTTCCGTCACAAACCCTAATGGCGAAATCCTACACCTCCATCACAAACCAGTTTCTTCACTGCGATGTGGATGAAACGCTCAATATTCACAACGACTAGGGTTTCCTTTTGTCTGGTTTGATCGGATGAGCACACAACAATTAAGGTATTTTGATTTCGAATTTTTTTTTTGTTCTTCACATTATATTTAGGTTTCCGTCTTAGATCTGCAATATCACTTGATCTATTAATTGTTCGATCGATTTAGATATATACTATTTTACGTCTGATTGTTAATGTTTTGTTTTAGATTTGTGTTATCATTTGATATGTTAGTATGTCATCGCTTTAGACTAAAACTTTTGATCGGTAGGTTGCTTTTAGTATACACAATTTTACGTGGTCTTGGATCTGATGATTACATAATGATAAAGGTGTTTTGATCTTTATTTTGAACAATTTTTATCTAGATTAAGCAATTTTGTGGATTATGAATATGTTTTCGTATGAAATTGGATCTAACAATTACGCAATGATTTAGATGTTCATGATTTTAAACACTATTTTGCTTAGATCTTGATTAAACGACGTTGGTTTGCTTCTTTGCCTCTTTTGTAATTCAGCAACCTCCAGTGAGTTTTGTTCGGATCAATTAAGGTACCTTTAATTGAACAACTGAAAGAAGGTTCCAAAGGAGCCATGCCAAAGACGGAAGTGATTGCTGACTAGGTACCCAACAATGATGATGTCGTTAGGAGCTTGTCGATCTACGTTGGAGGGATCTCTCTATTGGGTGTTTTGTTTAACCAAACAGCCTCTGGCATAGCTCTGGTTGCTGATGACACCTGGTAATTTTTTTTCCTATTGATACAAATTAGTTATGCCATATTGACATAATGTTTGTAATTAAGTTTCATAACAACATAATTGATTGATTCATTTGTGGTTGGCTGAATTGATACCAACATATTTTTTAATCAGAAATGGTCAATTCAATAGCTTTTGGGAATTTTTTCATTAGAAATTGGAAAACTCTAATGATATGTTAGTGGCAAAATCTTTATCAATTTTGCATTTGATAAGGTCAACATCTGACTTTCAAATATGTAAATCCATATTCACTAGCAGATAAAGATTGGAACTCTTAGTAAACCTATTTTTTACTAACCTATTTTGAAGGAGAAAGATAAAAGAAAGGTACACTAAAATAATTTTGATTTTCAGGTATATGTATAGGCTTATGAAGAGACGGGTGCATTCCCTGCATGTTGATACTGGTTCATGGCCAATTTATAAAGTGAAAAGGATGGAAGTTGAATTACTTGGTTTATGGGCCATGTGTAAGGGTGAGCAAACCTTACCTGTTAAACCAATGTTTCATGCTAGATGTAAAAAAGCTAACTTTATCAGGTTGTTTTCATTTTAATTGATGGTTGTATTGCAGGATTGAGAGCTCTGAAGGAGTATATGATATGCTGAAAGAGGTAATTTCTTCGACCGTTTGATTTTAATTTATCATATTGAATCTTTTTAAAATGTATATATATCTTGAACAACTATTTCAACAGCAAAGAAGGCCGCTCTTAAGGCAAAAATATCCACCCTTCAGGTCAGATGATGTGATTCTTTATACTGTTAGTTTCACCCCTAAGTTTAACATGTAGACTGATCAACTGATTATTAAATATTTTTTTGCAGTGAAACCGACGCAGTGGTAATTTTTCCCCCAAATTAAAATGTCTAATTTTGCGTCCTTTTTTCTTCTTCCCGTGCAATTGTTCATATATAGTGTTGACAATATATCCCTTTGGACTAAATACCTGTTGTTTTGATTCTCTCTCAATCGTCGCTGCCAAGATCTTCCATTTTCTTTTTCAACTGGTAACCATCGATCAACCATCTATTTCTTTACTTTTAATTATTGATTTTTGTTCGATTATATCTAAAGTTCAGAAAAAAAGAATTCACGATTAAGTGTGATTTGAGTTTATTTGGTATGACAAATATGTCCTCTATGTTTTATATACAAAAAATTATTAAAATCTACTACATGTTTTGAATATGAGGGGACTTATAAATTAGGGTTCTCGAACCCAAATTGGAGATTTTGATTTAATCAACTAAAAGTAATTTAATTGCAAAGAAAGATTTATTGACAAATTTGGAAAAGATAATAGGATTACTGGAGGACGGTTATCTTCTTTTTGTTTTCTTTTCCATATTGATTTGTATATAGTCTTTCTTAAGTGATATGATGAATTTTAATCAAACCAGATGATACAAAACTCATTTTCTTATTGACGAAAATTCATTTTTCAGTTTATGCGAGGTTTTCCATGACGATAACATCCAGAACTGGAAGAATGTTGTGGGAATTGACTCTGGTTGCAAATGGGCATGTCTGTGTTTTGGTCCAGGTGTTAGGTGGTCTTTGTGGATGTAATTTTGGTGTATGGGGTCTATATTGATATGTTTGCAGTTGTCTGTTGCAGGGTGTTTGAAGAACGTTTGGAGAAAAAAATGTTTTAAGGTTGTGAAGTGCACATTAAAGTGGGTGATTTATGGATGGTAATAAGGTGGGTTTTTTTTATTGATGTGATTTCAGATTTCTTGCTAACTGGCTTATTTGAACCAGCATTTATGTCTTCGATCTTCATGTTAGTCAAGTTAGGATAAAGGATGGTTTATAGCAATGACATTTGGAAAAGGGCCCTCGTATTTTTTTTCCGCTCAGGGCCTCCAAAATGGTTAGGCTGGCGATGATGAGAACAATTCGTTTTCTTTCATGGATGATAAATTGATACTGTATGATGCTGTGATCAGGCGTAAGCCGGACTTTCATCTCCTCATGGGAGTTATTGAAGGTATTGTTCTTACTTCTTCAGTGTGAGTAAATAAATATAAAGTTAGTTTCAATAATCATATTAACAAAGGTCAAGAAAAGAGAACACCTTCAATCATATTTATAAAATTTCAAGAAAATAGAAGACGGAAACTGCTTGCACGTCAGTCTGTCCAATTCTGATTCATTCGTATCGAAAAAAAATATCTATTTTGACCCGCGTTGAATATGTTCAAGAGTGGAGATGCCCTGTTTGTTCCTTGGCTTCAAATTCTTTTACTCTTCATTTTCCACAAATATCTCTAATAATGTTAAAAAAATTATCAGTTTTGACAAATTATGAATCTGTACTTATTGCAATGTTTTCTTGAATTTAATCAACATATTAGAGCTTTAGATGTCACTATTGCTTATTTAATCTATGGCTTATTATGTGGTTTTTTGAGAAGAATATAAAGATCGATAATTTGGTAAAACATATAATTAGCATCGTTTGAATTGAGCAGGCTTGCAAGAATTGTTTACATAAACTTAAGCCTATAGACTATTTTTTGTTACTGGTATATGATTAGTAGTTTCAGAGTGGATGCAATCGAACCTTCCTTTGGCTGTTGAGAAATGAGTCTTCATTATTACTACAATAGATGCAAGTAAGCAACATTAATCATATTCATTCATATTCTTAGAATCTTTTGGCATGTTGGTCCTCATCGTTTTGGCCTATGCAATTTGTCCACTTTTGTAAATGCAATTTTGTTTTTCATGGAAGCAAATGCATTGGCTGCTAACGAAAAAAGTTATAGAATTTACAAGCAGAGACAAAAGATTGAAAGATCTACAAAGGCTTTACCTCTGTAACCTAGGGCAAAAGATTCTCTCAAAAATTTAGACTTACAAGTAATGAGTTTTTAAAGAAGAAAACTAAAAAATAGGCTTTGGGGGAAAAGATTCTCTCAAATGCAAAGGTGATGCCTTACAAGTTAAATATTTGATTTATTAGGCTATGGGGTGTGAGGCGTGGGTTGGGATATTATTTGCCACATAGGACCATTGATCAAATACAAATAGTACACCACCACCACCCCCTCCTTAATTGATGGTGGTTCGCGTGGATTGAACGATGTTTACCACGACCCTCCAATTTGTTGATTTTGCGACAATAATATATTAAAAAATAAAAGCATTGTGGTTTGGGTCATGACCACACCCTTAGGGTAGTGGTTTTGGATGATGGATTAGAGGTGGGTGACATGGCGCCTATGTGGAGGGTCATGGTGGTCATGAGGGTCATGACCACACCCATTAGCCTTATGTATTTGGTGAAAATGTGTTACTTTTAAATGAAGACGAGTTGCAAGAATGTGTTTGATCAATTTCATATTCAAATTGCATGCTTAATATCGTCATACGTGTTATTAGCCTTCGATAACATCTTCTTGAATATGGTCATGACTTGTAGGACCATCTTCACGAATATGGTCTTAATCCACATGGCCACCTTCCTTGACCTGAAATCGACCTGTAAGACCATTTTCTTGAACATCATCTTCACCCATAGAATCAACTTTTTTATTAAAAAATATATTATTTGATTGTTTTTCTTCTGCTTGCTGGATAATAGTGTCTGCGGATAGTTTTTACCGGTCATCTATTGGAGAAACCGATGTTCATCTCATTGATTGGACAATATCTATTCACTGATTTCATAACTTACAATCTCACATACTTGCATTTGTTATAGTCAAGTGATGTTCTACCAATTGTATGGATATCAACTGTTTCATATTCTCTTTGTTTTAGTGCTGGTTTGAGTTTGCTATGTACAGAGTGTATGTCAGCTTCATAACAAGGATATAAACTGTTTGTTATCATAGCATTGCTTCTGTTGATTAACCTGCACATGCTTTGCTGTATCTGCACTCTGAATTACCGGATTCACTTTTTATGGTTGCGCATTGTTCCCTGGGTGCTGTGGCTCATGATCGTAAGGAACAAACATACTATAATGTTTTCATATTCTTTGCATGTAATCATAGTTGTCAATAGCAATCGCTACGGTCGCTATTTAAACTTTTTTTGTGGGTTGGGTTGAAACCGGCTTGGGTGACGAGAGGGGGAACCAGTATACAAATGGCAGTTTGGGTCCGGTTGAAACCGATTTGGTAGGCAAATTGGGCCGGTTATGAGAGGACGAACTGGTTTAGCTCAAACTTGGTAAGTGTCAACATATACATTTGTACAGTGTAGACAAAGAATTTGGCAAACAAGTCAACATATTTTGGTAGTGTATAACCTTTCTAAATTGACCTTACACATGACTTGGTAAATTGCCAATTTTCACCCAATAGTTTGAATTTGGACTTTAAAAAAGAAGTGATGGGTTGCTTTGGGTTAACATAATACTTAAGTGGGTTGAAACGGGTATATTATATAAATAAAAGATTAACGGAATGATGAATAAAATTACACGGTGGGTACCCTAAAAAACAAACGGGTTTCCAAAGTTAGATTCAATTCGATTATCAAAACTCATAACTTACAGAAGTTCGAATTCGAAGATTTGTACTGCGTAATTTGAGGTAAATATCAATTATTTGTCGTGAAATCACTGATTTTAGGGTTAGTTTGTCAGGGAATTGATGATTTTAGGGTTAATTTGTCGTGAAATCAAGTTAACTTGCAATTGATTGTAGGGTAATGTTTGATGTTTGTTAGTTGAACAGGAATTTACCAGGTGTATGCAATTCCAACGGGGAGTTTTCAGTCGCTTCTTGTCGGGATTTACTTGGGAAACATGTGATTTCATTCTACCTATACGAGTGGGTTAAACGGGTTCCAATAATACTAATTTCTTTGCGTGGAGAGCTGAACAAGACCGTCTTTCTACACTCAACGGGCTGCAGAAAAGGAACATGCTTAGAGGTCCGATTTCATATCGACTATGCGGGGAGGTGGATGAAGATGCTGACCATCGAATTTATGGTTCGTGTATCTATATTATTATGTTTAGCTTATAATATAATATATGATGCATTAATTTATAATACATTATTTGAATGTGTGGTTGTAGGAGACATACAGGCAAGTGTTAGTGAAATATAAGTCCGATCTGGCAAGGCCTTTTGATGAAGCTACTGTTTTTCTCAAGAATATTGAAACATAGCTTAGTTTTATAAGTATTATTTCATAATCCTTGTATTATTTCATAAGGTAATTGTTGTATCATTTAGCAAGAATGACAATCTTGATTTGTTAATTATTATACTAAATTTATACTGAATCAATTTTGTCAATTTCACTGGAAAGTTTAATGATTTGTTGTTCTTGAAAGCCCTGTATTATTTCATAATCATCTCATGCAAAGTTCAGTGACTAATGCATCCAAATTTACTCATTTTGTAGGTAATTTGAAACATGAAAGGAGTTTCCACGCCACATGAAGAATCTGACGCCATCTTCACCACGCCAATATAAGGGGCGGCGTGCTCGGCGTTGAGGAAGTCCCACGTCACATCCCTGCGCCCAGACCGTGTGATCTAATAATAGAAGCTTTTTTGTTATTGTTTTAAGTAAAAACATTAATCATCCCTTTGGGTTGTCAAAATAGTATTTTACTAATTATTTTCTAAGTTTAATTGACTTTGTAACGAATATTACGAAAAAACGTATAGCCGTAACAAATAACTTTTTAAACCTAGCCCAATATCAACTATTTGTGTGCTTATCTTTTACTATAATAATATTGTTTTATATTTTTATATATTACTTTAAGTTAAAATCTCATATATTACACGGCTTGAATTGGTAAAACTTTTTTTTTTTTTTTTGTAATTTTAGTATGTGTGATCATAAAGAGAAAAAAAGTGGAAATTGAGAATCACAACTTTAAAATCTAGAAAAATAGAAACAAAATAACGATCAATTAAAATTTTATTACAAAATTTGTAAAGTTGAAATAATGAAAACGTGCGAAGTTGATGAAAATGAAATATGGAATGTATTAAATGTAATATTGAAAAAGAAATTTGAAACGGATAAGGATCCGTATGTAAGTTAAATGAGTATACGGAATTAGGGGGAAAACAAAAATTAAGATTGTCTAGAATTGTGTCATGTCCTAAGATTTTTATTTATTAGGGTATAAGATAGAGATATAGATAGAGATAAGGAAGAGATAGGGATAAAGATAAAGTTGACATTATATAAAGATTTAACATGTATATTCATATATTGTAGGAATTAAAAGTTAATATTTAAATTAAAATTGTAAAAGATAAATGTGTAAGAGTAATTCTGGTAGCGACACATGATATTCTTTGAAATCATCTATTATTACAGCGATTATTAATTGATTAATTTATTTATAAAATTAGATTGTATAAAATTGTAAAAGATAAATGTGTAAGAGTAATTCTGGTAGCGACACATGATATTCTTTGGAATCATCTATTATTACAGCGATTAATAATTGATTAATTTATTTATTTATAAAATTAGATTGTATACATAGAAAAGTAATAGTCATGTCATTTTTTAACCAATATTTTTTTTCCTTTCAATTTAATCAACTTATCATTTGTCGTGTAAGGATTTCATCACAATGATCAGAGTACCAAGTTTAACATTAATTAGTGAGTGATAATAAAAGAAAAAAAAACAAAATACATATAATTTCCTAAAAGGTAATAAGCTTTACACGAAAACTATGAATACACATGGAGACAAAGTTAGGATACTAATGAAACGGAATAAATAAATTATTGAGGGAAGGGAAAAAAGATACTAATGAGTTTGAAAATGTTGTTTATGTACCTTTTATTATTGAAAACTAAATTTTCCTAACCTGGGATGTTCCCGGGTGATAGCCTAGTAATTTATAAAAGTAAAGCGAAGCGATATCAATCCTTAATTATTTTTTTTACTATATAAAGTAATTGTTTCTATCATATTTTTTAAAGAAACATTCAATCCTTTTTTAAACATACAGAAAAGCTTGATGTGTGGTAATTAACGCCTTGATATCAAATTGTCAATGATCAAGGTTAATTTCATAATATCTCTAGATATTTCAAAATTTATATACCTCTATTTATATATTTATTTCAACAAATATAATATAATAGTGCACTAAATAAAATTTTCTTATTTAATTTAAAAATAATAAAACAATAATTATAATCCTATATCAACCAATGGTGTACCAACTTAGAGGTTTATAAAAAAAATATTCAAACTAACCATTTCAATTACTTATTCTAAAACTCATGAATTTATACGAAACTTTCGATTTTATTAATATATATCTTTAAATGTTAACAGGAAGATGGTTTATTGCTTTAAATTCAATTAATATTAAACGACGTTTTAAATGAATTAATAAGTAACATAATAAAATATATTGATGGGGAATATATGAATGAAACGTCGCAACCCATCAAAGTCATCTTCCCAAAGTTAGGATTTTTATTTTTGACTTTGTGGTAAACCATCCCCGATGCTTAAAATGAATTTGCCAGGAATACAAAAGAGAAATAGTCGAATATATTGGAAATAGTAACATATGATTCATAAAGGTTTATAGGAATAGTTTATTTACCTGGTTTGGTAAAGAGACCCATAACTTCTCGTGAGGCCTTCACCATCAATGGTTCATTAACGATGACGTTTTATACAGAGGCTGTCGAACGAGGGTGAGACCAAGGGCTACAACGCCATAGGGGACACGTTGCGTCGTGCTGATAACGTGCTGTGAAACAATGGTCTATTAGCAACCAATATACAACTATACTAAACATGAGAGAACAATACTATAGAGAATAAATGAATAGAAATTCTTATTTTGTTGAAATGTAAACATCCAATACAAAGAACCTCTATATATAGTGTTCTTACATTAATACAAAGGACATGAAGAGATGGGAGTTAGAATGTGGATAGTCACCATAATATAGTTTATTTATAACATCGAAGAATTTAAAGGAGTTGTTTGGAGTTCATCTTCCACCTTCTCCCCACCTTTTTTCTAGATTTCCATTCTATATAAGCTTTGATTCCACCTCAGATTCATCCATTTACACATACACAATACCAAATTCAACTCCAAAAGGTCATATTATCACAAATCTCTTCAAACCCACTTGCCTAAAACAAGATTTGAAGAGTAGAACTTGAGTATTGTTGGGATTGAACCCTATCAGAGGAACAGATAATTAAAGCCAAAACCAGATCAGAGCAGTGGATCCAGAATAAGCAGATGTTATGTATACAAGTCTCTTCCCTTGAAAGTGGTTTCAACATCTGATGACCTCCAATCCACTGATCGTTACAACTGCTGACTTACAACTGCTGATCAAGTCAAAGACTGATGAGGACTAAAGCCCTGCTGTTCAATCCACTGCTATGGGTCAAGCACTGCTGGATATGTCAAGTACTGCTGGAGTCACAACAGTGGAAGGATTCAGCAGTAGTTTAGTTTGTTCTTAATGTAATATATTGTAATCAGTAGTTAGCATAAGCAGTGTTTGTATTAGACCAGTTGTTAGAGTTTGTTAGGGGGTTAGATGTCACTTTCATGGTGACGTCAGCAAAGATGCCACAGTGGTTTGTCCGTACCTATAAATAGAACAATACCCTGTACTGTTCTATTAGCTCTTCACCATCTTTCTTCCTGTACGAACAAATCACTGTGAGCTCAGACTGAGGGGGAGTTTGTTACATGCATGCATTGTAATCGTTGATGAAATAAATTCAATCATTCGGTTCTTTGTTGAAAATGTATGTTGAAAGCAATTCTCCTGTTTGATTGTGTGTAAAGTTTGTTTCCATTTACATTCCGCTGCATTACTTGTTCATTGTTCATCTTAATTCAAACACAAAACACAATCAATCCAAACTCAGACCCAGGCACAAACCAGTCCTTCTTAATCACCTGTCAATGAGAACATACCTCAACAAGTGACTGGGTCTGATGTATCAATCATTGCTAACCCACCAACAACACCTGAGGAGGTTACACCCCTTGAGTTACAAGTAACTCTTGGTGGTAGTCCAAGTGAAGCAGCCACTACATGTGTTGAACCCACTGGTTTGCATTTGGACAGTGGTTACATCAATAAGACTTCCTTGGAGGCAATTTATTCTCTGAAAACACCTGTGTATCCAATTTACACTGGGTCACTAAAAAGGGTTTGTCAATTTGAAGAAAGAAGTCCCCAGTACCAAGACAAAGGGGCATCAGTGGATGACTTTTGGAATACAATCGCTGAGTCAACCACTGTTACAACCACTGTTAGTGGGAAATCAGATGATCCCATTAAGTTGGGTGATGGTTTAATGTACCGAGAACTGACGAACAAAATTGACAAACTGGATACTTCTGTTGCAGAAATTAAAGATATGCTGCAACAGTTGTTGAAAGTTCAAAAGGTACCAACCACTGCTGCTCCAGCTCACGCACCTGCACAACCTGCACCTGCTGCAAATGAGTTATGGAACTTATTTCAACCACTGCTCCAACAACAAAGACAATTGGCTGATCAGCAGTATGAGATACATGTCCAAAAGCTGAGAAACATGACGGAGTCAAGGTTTAAAGATACCCAAGCTGACATCAAGGCTATCAAGGCCCACATACTGAACACCACTGGCACTGCTACTCCCACTGTTCTCTTTCTTGATAACCCACCACCAGATAATGCCAAAAAGGGGGAGAAAATCAAGCAGTGGAAGAAGAAGGGAATTGAAGATGGTCTTTATATTGAACCAGAAAAAGATAGCATGACTAAAGACATTCCCTTGCCAGATGGTAGTAAAAAGATTGATGTTACCACAAATGCACTTGCTGAAGCAAAAGCAAGTGTAAAAAGGGATAGAGAGGCTAAGGATAAAGCCAAGTGGGAACAGGAGAAAAGAGCTTTTATAGAGCTGAATGTGCAGGGTCCTTCTGAACCTATGGATGATGAAAATCCTAAGGATGAAAAGAAGAAGCCCATTAGACAAGTGAGGCAACCCAAACACACACCATCCAGACCCACAAAGCATGCTTCCAAACCACCTTCCAAAGGTTCCAAACATCAAACTTCCACCCAAACAGCTGTTGTAACTCCTGTTGTATCAACAACTGCTGATACTTCAGTAGTTTCAACAACTGCTAGCCAAACACCCACTACTAGAAAACTACATTTTTTCCTACAAAAGTTTCCTACAAATTTCCCACAACTCAATTTTTTTACAATTTTCCTACAATTTTTTGACAAAAAAGAAAAACAAAAAAAAAACCAAAAACTTTTCCACAAATTTCCTACAAAATTGCCACACAATAAGCATTTGTAGCAATTTCGTCACAAAAATTATAACCTTTTCGACAAAAATTATAAAATATTATATAATTTGTAACTACAACAAAATAAATAATTTAAAAAATAAAAAATATTAAATTTGTCAGAAATTTGTAGCAAATTTACACCAGTTGCTACAAATTTCCTACAAAAAAGCTATTATTCAACATATTAAGAATAAAACATAATTTAAAAAATAAAATGTAAGATTTGCCGGAAAATTGTAGCAAACTGACGCCAGTTGCTACAAGTTTCCTACAAACAAAAGTAATTTTATTTGTTATTTATCAATTTTAGAAAAATAGATAATTTTTAAAAATAAAATGATAAGTTTGTCAGAAATTTGTAGGAAATTGACAGCAGTTGCTACAAATTTCCTACAAAAGGGCTATTATTCAACAAATTAAGAAGAAAAAATAATTATAAAAAACAAAATACTAGATTTGTCAGAAATTTGTAGCAAATTGACAACAGTTGCTACACATTTGCTACAAAAAAAGTTATATTATAATTATAAAAAATAAAATAATAATTTTGTCGGCACTTTGTAGGAAATAGACAGCAGTTGCTACACATTTCCTACAAAAAGGCTATTATTCAACAAATTAAGAAGAAAACATAATTATAAAAAACAAAATACTAGATTTGTCAGAAATTTGTAGCAAATTGACAACAGTTGCTACACATCTGCTACAAAATAAAAGTTATGTTATTTGTTATTTATCAATTTTAGAAACAAAGATAATTTAAAAAAAAAATTGTCAGAAATTTGTAGCAAATTTACACAAATTGCTACAAATTTTCTACAAAACAGTTGTTTATAGAAAAAAAACTAAGAATGTTAAGTTTGTCAAAAATTTGTAGCAAATGAATATCAGTTGCTACAGATTTCCTACAATTTTAAAAAATAAAATGTTAGATTTGTCGGAAAATTGTAGCAATCTGACACCAGTTGCTACAAATTTCCTACAAACAAAAGTAATTTTATTTGTTATTTATCAATTTTAGAAAAATAGATAATTTTTAAAAATAAAATGATAAGTTTGTCGGAAATTTGTAGCAAATTAACAGCAGTTGCTACAAATTTCCTACAAAAAGGCTATTATTCAACAAATTAAGAAGAAAACATAATTACAAAAAACAAAATACTAGATTTGTCAGAAATTTGTAGCAAATTGACAACAGTTGCTACACATTTGCTACAAAAAAAGTTATATTATAATTTTAAAAAATAAAATAATAATTTTGTCGGCACTTTGTAGGAAATTGACAGCAGTTACTACAAATTTCCTACAAAAAGACTATTATTCAACAAATTAAGAAGAAAACATAATTATAAAAAACAAAATACTAAATTTGTCAAAAATTTGTAGCAAATTGACAACAGTTGCTACACATTTGCTACAAAATAAAAGTTATGTTATTTGTTATTTATCAATTTTAGAAACAAAGATAATTTTAAAAAAAAATGTCAGAAATTTGTCACAAATTGCTACAAATTTTCTACAAAACAGTTGCTTATAGAAAAAAAAAACTAAGAATGTTAAGTTTGTCAAAAATTTGTAGCAAATGAATATCAGTTGCTACAGATTTCCTACAATTTTAAAAAATAAAATGTTAGATTTGTCGGAAAATTGTAGCAATCTGACACCAGTTGCTACAAATTTCCTACAAACAAAAGTAATTTTATTTGTTATTTATCAATTTTAGAAAAATAGATAATTTTTAAAAATAAAATGATAGGTTTGTCGGAAATTTGTAGCAAATTAACAGCAGTTGCTACAAATTTCCTACAAAAAGGCTATTATTCAACAAATTAAGAAGAAAACATAATTATAAAAAACAAAATACTAGATTTGTCAGAAATTTGTAGCAAATTGACACCAGTTGCTACATATTTGCTACAAAAAAAGTTATATTATAATTTTAAAAATAAAATAATAATTTTGTCGGCACTTTGTAGGAAATTGACAGCAGTTGCTACACATTTCCTAAAAAAAGGCTATCAAAGAAGAAAACGTAATTTTGAAAAATAAAATGATAAATTTGTTAGAAATTTGTAGCAAATTAACACAAGGTGCTACAAATTTCCTACAAAACAAAGTTATGTTATTTGTTATTTATCAATTTTAGAAAAAAAGATAATTTAAAAAAAAAATTGTCGGAAATTTGTAGCAAATTGACACAAATTGCTACAAATTTTCTACAAAACAGTTGTTTAATTTATCAATTTAGAAAAAAAACATATAATTTTAAATTATAAAATGACAAATTTGTCGAAAATTTATGGCAATTGACCCTACGATTATGTACTATACTATAGCATACCTCATACCATACTATACCATATGTTATACGATACTATACTATGTTGTACCATACGATACAATCTTATATAGTACCATACGATACAATTCTACACTACACGACACGACACTACACGACATGACGCAACATGACACGACACTATACTATACGATATAATATAGTATACTATATTACATTGTGCGATACGATACGGTCCTATGCTATACAACACTACATGTAACCATTCTGGTTTTCACACATGTTATGGTTTGACTTGCATTGCAACCATTACCGTACATTGAGATGCAGTTTGTTGATACATGCTTTGTTTCATGCATTTATATGACTTACTGGCTCAAACACGTTAATATTTGCACGATTTTTTGAGTTTATTGCTTAAAAAAAATAAAGCTACAATAAGTACAAGGGCCTAATGTGTCATTATGAGAAAGTATAAGTAAAGGGACCTAATTGTCATTCCTTGAAACTTGCTCGAAAACTTTGATTTTAAGTCCGAGGACTAAAACCGTCATTTTTAGAAAGTACAAAAGCCCAGGGACTAAATTGTCATTTTTAAACCTTAAAAGTTTCGGGTTAAAAAAAATGTAATTTTTGAAAACGTAAAGTTTAGGGTCCTTAGTGTCATTTTTAAAACTTATTTTTATAAATAAAATAAACCTTTAATTTTTGAGTTTAAAAGTCTAGGGTCCTATTGGTCATTTTCTTAAACTTGAACTTCAGGGGCCAAAGCAGTCATTTTTGAAACTTATCTAACTAAAAAGTCTAACCGGGTTAATATTACATAAGGAATTACAATTTAGAAAACTAACCTAGTTAGTTACTTAACTAACTGTTACAGGGACCATTTGTATATATATAATGGAACCTCAGGGACTAAAGTGTAAATATGGAAAAATTCGAATAAAAAGGCGAAAACCCCTTTGGATCGGCCAGATGTGAGATTCGAACTTGAGACCTCTCGGTTGTAACACGAACGACTTAACCAATTTATCCTCTGTACAGAGCTAATGAATATTAGGATTTTAATTCATTTATATACTTATTAGTTTTAATATATATATTAAATTAAATTCAGTTTTTAATTAAAAAAATGGTTCTTTAAAGAACCCAAAGAATCGGCCCAAGCTAGACTCGAACCCGCGCACACCAACACCAAACACATATGCATAACCGGCTGGACTACCAGCTTCGTTGGTTATTACTCCGATTCTTAATATATATATATACACATTTATTTCGAACTGAAAAAAAAAAAAAAGAAACCAGCGGACATGTTCTGTCAACACCAATCTTGGATTCCAAATTCGATTCTTTTTCCGCGTTTCGGTAATTGGAACTTTTAAAACTCATTTCCGCGTTTCGTTTGACCAAATTCGATACTTTTTCCTCTTTAAAAGTAATTTTATTTGTTATTTATCAATTTTAGAAAAATAGATAATTTTTAAAAATAAAATGATAAGTTTGTCGGAAATTTGTAGGAAATTGACACGGCCTTGTGTGGGACCTAAGTGTAAATATTCAAAAAAATGGGTCAAACCCATCGAAACGGCCTTCCAATGGATCAACTTCAGGCTCAAAACTATCAGGTAGTGGAGGTAGTGGATCCAGTTGCATACGAGCAGCTACCATTTGAAAATAAAACAAAAAAACTCAAAAACCGGTCACGGGGGGGGGGGGGGGGGGTTTCGAACTCGGGACCTCTTCTATAACATGTGACTATATACAATTCACACATTTCGTTTCTCACATCACCACAACGAGGTAGTGGAGGTAGTGGATCCAGTTGCATACGAGCAGCTACCATTTGAAAATAAAACAAAAAAACTCAAAAACCGGTCACGGGGGGGGGGGGGGGGTTTCGAACTCGGGACCTCTTCTATAACATGTGACTATATACAATTCACACATTTCGTTTCTCACATCACCACAACATTCCATACCACTCACACACTCGCCACGTAAACCCAAAAATTCTAATGGCAAATTTCCTAGTAACCCATGCTGAATCCTCAACCGCAGCAGGAATTCATCCATTCCTTCGGTTTCCTGAGCTACCCATTAGTGAAAAATATCAGAAACTCAAGGACCTTGAAGTTTTTACCATTGGCGGTATTGATTGGCATGGAATAGAAATGGTTGACCCCAGTGGTTCACTGTCAATATTACTATCACACAACACACCCTGGCGTCGTTTCTTCGACATCTTAGAGCCATCATATGATGAGCTGGTGTATGAATTCTTGTCCACCTTCTATTACAAATCTGGTGTATGAATTCTTGTCCACCTTCGACAACAAAAATTTTAAACATGAATACGACTCGTTTAACTACTCTATAACTAATGTCTATAAGACACATGTATATTTTATGCACCTAGAAGGAGAAATAATGGATCCTAACGTTCAAATTTTGATTATTTTGAAAAACGTAAAAAATCACATGGTGTACTTTTCTGTTATCGTGTCTTAGCAGGTTACCTACAGGTTACCTATTGCCAGCCCTAATCTTAATGGATCACGGTGGACAATATAGATCATACATGTCTTAATTGACCATGTTGAGCCTTAATGGATCACAATGGACAATATTATATCATACATGTCTTAAGGTACTATGTTAGGCCTTAATGGATCACGATGGACATTAATGGATCGCAACAGGCAATAGACTAAACCATGTTAGGCCTCAATTTATATACTTTTCTTAAAAAAATGTTTCCTATTTTAATATTATTTTTAAAGTATATAATTAAACTAAAATTCAATGTTTATTCTAGACATTATCTGTTTGGTATGGGGTAATGGAATGGACGAGATAATGGAATGGACGAGGTAATGGAATGGACAAAGGAATGAAATGGATCATTCCATTCCATGGTCTTGTTTGGTTACCATGTGGGAATGGAATGGATCATTACTTTGTAGTGTTTGGTGGGAAGGAAAAGAAGGAATAAAATTGGTGATAGGTGGCTGTAGTCGATGGCGGTGGTGGGTGGCGGCGGTGGTGATGCTGGTGTTCGGTGGCGGAGGGTGGCGATGGTCGGAAGTGGTGCTGATGTTATGGTGAAGGGTGGTGGCGGCGGGTGGGCGATGTTAGTGGTGGTGGCCGGTGGTGGCGCCAGTGTTAGGTGGCGGAGGGTAGCGACAGTGGTGGGTTGTGGTGGCGGTGGTCGGTGGTGTTTGTTGGTTGATAGTGGCGGTGATGTCGATGTTGATGGCGGAGGGGGTGGTTGCGGCAGCGGGTGGTGGCGGTGTCGCCGGTGTTCAGTTGCGGAGGGTGGTGGTGGTCGGCAATGACACGACGGGTGGCGGCGCCGGTGGTCGACGACGAAAGGTGGCGGCGGCGGGTGGTGGTGGCATTTGTGGGTGACTAGTGGTGGAGGTGGTGGGAGGTGTCGGTGATGAAGGTGGGAGAGGGAATGAAATGGAAGAAAAACAAGGCGTGTGGATGGAATGAATTTGAGTGGACGAAATGCAATATGTAATGGGTGATTTCATTACCTTGACCAACCAAACACATTTTTTTTCCATTCCAATAGTCCATCCCATTTCCTCTCTCATTTTTACATACCAAACACTACCTAGGATCCCAAAACTAATTCACTCCCCAAAATAATTTAGAATTTGACATTCCCTCTCAAAACTATTTCCCTCCCCAAAGTATTTAGAATTTCACATTCCCTCTCCCCCAAATCCATTAACCCTAACAACACCCACAACAACAATGGCTTCTTTAATGGGCGATTCACAGAGGCGAAAATGCACACACACACTGGACCAGTTATGTCTTCATGCTCACTACCAGAATCAAATCCAAACCCTAAACCATCAAAACCAACCACATGTCGTTAACGTTCCCCTCATCTTCAATCTTCATCACTTACAGCCACAAATCTCAGCCTCATCTAACCGCATTAAAGCACAAAACTCCTCATCAACACCACCAGAACAACAACCTACAGACTCAACGAATGAAACCGCCACAAATCCGGTAGGGTTCGGGTCCGTGTCGACGTCATCTCCGGCGAAGAAACAGAAAGGAAAAAAAGGTTCGTTGATTATTGTTGAGGGGGTTGCTCTGGCTGCTTCAGGTACAGTTGTTTGTTGTTTGGTTGATTACTGTTTTTGATTGATGAGGTGTGGTTTTGGTTCAACCATTCAATTAGCCAGTTTCATCGATTGCTTTATACTTTTTGACTTCCTCAGTTGGTTCTGTTTGATTCGATTTACAAAGCTTTTTTTTAAGGCAAGAGTGGATTCTAGGATTGGTACAGAGAAATGAAGCAATTAAGCATGTAAGTGAATAAATCTTTTTGTTCTTCAGTTGTTCCATTCTTTGAGTTTAATATAATTTCTTGTGTTGGTGTTCATTCATTCATATTTGTGGAATAGACTGTAGTACTTGTAGTTATTTCGTTTTTATATATTTTGGCTTAATTAGTTCATATTCGTTTAATATTTGCCATTTAGCTATTCAGATTTGTTTAGCAAATTAAATATAGGTTCATCTACATGACTCTGTATTGCTTATTGCGATGGTGTTTAGGGTCGGCAATGGCGATTGGCGGTGGATGAGATGACCTCCAGCCACCGGACATTAACATTAAAAAGTTTAAGGTATTGATGTTTCGTTAACAAATCGATTTTAATTAAGATAATGTTCTACTGATTGATTTAGTTAAATTATAACTTGAAACAAAAATCATTTCTTTTTTATTAAGTTTGTCTTTATTACACTCCGATTTAACTTTTGGTTCATAATGTATTAGGGTCGCTTAAGTTTAATTATTTGATTTTCACTCTTATTGATACATTTAGTTCTTAGGTTTTGAATTATTGATCATATTTTAGTTATCTGAACTACGGCGTTTTGCGTTGATTATAAGTATTTTGTGTTTAATAATCTTGCATATATAATGTTTTGACCAAATGCTTGAGCTATATTTGTTAGACGATCTTTTAGGTTGTTCAAATTTGTTATTAAAATGAGATTTGCCTGTCAAAATTGTAACTATTTGATTTTTTAGGTAAACAAGATCAGATGTGTGGTGTTACATTTGGAATTATTAATGTATATACTCTTTAATTCAATGTTTATTAACCGAAACATCATACTATCAAAGTTGTTGACTTTTAAGATTGTGTATCCCTTTAAACTTATACATTTAAAGTCATATTTGTTTCTAGAAATTGCAAAGATTTGTGAAGACGTCTTCTTTCGAATTAGATACAGGACTGTTTGGTATGTTATTTACCATTACATATAGAAAATAGAAAGAGAGCAGTGTGAGCTTTTGGGTGTGGATGGTGTTAATATGGATACCATGATGGGAACATTTATAAAATAATTTGGGTCATGTGGTGGTTATATGCCAGGATTTAATGTTTGTTTCACCCATCTTCTTTTCTTCTCTTATTATTTTTTTAGTACTTCATCATGTAGGTTTCTCTTATAGCCAAGTGGGAGACTAATAGGGTCAATCATATAATCATACTATGTGGGTTCTGTTGATTGATAAACTTGTGAGTTCTGTTGTGTGCTTGGCTTTGTAATATTATTAAAACAATATTATACTGATTTTACGTACATAATTCTTTTTTCTAAGAAAAAAAGAGAAGAAAAGAAAAATCTTATCTTGATACCATTATTTTTGTTGGATTTTCCTTCAATCGATTACTTATTTGATACGATTCAGGTATAAATTGAAGCACCCCTGATGTTATATAATGTCAAGTAGAGGAAATTGTTATGACATTGTACGTTATTTTCTTCATTCTGTTTGTAGATGGAAGTTTGAGCACTATTGAAATATTAGCTTCTGGTGGACAAACTCTTCACATATTGGGAGTTTAAGAACCAACTGATATAATGTACAACTTTGTATAAGTGGGATCTTTACCAAGTGGAATGGTTATATTTTTCTCTCTGATGATTGATCTTTAGTACATGTAGTTTATGTAATACGTAATAATTCTGTTTTGTAGGTTGTAGCAAACAATGTTGATGTACAACGATGCAATCTTCTTATTCATCAAACAAAAAGAATGTGCATTGCCAACTTGGTTGTGACTAACCATGAAGCCCAACATTTTCCAAGTTGTCACATGAAGAAGAATCATGAGAATGTCTCTGAGTTGAGTATGACTCAGCTGTTATTTGACCGTGTCCTGTGTGATGTTCCATGCAGTGGAGATGGTACTCTTCGCAAAGCTCCCGATATCTGGAGAAAATGGTAACTACATTTTAGTAATGCAATTGATTCTTGGATTTCAAATCTTAATAACTAGGTCTTAATGTTGACATAAACATACCCATTGCAGCAGAACTTGCTTTAAAAAACAGAATTATATTACATATTTACTCTTTTGTAATCTTGTATGAGAGACTTTTCTTTTTTATTCCATGAGCTTTTTTTTTTACTTTTATCTTGTAATAATGTTCTTCTCGATAATGTTATCTATTAGTTCTTTGAATAAAAATTTACCAAACATTGAAACTGACACTATCTACCTTGAGTACTTACAGATTTATAATTTGTATTTGTATCTATAGATTTCTTAGTTGTGATAGTAAATATGATATGTAATTATAAATAAAGAATTTACAATTACGATATGTATTTATTTTTTATAACTTTCTATTTCAGTTTTTCATGTTACCCAACCCCGTGTACCACACGGGTTTTAACCTAGTATAACATATATGAATTATGGTGTCACTTTTACCGGTTGATAACTTTCACTTGATAAAATTATAGGTCGCATACTCGCGACAACTTAAAGATTTGTATGGGGACGTGGATTGCGATGATTTAGACTTGTGGGAAAGTTTGCATCCTAAGTGTAAGGGTCGCAAGATGTCCGGGATAGGATCTTCTGATCCTGATTTTCTGGTGACCGGAAAAAAATCATCTTCAATTTGCGGTTCTAACGATGATGCCCGACACTCGCAAGAGGTATCATTATTTATTCTTGTTATTAGATAGCATAAACATTTTTAAGATAGTCCTATTAGTGAAGGTAATAGTTTAGGCTTTAAATGGGAATAATGAGTTTGCTGATATGGGTTTCATATGGTCCTATTGAAGGTAGCTTGTTTGTGATTGATTGAGTACATTGCTGGTTGAATAGGTTTGTTATGGGCGGGTTTGGGTCACGGGTCAGAGTGGGCCGTGCGGGTCAGAATGGATCGGGTCAGAATAGGTTATTTTTAAACAGGGTTAATTTGATTCGGGTTAGAATGGGTTCACGTCAATTTTGATTTGGGTCAGAAGGGTTCATTTTCAAGGTTTATTTGGTTTGTGTTAGGAGTTTTTACAAAATAAGCACGAGTCGAGATGATTTTTACCACTCATGTATAAATATGTTTAATAAAAGTAAAATTGCAAGAAACATAAGGAATTGCGTACTTATAATACTTTTTAATAATTTATTAAAATAATTAAGTACAAATAATTAACAACATTTTAATATGATATTTCATTTTTTTTAATATGTATGTTTGTTTGTATTTTGTTATACGGGATTTTTACGTTGTTAGTTAGATTTTTGTAGTGTTGATCGACCTGTTCGGGTTGATATGTGATGATTACGGTTTTATAATTTTCAGCTTCAAAAAGTTCAGGCGGAACTAGAAAGAGAGCGTGAGGCTCGACAAAACATAGAAGCCCGTTTCGAACTATTTCAACAAGAGCGTGAAAAAGAGCGGGCCGACCAAGACGCATGGTGAAAAAATATGGAAGAAATGGTGAAAAACATCGGAAAGAAGTAAACAAAGCTCTCGTTTTGTTAAGTATTGGAATGTTGGATTAGTTTTGAATCAAAAAACTTGCTCTTAATTAGGATTTTTTTGTGTGTTTTGGAACTTTTGGAATGTTTTAGAATCTTGCTTGTTGCGAATGTTTTGGAATGTTTTATAATTTTGCTTGCTACATTTTTGCTGCATTTTTTGGAATATTTTATATTTTGCTGCATTTTTTATACAAAAAATGGTTTTTTAAAATTCAGATTTGTTATTTTGTCACAAATCTGCCGCAGAAGAGTTTTATAGTTTGTAGGAATTTTGTCGCAGAAGAGTTTTATAATTTGTAGGAATTTTGTCGCAAGAATGTTTTTAACTGTTTGTAGGAAATTTGTAGCTACATTATTTTTTAGTTGTAGGAAATTTGTCGCAAACTGTTTTGAAAACTTTGTAGGAAATTTGTTTGAAACCGTTAGTTTTGTAGATAATTCGTAGCAAATTGTTTAGAGAAAATTTATAAATTTGTAGGAAACTTGTCGCAGAAAAGTTTTATAATTTGTAGGAATTTTGTCACAGAAAAGTTTTATAATTTGTAGGAATTTTGTCGCAAGAAAGTTTTATAATTTGTAGGAATTTTGTCGCAGAAAAGTTTTATAATTTGTAGGAATTTTGTCGCAAGCACGTTTTATAATTTGTAGGAATTTTGTCGGGAAAATAAAAAATTATGAATATTTTTTTTAATAATGTTATTAATTTTAAAAATAAAATATCATAAAATAATATAAAAAAAGGCAAAAACGTGGAAGAATTGTCGGAATTTTGCAAGAAGAGCTATTTGTCGGTATTTTGTAGCAAATTTTGCGACGAGAAATTTTGTAGAAATTTTGTAGCATATTTTGTCATATTTTTGTAGCTAATCCGGTTACCCACAAGTTTATTTCCTATGAATTTTTTTGTAGGAAATTTGTAGGTAAGGCCAATTTCAGACAAATTTGCTACAAATTTGGTTGTCACAAACTTGGCAATTTTCTAGTAGTGACCTGCCATCACTTCAACACACACCACTTCAACACACACCACCACCACTGCCTTACCACCACCACCACCAAAAATCACCTCACCACCTAAAACAAATTAACCATCATCATCACCTCCTACTAAAATGCAGAAGACAACAGATGTTACAACATCTGTTGTAATGGCAACAGTGGTTGAAACACCAGTTGTTTCAACAACTGTTAGTCAACCATCTTCCACCACTATAACCACCACTGATCCACCCAAAACATCATCAGCCTCTCCTTAACCTAAAATGAGAAGGCTAATTCTGAAAGATGATGATCCTTCACCACCACCAACATCTTCACAACCTCTATCACTTGTTACTATACCAAACCCTGTTCCTCTCTCATCAGCTCAGGTCCAACAACCAATCACTACCATCACTCCTGCAGGTTTTCAGTATCCTCTTGAACTCATAGCAGTCAGAGAAGAAATAAAAGCCTTCTACTTTGAGGATGATCCTGCTAAACGGAGTTTGCCATTAGTTGAAGGATATCCTAGGCCTAACAACATTGAAGAATACTTGGAAGTTAAGGCTCAACAGGCAGAGGATATCTCCAAAAGAAACTCACAAGGAAAAACTGACAAAGAAATTCAAAGGCATTATCAATTTCTACTCACACAAGTCAGATCCTTGGAGCAGTTTGCTAAGAATGTTTGTCAACAGATATCAGAAAGAGCAGATGAATCATTGAGAAAAGACTACCTTGACAACATTATGGCATACAAGAAATACAAGGGGGAAAAATACATGTATAAAGATTGGACCATTCCTGAGCTTGAAAGTGAAGCAGCCAGGATTCAAGACATGATTAAAAACAATGTCAAACACACTCCTCCTGATTGGGCGAAGTACAAAAAGAATGTACCTGAAAAGACATTGGAGCTAAAGAGAATGAAAGAGGAATTGATCACTGCTGATTATGGGTCTAAAAATCAAGTGATGAGATGGAAAGAAGACAAAGTCAGGACCACCTATAAAAGGTTGGAGGAACTAAGGAAGAAAGATCCAAGGGTTCCACAAAAACCTGACTATCCTGAAGCAGAGGTTTCAACAAGACCACCAAAGCTGCAAATCAGGAAATCCACTGCTCCAGCTGGTGCTGCCATCTATAAAAGAAGACAACAAAAACAGTTGGATGCTGAAACAATGGAAGAATTAATGGCAGGAGATGACCTTGTAAAAGAGGGTATTAAGAACATGATAGCAGAAACTCTTGGATTGAATCAACCTGCAAGCACTGCTCAGTCAGTCATCACCAGGCCAGCATCACCAAACTCCTCATCTAATAAAAATCTCCCAGGAAACCCACCAGACTCAAAAGTACTAAAGTGGAAAACTGACAAACAGACCCATGTACTGACTGTGATCAAGTCTAGTGGAGAAGTGAAGAAAATAACAAGGGAACAATCACTTGGCCTAAGTATTGAAGATTTGCAGGATCTTCTTGATCTTCCACTTTGCAGGGATGAAGATGACACAGATGCCTTAGACTTTGAGTTACAACTCAAAGGGCAAATAAGGGAACTGTTGATGAGGCAATAAAGATCTACAAATAATGAAGGGTTTTGGCATTATCTGTTCCAGGGGGAGATTGTTGGGATTGAACTCTATCAGAGGAACAGATAATTAAAGCCAAAACCGGATCAGAGCAGTGGATCCAGAATAAGCAGATGTTATGTATACAAGTCTCTCCCCTTGAAAGTGGTTTCAACATCTGATGACCTCCAATCCACTGATCGTTACAACTGTTGATCAAGTCAAAGACTGACGAGGACTAAAGCCCTGCTGTTCAATCTACTGCTATGGGTCAAGCACTGCTGGATATGTTAAGTAGTGCTGGAGTCACAACAGTGGAAGGATTCAGCAGTAGTTTAGTTTGTTCTTAATGTAATATATTGTTAGCATAAGCAGTGTTTGTATTAGATCAGTTGTTAGAGTTTGTTAGGAGGTTAGATGTCACTTTCAAGGTGACGTCAGCAAAGATGCCACTGTGGTTTGTCCGTGCCTATAAATAGAACAGTACCCTGTACTGTTCTATTAGCTCTTCACCATCTTTCTTCCTGTACGAACAAATCACTGTGAGCTCAGGCTGAGGGGGAGTTTGTTACATGCATGCATTGTAATCGTTGATGAAATAAATTCAATCATTCGGTTCTTTGTTGAAAATGTGTGTTGAAAGCAATTCTCCTGTTTGATTGTGTGCAAAGTTTGTTTTCATTTACATTCCACTGCATTACTTGTTCATTGTTCATCTGAATTCAAACACAAAACACAATCAATCCAAACTCAGATCCTAACAAGTATGTTATACAAATTGAGAAATCTAGAAGGGATTCAACAAGAAATCGAGAAAGAATTATGGGTTGATAAGAAAACTCAACAAAAAACAAAGTTGAATCAAGAATTGAGTTTTCTTGTAAATTAGGGTTTGAGAGGATATTCAGAAACCAGAGTTGGATTTGGGGGAAAAAGAGTAGGTTTACTTGGAGTTTGATCTCCATTAAAGTCAATTATGTATGTAAATTAAAACTGGAATAATGATTGTTTGATAATAATAATAATTATATTAAATAAATAAAAAACTAAATGGGACGGGAAAAGACAGTAATACCTTCACATGGGTTCCACATGATCTGATTTAATGAAGAAATTAACTGAGTTAGGTCCAAAGGACATAGTGTGTAAAGTTTGAAAACAAAACGTACAAATCCCATCAATTTTAAAGGACTCGGCTTAAAAGTTGGTATAAAGACAAAGGACAAAACTTGCAATTCACTCTAATATTTATGAAGTTTTATTTTGATTATTTTCATATTTTTATATGATATAACATGTTTAAAAAATATAATTAATTCAAAAGATGACCAAGAATTCTCAAAAATTATAAGATCTAATCTAACCTGATTATGAACAGTAACAACTTTCAACTTTCTTCAAAACAATATTCTAAAATCAAAAGTCCCGAATTTTATCATCCAAGAACCCTAAAAACTAACAAGAATTAACTTAGGATTTTGGATGCCTTGTATCACAGAAATTGATTGAGGGGTTTTGTAGATCTCGAAAAACTAATCAAAATGGACACAGGTACTACTTCGTTTGATGAAGAATTGAAGGAGATATGAAAAGATGAAGTTCCAAACCATATAATCCTTTGCCTTGAATCCACGAAATTGAAGAGTTGTTTGCGGGTTTTGGGAGTAGGGATTCGTGTGTGAAGGGTAAAGATGTCGATTGAAATCAGTATTAGGGTCGGTGGTGGCCGAATTTTATAAAACCTTTTAGGGTTTTCATGAAGGCTTTAATGTTGTTTTAACTATAGGAGATTATAGAGTATTTAAAAGTAGTAATGATGGGAATACAATTCTTCAACGACACTTAGGCTTAAGGAACAAAGATCAAGTAATTTGGGCAAGCTTTGCTAATGTTAGAAAGGGATTCGGGTTGAAAATCCGCGACGTTGGAGGAAGATGACATGCAGATGCTGTCGTTTGGAAGGGACATGAAGTCGTTTGAGAGAGCTCAAATGTGATGTTGTTAAGGAAATGATGATGGTGTCGTTTGAGTTGTTAAAGGTGTCGCTTGGGTTTGAGATGTAGGTTATCGTTTGGAAAGGAAATAAATAGAAGGGATGATGTCGTTTGGGTCTAAGTCCATATCGTTTAGATGACATATCAAACCATACCTAGTATCGTTTGGGTAGGGGGTTGATACACAAACGGATTTTAGACATTTCATCATTTTGTAATGATAAACAAACGGATTCTATTAGCAGGGGGAGTCAGGGACTTGCATGACAAGAAATTACAACCAAGTGGACTTAGATGTTATGAAAAAAATAAAAATAAAAATAAGAGTCGATACTTTATATGATTAAAAACAAGGATGTTTTTCGAATTTGTCAATTCGCAGTTTCAACCCAAATATCACAGCTTAATGGCGGATATAGCCACATTTTATGGGTTTCTAGGAACCCAGTTGGTTTGGAAAAAATTGTGAGAATTAGTCATGAAAACTTTAAATGATTTAAAAAAAAAATAGTGAGAATATATCAAAAGAAACCCACTAGAATTTTTTTAGATCCGTCACTGTCACAACCCGAACCACAATTCACTAATCCGACATGGGTTTAACTTTTCACCCATAATCATAACTAAATAAAATGACTTTATAAAAGATAAATTAGTTTCTTCTTAAAATGTTATGGGTGAAAAATGCAGCTTTGACATGTTCGTCTGTCATGTGTTTAATTTTTAATAGATGTGCTAAATTGACAATTGTATATTTATATTCACTATTAGTGTGCTTAAAATTCAAATGAAACCAAGATATTCATTTAGATTTTTCGAAAACGAAATAAAAGTACTATTGCGGGAAAAAAATATGCCACGAGAGAACTATTATTATTTATTAGCATGTATTTCCAACACCGACTCACACATCACTTTGACTATCATCTACACAACTGTTAGTCATGTGCTCAAAGTCAAATAAAGAATCCCCACCACCACCATTTTCAATCTCGACCGTACGATCTTCCTTATGATCAGTCAAACACCCAAGCGACTCCACCACATCTCCCATGCTCCAACCCCCACGCAATAACCTTTGTGACAATATCCTCACAACATCCTCCCTGCCGCCCATAGCCACCACCCGTTTAGCCACACCACCACCGTCATCATCAGACGATGACGACCATGACGTCATCGACGATCGCGGTGATGGTGACAGCGACGGTGATGAATTTTCATCTCCGTTTATTATTACTGTAACACTCTTGTTCAACACCTTAGAGTTGGACAAGGTGTTAAACTGGGGTGTGACAATCATCATCTCATCTAAATCCTCCTCTTTCCACCCGCCTTTTCTTAATATCAACCGTACATCCTCCAAACACTGCCCCAATTCACTCCCACCCCACCACCTCTTTCTCGTGGAGTCCCGTGTCTGTCTGGCCAACTTGGACCTAATATACGCATCCTTACCTTGCATTTCTTCAAAAAAACACCGTTCTTTCAACTCGACCAGCTCGGTCCAAAACTCTATTCTCCTTGCCTCGGTAGCCGCCCACACGGGCGCCCTCAAAAAATGACCCAACCTCATCCCACTCACCAACCCTTCCTTAAACTCAATCTGGTGAAACAACCCAATAACATCATAACTACACAACTTAACCTCCGAACCACTGACATAAAACACCGGGTTTCCCGACGAGCATGGGCTCGTCGGGACATAACAATTCTGATAAACCGGAACAAGAACCGGACACCTTTTCAAGAACCCTTTAGCCAACTCAACCGCCTCATCGTCTTCTTTCGGTCTATCACCCCACCCGGGATACCAAAACTTTTGTCGGGACACTTGTTTACATAGGCCCAAGATTGGGAGGTGGATTAAAATATCGAGTTGTTGCGTGGATGATGATCGCCAATTGGGGAAGCCTTGGCCGACGGGGAGGCCTTCCCGGAGAATTGAACGAAGGTCCGGGGGGAATGAGAAGTTGAAGGTGGATTCGATGGCGGATAGTTCGGGTTCGGTGAGACCGTGGGCTACCGGAACGTTGGAGTGGTGGTGGAGATGGGCGATGAGGTCTTTTGAGTAGGCGGCAAATGAGAAACAAACTTTGGTGCTGTTACGGTTGATGGGTGGTTGTGTTGTGGTGGTGGTTGCCATGAGTTTGGTCGGAGATGGGTTGGAGCATTTGATGGGGAAGAAGAAGAAGTCGTTGGAGAGAGAGAGAGAGAGTGTACGTGAAGGTATTTTGAAGTAGCATGAAAATTGGGGAGGTTTGTAACCATCACGTACATATATATATATATATATATATATATTTGAAAAATCTTTGAAGAATTCAAAATACTACTGCATGTTATTTTTAGTTTAAGAGCATCCACAATAAGACCCACTAAAAACACCTAAAAACATGTCCAGTCAGCTGTCACATCAGAAAGACACTTCAAAAACATCAAAAACTCACACAATAAGAAAAACACAAAAACACATAAAAACATTGTCACATCATCACCACATTTTTAATTTTTAACCACACATTTACATCACTTATTTTCTCTCTCTATATTAGGGTGAAGGGAATGGCACGGCAAACCCGTCGGCAAAGGAGAATGCCGATCGGGAACACCGCCGCCACCCCTTTAAAACCGATCGGCAAACTCAAAATCGGCAAATGGTCACCGATCGGGAAAGCTAGCCGACAACCTCGATATGTGTGTGTGTAACGGTAATAATGCCGTTTAAAAAAAAAAGTTTATGTTTTTATATAAATCAACATTTTACCCAACATTTCTCCAAACATTCTTCAAACAATCAACCAAATTTTATACATTCTGCTTCTCTTTTTGCAAATGGAAGGCTCAAGCAAACGCGATGGCAAGGCAACTAAACGGGGCGGCTTGAGGACGAGTGTGCCAAATCAACGGGGCGGCTCGAGTGGTTCAACTCCGCCGTATCATCCGCAACTAGGCTTCGCCACACATAGCCAACCTCCATTTTTTTATAGCCAAGGCATGCAACCGACTTACGGGTTCAACACCCAACCCCAGTTTAATTTTTCGCCGCCTAACTATTTTCCACAGGGTCCGACCACGGTTGCTCCAAATATTTATGATTCCCTAGACGACCAAAACACTTTTGACCCGTTTGGTTTTCAAACCCCATCCTCACAACGAGCCGATCATGACGAAGATGAAGACGACGAAGAATTTGTGGCGGAAACTCAAGAGCAATATCATGACGAAGACGAAGGCCACCATCAAGAAGAACCCGCAAACGAGCCGAGAGGGAAGAGTGGTAAAGCGAAACGGGAAAATTGGACTCCTATACAAGAGGAGGCATTGGCCAAGGCTTGGGTTCATTGCACCTTAGACAAAAGAAATGGCAACCAACAAAAGAAGAAGAGTTTTTGGGGCAAAATTCTTAAGCACTTCAACAACACGATCGGAGGAAGCAGCCGAACCCAACATCAGGTCCGCTCCAAGATGATTACCATGCACACAAAGTTGAAATTATTCAACGGGTTTTATCAGCAAGCGGTAAACTATTTAATATTCATACGTTTAATTTTTACCCAAAAAAAATACTTAATTTTTTTTTGTAATTTATTATTTTAGGACCGTTTACGTCCAAGCGGATCCGACGATTCTTGGGTCTTGAAGCAAGCGTTTAAGGATTACTAGGGAAAAGAACGTCATGAGTTTACTCATATGGCGGCGTGGGAGGTCCTCCGAAGTCAAGAAAAATATAGCCAAGTTCCGTTGTTCGGTGAAGACGAAAGCTCGGGCTCGAGTTCAAAAAGAAAGTCGTCGGACTCGGGTAATTACCATCCGGATACACCGAATGCCGAGTTCACGAGTGGCCATCAAACTATCCCCGACATGAACGTGGATCCCTCGCCACGAAGACAAAAGAGGAGGGATAAAAAAACCAAAGCCGGCCCTTCTTCAAGCGACGAACCAAGAGACATAACCACTAAATTTGAAGAATATAGGGCGATGAAAAAAGAGTTGATGGATATCAAAAGGGTGCGAGAGGAAAAATATTTGGCGTTGGCCGAGAAGCAAGACGAAAATATGCGCCAGGCTAAATTCGACAAGGACTTGAAGACGTACAACCGGCCTCACAACAATGTTCCCCCAGCAATGTTGGAGATCACGCTCGCACGAAAACGCGAGATAGCCGAAAAGTATGGATGGCCGTGTGATTTTTAATTTTTTTAGTCGTTGCGTTGTTTCAGTGTCGTGTAATTTTTATGAATTTTATGTTTTTTTTAAGTTTCATTTTAATGTAATTGTTTTTTTATTAATTTAATGTTTTGTTTGTTTTTATTTAACATATAATTAAAAAAAACAAAAAAAAAAGTTTGCCACTTTCAAGTGTCTAAACCATTGCCAACACTTTTCAGCAAAGTTTAAACTTTTTACCCTCTCTGACGTGGCACTCTCTGATTGGTCCATTTTAAAGTTTGCCACTTTAACCTGTTTAACCACTCCCTTCACCCTTATATATACTAAAAGTACATGGGTCCCATCATTTACTCATTTTTTCTAGTTCTTGGAGAAAAACACCACCCAAAAAATGGGTATAAAAAACATGTCCCACAATAAGAAAAACATGAACATATGCCACATAGACATATAAAAACATGAAAAAATGGCTTATTGAAGATGCTCTAAGGTCTTACTCATTTTAAATAATTGGATTTCCTCATAAAGATATATAGGTTAGGGTGAAGGGAGTGGTTAAACAGGTGAAAGTGGCAAACTTTAAAATGGACCAATCAGAGAGTGCCACGTCAGAGAGGGTAAAAAGTTTAAACTTTGCTGAAAAGTGTTGGCAATGGTTTAGACACTTGAAAGTGGCAAACTTTTTTTTTTTGTTTTTTTTTAAATTATATGTTAAATAAAAACAAATAAAACATTAAATTAATAAAAAAAACAATTACATTAAAATGAAACTTAAAAAAAAAAAACTTAAAATTCATAAAAATTACACGACACTAAAACAACGCAACCCCTAAAAAAATTAAAAATTACACTACTCTTCGTCAGAATCAACCAACAGGTGGGGCAAATCTTGACTTGCGAGATGAACCGTGAGATCGTGTTTAAGTCTCCAATGCGTATCTTCATCCATTAGCTCGCCCAACACCCTATCATCAAACGCGGGCTCGACCGGAGGATCCCGAATGTGTACCGGTGCAATCGCGTTGCCGTCGTCTTTTAAAATCATGTTGTGTAAAATAATACACGTGTACACAACATTCCTAATTTTTTTAACCGTCTTTGCTCGCATCGGCCGATTCAAGACACCCCATTTTGACTTCAAAACCCCAAAAGCCCTTTCGACGTCTTTTCTTGCCGCCTCGTGTTGCCTTTTGAACATCTTTTCGTCTACTTCTTGAGGGTATGGGATCGATTTCACAAACACGGACCATTTTGGGTAAATTCCATCCACGAGCAAATAACCACGTTTGTAATAATGGTTGTTGACGTAAAATGGACATTTTGGCGCGGTTCTGTTTCGTTCCGTTAAGAATAACGGCGATTGTCCTAGCACATTGATATCGTTCTGCGAACCCGGTGGACCGCAAAAAGCATGCCAAATCCATAAATCTTGAGACGCCACTGCTTCGAGCATAACAGTCGGGTATCGGTGATCTCCTCTCATATACTGCCCTCGAAGCTCGGTGGGACACATTCGCCAGACGAAATGGGTGCAATCAAGGCTACCGAACATACCTGGAAGGTGATGTTGTTCTTCATGTGCGTCGTATAACAGTGACATGTCGTGGCTTGTCGGCCTACGTAAGAACTCCGAACCATATATTCTGCAAACCGTTTCGCAAAAATATTCTAGGCACTCGCGGGAAGTTCTTGCGGCCATATGCAAGTACTCGTCTCCTTCGTCTGGAGGGTTACTGGTTGCGAGCTGTTTAATAGCTGATGTAACCTTTTGCAGCGGCGTAAAGCTCCTCCGACCTCGCGCATCGTAGGCCTCTTGAAAGTATGCGTCATTCGCTTCCACGGCGGTCACAATATTTAAAAACAACCGTTTCGACATACGGAACCTTTGGCGAAAAATTGCGTCGTTGTATTTCGGGTCTTCGACAAAATAATCCGCCATGAGGGTCTCGTGCCCAACCTCCCGCTGACGTTCAATGTATCTCCTTTGGTTTGATGTGCCGGAGTCTTGTAGTTCGGCTTCTTCGAGTAGATTTTGGAAAAAAAGAATGCTATCATCGGACGAGTCGTCGCTACTATCGGGTGGAAACCACAACGGGAAATCATCCGCCATTTTGCGTGGCAATACTTGGGTTAGTGTTTTGTATTGTTTGGTTTGATATGGGGGTGATTTTGTAGAATATATAGGATTAAAATGGGTTTGTTTTGAATATATAGGGTAAAAGTTGAAAAAATATTTTTTTTTTTATTTTGAACGGCATATAGCCGTTAAAAGGCAACGGTCAACATGCAAGTTGCATGTTTGTCGATCGGTGTGGCTATGCCGAGAACTTTAGTTTGCCGCGCGGGTTGAAGGGGTGGCGGCGGTGTTGCCGCTCGGCAATCGGCTTTGCCGATTGCTTTGCCGTGCCACTCCCTTCACCCTTATATTCTTTGTAATTGATGAACTAAGGTTTGAAAAACCGGTTTAAATCGGTTAGTTGAACCAGTTAAACTAAAAGTTGTACCGCCGATAAATTTGGCTATACCGGTACCGGGACAAGGTTAAAATTTGGACATTATATCTTTTATTGGCTAAAAATGGTGATGATTTACCTTATTAGTAAAACGTAGCGCCTACAATCCATATTGATCAAACTTCATCCACAATCTACATCGATCGTTAGGTAATTTTTTTAATTATGGATAAACTTTTGGAATATTTTTTGATGCAGGAGCATATTAATATATCTTATATTTTTATTTTAAATTTGAATTTCCTATTTTATGTAGGAGCATATTAACATATCTTATATTTTTATTTAAAATTTGAATTTCCTATTTTACCTTTTTCCGAGTTATAAATTAGGATCTAGGGTTTACTGTTTATTCAGTTTTTTAGTTTGATTATTATAAAGAAAACCTTTTAGGTTTCTTTAAACCATTCAGTTCCAAGTTTTAAATGAATTATTGTGTTTGAACCATTTGATTGCACTCGAAACTGTATCAGGTGGTATGATGCATGAGCATATCAACATATCTTATATTTTTATTTAAAATTTGAATTTTCTATTTTATCTTTTTCATAGTTATAAATTAGGGTCTAGGATTTATTGTTTATTCAGTTTTTGAATTTGATTATTATAAAGAAAATCTTTTAGGTTTCTTTGAACCATTCGGTTCCAAGTCCTTGAATGAATCATTGTGTTTGAGCATATTTGATTGCACTCGAAACTGCATCATTTTATCTTTTTCAGAGTTATAAATTAGGGTCTAGGGTTTATTGTTTATTCAGTTTTTGAGTTTGATCATTATAAAGAAAATCTTTTAGGTTTCTTTGAACCATTCGGTTCCAAGTCTTTGAATGAATCATTGTGTTTGAGCCATTTGATTGCACTCGAAACTGCATCAGGTGGTATCAGAGCTATGGTTTATCAAATGGCTCAACGTGAAGGTGAATACTTGTTTACTCGTTTAGTGGCCGACAGAGACAACGACATGAGTGTTTTCTATTCACGTGCTCGTGGTGAAGATCGACACCCTACTCGCAGAGTCGCCGACCGAGGCAGCGATGGAGTCTATCTCAACCCACAGGATCTTAAGATCAAACGGCTCTGTCAACGAGTCCGAGATCTTGAAGAAATCAGACGGCTCCGTCAACGAGTCCGAGATCTTGAAAAGATCAGACGGCTCCATCAACGAGTCCGAGATCTTGAGTTACAACAGGAGAGGCGCGTTATGGAAACCAATTCGGGATCTATCATCCGGGATGCGAGTAGGAGGAGAATCCATTTGGTCGTTAGCCACCCCGGTTCTACGAACCAATCTATCGAGAGCATTTGTCGAAAGAGGAACGACGATTCGATGAAGACGGGATCGAACCCGATGAAGAAGAATGTTCGTTGGCGCAAACGCTTCTTAATGAGACTACTATTCAAGAGAATGATCACATGAAGAAGCTGATGGTAACGATCATGAGTATGCTGACGTTTCATTAGGCTTGTTTGATTTTTTACATAAGAAAAAGGTTGTTAACGGTGGTGTTTTGGTGGATACTGTCGGCAGTGCGATGGCTACGGCTGAGAGTCCGGTGGTGACTGGCGGACCCATGGCTTCCATGGTAAACCGATCTTTCATGCCATTGCAAGTGGAACCAAAGATAAAATAGCAACTTCCAATTTTAAATAAACACATAAGATATGTTGATATACACCTTCATGAATTTTTATTATGGAATAATGTAGTTTTAGATTATTTTTTGAGTTGAAATTGTATTTTATGGATTTACAGGGTTAATTTGTCAACCCGATGAAACCACCCGGTACAACCCGGTTGAACCATTTCTAAGCCTAACCCGGTACTATTTAAGAACCAATTTTTAAAACATTGACTTAAATTAAAGGGTGGTTAAACTTACCCCTATGTGTTAAACGTACAGTCTCATCTGAGAGGGACCTTCTAAAAGATGTGTCATGTTCGAATGTTTGGGCTTTATCAGATGTTCATCGGGTTTCTACTTTTGTTTCAGATGTATCTTCTTTAATTCTTCACGGTTCTTCTTCATTGACTGGTTTGATTTATTCTATAGAATTAATGGTTAAGCTACTAGGTATGATTTGGGTTTTCTTTTCCTCTCGTATTTGAATCAATGATAAGAAATGTAAATTTATATCATGTGATTGTTCATGAACATATGATCTTTTAAACCCTAACTGGAATATGAAACTAAGGAATGCAATCTTGATTTAAGTAATTAATTGTATTAGTGATATGTTTAGGGCTTGTATAAGTATTTAGTTGGTCTCATCAGAAGATGGCTAATCAAGATATTGAGTACAACCAAGGTTGTCTAAGATTTCGAATGTTCTAAGCTACTAGTCAAAATAAGCTTTTAAAATGGATATATGTATAAAATTTTACAAAAATAGGACCAACAAAGAGAGATTAAAAGTGAGAAAAATAAAATAGTGAAGCTGCTAGTTTAGAACCCATGACCACACCTATGTTGCGGAGAGGGTTCTAGCGGCAAACATTGGAAAAAATTATGCCCCTCAAAATTTGGCCTTGTGTGGTCGCATATTCCGCACATACCCAAGGTTGGCCTTGAATACAACCATGAAAATGTGGACTTAAAGAGTACTTAAAGAAAAAATTGAAGACGTGAAACTTGATTCTTGAAAGATAGTTGAAACTTAACTAGTTGACCGTAACTTAATAAAACTTGAATGAAATTAGGTGGGAAACTTGATTGGAAGTTGAACTTTAGTGATTTTAGATTTTTAGTTCTTATTTGATCTTTAATTTGGTTCTTGACACTTATTGAAGTTAATTCTGAAAACTTGTAGAAAAAAACCTGCCTAATATAAAAGTTTTAATGTAGGTTGTTAGAAATCCAAACACTAAAATAAAGTAACCTCATACGAAAATTTTTTTGGCTCTACCACCATACAAAGGTTGAGGAAATTTTAGTCCTACATCACACCAAGACAATTTGAACTGAAATTTCCCACTTATCTATCTATACTTTCTATAAAAGGAGAAATCCCAATGACATAAGAAAAGCTGATGTGTCAGCCAGAGAGGTTGTCTAACAATGCTTTTCTTATGTCATTACTGCATCATAAAGCCTAATATATAAAATTATTCTAAATTCTATCTAAAAGTCTGCCTCATCCCAAAACCACTGTCCATATCTTTCCTTTAAAGCCAACGTGTAACTTAGCAGATGTTTCCTTTGGCAAACGTATACCTTAGCAGATGGTTGGAAATTGCTGGTAATTTCAAATTCAAACTGCCTGGGGATATGTAATTTGCAATTAATGCATGTCACTCACTCACTTCTATCAATCATCTTCTTATATAAAGGTTTTTTTTCTCATGTCACTCTTCATATTTACACTCTTCTAAGTTCTCTGCTTTTGTATTTTCAAACCACACTTCCAATGTATCTCTCCCTCGAATCCCTTCTTCTCAATACTCGACATTTGTTCATAAAGGATAAGAGAAAACGGAAGCTCTCTCTGACTCACTTTCAGAACAAATTTTGGGGATATGTGGTTTGCCTTGATGATGGTAATGTCATATATATAATTTATGTTTGTTTTGGTTTTTGATTTTTACTAATTGTTTTTTATCCGAGTTATGACTAATAAATGATTGTGAATAATCTGAGCAGATGATGATGATGATTGTTCTACAGTTGTTTCCGGCATCATTGTTCCAACATCGTTTAAAGTATGTTTTTTTTGCTACTCTAATTTTGAAATCTTGAATTTTTAATTTTGAAGTGATCTACTCTAATTCTCGCTTTATATTTCAGTCTAATCATAGTTGTTTGAAATTCATACAATATCTGCGGGTTATTTTAGGTTTGTGGATTTTAAACTGTTGATATTTTAGCTCTGTTTTCTTTGAGCGACCAGTGGTAGAAGTATTTGTAGAGTCATAATGGTTTTAGAATATGTTAATATGGATATTGATGGAATCAAATTAAACACAAAGAAAGATTATTAAATGTACAGTTAAAATAATTTTTGCTTATGACTAAATGATGATTATAATTTACTTGGGCAGATGATGATGATGTAGAACCCATAGTGGTTCCTACTAAACGCAAGAAAGGATCTGCTGCTGTAAGATAAGATTTTATTTAATAAGATATATAAGTAGATTCAGTTTGTTATTTCATGCCATTTTTTGTATTAAAAGAAGCCTAAAGTTTGGAATTTTGATGTATAGAATGTATACACTTCTGCAGGCTCCGATGATTTAAAGCAGCTCTTTATCAAGCAAGTTGAGGATTAAGTATATGAGGATAGGGCTACTCTTTAACAGCTGAAGAAGTGTTTTGATGTACTGCATCTTGGTCTGTTCATTGAGAAGTTCAGTACTCGATGGAGTTGAATGCTGTTTGCACTTAATTTTTGCTGTTAGATTCCTAAATTTCTTAAGTTTCGTTCTTCAGTACTCGATGTAATTGTTGATCTTTTAATCCTCGTAATTAAATTTTAATCCTATTAATGTTTGTGGAGCATTTTATTTTTACTAATTTTAAGGTGCATAAGTATTATTATGTAATTTTTAATATCATCGGATTATTGCAGATCGGTATTGATGTAGATGTGAAATTGTCTCTGAGTTTGATTTAGATTATGTGGATGTTGAATGAATTTATGTTAGTGTATAGATCTGTCAAAGTTAAAGTTTGCCAAAAGAGAACATCTGCTCGAAATCATCATCTGCTGATCTAACGGCTGTTTGACTTGCTACTGTTGCCAACATCTGTTGTTGCCTAACAGTGCTTCTCAACATCCGTGTGCGCTGAAGTGGTAGAAGTATGTGTTTAGGATGTAGAGTACTGTTGATCTTTTACTGAAAAGTTTTTTTTATTGTTTTTTATGCCAGAGTTTTGAAATTTTATGATTTTTTTATGATTTGGTAAGTCAACAGTTTTCTGAAGAATTTCCTCCTCTCAATTGCAAATACTCAACATCTGTTACTTTAAATCTGTGTCAAAGGTGAAGTCTGCCCAAAGAGAACATCTATTTAGTAGTGATCTTCTACTAATCTAACGGTTGTTTTACTTGCTACTGTTGCCAACATCTGTTGTTGCCTAACAGAGCTTTTTGAAGAATTTCCTCATCTCAATTGCAAATACTCATGCATCTGTTAGTTTAAATCTATGTCAAAGGTAAAGTCTGCCCAAAGAGAAGATCTGTTTAGTAGTGATCTTCTGCTAATCTAACGGCTGTTTGAGTTACTACTGTTGGCAACATAATTTGTTGCATAACAGAGGTTCACAACATATGTTCTTTTTTTGTACTAAAAGAAGCATAAGAAAAGCTGATGTGGTAGCTAGAGAGGCTGTCCAACAATGCTTTTCTTATGTCATTACTGCATCATAAAGCCTAATATATATAAAATTATTTTAAAGTCTATCTAAAAGTCTGCCTCATCTCAAGACCTCTGCCCATATCTATCCTTTAAATGTATAACTTAGCAGATGTTTTGAAATTCCCGGTAATTTCAAATTCAAAATACCTGGGGATATGTAATTTGCAATTAATGCATGTCACTCACTCACTTCTGTCTTATGGTAAATGCGTCTTATGGTAAATGAAGAGGTTAATTGTAACTATAATAACGTGTTTAGTTTTATACTTTTCCCATGGAAACGCACTTTTGAAATGTTTTGCATTAAAAGCCTAACCATCGTCGCATCATATTCTTTAACAGTAAGTTAGCCTGACGATGTATTTAGTCATAACCGCCTTCATTGGGTATATAAAATACATTGGGCAAAGGCTTTCATCATTACAGCTTTCATCAATCTACTCAATCATCTTCAAAGTTTTTACTTTATCAATATCATTACAATTTCTTTGGCTTTCAAACATGCATTTTTCACTGCAAAATGGAAAACATTGGGTTTCAAGTGATTGTTGACGAAATTTTCACAAGGCTCTCTGCAGAAGATATTGGTCGTTTGAAATGTCTTTCCAAGAATTTTTATAGGGAACTGTCAAGTCATGCATTTGAGATGACGCATGCTCTCTGTCGCAACCCCCGATCCCTGATCCCCGGGAACGGGCGGACGCGATCACAGAGTTTCGGTAGTATCAGGTTTATTTAATCTTGCAGCGGAATTTACATTAGGATCGTAGTTAGGAAATATTTATCAGAGTAAAAACCACCTTATTTAATATTAATAATCACATGGGTAAAACCCAAGTTTCTTATTACAATACATTTATAGGGACAAACCCTATTTTATTGAATTTAAAACATCGTTTATTAGGTAACTTTTATAGCCACATTTTCTCCAAGCCTTCAGTGCTCTCCAGCTGGCTTTTTACTAATTGGCTTTCACATTGGGTTACCTGAAACGCGTTTTAAAAACATTTGTCAGTCGGAAATACTGGTGAGTGAATCCCAATTTAATCAAGAAACATTTTATTGATTAAAACAGTATTGAGGACGATTACAATGTTTATGTCTACACAATTACTCCATTTGGTACTATCAATCCACTAACTTGTGGGTCATATTACACATTGGCTAACTCATTGTCCAATGGTAACGTACTGTCAACCTTGACTTACTACTCACAGAGTAGTACATTTTATATACAAAACCCCAACATACCGGCAGTAATTGAAGAACTACAAAGACTCAATCACCGCTTAATCACATTGTAAAACAATTAAGGTTTTGTAAAGTATTCCAAAAATATTAACAAAAAAGAGGATAAACTCACATTGCTGTCTTAGGCTTTTCGTAAGGGTTTCCTGGATATAATCTATAATTTATATAGATGTACATTGGTTAGTATTATAACCCTTTGGAATTATTAATAATACCCTCCCCGAGACGGCATTCCAACAACTACGTCGGGCAGAACCACGACAGTTGTTACGGAACCCTAAATCAATTGGGCAGCGTAACTATTATGAAACTGGGGTTATAATACTTACAACGGAGCAGAACCTCGCTAATTAGGGGTATAATACCCGTGTATTATAACTTCTCTACAGAAATTGTGATTTGAGATTGAAATGTGAGCGACAAAAAACGTAAACTGATGCTATCTATTTATATGGTCTGATTCTGGTTTCCAGGCGGCCCGCGTAAGGTAAGGCTAAGCCTTACGCGGCCCGCGTCAACACACGGTCAACATATAGCTTAGCTAATTCGATACGTAGGTCCGCCACGATGATGACACATGTCATCACCGGGCTGCGCCATGTTTCTTGATCTATCGCGGCCCGCGTCGACTATCAAAGACTCTTACGCTGCCCGCTTTAACTTAATAAATCAGCGAAGTTAACTTCAGTCTTAATACCGCCCGCGTGAGAGTTTGGGGTGGGTCTACGCGGCCCGCCTCAACTCCATTTTTCTTATTTTTATTTTATTTTATATGTTATAATCTATTTAGGGCTCAGTTTTCACATACGGGGTATAATATAAGACATATTGGGACATTTTATAATATATTAGAGGGTCGGAAATATTATGAGGGTGTTGGTTTTACCGAGGGTTGTTACATTCTCCCCACCTTGTTTTAGAGCTCGTCCTCGAGATCTACTGAAACAAGTGCGGATATTTTCTTTTCATTTCTGCTTCAAGTTCCCATGTGTACTAAGGTCCTCTTTTGGAGTCCCACTTTACTTTAACTAGAACTAGTCTTTTGTGTTTAAGATTCTTGACTTTCCTGTCTTCAATCTGTAGAGGTCTTTCTACAAACTTGAGTTGTTTATTTACCTCTATATCCTTAAAAGGTACTATCAATGATTCATCAGCTAAACACTTTTTGAGATTTGATACATGAAACACATCATGTATTCCTGCTATTTCCTCTGGCAGTTGTAGCTGATAGGCTACAGGTCCTATTCTTCTAATAATTTCAAAAGGTCCAACATACCTGGGACTTAGCTTTCCCCGTTTGATGAATCTTACTACTCCTTTCCAAGGAGAGACTTTTAATAATACTTTATCTCCTACTTGAAATTCCAATGGCTTGCGTCGGTTATTAGCATAACTCTTTTGTCGATCACGTGCTGCTTTTAGTCGTTCCTTGACTTGAATAATCTTGTCAGTTGTTTCTTGTACTATCTCAGGTCCAGATAGTTGCTGTTCCCCAATTTCTGCCCAACAGACTGGGGTTCGACACTTTCGTCCATAAAGTGCTTCGAATGGTGCAGTATTGATACTTGTGTGATAGCTATTATTATAAGAAAATTCTATTAAAGGTAAGTGATCGTCCCAATTACCTCCAAAGTCAATTACACAAGCTCTAAGCATGTCTTCCATTGTCTTAATTATCCTTTCGCTTTGTCCATCTGTTTGTGGATGATAAGCCGTACTTAGTTTTAACTTGGTTCCCATTGCCTTTTGGAAACTTGACAAAAAATGAGATGTAAAACGGCTATCCCTATCAGAAACAATTGATAAAGGAATACCATGTAAAGAAACAATTTCATTTACATACAATTTAGATAATTGTTCCATACTAATTGTTTCCTTCATTGGTAGAAAATGAGCTGACTTAGTTAGCCTATCTACAATCACCCAGATTGTATCATTTCCTTTCCTTGTTTTGGGTAATTTAGTGACAAAATCCATTGTTATCAATTCCCATTTCCAAACGGGCATTTCTAATTGTTGTAACAAACCTGAGGGTTTCTGATGTTCAGCTTTAACTTGTGAACAAGTCAAACATTTAGAAACATAAACTGCTATGTCCTTTTTCATTCCTATCCACCAGAAATTTTTCCTTAAATCCTGGTACATTTTATCACTTCCTGGATGCATCGTATACTTAGACTTATGGGCTTCTTCTAATATACGATGACGTAAATTTCCTAATTTAGGTATCCACATTCTCTTTTCATGGAATCTCCATATTCCATCTGTTCCTTGTTCTAATTCTTTTAGCATACCTCTTAATTTTTTAGAATCATCCTTGATTACTGATTCTTGTGCTTCTCTTATTTGATCATTTAAATCTACTTGTAGATTTAATTTAAGAGAACGTACCCTTTTTGTCTTTTCATGATACTTTCGACTTAAAGCATCTGCCACTACATTTGCTTTTCCTTCATGATACTGGATATCACAGTCATAGTCACTAAGAAATTCCATCCAGCGTCTTTGCCTCGTATTCAATTCTTTCTGCTTGAAAACATACCTTAAACTCTTATGATCAGTGAATATAGTAAACTTACTACCATAAAGGTAATGTCTCCAAATCTTAAGAGCAAAAATTATAGCTCATAATTCTAGATCATGGGTTGAATAATTCTCTTCATGATTCTTAAGTTGTCTAGATGCGTAAGCTATAACCTTTTGGCGTTGCATCAATACACATCCATAACCTAATCTAGAAGCATCACAATAGACTACAAAATCTTCAGTTCCTTCTGGTAATGCTAGTATGGGTGTATGGGTTAATCTTTGCTTAAGAATTCTAAAGGCTTCTTCTTGTTTTACTCCCCATTCAAACTTAACAGATTTACAGGTCAGCTTAGTTAAGGGAATGGTTAATCTAGAGAAATCTTGAATAAATCTTCTATAATAACCGGCCAATCCTAAGAAACTTCTAACCTCAGTTGGTGATTCAGGGGTTTTCCATTTAGTAATTGCTTCGATTTTCGTTGGATCTACATGAATTCCTTCATGATTGACTAAGTGTCCAAGGAATTGTACCTGTTCTAACCAAAATTCACACTTAGAAAATTTAGCGTAAAGCTTTTCCTTTCTTAACAGACTTAAAAGTGCGTACAAATGTTTTGCATTATCCTCTTTATTCTTAGAATAAATTAGAATATCATCTATGAATACAATTATGAATTTATCCAAATATGGCTTGCATACTCGGTTCATCATGTCCATAAATGCAGCTGGGGCATTGGTTAAACCAAATGGCATGACAGTAAATTCATAATGACCATACCTTGTTCTAAATGCGGTTTTAGGAATGTCCACTTCCTGTACCTTTAATTGATGATATCCTGACCTTAAATCAATTTTAGAGAAAAATTGAGCTCCTTGCAATTGATCAAACAAATCATCGATTCTCGGTAATGGATACCGATTCTTAATCGTAACTTTGTTTAATTCACGGTAATCAATGCACATACGCATTGATCCGTCCTTCTTTTTAACGAACAATATCGGCGCTCCCCATGGCGACGAACTCGGTTGTATAAATCCTTTTTCCAACAATTCATCTAATTATTTCTTTAATTCCTGCATTTCAGCAGGTGCTAAACGGTAAGGTGCTTTGGCAATCGGTGCTGTTCCTGGTATTAAATGGATTCTAAATTCAACTTCTCTATCCGGAGGTAGTCCTGGTAATTCTTCTGGAAAGATATCTGAAAACTGAGATACTACTGGAATATCTTTTAAATCCTTTCCTTTAGTGTTAGTGATTATAGAAATCAAATACACTATAGAACCTTTTCTCATAGAACTTGCAGTTTTCATCACAGAGATAAATTTAGTAGACCTAGAAATTTTATCTCCTTTAATTGTGATCGTTTTACCTTTTGGTGAATTTACTTGAATTGACTTTTGATCACATACAATATTGGCTTTATTGGCTATTAACCAATCCATTCCTAAAACAACATCGAATCCTGCCAGATTCATGGGATATAGATTTGCTATAAATTTCTGATTCAAAATTTCTACGCTTGCTCCCTGCAAGATTTCAGAAATCCTAACAGTTTCTCCATTAGCTGTTTCTACTAGACATTCTTGTGATAGTTTAGTTAATGACTGATTTAAAATTTTGCAAAATGAAGTATTAATAAAACTTTGGTTCGCACCAGAGTCAAATAATACTTTAGCAAATATATCATTAACTAAAAACGTACCAGCTATAACGTCTGGGATCATCTTGGCTTCTTCTGCAGTCAAAACAAATGCTCTAGCATTTTTAGTATTCTTATTATCTGTGGCTGGAGCTAATTTTGGGCAGTTTGGCCTGATATAACCTTTTTCTCCACAGTTATAGCATAATCCATTACTGGATTTCCTCTTGCAATTTTCTTTCTTATGTCCTGTCATCTTGCAATAATTGCAGAGATTGGAGCATTTACCCGAGTGCTTTTTCTTGCAGACCTTGCAATAGGGTGCAGAGGTAGAACCCATATTCCTACGATTGAAATTTCCAGAACGAAATTCTTGAGTAAGCCTTTGGGTTAGGTTTCTCCTCTGGTCTTCTTCTCTAGTACGAACTAACTCATCAGTCAAGGTATTTGTTAATTCTACCGCTTCTTCTATGGTTTGAGGTCTAGCTGCCTTGACTATGTGTCTAATCTCTCCAATTAATCCCCAAATATAACGAGAAATTAACACTGGTTCTGGTGAAGCAAGAGTTGGTACTATTCTAGCATATTCAAAGAATATCTTAGTATACCCCTTACTATCTACACCAGTCATCCTAAGATTTAAGAATTTGTTTGCTATCTGTTCTTTCTCATTGGGTGGGCAGAATTTCCTTTCTACCTTATTCTTAAATTCTTCCCATTCCATATTATAGGTTTGATCACTTCCTCTTGTCTGGAGGATAGTATTCCTCCATTCTAGTGCTGCATTCTTAAACAGATTAGAAGCAAACAATATTCTATCTTCTTCAGCACACTTGCTTATCCTTAATACTGCCTCAGTTTTCTCTATCCAGCGTAAAGTTGCAATGGCCCCTTCATTGCCCGAGAATTCCATTGGTTTACAAGACCAAAATTCTTTATAAGAACAACCATAAGGCATGGTTCTTCTTCTTTTGGGAATAGGAAATTTAAGTACCGGTCCATTGTTTACACTGTTTTTTGGTTCAACGGGTCGCTTACTGCTATGTTTACTTTTATTATCAGCATCTTTAACAGTTTGGAGAATAAATGGCATTGCATCTATAATTCCCTGTGCCACTATGTGTTGGATAGCACTATTATCCACTTGATTTCCATTGTTATTGATACTCGGATTATCATTAACCACGTTAATGTTACTCTGGTTATCGTTATTCAGATTTCCTTGATTTTCTTCGTCGGCCATCTGAATTTTAAACATTTATCCCATATTAATATCACAATTAATATTTTAATATACATAACACACAATCTAGCAAAAAACGTAGATCATTGCTACTATACTCTTTTCATATACTTATGCGTCTATTACACACTAGTACAGAAATAAAGATTAAAATACCAACAGAAATAAAATAGTTATATGCATCCGTACACACATATTTTATTTTATTTTATTATATTGTTATTACTACCGCTTCCTCCATTCTAACATTCACGGATATGGATTCATCCAAAAATCCATATTGCGCTCATCGTATTTCCATACGAGACGCTCTCCCACCTGACGCATTCTCTCACTGCTTTCTAATTTTTCCTCCCCAAAAGTCCTAAGTTCTTGGACGTTTTCTGCACTCATTGGGGGTGCAGGTTCTAGGACTGGGTTTGGAATCTGGGGTACGGGTTCCTGATATGGGGGTAAAAGTGCCTGAAATTGGTAAGGATCTTCCAAGATTCCCCTAATGTAGTTATCATGGTAATAGGGATCTAAAGGGTCCATACCTGAATAGGCTCCTATAGGTGTGTCTTCAGGAATAGAGTAACGTTACACATAGTCCCTATTCTCGTCCCACCATGGGTCGTAATTTGGGTTTAGGGGATTTGGTGCAGGTACCCTAGGAATTTCGTCAGGGTTAAAGTCATGCATCTCCACTTGGGTTTCCTGGTTTTCTATTTCCATGAGTTGTTCTGGGTTTTGTGGTTGTGGGGCTACTAGTTGTTCCAGACTTGGGTCAGCAGCAGTTGTAGCTAGGATATGGAAATTAGCTAGGCTTCTATTAAGCATATCTTGTGTATGAGCATCTGTCTCTCGCTTAATAGCTGCTAAGGCCCTTTGCTGTTGCAATTTTCGCATTCTCTTCCTACGAGCAAAAGCTTCTTTACTGAACCATCCTCGTTTCTTATTAGGAAATGGTTCCTCCGACTTAGCTCTAAAGGCAAATATTCCTTCCTCCTGATCAGCAGAATACCCCGAAAGGGCAGGCTGTGATGAGGTACCTTCACTCTTAGGTGAATCAGATAACTGACGATTCACGTGTGATGGTCCTTGATCACTCATTCTGTAAACTATCAAATAGTCAAATAACACATAACACATAATTACAGTTATGCACGTATTTCCGTAATTTATTTCCTAACACAAAATATAGAATTTAAGTGTCAGCAGAACACTTCTTTGGCTCAGACCAGTGGCTAGGCTCTGATACCACCTTCTGTCGCAACCCCCGATCCCTGATCCCCGGGAACGGGCGGACGCGATCACAGAGTTTCGGTGGTATCAGGTTTATTTAATCTTGCAGCGGAATTTACATCAGGATCGTAGTTAGGAAATATTTATCAGAGTAAAAACCACCTTATTTAATATTAATAATCACATGGGTAAAACCCAAGTTTCTTATTACAATACATTTATAGGGACAAACCCTATTTTATTGAATTTAAAACATCGTTTATTAGGTAACTTTTATAGCCACATTTTCTCCAAGCCTTCAGTGCTCTCCAGCTGGCTTTTTAGTAATTGGCTTTCACATTGGGTTACCTGAAACGCGTTTTAAAAACATTTGTCAGTCGGAAATACTGGTGAGTGAATCCCAATTTAATCAAGAAACATTTTATCGATTAAAACAGTATTGAGGACGATTACAATGTTTATGTCTACACAATTACTCCATTTGGTACTATCAATCCACTGACTTGTGGGTCATATTACACATTGGCTAACTCATTGTCCAATGGTAACGTACTGTCAACCTTGACTTACTACTCACAGTGTAGTACATTTTGTATACAAAACCCCAACATACCGGCAGTAATTGAAGAACTACAAAGACTCAATCACCGCTTAATCACATTGTAAAACAATTAAGGTTTTGTAAAGTATTCCAAAAATATTAACAAAAAAAAGGATAAACTCACATTGCTGTCTTAGGCTTTTCGTAAGGGTTTCCTGGATATAATCTATAATTTATACAAATGTACATTGGTTAGTATTATAACCCTTTGGAATTATTAATAACACCCTCCCCGAGACGACATTCCAACAACTACGTCGGGCAGAACCACGACAGTTGTTACGGAACCCTAAATCAATCGGGCAGCGTAACTATTACGAAACTGGGGTTATAATACTTACAACGGAGCAGAACCTCGCTAATTAGGGGTATAATACCCGTGTATTATAACTTCTCTACAGAAATTGTGATTTGAGATTGAAATGTGAGAGACGAAAAACGTAAACTGATGCTATCTATTTATATGGTCTGATTCTGGTTTCCAGGCGGCCCGCGTAAGGTAAGGCTAAGCCTTATGCGGCCCGCGTCAACACACGGTCAACATATAGCTTAGCTGATTTGATACGTAGGTCCGCCACGATGATGACACGTGTCATCACCGGGCTGCGCCATGTTTCTTGATCTATCGCGGCCCGCGTCGACTATCAAAGACTCTTACGCGGCCCGCTTTAACTTAATAAATCAGCGGAGTCAACTTCAGTCTTAATACCGCCCGCGTGAGAGTTTGGGGTGGGTCTACGCGGCCCGCCTCAACTCCATTTTTCTTATTTTTATTTTATTTTATATGTTATCATCTATTTAGGGCTCAGTTTTCACATACGGGGTATAATATAAGACATATTGGGACATTTTATAATATATTAGAGGGTTGGAAATATTATGAGGGTGTTGGTTTTACCGAGGGTTGTTACACTCTCCGAAGTGGAGATTCACTACAAAAGAAACTACTCTCCTTTAAAGACACGCCAATTGTCGTTGACAACATAGTAGCTGGTAATTTGGATGTCGTTGCAAGTAAAACCTTAAGTTTTCCTAACAATGTCCACCCTACCTTCTTACGTATTCTATCGTCATTTAATGGATTGTTGTTAGTTTGCAATGAAGGGATTTGCTGTGAGGTCATCCTTTGGAATCCAACTACCAGGCGCTATAAGGTTTTGTCTGACGACTACTTAAATTATATTCATGATCGAAAGTCTGATACAAGTGGAATTTATTTTGATCAATCCAACGATCTGAAAGTGCTGAACATCAGATGTTACCGTAATGTGGCTACTGCTCGTGTTTACTCTCGACGTCGTGAGTCATGGAGAACAATAAATTTCAGTAGCGTAAATAATTATGGTTCAAGCAGTTATTCATGGTCTCCAGGAATTTATGCTGATAAAACCCTGTATTTCATGGTTTCAAATTATTGGTATCCACTGGTTGAGAGGAACATCGTTGCTTTCGATGTTCTTTCGGAGACTTTCAGAATGCTTCGTTTTCCAAAGAGTATCGTAGTCAATCCTTGCCAAGGGCATTTTTTGACCATCGCAAAGAGGCTGCATTTGATTGTTATTGGAAAGTCTGCTAAGCTAACTGCTGATTTGCTCAGATATGAAGAAGAAGGCTGGATCAAGGTGTTTGCTTTCAATAATCCTCGTGTAGTTGATTATGTAGATAGGCGCAGAAGGTCTAATATAATTGAAAACAACAAGTGGCTGATAACAAGCATTTGGGGGGATATGGTTGAAGTTGATATGAGAAATGAAGGTTTGAAATACCTCTAACATGTTGACAACTACAATGGTCCGAAAGGAGATTTATTTATCGAGACTACTGTTTCGCCCATTGATTAGAAATTAGTATGCTGTATTTTACTGAATGCTGTTTGCTGTTTTGAACTTTGTTTATTATATAGTTACCTCTGTTTAACATTTGTAGTTTTTATATAATTAGTTGTGTTAAAATTCTTAACCATGTTTGTTATTTAAATTAATTAAATGAATATTTAGGTTTGAGAGTTTAAAAGCTTGTAATATTAGCAAAGGTCTGTTTAAATGAAGAAAGCTCTGTTGTTGTGAACAGATGTTTGAAAATAAAACAGTGGTTGATACATCTGTTTGCAAAACATATGTTTGAAACCACAGTTGGGTTAAAGCAGAGTGTTGTGAAGAAAACTATGGTTGAAACAACTGTTGGGTTAAAACGGTGGTTTAAAACCACTGTTGGGTTAAAATAGGGTTTTGTGGAGGTTGAAAGGGATTGAAACGACTGTTGGGTTAAAATATTGTTTTTTGGAGAAGGAACATGCTTGAATGCAAATGTTATTTCATTTACAAAAGATTAATAAATTGTATATTTTTGTATTTTTTATACTCTAAACTTTAAGTATTTAAGGTTCAAGTTGAAGTTGGGGGGATATGGTTGAAGTTGATCTGAGCAATGAAGTTTTGAAATACCTCCAACATGTTGACAACTACAATGGTCCGAAAGGAGCTATATTTATCGAGACTACTGTTTCACCCATTGATTAGAAATTATTATGCTGTATTTTACTGAATGTTGTTTGCTGTTTTGAAGTTTGTTTATTATATAGTTACCTCTATTTGACACTTTCATATTTTATATAATTAGTTGTCTTAAAATTATTAACCATGTTTGTTATTTAAATTAATTAAATGAATATTTAGGTTTGAGAGTTTAAAAGCTTGTAGTATTGGCAAAGGTCTGTTTAAATGATGAAAGCTCTGTTGTTGTGAACAGATGTTTGAAAATAAAACAATGGTTGATACATCTGTTGACTTTGATCAACAGATGTTTGAAACTACTGTTGGGTTAAAGCAGAGTGTTGTGGAGAAAACGGTGGTTGAAACTGCTGTTGGGTTAAAATGGTGGCTTAAAACCACGGTTGGGTTAAAATAGTGTTTTGTGGAGGTTGGAGGGGATTTAAACAAATGTTGATTTGAAATATTGTTTTTTTGGAGAAGGAACATGCTTGAATGCAAATTTTATTTCGTTTACAAAAGACTAATAACTTGTATATTTTTGTATTTTTTTATACTCTAAACTTTAAGTATTTATCGACTGACTTATCTATTTACAAGTCTATAAATATAATCATACTCATCATTTATATTTCTTATGCATGGTTTTCTAAGAAACCACCCGTGTTTGCACACGGGTCTTACCGCTACTAATATGGTTTACAAAGAAGTTTTACACGTCCAGTGTTTAGTCACGGCCAGCTCTATGTTGCTGTATCTAGGGTAAAAAGTAGGAAGGGGTTGAAAGTTTTGATTTGTGATAAAGAGAAACGAGTCTGTACAACCACTAGAAATGTGGTTTACAAAGAAGTTTTACAAAATCTATGATGATACCAAACATCTGTCAAACTGGCAACGTCTGTTGGGTATAATGCAGGAACTGTTGTTAGGAAATGTTTGTTGTAAAGCAATACAAGTTTTTGAAAGCATCTGATACTTGCTCTGCATTAAGGCTATCCTAAGAACACATGCTGCAAAAAATGTTTATATGTGGCGTTGTAGTAACAAGTTCGCATGTCTCATTTTTAATGAGAGCACTAAATTCTTTGTTAATAACATTATTCTCTTAACATCTGTTCACTAACCTTTTTAATTTCTGTTGACTGATCTTTTTAACATGGGTTGACTAACATCTGATATTTACTATCTATCAATTTGGCAAAGTCTGTTGGAGATAATGGATGACAGTTTTTAGTAAAGTCTGTTGGAAAGCAACAGAGGTTTTTAACAGTCGATAGACAACAGTGGGTTGGTTATCAACATAATGGAATTCCTGTTGACTAAACCTATTGACCATTAGTTTATATCAATTTTGTAAGTCTACACTAATTATGTTTTTACTTTCTATCAATATGTGTTATGCATGGTTTTATAAGAAACCACCCGTGTTTGCACACAGATCTTACCGCTCGTACTATATAATAAAAGAAATCATTTAAGAGACACTTGTCATCCTATTAGACCATGTCTTATGGATAATTATTGTTTTAGTTTAATTTTTTTCTAATTAATTATAGATAACCCTCATACTAAATATTATTTAATTTAATATCTTATAGATAATTATTATTTAGTTTAATTTCTTCTAATTAATTATACATAACTCTCCTACTAAATATTATTAATTTAAGATATTTTTAAATAACCAATTTATTTATCACCAAAATCAAACTTTGTATTAATATATTATTTATTTTTATTTTCATTATTAAAAAAATTATTATATCGATTTTATTATATAATTTTTAACAAATTGTATATAATTTTCAATATTACTTTATATATAAAATTAGATTTATTATGGGGTTTTTTAGGGATGAGCTCGGTACCGTTCGGTACCGAAAGAACCGGTACCGAAAATCCCCAAGAGTGGGAACCGGTACCGAATATACTCGGTTCGGTACCGCTATTTGAGGGTAAAAACTGTTAAATACCGGTACCGAACCGGTAGCGAAAATGCTAAAAGTAGGTACCATCGGTAGCGAAAAAGTACCCGGTTCGGTAAATTCGGTACCGGTACCGGGAACGATTTGCTCATCCCTAGGTTCTTTTAAATATAATTTATATTTTATCACTCAAATGACTGCTTATTTGCTTCTTGAATAACATGTTTAACCACTGTATCTTCTTTTCAATAATTATCTCCGCATTCACCATATCTATCGCGTACCGAGTATATATATTAGTTTCCTTAATTATAATTTTCTTTATTTGAGTAACACCTGGAAAATAAAATCTGTGATTATAAAATTTAATGTGGCAATAAATAAAATAAACTAACTAGGAATAAAAATAATCTAGTTAGTTAAAGATTTTGTAGTAATAGGGGAATTCATTAAACACACCCAAAATAAAATAAAACCAATAGTAGAGGGGACAAAAGTGTTAAAAACTAAACTAGTTTTTATTAAAACAAAAAACAAAAACAAAAATCAAAATCCAAACACACACTTCTGTGTGTGTCTGGATCGATCAAAGCACAGGGGCGACACAGAGCTCCCCCACAAACCCTAGTTCTTGCTATTTCCTCCAAATTGAAAGCTCTAATCTGTTCCAAATCGAAAGTTAAGCATAAATTCGTGATCATCTCGTTGAAGGGATCATAAGGTATGCTAAATTATATCGTTTAGTTTCATCTCAAATTCTTCAAGATTTGTGAAATCGAAATTGGAGCTAGATTATTTGATGTTTAGATGAAGCTTGTAATGAAAACACGTCTAGGAGTGAATCCTAGTTGATAACTTGCTGAAATTGTGTTCAAAATATGAAACTCATGATAATCCATTTATAGGTTAAATGGGTTTTGTAGAAATAGGATGAATGCAAGGATTTCAACTACCAAAAGTGGTGTCATTTGATTTCTATAAGATGATTCTGATATTAGTATGCACGCTTGACATAATGGAATTGAAATGCATGATTATATTTGGTAAAAATAACAAGTTATGAACTTGATTATAAATATGTAAAATTATGCCCGTAAGGTGTTCATTAAAACGCCTAAGAGAAGGCTAAAATGTTATAATTTGGATTAAAAAACGCATACATGATTGAGATGACAAATTATGTGTGATATGTTGTAAAAGGAGTTCTAAACAATATTTGGTTGAACTCTATAGGTTAGGAATCCAGATCGTTAAGTGGACAAGTCGGTGGAGACACACGTTGGAAAGGAGCGCTTTAAAGGTACGTAACTAATAGTTCCGTTACTTAGAATAAAGAATGTTTAGTATGTCTTGCAAATGATATTGTAGTATGTTAAGGATGTTTGATGTATCATTGAAGTGACGAAGTTCACTCGATAGATTAAACGGGTCAAATTGAATATTTTGTGTATGTTGGTAAGCCATAGAAGTGACGAAGTTCACACGGAAAAATGAATGGTTTGAAATAAATGGTTAAAATGCGATTGGATTAAATAATATGGGTTCTTAAAATGACGGTTAGAATTTGTTGAGTACATCGTAGAAAATGGGTCAATTCAACGTTTGAAATAAGTTTGGTTATCAAGGAAGTGATGTCCTCACTCGACAACCAAACGGGTCAAAACTATGCTTTTAAAACGACAATGCATGTAGAGACTTGAAAGGCACATAATGTGACAACCCGAAATCTCAAGGCCCTTTCTACGCATCAGTTGTCGGGCAACCCCGTTTCAGCAAATTATTTTAGGTTGTATTGGTTGTTTAATGAACAACTTATGAATTATTATGTTTCACCTTGTACTCGACGAAGCATTATAGTTCTTCATCACCTTGTGAGCCGAGGAAGTATATAGTTCGCCATGATCAGCCGACGAAGTATGTTGTTCACCATGATTGGGCTTCGGCCCAAGAGAAACCCGGTCAGGGCCAGCCTGTTCGCACCATAAACTTATACACGGCTGTATGATTTCTAAAACCCTAAACTCTCAACCCCTCCTTCCTTCGAAGATCGACGGCAGCATGCCTGTGATTCTCTCGAAGCCTTTCTGAATCTACTTCCAATCCGGTTAGTGTTTCTCTATAGTGCAACTATTATGGATCATTGCGTAATGTTTGGTTGATGATGCCTTTGCATGATGTCTTGATGATTTATGCTAGGGGTTGGTTAATTAGGAGGATCTTTGATATACAACCTGAATAACAACTGGTAGGATTTATACGGCTAATGTGTGAATTGAATGATCGTTGATTTCGTGTTTACGTGTTGTATGATAGAGGTAGGTGTATGGCCATAGATGACTTAGGGTTTTGGTTTGTAAATTGAATTGAAATCTGATTGGATTAAATTGATAAGGATTTCGATGAGTTGTGGATGGTTCTTGGCATGATAACGGGGTTCGAATGTTATGATATTCCTGAATAGATTGCATACATTAAAACAAAACTGGCCTTGATATGATTTGAATGTGATCCACTGTGAAATCAATGTAACAGTGGGCATGAATTGGTGTCCATGAGTTTTATTAATAACTGATTGAATGTTGAATGTATACAAATTAAACGAATGAAAATGAGGTTGACTATGTTGATGCGATAAAACAGTTAGGAAATTAGGGTTTGCAGGTGCACCATAACCATCTATGTACTCACGATGAAGGATTGATACTTCATCACTGTTGGTCGTGACGAAGAATGTATATTTCGTCACCTGCAACCCCGACGAAGAATGGGTACTTCGTCATACTCCAACTCGACGAAGGATAGTCCTTCGTCGCCTAGGTTCTTCACCATACGAGTTATAGACAGAACAGTAAATAGACTATGATGTATATGAAGATAGATACATGTGCTTGTAAAACTCTATCTGTTGCATGATGACAATGTTAATCTTGACTTGACTTGTGTGGGTAGACAATACAACTGTAAATGTTGTTATGTGATTTGCACATGAGATGTGGACTTGTACGAGAATAGGATATGTGCTACATGTTGTATGGTGATCTTTGTGATAAATGCAATCCGGAATAATACGTGTTTCTTTATGAACCTGATGTTATTGGCAACTATTGTTGAAAACATGAACTTGTGTTACAAACGTGTATGAAATCTAAATGCTTGCTATGTGTTATGTGACAATGGTATTACGTGTGACTTGTTGAATACATGAATTGGATATGTGTTTACGAAACTGACTATTCTTGGTAACCACGGTAGGGTATGGTTGACCAACTTGGAATGGGTAATGTAATGTAACATACTGAGCAGTCAAAGGTGAGTTCATTTCTCTTGAGCATGTGTCCCGGTGGGTGGGACAGTCATTGGGTATCCCTAAGAGGGATAGGTTTTTTGGGTAAGTCAAATGGGTATTCCTGAGAGGAATACGTCTTGTGGGTAATATCTGGAATGTTGGATAATACACTCATCATATCACCATTAAGTCCCATCTTGTTTGTTACCTGAGAGGTAACGGGGTATTAGTTGATAGCGCTATCTAGGTTTGGCACCCTCACCCCGTACCTGAGAGGACGGGTGTGAACTAATGACCCAGTCATGCCCAATGCTTTGATAGGAGCATCGGGGAAAGGGCAAAATAATTCTGGAGCCGTCTTGTATTCGAGTTATTATCAACATTATAATCAATGAACTGAATTAAACACTTGGTAAACTAACATTTTCGTAAAACTATGAACTCACCAGCGTTGTCTGATACACGTGTGTGCATGCTCGTAGGTTATTGATATGTGTGGATGTGGAACTTGCTGTCTAGGATGCTGGAGTGGTCATGGGTCGAGATACATGGAAACTTGAAACGAGGCTAGAAGATTACATACACTTGGGTTTTGGTTAAACTTTGTATTATGCTTCCGCTGAACACAACGAGTTATAAATAATGTTTTGTAACACTTATCTTAATGATGAAAGCTTTTATTTGAAATCTTGTTACGAGTTCAATGTGATTAGTGGCTAGATCCTGGTACGTCACACGCCTCGCGGGGGATTCCGCATGTGGTATTTTGAGGGTGTGACACATAAAATGCTAGCGATAGAATGCGATAAGCCAAGGGGTTGGATACCCCAAGTTGATTTTATGAACCCGTGATATCGGGTCAAACGGTTAGCAATCACTTGCAAAAACTTGCATAAAGCGGCATGCTTGAAGTATAAAAAACAAGCATGAAATTCTGTTGTGTGCGCAAAACCATGTAATGGTGATGATATGCCAAATTTGACAAGCCCGGGGAATGGGTAATTAAGTCTAGCATTCCATAAAATCGAATGATGAAAAAAATATGTTACATAACAAACGGGTCGGATAATCAAAACATGGAATTGAAAACTATTTGTTTATAATCCGGGTTTCGTTGCGTGAAATTTGAATGATTAGATCCGTATTTTTATTACAAAATCGTAGGAAAAAGAATCGACTAAAACGGACATGTAGGTAAAAAGTTATGAACCTTAGAAGTTGATAAATTGAAAGAAAATGGTGCTGGGCAAAAATGCAGGTTTTTAACCTGCACCCGCTGGAAAACTGTCTCCCCCGTGACACGCGAAGGGAGACACATGTACTGGCGCAATAAGCGGGCGCTCTCGCGGCACGCGAAGGATTGAAAGGAATCTGTCGCGTGGCGCGACAGATAAAAAATCTGAAATTTTATTTTTGTTTCCATTGTTGGGCATTAGAACTCGATTATACGTGTTTATATGTCATCAAAACTAACATTTGAGATGGTTTTGATGTTAGGTGACGTAAATGACATCCCGGATGCCGATCAAGCTTATACCAAGAACCGAACACTATAACTTCGAGGCTTTCGCGATCAATGTCTTTATTTGGTTTTAATGTGATGATGTAACTTTTGACACTACAATATGTTGTCTTAACTAGTCAGGATGTAAAATCCTAGACACTTTAACTATGTAAGAACTCGAACTTATTGTAAAGTTTTTGTAAACCCGTAATTTCCTTTAACTAAAAGTGAATCTTGAAGTATTTTCTTAATAAAATGTGAAGGGTCTTACAAGTTGGTAATCAGAGCTTAAGGTTGTTAACAAGGTATGTTCGATTCAAGCTTGATCAAACATCCGGTAAGAATTAGTTACGTTAGTAGATTTTCTTAAATGTTAGAAAAAGACACTCGGCTCCAGATTGCAAGGTTCGTCTTTTTCACCTGCTGCATACATTACATGGCTAGTACACATTTGTTTATGATGTAGCGTACGAATACACACTCGACACTATAGCATGATTACATGAATTGCTTGCTTACATTATGATGCGTTGATAGTTTGTCATAGTCTTTGGATTTCTATGATCTTATCGTTTTGATAACCTCCGTTTGACATCTGAGAACCATTTGACACGAGTTAGGAGGAACTGAGATGAGCATGCAAATCACAATATTATTGTAGGTGCACACATAATAATAATGTGGGGTGCATGTGAGTCCCAGTGAGGCTTAACAAGTGAAAAAGGGGTTCTGTTCCGTTATTCGATCAATGAGAAACATAACGAATCTATAGGAGTTATAACAGTGACTGTTTCCTACTCGAACGTGATCTTTTCACTCCTCTCTGGATCCTTACGAATCTCAATGCTGTTGAGTATTACCTGAGCACTCATCTGAACGTCTAGCGAACTGTGTAGAATGTTAGGTGCTTGTGCGAACGTCCCTGAGTTGGATGTCGCAGCGTTGAATGATTGGTCTATACCTTTCTCACTTCTCTCCGTTTGCCAGAACTCAATGTATTGACGCCATAAATCCTGAAATGTGATCACTTCTGCAACACTCTCGCAACATACCGTGTATTCCTCAACAAATTGGCAAGATCGATGGACAAGAGGGTGAGTGTATTCTCGTACCGACCTCAGTATTAGGACGACCCTGACTACCGGTAACGAGCACCAGCAAAATTCACTTCAATCGAATCCTTAACCCTAATCAGCGACTTATAGGAGTCAACTCTTACAAATCAATCGGGACATAAACGATGACAATTGACTATAGAGTGGAATGTGTAACTGCCTGCACAGTGAGTAGTGCCTTAGGACGTAACACGGAATGTGAAAAGATGGACCCTGTTGGTGAAAGGTCGTAGGACTCCGTTTCAAGCAATGACAATAGAGGCAACAGTCATGGCAATATCAAGGTACTCGTAAATCGTAGCCTACAGTATGGAAATGCAGGCGCCTAGGACATGGATTGACCGTTGTTAAATAAAGATGACAACAACCAAAGGAACGACGGCGGTACTGGAAATCCTTGTAACGAAAACAACAACACTGGAAATGATGCTCGTGGAAGGACTTTTAGGATTGGCGTGGGCGACGCCAGGAATATAGCAACATGGTGGCCTGCACGTTCTTGGTAACTAATCAATTCGTCTCTGCTCTGTTTAACCCTGATGCTTCTTGAAATCAAACCTGTTGTGGAACCGGCTGATGGCAAGTCCATTGAAACCTCATATGTTCGTTGGGATGCAAGCTCGACCTTGTGGGACAAGTGCTCGACATCGACCTTCCTTCTACTATCCTTGATGGTTTTGATGTAGTAGTTAGTGTGGATAGGTTATCCAAACATCGCGCATATATACCCGGTGAGGAGAAAATTCTACGTATCCCTATCCCTAGTGGAGAATCGTCATTTGACCTAAAGTGTCAGAGTGGTGTAAAGGTTAGCATCATTTCAGCAATGAAGGCCCAGAAGTGTCTACGGAGGGATTACCCCGCTATGTTAGCAACCGTTATTGATGTTAAGGTTAAGGAAAAGAGGATCGGGGATCCACCAATTGTTCATGATTTCTCTCGGTGTGCTACCCGAGGAACTTTCAGGTTACTTCCACAACAGTTAGATAGAATCTCAGTTTGATCTCACGCCAGAGGCAGCCTTGATTACTCGTACGCCATACCGTTTTGCGTCAGGAGGGTTGCAAGAACTGTCTAATCAACTACAGGAACTGTTGGACAAAAGTTTTGTCGGACCTAGCTCTTTTCGCTTTGGGGAGCCCCAGTTATATCCGTGAAGATAAGCCTTTTCGTCTGAGTACCGATTATCGAGAACTTAACAAGGTGACAGTCAAGAACCGTTTGCCTCGACCATGTATTAACAACCTGACGACCCGTTGCGAGGGTCAAGCTTCCATTCGAGGATTTGACTAACGAACGCACTATCATCAGATGGAAGTCCTAGGGGAGAATGTTCCTAGAACGGCATATCGAATGCAACGCGGCCATTGCGACTTTGTATTCCATGACCTTTGGGATAATCAACACACCAGCAGCTTTATGGATCACATGAAATAACCACGTTTATCGATGGCGTTTTGAATCATTTCCAGGAGAAAGGAACATCATGGGCGGCATTTGTATCTTATTTAGAGTTCCTGAGGGAGGAGCCACTCTGCGCGAAGTCTTGTTAAATGTAACTTCTGGATTCGAGAGGTACATTTTTGGTCATGTGACAAACGAAGTGGGAATACACGTGGATCTCGCTAAGATCCATTTTGTTAGAAACTGATCGACACCAAAGATTCCTTCGGGGATACAGCAATTCCTTGGTTTCGCTAGATACTATCGCAGATTCATCGCGAGAATTTCGAAGATTACGCAGCTTTAACCTCTTTAGCACAGCGGGGTGCTGTGAATTCATGGGAGACAAAATAGGAGAACGTCTTTTCAGCTTTTGAGACCCAACTCTGCAATGCACTGAGCATCGCTTCTATCCGAGGGAACTGGTGATCTAGTGGTATACCATGATGGTTCGAATCAGAGTCCCAGTTACACGCCGATGCAACATGAGAAGGTGATGACTTACGTAGTGGATTTATGAAGGGGAATTACATGAGTCACAACCTGCAGTGGAAACCATGGTCTTTGGATTTAAGTTGGAGGCATTACTTGGATGGTACCAAATGCACTACTTAGACCGATCACAAGGGCCTCCCGTGTACCCTTGTTTCGAAGGAGCTAAACATGTGATGGCATCCCTGGATGGAACTCTCGAGCGATTAGATTCTCCCTGTTCAAACCGAAGCACTGAAGGGAGAGAATTTTCAAGTTGGATCTATGCGGGGCATGGAGGAGCAACTTTTGGCAAGTTGGATCCATGCGGGGCGTGGGGGAGCAACTTTTGGTGAGTTGGACGATGTTTGCTACTTCATGGAACGAATATGGATTCCACTATACGACATACCTAGGAAACTTGTGTTGAGCAAAGCACACCGGCCTCGATGTTCTAGTAGTCTGGATTTTGATCAGAGATATTAGGATTTATAAGCCTTGTATTGATGACCGGGCAGGAAGGCCCACATAGCACTGTATGTGAATGATGTTTGACTTGTGCGAAAGTCAAGGTGGAATATTAGAAACCTTCTGGTTTGTGTCAGTAACCAGAAACACTCATTTGGAAATGAGAACAGCCTGTCACAGGTTTTATCACTAGTTTACCTAAAACGCAGAACGGAAACAATATCACCTGGGTGATCGTTGAATGTCTCATGTAATTAGTACACTTTCTTGCAATCAGGGAAAATTGACAAGTCTTCGTATCCTATGAGTAATTACCTGTGAAGGGCGGTTTCTAGGCACGGGGTGCCAACTCCTATTACCTTTGATTTTGATCTATGCTTGATTTATGACAGGCAATACACAACACCCTTGGCTTACGTCTAGACATGAGCATTACTTATCACCATAGGACAAACGGTCGGAGTAAACTAACCATCCTGACACTCGAAGACATGCTGCGAGCATGTGTGTGATTGACTTGGTGAAAATTGGAAGGACACATACCTTTGGTTGAGTTCTACTGCAGCAGTTACTATTCCAGTATTTAGAAAGCTCTGTTTGGGGCATTGCATGGACGATAATGTCGATCTCCTTGTTGGACTAGGGTGGGTGACAACCTAATCACAGGTCTAGGACTTATACTGAAATCTTTGAGAAGATTGTTTGGATCAGGAATCGTGTGGCGGCAACGCGTGACCGCCAAGAAAGCTGATAAGCTTAGGAAACGCTGGGAATTCACTGTAGGCGATCGTGTCATGTTGAAAGTCACACCCTGGGATGGTGCGGTGCGCTTTGGGAAGCGTGGCACTCATGATACCTTTGCTAGAGTCTAACGTTAACGACATGTTGTAGTTGTCGAGGAATCTATCGAAAGTATGGACCGGCAAGTCAAGGTCCGTAAGCATAGTCGGATTGCAATTGTGGGAGTTTGCCGGAAATCAAAACGCGGACCGGAGTTCATGTGGGAATGCAAAGATCAGATGAAGCTCTGGTACCCTCAATTGTTCAAGCGGTTGATTTAACTTCAGATGTCATTGACGAATTTCAGGATGAAATTTCTTTCAAGTTGGGGATGATGTGGTACCCGGGGAAAAATCCACAGTTATCCTGATTTACTCATCACTTCATGCCATTTTTGACCGCTTATTAAATTTTGGGACAAAATTTCTTTCAAGTTGGGGATGATGTGACAACCCGAAATCTCAAGGTCCTTTCTCTACGCATCAGTTGTCGGGCAACCCCATTTCAGCAAATTGTTTTAGGTTGTATTGGTTGTTTAATGAACAACTTATGAATTGTTATGTTTCACCTTGTACTCGATGAAGCATTATAGTTCTTCGTCACCTTGTGAGCCGACGAAGTATATAGTTCGCCATGATGAGCCGACGAAGTATGTTGTTCGCCATGATTGGGCTTCCGCCCAAGAGAAACCCGGCCAGGGCCAGCCTATTCGCACCATAAACTTATACACGGCTGTATGATTTCTAAAACCCTAAACTCTCAACCCCTCCTTCCTTCGAAGATCGACGGCAACATGCCTGTGAGTCTCTCGAAGCCTTTCTGAATCTACTTCCAGTCCGGTTAGTGTTTCTTTATAGTGCAACTATTATGGATCATTGCGTAATGTTTGGTTGATGATGCCTTTGCATGATGTCTTGATGATTTATGCTAGGGGCTGGTTAGTTAGGGGGATCTTTGATATACAACCTGAATAACAACTGGTAGGATTTATAGGGCTGATGTGTGAATTGAATGATCATTGATTTCGTATTTACGTGTTGTATGATAGAGGTAGGTGTATGGCCGTAGATGACTTAGGTATTTGGTTTGTAAATTTAATTGAAATCTGATTGGATTAAATTGATAAGGATTTCGATGAGTTGTGGATGGTTCTTGGCATGATAATGGGGTTCGAATGTTATCATATTCCTGAATAGATTGCATACATTAAAACAAAACTGGCCTTGATATGATTTGAATGTGATCCACTGTGAAATCGATGTAACAGTGGGCATGAATTGGTGTCCATGAGTTTTATTAATAACTGATTGAATGTTGAATGTATACATGATTAAACCGATGAAAATGAGGTTGACTATGTTGATGCGATGAAACAGTTAGGACAATTAGGGTATGCAGGTGCACCATAACCATCTATGTACTCACGACGAAGGATTGATACTTCGTCACTGTTGGTCACGATGAAGAATGTATATTTCATCACCTGCAACCCCGACGAAGAATGGGTACTTCGTCATACTCCAACCCGATGAAGGATAGTCCTTCATCGCCTAGGTTCTTTGCCATACGTGTTATAGACAGAACAGTAAATAGACTATGATGTATATGAAGATAGATACATGTGCTTGTAAAACTCTATTTGCTGAATGATGGCAATGTTAATCTTGACTTGACTTGTGTGGGTAGACAATACAACTGTAAATGTTGTTATGTGATTTGCACATGAGATATGGACTTGTACGAGAATAGGATATGTGCTACATGTTGTACCGTGATCTTTGTGATAAATGCAATCCGGAATAATACGTGTTTCTTTATGAACCTGATGTTATTGGCAACTATTGTTGAAAACATGAACTTGTGTTACAAACGTGTATGAAATCTAAATGCTTGCTATGTGTTATGTGACAATGGTATTACGTGTGACTTGTTGAATACATGAATTGGATATGTGTTTACGAAACTGACTATTCTTGGTAACCACGGTAGGGTATGGTTGACCAACTTGGAATGGGTAATGTAATGTAACATACCGAGCAATCAAAGGTGAGTTCATTTCTCTTGAGCATGCGTCCCGGTGGATGGGACATTCATTGGGTATCCCTGAGAGGGATAGGTTTTTTGGGTAAATCAAATGGGTATTACTGAGAGGAATACATCTTGTGGGTAATATCTGGAATGTGGGATAATACACTCATCCTATCACCATTAAGTCCCATCTTGTTTGTTACCTGAGAGGTAACGGGGTATTAGTTGATAGCGCTATCTAGGTTTGGCACCCTCACCCCGTACCTGAGAGGACGGGTGTGAACTAATGACCCAGTCATGCCCAATGCTTTGATAGGAGCATTGGGGAAATGGAAAAATAATTCTGGAGCCATCTTGTATTTGAGTTATTATCAACATTATAATCAATGAACTGAATTAAACACTTGGTAAACTAACGTTTTCGTAAAACTATGAACTCACCAGTGTTGTCTGACACACGTGTGTGCATGGTCGCAGGTTATTGATATGTGTGGATGTGGAACTTGCTGTCTGGGATGCTGGAGTGGTCATGGGTCGAGATACATGGAAACTTGAAACGAGACTAGAAGATTACATACACTTGGGTTTTGGTTAAACTTTGTATTATGCTTCCGCTGAACACAACGAGTTATAAACAATGTTTTGTAACACTTATCTTAATGATGAAAGCTTTTATTTGAAATCTTGTTACGAGTTCAATGTGATTAGTGGCTAGATCCTGGTACGTCACACGCCTCGCGGGGGATTTCGCATGTGGTATTTTGGGGGTGTGACACATAAGATGCTAGCGATAGAATGCGATAAGCCAAGGGGTTGGATACCCCAAGTTGATTTTTTGAACCCGTGATATCGGATCAAACGGTTAGCAATCACTTGCAAAAACTTGCATAAAGCGGCATGATTAAAGTATAAAAAACGAGCAAGAAATTCTGTTGGGTGTGCAAAACCATGTAATGGTGATGATACGCCAAATTTGACCAGCCCGGGGAATGGGTAATTAAGTCTAGCATTCCATAAAATCGAATGATGAGAAAAATATGTTACATAACAAACGGGTCGGATAATCGAAACATGGAATTGCAAACTATTAGTTTATAATTCGGGTTTTGTTGCGTGAAATTTGAATGATTAGATCCGTATTTTTATTACAGACGCGTAGGAAAAAAGAATCGACTAAAACGGACATGTAGGTAAAAATTATGAACCTTAGAAGTTGATAAATTGAAAGAAAATGGTGCTCGACAAAAATGCAGGTTTTTAACCTGCACCCGCTGGAAAACTGTCTCCCCCGCGACACGCGAAGGGAAACACATGTACTGGCGCGATATGCGGGCGCTCTCGCGGCACGCGAAGGATTGAAAGGAATCTGTCGCGTGGCGCTACAGATCAAAAATCTGAAATTTTATTTTTGTTTCCATTGTTGGGCATTAGAACTCGATTATACGTGTTTATATGCCATCAAAACTAATATTTGAGATGGTTTTGATGTTAGGTGACGTAGATGACATCCCGGATGCCGATCAAGCTTATACCAAGAACCGAACACTATAACTTTGAGGCTTCCGCGATCAATGTCTTTATTTGGTTTTAATGTGATGATGTAACTTTTGACACTACAATATGTTGTCCTAACTAGTTAGGATGTAAAATCCTAGACACTTTAACTATGTAAGAACTCGAACTTATTGTAAAGTTTTTGTAAACCCGTAATTTGCTTTAACTAAAAGTGAATCTAGAAGTATTTTCTTAATAAAATGTGAAGGGTCTTACAAGTTGGTAATCAGAGCTTAAGGTTGTTAACCAGGTGTGTTCGATTCAAGCTTGATCAAACATCCGATAAGAATTAGTTACGTTAGTAGATTTTATTAAATGTTAGAAAAAGAAATGCGAATTGACGTGCACGGGAAGAGCGTGTTAACACACTCGAACCCAGAAAGTGCACTAAATGAAAATGGTTGAAGCAAGTTATGAACTTGACTAAACCAAAGTGAATTAAGCATATGTTATAATATGAAATGTTTAACAATTGGTATAAACATTTCAGTTTCAAGATGACGGAAAAAGGTAACAATGATGCGGTGCCGATAGTCACCGAACAAATGAATGAAGTGATTGCCGAAGAGGTAGGAAAGGCAATCAAGAATAGCTTATCCGGTTTCATAGACAAGATCCAAAATACGGTGCTTTCGGTAGTCGAAGAGGGGATCAAGTGGTTGGAAGATAATGCCAACCTAGCAAAGGAAAAATCCGGAGAACGGAAAGCTTGCTCATACAAAGAGTTCATGGCGTGTAAACCGCCAATTTACAATGGAGAGGTCGATCCGATAATATCCCAACGATGGCTAAGCGATATCGAGGGGGTGTTTGAAAGAACCCACTGTGACACGAATGACTTCATAGCCTACGGTACAGGTCAGTTAAGAGGCCAAGCAAAGGATTGGTGGGATAACAAGAAAAAGGAGATTGGGAATGAAGCAGTAAAGGCGATGACATGGGACGAGTTTAAGGCACCATTCCTTAAACACCACAGTCCCAAGGCGGTCATCAACAGAATCAAGGAGGAATTCATCCAGTTAAGGCAAAAGGGTGAATCAATCGATAAGATCACGGGTATCTTCCTCGACAAACTGAGATTCTGTGATGAGTTAGTGACGTCCGAAGAGCAGAAAATATATTACTACTACAACATGTTGAGTGCCGAATATTGGGAGTTCATGACTCCCTCGAAATACGAAACTCTCACCGAGATTATAAACACTGCTCGGGAAAGAGAGATAGAGCTGAAAAGCAAGTCGAGCGAGGTGAACGGAGGGCACAGATTGTTAATCCAAGCCCTACAAAGAAGCCACGAACAACAGAGTCGTCTAAGAAACAGGAAGCGAAAGGCGGGTCGCCGAGTTGCAAGGTCTGCGGTAAAGGGCACAAGGGTGAGTGTCGGTTCAAAGATAAGCCATGCCCTATATGCGGGAAGACAGTGCATACGACTTCGCTATGCCCGGGAAAAGTTTCAGTTTGTTATAAATGCTACCAGCTGGGCCACAAGAAATCTGAGTGCCCGAAATTAGTCGAAAAAAAGGATGGCAAAGGTTCACAAGCAGAAACTCCAAAGGCAAAAGCCAGATCCTTCCAGCTAACCACGGCCGAGGCAAAGATAGAACACGATGTGGTCTCAGGTATTTCGCCGTAAATTCAATTCCCGCACATGTATTATTTGATATGGGAGCGAATAAATCCTTTATTTCACATGGATTTATTCGACATCCTTCATTTGTATTAACAAAATTACCTATGCCTTTAGAAGTAGAGATAGGTGATAACAAAAGCTTTATCGTGTACGACGTGTGCCTAGATTGTACGTTGAGTATCGATGATGAAGAATACTCGATAGACTTGATCCCGATGTCAATGGGAGAATTTCAAGTAGTGGTCGGGATGAATTGGTTATCCCGACATCACGCGAAGGTCGTGTGCTTCCGCAAGGAGATAAAACTGACGTCTCCAAGTGGAAAACACGTTACCATCTATGGTGAATGATGTGCGTGAAAGTGTTATATATATTAGGTGTATATTTAAGCCCCTTTTAACACTTATTTTTAGCCAAGTTTTAAATTTATAAAACACGATATTTTACTAACACTAAACACACATATGGGCAAGTGCACCCATCGTGAGCGTAGTATAGCGTTGGTAAGATACCGAGGTCGTCCAAGGACACAAGAGCTTTTAGTACCGGTTTATCCTCAACGTCTAATCAAAATAAAAAGTTTAGAAAAATGTTTTAAACTAAGAAAAATAAAAACTAACTAAAATGCTGAAAATAAAAATAAAAAGAAAAACAGATAGACAAGATGAATCACTTGGTTCCGACTCGTATCTAGTATAACCTTTGATTATTTCCGCACTTTTGCACATAATTAAGAGATTATCTTAGTTATTGTAGTAGGCCCCTCTTTTGAAGGTGACGTTACCCTCACCCCAGTAGTTTGAGTCAGCAAGGATACAATCCTAAAAGGGTGGATTATTGGAAGATAATGAATTAAGTTATTAATGCAATATTGTGGTAGGCCCCTCTTTTGGAGGTGACGTTACCCTCGACTAATTAGTCTGAGTCAGCAGGGATACAGTCCTAAATAGCCGGGTTATAGTATTAATAGTAGTTAACTTATGAGGGGATCAAAGAGTTTGGACCCCCGCTATCCAATACCGTGAAGCATTGAAGTTGGTCCTACTAAATTTGACCCAGGTCCATTGCAGGACCTCTAAACGCTGAACAATGGCAAGACCTTTACCAAACCGTTCCCTTAACCCCCGACCAGGTAGCCAACATACCTCCATATAGACCGTGGAGATATGAATGGTGAAAATCCTTTATTTTATATAGACAGTAAAATAATGCCAAGACACCACGGACAAACGATAAGGAAAGATCACCTTCAACATAAGTAACTAGTTATTAAAGTCATTAATACAAAACCAAATAAAAAGTGCAAAAGATTAGAAATAAAAAGTATTATACTAGACACTTTGTCTTCACCAAGTGATGTAAGAGACTTAGGCAAACATGGCCTTGATTGTCAAGAACTCTTACGATCAATCTTGGACCCCGAGACGACTCACACACTCTATGATGGACAATGGATGATGGTGGTGGATGATGGTGTTGTGATGGTGGTGGGTGGTGGATGAAGTGTGAGAGAGGTGGTGTGCCAAGGGATGAGTTGAAATGAAACCAAGCACTCCTATTTATAGGCTGAACAGAAGGCTGGGCACGCCCCCGTGTCCGCTGGACATGGCCCCGTGCCTGTCTGACACTCTCTCTCTTCATTAATTGTAATTCGCAATTACAATTAATGCGCCTGCTGTACTTTCGCCACGCCCCCGTGTTCACTGGGGACGGCCCCGTGGTGGGCAATAGACGCTTCTATAGGTTTGTCTTTTCTGCTGCTTCTTGGGCACGGCCCCGTGCTGGCTGAGCACGGGGCGTGTTCAGTCTTCTGCCTTCTCTATTTTGCTTGGGAAGATGCCGTTGAGGGGTCGGGCAGTCCACTTATGTTCCTTTTCTTGTATTTATGTTGGATTCAGCTGTCTTTTTGCTTCTTTTGTGTTTTTGAGCTCATTTAATCCTGAAAATACAAAAGGAAGACAAAAACACTCTTTTTCCAATATTAGTACTTAAAAAGGGTTAGTTTTATGCCTTATTTGATGTAATTTATATGTTGCATTTTACACACATCAAATACCCCCACACTTGAAATTTTGCTTGTCCTCAAGCAAAACTCTTTAATATGTGGCTTACACTCCCAAATGGAATGGGTAGAAGAGAAGGTTTTGGCTTGTCATAGAGTGTTGGGAATCCAAGATCCTTTTGGGTTTTATTTTTATCTATTTACAATCCTATTCGTAATGATTTATTTAGAACGTTTCATAGGAGAAATTACTTATTTGGGCATAACATGCCTTTTTTAAAATTCCATTTATATACAAGTTCACATACCTCACGGGAGAAATCACTCACACTCGGCCGAAGGTGTATTTTTAGTGAATCACTCGAGAGCGGCATGGAACTTATTCCTACCATAAGCTTGCCAAGCAATCAATCCTCCTCCTTTTTAACTTTTATACCTTTGTAAATATCAAGAGGACTTTGTGGGTTAAGGGTTAGGCTTGGGTTAAAGGTAGGTGGTTGGGATAATGGTTAGTGGTTAGTAGAAAAAGGGTAAAAAGCGTAACAAGTGTTGGTTTTCGTAGGACTTTCTATTTTTGTAATTTTTATTTTGATGAAGCTTTTATTCAAACAAAGTTATTTTTGATGAACTTGTTTGTTTATCTTTTGCTTCATCATCAACACACATTTTTTTTTATCATACGGAAAAACCGAACTTGTTACTAAAACAAAGGGTTAAAAATAAAAAAGGTTTTGGTCGGAAAAAGGGTTTTTGGTTTGGGTTATGAAATGAAAAGGTTTAGGCTCAAAGGGGCTAACTAGGGGGATTTTTGGGTAGGTGGTAAAAGAAAAAGAAAAATAATGTTGTAGAAATAAAAAGGGTTAGTCCTAATGCCTCCATCATTTACTTACTCGGGTTTAAGTTGATAAGGACCAGGAATGTATCGTCATGGCAAGTTCTAGAGTCGTAAGAACCAAGCGGCTATTCACACAAGAAACGAAAAATGAGCATTTAGTCTAAAGATGTAAATTTGTATGCTCAATAAAGGCTCAAAACTCACTTTTGTGGGAATGGGTTTTTATGTGATCAAGTATATATAATCAAATTTTAACTAAGCTTGTCATGCCTTTTCATAATTTTCTTATGTTGGTTCTTTTTATCACTATGCTATCGGTTGTAAATTCGTAAAAATATAACCTTTTTGAAAACTTGAATTTCCCGAGTTAAACCTAGACAAGTAAAAAAAATGAAATTTTTGAAAAAAAATTTGGGGTGATTAGCGGTTCCAATAGAGTTTTGTGTAAGGCTTGTATTTAGGACTTGCAAAATTTCAAGGTTTTAGCATCCCCCCCACACTTAAATTACACATTGTCCTCAATGTGTCCCAAAAATAAATTTTTAGGTTGATTAGATGTGTAAAATGGTGTTAAAAGCAAAGATTTATGTTACTGGTAGCCTGGACACGGCCCCGTGGGGACCGGACACGGCCCCGTGTTCAGGTGCCAGTAACAGAAATTAAAGAAAAGAAACAGAAACCTGGACACGGGGGCGTGTCTGGTGAACACGGCCCGTGTCCAGTTACCTGAACTGGGCATTTTTCTGCATGGGGTTCAGCACGGGGCCGTGTTGGTTGGGCACGGCCCGTGTTGAACCTTCTGTAATGGAGAGAATTGTCGGGTTGCCTTGTTCTTGTGCGTGAGGTCATTTTTCTCGTTCCCCTTTTCATCCCTTACCACCATGAGTGTGTTTTATTTATTATGAATCATCCAAACTTTAAAAACCATCATTTCATTGCATTCATAGAGAGACCTTACATAATCCTAAATTAACGTTAAATAAAAACTTAACTAAATAGGTCAGGAGGTACACGAGGTTATCATAGAGAGTTCTACTATTTTAAGAAAATTTCGAGAATAGTTTCCCGATATAGTAGGACTCTTTAGCCGAAAGATTCCTTCCCTAAATGTTGTTTAAAGCCATTCTTCGATCTCCCTAGGAAGGAAGAATGCGGCTTCATTTTCCTCAACAACTGGTGGCTGAGGGGGAACATGCACCGGGACTCCTTGCACCACTCTATGCGGAGGCTCTTGGTGCATGGCATACCAATCGGCCGGAATGATGACTTCGGGCACCACGTTCCACGCCCTCTGGGTTATTACAGGTACCAAAGGTGGGGAGGCGAGAAGATTTAACCTCTGGTGCAAGAGGTTTACCTCTCGGAGACAGCCCTCCAGCCCTACTGTTAGATGGTTGATACGGTCGACCAATGCTTCCTCCACTCCCGTCATTTCGTCAATAGCCTCCCTTAGGGCGTAAACATAGTTTACAAGAGAGTCTTCTGCTGTCGATGATCTCCTCCCTTGTCGGTTACTTCTTGAAGATGATCCGCTTGTTCTGCTTGCCATTTTCTGTGAAAGAAACCGAAGAAAGCTAAATTTTTACGAAACAGTGCCTAGGACACGGCCCCGTGCTCGATGAGCACGGCCCCGTGTCCATTTGTCTGCAGGATTTTAGGCTAAGGAGTCTTGGTGTTTTAAATTATTTTCATGATTTTTAGCTGGGTTTTAAGCTTAGATAATTTAAAATAAAGTTATACAACTAACTTTAAACAAGAATCCTTAGCAAATAATCTTACAAACTTCACATAGATGGTTGGAATCATGGGATTTCCAAGCTTCCATGGAGGAAATGTTGAAAAATTTTGAAAGAAGAGGAAATGAATAAAAGTGGAAGGGACAAGATGGTCCTTGGGAACCTTCTTTTAGTACTTACCTAGGATGGTATGAGTGAAGATCCCAGGAATCTCTGTCTATTGAAGTGGTAAAAAATGAGCAGGAATCAGGCTGCATTTAAAGAAAACGACAGCGCACTGGACACGGCCTCGTGTTGGCTGGACATGGCCCCGTGTGCAGAGGAAATCCTGACACATTTTGTCCGTATTCTGACAAAATCAGCAGAGAATCTTTTAGGTGAGCACGGGGGCGTGTTGACCTGGACACGGCCCCGTGTCTGGAGGCTGTCTTATGGAGTTTTGTTACTTCTAAGGATCTCATCGATATCGGGTGGTTCCTTACTGGTTGGAACAACCCCAAAATGCCTAAGATACCTTAATTGTCCTAGACTAAGGCGAGAACGCAAGAGGTTGTCGGTGAGGGTAATTCCTATTTTCATTCTAGGTGGACAAGTCCAACCCTTTTCCGGGCTCTTGTTAAAGAAGGTGTATGCCGAATCGCTCAGGTCTATGTATGCACCGAACGAAGTCGATGGGGAGTCCTTCACGGCACAATCGGCACAGGGACGACTATCGTCCAAGTCTTTGCTAGGTACGAAGGTATTTTCGGGAGCAACGAGGTTGTCGGAATGCGGTTCCAGCATTTCGTTATGGTCATCGTCTTGGGGTGGATCAATAAAGTCCTTCCTAAGTTCTTTTAACCAATTTAGAATTAGCTTTTCTAGTTGAAATAACTCGTCAAGGAGCATTTCCCCTAGAATATCTGGCTGGGCGCATTCGAGGGAGAGATAGGGCTTATTTTTACTTTCGCCCCTCTTAAGGTTATAAGAAGTCGGTGGGTCCATGTAGTGGGGCCTATAATTTAGAAAGTAGCATTCTACTTCTTCATGTTCGCCACCACATAATTGACACCACGTACCATAAGAGTGCCGAAAGTAAAAACAATTACTATCACTCATGTTTATGTCAGAAATAACCAACCGCCGGGATCTAACGGTTCTGTTTTCAGTAAGTGAATCTTGTGCACGGGGGCGTGTTGGGTGAGCGCGGCCCCGTGTTCAGCTTACTGTCTGACTTAAAACAGGATTGCTAGTTCCAATGATTTAGCACGGGGGCGTGTTCAGTGGGCACGGCCCGTGCTGAGCTCTGCAGAAGCTGAAAAACTACGAAAATCATAAAAATAAAAAAATAAATGATTAGGCCGTTGATTCCTAACTTTCTTAAAATCCTTGTGTCCCCGGCAACGGCGCCAAAAACTTGATGTGCGTGAAAGTGTTATATATATTAGGTGTATATTTTAAGCCCCTTTTAACACTTATTTTTAGCCAAGTTTTAAATTTATAAAACACGATATTTTACTAACACTAAACACACATATGGGCAAGTGCACCCATCGTGAGCGTAGTATAGCATTGGTAAGATACCGAGGTCGTCCAAGGACACAAGAGCTTTTAGTACCGGTTTATCCTCAACGTCTAATCAAAATAAAAAGTTTAGAAAAATGTTTTAAACTAAGAAAAATAAAAACTAACTAAAATGCTGAAAATAAAAATAAAAAGAAAAACAGATAGACAAGATGAATCACTTGGTTCCGACTCGTATCTAGTATAACCACTGATTATTTTCGCACTTTTGCACATAATTAAGAGATTATCTTAGTTATTGTAGTAGGCCCCTCTTTTGAAGGTGACGTTACCCTCACCCCAGTAGTTTGAGTCAGCAAGGATACAATCCTAAAAGGGTGGATTATTGGAAGATAATGAATTAAGTTATTAATGCAATATTGTGGTAGGCCCCTCTTTTGGAGGTGACGTTACCCTCGACTAAGTAGTCTGAGTCAGCAGGGATACAGTCCTAAATAGCCGGGTTATAGTATTAATAGTAGTTAACTTATGAGGGGATCAAAGAGTTTGGACCCCCGCCATCCAATACCGTGAAGCATTGAAGGAGGTCCTACTAAATTTGACCCAGGTCCATTGCAGGACCTCTAAACGCTGAACAATGGCAAGACCTTTACCAAACCGTTCCCTTAACCCCCGACCAGGTAGCCAACATACCTCCATATAGACCGTGGAGATATGAATTGTGAAAATCCTTTATTTTATATAGACAGTAAAATAATGCCAAGACACCACGGACAAACGATAAGGAAAGATCACCTTCAACATAAGTAACTAGTTATTAAAGTCATTAATACAAAACCAAATAAAAAGTGCAAAAGATTAGAAATAAAAAGTATTATACTAGACACTTTGTCTTCACCAAGTGATGTAAGAGACTTAGGCAAACATGGCCTTGATTGTCAAGAACTCTTACGATCAATCTTGGATCCCGAGACGACTCACACACTCTATGATGGACAATGGATGATGGTGGTGGATGATGGTGTTGTGATGGTGGTGGGTGGTGGATGAAGTGTGAGAGAGGTGGTGTGCCAAGGGATGAGTTGAAATGAAACCAAGCACTCCTATTTATAGGCTGAACAGAAGGCTGGGCACGCCCCCGTGTCCGCTGGACACGGCCCCGTGCCTGTCTGACACTCTCTCTCTTCATTAATTGTAATTCGCAATTACAATTAATGCGCCTGCTGTACTTTCACCACGCCCCCGTGTTCACTGGGCACGGCCCCGTGGTGGGCAATAGAAGCTTCTATAGGTTTGTCTTTTCTGCTGCTTCTTGGGCACGGCCCCGTGCTGGCTGAGCACGGGGCGTGTTCAGTCTTCTGCCTTCTCTATTTTGCTTGGGAAGATGCCGTTGAGGGGTCGGGCAGTCCACTTATGTTCCTTTTCTTGTATTTATGTTGGATTCAGCTGTCTTTTTGCTTCTTTTGTGTTTTTGAGCTCATTTAATCCTGAAAATACAAAAGGAAGACAAAAACACTCTTTTTCCAATATTAGTACTTAAAAAGGGTTAGTTTTATGCCTTATTTGATGTAATTTATATGTTGCATTTTACACACATCAGTGAAAAAGGGGGTAATCCCGTAATATGCTCGATGTTAAAGGCTCACAAACTTATGAGGCACAGATGTAGAGCGTTTATGATATACGCAAACGAACCAGAGAAAGGATCGTCGAAGATTGAGGACGTACTGGTGGTACGCGAGTATGAAGATGTGTTTCCGGAGGACTTACCGGGAATACCCCCTGAACGGGAGGTAGAGTTCGGAATTGAATTGATTCCGGGTGCGAAACCTGTAGCTAAGGCGCCGTATCGGCTCGCGCCATAGGAGCTACAAGAGTTAATGTCTCAGATTCAAGACCTGCTCGACAAGGGGTTTATTAGGCCGAGTATGTATCCTTGGGGTACACCGGTGCTATTCGTGAAAAAGAAGGACGAGAGCATGCGAATGTGTATCGATTACCAGGTGTTAAATAAACTCACGGTGAAAAATCGATACCCGCTCCCAAGAATTGATGATTTATTTGACCAGCTACAAGGTGCGAGTTGGTTCTCCAAGATTGACCTTAGATTGGGGTATCATCAGTTGAAGGTCAAAGAGGAGGATGTACCGAAGACGACCTTTCGTACGCGGTACGGACATTACGAGTTCCTCGTGATGTCCTTTGGGTTGACCAATGCACCCGCGACTTTCATGGACCTCATGAACCGGGTTTGCAAACTGATGTTGGATAAGTCGGTGATAGTGTTCATCGACGACATCTTGGTGTATTCAAAGAATGAAGCGGAACACGCGGGTTATTTACGTGAAGTATTGGAGATGCTCAGAAGAGAAAAATTATATGCAAAATTCTTGAAATGTGCCTTCTGGTTACAGGAAGTGCAATTTCTCGGGCACATCATTAGTGCAAATGGGGTGTTGGTAGACCCGTCAAAAATAGAAGCGTTGGCGAAATGGAATCCTCCGAAGAATCCTTCGGAAATCAGAAGCTTTTTGGGGCTTGCGGGATATTATAGGAGATTCATACAAGATTTCTCAATGATTGCTACGCCATTGACCAAATTAACTCGTAAGGATGAAAAGTTTATATGGGGCGATGATCAAGAAAAAGCGTTCCAAATACTTAAGGAAAAATTGACCCACGCTCAGGTATTAACGTTGCCGGACGGAGCTGATGATATGGTGGTTTACTCGGATGTGTCACATTCGGGGCTCGGGTGTGTTTTAATGCAACGAGGCAAGGTTATATAGCCTATGCCTCGAGACAACTGAAGATTCATGAAAAGAAATACCCTACACACGATCTCGAATTGGCGGCGGTGGCATTTGCCTTAAAGATATGGAGGCATTATTTATATGGGGTAAAATGCACTATCTTTACCGACCATAAAAGTTTGAAATATTTCTTTGATCAGAAGGAATTAAACATAAGGCAGAGGCGATGGTTGGAAACAATCAAAGATTTTGATTGTGAGATACATTACCATCTTGGGAAAGCCAATGTAGTGGCAGATGCGTTGAGCCAAAAGACAGACTATGCTCAGATACGAGTACGATCGATGCAGCTCATTGTGACCTCGGGATTACTGAACGAATCCGAGAAGCACAAGTCGAAGCAGTGAAAGTGGAAAATTTGAAGAAGGAAAGAATAGTCGGCCAACTGAAAGATTTAGTAGATGGTAACAACGGGTTGAAAACTCGCTTCGGTAGAACGTGGGTCCCTAACTCGTGTGGAGTTAAAAAGCTTCTACTTGATGAAGCTCACAAATCCCGTTATTCTATTCACCCGGAGGCGACCAAGATGTATAATGATTCAAAGCAAAATTATTGGTGGCCCGGAATGAAAAGAGACGTAGTGAAATACGTGGAAAAGTACTTGACGTATCTACAAGTCAAAGCAGAGCACCAAAAGCCATATGGTAAATTGCAACAGTTGGACATCCCAGTTTGGAAATGGGAGCAGATCACAATAGATCTATTGACCAAACTACCAAGAACAAACCGCGGATTCGATGCTATATGGGTGGTTGTAGATAGGCTGATGAAGAGTGCTCACTTTATTCCGATACGTGAGACGTATACGTCTGAAAAGATGTCAGAAGTATACACTAACGAGATAGTAGCACGACACGGAGTACTGGTATCCATAAAGTCTGATAGGGATACCCGGTTTACTTCAAATTTTTTGCGCAATTTCCAAGAACAAATGGGAAAAAAATTGTTTATTAGCACTGTGTACCATCCTCAAACGGATGGACAGGGCGAAAGAACAATACAGACCTTGGGAGATATGCTACGGGCATGTATTATCGACTTCGGAGGTAGTTGGGATATTTATCTACCGTTGGTCAAATTCTCGTATAACAATAGCTATCACGCAAGTATTGGTATGGCGCCGTACGAGATGCTCTACGGGAGAAAATGCCGAACCCCGGTGTGTTGGGGCGAAGTGGGACCACGCGAAGTCGCACATAAAGAAATAGTTCGAGCCACAAATGAGAAAATTGATATGGTCCGGACCCATCTAAAAGCGGCTCAAGATAGGCAAAAGTCGTATGCTGATAAGAGACGGAGACCGATCGAATTTAAAATTGGTGATAAAGTTATGCTTAAAGTATCTCCGTGGAAGGGGGTCATTCGGTTCATGAAAAGGGGAAAGTTAAGCCTGAGGTTTATTGGGCCATTTAGAATCATCGAACGGGTTGGTAAGGTCGCTTACCGTCTCGAACTACCCGAGGAATTGAGTGGAATCCATAGCATGTTCCACGTATCACATCTCCGGAAATGTCTAGCCGACGAAACAGCTTATATCCACTACGACGACATTGAGGTGGATAATAGTCTCAACTAAGCACTGAAGCCGATTGCGATTTTAGATCGTAAGCTTAAAAGCTTGAGGAACAAGGAAATTGACCAAGTGAAGGTCAAATGGGAGCACAGAAAAGGTTCGGATACCACATAGGAGTCCAAAGAGGAGATGAGACGTCTCTACCCTACGCTATTTGATACGTATTCCGGTTTCGAGGAAGAAACCCATTTTAAGAGGGGTGGACTTGTAACACCCCGAAAATAAAAATCTGTGATTATAAAATTTAATGTGGCAATAAACAAAATAAACTAACTCGGAATAAAAATAACCTAGTTAGTTAAAGATTTTGTAGTAATAGGGGAATTCATTAAACACACCCAAAATAAAATAAAACCAATGGTGGAGGGGCCAAAAGTGTTAAAAACTAAACTAGTTTTTATTAAAACAAAAATCAAAATCCAAACACACACTTGTGTGTGTGTCTGGATCGAGCAGAGCACAGGGGCGACACAGAGCTCCCCCACAAACCCTAGTTCTTGCTATTTCCTCCAAATTGAAAGCTCTAATATGTTCCAAATCGAAAGTTAAGCACAAATTCGTGATCACCTCGTTGAAGGGATCATAAGGTATGCTAAATTTTATCGTTTAGTTTCATCTCAAATTCTTGAAGATTTGTGAAATCGAAATTGGAGCTAGATTATTTGATGTTTAGATGAAGCTTGTAATGAAAACATGTCTAGGAGTGAATCCTAGTTGATAACTTGCTGAAATTGTGTTCAAAATATGAAATTCATGATAATCCATTTATAGGTTAAATGGGTTTTGTAGAAATAGGATGAACGCAAGGATTTCGACTACCAAAAGTGGTGTCATTTGATTTCTATAAGATGATTCTGATATTAGTATGCATGCTTGACATAATGGAATTGTAATGCATGATTATATTTGGTAAAAATAACAAGTTACGAACTTGATTATAAATATGTAAAATTATGCTCGTAAGGTGTTCGTTAAAACGCCTAAGAGAAGGCTAAAATGTTATAATTTGGATAAAAAAATGCATACATGATTGAGATGACAAATTATGCGTGATATGTTGTAAAAGGAGTTCTAAACAATATTTGGTTGAACTCTATAGGCAAGGATTCCGGATCGTTAAGTGGACAAGCCGGTGGAGACACGTGTTTGAAAGGAGCGCTTTAAAGGTACGTAACTAATAGTTCCGTTACTTAGAATAAAGAATATTTAGTATGTCTTGCAAATGATATTGTAGTATGTTAAGGATGTTTGATGTATCATTGAAGTGACGAAGTTCACTCGATAGATCAAACGGGTCAAATTGAGTATTTAGTGTATGTTGGCAAGCCATAGAATTGACGAAGTTCACTCGGCAAAATGAATGGTTTGAAATAAATGGTTAAAATGCGATTGGATTTAGTAATATGGGTTTTTAAAATGACGGTTAGAATTTGTTGAGTACATCGTAGAAAATGGGTCAATTCAACGTTTGAAATAAGTTTGGTTGTCAAGGAAGTGATGTCCTCACTCGACAACCAAACGGGTCAAAACTATGCTTTTAAAATGACAATGCATGTAGAGACTTGAAAGTAACATAAGATGCTAGCGATAGAATGCGATAAGCCAAGGGGTTGGATACCCCAAGTTGATTTTATGAACCCGTGATATCGGGTCAAATGGTTAGCAATCACTTGCAAAAACTTGCATAAAGCGACATGCTTGAAGTATGAAAAACGAGCATGAAATTCTGTGGCGTGCGCAAAACCATGTAATGGTGATGATACGCCAAATTTGAGAAGCCCGGGGAATCGGTAATTAAGTCTAGCATTCCATAAAATCGAATGATGAAAAAAATATGTTACATAACAAACGGGTCGGATAATCGAAACATGGAATTGTGAACTATTCGTTTATAATCCGGGTTTCGTTGTGTGAAATTTGAATGATTAGATCCGTATTTTTATTACGGACGCGTAGGAAAAAGAATCGACTAAAACGGACATGTAGGTAAAAAGTTATGAACCTTAGAAGTTGATAAATTGAAAGAAAATGGTGCTGGACAAAAATGCAGGTTTTTAACCTGCACCCACTTGAAAACTGTCTCCCCCGCGGCACGCAAAGGGAGACACATGTATTGGCGCAACACGCGGGTTTGTTGTAGGAACCTGCACCCTTCACAATTTATTTTCTTGATAAATAAGTGACTATATTACCTTCTCTTATTACCCCCTATGGTTTGTTGTACTTTGCAATATTACTCCCGGTGTTAAATATTTCTTACAAACCTTACCCCCTGCAGAAAAATTGCAAGAAATATTGCAGAGTCATGCACAATAGGAATTGGAGCATCCACCTTGTTATACATGATTGATACCAGCGGTGCTTGGATTCCCCAACAATGGTGAACGTTTACGAGTGTTTGATCCAATCCTGATATCCTGAACAAAGCACTTTCAGTTAGGGTAGTAAATGGAGATATCGAAACACGTTTGAACACCATATCTGACTTTAGTTGTGGATGTGGTCATGCCTATATACAACTATATCCATATATAATTTCCAAATTACAACTTTTTATCTAACTCGGCACCTAATCTAGAACAAGTGTTTGACTATTTCAGGCATAAAATACACATCATATACTAATTCATTCAGATGATATCAGACGTATATGTAACTGTAGTTAAAATACGAGATGTTGAATGGGAAATTGACAAAACGAAGTGAATCAATGAAGTATAATTTGTGGTCATACAGAGCATTGAATAACATATTTAAGTGCAAAGAGATTGCTTACCAAAGCTGTCAGCAACAGCCTGTTCAGGTCTCATGCAGGTGGGGGATTAATGGTCATGGAAAATCCTGTTGGTGTCAAGTTCTGTGCCTTAGATGATACTGTTTGAAACAAAAAAAATAGAGATATGATGAACTTGTCTACCAATAGCAACAGATTGAAAAGCAGATGTTATATAATCAGCCTAAACTAAGATGATATGATGATATTGATTGTATTTTTGCATAATTCAAATGTAAAACTGAAAAAGCATTTGTTAGAGCCCACATTACAATGCTAGCCAAAATCTCATGGTGACAAATGCCCTATCAAACTCAAAATCTCATGGCTTTTCTGCAGGGGGTAAGGTTTGCAAGAAATATTTAACACCGGGGGGTAATATTGCAGAGTACAACAAACCATAGGGGGTAATAAGAGAGGGTAATATAGTCATTTAACACCGGAGGGTAATATTGCAGAGTAGAACAAAGCATAGGGGGTAATAAGAAAGGGTAATATAGTCATTTAACATACCATTTAACAGAACTGTTAAGTTCTTTGACGGCAGGGGGTAATATTGCATGGTTTCTCATTAGTTGGGGGGTCAAAGTTCGAAATTTCCCTGAGAGGGGCTAACAGTGCTAATTGGCTCTAACCTTAGGGGGTAAAATTGTAGTTTACTCTTATAAATATAATATTTCTAATATATTGCAACATTTTAGGATATTACAAAAATCTTTTATTGTTGCCAAATGACTAGCATAAAACAAACGAATCCTAGCTATAACCAAACAAATCCGTCAATTTCACGCGTCCCTCATCTAAACTCCCTTTGAAAGTGCATCATATTTGAAATGCTATTACATTCGATTAGATAATATTTTTAATGCTATTATATTCGATTAGATAATATTTTTAATATATTTCTTATTACTTTTTTTTCTCTCTCATCCTAATACAAATACTTTAAAAAATATTAAAAAATTTATAAGGGTGAAAAATGTTTTTCATAAACTTCATATATTTACAGAAAACAGTAACATTTTTTCACTCTTCAATTTACGATCACTCACAAACATTCCTTATAATATAAGTAATACATTAACAAATATATAAGAGAACCATTGTAAATGCTTTTTAAGGTTATAGTTTTGGCATATACAAAATAAGAAATGGGTATTTTGTTTTGTTTTGAGTCAAGAAATATCTTACTCCATGACCAAACTAGCCAGTCAATTTTATTCAAACTATTGTTTTTATATATATTTTAAATAATTGGAATGTACATAAGAGTTAGGTATGAGATTTTTTACCGAAATATCGGTACCGTATCGGTACCGTACCGATGCCGTACCGTACCGATCATAAACAGTACCGGTATCGGTAATAGATTTTTTGAAATTCGGTATCGGTACCGGTATTTTTTGGTAAATACCGGTATTCATACCGAATTTAATAACGTTTTATGTATTTTGCTATTATATTAGATCCCACTATGAAGTTGTATTTTCTTGAACAAATTTCTTTTGTTTGGTTATTTTTAATCAATTATGATGATCTTTTAGACATGTTAAAAGTCGAACCCAGTGATGTTTACCTTTTGATTTTTTTGACTAGTTAATATGTTTACCTTTTGTTTACATTCCTTTATATATTACTCTAGTTCAGTTAATAATGGATGGATGAGTTACACATGAATTTTTTTTAGGTAAAACAATGGATGACACCAAAACGGTACAAATGTGGTAAATTACCGAAATACCGGTACCGATACTGGTACCGTACCGGTACCGAATCTATAAATAATTAAATACGGTACGGTAATCGGTATCCACATTTCCTCAATTTCGGTAACGGTATTTATGGTATCGGTACTGGTACGGTACCGGTATCGTACCGATCTCATCCCTAATAAGAGTAAACAAAAAGTCCTCACATATAATTAAAACAATTGAAATCACTACTGAATTCATAAGACTATGGGGTGTGGGGATCGCCCCCCCCCCCCCCCCCCCCCCCGGTCTCCGGCTCGTCCCCCTCGTCCCACACCTTCCCCTCTGGGGTCGTCACATCGCAAACAGCACATGGAAGACGGAAGTGACGAGGTGTTTGGTTGGCTGATGGTGGGCCACCACATAGAGAGAGATAGAGAGAGTTATTTTTTTTAATTATTTAATTAAATCAAACAAAATAATAATTAAAAAAAAGAGAGGTAGGACTATCCTCCCCACCCTTGGGTAGTCCCCAAGAGGATTGTCCTTCATCGATGTTGACGTGGTGCATACGTGGCGAATAGTCTCAAAGGGACTACCCAAACTACACTCCATGGTCTAACCCATCAACCGTTGGTTAACTTTTTGATTTGAAGCGACTAAAAATAGGTTCCTACCAACATATCTAAAAACAAATAAATAGAGGCATTTCCTATATTTACATTCCCTATGGGCGCGAATAGTTCTGTTTTTTTACTGGCTGAGGTGGGCGGCCAGCCATAATGTAGGAGAATAGTTCCAGGCTGCTGTCTGGCACTCCCTCATTGATCCTGATATTTACGTTTTTATCCTCAGTTTAAAATTACGAATTTACCCATGTTTAAATTTATGTTTTTACCCCTGTTAAAAATTTACACTATTGTCATCACTTTAGCTTTTGGCAAATTCAGATTTTACCCCAACCCAAAATTACAATTTTGCCCTTAACTAAAAATTTAAAATTACAGTATTGTAATCGTTTAAATTTTTTTAAAAGGTGTGTGAGAGAATAGTGTCATACTGCCGCATGGCACTCCCCATTGGCGGGTATTTTTCGATTTTACCCCCGGTTTAAAATTACGAATTTTCTCCGGTTCAAAATTACAGTATCGTCATCGCTTTAGCTTTTGACAAATTACAATTTTACCCTTGTCAAGAAATACAATTTGCCCCCCGTTAAAAATAAAGTATTGCCGTCGTTTATGTTTTTAGCAAAACTATCGAATTGTTTTGTTTTAATTGGTTTACTCGATTTATTTATTTTTTCATGTTAAAGAGTCGCCTAACACTCGCTCATCAGTCCTAATAAATTAAAGTTTTGCCCTGAGCTAAAAACTACAGTTTTACCATCGTTTTAGTTTTTTTCTAGCAAAACAATAGTAATATTTTTTAATTGGTTGAAAAATATTTGGCCTACCGCCCCTCAACGCGGGCGTGTGGCATCAACTAGTTAATTTTACAAAAGGAACTATATTGATAAAAAAAAGTCAAAACACATATTGTAAACAATGCAAGTATATAAATTATTAAATAACGTAGGGAACAAAGTCCATAAATTTCAAATGAATCCATGAAACATGCCCGGAAATTGTGTGGTTAAATATGGTACCATACCCAAATTTCCTTTCATATTCTTTCATGCCGGCTTCCCAATTTATCAAGCAATTCATTTTTTTTTCTCTTGTGAATAATTCAATGTCCACCAAATGGATATATATACTATGTAAGCGGTTCAAATCGAGAATACCACCGTCTATAGTAAAACAAATACAAATGGAATGGAATTAAATAAATGCAAACTAGTTTAGATACGTGATAGATATAAGATACATAAATGAAATAGAGAACAAAAGAAGAATGGTTGGGACCTCAATGCTTACAAAGTCCTGTTGAAACAGATTTGGACAAATGTAGTTAGAGAAGACACACGTTTTCATAATAGAGCAGTCGAAGCAGTAGTTGTATTTGTTAAACGATAAATATGTACATAATAAAAGTGGTTACGGTTTTATCATAATAGAAAACATGCAAGAATAAACAAATAAAGGCAAATGAATATCATAATGCAAGAATAAACAAATAAAGGCAAATGAATATCATAGCTAAATCGGCTAAGTTGTAAACCCAATATAAAAAAAGTCTACTAACTTTATTATGTTAGTATTTCCTCTCAAACTCATAATACAACATTATTTAGCATTAAGAGTTTGTCACACAAGAAACAAAACCAAAACACCGTATGAGCCTTCTTGAAAATATCAACAATATGTAAGGTTGATGGAAAATACGGAAGCGAGATGGTCTCGAGCTGTAGATGTTGATTAGTAAAGTGGCAATCAATCTCAATGTGCTTCTCTCACTCGTGGGAAATAAAGTTCTTTTCAATCAGCGTCGCACTTTTGTTATCAGAATGTAAGGGGGTGGCCGAGAGATGTCAATCCCTCATGTCTACAAGAAGCTAATGTAAGCAAACAATCTAGGATGTAGTCACAACTATAGCAAAATACTTAGCCTCAATAGAAGATCTAGAGACAACATCCTATTTCTTAGTTTTCTATGAGAATAATTAATCTTCAGGGAAAACACACAAGCAAGCAGTGGATTTACGATTATTAGGATCCATATCCAAATCAAAATCACTATATAAATGTTAGGGATAGAATTTTATAGCTTGTGGATCACGGATCCTCAGTTGTAGTCTGGATCACGGATCCTCAGTTCAGTTTGAATTAAGGATCCTCAGGAGATGTTGCAAGGATAAGGATCCAGGATCCTCATTATTATCCTAAACTAATAATTGTTTCCATCATGTTTTAACTTGTTTTGCAGGTGTATTCGAATGAGACTTGGTCCAACCGAGATTCTAGGGGAATATGCTTGGTATTTTTGCACGTGCATGACCTCCATGACCGTTGTGATGATTGTGGGGAAACTAGCACCATTTTCGGATAGTTTGTTATCATAGATAGTTTCAAATTTTAAAGGGTTACAAGCTTGATTTAGAAATAGATAGCAACACTCGTACACAATACTCTCGAACTCTCTTGGCGATTACACACTAGCAATCATTGTAACAAGCTTGATATCATCCCAAGTTGTAAACTTTGTTTATCTAATATAGTTGGTGATCGGTAGTTTCCATCACCCGAGGTTTTTTATGCCGGAGATCACTCATTGATCAAGGGCTTTTTCCTCGTACAAATCCTTGTGTTCATCATTCATTTCATCTATTTGTTGTTCATACATTTGTCCAATTAACCAAGCATCATACCTCACAAAAATCAGATTTGGTTACATTATCCTTGTGTGATTTTTGACCAAAACAATTTGGCGCCCACCGTGGGGCAATCGGTGCTTCATTCTTGAAAAATTCTATTCATTTCATTCATTTCTGTTCATTACCTTCAACCACATGGCTTCTCATGCGAAGAACTTTTCAAGCTCCATGCCGGCGATCACCTCTTCACAGAGCATTCCACCTTTGCCTCCTGTTCCTTCTGGACCCCATAAGAATGCTGAAAATGCTGCGAAGAAACTACTGCTATTTCTTCTGGTCCTACTAACAATAATCTTTATTCTTTGATTTTGCAGATGAAGGATTATATGCAACAGCAGGACAAAACTAATGACAGGATCCTTCGTGAGATTGATGAAATCAAGAAATTGAAGAGATCAGCGGAGGATCACTCTCCATTGGTGCCAAGATCACTGAATTTCGATACTCCAGCCACAACTACCCAGCATTCCACAGCATCAGGTGTCCAGTACCAGGGTGGATCATCGAGTATGCATTATGGATCATCAGCGATGACACAGGCTCAAGGATCCTACTTCCAACTTTCAGGATCCTCTCTTCAGCCTCATGGATCCTCCTTCCAGCATCAAGCATCCTTCTCTAGTTCAGGAGGATATATGGGGACGCAGTCAGTTCAAGGATCCTACTCTCAGTATCCAGGATCCTCATCTCAGGTTCAGGGATCTTCATCCCAGGCTCACGGATCCATGGAATATCCTCCAAGACCTCCAGCTTCGGTGTATCAAGGATCCAATATCTTTCAGGATCAAGGATCCTTAAGGAGTCTACAACCCAGAAGTTCAGAGATTCATTTGGGAGACTTCATCTCCATGCAAACTATTGCTTCATCTGGTCCCTTGATCATACCAGAATCACATCAATTTGGATTCACATCTGGAATCCCAGCCTCAAATTAATCATGAGGTAACACTTTAAATACATCTTATAATACTAACCATGGCTTTATGTAGGAACCAGGAATCAACCAAGCTATGGCTAAACAATTGCAAAAACTTAAGGATATGATATCCAGTGTTCCAGGAGTGGTTAAGCCCATTCCTGAGATTCCTGATGGGAGCCACAGAATATCTTATTTTGCACCGCCTATATGTGATGTAGAGATACCAAAGAGGTTTCAAACACCAAACATGAAGCTCTATGATGGCACAACTGATCCAGAAGAGCATGTAGCTCAATACAGGGAGAGAATGGAGATCAACCCCATTCCTGAAAGGTTAAAAGAAGCATGTATATGCAAGGGTTTCGGATCCACACTGACATGATCAGCTCTTAAATGACTACTAAGTCTTCCTCCTTACTCTATTACTTCATTTGCTAATCTAGTTAACTTGTTCAATAGCCAATTTTCATGTAGTAGGAGATTTGAACGTTTAACTAGTGACTTATATAGGGTAACTCAAGGTAACAATGAATCACTAAGGGATTACATAACTAAATTCAGTAGAGAATCCTTAGAAATTCCCAACTTAGATATTGCAACAGCTGTGGAAGCTTTTAAAATGGGTTTGCTTAAGGATTCACAATTCTATGATGATCTTGTGATGACACCTTGCAGGAACCTTGATGTAGTGAGAACCAGGGCCCTTAGATTCATCCGTTTAGAGGATGATAAAAGGATCCAAGAGAGACTGTTAGGATCCTCAAAGCAGGAAAAGCAAGGATCCTATTTCAGGAACAACAAATCAAAATCATACAACAAGTCTGATAATCAAAATGTGCATACTGTGGAGCAAGAGGAGGACGATGAGGATTATCCTCCTATTTTTGAATATTTCTTTGCTGTTGATAACAATGAACTGATCCTTGTTATGCAGAATTTAGGTGACAAAGCTAGGTGGCCTAGAAAGAATGACAAGCCGGCTGCCACAAAAGACAAATCCAAATGGTGTGCATATCATGAAGATTTTGGTCATCTGATGAATGCATAGCACTCAGGAAAGAGATCGGTTACCTGTTAAGCAAAGGATACTTGAAGGAACTATTCGGAAGAAAGAAATCAAGGATCTAGGATCCTGAAAAAGTTCCGGAAAGGGTTCCTGCTCCTCCAGCTGATGCCCAAATTATCAACTTTATCTCTGGTGGATCAGATATATGTGGAACCTCCTTTTCAGCAGCTAAGAGGCATGCCAAAGAGACAAAAATGGAGAATGGGGATAGGCCTATTCGAACCTCCATCCTTACACAGGAGAAAGTTATATCCTTTGATGAGGATGATCGTGTAGATATTCAGGATCCTTATCTGATGGTCTTGTTATTACATTGTTTATTTCTAACCATTTTGTTCGTAGGATTCTCATAGATGGGGGAAGCTCAGTGAACATTATCCAACTCGATGTCCTCAAGAAAATGAACATTCCTGAGTCAGAGATTATCCCAAGATCATTAGTTCTTGTGGGATTCAGTGGGGAAACGAAGAACACATTGGGGGACATTAAACTTCCTATCTACATTGAGGGAGTTAATTCTTTTAAAAAATTTGTGTCATAGATTGCTTATCTTGTTGTAGTGTTATCCTTGGCAGGCCATGGATACATGATATGAAAGCAGTTCCATCTACATATCATCAGTGTGTTAAACTCCCTACTCCATGGGGTGTGGTGAAGATAGAAAGTGATCAACAAGAGGCCAATAATTGTTACACTTCATCAATGAAGCCAACCTCAAGACCTAGGGAGGCATAGCAATTAAAGTATCCTCCAAGAGATGTCCTGGAGGCAAGAGAATAAGATGTTAAAGATATCCTGATAGATCATCAGGATCCTGAATCCAGAGTTTTTATAGGATCTGGGATCCTCGATACCATTGAAAAGGATTTAGTATCCTTCTTAAAAAGGAGAAAAGCTACCTTCGCCTGGAAACATGAAGACATGACAGGTATTTCCAAAGATATTATTACTCATAAACTTGGCATTGACAGGTCTTTCAAGCCTATACATCAGAAGAGGAGAAAGTTTGCACCTGAAAGAAATGCCATCATCCAAGAGGGGGTAGATACACTGCTCAAAGCAGGTATGATTAGAGAGGTGAAGTATCCAAGGTGGTTAGCCAATGTGGTTGTTGTTAAAAAGAAAAATGGAAAGTGGAGGGTATGTGTCGAATTTACTGATTTAAATAAGGCATGTCCCAAGGATCCTTTCCCATTACCCCACATTGACTCCATGGTGGATGCTACAGCGGGTTATGAGTTGTTAACTTTTATGGATGCTTCATCTGGATTCTAACAAATTCAGATGGAACCATCTGATCAAGAGGATACAGCCTTTATGACCCCTACTGGTATCTATTGTTATATTGCTATGCCATTTGGACTAAGAAATGCAGGTGCTACATACCAAAGGCTAGTTAATATGATGTTTAAAGAACAAATTGGACACACAATGGAATATATTGATGACATGGTAGTTAAATCCAAAAGAGCTGAGAATCACCTAAGAGATTTGGAAGAAGCATTTGATATCCTTGATAGATACAACATGAGATTGAATCCTTCCAAGTGCCACTTTGGTGTAAAAGCTGGCAAGTTTCTAGGTTATATGGTGACTAAAAGAGGGATAGAGGCAAGTTCAGAACAAATGAAGGCCATTGTGAACATCAAGTCTCCTGCCAATGCTAAGGATGTGCAAAGATTGACAGGAAGGATTGCAGCCTTGAACAGATTCATCTCAAAGTCATCAGAAAAATGCAAAGAATTCTATGACATCTTGAGAAAGAACAAAAAATTTGAGTGGAATGAAAAGCATGAGAATGCCCTCAAGGCCCTTAAGGATTACCTATCCTCAGCTCCATCTTTAATGAAACCAGAAAAGGGGATATATTATCCTTATACTTGGCAGTTTCCTCTAAGGCAGTAAGTGCAGTAATTGTTAAGGATCATGAAGGTAATCAACATCCTGTATACTATGTAAGTAAAAGTATACTTGATGCTGAGTCCAGGTATTCTCATTTAGAAAAACTTATTCTTGCTGTAATCATCGCATCTACTAAATTACGCCATTATTTTGAAACTCATCCTATTATTGTCAAGACTAACTTTCCTATCAAGAATGTTCTCAGGAAACCTGAAATGTCAGGAAGCATGGCAAAGTGGGCAGTCAAGCTTAGTGCATATGATATCAAATATGAACCAAGGACTACAATTAAAATTCCAAGCCTTAGCTGACTTTGTGGCTGATTTCAGTAGTGATCTACAAAGGGAAGCTGAAATGGAAGTTCAACAACTTGAAGAGACTAAGGATCCCTGGATACTCTTCACAGATGGGGCTTCAAATGTCAAGGTAACTGGACTAGGCATACTACTAAAATCGCCACAAGGGGGACATTATACCCCACTTAATTGCTTGTGAGTTTCAAACTACTAATAATGAGGTTGAATATGAAGCCTTAATAGCTGGTTTGCAAATTGCCAAGCACATGAGGATCAGGTATCTTGAGGTACATGTAGATTCATTGTTAATTACTAACCACTTTAATGGTTCTTATGCTGTTAAAGGTGAAAGGCTAATCAAATATCTAGAGATAGTCAAGAAATTGGCAGACTCTTTTGCTTCTTTTAGTTTAAAACAGGTACCCAGGGAAGAAAATGCAGAAGCTGATGCTTTAGCCAACCTTGGATCATCATTGAAGATTCCAGAGGATGTTAGGATACCAATTATTCATATCTTAACTCCTGCTATAGAGGATCACATAGCCATGGAAATAGTGGATGATTCTGCAATCATACCTAGTGATAGTGCACAATCAAGTTCAGGATCCTGGATCCTTCCAATCCTGAGATATATACAACATGGAGAGATTCCTACTGGAGAAAATCCTAGAGCTTTCAAAGTCAAGGTATCTTAATTTACAATACTAAATAACATGTTATATAAACGATCTCTTGCAGGTCCATATCTAAGGTGCATTGAGGATCCAGAAATTCAAGAAGTTCTAAAGGATTTTCATGAAGGAGATTGTGGAAACCACACTAGGGGCAGAGCACTGTTCTCAAGGATCCTTAGAATAGGATATTATTGGCCTACCATGAAGAAGGATGTTGTGGATTATGTAAAGAAATGTGATGCCTGTCAAAGACATAGCAATATCCTTCATCAACCAGTGGAGCTCCTGCATCCTATATCCTCTTCTTAGCCATTCATGAGATGGGGAATGGATATAGTTGGCAAACTTCCCAAGGCACCAGGTGGAAAAGTGTTTATGCTTGCTATGACTGATTACTTTTCCAAATGTATAGAAGCCGAAGCCTTTGCATAAGTCAGAGAAAAGGAAGTGATATCCTTTATTAAAAGAAACATCATTACTAGATTTGGCATACCTTCTGAAATTGTTTGTGATAATGGATCCCAATTTATTGGGAATAGAACTACTAACTTTTGTGACAGCTGGGGGATTAGGATGATAACATCAACACCAGTCCACCCACAAGCTAATGGTCAAGCAGAATCATCTAACAAGATCATCATCAACAACTTGAAGAAGAAGCTTGTATCCAAGAAAGGGAAATGGGCAGAAGAGCTACCTTATGTGTTATGGGCTGATAGAACAACTCCCAAGAATGCTACTGGCTAGACTCCATTTTCTTTAGTACTTGGAGCTGAATCTGTGTTCCCTACAGAGATGGTAGTCCCTACTGCAAGAACAAGCATCCGCGATCCTGAAGGAAATACTGAAAACTTGGTTCAAGATTTGGATACTATAGAAGAACTCAGGGATTTAGCAAGGGTAAGATTGGCTAGCTATCAACAAAGGATGGCTGGAGCTTATAACAAGAATGTCAGGATCAGGAAGTTTTAAGTTGGCGATATGGTGTTGAGGAAAGCATTCCAAAATACCACAAACCCTGCTGATGGCAAGTTAGCACCAAAGTGGGAAGGCCCCTATCTCATTGAAGCTGAGGCAAGAAAGGGGGCATATCGTTTATTAACAATGGAAGGTGATCTATTACCAAGGGCTTGGAATGCTGTCCATCTAAAAAAATACTTCATGTAAGAAGGATCAAGGATCCTCAGTTAAGACAAAATTATGGTTAAGGATCCAAGATCCTCAAAGGATACATGATTCTCATTCTAGTAATGATTTAATTATTATTTCTTTAATCCCTTAATTTATTTCATTACAAGGAGAAGGATCCAAAATCCTTTATCCTTTTTCACTAAGTTCTGAGTTTTGTAGAAGTTGGTACATCCTTGACAAAGGATCAAGTATTCAATGAAATCTCCTAAGTCTTTGGGTTTATCCCCAATTTTGGGCTTGTCCCCAGTTTAAGGTATCCACTACCTTCTACGAATCAGGTTCTTACACCTTCGCCAGTTGCGCACGATTATCCTAATGCAGTTAAAGGCAATGGGACCAGTACCTAATTTAGGGGCTAACAATTTCATTGTACTGGCTATATTTAGGATCCTAAGTATAATGGTAGACGTACCCTACATCCGTTCCTAAGGTTTCTAACGTTTTCACGTTAGCTAAGGTTTTGGCATCTTCATGTCACTAAGTTTGAATAGTCGCCAGTCTGGGCCATACTCCAGTTTACATAAGTTCCTTTGGGCTTGTCCCCAGCTTATTGGGCTTGTCCCCAGATTGTTGGGCTTGTCCCTAGATACTAACACTTTCTTTTATAATTGGCTTAGTCCCAAGTTGAATTCTATTTCCGGTTTCCAAAGCTAAACAATTAAGGATCCAGGATCCTAACATTCCACAAGATTTTATCTTTTAATTATCACAGTTGTAAGTGTTAAGGATATAGGATCCTAACTTGGATTCTCTGGTATGATCCTTGTTTACTTTAACTTTATTCTGGGTTTATCAATTATACCCTTACTCTTTGACAACAAGATATATGATCCTAAATCATCTCACTTTTCAAACTTTTTGACTAGAGGATATGTGATCCTTGATCATATCCTGAATTCTTTTATATAAAATGATTTTTGTATCCATTTAATACTTTTATCAATAACTTGTGAATTCTAAAACTATGCAATAACAATTGAAAAATAAATCTACATAAAATGAACAACACAAATATAGCCAAAAGTTAGAGTTTTATTTATTTCTCAAAGTTAACCCTTTAAAAGGTTGTCAAAATTGCTAACCCAAGTTTCTACCAGCAAAACGTGGCCCGTCCACTTGGGTTGGAAAAGGGTGTCCATACTAAAAGTTCGTTAAGTGTCTAGAAATATCCATCATCGCCCATTCATGCAGCCTACACCTTTGCTGCCTCAACCACCTTCTCCCCACCACCTTTGCCACTGCCACCAGCTGCCTCATCAGGATCCTTCAGTCCACTGCCTCCGACTTCAACAGTTGCTGCCTCCTCAGGTTCATCCTCATCATCAAGCTCAGCTAGCCTCTGCTTCGAGGCCTCCAAATCCCAAGCAGACCTGTCAAAAGAAGGATCCTCAGCCTCCTTGGCCATCTGCAGTTTGATCTTCAGCATGGCGATGGTAGCGAAGAGTTTGGCCCCTTCCATGATCTCCATCTGCTCTTTCTGGGCTGTGATCTCGGCCAGTAGCAGCTCCTTCTGCAGCATGTTGACCTCCTTTTCCAAGGAGGAGATCTTTTTGTCTTTTGCAAGGGCGATCTTTTGGAGGTCCAGATTCTTCTCATTAGCTTCTGTAGGACCGGTTTTCAACTCCGTAACGATTGCGTATCGACACATGTGACGTGTGGAATCCATACACGTGCGTGGACCGAACACGAGAACCGTACTATCAAATGTGATTCAATTAGAAGATATGAAAATTACAAAGACACTTGAATCACCTTTTGCCTTTCTCTCTCTAGTTTCTCTCTCTAGCTTCAAAGCTCTCCAATGGTGAAAATGGCAAAAGTTCTAAACTCTAACCCTAAGAGTTCTATTTATAGACCATGGAATTAATGAGAGTTCTCATTAATTACCAAAATGCCACTTTGCTTTTACTAACTAAATATTACAATAAAAGGCTCGTTTTCTTCTGATTCTGCTACGAACTGGATTGACGGAGGCAATAGACATTACTGCACTAACAGACTCCCCCTGGATATTGCCGCAGTCAATCTCGTAGCGTCTTGTCTTTTCTCTCTCTTTGAGTCTTCTTGAAGGTTTGACGTCTTCAGCAACCACAGACTTCCTCTTGCTCGAACAGAATCCCCGTGGATCTGTCTTCAGCTTCAGCTTTCGGTAGACTCTTCAGGCTCCCCCTTTCGTCAAGCTTCCGTGCTTTTGGGATCGACACCTGGCTTTCCGGTTACAAGCTCTCCCTTGCGTTGAGCTCGTCTTCAGACTCCCCCTTAGACTCGGCTATCAGGATCGTAATCTGGCATAGCATTTTCAATTTCTCAAACATTTATAAATGAAAACGTTTTGAACATCCAGGATTAAAAACCTGGCTCTCTTAGCATAAGCTAAAATATTTCTACAGTGAAAGCATTTTCGGTTTTCCAGGAATGATGACCTGGCTTTCAAACACTTTTAATCAAGATCCTGGCTCTAAAATATAATAATATGAATATATATAGGATTAACTTGACTTTCTTCCCCTATCAACAATCTTCATAGATTTGGCAGTATTAAGTATCCAAAACTGTAACCTAGCTCTTCACAACAGTTTTTAACAGTTTAAAATTCAAATCCCTCACAGTTAATCATCCAAGTCCAACTTAATGACCTTGGAGATTTCACAAACTGTTTTTGATTTTTGATTTTAAAAACTGCAAGTTTCAAATTAATGAACTTGTTTATTTTCAGAAACACATTCAGCATACTCAGATTTTGAAACTCAGCTCTCGGACATCGGTTGTCGAAACTAAAATGAAATCAATATCTTTTTGTATTTTTCTGAGACAAAAAGCAGTAAAGAAATATTTACAGACATATTTACAAACAATGTTTTTGTTTGAGTTCGCGTCAGAGGATCATATCAGTTTATGATAAATCACTAGTACCGTTGAGCTTTTAACACTTTAAGTTCTAAATGATACACTTAGACAATCAATATACTAATCCACTTAAATTTTTACACAAAGTTCAATCGATTCGAGATACGAGATTAGTGTTTTAAGAACTTGAACTTATTCATGTGTCCCACCTCAGAATATACTCCCCTATCAAAATTTCCTAGATTTAGTCTTACAGGTGAGTATACCAATTTGATATCTGTATTCTGGGTTAGTGCGAGACCTTGAGAGCTCAGGTATAAACTTTCGTTCAGTCAAAGAGATGAAGGCTCGACTTTAGGTGTGTTCCCTTTAGAGAATCTTTTCTTCAACTGCAATTGATTCATATCTTTCGATATTTTTCAATTTTTATGCAGAGGGTAAGCTTTTACAGCGTGTAAAGTATTATACGAGGTTTAGGCCATTGCTTCCGCAATATCAGAAGACTAGGTATAATACCCCAGATATCAAACAGTATAAAGACCTAGTATCTCAGAATCAGGCAATCTCCCAAACAAGATTTCGGGGGTTACCCATATATCCGAGAGATGTTCCCCACGAGATAAGTAAGTATTTGATATTTAGGATTATATCTCGAAAACAATCTACTAAGCGTGTAAAAACCTACTGGCATATCATCAGTGCGACCGTTTATCACATTTAACTTTCCAATTCTTTAGCGTACTGTGATTGTCTACTGATGTACTATCATTTCCTCTTTTTACACAAAACTCATTTTTGAATTTTATCATGTTTTTGGCTTTATCAAATTTTCTAATGTTTTTGGATTTTCTGACATTTTCTTACCCCCCCTAAAATTCAAAACATTTAAAGAAAATTTGATAACCGATGTAGATAGCTTTGTCTCGCCATCCATTTTCTGCTTTACATGCTCTGTTTTGCAGAAAATACACCCCCATGATTTACAACACATTAATATTTTACAGTTTGAAAACCGTTTTTCAATCTTGTGAAATTAATCATGTTTGTTCCGCCGTGAGGGTTTTGGCATATTCACTCAACATATATTTTAGAAATTTTTGAATTTTGACAAAATTTAAAAACAAACACATTTTTGATTTTTCAATTTTTGACAAAATAAAAACATAATTTAGGTTTTTAAATTTTTCAATTTTTAGGGTTTTTGAAATATAGTTTATTTATGTACAAAAATGAACTCCCTGATTCATTTGCAGGGTTCAGCAGCCTCCTCTCCTCGTACCAGGCTGCTCTCATCTTCATCTTGGTATTTTTCAAAGTTCTTGAGCACCTGCACATTCAAGCTATTCAATTACTTGAACAAATTAGCCCAGGTCTGTTTGACCTTAGGCATTTCAACACAATAAGATTCGTTTAACTTCGGAAAATCTTTATCATTTTTAAATGAATTTTCATTCCGATTATCACTCACAGAAACCTTTTGTTTCTTCTCAACCCAAGTTTGTCCTTTCGAAGCACTTCTTATGTAAAAATGTGATTCATTTTGAACATTTTGATTTTGAACAACAACTTTTGGTTTTCAATACTGATTTGGTTTTGTTGCATCTACCGTTGTTTTCCAACTTTGTTCTAAGTCTGGGTGGCACTGGTTTCCATGTTTGTTGTGAGTCAGCCTTTGACATTTTCGGCTTCCAAGTTTGCTTTGAGTCAAACTTGGTTGATATCTGATTCACAACATCAGACTTCTTTTTCATTTCAACACCAACAGGTTTAAGATTTGGACAATTTCGACTGAGAAGTCCAATTTGATCACACTTAAAGCATGTTCTCTTGGACACATCTTTAACCTGTTGTTTTTGCTTTTCCTTTTGAGCGTAAAACGCTTCATTAGACTGTCGTCTAAATTGGAGTTCTTTCTCTTCTTCAGAACTTGTTCCGTGAAGAAAGTTCATCTTTTCATGATAATTTGGTGTTTCGTTTCTTTTCCAATTCTGTTTCTTTTTATAACCCAACCCAGCCTTCATGTTTTTCTTTTTGTAACCAGGTATGTTATAAAAAGTTTTGTGACATTTTCCAGCAAATTTTGAAATTTCAGACTTTTGAATTTCTACGAGTTTGAAAACTTTGTTGATTTTATTTGAAATCACATTTTGAATTGGGAATTCATTATCCGAAAATAGTTTGTCTGATCCAATCATCGTATAAACCAATCCTTTTGAATCATCATTCACAACTTTTTCAGATTTTGAGTGTTTAAGATAACTATCATGAAAACTTCCTTCATTTTTATCAGGTGATTCAGACTTATCTGTTTTGGTAGACTCCTCTGCTAGAACACTTTCAACTACCTTACCAACCACCTCTGAATCACTGATGTCATCAGATTTCGTGTAAGTCACATCGATATTGTCGGGTAACTGGTCAACCATGTTTATTGCTTTTTCCACCTTCTCGCCATCATAGAATGTATAATTATTCTCCAACGGTGGTGGAACCTGATGGTATTCAGACCCAATTCCCTTTTTGTTCTTTTCTGACTCTTTCTCATCGGGTGTGATGTTGAAAATACGTTCTAGAATGTATGAAGACGCATGATAACTTTGCAATTTATTGACCGACTTTTCTTTATCTGCCAATTCTTGTTTAAGCTTAGCGACATCATCAATATATTGATTTAAAACCATCTGTTTACCTTCATATCTAGCTTCAAGAAATTTTGTTGTTTTCTAACATGCGGACAATCTATCATCTAAACTTTTGACTCTACTCTTCAAAGTTTCATAGGCTTCTTTTACAGTATGATATGACAATTTCATTCCATCATATTCTTTTTGCAACTCTTGAATAGTTTTATCTTTTGGAACACATTCATTGCAAACAGTTGAACACTTTTCTTTCAACATTTTATTTTCTTTTTCAAGATCAACACATCTTTGTTTCAGCTTTTCATTTTCTTGTTTCAAAAACTTTTCATTTTCAATCATTTCATGACTTTTATTTTTGAAAATATTTTCTATTTTACTGAATTCAATGTCTCTGATTTTAAGTTTTTCATCCTTTTCAGTACAAGCACTGCACGTTTCCATGCATTTCTTGCACTGTTGTTCAGCTTTATTATCAACTAATTGATCGGAAGAATCAGTTTGAGTTGTTACCTCAGTGATTGGCACCGTGGTTTCGTTTGCTTGTTGATTCTGAACTTCCTCAATCTCCTGATGTTTCTCTGCAACAGCTTCCTCAGATTTTTCATCTTCTTTCTTCACTTCCTTCACCAGCTTCTCACTTTCATCAACAATCTCCTCAACCGTCTTCTTTTTCGTCTCCAGCCTGGCATATATCACCTTCTTTATGCTTTCTTCAACCTTTTCTCTATACCTTGGAATCTCCTCAAGGCCTTTGCACCAGACACTCACAGTCGGTATTGCAGCAACTAGTGCTTCAAGATTAACTTTCTCAGGATCAACCATCGGGTTTCCTTTAGGATCGACAAAGCATTCCTTTTCTTTGCTCCACCTGCCTGCTAGTTTTGCTTCCTTGTAAGAATCATACACATCATCTAGCCTCATGCGAGCATGCCTTTCTTCTCGACTTTGTTTAATCTCAGCATCCATTGCTTTGACTTTTCCATCTTCTTTGTCATGTTGACTCCAATCATACCCTTCATCATCATGAATTACAATTCTGACTCCTTCTGTCTCATTGAAGTATTTATCCCAATCAAAATTATCCCATACAGATTTTTCATTTTGTATACTGGATTCACTATGATCATGAAGTGTCATTACAGCTTGTCTCTTTTCTTTGGAAGGTCCTTCTTCAATCTGCTTTCTGGTTGGTTGCTCGTTATTCTGATGATAAATGGCCTTTTTGTAGTAATCCTTATAAAAAGGATTCACGCTATCATCAGCTTTGTTGTTCGTGCATTCTCTCTTGAAGTGCCCCTTTTGTTTACACTTGAAGCAAGTGACTTTGTTCTTATCAAAATCTATCTTCATGTCTGGGCCTTCCAAGCACTTTTTGCCAGTTATCTCCATGAATCTTTGAACTCTTCGGATGACGCTTGCCATGCACCAGCGAATGTCCATGAGTTCCATTTCTTCTGGATCAACTTGATCGTAATCCTCCTTCGTCATGTTTGGATTTCCGATCTTACCTGCAATTAAACCTTCGTAAGATACCGGAATAGAAGCTAAGAAACTCATGGGCTGTTGAGCAAACTCATTGTTCAAAAGTGGAGAATTTTTCCAATCCCGATTTGGATTAGATTTAGACGATGCAGATGTAAATGAAGAATGATATCCTGGATCATAGCTCGAAGATTTGTTGTTTGACGAGTCACCAGTCTTATCTGCACTATAAGCAGTTCTGATCTTTGAAGATTCGTTCTTTTGTAGCATTCCTCTGCAACAGTATAGATCAACATTCTGTTGATAACTAGAGCTAGACATCTTGTTCTATTTTTGTAACAACAAATCATGTCCCTCTATTTTCTCAATCAAGCTCTCTAACGTCATCTCATCGAATTTATCATCATTTTTCAAAACTATCAAATAGGTTTTCCAATCTTCCTCATGTGGCAATGCCTCGACAAGTTTATCCACCATCTCTTCTCTGTCTTTGTTAATTCCAAACCTTTCCATTTCAATCTTCAGATGGCAAAATCGTTCTATCATTTGACGAACTGTTTCATTCTTCATGCAACCAAACAAGTCAAACTCCTTCTTCAATAGCGATATCTTGTTTTTCTTGATATCCTTCCCACCTTCAGCTTTTAACTTTAACGCTTCCCAAATTGACTTAGACGTTTCACCATGCTGAAGTAGTGAGAAAATATCCTATTTGACTGATTGTTGAAGTAGAGTTATCATTCTTAATTCACTTGAATGTTCCTTTTTATCATCAGCTGTGAATTGTTTAAGTGTAATTAATTCTTGTTTTTCATTTCTTGGTTTTTCATATCCTATTGTTAACATGATCCAACTGTCATACGCATAGGCTTGCACCGAGTTTTCAAATCTTTCACACCACCAGTGATAATCTTCGATATTCATAAGCTTTGGTGGTCTCAGATGATTTCTGTACACGTTATCATGATTCAAACTCTCAGATATCACAGTTGTAGCATTCTTTGGTGTCACTGGAGTTTCTTCAGATGTAAACGCGTTATAAAACGTGTTATAAAACTCTTCGCCAATTCCTGACATCTTCGAAAACGTTTCTTAAATTTATCGTTCCTTGAATTTTTCGCCTCATTTATCACCTTGAATCACCTGCAAACGATTAAACAAACGATCAGTTTAAAAATGAACGGTCAGTTTGATCAGATGTGTAACCGATCGAACGGGGTCAACAAAAGTCAATCGGATGACGAATCGAACGGATTGCTATCCGACGATTGACAACTTTTCCTTTTAAAAATGAATTTGAGCCTCAAACTTAGATTTGGATCAGATGGCGAATCGAACGGATTGCTATCCGATACTTTGCAAATGAATAAATCTCCTTTTAATATGAAATGTATTTGGATCGGATCGTGATTCGATCTAATCACCATTCGATGATTTTGCAACACCAAGTCAAATATGAATGGATGTAGGGGATCGGATGGTGATCTGACACTTTGCAAATTTGATGACAAAAATGATATCCGACACTTGACACTAGTTGTAGGTGATCAGATGGTGATCCGAGAGCTTTCAACACCCTAAGTGTCGGATGGTGATCCGACGATTGACCATTCAATAGTTGAACTGAACAACTCTTCTTGGGCTGACAACCTTTACATTTCACATGCAACAATATTACAATCTGTTATTCAATTGGACCTTTAATTGAAATTGGCTGACCAAACTTCACTTAATATGAGTGTGATTGGACCAAATAGTCTGATTGATTAATATGTTGGGCCGTGAAAATTAAATGAATCTGATCACTGACATGGGCTGCAGTCAACTTATGCTCTCATTGGACCTTAAAACTTGATTTATCAGAATATGGCCGAAACACTTTATCAAGACTTGATTTTTAATTGGACCTTTAATATGAAATCACATGGGCCGATGTTTGTTTCACATGAATGATTATATCACATGGGCTTGACACTCTATTTCAACACTTTTATTGGACCGATTTAAAACCACTAAACTTAGCAAATGGACTGATTGACTATTATTGTTTTATTTGGCCTAGAAACATTAAATCACATGTAGCCGACAAAGATTAATGGATTCTGAACCAACTGTTCTCTAATTGGACCTCACTTTGATCGATTATATACCGAGCAGTTACCCACAAAACTTTCACATGATGAACTGACTTCACATGCAACTTTGATTCAATAAACCTACTGATGACACAAATATATGATTGGACCAAAACAATGACTTTAATGGACCGCTCAGAGAATCACGTGAAGTAATAAATGGGTCTGACAATAAATGTTCGTTGATAGTGAAGGGTTCGTCTAAACTGTGAAGGGTTCGTCAAACAAGTGAGGGTTCGTTGAAGATATAGGGGTTCGTCAAATGGAGTGTTCGTCAAAGAAGATTGTTCGTTGTAACAGTTCGTCACAAAGACTAAGGGTTCGTCGCCCAGATTACCCCTCGATCGGATGGTCATCCGATCGGATGGCAATCCGATCGGTGAACATCAACAGCAACAAGCAACAGTACAACAGAAACAAGAGTGTCTAGGATCGGATGGTCATCCGATCGGATTGCCATCCGATCGGTGACCAATAATGACAAATGACAACATTTTAATATTTCACAATGTCAACTGTTCGTCGAGATAATCAAGTGTTCGTCAAGATATGTTTGTCTCCAAGCAACTAAAGGGTTCGTCAATCTAGTGATCATTCGTCAACTGCAATAATACAACAAATACTTAAGATGCTTTGGATCAGATGGTCATCCGATCGGATGGCCAACCGATCGGTGACCAACCATATCAACAGTGACGAACAACATTTCAAATCAAATAGAAAAACTTAGATTTCTCTCAAATTGTTTGGAGTTTTGATCTGAAATTTTGTAGGCTTGAACAATGATGATTTTCGCACAATATAACCAAAAATCAGCCAATTTTATCCGTAAAAGCCATGTTAATTTTGCGTTTTTCTGTCAAAAACGTGAATAAAATGAGAAGATGAAGAAATTAGACAAATCTGAATGAAATTTGGATCTGAAACTGTTGAAATCAAGTCGATTCTTGTGCGATTGATCCGTGCAATCGAGCTCCTACTCTGATACCACTTGTAGGACCGGTTTTTGACTCCGTAACGATTGCGTATCAACACGTGTGACGTGCGGAATCCGTACACGTGCGTGGACCGAACACGAGAACCGCACTATCAACTGTGATTCGATTAGAAGATATGAAAATTACAAAGACACTTGAGTCACCTTTTGCCTTTCTCTCTCCAGTTTCTCTCTCTAGCTTCAAAGCTCTCCAATGGTGAAAATGGCAAAAGTTCTAAACTCTAACCCTAAGAGTTCTATTTATAGACCATGGAATTAATGAGAGTTCTCATTAATTACCAAAATGCCACCTTGCTTTTACTAACTAAATATTACAATAAAAGGCTCGTTTTCTTCTGATTCTGCTACGAACTGGATTGACGGAGGCAATAGACATTACTGCACTAACAGCTTCAGCCAGCCTCTGGTCTATGAGGATTTGAACCTCAGCAAATTTCTGCACAAGGAAGAGTTCTACAATCAGGATCCTATATCCTCAAAAAGTAGCATGAATTCCGGATACCGGATTCTTACCTCGGAGACATACTCGTGAAGCTGACGTTCCATCAGGGGCAGGCCTTCAGTGGGTTCAGCAGGCTTCTTCCTTTTCGTCAACGCTGAACCTAGAAGCAGATTTTGAGGATTTTCCAGCACCTACAAGCATGAAACATAGATAAGTATTCATATCCTTATTTTGTTAAATATTTGCGTATATACAAATATGGATACTTACTTGACATGGTGTAGGAGGTGGATGAGATGTCTTCTAAATCCTTTGATTTTGGTGGAAAGGTTCTGATGGCAGGATCAAGCTTCCAGAAAGCTTCAACTCTCTCTTGGGTGGCAGGTGATTCTTGAATGTGTGACAAGGTTATAGCTGCATAAACAAAAAGAAGGATCAGTTATCCTCAAGAAAAAAGAAAAGATTCTTACCGGTTGTCCTAATCTAAGGATCCTATATCCTACTATCTGTATTCCACTTTTTGGGAAGTTGGTTCCCGTTTGGAATAGAATCCCTCCTCACGAAGAAGAATTGATTCATCCAGTTAGTATCATTCTTGGTGGTTTTCAAGATTGGGAGAGGCTTTTGGGGTTTGGACTTGAAAAGGTATCGGTAGGAACCATGGCTCACAAGGTTATACAGTTGGCTCAACTCAGACATCCCTATGTCTATGCCTTCCTGTTCTATGTTGTGCTCTTGTAAGACCCATCTTAAAATAACAGAATTTATAATATTTAACACGCATTTATTACAAAAATGCGAGCTTACAAAAACTTTGTTGGGTTTACAATCATACATGATCAAAATATTTGAGTTATCATTCTAACTAAATTAAACATATTAATTTAAACAAAATAAATCAACGCGGAAGCTTGTTCGGTGTGTTCGGTTCTTGAAAGACGCTTGATCTTCATCCGAAAATCTTGTGAGCATTCACCTATTGCCAAAACCACATAAACTGTTAGTTTTGACAACTTTTAAATACGTATAATCAAGTCCTACGGTCCAACAATGGAAATAAAAGAAAATTTCTGAAATATAGATGGGTCGCGCCCCGCGACCGTTTTCGTCTCAGCTTTCGCGGCCCGCGACAAGTGTCGCGTCGCGTGACCAGTTTATTAATTCGCCGTCGCGTAACGCGACGGCCTAATTTTCACAGCAGGTTTGTTTGTTTGAGCTGCAAATGCCCACCTCCGAGTTTTAACCAAATTCTAACTTTAAAATTTCATAACTTTAGTTCGACATGTTCGTTTCGCGTGATTCTTTTTCCCACGCGACCGTAATTCGATTCTCCATCATATGGAGTTATAATTCAACATTCAAACTAATAAAATTCCAAATTTTTAAGCATTCGACTTATTATTCAAAATCAACATTTTGACCCGTTTGTATTTAAAACCACCAACTTGTTTTTTTAACAACCAAATACATACATCGATGTATTTAACTCAAGATCTCTAGCTCGGGTTTATAATTCTTATGAATTATGCTATTAGAACGGAAGCTATGCGCATAAATCCGTTTTTAGACATTCGACCCACGAATGTCATTACCTATAATTTTTATACATATCTAAGGACTACATAATCATAATACAAGTTCCAAAACAACCCCTAAGGGTCGTTTGCCCGACTTACCCCTCAAGGGCTTTTTGGTCAAATTTTTGTCCTTCATTTTACGGCGAGGGACCGTCACTATCTTTTTGACCAAAATTTACACTTTTAACTATAAATTCAGTTAAGCGTACCTGGCTCGGGTTATAGAATTAACCTGTTTAAATACCTTTTGCTTTCAAACTTGCTAGTTTAAAGCAACGCAAGCCATAAATTAATTCATGTGATCGCAAAACTCAACAAACGGTCATCAGTTATTGTTGTCAAATGGTATTAACACACCATTTGACCCGTTTAGTCGAAATGACCAATTGTTATTATGAGAGGATATCTAGTTACCATCTCGCCCTTTTTACCCATTCCGGTTTTCTCATTGAACTCTTTTTTTTTTACTTAAAGACTGTTCTTGTCTTGTTTGACCCGTTATGACTTTCGCCATATGATATCTATTTGAATCTCTTTTCCCATCCGTCCACTCATGTCCGGATTACCTTTTTACCATTTTTCATGGTTTCTTACCATTTCTCCCTTGTTTCGACTCGCATTATTTCGTGCGGTAACATCATATTTCAATTACTTAATAAAGTTCATATACAATGCTTGCAAATAAGTATTTCGTAAATAATATAAAGGGGCGTAAGCTTACTTACCTTGCATCCGAAACACGCTTTTCCTTCACACTTGATTCGTTTGACCCGCTTCCTTTCCAAGCCTCCACCTAGCTTGTCAAGCGTCAAACTATAATCATAATTCGTAAGACGGTTAGATTAGTCATTATCACATACGACTATTCCATCTTACGAATTCTATGTCGAATCTACTATTCGACTTCATCATTGGTTGATATGACTTATAAAAGTCATTTACCCTTAATCATACAAAATGCAAATTTGCGTTCAGTAACTCACTTAGGCAAGTTCATATCACTGAAAACAGGCTGTTTTTGGTGACCTGTTTAACCTGTTTACAAGTCTTCAAAAATTATGATTTTTTTATGTGACGTACCTCTCGGAGGGTTAGGCCTTGTGTTAGAATTTCAAGATCTAACTCTTTACCAAAAATTTGTAAAAATTCATTTACTAAGCTGCAATCAGATTCGTCACTTCTGACTACAGCTTACGAAAAAATTCATTTAAAATTCCTCGTTTATTCGATTGACGAAATTCTAATTGGAGATTTTTGTAATCACTTAAATCTATCTACAGTAATAATTTGAGATCATAACTAAATTCCTAAATTGAGTTATGACATTCGTAATGGGCTGCAAATTCTGCCAGAAAACGCAGCTTGAACCTTCGATACGGAAAAATTCATAAAACGCTCAATTTTCATCGAAAAAATGCAATTCCAGTGGGGTTTTAAAGATATTTCCTGGAATTATATTTTAGACTCAAGAAACACATGTTCTTGTCAGGTTTTGTCCACGTTACAGCCAATACAAGTCGGCTGTAAATTCTGATCAGAAGCTGTTTGAATTCAGCTTTCAATAAAAACATGTTTATGACATTATAACATTTTTTTTTTTTTTTGCAATCAAAACCCTAAAAACATCACATACACGAATTTAGCATCAACAAATCTGAATTTACTTCTTGTAACTCACATTACACTAGAATAATAATCATAATCCTAGTGTTTGACATGTTTCTACAAAACCCTCTAAGCACCTATATTGGTGATTATGGATTTTCAGAGTGATGAATATAATTGAACAAACTAATGGCTAGGGTATATTCATAGACATGATTTCAACCCAAATTCACCCAAACAACTATCATGCAAGCTCAATTTCGAATCATAAGTGTTCATCCAGAATTTTAGATTGAACCAAATAGTGAAATTTTTACATACCTTATGATCCCTTTACTGACGAGATCACTAATCTATGCTTGGATTTCGATTTGGAATCGATTTGAGCCTTCAATTTGATCAATTAGCAAGAACCAGGGTTTGGAGGTGAGTTTGGTCGCCCTCCTGTGTTTTGTTCGATCCAGGCACACACAAGTGTGTGTTTGGAATTTCAATTTTTTTGTTTTAATTAAAACTAGTTTAACTTTTAACACCTTTAGCCCCTCTAATTCACCCAAGTTACATAGAGTGTATTTTAACCAACTTCTTTATTACTACAAGATTTATAATTAACTAGGTTATTTATTTCCTAGTTATTTTATCTTGTTCATAACCGACTTTAAGTCTCGTTAACTCGGTCCTTTTATATACTTTGTTTTCTCAAAGTATTTATCCTCCTTTTTATTAATATTAGATTTGTTTATTAAAATCCTAATATTTAACGGGTAAATTTTCACCGCTAACGGTATTTTACCCGTCGTCAATATTAACGTGGTTCGATTACCGAACCCGTTTTTAGGGTGTTACAAGTCTACCCCCGTTAAAGAGGTTTCGTCCCCGAAACCTTATTTACGTAGCTCATGAATTTAGACTAAACGAACTTAGTTTCGTTTTTAAGGCATTCAATTATTCTTTTCGTTCTAACGTTTTCACTTATATCGACGCGCACGTCTTTCATGTGTAAGGCCTCGCGGGCAGTTACTTTCAGCTTTTATCCTTTATCTTTCCTGACCGAGTTGTCACTTGAATACTTAGACTCATCAGTCTGTTAACATGTTTATCCCACCCTTGTCTTATATTAACAAGCGCTTTGTATTTGTCATGACATTTTCTCAACCTTGAATAGTTCCTCCGGCTAGACTATTTAGTCGCCGTCACTTCATACCTCGTCATCTGGGTATACTATTTTGCCATCTCTGGCCTTATGTGTGTTTAAGATTTTCTAAATCCCCTCAAGTTACTTATGTTTGTTAAAAAGTTGCTTTTGACTAAAAAACTAAATTTTTAGTTTACGTTTTCTCTGTCTTATGTCTTTTCCTCATGTCTAGGAATTTCCGTCTAAGTTTTATTCCTGACCGTTATTATTTTACATGGAGAATTGTAACCAGTTTTCCACGCTTTATCCAAGTGACCCGCATGTTCTTTTACTTAGCCTCGTAAGCTTTTTCTTTAGATTTTCACCTTTTTAAGGTGAGAACCCCAACAATTCGTTTCTTTCTATTTGTGACCCGAAGGTCTTTTTGGTCCCGTAGACCTTAGTAACATTTATAATCTCGTAGGTTATGATAATCCCGTAGATCATCTTTTATTCAAGTCTTTATTCAAAGGTATATACACTTATATTTGTATATGGCGTTAAGGCACTCTTTTTATGTTCAAAATCATTTATTTTCGCTTTTGTATTTCCTTTGACTTTGACCGTAGTCTAAGGCTACATTTGTTTTCTTTCGGACAAATTTTTCCGACTTTATGACTTCTTACGTCACTCACACGTCGGTTTATTCTACGCTTACCATTATCTGGTTATCACCTATATTTCTTTGCAACCCTCTACCCGAGTTCTTTTACCTTAAGGTTTTTAGCGCCCATAACCCCTTGCATAGGTTTATTAATATTTCGCGCTTTTTATTTATTCGGTTCGCGCTTACTTACATTAGCAAGCGTTATTCCTTATTTATTTCGTTTGACTTGTTCGTGTGAGATTTTATCACTTAAGGATGTCAAACTTCATTCTTTGTTCGACCCGTTCAACTTTAAAATAGTTGAACATAATTTATCAAAATTTCTATTTACATCATCTTGTCGTCTTTTAGTCATGACTCAAAACCCGAGTCTTTTGACTTTCCATCCGAGTTCCTGCTTCTCGGTCTACGCATGTGTTTAAATCCTTACACAACAACCGGGTGTTTTACCAAAATCGTTATTATTGCAACCCTTCCGGTATGCATTAAGACTTCGCTTCAATTTATTTGGTCGTCTTAGCGAAATCCATCGCTTTTATTCGACCATGTCTTTTAATCTTTATGTGACCATCCTTGACGGCCTTATAATTTATGAGTGACGATTATCATCGTCATCCCTTCCTTACTACAACCAAGTTAATGACCTTGATTGTCTTTTCGTGTGGGCAACACCTTTGTTTTTATAACCCTGCGGGTCATCTATACTTTGGTTTTACTTGCCCCTTTTGTCAACCATGGCTCTTTCGTCCAAAATGATTTATTTTCGTGAATTTTTAATTAGGTCATTTATTTATGTCATCGTTTACATTAATCTTTGTCCCTTCTCTCGGGCTCATTATCCTAATGTAATACGCTTCCGTTACCCGGCTGTGCGTTTACAGTATTATCAAGTATTTTGCTCATTTGATTCCTTTGGGTACTTTTTATTTGTCCCACTCACCCCGTCCTTACTACATCGGATGTAAGTATGTCCATCATAAAAGTTCATGGTACCACGTGTTCCCTACTTACTTGGCCAGAGTAAGCGATCAACACCTGATATGCATGACCTTTTATAATTTTCACATTACACCCCATGTAAGTAACGCCTCTATTTAGTTTCCTTGGAAATAATATCCTGGATAGGTATTCTATTCAGGTTTTTCTAAGTTTTTAATTTATATATGCAATGGTCAGTCTCTATGTATTTGTTGCATATTACTATTCGTGCAATAAATTTAAAATGTGCACCTGTTAATGCTTGCCCTAACTGGCTTCTCTTGCCATTAGCCTTGTTCGCGATCGCTACGCGATTTAGGTCCTTGGTGAGCATGTTCTACTTGTCGTACTTTGTACCGTTCCTCCATCAAATCCGCAATTTGTTAGACTCCCGCTATCTTTAGATGTGAGTGTTCTTCAACTAAAACATTTACAAGAGTTAATAATATCAACTTCAATAATCGCCCGTATTATAATACAAGGCTTTTCTACAATACGCGTCAACGCGCGTAATTTCGTCAACTATATTTTTCATTTAATTGAGGTAATGTGTATTACACGATAACCCTATGGGTTGTTCACAACACTTTAATCATGTTAACTGTTAATATACATGTACTTACCGGATTTGCGATCAAGCCTCCAACCGAACACTTTATTCTTTTAGCCTTGAGCTCTGATTACCAACTTGTAAGACCTATCTTAAAATAACAGAATTTATAATATTTAACACGCATTTATTAAAAAAATGCGAGCTTACAAAAACTTTGTTGGGTTTACAATCATACATGCTCAAAATATTTGAGTTATCATTCTAACTAATTTAAACATTCAAATTCAATTCTTATTATTTACATATTAATTTAAACAAAATAAATCAATGCGGAAGCTTGTTCGGTGTGTTCGGTTCTTGAAAGACGCTTGATCTTCATCCGGAAATCTTGTGAGCATTCACCTAATGCCAAAACCACATAAAGTGTTAGTTTTGACAACTTTTAAATACGTATAATCAAGTCCTACGGCCTAACAATGGAAATAAAAGAAAATTTCTGAAATATAGATCGGTCGCGCCCCGCGACCGTTTTCGTCTCAGCTTTCGCGGCCCGCGACAAGTGCCGCGTCGCGCGACCAGTTTACGCCGTCGTGTAACGGGATGACCTATTTTTCCCAGCAGGTTTGTTTGAGCTGCGAATGCCCACCTCCGAGTTTTAACCAAATTCTAACTTTAAAATTTCATAACTTTAGTTCTACATGTCCGTTTCGCATGATTCTTTTTCCCACACGACCGTAATTTGATTCTCCATCATATGGAGTTATAATTCAACATTCAAACTAATAAAATTGCAAATTTTTAAGCATTCGACTTATTATTCAAAATCAACATTTTGACCCGTTTGTATTTAAAACCACCAACTTGTTTTTTTTAAACAACCAAATACATACATCAATGTATTTAACTCAAGATCTCTAGCTCGGGTTTATAATTCTTATGAATTATGCTATTAGTACGCAAGCTATGCGCCTAAATCCGTTTTTAGACATTCGACCCACGAATGTCATTACCTATAATTTTTATACATATCTAAGGACTACATAATCATAATACAAGTTCCAAAACAACCCCTAAGGGTCGTTTGCCCGACTTACCCCTCAAGGGCTTTTTGGTCAAATTTATGTCCTTCATTTTACGGCGAGGGACCGTCACTATCTATTTGACCAAAAATTATATAAATTCAGTTGAGCGTACCTGGCTCGGGTTATAGAATTAACCCGTTTAAATACCTTTTGCTTTTAAACTTGCTAGTTTAAAGCAAAGCAAGCCATAAATTAATTCCTGTGATCGCAAAACTCAACAAACGGTCATCATTTATTGTTGTCAAATGGTATTAACACACCATTTGACCCGTTTAGTCGAAATGACCAATTGTTATTATGAGAGGATATCTAGTTACCATCTCGCCCTTTTTACCCATTCCGGTTTTCTCCTTGAACTCTTTTTTTACTTAAAGACTGTTTCTTGTCTTGTTTAACCCGTTATGACTTTTGCCATATGATATTTATTTGAATCTCTTTTCCCATCCGTCCACTCATGTCCGGATTACCTTTTTACCATTTTTCATGGTTTCTTACCATTTCTCCCTTGTTCCGAATCGCATTATTTCATGCCGGAACATCATATTTCAATTACTTAAAAAAGTTCATATACAATGCTTGCAAATAAGTATTTCGTAAATAATACAAAGGGGCGTAAGCTTACTTAGCTTGCATCCGAAACACGCTTTTCCTTCACACTTGATTCGTTTGAGCCGCTTCCTTTCTAAGCCTCCACCTAGCTTGTCAAGCGTCAAACTATAATCATAATTCGTAAGACGGTTAGATTAGTCATTATCACATACGACTAGTCCATCTTACGAATTCTATGTCGAATCTACTATTCGACTTCATCATTGGTTGATATGACTTATAAAAGTCATTTACCCTTAATCATACAAAATGCAAATTTGCGTTCAGTAACTCACTTAGGCAAGTTCATATCACTGAAAATAGGCTGTTTTTGGTGACCTGTTTAACCTGTTTACAAGTCTTCAAAAATTATGATTTTTTATGTGACGTACCTCTCAGATGGTTAGGCCTTGTGTTAGAATTTCAAGATCTAACTCTTTACCAAAAATTCGTAAAAATTCATTTACTAAGCTGTAATCAGATTCGTCATTTCTGACTGCAGCTTACGAAAAAATTCATTTAAAATTCCTCGTTTATCCGATTGACGAAATTCCAGTTGGAGATTTTTGTAATCACTTAAAGCTATCTATAGTAATAATTTGAGATCATAACTAAATTCCTAAATTGAGTTATGACGTTCGTAATGGGTTGCAAATTCTGCCAGAAAACGCTGCTTGAACCTTCGATACGGAAAAATTCATAAAACGCTCAATTTTCGTCGAAAAAATGCAATTCCAGTGGGGTTTTAAAGATATTTCCTGGAATTACATTTTAGACTCAAGAAACACATGTTCTTGTCACGTTTTGTCCATGTTACAACCAATACAATTCGGCTGTAAATTTTGATCAGAAGTTGTTTGAATTCAGCTTTCAATTAAAACATGTTTATGACATTATAACATTATTTTTTTTGCAATCAAAACCCTAAAAACAGTACATACACGAATTTAGCATCAACAAATCTGAATTTACTTCATGGAACTCAAATTACACTAGAATAATAATCATAATCCTAGTGTTTGACATGTTTCTACAAAACCCGCTAAGCACCTATATTGGTGATTATGGATTTTCATAGTGATGGACATAATTGAACAAACTAATGGCTAGGGTATATTCATAGACATGATTTCAACCCAAATTCACCCAAACAACTATTATGCAAGCTCAATTTCAAATCATAAGTGTTTATCCAGAATTTTAGATTGAACCAAATAGTGAAATTTTTACATACTTTATGATCCCTTTACTGAGGAGATCACTAATCTATGCTTGGATTTCGATTTTGAATCTATTTGAGCCTTCAATTTGATCAATTAGCAAGAACTAGGGTTTGGAGGTGAGTTTGGTCGCCCTCCTGTGTTTTGTTCGATCCAGACACACACAAGTGTGTGTTTGGAATTTCAATTTTTTTGTTTTAATTAAAACTAGTTTAACTTTTAACACCTTTAGCCCCTCTAATTCACCCAAGTTACATAGAGTGTATTTTAACCAACTTCTTTATTACTACAAGACTTATAATTAACTAGGTTATTTATTTCCTAGTTATTTTATCTTGTTCATAACCGATGTTTAATAAATATATAACACCTATATATTTTTCGGGTTTTACCTAACCCGTTTCACTTTAAGTCTCGTTAACTCGGTCCTTTTATATACTTTATTTTCTCAAAGTATTTATCCTCCTTTTTATTAATATTAGATTTGTTTATTTAAATCCTAATATTTACCGGGTAAATTTTCACCGCTAACAGTATTTTACCCGTCGTCGATATTAACGTGGTTCGATTACCGAACCCGTTTTTAGGGTGTTACAGCTCTAGTGTGTACAGGACCCTCCACACCATCGGCATAGCCTGGATGTAGCAAAAGCCGGTAAGTGTGAAGAATCCCTGTGTGAAAACAGGGAAAGGATAGGTAAACCCTATCTGCAAAGGTGCAGCAGGGAAGGTGATCCAAGTGTCGGATATGCAATCACTCTTGGTTGAAGAATCAAAGGGTCTGAATATGGTGCCATCAGGAAAGCAGGATCGGAACTGATCAACTTCAGGATCAGTGAATTGGCACAACTCCATTGAAGGGTTTTTGGTTAAACCCTGACTCTTCAATGGGCTGTTGTGTTGGTGCATATGTCTGTTGACTTCGTCTTGTATCGAGTCTTGTAATTCGATAGGATAAACCAGAGCTCAGTAGTCAAGAATATAGGGTTGTTTGACCAGTCCACATGAAGTGGCAAAGCCAGTCCATGTGAAGTGGCAAAGCCAGTCCATGTGAAGTGGGAAAGTCAGTCCATGTGGACTGGCCTGTCTATAAATAGGAGCTCATGTCATTTCATTTGTAACTTCTTCAGTTTCCGGTAGCGAAGCTCTGCCGAGGTGTCTACAGGTCTGTAAACTTGTCAAAACAATAAACAAGACGGTTAAACTACTTCTACACATAAATCAAGCTGATTCGATACCGAAACGTCTGTTTCGGCCTCTCGTTTTGGTCTAAAACTCTTCTGAACGACTCGTATAGGTCATATCTCGATCCTACAAGTGGTATCAGAGCTCAGGATGAAGAGTTCTTACCGATTCAGCTAGATTTTGTCATAAAACATCTGATTTCATCTCACTTCTACTCCGTTCTTCACATTTTTCAAAATTAAACGAGATTTTCTGAATGAAATGGCTTGATTTTGAAATATAACGTGCGTAACTGTGTTATAATAAATATGTGAAAGTTTCAGATCTTAAAACATAGTAAAACTTGATCAATTTTGTAAAAAACAGACCGATCAGTTCGTATCAGATCCAGTTTGTATGAACTAAATCTTCAAACTCAGATCTACGACGATTTAGTGGACAAAATTGAACGGAAAACATCTCATTATGATCGGAATGTGTTAAAGAACAATCCTAGAGTATCATTTTTACCAAAATCTGTCCGAAAGTTCATCATATAGGTCAGATCGTATGAAGTGATTACCCAGGTCGTTTGAGATTGCCCAGTCGCGTGAAACTATTGAGCACACGTGAATTCAGATTAAGCGGTCCAATGAAATTGATTTGAAAACTATTCTTGTCGGCTAGTTGCAAAAGAGTTTGCATGTGATTCTCGTGAATTGTTATAATAGGTCCAATAGAATTGATTCTTTATTGAATGATGTCAGCCACACTTGAAGTTGATAAATCAGAAAGGATTAATGTGTCCACGTGAAACAATTAAGTATTGATTGGCACAAGATTTGATAAATCAGCCCATGTGATCTTAATAGAAGTTGTCGGCCATTGTAGAAGATTGATCGATTTCAGTTATGTTCGTGTAAAGGATCCAATTCGTGTAGTTTAAAACCAATCTGTTTGTATTACTGATCTCAGTTCACACAGAGTGAACTTCATCCAGGTCGTTTGACAGTTGATCCAGATCATACGAGGTGAGAGGTTCCAGTTCGTTTGAGAGATCAATCCGTTTGAAATTTATTCAACTCACACGAAGTGAGTTTATCCAGTCCGCTTGAAGTTTTTTGATTACGGTTCACACGAAGTGAACTCATCAGTTCGTTTGAAAAGGGATAAGGTTCATCAGTTTGTTTGAACATTAGTTCGCATCAGTCATCCACTTCGCGTGTAATTGATTCATTTCACACAGAAACCATTCACTTCGGAACAATCTAGTTCGCACAAAGTGTTACTTGTTTGCACAAAATTTGATTAGGTTGTTTGCTGATTAACAAGTTTGTTTGATTTTGTCTACAGGTGATTCCAGGTGATTACAGATATTTCACGAGGTGAACCAGTTCGCATCAAATCAGTTCGTTTCAAACTCAGCTCGCTTGAAAAATCAGTTATTGTGAAAAAGTTTACCTAAACATGGAAGAAGAATTTTACAATGCGTTTGCTACACCAGTTGCTCCTATTACAGCTGCTGAAATTGTTTACAGTGAGAACGAGACGGGAACTTATCAGAAACCACCAAAGCTTATGTACATTGAAGATTTTAGAGGATGGCAAAATCAATTTGAAAACTGGGTGCAGGCTTATAAGTTTGACGCATGGTGTTCATTAGAGAAAGATTACGAGAAACCGAAAAATGAACGTGGGATTGAAAAAGCTTTCTGTGACTATTCAGATGTTGAAAAATTGAAATATACAAGTGAAAAAATAATGATTAGTATTCTTCAACAAGCAGTTAAAGAAGATATCTTTGTTTTACTCCAACATGAGGGTACTGATAGATCAATTTGGACAGCATTAATTCAAAAGTTTAAAGGAAGTGCATATATGATCAAGAACAAAAAGGCTTTACTGAAGAAATCATTTGATATGTTTATAGCTTTTGAAAATGAAACAACAAAAATGACTATTGATAGATATTGTCATTTGGTTGTGGAAATGGGAAGATTAGACATAAAGAAAGACGACGATGAATGGGTTGATAAACTAGCCGATGCATTACCACAGCAGAAATGGGGAACTTATTTGTTGATCATAAAACACATGAGAAAATCTGAAAATATGAATTTGGCACAATTTATTCAGAAGATTGAAGAGCATGAGTTGGATATTCAGAAAACGGCAATCATGACTAATCCAAATGCTAAACAAGATGTCAGTTTATACTACAGAGGAAACAAATTTGAAGTTACTCCAAGCCCAAAGATTCAAACTGGTTTCAGTGCTGATAGTTCTTCTGGTACAAAGGGAAGTACTGTGACTCAAAGTGGTGGACCTTCGTCTTCGTATTCAAGCTTTGATCCAAATTTTACAACACCAAGTCCTCAACGACAGAATTCTATAAATCTGCAGTGCAATGTTACCTTGAACATTCAAAATGGTCAAAATCTTTCTCCAGAAATAGCTAAGCAACACATGGCATCACTTGTTGCTATGTTGGAATCATATGAAAGCTTGATTGCTGGAAAAATTGGAAATCCGATGCTTACCAAAGAGGATTATAACCAAATTCATGCTGAGGAACTTGAGTTGATGGATGTAAAGTGGTGTTTAGCCAGTGCTGTTCGAAGGGCAGAAAAGTTTCAACAAATCACCGGAAGAGATGAGTTTGGTGAGATGTCTAAATCTCCGATAGGGTTTGACAAATCAAAGGTTACTTGTTTTCGTTGTCGAGAAAAAGGTCATTCTAAGTGTGAGTGCAAAAACAAAGAAGCAAATGGAAGACAAGATCAATCTGGAAAAAACAATTATTATCAAAAATCAATTTTTCATCAGATTACTCAACAACCACAAACTGCACATGCACGTGCCATTGAAGAAAAAGAGAAAAGAGCTTGTTATGGTATAATCGACCAAGATGATGAAAAGGTTGCAGAGGGATTTAGCTGGGATAAATACATCCCACCCGGGTCAGGTCTTGTTGCCAGAATTCTGGAAGAAGAAAAAGTCAAATCCAGTTCGAAGAGAATACCGATTTTTCCAGATTTAGGAAGTGATATTGATACCGATGATGAAGAAGAATATCTTAATAAAGCTAGAAAAGGTCTAGATCCTGATAGTTTTAATTTGTTTTTTGCAGATAAAGTTGAGATGCTGAATGAGAAGAAGATTGCCAGATTGAAGAGAGAACTGGAAGTAAGAAGAATAGTTGATGAAAAGGCAAAGATGGAAGCTGAAGAAGCAAATGTTGAACCAGTAATTGAGAAGGTGATAGAAAAAATCGTTGAAGTGGAGAAAGTGGTAGAGAAAATTGTTGAGGTTGAAAAAATAGTCGAAGTTGAAAAACTCATCGAAGTTGAGAAAATCGTCGAGGTAGAAAAAATTGTTGAAGTTGAGAAGATTGTCGAGGTTGAAAAGATAGTTGAGGTCATTGAACCTTGTCTGAAATGTTTGGAATCTTGCAAAGATTGTGATGAGAAGGATAAGAAGATCGTTGAATTAGAAAAGATGAAAGAAAATTTGTTGTCTGATGTGAAGTATGTGAAGGAATCTTATGACGTGCTGAACAGAACAGTTGATGGTCTGAAAAAGACAAATTCAGAAGTTGATGCTGCTATGACAATGATGAGTTCCACTTTAATGACAAAGCAGAAAGTCATCAATGAATATATTGAAGACTGTGCAAAGCTAAAGCAAGATTTGGAACTTGAAAAGATTGAGAGTGAAAGAATCAAACGTTTGTTGTTGAGTTATACAACATGTGATTATTTGATTGATCGAGTTTATCCTACTGTTGCAGGTCTTGAAGCGTTTCAAGATAAAAAGACAGAAGATACGGATACTGGTAAGAAACAAAGTGTCAAGTATAACAAGTGTCCGCCCCCGATTTGGAATAGTTATTCTCCCAGAAAGCCAAATGAGGAACGTTTAAATAAGGCTCTCAACATAAAGTTAAAGTCTGAAACCATTGATGAGTTACCAGACAATATTGATGTCACATTCACAGCGTCTGACACTGATCATGAGTCTGAATTGTTAAAGAAAGTGGTCGATCAGATGTTGGATATGGATGAAGAGTCAAAGTCGGAGTCTAAATCTGAAAGTTCGAGTTTATCAGACAAGAGTCCGAGTTCACCGGTTAAACGGGTTTACAATAAAGAATTCATGTTATCAAAATCTATTTTGAATGACGAACCAATCAAAGTGGCATATACTTTGAATGATTCAGACAAATTATATTCTGATGAGGAATTTCCAGTAAGAAGTGTTAAATCTGAAATGATCAAACAGGTTTTCAAATTGACAGAAATTAATATTTCTGAAATAAAAGATATAAATCTTTCTGAAAAATCTAAAAAGTACACTTCAAGAGTTCAACAAAGATTGAACAAGAAAAAAGGTTACAGTTCTGGTTCTGGTTTTCAAAAGAATTCAAACCATAACAGTAATTTCAAAAAGAAAGGTTTAGGTTTTAGTTCTTCAGAAAATTATAAAAGTAAGAAATCTTATAAAACAAAAACTAAATTTGTTGTAGGAGGAAGTGCTGAAGAGGAACAAAAGAAACCATTCTAGAAACAATCAAACCAGGAATTTCTTGCTGAAAGGAATAAGAAGTTGGTTTCAAGAGTTGATAGAAGAACATGTTTCAAATGTCAAAAAGTTGGACACATTGCTTGGAATTGTCAACAGTTCAACAATACAAAACAGGGAGTTTCTTCTATCTCTGAAATGATTAAGAAACGTATTGATGAAAAGAAACAATCAGCTGAGAAAACTAATATGTTTGAAAATTTAATTTTTGAAAATGGTGAAAGTTCAAAACGTTTTTACAAAAGAAAAGCTGATTTGAACAAACAAAGATGGGTTGTTAAATCAGAGAGTAGTTCTGACAATGAATCTGATTCCATAAAATCAGAGGAGTCATCTGTTGAGAAAAAGAATGAGAATTCCGTTCCAGAAATGAACGATGAAAACTTTCCGCCATTGACAAAAGAAAACTTGAGGTCAAAAGGTAGGTTTGAAATTTCAGATCAATTCTTTGCTGGTAAAGGAGAATTTGATGCTGAAAAGGCTTTCAATGGTAAAGTCAAACATATATTCGGAAAGATGGTAGATGGGAAAGTGAAAAGTGCAAAAGATTTTTATCAATAAAAAAGATGGTGGGATAGATGTGAGTCACAATCACCCAAGGCTGGTCAGGTTTAGGTGACAGGTTTTTCAAACTAAAATCCTGACTTGCCGGGGTTTCCAGGTTGGTAAGTGTGAAGCAGGTATCGGCATTATTCTTGATAAATTGTGTTTGTGAAGATCTAAAAGTGGTAAATCAGGGACATTAAGTTGTACTTGATTTTCTACAAGTGATATTTGTTGATTGAAACTAAAACTGTTAAATTTTTTTTTTAGAAGTTGAAAGTACAAGGTGATGAATTGATCCCCTAACCTGCAAGTAGTTTGAAACCAACAAAACTTATTTTCCAGAAAAACCAGTTGATTAAAACAAACTTTAGTGTTTTGAAATCACAATGGGAAAATAGTTTGTTGTAAGGGGGAGTTCTGATTATTTATGCCAAGTGGATGGCGAATTGAAGCAATTCGATATCAGTTGTCACTTTACTTGTACAGTTTGTTTTCAAATTTTTTTAAATGATTTTCAATTTTAGGGGGAGTAAGAATTTTCAGAAAATCCAAAAACATTTGAAAATTTGAAAAAGGCAAAAATATGATTAAATCGAAAAATAGTTTTGTTGTGAAAAAGAGAAAATGATAGTACATCAGTGGATAATCACAACATGCTAAAGAATTGAAAAGTCAAAATGTGATAAACGGTCACTGATGATGTGCCAGTAGGTTTTTACACATTTAGTAGATTGTGACGAGATATAAACCTAAATTTCAAACTTGCTTATATCGTGGGGAACATCTCTCGGATATAAGGGTAACCCCCGAAATCTTGTTTGAAAGGTCCCTCTTTCTGAGATACTAGGTCTTTATACTCAGTGATATCTGGGGTATTATCCCGGGACTTCTGACATTGCGGAAGCAATGGCCTAGTCCCCGTATAATACTTTTCGCTTGCTTGAAATATAGCACATCCCTCAGCATAAAAAAATGATGAAACATTGCAAAATGCTAATCATGTGCTGTTGAAGAAAAGATTCTCTAAAGGGAACATACCAAAAGTCGAAGCCATCATCTCTCTGATTTTGCGGAAGCAATAGCCTGAGCTCTCATGGCCCTCGCGTTTAACCCTTTACAGATATCATCTAGGTATACTCACCTGTAAGAGTGAATATTGGGATCTGGATACGGGAGTATATTCTGAGGTGGGACACGCGAATAAGTTTAAGTATCTAAAACATTAATCTCGTATCTCGAAACAGTTGAACTTTGTGTGAAAATTTAAATGGATCAGTATACTGACAATCTAAGTGAATCGTTTAGAACTTAAAATGTTTGAAGCTTAACGGTGTTGGTGATTTGTCTCAAAAACTGATATGATCATCTTACACAAACTCACAAAAATATTGTCTGTAAATATTTCTTTACTGTTTTCCATTTAATCAAAAATCCAAAAAGATTGTTTTAGCATAAAATTTTGAAAAACCAAAAAGATTTTTGTTCATCTTATTTTCGACAACTGATGTTGAAAAGCTGATTTTCAAAATTCCAAGTGCTAAACATGATGGACAAGAGGGTTGGAAGAGTTTGTTTTGAAATGTTTTTGAAATAATTTGAGATCAGAATTTTGAGTGTTATAAATACAAGTGATTCATCTGAGATCGTCACTGTCATAATTGTGAATAATATCTGCAAGAGGTTTCTAAATTTGTTAGATTTTAAAATTTGTGAAACTTATGTTTTGGGTAGAGTATGTGCAGATTAGAGCCAAGATCGATCCAAAGACTGCAGATGGCGAATTCCAGACTGCGATCCCAGCTTATCGAAAGGGGGAGTCTGAAGACATGGAGTCAGATTCAGATTCTGAAAGAAGTAAGAGAGAGGATAAAGCCAGGTTGCGATCTTAGAAGAAAAAGAAAATGAGAAGAAGAGAATGATTGATAAGGATGCTTACAGTATCAGATACTTTGGAAAGAGTGAGATGACTGATCAAGGCTGAAGACTCGACATACTGAAGACTTGTACCGAAGACTCGTCAACATCCAAGGGGGAGTTTGTTGGTGCATATGTCTGTTGACTTCGTCTTGTATCGAGTCTTGTAATTCGATAGGATAAACCAGAGCTCAGTAGTCAAGAATATAGGGTTGTTTGACCAGTCCACATGAAGTGGCAAAGCTAGTCCATGTGAAGTGGCAAAGCCAGACCATGTGAAGTGGCAAAGCCAGTCCATGTGAAGTGGGAAAGTCAGTCCATGTGGACTGGCCTGTCTATAAATAGAAGCTCATGTCATTTCATTTGTAACTTCTTCATTTTTCCGGTAGCGAAGCTCTGCCGAGGTGTCTACAGGTCTGTAAACTTGTCAAAACAATAAACAAGACGGTTAAACTACTTCTACACACAAATCAAGCTGATTCGATACCAAAACGTTTGTTTCCGCCTCTCGTTTTGGTCTAAAACTCTTCTGAATGACTCGTATAGGTCGTATCTCGATCCTACATGTTGTGATCAGGATTCTTGGCAGGGGAGGAGCGAGTATTCATCTTCGCCATGGATTTTTAGAAAACAGAGGATCGAAAATCGGAAGATTAGAGAGAAGAGAGAAGGAATTACCTGCTGGGATCTTCGAATGTGGATATAAAGGAGAGGGTCTCGAATATAAATGCAGGATTTGATCCTTATCTCTAACCTATTTATAATGATTATGGTTGCAGGTGATGACTGACGATGACATCAGCGCTGTAACAGCTATATCCATAAGCAACGGCTAGTCCGAAATTCGTTCAAACATGACTATCTAATTGGATATTGACTAATCATGTTTGGGGACAATTGTTAGGGATAGAATTTTATAGCTTGTGGATCACGGATCCTTAGTTGTAGTATGGATCACGGATCCTCAGTTCAGTTTGAATTAAAGATCCTCAGGAGATGCTGCAAGGATAAGGATCCAGGATCCTCATTATTATCCTAAACTAATAATTGTTTCCATCATGTTTTAACTTGTTTTGCAGGTGTATTCGAATGAGACTTTGTCCAACCGAGATTCTAGGGGAATATGCTTGGTATTTTTGCACGTGCATGACCTCCATGACCTTTGTGATGATCGTGGGGAAACTAGCACCATTTTCGGATAGTTTGTTATCATAGATAGTTTCTAATTTTAAAGGGGATACAAGCTTGATTTAGAAATAGATAGCAACACTCGTACACAATACTCTCGAACTCTCTTGGCGATTACACACTTACACACTAGCAATCATTGTAACAAGCTTGATATAATCCCAAGTTGTAAACTTTGTTTATCTAATATAGTTGGTGATCGGTAGTTTCCATCACCCGAGGTTTTTTATGCCGGAGATCACTCATTGATCAAGGGCTTTTTCCTCGTACAAATCCTTATGTTCATCATTCATTTCATCTATTTGTTGTTCATACATTTGTCCAATTAACCAAGCATCATACCTCACAAAAATCAGATTTGGTTACATTATCCTTGTGTGATTTTTGACCAAAACAATAAACACAAATCTAGAGAATACGTGATATGAAACAATAGGCTCTGAAAGTGAGTGCTATGAATATTTCTCAATAACACCTCCCCGGTGAACATATGTAGGAGCATAAATAAATTACCAACCTCATGATCAACATGAGCTATATCCAGGTGAGAAACTGTAAGATAAACCAAATTGCCTACAATAGCATGGCATATACTCATATATGGTAATAGAACATAACTTGTAGGAGAGTAGCTTGCATTGTCAGAAAGTCATGCTCGTTGATACAGATCAAATATATACTTTTCCTCATACATGAGGTATCATTTCTTAGACTGGGTTACCTTAATACCCAAAATATAACGTAGCAAGTTCAAATCTTTCATAGAAAACTGGTGAGCCAAGGCATAATTCTATGACTTAGTGTTATCATAATCATCACATACATAACCATATCTCTACATGTAAGGACAATAGAATTTGTTCCGCACTCGTGCATCTAACAAAATGTTGAATCATGATTACTTCGAAGAAAACCAAGAGAAGTAATCATTGTTGAGAATTTCTCAAACCAAGCACAAGGGGCTTGTTTGAGACCATATAGAGCTTTTCAAAGTTGTTAAACTTCTATTGTGCAATACCTAAGGGAGAAGTCATGTAAACCTACTTAGAAGATCACCATTTAGCAAAGCATTCTTGACATCTATTTGAAAAGTCTTTCATTGACGAATGGATGCAACTACAATGTACGAAACGCAGTCATTTTTTCCACCAAGGAAAAAGTTTCCCCATAATCTAAACCATGCTTTTGCGAGTACCTTACGCAACAAGTCTTTCCTTGTATCACTCAACATACCCATTCGACTTTATTTTAATCTTATATACCCAATGACAACCGATTGTATGCTTACCAAGTGGGAATGGAACCAAATCTTATGTATGTTCGTGATAAAGAGTTGTAAGTTCCACAACCATCATATTCTGCCAAAGGGGATAAAAGATACCCTCTTTTTAGGACTCTAATTCAAGAAAAATGATAAATGTTTGCTATAAAAGAAGCAAATGAAGCCGAGTAATAAAGTAAGCAAAATTTTAATTTTGCAGTTTAGTGGACTTACATGCATGAGTGGACCTCCTCAAAGGTGGAGGATCCATAGTCTAAATAAACGAAGGAACAATTTCAGGCATAGTTGGAGTTGAAGTAGTATCTGATGATGTAGACGTCTCATGAACTGTTATAGCAACTATTGTAGATCTATTTAGAACTAGGACATCAAATGCAATGGTTGTATCAATGACAATACATAAAAGGATTAATAGCTTGAAGATCTAACTTCGTTACATTATGCGATTTAGTTGGAATAGAAAAGAAAGGAATATGCTATGGTGTACTTACAGGTTCAAAGAAACAATATCCTTTTTCTCCAATTCTAAAACCCAAAAATACACATAGAGCTGATTCAGAAGACACCTTATCTCATTCAACATGAGGACATAGAACTAAGCAAGAACATCCAAAAAGCCTTAATACTAGTGCTAATCAGAGTTTGTCTCCCCCGATTTGAAATCCTATCATCATTAATCTTGTCATTGTGTTGCGCCTTTATCCTCAACGACCATATTTTCTCCAACAATCGTACACCTATACGCTTGCCTATCTGTGAAATTTGTGTTTTATTTCCAATGAAACTTGACTTGCTTGGTTATTTATGAAACTTGTGTTTACCTACCTATGAATTTTGACTTACTTACTAGTCTATGAAATTTGAAGTACTATGAGTTGGTTATCTATGAAACTTAACTTGCTATGAACATGTTGATTCATGAACCTTGATTTCTATGAGCGTGATTACATAAATGCATACGGTTTTTATTTTCCATGAACAAGCATACACATAACTCGATCATCTTCAAACATTAGTTACCCTTTGAACCTTATTTACTTATGTACAATGTTTATTCATGAAGCAACATTCTATGACCTAGAAGTTTTTGAATTTATTTTTGACCCCCGCACAATGGGGCGAACTAAGCAACGAATCAACTAATTATGGGTGCACACGTAACTATAAAATTCGGTGGATGGAATTCATAGCAAGTTTTGTCGTGTGTTATAGGATTGAGCTTATAGTAACTTAGGATAGCGAGACAAATGTGACATGATAGGGGCATGATGGATACGCCGCTGGTACTTCCTATATCTAAGAGTTATCATTGTATTATCAGACATAGCGTTATTCAAGTCACTTGTAGTTCTATGATATTTTATTATTATAGCGCTACCCGTTAAATAAAGATCAATCACCTTAACCAATTAAATGGGTCATTAGCACCTATACGTAGCACTTATATATATCCTTGATGGTCCCATAAGATGGATCACGACTAGAAAGATCGCAAAGTATAGTGTTGTAGAAGAAGAAGAGTAGTTGGATGTCTTTAACCCAAACTTAGTTGATTTCTCTTCAAAAGGAGTCTTCTTCTAAGCAAGGGCAGTAAATTAACTTTAGTCAGACCTAATTCTATTTTAACCTCAAAACATAATTTGTAAATCTAATTGGAAGCCTTTAATCAGGTCTTTCTACTTAAATTCACCATATCACTTGCCAATATCCTAACTAAAATTAACCCTAAGTGGAATAAAAAAACACAAATTAACATTGTTCGTGCTCTTCAAATTCTCTACTAATTCTTTATTACTTGCTTTTATTTTATGGTTTCAAATATACAAATAAGCAAAAGATAATTAGTTAACTAGTGTGTAATACATATTAGGATCTGCATGGCCCACAAGAACTGTAATGACTAATGACCATTTGAGAGATGGTCCACCCCGCACCACTGCGAAGATGACTTTCGAGTCACTTGTAGTTCTATGATATTTTATTATTATAGCGCTACTCGTTAAATAAAGATCAATCACCTTAACCAATTAGATGTGTCATTAGCACCTATATGTAGCACTTATATATATCCTTGATGGTCCCATAAGATGGATCACAACTAGAAAGATCGCAAAGTATAGTGTTGTAGAAGAAGAAGAAGAAGAAGAGTAGTTGGATGTCTTTAACCCAAACTTAGTTGATTTCTCTTCAAAAGTAGTCTTCTTCTAAGCAAGGGCAGTAAATTAACTTTAGTCAGACCTAATTCTATTTTAACCTCAAAAATAATTTGTAAATCTAATTGAAAGCCTTTAATCAGGTCTTTCTACTTAAATTCACCATATCACTTGCCAATATCCTAACTAAAATTAACCCTAAGTGGAATAAAAAAACGCAAATTAACATTGTTCGTGCTCTTCAAATTCTCTACTATTTCTTTATTACTTGCTTTTATTTTATGGTTTCAAATATACAAATAAGCAAAAGATAATTAGTTAACTAGTGTGTAATACATATTAGGATCTGCAATGGCCCACAAGAATTGTAATGACTAATTACCATTTGAGAGATGGTCCACCCCGCACCTTTGCGAAGATGACTTGTTGTTCATGCCAGGCCATGGATTGTGCATTCAGAATTTTGTTAGTGTGGTTGGGTGCCTTTCGTCCACCGTGGATCATATAGAAGTTCAGATTTCGGACCTTCTTCTTCAGGGGTCCTTCATCGTGGTTGGTGTCTAGGTTGCAGGCGTTCTTTTGGACATTCTTGATCAAATGGCTCAGCTTACCAGACATAAGGACATAATCGATCTCCATCTTCAAACTAAAACAAATATTTGTGGTGTAATCGATGTCTTTGTGATATTCATAATATTTCTGCAGGTCGAGGCGGTTGCTCAGTGGTCTTGACTCCTTGAAGTCCATCGCCTCGGTTGCAAGGATGTGGGTGGGTGTTTTGGTGAGGGGAGTCCAAACCCTGTCTCTCCCACGCGCTTTCTTGTTGTCGCGAAAGTGCCTGTCATTGATGAGTTGATGAGCATCCTGTGTGTGTAAGAAGACTTGTCATCCGCGGGTGTGGAGGATTTTATTCTGGTCAGACCAAAGCCTTGCCCATTTTGATGTTGTTGCGGCCCCCGTGCTCCTCCGAAACATTCCTATTGAAGTCTCTCCCACCGGTTAAGGACTTCTCAGTGTGGGCATATACTTTAGTTGCAGAAATGATCTTATCCCATGTCTTGGGCATTCCGTCATGGTCGGTCAGGCTACAAATGAGTTTGTAACTCTTAACATCGTACTTGAAACACGCTCGCATTAGGTCCTTGCTGACCCCACAAATCTATAGGGCCTCCTTGTTGAATTGTGTGATAAAGTCCTCTAGAGACTCTTTTTTCACGCTAACGACCCTGCAGGATGTTTGCCTGGTCTTTGGTATGTCGTCTTTGCTGGCTGAAATGTTTTGAGAACTTGTCAACGAAGTCCTCATAATCGTCAATCCGCCTAGGTGGCAGAGTGTCAAACTAGGTGCAGCGACTGTTGTGATGGTTTGGGCAAACATGTGACACCAGACTGGTAGGGTCCATTTGGTGCCCCCCTGTGACTGTAAACACTTGTAGATGGTCGTCTAGGTCAGACGAACCATCATATTTTCCAACAGTGCTTAGAATCTTAGATATTGAAGGGATCAGAGCTTAAGCGATCCCAATAGTGAACTTGGATTTGTTAGTAATCGATGACGGCTTGTAAGGTTTCGTGAGATCGTCCTCCGCGTTTTAGTGATATTCAAACCTTGGTGGCTTGTGATGGGATCGTATGCCTCTTCATATTCATTACCTTCATAACCATCGTTGTGGCCTCCATTTTGATTGGTGTCATGGCCCTAATTGTTAATGTTGTCATGGGTTCCCCCTTGGCTAACACCACGGCCTCCGCCATGACCACCTTGCCAAGGTCCCGCTCCACGGCTTCTACCAGCAGTTGGCCCTCAGTCCCGCCTTTGGTACTCTGGCTGCTTTCCCCACGACGACCATCTTGTGAATGGGATGCGCGTGGGGAATCATAGGCCAAGGTTCTTGTAGTTGTGAGCTTTTGTTCGCGGACCCATTTGGCGTTTTCAACCCGCAATCGTTCATATTCCTGGATAAGCCACATCTCCAGACTAACCATCGATAGTCTGCATCCAATGATGGATTTTTTTTTTTTGCGGGGTTGTAGGCTCCTCGATGAAATTGAAAGATTGGTTAGAGTTGTTGGCAGGGTTGGTAACTTTGGAAATGATACTCGTTAGGTTTTATTCCACCCTCTCATACTCAACTTCGAAAGGACAAGACCCACCCACGACAGTTCTGACTCCCGCTGACTGTGAAGCCAAGGTGAAAGGAGGTGGTGGAATGGAACTCATGATTAGTAGAAGAATGAAAAAACTAAGATTGTTCAAGCTGAATGGGATGGCGCCAATGAAGAAACACAAGTCCAATCCAAGGGGATTATCCTAATACTCAACCTATTAGAGGGATAATAGCGAATCCACAAAACTAACAATATTGTGAACTCGTTATGAGAAGGAGAGGTGGGAGGTTCTTCTTGTAACCACTCTCCGACGTGGGAATAAGTATTGTTCTTTCTGAAGCGAAAGTATAAGTTTAAAGTGAGAGCAGAGAGTGCAAGTTAAAGATCATCCGTTTAGCGTACCTATGGTTGTCCGACCGCTAGATCCACATGAGGATCCTTATCGCCCTCATGTTTTTTTTAACGCATAGTGTTATTAACCATGTTGTTGTTTTGGTATTTTGCTTAACGGCAGAAAGTTAATTGTTGTTTTCATGTTGATTTGTACTTCATGCATTAGAAGTTGTAAATTTGTCATTTGGTGATATAAAGTCATTCATAATCAATATCGCGTTTTCATGCACGAGTTAACGTCAACTCGTTAGGCGCAATTTAGAAACGCAGAAGCGCACAACATTATAGCAGTTTCGCTTAACTAATATGTGTAGTGTCCTTCTCATCGCTTCTTACATATGAGTTGGTTAATTAATAGAAGTATTACTATTATACACAGTACCTACATAACTATAAGAGTTAACTACCATTTTTGTCTCTGTAGTTTGTCCACTTATGCCAGTTCAGACCAAATTTCAAATTTGTACCATTTTCGTCCCTCACATTCTTGAAACATGTCAGTTCCGTCCAAAAATGCATGAGTTAACTGCCATTTTCGTCCATGTGATTTGTCCAATTATTCGATTTAACCTTAGTTTTTTGGATGGAACTAGCATGTTTCAAGAATGTCAGGGACGAAAATGGTACAAAGTTGAAATTTGGTATGAACTGTCATATTTGGACAACCTATGGGGACGAAAATGACAATTAACTCTAACTATAATATTAACTAAATAATGTAAAAAACATGAGAGAATTATTAAACTACTGTTATAAATAAGCTATATTACGGTGACTATCCACATTCTAACTCCTGTCTCTTCATGTCCTTTGTATTAATGCAAGAACACTATATATAGAGGTTCTTTGTATTGCATGTTTACATCTCAATGAATAATATTTCTCTACTATATCTTTCTCTCTGTGTTCCTTTGATTATGTTCATATACTAGTCGCTTGTAGGCCATTGTTTTACAACACGTTATCAGCACGAGAGGGCTTTATAAAAACCGACAATCCATGTTATGGTTATTGTCATTGAGTCTCTTGGGACCACCAATCGATTTCATGTACCTACTGAACGTATTGTCGGGTCAAAGTAACTTACAACTCTTGAACATCCTTTAACGTTCTTGAAGGTTGAGCTAAGTAAAAATCTTCAAAATCTTGAGTTCAACGAAACAATTTTAAGAATGGCATGAGACCTACCATCCATCACCACGGTCCAATACCAAATCGATTTTGGTATTATTTTTAATCATGGTTCTAACGATTACCACGGTCCACCATCATTGCCGCCACTCCGGTCTTCTGCAAATTCGGGTCCATGCGGACTATTATTTTTCATTGCTTCTGACCAAGTATTGCACATGTCATCGTCTCCCATAGTTCAGCCGCAAATCCTCATACCGGTTGACCGAACACATGTGATTGGAGACTATTCGAACATTACAGGTAACAAGATTTTAGCTTTCTTCGTTAAATAAAACCGTAAACGCAACAATCTTAAAATTAATCTTAACCTAGAAATTAGATTGGGGAATAAAGGAGATGAAATGTTATGAATGGCAGTAATCTCGGGCATAGCTAATTTCTCTTTATTTTTTATCTTTGTTTTCTGATCTTTAGCAATATTAAATTATTGTAAATTGCTTGAATTTTAAACCTTCTTGATATTAGAGATTTAATTATACAATTTCTAATAAATAAGTTCTTAAGAATGCACAAATTTAAAAAAGAAGAAAAATATATATGAAGCTGAAATACTACTTTGGTTCTAGATATCTGATTGAAGAAAAGTAATGATATTTTAATTTTATTATTTTAATTGATCTGTTTCATAGTCTTTCAAGTAGTAGTACTAAAATTAATTAAATATGTTTGTGGGGAATATAATGTGTTAATATATGAACTTGTGCGTTTTAATTCGAATTGATTTATCAAATACATAGTGTCTCGTTTTCTTAGCATGCATTAAACTACATTAGAATTCTGCCCTTCATTTAGGGATTGCTAGGTGTATTAACGGCAAACTCGAATCTTGTATATTGAAGTCTTAATAAAAATATTATTATATTATAAGATAGTTGGCAAACTCAAATCTTGTATATTGGAGTCTTAACAAAAATATTATTATATTATAAGATAGTTGTATACATGCCTTGATATTGAATGCGAACTAGATGTAAAACCCCGCCGCGTTGCGGTCGGGGCTTACAAATTCAGCCGGCATGGGTTAGTTAATAATTAAGGGGCTGTTTGTTTACCTCTTAATGGGGTCTGAATGATTCAGATCTCTTACTGGTTCAACACTTAATGATTCATACTGTTTGTTTCGTGCGTAAATGTCTGAATGTTTCAGACATTTGCATCTGAATGGTTCAGGCATTTGCATCTGAATGATTAATTATTATACTGAATCTCAATGGTTAAAACCTCTAATCTGAATTGGTCAGACATTTGTCTCTGAACGGTTAAGCATTATACTGTCTCTTAATAGTTCAGACCTCATATTGCTTAAGCATTTAATAGTTCAGACCTCTTACTGATTCAGTACTTAACCATTCAAAAGTTACCAAACAGCCCCTAAACATTATACATGAGCTCCATGTTACGGTCGGTGTAGTCGGTACCGGTACCCATTTTTCTCGTTTTTCAGTATCGGTACCGAACGGGTACCGTGCTCATCCCTACCTAACAATGTTACCAATTAATAGTATATAAATAAATACTATAATACATGGTTTTATCATAAAGCAATGTCTAACTTTATAAGCTAAAAATACAAATTTTAATGCCTAACAATGTTACAAATTAAGAGTATACAAGTAGGATACAACTATTTATGCCAAAACTACAACCAACAATGCAACAAAATGTTGCAAATTAATATGACAAATTCATTCTTATAACCTAATTAACTACACATATACATAGGCACATATATTCATGTGTGTATCAATTTTCATTAAATAAGAAAACCAATAATAAAACTTTGAAACACCAACATTTGAAAATTAAACATAACAAGTAGGATACAACTATTTATGCCAAAATTACAACCAACAATGCAAAAAAATGTTGCAAATTAATATATAGTTAATAAGTATGAATAATTGATTAGAATCAAAATGATTTTAACATGCATGTAACTTCCTTTAGATTATAAATCTTTTAAGCATTTTGTTTAACTGAGAGATAAGGTTTGCTTTTGTATGGTGGGAAGTTAGGACTTTAGGTATGAGATTTGATTTCATGTGTATCAATAAGATGTAAAAAAAAATGAGTTAAGATTCAAGTATGAATTTTGTATCTGTATACATGCATATATAACTATGATATATGGTTTCATTGTGTCTCTCATCATATATTAATTTTGTCCTTGATGGAACAACAATGTTTTGAAAGACACATACTTGATTCCGATAAAATACAGATTGACGTCTAATGTTATTATATATATATATATATATATATATATATATATATATATATATCATTACTACAATGTTCTTTTAGGATATGTATAACTTGTTTTATAATGACATATTATAATGTCGTGTATTGTATACCTAGTTATGGTATACCTGGTATTCTATATGTTTTTATTATTTATTATATAGATAATATGGAATATAACAATTAAACTAAAGTTGTGATTTATTGTCAATCTTATGAAAGAGTATAAACATGTTTAAATATGATACGAAAGTGTTATACTACATGAATCTCATTATACAGTTATAAAAGGTAATAAGATATTAGACCGATAAACGTTATACATGACTAGGTCATGTAACTATTTTTAATTTTATATTATGTGAAGAGAAATATTTCTATAAGAAAAATATGGATAAAACTTCTCCATTTGCCACTCACGGGATATGTCTCTGAAGTGGTAATATGATTAAAAGGAAATGAATAGTTTTGAACTCATTTGATCCCCGTGTAATTAAGTAAAAAGTGAAATTTATGAAAATTTTCAGATTCATCTCATTCCCTGAAACGAATGTGATTATACAACGATCATTGAAAATATCGTGATCATTGACATAATTGAGAAATTTGTAATGACGATCATAATAATAATGAGATCGGTCATCAGAAGTGCTATGATAGCCAAGTTGATAATGAGATTGACCACATCTGAATGATATGATAGCCAAGTTCAGAATTTTAATAATGGTCACAATGAGATTGACCACTATAAGTGGCAAATTATGGTAGTGATTATGCGATAACAAAATGTGAAAAAGGATAAAAGTTATATAACACAATAGTTTGCAATGATAACGTGTTGTTCTCTCGCATAATGCAACTACTACACATACAATCGTAAACTAGAAGTTTATGTATCATGATTATTTACTTTATTGGCATGACTGGTTAGACCACACCGAGTCAATGATGATGTGAAACATAGTGAAGAAGTAGAAGATTCTTCAAGCTGATAATTTGTATGCAACGTTTGCTCTCAACGGAAATTTATATTTGCCAAATAAAGGAGGGTGTGTATCCCTAAATATTCTGGAAGTGACTGAAGGATACACATATCCAAACATGATACCATTTTGTGTTTTAAATCGATGGATCGTCTAAATGGTTATCAAATTCACAACTTGAAGTTTGTGTGATATGTGGCTTAGCTAATGAGATAACAATCACAATATTCCAGGTTACATATTTATTTTGGTAATAATGGTGAATTTAATTCCTAAGTTCTTAAAAAAATATTCGTATAAGTGCTTTTGTTAAGATGATCACTGAACGTCTACGATTGACAACAAAGCAAATAATCATGAGAGCAAGTTCATGTTTATATATGAGTACATGTAATTTTACATGCAATAACATTAATTCACATCCAGCCAACATATTGTAATAGTTTATAACCATTAGAGTTGGTTTTGGTCAGGAACCAAATATGTCTCTTCTAAGATTTTGGTTGTGCAGTATATATTGAAATTGGTCCACCACTACGCACAAAGATGGGACCTTAAAAGGTGGTTGGGAATATATGATAACGAATAAAGTCTTTCACGAGATATTTATTTACGGCTCAATTAATTGATATCCATCTCAATAGATTAACATTCCCAACATTTGGGGGAGATAAAAAGCAGTTGGAAAAGAAACGAATTGGTATGAATTATCATTGATCCTCAAAACTAAAAGTGTGAACCAGAAGTTCAAAGGATAACTCAATTACAAAGATTAGCGAATCTATTACCAGACGCGTTCACTGACCTTAAAAATGTGACTATGTCACATATACCAACTTCTAATGCTCCAATTAAGATGGGCGTTCCAGAAGGACAACCACATGTTTGTAATGAGTCTATTGCACGTCTGAATTGAGGTAGACTAGTCGATTCCAATAATAAATTCCCCGAAAGTTGGAGCAACTAATTAAGATGGTCAAGTCAAGGTTATATTAAAAAGGTCTCCTGAAGAGACATTAGACATGATGGTTCCAGAAGAACCTCAGGTACCTGAAATTAAAGAGATCTCATTAATTGTATCATGTCTAAATATATATGGAATCGAATTGAAATCGATGTCGTTATACTTTTGTATATAATGTAGCACTTAAAATGATTAAATAATGAGGATCAAGATTTAAGATCTGCCTATGAATGAATATTAATAAAATGATTGGCCAAAATAGAAGGACGCAAATAAGGCAGAGTTTAGTTCTCTAATGAAATAGAAAGTTTCTGGACCAACAGTCCATACAACTGAAGTTGTAAAATATGTTGGATACAAATGTGACTTTTACGCAAATCATGTGAAAATCAAATTAAGTGATATAAGTCAAAATTTGTGGCATAAGAATTTTTGCAAAGACTTATGACTGATTATGAGGAGACGTATTCTCCCGTGGTGGATGTTTTGACTTTCCAATATCTTATTAGTCTGGTAATATATAAAAGACAATTGACATGCGTCTTATGAAAGTTATGTATCACTTGATACTAAGTCACATAAAATAAGTTCTCGAGAATATTATGATTATTAAATAAATTCGGATCTGAATACGTATACATGTTGTATATGTTATTGAATTGAATATAACTGGAACTCCCATGAGTATCCTAAAGCATTTGAGTGCTTAAGAGGTTAATTGAAACAACTTATGGATGTAATTATTGTGCACCAATACTCCAATAAACATACATAGAAAATGTGTACCTGGTTATTATGGCATCTCAATGTACACAGTGTACAAACATGGTACAATATGGATTTTACAAATGAAGCAAGTGTTTAAGACATCCTTGCATATAATATAAAATCAATGAGGAGATTTGTGTGTCAACACTCCTCAAGAGTGTATGTACATACATTGTTGGTCAAAGTGGAAATGAGTATGGGAATGTATATTTATAAAGTTAAAAAGATAGTATGGACTAAGATAGTCGATTCAAATGTGGTATAATCGACTTACTAATGAGCTCAGCAAAGAGAGAAATACATAAATTGTAGTGAATCCATTTGTTTTCATTAAAAGAACAATATGAGGTTTATGAGTATTCTAATATATGTTGATGATATCATTGAATCTCCTGAAAAGATAAAAATAAGCTCAATTATTAAATGAAGAATTTGTAAATTAAAGATGGTATTGCAAATATATGGCTTGATATGTAGAACAATCATTTGTTTTATTATTATCCATCAATCATAATACATCTAGAAAATGGTGGACATTTTCATACGCACAAAGTTTATGGTATACGTACATTATATGATCTCCAAGTAGTTGGTATAGAAAATAACTCTTATCATCTCCTATCAAAGAAGCAAAGATCATTGGTCCAGAAGTACCATAGTTAAATACAAATTGTATATCTTGCAAGTGTGTATACATGGACACGTGTCATGAAATTCATTGACAAGATATAACTCGTGTATAGCGAGGAGATAATGTAACGGGTAAAACATACATTTTTATACCCTTAAGGTACAAAAGATATGGATTCATATTTTACTAACCCATCAACAAGTTTGTTTAGTTTTGTAAATGCAGGGAATGTAACAAGTGAAGACAATTAAAATTTCACATGAAGATCATACATCAATGCTCATTGAAGGATTTGACGTTAATGGATCAAGCAACATACCAAGCTACACATCAATGGATTACGAAGTTTTGAGCAACTTTCAAAGAAGTCGGACATGAGTCACTTATAAGATACATGTAAAATGAGGGGGATCATTATACAAGTTGCACTCTTTTTCCCTTAACTAAGTTTTATCCCAATGGGTTTTCTTAGTAAGGTTTTTAATGAGTCAACATACCTGATCCAAAAGTATCAGGGGGAGAAAATACGCGTTGCATTCTTTTTCCCTTAGCTGAGGTTTTGTTCCACTGGGTTTTCCTAGCAATGTTTTTAACGAGGCAGCATCACCAAGCGTATAATACATTGTTTTCTTTTATCACGTGGATAGTCAAGAGGGAGTGTTATAAATAAGTTATATTATGGTGACTATCCACATTCTAACTCCCGTCTCTTCATGTCCTTTGTATTAATGCAAGAACACTATATATAGAGGTTCTTTGTATTGCATGTTTACATCTCAATGAATAATATTTCTCTACTCTATCTTTCTCTCTGTGTTCCTTTGATTATGTTCATATATAAGTCGCTAGTAGGCCATTGTTTTACAACAACTACTGATTTTTTCGGGTGTCATACCCGTTCCGACTAAAATAACATCTATTGTCATGTGATATGGGTCATGGGAACCCTTTGGCGCGTATATATTTGTGCTAAACGAGATGTGTGAGGGGGAAAATTAGAAAATCAAATGGGACCAATAAACGACGGACACGTGGCCCAATCTTACTCTGCTACTCTACATCCAACTTGGTTTTAGTGTATAATATGATAATTTAATACCATAAAATGAATATTTGTGTTCTATATTAATTACATTTATTTATTTCATACAATATTACTTATATCTACGTTTGCGTATCAGCTTCGCTCATTTATTATAAAAGTTTCGTGCAAACTGGATGTCTTCTATGTGGAATCTACCTATTGTTCCTAAAAAAATTTATGAACAATATTTAGAACGAAATAATTAGAGACTGATTATCAAATATGTAATAGTTAAGACTAATTATCAGTTACTAGTAATCAGGGCTCTAATTGAACCGAACGAACATGGACATCTCGTTAAGGAAATTAACACGTTCGTGAATGTTCATGAACGCATACCGAACATACACTTATGTTCGTGTTCGTTCGTTAAGAAAATTTAGTTGTTCGCGAATATTAGTCTCGAACACAAACGAAAGCAAACGAACAAAAACGAACATTTAACTTTAAAATAAAAAATAAAAACATTGTTAACCTTAAACATTGGACATAATTAGTTAAATACAAGTATCAAATGATAAATCAAAACACAAGAAGTCTATTGCAACCACCAAACGATGAATCAAACTTAACTAACTTAGACATAACTATTCAAAGTTTAACTAACTTCACATAATTATCCCAAAAATATCTTGAATGTTCAAATATTAGCTAACTTAGAAAAAAGAAGGGTTGTAAGTTTTCAATATGTTTAGATAAAAGGTTGATTATTTATTATTTTTTAATATATTCAAACAAACGAACATGAACGAATGTAACCGAACATATTACCGAACGTTCAAGAACGCAGTCGAACGAATGAGACCTTGGTTCGTGTTCGTTCTTTAAGCTAACCGGACAAAATTTTTTGTTCGTGTTCGTTCGTTAAGTTAATTGAACGAACATAAACAATCTTTCCACCGAACAGTTCACGAACTGTTCGCTGAATGTTCGGTTCGTTTACAGCCCTACTAATAATATTAGAGATTGATTTCTAGGTCACATATTACTTACTCAAGGGATACTTATTGTCTAATGTTGAAAATATGTTTGCAGTCGTATAGCTTTTTCTGAAGGGATAATTATTGGCTACTGAATTTCAATCTCAAATATGTTTGTTCTATAATTAAAAATGACGCAAACGTGTTGGAGACTAATCTTCTATCTCTAATATAGACAGAACATATTAAGGATTGAAAATCATTTCTTAATATATTTAATTATTTTTAAGATCAGACAACATTAAGGACTTATATTCAGTCTTTAAAGCCTTTTCTATATAAAAAGCTTAAGGACTGATTTTGTCAGTCTCAAGGTGAAGGCGAGTGTTTGTTCTCAAATTTCTTTGTTAAAACCGTAATAAAAAATAATATTCGGTCTTTGAAAAGCTTTGTAGAAAAATAGTTAGGGACTAATTCTCGGTCTCAATTTTTTTGAAGAGCTTTGTAGAAAAATAACAAGGGACTAATTCTCGGCATCAAATTTTTAAACTTTACCATTTGAGGAAATATAATTAACTAATAAAGTCAAAATCAATCTAAATAATATTTGTATGAGACCACTAAAACATTTATGATCCTTTATAATTTATTACAACTTATTTTAGATATATAGCTCAACTAATTCATCGTTATTGGGCCTTAATGCATATCTAGTGTGCTAGTGAGCTGTATTGTTCACCAATGGGTCGTTATTGGACCTTAATGTGCTAGTGAGATGTATTGTTCACCAATGGGTCGTTATCGGACCTTAATGTTCCATATCATTATAATCTATTAGGACTATGACAAGTACCTATAACTTAATATGGTCCAGGGGTATCACTAATGTCATATTGTCAGGTACACAGGTTGCGGGTTGACGAGTTAAAATATGCAACCCAAACACGACCCATATTATTCTTTTTGTAAAAGATTTCAACTCTATTCGCGGACACATAAATTTGGGTCAACCGAACACGATCTTTATAACCCATTTTTTAAGGAGGCAAACATATTGACGAATGGTAAGCAAGTTATGGGTAACATGTTAAAGGGCCAGTATAAGGGTAACAAGTAGATGATATCATGTGAAAAAAACTAATATTATTATGACTAAACTTATAAAAGATTTTTTTAAACAAAATGAAATACTTTATAGTCTGTTGAGTAACTGAGTAATTTAAAGAGTTATGTTTTAATCTTGAAAATTAATTGGAAATTGCAAGTGCATCTAATAATTGGTTAAAGGAAAAACAAAAATATTTTTATGATAGGTTTTGTTAAATACTTAAACACGTTAATGGGTGAACCCGAATCCAACTTTTTTTAATTGTACTTAAATGTGTTAGTCGACTCATCTATCTATTATAATAAAACAAAACAAGTTAAGGCCACTTGTTTGCTTCTTATACCTATTTTTGCCACGTGGAAACTAATTGGCTTACGAAGATTGTACTTGAGCTCTAAAACAATTTTCCTCTTCTACAGCCTTTCAGTTTCACCCGACTTTCAACCACAAATCTTTTCCATATTGTTCAAAATCTTTCCTTTTGATAATCTACTCATCACAAACCCTAATCTAAGGCAATCATTCCATTTTGCCAATTTCTGTTAGCCGTATTCATCTATCGTTTCAAGTTCATCGATTTCTTCTTTATTTAGGTATTTGTTTAGCGAATCAATCATATTGTCTAGTTACTCATGTTTTTGTAGTCCAGCTCTTCCCACAAAGCATTTTGTCTAATGAAAGTGCTTGCTGTTAAATAAAAATCAATTGTTTAAACATTATTTGAAAGATGATATAGAGATTCAGGTTAGCAATTATCATCCCACAAAGCATAGAGGCAAAAGTATGTTGGAAATATTAAAATCAAGACTTATATCATCACTATTAATATTGCTTATATAAGTTTAATAATATATTAGTGGGGAAAATATGTTGGAAATTTTATAATCAATACTTATATCATCACTATTAATATTGCTTATATAAGTTTAGTAATATATTAGTGACAATTAAGGGTAGTGTTTTATTTAGCTAATTTGTGCACATTTGTGAACCATGTTGTCGGTTCACCAAACTAGCAAATAAGTAACTAATTGTGTCATATGTCACAATGTCAAAATTATGCGAGGCTATAATTTTTTCCTGCATCATTTAATTCATTGTAATTTAATGTTTATGTAAGTAACGAAACGTTTCTTTCATTTTAAAGTTTATGTCAATATTGTTAAATAATATAGTTTACTGTAAGTAATGTAAACCACGAGCACTTAAACTTTTCAAGGTGTTATAACTATTACAATGTTACATTACTAAATGACCAGATATAAGCTTTTATATATTCTATATCACTTTTACAAACATCGAAATTTAATTTTATACTTTTATCATTTTACTTGTAAAAAGCTGAAAATTATATATTTTGTTTTATTTTTCCTCACGATCACCCTTCCAAGCAAAATGCCAATGTAATCTATGAAAATTCTCAAATTTCCCCACAAAATACTCGCTCTCTTCACCCATTTCACTCCTAAAATTTCTCCTGTTTAGGAGTCATAAAGGCCCATAAAGCCCCTTTTTGGTCGAGGTTATGCGATAAGTGGCGAAAAAATGCAAGAGGAAGCTTTATGGGGGTTATATCACAAGAGGTTGTAGTGGTAATGGAGTTATATAACTTCTATTATACATACATATATATGTAAATATATGTGTGTGAGTGGGGGAGGAAAATTGTGGCATGATATTTTTAGCGAGACTTCAAAAATTCACCCATATGGCACCGGCTGAATGGTGTTGCCGAACGCTATGGGGCACTATCCCACCCTCCAGCGCCATATCCAGCGAGGCTCCAAACTCCGCAACTCCGGTAGATTTTGATCCCTTCATTGTTCTAAGTTCATAGCCATCTCGTTTTTTTTCACGCATCTGTTATTTTGAGCCCTTCATTGTCTTTGTTGGTAAGTGGCACGAATTCTATGGGATTACGAAATTTTAATTGCGTTTTTTTTTCTTTTTTGTATTATTTGATTTTGAAACTCTGATGGTACGTGATTTGTGGGGTTCTTTGATTTGGTTTATTAATATTCTATGATTTGTGGAGACTTTAAATTAAATTTATAGTTTATCTGATTGTATGAATTAACCTTGAATGGAATAAATTTTCTTGCTGTTTCTAGGACATACATCCAATCTATATGCTTTGTTGGGTTTTTGCCAATGTTTTAAAAACCGGTAAATACCGGCCGGTTATACCGGTATTACCGTTTCCAGATGTAAATCCGGTACGAAACACCCCGGTAAATAAGTGAAACGGCATAAGGTTTGTACCGGCGGTAAAATCCGGTATACCGGTTTAAAACGTAATACCGGTATGGGCCCAGGGTTATTTTAGTTTGGGTTGTTACTTATTTTTATTATATATGTTACTTATCTAATGTAATTTTTATATATTATGATTATTCGTAACTAAAATTTCTTATTTAATATTTTATGAAACGAAAATAGTTGATGTATTCAACACTCAAATGGCTTAAACGTATCGTACACTTTCATTTAAAAGAGCTTGTTGGAAAATTGAATGATTTTCGATTATCTTTTGAATTATTTTTTAATATGGATTTACTTTTGGATCATCTTTTAATATGTAATCATGCATTTTTGGATTAACTTTTGAGTTGATGTTGTAATTTATGAAATTATTGAGGTAGCTAGTCAACCCGGTTGAACCGCTCGGTTCAACCCAGTTCAACCGGTTGAACCATTTTTTAGCCTAATCCGGTTTGATTTAAAAACCGGTTTTTAAAAATTGATTTTTCGGACCGCCCAACAATTTATTATGGCCCATAAGTTTTTTTTTTTTGAGAAGAGGATAAAGTATCAGCTTATGTTATCAGCCACAAAAATCACAAGAAGTCTTGCACAAGCTTTAGCAAGAAGAAGAATTTTCATCACCTACAAACCTAGCTTCAGAGATTGTTGATTTCCCGGAGATTGAACTGTTGGATTGTTCTGATCGGGTTTTACACCCTCTGTTCGCAGCTACAGATTTTGGTGATATCTCTTTCATTTGTCTTTGTTTTTGTTCCATATGCTTGAAGTTGTTGATTCCAAGTATATTGTATGCCTCTAGTATACCTAGAGAAGACTTTGTATTGCTCAAATTTGGTGATAGTGTATTTGAAGCGGCTCTAGTAGTCCCGTGGTTTTTACTCTCGTCTTGAGATGTTTTCCACGCTAAATTTGGTGTCTTATTATTATTATTATTATTGTTTTCGCGTTGTTTAGATTGTAGTGGATATCCCCTATTTGTTTGCATCCTCATAGGTTCATTCAAGTTTGGGAAAATTCTTGGTCAAACGAAGTATGCTTCCGCGTTTGTGTTTACCGTTTGTGACCGGTTTCGTGATTTTTGTCACACCCTCAATTTTCACATGAGGATTACTACCGCGAGGCGTGTGACTGACCAGGATCCAGACACCAATCATATTGAACAATTAAAATAATAGTAATATAGTTCCACCAAACCAATACGATTAGTGACTATTTAAAGTTTAAGTCCAAAGTTTTTATGTTCAAACAACAATTTAAGAAAGTAGCGGAAGCATGAGTAAAATGGTCCAAATATGAGTTAATAGTTCATGATTATTAAGGAACCCAACACACGGGTTAAGACGTCCACTACACATCCCCAAGCTGCAAGCTCCTAAGTCACTGTGTACCTGCAAAGCATGCAGTAGGGTGTCAACATAAAGTTGGCGAGTTCACGGGTTTGTCCAGTTTTAAATTCCATAAAACATGTCTAATTAGTTAAGTTACTCATTTATATCATGCCCTGGGGAGCTACCCCATATGTAAGCTACTAAACTGCGTAATACCGAATACTTGCGATCGTACGTTTCCGTAATGTGCCCCGTTTGTCAATGTCTATCATCACTAACGGTTTGCTAGAGTCTATTAGTTCACGACCGATCCTATCCAGGTACGGTGTGAGGTTGGTGAGACCTAAATAGCGCTATCAAATAATAACCCGTTCGCCAGGCCCGGTGACTAATCGGTATAGTAAGTAGGGACTTCGTGATAGAGTTTCGTCTAGTACGCTTGTTGCATCTAATATAAATAGTAAATAACTGAGTGTCCCACACAAGGGGAGAAAAGTATGTTTGTATCCCACACAAGGAGATAGCGTTGTTTGTTCTGTTTCCCAACCACCGGGAACGCATGCTTTTAGTAAAAGTTGTGAGCTCACCTCAGTTTTCTCAGCAGATAGTTTACTTGGTTTAGTATGCTGGTCAACCACGTCCTATTACGGTTACCAGTATAGGTCAGGTTTGGGTACAAATAGTTCATGTATATCCTACACGTATCTAACACATAGCATGTATGTCAAACTATTACATGTAAAGTATTTGGGCCTAGCCCAACATATGAACAGTAAACTGTAACAGTAACATATAGCCCAAAACATAACACTCAACTGTGTGGTCCAACACTTAACAACCCAATAACTAAATAAACCAGGTCTGTTGATATCATGTGGTCTCGACTCGAAAATAGGGATTTCGAGCCGCAACCCTAAGCTTTCGAGTCGCAACCAGGAGGTCTCGAGTTGTACATCTCTTAGTCAAAACCTCGTGGTTTCGGGTCAGGCCTTTGAGTCAGAACCGTACTGTAACAACCCGACCTTCCGAAGTGAAAGCCAAAGTACAAGTCAAAGTCAATGTAAAAGTCAGGTTGTTATTCAGATCTGTCTTTTCTTGCTTAATTATTGCCTATACTCCCGAGACTCGATAATTAGTTATCCCTTTTTGTGGTGATCGATATACTAGTTAACGGTACTTTAAATTTTTGATTTATTATTATGCGAAGTAAAAATGCGATAAACGCAGAAATCACAACTAAACGCTATTTTACTAATCGCTATCACATCGCTATCACATCGCATCGCTAAATGCAACTATTGGTATTGTTCTGTGTGCTATTATGTGCTTTACTTGTGTGTGTGCTTGTATATATAATTTGGGATGATTATTCGCAAACGCAATCGTAACTCTATCGCAACGCAATCCCATCGCAAACCCGAAACGCAGACTTGATTATTAGGCTTTTTAGAAGTTATGTTATTTGTGTAACTATTGTTTAACAATATCACATTGCCTACTCGCAACTCGCTTAAACGCAACGCATGAAATGAAAGTCGGAAAACAAACCCGCGTAAGCCAACCGATCGAACGACCATTCGATCGAATGGACATCCGATCGAACGGCCATCCGACCCACTTAACGCTCCACCGCATCTCACCCTCTCACACTATAAATACTCACCTGTCAAATCAACTGTTCATTGATGTGACCGCCTTATCCGACCAACTCGCTCCCAGCACGCTCTCAAGCACTTTTCTCTCGATTCCACAAGATTCCGTAAGTACTTCACCCCGAATCTTGTACTTCCATCTTCATTACACACATCTCCATCATCTTCTCCACTGAAATCACTACTTTTCACCATGAAATAAGCGGATTTGGACTGCTTTAGGGTGACATCACCTCGAGTTCTTATGGACACTGAAGTGTGACATCATCTCATCAAGATTTGCCCGGATCTAAAGGATTTCTACACATTTTCACACTGATTTCAACAAGGTTTCAACAATTATCAATTGGATTCAAACTTTTCTTCAACATCCTTCACTTTTACTTGAAAAACCGATGGAATCTAGACTCGTCCAGGCTCTCTACTCTTTCTCTACTTGAGAACCGGTCTGAGAACAACTTTCCACCGGTGAGATGACCGATTCAGGGGTTGAACATGAAACTCCATCAAGAACAGTCAAGTCTGATCGAATGGGGTGATTCCCATCCGATCGACTGAGTTGGACTTGGTGTGGTTTCCGTTGTTGACACGTCATCACGCAGTCTCCGTTAAACTCTAAGTATTTACTTAGAAACTTTGCAAGGTTTTAAACGATTAGATCACCACTCGAGTGGCCATCCGACCGGATAACCGTCCGATTGAATGACCATTCTCTAGGTGACTGGTTCCTTATACTATTTCTTGTTCAAAACGAATTAAACTTCAAAATTTCCAACTACTCAATCAAATGGCCATCCGATCGAATGGCCATCCGTCTGGATGACCATCCGACCGGATGACTTGAATTATACTTCAACAAAAAACTTCAAAAGTTTCAAAATACTTGAATGACCAACCGACTGAATGGTCATCCGTCCAGATGACCATCCATCCGGACGGTCATCCGATCGACTCACCCTTCGACACTTCAACTGTTACATGATGTTTCACGCACCGTTCAACGCTTACACTATCGTTCTACACTCAGGCTAACCTCTAAGCGCTCCCTTCAATCCACGGCAGTGTTTTTTTATTAAACACATACTGTGAGTATACTCGAACCCATTTTCTTTAACGCACTTTGGGTGTTACATACGTTACCTATATCAAATCACATCAAACACACAACACAAACACTTTTAACGCTAACCGCTCTCGCATGTTATACGTGACTCAATGAATGCTTGTATATTATGTTTACACAATGTTTGTTTGCCTGACACCTTAGCGACGATATTACTATAGTTTGGACTCAGCACCTGTCCTGGACAGGGGTTGTTAAGGGTTTTACTTCACATGGTTACAGTGGTGATAATGTGTTGCGCATTCTACAACTCCCAGTCATGTCGGTTGCATACTTCATTGTCGATAGCTTACTTGCTTCACATTTCTACGTGTTACATGCTCGTTATGCGTAAATCGCTTTCGCTATACTATATGCTATTAAACTTGTGTACTCACCTTTACACTATATGTATTGACTTTATTTTAACGTATGTGGCAGGTGTCTAGGATGCTATGTTGCTGCTCATTTATGGAATCAAGTTAGGTGGTCTAGAAACCCACGAATAAAATATGAGTTATCGGAACTGTTATTTGTCTTTAAGAATAATATCTGTAATAACTGTTTATGCTTTATATGTTTATGGTATGGGACGTGAACGTTAAAATATATTGTCACTAATAGTTGTTATGAATTCTCTTGGACAATCTGTTTCGCTCAGTGCCACGCCCCGATGATTCCGCCATCGGTTGGGGTGTGACAGATTGGTATCAGAGCCTTAACTATAGGGAACTAGGAAAGACAAGACCTCGGGTCGATGTCTTAGAATTGACCTAGTCTATAGTCTAAGTACCAACAGACCGCCTTGCGCGAACCCAGTAGGGGTTTTGCGCGAGTTTATTCTTGATTACTCTCACCTGAGCTCTTGCAGAAACTACTTGGCCTTTCCTAAGGCCGACGCAACATACAAACATTTTCGAAAACACTCGCGTAACGCAAACAAGTGATTTGATCGAGATTAGGTGTGAAAACATTAAACTCTCGATAGAATCAATCACTCTATGCGTATTCTTAACACGAGAATTTTCGTTGAGTCAGGAGTGAAATCCATATCTCGACAAAGTTCTCCATCCCTATCTCGTGGCTGGACCACACAAACAGGAATAAGTGGTTAAGTTAGGGGTGAAACCCGCATCTTAATGAACTTGTTCCGCTCTCAATTTTGGTTTCTACAAAACTCTCACCAAACTCTCGACGGACTCCAACGGCTTGAGTCACGTAGTAACTGAAAGGATGAATGCCGATCGCTGTGATACAGCGAGAGCACAGTCTATTAGGCCAAAGCGTGTCCTCGATCTCGTTGAGAATAGTCGAATCACTTTGGGTAGTCAAAGTCTAGCACACCCAGGACATTCTATTTTCAAGCCCGCAATCGCTGATTTTATGAGTTATCGATTTTATGTGTTTATTGTTTATGTGTTTCGATTTGGAGAATTTATACGCTTTTCGCTCCTCGCTTTATTGAACGCACACAACTCGCACAGCTATTTATAGCTCAAAACGCTAACAAATCGCAGACAACTATAAACTTTTGCACAATACTCGTTACTCGCATTCGCAACTCTCGATCGCTTTACGCAACGGTGAAGGATAGGTGAATACGTGCAAAATATGTAGGTGAATACGTGCAAAATATAGTTAAATATGTGCTTACGTGGACTACGTGCTTATGTGCTTATGAACCTATGTGGATTATGTGCCTACGTGACTATGTGCCTACGTGTTTGATGTGTTCCTGATACTTTATCTAGTAGATATAAGTATACTTGTTAAACACCATATGGAGAGATTCGATTGTATCCCTCTAAATCATACGAGGATGTCTGCTGCAGACAATGTCTTCCCTTGGTTCTCACACTCGTCGAAACGCTCAGAGAAGCAGAGATGACAAGCGCATCGCTTCTCTCATCACCAAGGAAATGGCCAAAGTCATACCTCAGATCGTGAGTGAGATCAACAAGGTGAAAAGCAGCTCCTCTGTCGAATCTAAGAGCGACTCTCCGAAAGCTCCCTTCAGCTTAAAGCAATTCAAGGCCTGTGGCCCTAAGGACTTCACTGGTGAAGATTGGCCCAACGCAATGTTACAGTGGTTTGACTCGATTGAAGTCACTGTTCATCAAAGCGGATGTCCAGACAACCTCCGCACTGTTAACGTAACTAGAGTTTTTTAGTCCAGGGCTCTGGACTGGTGGACTGTGGAGCGAAACAGGCGTGGGAACGACGCAGCCTTTGGACTCTCTTGGGAGGAACTGAAGGAAGTCATGATGAAAGAATTTTGTCCCCCACATGAACTCCAGAAGCTGGAAAACGAGTTTTGGAATATCAAGCAAGAAGGTGGCGACAATGCTGGTCTCACTTCTCGCTTTAAGCAGCTCAGCATCATCTGTCTTGGCCAAGTCTCAACTCCCGACATCACAATCAAGAAATACATTCGCGCTCTACCTGATTGTGTTCCCGACTTTGTCCAATCAGCCAAGACTACCACCATCGAGGAGACCTACCAACTCGCTGCCGAGATCAATGATAATCGAGTTTTGGCTGGTTATTTCAAGACCTCAAGCAAGAATCTCCACCAGGTCACTGCTACTCCCGCTGCTAAAACTGCCGCACCGCAAGCTTCAAAGTCATCACGTCAAGGACGCAAACGCAAGGGTAACAACAACAAGAACTGTGTTGTAACTGCCTCTCCTCTTAACGCTGTACCCGCCCAGCCCAACCCAACTAGAACCATAATCATCAAGTCGCTGCACCTGTGACCAACGCACCGCCTGCTAAACGTGCATACACTAGTCCTCACCCTCTCTGCCCTACTTGTACTTACCATCACCTAGCTGGGATAGCTTGCCGCTTTTGTGTCCACTGCAACATCTATGGACACTTTACAACGAACTGTCGCACTGGCCCATGTCAACAAGTTCAAGCTGTTCAAGTTCCTGTCCCGCCCGCATAACCTCTCGCTATCCAGGGTAACCAAGCAGCTCATGCTCCCTCTGCTCATGCACGATCCTTCTACGCATGTGGTGACCCTAATCATTTCGCAAATGTCGTCCTGAATCGCATGGTGAAACAAGAGCCGCAGAAACCCCCGCAGCAACAGCAGCAGCAACAACAACAGCAGCAACAACCACAGCAACAAGCAGCCCGTGGACGAGCCTTCAGCATCAATGCTCACCAGGCTCAGACTGACAACAACGTTGTCAATGGTATGTTTCTCATTAACGATATATATGCTTCGTGTTTATTTGATACTGGAGCCGATAACTGTTTTGTGTCATTTGAATTCGAAAAGCCCCTAAACCGTAAACGCGTTAATCTCCCAACAACGTTCGACGTAGAAATCGCCACTGGAAGAACCGTCACTGTTGTTTTGGTCAAAAATCACACAAGGATAATGTAACCAAATCTGATTTCTGTGAGGTTTGATGCTTGGTTAATTGAATAAATATGTAAACAACAAATGAATGAAATGAATGTTAAACACAAAGATTTGTACGAGGAAAAAGCCCTTGATCAATGATACGAGGAAAAAGCCATTGATCAATGAATGATCTCCGGCATAAAAACCCTCGGGTGATGGAAACTACCGATCACCAACTATATTGAACAAAACAAAGTTTACAACTTGGGATGATAACAAGCTTGGTACAATGATTTATATAGTGTTAGTGTGTAATCGCCAATAGGTTGCAGAGAATGAGAGTTCGAGAGAGTTATCTTTGTGTGTGTGTCACTAATAATACTAAATAAAGCTTGTTATCCCCTTTAAAATTAGAAAATATCTAAGTAACAAACTATCCGAATAAAGTGCTAGCTTCCCCACGATCACCATAACGTTCATGAAGCTATTTCACGTGCACAAATGCAAAGCATATTCCCCTAGAATCTCGGCAGGACCAAGTCTACTTCGAATACACCTACAAAACAGTTCTAACATGATGGAAACAATTGTTAGTTTAGAATAACAATGAGGATCCTGGATCCTTAGTCTCCCTGTATCATCTCCTGATGATCCTCGATCCATATTAAACTGAGGATCCATGATCCAGGCTACACTTGAGGATCCGTGATCCAAATGCTACAAAATTCTATCCCTAACTATTGCCCCCAAACATGACTAGTTGATATCCAATTAGATAGTCATGTTTGAACGATTTTCGGACTAGCCGTTGCAAGTGGATGTAGCCGTTACAGCGGTGATGTCAGCAATAGTCATCCCCTGCAACAATCATCATTATAAATAGGTTAGAGATAAGAATCAAAATCTGCATTTATATTCGAGATCCTCCCCTTTAAATCCTTATTAGAAGATCTCATCAGGTATTTGCTTCTCCCTTCTCTCTAATTTTCTTCTATCAGATCCTCTGTTCTTCGAATATCCATGGCGAAGATGAATACCCGTTCTTCTCCCGCGAAGAATCCTGAACATAATAGCCCATTAAAGAGTCAGGGTTTAACAAAAAAAACCCTTCAATGGAGCTTTGCCGATTCACTGATCCTGAAGTTGATCAGTTACGTTCCTGTTTTCCTAATGGCACCATTTTTCGCCCTTTTGATTCTTCAACCAAAAGTGATTGTGTCTCAGACATCTGGATCACCTTCCCTGCAACCCGTTTTCAAATAGGGTTTACATATCCTTTCCCTGTTCTCACAGAGGGCTTCTTCACACTTACCGGTTTATGCTATATCCAAGCTATGCCATGGTGTGGAGGGTCCTATACACACTTGAGCACATTGTAGAGCAAGAAGGTATAGACATAGGCATGTCTGAGTTGAGCCAACTGTACAACCTTGTGAGCCATAGTTCCTACCGATATCTCTTCAAATCCAAATCCCAGCAGCCTCACCCAATCCTCAAAACCACCAAGAATGACACCAACTGGAGGAATCAATTCTTCTTTGTGAGGAGGGATTCTATTCCAAACGGAAGTCATCTTCCCCAGAAATGGAATACAGATGGTAGGATATAGGATCCTTAGATTAGGATAACGGTAAGAATTTTTGTTTTCTTGTTGAGGATAACTGATCCTTTATTTTTTGTCTATGCAGCTATCACCTTGTCACACATTCAAGAATCTCCTGTCACCAAGGAAAAAGTGAAAGCTTTTTGGAAGCTTGACCCTGCCATTAGAACATTTCCACCCAAGTCAAAGGATCCAGAAGAAATTTCATCCACCTCCTATACCATGTCAAGTAAGTATCCATATGTGTGTAAATATAAATGTTTAATAAATTAGAATATGAATACTTATCTGTATATTATGCTTGTAGGTGTAGGCAAGTCTTCCAAGTCTGCTTCCAGGTTCAGCGTTGCTGACATTCAGGAAATTGCATCCTCCCGGTCCATCAAGAAGGAGCTGGCTGCAAGCCCAAGCAACCCGGAGCCTAAGGGTATGAGCGCTAGGGGCAAGGGAGCCAAGAGGAAGAAGACAGCCGAACCCACCGAAGCCCTCCCCCTCATGGAACATCAGCTTCAAGAGTATGTCTCCGAGTTAAGAATATTGTATCCTGAAATTTGTACTTCCTTTGAGGATATAGGATCCTGAATGTTGAACTTATTTTGTGGGGAAATTTGCTAAGGTTCAAATCCTCCTTAATCAACACACGACTGAGGCTGAGGAGAAGATCCTTGATCTCCAAAAGATCGCACTGGCCAAAGACAAAAAGATCTCCTCACTCGTAAAGGACAACAACAACCTGCACAAGGAGTGGATTCTTGCCGAAATCATAGCCAACGAGGAGAAGGCTGAGATCATGGATGGGGCCAAGCTGTCTGCTGCTATTGCCATGCTGAAGATCAAGCTCCAAATGGCCAAAGAAGCTGCTGATCCTGCTTTTGACAGGTCTGAATGGGACTTGGAGGCTTGGGCGAAAAGGCTGGCTGAGCTCGGAGATGAGGATGGACCTGAGGAGGTGCTAGCTCTTGAAGCCGGAGGCAGTTGACTGAAGGATCCTGAGGAGGCAGCAGCTGGTGGCAGTGGCAAAGGTGGTGATGGGAAGGTTAATGAAGCAATGAAGGTGTAGGCTGCACAATTGGGCGATGGTGGATATTTCTAGATGTGGCCGGAGCACATTTTTTATGGTTTGGTAGTTTATTTTGATGATGTTTCAGTTTCAAACAATTATGGTCTGTAATAATTTGAACAATAGTTGTTAGGGTTAAGGATCACTGATCCTTAGGACAATAGGGGGTAGCAAAGGTGGATGGGTCCTTCTGTTTGTGGAGGATGAAGCCTTTGATGCCCCTCATCTTTTGATTTCCTTCACTTAACGAACCTTTAGTATGGACACCCTTTGCCAACCCAAGTGGACGGGCCACGTTTTGTTGGTAGAAACTTGGGTTGGTAATTTTGACAACCTTTTAAAGGGTTAACTTGATAAATAAATAAACCTTTAACTTTTGGCTTCTTTTGTGTTGTTGATTTTGGGTTGTATTATGTACATTTATTTGTCAATTGTCATTGCATAATTTTATAACTTACAATTTATTGGTAAAAGTATTAAATGAATGCCAAAATCAGTTTACGTCAAAGAATTTAGGATATGATCAAGGATCACATATCCTCTAATCAATACTTTTAGAAAATCCTATGATTTAGGATCATATATCCTGTTGCCAAAGGATAAGGGTAAAATTGATAAACCATTAGTAATGCTAAGGTAAATAAGGATCATACCAGAGAATCCAAGTTAGGATTCTATATCCTTAACACTTACAACTGTGCCAATCAAAAGATAAAATCTTGTAGAAAGTTAGGATCCTGGATCCTGGATCCTCAACTGTTTAGCTTTGGAAACCTGCAGTAGGATATTGAAAAAGAAAGTGTTAGCATCTGGGGACAAGCCCAATAAACTGGGGACAAGCCCAAAACTGGGGACAAGCCCAAAGGATCTTGTGTAAACTGGAGTATGGCCCAAACTGACGACTATCCAAACTTAGTGACATGAAGATGTCAAAACCTTAGCTAACGTGAAAACTTTAGAAACCTTAGGAACGGATGTATGGTACGTCTACCAATATACTTAGGATCCTAAATACAGCCAGTACAATGAAATTGTCAGCCCCTAATGCGGGTACTGGTCCCATTGCCTTTAACTGCACTAGGATAATCGTGCGCAACTGGCGAAGGTGTAAGAACCTGATTCGTAGAAGGTAATAAATACCTTAAACTGGGGACAAGCCCAAAAACTGGGGATAAACCCAAAGAATTAGGGGATTTTACTGAATACCAGATCCTTTGTCAAAGATACACCAACATCTGCAAAACTCAGAACTTAGTGAAAAAGGATAAAGGATCCTGGATCCTCCTCCTTGTAATCAAATAAATTAAAGGATTAAAGAAACAATAATCAAATCATTACCAGAATGAGGATCATTTATCATTTGAGGATCCTGGATCCTTAACCATAATTATGTCTTAGCTGAAGATCCTTGATCCTTCCTACATGAAGTATTTTTTCAGATGAACAGCATTCGAAGCCCTTGGTAATAGATCACCTTCAATTGTTAATAAACGATATGCCCCCTTTCCTACCTCAGCTTCAATCAGATAGGGGCCTTCCCACTTTGGTGCTAATTTGCCATCAGCAGGGTTTGTGGTATTTTGGAATGCTTTCCTCAACACTATGTCACCAACTTGAAATTTTCTGATCCTGACATTCTTCTTATAAGTTCCAGCCATCTTATCCTTGCTAAATCCCTGATTTCTTCTATGGTATCCAAATCTTGAACCAAGATTTCAGCATTTCCTTCAGGATCACGGATGCTTGTTCTTGTAGTAGGGACTACCATCTCTGTAGGGATTACAGATTCAGCTCCAAATACCAAAGAAAATGGAGTTTGACCAGTAGCATTCTTGAGAGTTGTTCTATCAGCCCATAACACATAAGGTAGCTCTTCTGCCCATTTCCCTTTCTTGGATCCAAGCTTCTTCTTCAAGTTGTTGATAATAATCTTGTTGGATGATTCTGCTTGACCATTAGCTTGTGTGTGGACTGGTGTTGATGTTATCATCCTAATCCCCCGGCTGTCACAAAAGTTAGTAGTTCTATTCCCAATAAATTGGGATCCATTATCACAAACAATTTCAAAAGGTATGCCAAATCTTGTAATGATGTGTCTTTTGATAAAGGATATAACTTCTTTTTCTCTGACTTGTGCAAAGGCTTCAGCTTCTATCCATTTGGAAAAATAATCAGTCATAGCAAGCATAAATACTTTTCCTCCTGGTGCCTTGGGTAGTTTGCCAACTATGTCCATTCCCCATCTCATAAATGGCCAGGAAGAGGACATAGGATGCAGGAACTCTGCTGGTTGATGAAGGATATTGCTATGTCTTTGGAAAGCATCAAATTTCTTTGCAAATTCTACAGCATCATTCTTCATTATGGGCCAACAGTATCCTGTTCTGACGATCTTTGAGAATAGTGCTCTGCCCCTAGTGTGGTTTCCACAATCTCCTTCATGAAAATCATTCAGAACTTCTTGATCCTCGAAGCACCTTAGATATGGTCCTGCAAGTGATCTTTTATATAAGATGTTATTTAGTATTGTAAATTGAGATACCTTGACTTTGAAAGCTCTAGGATTTTCTCCAGTAGGAATCTCTCCATGTTGTATATATCTTAGGATTGGAAGGATCCAGGATCCTGAACTTGACTGTGCACCATCACTAGGTACAATTGCAGAATCCTCCACTATCTCCATAGCTGTTTGATCCTCAATAGTAGGAGCTAAGATGTGGATAATAGGGATCTTAACATCCTCTGGAATCTTCAATGATGATCCAAGGTTGGCTAAGGCATCAGCTTCTGCATTTTCTTCCCTGGGTACCTGTGTCAAACTAAAAGAAGCAAAAGAATCTACCAATTTATTGACTATCTCAAGATATTTGACTAGTCTTTCACCTTTAACAACATAAGAACCATTGTAATGGTTAGTAATTAACAAAGAATCTACATGTACCTTAAGATACCTGATCCTCATGTGCTTGGCAATTTGCAAACCAGCTATTAAGGCTTCATATTCAGCCTCATTATTAGTAGTTTGAAACTCACAAGCAATTGAGTGGGGTATAATGTTCCCCTTTGGCGATTTTAGTAGTATGCCTAGTCCAGTTCCCTTGACATTTGAAGCCCCATCTGTGAAGAGTATCCAAGGATCCTTAGTCTCTTCAAGTTGTTGAACTTCTAGTTCAGCTTCCCTTTGTAGATCACTACTGAAATCAGCCACAAAGTCAGCCAAGGCTTGAGATTTAATGGCAGTTCTTGGTTCATATTTAATATCATATGCACTAAGCTTGACTGCCACTTTGCCATCCTTCCTGATATTTCAGGTTTCCTGAGAACATTCTTGATTGGAAAATTAGTCTTAACAATAATAGGATAAGTTTTAAAATAATGGCGTAATTTAGTAGATACCATGATTAAAGCAAGAATAAGTTTCTCTAAATGAGAATACCTGGACTCAACATCAAGTAGACTTTTACTTACATAGTATACAGGATGTTGAGTACCTTCATGATCCTTAACAAGGACTGCACTTACTGCTTTAGTAGAAACAGCTAGATATAAGGATAATGTTTCTCCATTTTCTGGTTTCATTAAAGTTGGAGCTGAGGATAGGTAATCCTTAAGGGCCTTGAGAGCATTTTCATGTTTTTCAGTCCACTCAAACTTTTTATTCTTTCTCAAGATGTCATAGAATTCTTTGCATTTCTCTGATGACTTTGAGATGAATCTGTTCAAGGCTGCGATCCTCCCTATCAATCTTTGCACATCCTTAACATTGGCAGGAGACTTGATATTCACAATGGCCTTGATTTGTTCTGGACTTGCCTCTATCCCTCTTTTTGTCATTGTTAGGGAAGGATTTTTGTAATCCTAAGGATCACGGGTCCTCAACTGCTATCAGGATCATGGATCCTCAATTCTGTTTGAATTAAGGATCCTCAGCAGGTGTCGCAGGATCAGGATTCAGGATCACTGTTGTTATCCTACTACTAACAATTGTCTTTCTTGTACGTAAACTTGTTTTGCAGGAACGAGAGTATGGACCAAGTCTCACCGAAGTTCCTGGAGAATATTCCCTCATTATTCCGCACGTGCTTGACCATTGTGAACGTTATGGAGATCGTGGGGAGAGTGCACAAATTGCGGATAGTTAGTTATGCTAGTTATTTTCTAATTTAAAATGGGGATGACAAGCTTGATAGAAACACTTAGCTATTTTTGGCATACACACACACTCGTAACAGCTCTCAGTCAGCTCTCAAGCAATACTTGGCGATTTCATACACATTTTTGCACATTACACATTAGTGATCCTTATAACAAGATTGTTATCATCCCGAGTTGTAAACATACTTTTGTATAATCTTAGTTGGTGATCGGTAGTTTCCATCACCCAAGGTTTTTTGTGCCGGAGATCAACTATTGATCAAGGGCTTTTTCCTCGTATAAATCTCTGTGTCATTTGTTCATTACATTTCAAAGTGATCCTTAATATTGTTCATTGATTCAAGCATCACACCTCACAACAAAAAGTTTGGTTGCATTATCTTAGCTTGATTTTTGACCAAAACAGTTTGGCGCCCACCGTGGGGCAATTGGTGCTTCGTTCTTGAGAAATTATTGTTCTTGTGATCATTTCGGTCGATCACAACCAAGCAGATGGCTTCTTCAGCAAAGAACACATCAAGCTCTATGCCGGCAATGAGTTCTTCACAGGGCGTTCCTCCTTTGCCTCCACCACCATCTGGATCCCAGAAGAACGCTAAAAATGCTGCGAAGAGACAAACCCCCATTTTCCCAATACCACCAACTTCTTCTGCTTCCTCTAATCCTACTACTAATGATCTTTTTACTCTGATTTTGCAGATGAGAGATCGCATGCAAGAGCAGGACAAAACCAATGAAAGGATCCTCCAGGAGATTGGTGATATCAAGAAACAGAAGAAATCAGTGGAGGATCACTCTCCTCTGATACCAAGGTCATTGAATTTTGACACTCCAGTTGTAACTACCCTACAATCGGCAGTTCCGGGCATCCAGTATCAAAGTGGTCCATCAGAAAGGCGTTATGGAACAGCAACTATGAGTCAAGCAGTTGGCTCTCACTTCCAGCCTCAAGGATCCTGCTTTCAGCCATCGGGATCCTCTTTTCAGCATCAGGGATCCTTCGTCAGCTCAGGAGGATATTTGGGAATGCTCACAGTTCAAGGATCCTCCCAGGTCCAAGGATCCTCCCAGGTCCAAGGATCCTCCATGGTTCCAAGATCCTCTCAGGTTCAAGGATCCACTCAGCCCCAAGGATCCTTTCAGGTTCAAGGATCCTCTCAGCTTCAAGGATCCAACATCTTTCTGGATCAAGGATTCTTAAGAAGTATGCAGCCTCCAAGCTCAGATGTTCATCAAGGAGACTTTATACCAATGCAGACCATTGCTTCCTCTGGTCCTTCAATCATACCGGAACCCCGTCAATATGGATTCACATATGCAATTCCAAACTTGAATCCCATGGGAGGTAACACTTTTAATAATTCATATAACACTAACCATGGCTCTATGCAGGATACAGGTATCAATCAGGCTATGGCTAGGGAGCTACAGAAGCTTAAGGATATGATATCCAGCGTACCTGGAGTGGTTAAACCCATTCCTGAAATTGCAGATGGTAGCCATAGGATATCTCGCTTTGCACCACCTATTTGTGATGCTGAGATACCCAAAAGGTTCCAAATACAAACTATGAAGCTATATGATGGTTCAACGGATCCAGAGGAACATGTAGCTCGATACAGGGAGAGGATGGAGATCAATCCAATTCCGGAGAGGTTAAAAGAAGCATGTCTATGCAAGGGTTTTGTGTCCACACTCACAGGATCTGCTCTTAAATGGCTGCTAAGTCTTCCCCTTTACTCTATTACTTCATTTGTTAATCTAGTTAATTTGTTTAATAGTCAATTCTCTTGTAGTAGAAAATTTGAACGATTAACTAGTGACCTATATAGGGTAACACAAGGTCAAAATGAATCACTTAGAGATTACATCACTAAGTTTAGTAAGGAATCCTTAGATATCCCTAACATGGATATAGCTACGGCTGTAGAAGCCTTTAAAATGGGTTTGCTTAGGGATTCATTGTTCTATGATGATCTTGTTATGACCCCATGCAGGAATCTTGATGAAGTAAGAACCAGGGCCCTTAGGTTCATCCGCCTAGAGGATAACAAAAGGATCCAGGAGAGATTGACAGGATCCTCAAAACAGGAAAAACAAGGATCCAACTTTAAGAATAACAAGTTCAAGTCCTACAACAAGTCTGACAACCAGAATGTGCATGCAGTAGAGCAAGAAGAGGATGATGAGGATTATCCTCCAATTTCTGAATACTGTTTTTCTGTTGATAACAATGAGCTAATTCTTGCAATGCAGAATCTAGGTGAGAAAGCTAGGTGGCCAAGAAAAAGTGATAAACCAGCTGCTACAAAAGACAAATCAAAGTGGTGTGCATATCATGAGGATTTCGGACATCTCACTGAAGAGTGTATTGCACTTAGAAAATAAATTGGTTATTTGTTAAGCAAGGGGCACTTGAAGGAGCTGTTGGGACGAAAGAAGTCAAGGATCCAGGATCCTGAAAGGATCCCGGAAAAGGCTCCTGCTCCTCCAGCAGATGCACAAGTTATAAACTTCATATCCGGTGGATCAGACATTTGTGGTACTTCCTTTTCAGCAGCCAAAAGACATGCCAAGGAAACCAAGATGGATAATGGAGATAGACCCATCTGGACCTCCACTGTCACTGACGGGTGGTCCGTAGGACAACCCTTAAATGAGCTAAATACGTGCATATCCCATATTTTACACGGTTATGTATCGTGAATGTGTTAACTACGAGCGCTCGTTGTTTTACAGCTAAATCATTTAATTCGGTAAAGTTGGAGAGTTTAGAGATGACGCGGAACACTTGTGGATGATAAACATAGCGAAAGACATTGTTCGGGACTTGTTCGGATCGAAAAGATGGCTTGGATATGTGAGAAAAGGAAGAGTTTGAAGTTTAGGGGTTGTTTGGTAATTAAATGAAAGTTGTATTCAGCGACACAAGTGTGTAGCAGCAATAATATGTGGCCTACGGTTTGGAAATAAAAAAAGAAACAGCAAGTACAGACCGTAAGCTACGGTCTTACTTCGTAGCCTACGATAGAAGACATCACCAGGCACCAGCGCACATGCTTTATTTGTGGAAAAGGTTTTAAAGAATTCAAAACTCTAATAGAGGGACACATATATGAAGACTTTTTGGAGGGGTATTAATTTGATGTACACAATATTATATTGGATCCATCCACAAATATCAAGGATACGCACACAATTGTTTTAGTCGAGGGGGGCGGTACATGTGAAGGTTTTGACTTTTATTAAAGATTACATGACATCATCGAACATCATCATTCAAAGTGGGCCGACATCTTATGATCATCACATGTGGGACGATTTGGAGGGAACATGGGCAGCAGACATCAAGCCACGTGATGTTGGGGGCCACCAATATAAATTACATGATATACATACACGTGACAAGGAGTCAGTATATCATCACAGCAACATAACCTCATACATCATCATCAATTGCAAGCCCACATAACTGCACGTGGACTTCTCTATTGGGCTGCACATGGGCTGCAGCTATTGGACTTCTTGGATCACTTTTGGAGGGACTTGAGGTGTGGACAAGAATTGGCGGCACATGATTGGCAGCCAACATATGGCACGTGAATGAGGAGCAGCTTTTGAGGGGGCTTTTCAATGGATTGACATCATCATTAATTGATATCATCATGAGAAGAGATGTAACTTATCACATTTAATGTTTTTTTTATGGAGTTTTTAAGAGGTCTTATGAGGGGGTCTCGGTTGCAGGCTACTCTCTTGACACAACGATCGCTTGGTGAACGGATTGGGAAGCAAGTATGGAAGCAAATATGGAGACTTGGTGGAGGATGGTTGTTCAAGTCATGAATGGCTAAACTCTTTATGGTCATCTTTAGTTGAAGGTTTGTAGAGACAATTGTGTTTTGGATTTCATATTTCTAGAATGGTAAATTGAATTTATGTTTTATTTATCATGGTGTGTTCTTATTTGTTTGTAAATTGTTGATGCTTATGATTATTCTATTTTGAAACTATACGTTCTTGGTGCCGTTGGCAATCGAGATATCATGGGTATAACTAGGATCGGGTAAGGGTCAATTGGTCATCGGGTAATAACCTCACGTTCTAGGAATCTGAGTACTTAGTTCCCTTTTATCACAACAAGTAATTGCACATGAACTATGTCTATGTAGTTCTTTCTAGTGAATGATAGCATAAATGTTGAAGCAAACCGGAAACTAAAGATGGTCACTCGTCTCTAATTTGTTTACAACCAAAACTTCTCCTTTGCAATTTACTTAGTTAAATCTAGTTCCTAAACCAATTCACTCAAATCAACTCTTGAATTTACTTTTATTGTCATTAGTTTAATTTGAGTTAATTTAGATAAAACTTCAAATAACACATATTCCACAAACTCCCTGTGTTCGATACCCACTTACCGCTATCTACTTAGTAGTAATTGGATTAAATTTGCGTGTACCACGACAGGCACGTCAAATTTTGGCGCCGTTGCCGGGGAGTAGTGCGCAACGTGTGTTATCTTGTGTATTAGTTTGAAATAAAAAAAAACCAAAAAGATTTCTTTTATGTTCATGATTTACACTTGGTAGTTGAGTTGTGTTGTGCAGGATGACAGGGCATTACACAAATTTCAGCTTATTTACGTGTAGATTGTGCGGGGGTCCACGACATCCATGTATTGGTTGCCACGAGGCTCACTACAGGAGGGCACATGGAAAACCGGTGTCTTATGTTTCACAGCTTCCACCTCCATCATACGTTGACGATTATGAATCAGAAATGGAGGATGACTATTATTCATATGGATACGATCGGGACGAGGAAGTTTATTAGGAGGCAAGGATGGATGGTCTATGTTTTTGTTGCGGTCGCGATCACACTTATGATTATGATGTGTGCACGGTGTATTCGGAAAACCCGAAGTATTGGGATAAAAAGATGATGGAAGCGCGCATCTATAGACCGTATCAGGGATATCGACAATATCATCCCGAAGAATATTCTGAGCCCGAGGGTGTTTATGTTTATGAGACCGAGGAGGAAAAAGAGCTTGCTGTATTGGAAGTAACTTTGTCCAAACTCGAGCAATATTTAGCAACACCCAACCTGTCCGATGAAGACCGAATCAGCTGCTTAGTTTCTAAGTGTCATACTTTAAAATTGAAGATAGAGATAGAAGAACGCCTCTCACCATTACCTGACGATATTAGAGATTATTCTCACATGAAGGAGGAGGTTGTGGAGGATAATACCACACCAATGAGTCCTTTATCTGATGAAGAGTCACTTGTAGATCAGATGATGTGTGCAGATTATGAGGTAGAGCAGGCTGATGGGATGGATATGTGTACCGAACCTCTTCCCATATCAATGATTCAAATTAACAAGTGTGGGGAAGAGGGTTCGAGGAACAAGATGAGAAGGGTGAAACTACCAGACATTAAGGTATATGTCATGAAGTGGACTAGCAAAGCCCGCAGGAGCAGCTTTAACATGCCAAATATACTGACAAATCTATGGAGATGGCATGTAAATTTCCGGGCATTTGTTGGAAATGCTGCGGGTAAGTGTGCATTAAGACCACCATAACGCATAGCAGGTATGGTCTGGCTGAAGACCTTTAAACTTAGCGCTCTCAGGAGGCAGCCCGAGGATGTAGAGTATTGTATTTGTGTTTTGTTTTGTTTTGCTTTGCTTTGTTTGGTTTTGTTTTGGTGTTGTGTTTGTGTTTTGGCAGGTTATTACGTTTCAACCCTCGCGGATGCAATGATTCAAGTGTGGGGATGTTTGGCAACATCTCCGTTGAGATATCGGCGAATCCAAGAGATGTTTATGAACCGGTCTGATTACCGCAGCTGCATCACTACCAACACTGCTGATTTACTAATCAGGTTGTGTCTTGTTCTCATTTTGTGCACCTTTGTATATATTAATGTTTAACTTTACGGTTGGGCGGTTGGGTGGTGTTTTGATGTGTTTGTTTGTTTGGTGGGTTGCACCTCATACTTTACATATATGAGCTTGGTATTGTGAGGGGTGGGGGTTTGGTCTTTAGAAAGCCATGTTTGAGCCTTATACCATTCGGTTGTGACCCGAACCTACTTTCTACAAAACTTTACCTTTTGAGATGACCCGGTTTAGGAGTCTAGTTGTGAATGTTGAGGTTTTTGTATATTGTGTGAGTTGTTATATCTTATATGAAAAAAAAAAAGAAAGAAAAGAAAAGAAAAATATGAGAAAAATACAAAAAGAAGTGATTGGTTGCAATACTAGTTGAGAATGTTGAAGAAGTTGTGTATATATTTGATGGTTGTTTTGTTTAGTGGTAGAAATAAAAACCGGGTCAAATCAATTAGCTCTCGCATATATATTCCACCATTTTCCTACCTTTGCACCTAGCCCCGTTACAACCCGTAAGTCCTTTTGATTCATAAGCATGCTAAATACTCAATAGGAGGAGACTTGATTTTTATACAAGCTTATTGTCGCACAAACACACACACGCATTGAGTGGTTTAGCATTATGTGCTAATATTTCTTGTCATCGAGAGTTTTTGTGAGGGGTGTGTCTCGTGGTATGATTGAAGGTTGGTAAAAGGACGATACATTTTAGCTTGGTTTGCATGTTGATCGCTTGTGGTTTTGAAATAGTTTTTGAATCGGTTGCTTGGGACAAGCAACGGGTAAGTGTGGGGATGCAAAATTTGACGTGCTTGTCGTGGTACACGCAAATTTAATCCCAATAACAACTATAGATAGTGGTAAAAGGGTATCGAACACAGGGAGTTTGTGGAAAGTATGTCGATTATGTAGCTTTGCACTTAAACTAATATTAAACTAAAATTGCAAAAATTAAAATTCAAAAGTTGATTATTTTGGTTTTAAGAACCAATATTAACTAATTAAATTGCAAATCAAAGAGTGTTTTTGTAAACAGATTAGGAACAAGCGACCATCCTAGATTTCCGGTTTTAATCCACACTAATGTTTATGCTTAACTAGAAAGAACCACATAGACATGGCTCGTGTTTGATTATCTGTTCGTGATGAAAGAAAACTAAGTACTCGGATTATAAAATGCGAGGTTGTTACTCGATGATCAATTGACAATTATCCAACCCTAACCCCTCCCATGATATCTCGATTGCCAACGGCACCAAGAACGTATGGTTTAGATTAATATCAAACAATAATCAACAATTTACAAACAAATATCCAAACACCATAATAACTCAAACAAACATTCAAAGTTATTATTCTAGAAATTCAAGCACAAACATAGTGTTTCAAAAGCAAACCTTACATCTAGGATGATCACCAAAAGTTTAGCCACGCATGACTTGGTACATCATCATCACACAACGATTAATGTTCATACGAATCGAATACACAAACCGAATGTTAGCAATTGTTTGGAACCAAGTACGAACAGCCAAAATCGCCCCTAGTGTCTCCCAAAAACGCCCAATGATGAGAATAGGTGAAAAGACACCATAAAACTGAATAAATGATGGCAGTTACAAGTTTTCCGCAGCTTCCACCGTAAATTACGGTATCACCGTAATTTACGGTGATGTTCAAAGTGTTACGGCTTGGATAGACTGAGCTACGGTGAGAAAATGGCCAAAATCAGGTCCACCGTAAATTACGGTGGGACCGTAATTTACGGTGACAACCTGATTGTTTTGCCTTGTTTCAACTTTTGTTCCACGCGCGACCCGTTCATCTCTAATCCTTCCTAAGCTGCGTTTTCTCCTCTTTTAGCTCCCGAACTGCACCTGAAACATAAGCAACCGTAGTTATCTAATTCAAGATAATTACACGATTAAGTGAAGGATTAATTCGTCTTTTAACATGATTAAGGGTTGTTCTATGGACCACCCGTCACATCCCCACACTTAACCGTTGCTTGTCCCAAGCAACTCATCAAATCAATTTCAAAACAAATGATCAATTTAAACCAAGCCAAAACATGAAATCCTTTTACTAACCCCTTTTTAACACCCAACCAATGCACCCCTCACTATGTCTCTCCTCTCGGTTACAAGTAAGCACTAGCAATATGAGCTAAACACACAAAGGCTAACGGGCGGTTGCACAATTATAGGCTTGTACCTAAATCGATCCTTCTCCTAACAAGTGTCAAACATGAATGCAAATCAAAGGGACTTTCAAGGTTATAACGTGGCTAGGTGTATGGGTAGGAAATGGAATATATATGAAGTAGCGAAAATTTAACCCGGTCTTTTATTACACAATAAAGCAAACTAACAACTACCAAATTAACTAATATATACAAGACACTAAACATCCTTTCTTTTTTCTTTTTTCATTTTTCATTGCTTTTTCTCTTTTTTTTCTTTCTTTTCTGATTTTTCTAATAATTTTTATTTTTTTTAATTTATTTTATTTTTTGTTATCATTCAAAGTAACCATACAATAAAGCATCAACATATCTACATCATACTACTAAAACTATTACTACTAACACTATAAGACCGAGTCAAATTGGGTAAATTTTTAGGTAAGTAGCTAGGGGGCAACAATTGATAGGCTTTTAGGCACAAAATTGGGCAACTAAATGTCCAAACCCCCACCCTTCTCGCAACCATGCTCATATATATAACTTATGAGGTCCAACCCCCCAAATCCCACACTCATACACACTATGACGAGGCTACCTAAATGCCCTTATCCTTTCTACATTCATGTTCAACTAAGGCCTCGAACCATATTCAAGCACAAGTTCTAACGCACCCCCACCTGTTGCCACTCTCATCAAAGACAATCATTATTTATGTACAAGTGTGGCTTCAACTCTCACCAAGAATGAAAGGGTATCAAGGGTTGCCGGTGCATCAATTTGGGGTTAATCTAGGATGTTCAAATTTTCACATCGTTTCGCTTGATTTAAATTTTTTTCAAAATCTTCAAAAAATTCCCCCCATCCCCACACTTGGGATACATTGACCCCAATGTATGGTTTAAGGAGGCTTTGATCACTAGAATTCATTCAACATCAACAAAAAACTTCATCACTCAAACCACAAATTTCTTTTTGGATTTTTTCTTTTATATATATTTTTTTTAAACATGACACCACCAACAAGCACCATCCCAAACAAACATCACAATCATAAACCACCCAACCTCCCAACCATAAACAAACAAACTAACAGATATGCACAAAATATACAAAGGGGGAACACAACCTGACTAATAATAGCGCGGTCCCGGAGGTCCAAAAATGGAAGACATCATGTCGTTCCATTCTCCAAACGCAAATGAGCCGCTACTACTCCCTCCTTGTTGTTGTTGAGCTCCCTCTTGTTGGCGCGGGTCAATCCATTGTGAATAATGGATCGGCGGGGTTGGATACGAAACACTACCATCATATGGTGGTAGAGACGCATAATCCACATGTTGTGGATCCACAACCACCGGCCGCCCGGCATGCCAATCCGCGTGCATTCTCCTTTCTTGGTCGTCATGATATCGATTGTTCATTTCCACTTCACGGGAATACGCATGTGTGCGATTCCATGTCTCTTGACGATCAAAGCTATGTTTTAACGACCGCTCCAAACTTGCACTCATCCTTGTATTTTGATCAAATAACGTCCTCTCCGAACCCGACCATGTATCAAAAATAGATGCCGGAGGACGTTGATTCTCGATCACTTCTTGCATTGTACCATCATAAGCCCACCCCGGCTCATAGGACTGCTGCGTATAATCGTAAAACATACCACCATAACCTCTACCATAACCCCCTTGACCTACATTTTCACCACCATGCGGCTCGTCCGCATAATCCTCGTCACCACTTGGAACTGCTTCTTCATCACTTTCCGGCTCATCCAGCTCACCCGGCAAAAGATCTCGTGCACCCACCTTTAGTGCTCTCCACCTTTGCCCTTCTGACTTTAACTTATGATAACGCTCCGATTGTGTATATGACCAACCAATCCCCAACTTGTCTAAAGTAAAAGGCTGATGCTTTTTTGTAGCCCCTCTATCTTCAGACGTTATTGCCTTTTGCTATTTCATCAGTCCCGTGATTATTCAACAATATGGGACGATATCTCTTCCATACTTATTCCGGCAAATCCATAAGTGGTTCATGATCAGATAGCAGATCGGAAAGCGCGGAGACCCATGCATTAGCGAATAGAGGACAGGTACCTCCAGGAACCTCACCTGCTCCTTGTCCCCCCTTCGTGGAATAACATTGAGAACACAGGTTGCTAGCAACAATTTCGCTTCTATTTTTAAGTTCTTCCGGTATAGAATACCACTGTATTTACCGGGTAAAAACAGTGCTGCCAACATATCATTCCATCGAGTATGTTTCTCCGGTTTAACCAGAAGGTCATCAAGAGTAGGTATCATATAGTCACGAGCTGGAAGACTATCATATTTCCCAAGCTTCTTCAACGTATCGAAAGACATTTCCACTGGAACCCCATGCACTTCACCAATTAGCTTCATCTGTGATGGCCTGTCATATTGATTAACCTTAAGAGTTGCCATCCACTCTTGGATTTCGGTTATAAACAAGTTGCTCTTATCTTTGTCAAAACAACTAAGTGCCGACTCCCAACCTAGAGCCCGGAACTTGTCAAACACCCCGAACTGACCAAACTCAACTTCCCGGACTTCCCTCTCACATATAAAGGCCGCTGCCTTATTCTTCAACTTATTCATACGGTCATGGTAGAGTGTTGGTTGCCATTCTTTTGGTTGATCATCCAATGGACCCAAATCCCATTTTGGTTTTTCAACCGGGTCCAACTCCATCTCTTCCTCACTTTCACTTTCGCTTACTCGACCCATGTATTGTCTCTTCCTTGGTTGTTGTTCCGGTTGTTTACCCTTTCCCTTCGAAGACGAAGATGAACTAGCTCCGGTCTTTTCTTTTGTTCGTGCCATTTCCTACACACATTAGAGCAAACAACTCAACCAAACGAAACAAAATTAAACCCTTTTCTCCAAAATATCCCCACACTTGCTTGTTACAATGGTTGTAGATGTTAGTGAACCAAAGTTTTTAAATTTTTCAAAAATTGGGCATGGTATCTCTACAATGTAGAGATTCCACAAAAGTTCACTACTTTACTAACAATCCTACATCTACAAACCATAATCATGTTCAAGTAACAAGTAACAAGTCAAAACTATGAACAAGCAAGTGAGTATAAACAAATAACACTATTAACCTTCATTCTCACAATGTATCAACAAAACATAGTAAATAAACTTCCATACCTTGTTGGAAGATGTAAGAAACACAAATGAGGCAACAACTTCAAAAAGCCCCAAAATTTCGAAACTAGGGTTTAAAATTCGAACCCGAAAGCTTCGTTTTCTAGTAAATCTCTTGGCAAAATCAGAAACTAGGTGAAAAATTAGTCAAGATAGACTCCGATTTCACTTAGTTTGAACAAGAATTGAGTGAGATATGGAAGATTGAAGGTTGAAGAAGCTATGGAGATCTTGTGGGTCTTGATGATAATGATAGGTGAAAGAGATGGATGAGAAAGATGAAAGAAATTGTGTGGTTGGGGTTAATTTTCGGAAGTGGTGTTTATTATTATTTTTTTTTATTTATGTAACGCTGAACTAGACGGACCCTTACGTCGCCAGAAGTCACCGTAAGTTACGGTGTCACCGTAAATTACGGTGAACTTCTGGCAGATCTTCCCACCGTAACTCAGTAGCTAAATGCCGTAAAGCCCAAAATTTTTGTAAGGCCACCGTAAGTTACGGTGCCACCGTAAATTACGGTGGCACCTGGGTACATCTGGTTCGATTAAAACTGTGATTTTTATGCATGTTTTTTTATATTTTTTCAGTTTTTCTATTTCTTTTTTTTTAAATTTTTCAAAAGTGTGTAAAAATCACCCTACCCCCTCGAAAGTCCCGTGTTGTCCTCAACACAATGTTAGAGTACTTCATGACCCGAACGTCCCCACACTTGTTTCAAACACGGATTTCAAAGAAGTACGGTAATTGTGCAAACTATACAAAATAAAACAAAACGAAATGCTACTATTTACACTACCAAACCTGGGCCTCTCACGGTTGTTCCTCATCGACCGGGCGTAAGATATATCCCGCTTTGTCAAGCTCCAAGTTGTTGATGTCATTCCCCTCCAAGTATGGCTTTAACCGGTGACCGTTTACCGTTTGTTGTTTTAACGTTTGCTCGTCTTGGATGTCTACATCACCAAACCTCCCAACTCTCCGAACGACATACGGGCCCATCCATTTGCTTTTAAGCTTGCCCGCGAACATCTTGAGTCTTGAGTTATACAACCAAACTTTTTGACCCACTTCAAACGTTTTCTTCCACAATTTTGCATCATGCACCTTCTTGAGTTTATCTTTATAAGCCGATGCACATTCATACGCCTCGTCTCGAATCTCTTCTATCTCGCTTAATTGCACCTTTCTTAACTTGCCTGCCTCGTCATAATCCGCGTTAACCGTCTTAATTGCCCAATGTGCCCGATGCGCTAATTCCATTGGCAAGTGACAACCCTTTCCATACACCATCCGGTAAGGCGTTGTACCAATTGGAGTCTTGTAGGCCGTTCGGTATGCCCACAATGCATCGTCCAACTTACTCGACCAATCCTTCCTATCCGTTCTTACCGTCTTCATGAGAATTTCTTTTATTTGACGGTTGGACACTTTGACTTGTCCACTCGTTTGTGGATGGTAAGGTGTGGCAATTCGGTGATTCACGCTATACCTCTTCAATAATTTCCCGAAGTTAAAGTTCTTGAAATGCGAACCACCATCACTTATAATAACACGCAGGATGCCAAAACGAGAGAAGATGTTGGATTGAACAAATTTACAAACAACCGAATGGTCGTTTGTGCGTGTTGCAATAGCTTCAATCCACTTCGAGACGTAATCCACCGCTACCAAAATGTATAGAAAGCCATTCGAATTCGGGAAGGGACCCATAAAGTCTATACCCCATACATCAAATATCTCCACAACCAAGATTGGTTGTAATGGCATCTCATCCCTCTTCGATATACTTCCCATCTTTTGGCAATTTACACAATTTTTAGCAAACTCACAAGCATCCTTGAAAATTGTGGGCCAATAAAACCCACATGAGAGAACCCGGTAGCCTGTTTTGTGCCCACTAAAATGACCTCCACATGCGGACGAATGAGCATGGGTCAAAATTTCCAACACTTCTGTCTCGGGCACACACCTTCGTATAACTTGATCCGGTCCAATCTTGAAAAGATCCGGTTCATCCCAAATATATTGCTTCACTTGAACCATAAATTGTTGTCGGCGCTTCTTGGTCCAATGACTTGGGATGGCACCCGTGGCTAAGTAGTTGACATAGTGAGCATACCACGGTTCAACAAAGGTGGAGACGGCTAGGAGTTGCTCGTCGGGAAAACTTTCATTAATTTCACTAACATCATCGATCCCTTCCACCGGAATCCGAGACAAGTGATCCGCCACTACGTTCTCACTTCCCTTTTTGTCTCAAATTTCCAAGTCAAACTCTTGCAACAATAATACCCACCGAATCAAACGAGGCTTCGCGTCCTTTTTCTCCATCAAGTATCGAACCGCACTGTGATCTGAATAAACCACCACTTTACTCCCCCAAATATAAGCACGAAACTTACCCAAAGCATACACCACCGCTAATAACTCCTTTTCGGTTGTGGTGTAATTGAGTTGCGCTTCGGATAAAGTTTTACTTGCTTAGTAAATCACCACCGGCTTTCTATCAACCCGTTGACCCAAAACTGCACCAATAGTGGTGTCGCTTGCATCACACATTATCTCGAACGGCTTTGACCAATCCGGTGGTTGCAAAATAGGAGCTTTGACCAAGTGTTCCTTCAAAACAGTGAAAGCTTGCATACACTCGTTAGTAAAATCAAATGGGACATCTTTTAATAATAAGTTGCATAAAGGTTTGGTGATAACACTAAAACCTTTTATGAAACGTCTATAGAAACCCGCATGTCCCAAAAATAACCTTACACCCTTAACATTTTTCGGAGGTGGCAAAGATGCTATTACCCGTATTTTTGCCTTATCCACCTCCATCCCCCTTTCAGAAATTACATGACCCAACACAATGCCCTCTTGCACCATGAAATGACTTTTCTCCCAACTTAACACTAAATTTTTCTCAACGCACCTTTTTAAAACCTTTTGTAATTCGTTGAGACAAGCATCAAAACTAGTGCCAAAAATGGAGAAGTCATCCATAAATACTTCGAGCGACTCTCCAACCATGTCCGAGAAGATACTCATCATACATCGTTGGAAAGTTGCCGGAGCATTGCACAAGCCAAATGGCATTCGCCGAAAGGCAAAGGTGCCATATGGACAAGTGAAGGTGGTCTTGTGTTGGTCATCCGGGTGTATTGCTATTTGATTGTAACCCGAATACCCATCCAAAAAACAGTAGTACTTTTGACCCGACAATTTTTCAATGATTTGGTCAATAAAAGGTAGCGGGAAATGGTCCTTAGAAGTGGCGGCATTCAATTTTCGATAGTCAATACATACACGCCACCCGGTGACCGGTCGGGTGGCAATTTGTTCACCACTTTCATCCTTGACTACTTGAATGCCGGCCTTCTTAGGCACAACTTGGGTGGGACTCACCCAAGCACTATCCGAAATCGGATAGATGATTCCCGCGTCCAATCATTTAATTACCTCTTTTTTAACTACCTCCTTTAGGTTCGGATTCAATCGCCTTTGAGCTTCTCGTGTTGGTTTGGCATCTTCGGTGGTAATGATTTTGTGCATGACGATTGATGGACTAATTCCTTTGAGATCGGCAATTGTCCATCCGATAGCTCCCTTGTTTTCCTTCAAGACTTCCAACAAAGCTTGCTCTTGTGCCAACTCCGAATTAGAGGCAATAATGACCGGTAAAGTGTCATTATCCCTTAAAAACACATACTTCAAATGGCGCGGCAAGTCTTTAAGTTCCAACTTTGGCGGTTCCTCTAACGATGGTTTAGTACCCGAATCTATTTCCGCCGGTAAGCCCTCGAATTGATGAGTCCATGGTGGTCTACCTTCTTTCAAAGCCATTGCATCTTGTTTTTCCTCTTCAACCCGGAGTGCATAAGCATGTACCTGTTCAGAAAAATCACACAGGCAAACATCCAAACCATCCTCCTCATACTCATGCGGGTTGCATCCGTCAACTATATCTGCCATGAAACACTCATCAACACCATTAGCATTAGAATTGTTAGTAAAAACATTCAAACGCATTTTTCGATTCCCAAAAGTCATATCGACTGTACCAAATCTACAATCGATTACTGCATGTGCGGTGCTAAAAAATGGCCGACCCAAAATTACGTTTTGTTGTTGTTTTGGGTCCGCGGACGAGTAGTCCAAGACTAGAAAGTCAACTGGGTAATAAAACTCATCAATTTTAACAATTACATTTTGAACCATACCCCGGGGTAACTTATGAGACAAATCGGCTAAAACAACCGTTGTCTCCACCCTTGCTAATGGACCAAAATCATATTGGTCATATAAGCCCCCCGGTAAAATGCTAACTCCGGCTCCAAGATCTAGCAACGCCTTAGCCATTTGAAAATTACCAACTTGTATGTTAATCAATGGCGTGCCCGGATCTTGGAGCTTAGGAGGAAGCTCCCCATTCAAAACCGCACTCACTTGCCCGGTTAAATCGACCCGCTTAGGCATTTTCTTCTTGTTTTGCCTTTTTTGTGTACATAACTCTTTTAAGAATTTTGCATAGGCGGGTACTTGTTTTATTGCATCAAGGAGTGGAAGGTTAATTTTAACTTGTTTAAACACGTCCCACAACTCTTCTTTTTGGGGACCTCTTGATGCAATAAATTTTTCTTTCCCGGGTCAAGTAAAGCCGATGGAAAAGGGACTTGAATCGGTTCACCCTCAACTTTTTCACTCTTTTCATTTTCATTTAAACCCGGTTTGTTAACATTTAATTCTTTTGGTTTAACCGGTGAAACTTCATCATCACTATCATTACCCGTGATGTCCTCAACTACCCCCTCAACCAATTCGGGTGACAAATTAGCTTTAAACTCTTTTCCACTTCTTAAAACACTAACATGATGAACATTAACATTACCTCGTGACGTACCATGCGAAGGATTTACCTTAGTGTCGCTAGGAAGTTGACCCTTGCTTTTCTTCAATTCAGCCACATCGGTTGCTAATTGACCCATTTGGGTTGTTAATGATTGGATGCTTTTGTCACGAACCTCATCCTTTTGCATTCGAACTTCATCGAGTTGGTTCCGTATTTGCATCTCCGTTTGCATGCTTTTTAGCATCTCCATCATCTCGTTTCCTCCCGAAGACCCCCTTGTTCTTGACCCGTTTGATATTGTTTTTGATACCCTTGGTTGTTCCCGCCTCGATAACCACTTTGGTTGTTGTAAGGTTGGCGTGAACCAAAGTTACCTTGGCTACCTTGAAAGTTCGGGTTAGCTTGATTTGAGGGGTTCCCATACCGAAAATTTGGGTGGTTCCTCAACCCGGGGTGGTAGGTATTAGAATTCATGTTGTTGTAGTTTCTACCACCCCCTCATTGACCTTGAACCGCATGAACTTCTTCATATTGCCCTTCCACCATCCCTTGGTAATTTTCAGCCGCATGACCTATTTCATTACACAATGCACAAACATCATAAATTTGGTTAGTAGTTTGAACATTACCATCATCTATTGCATGCACTTGAGGTCGGGCAATGGCCGGTCGCGCTCTCCTCGATGCTTGAGCCTTTCTCTTTGATGTAATTGCCATATTCTCTAAGAACTCCCAATCATCATTCTCATAGTTTGTGCCAAAAGTTCCACCAGTAATGGACATTAAATCACGAGAATCTTCGGCACTCAACCCCTCGTGGAAGGCATTCATCAACTCCCAATGTTCAATCCCATGGTGAGGGCAATTTTTAATCATCATATTGAAACGTTCAAATGCCTCATGAAACATTTCACCATGTTGTTGTTGAAAGCTCCTTAACCCCTTCCTAGCATCGTTAGTCTTTTGAGCGGTATAAAATTCGTCTAGAAAAATTTGTTGCATCTCCGCCCAAGTATAAATAGATGCTGAAGGCAAAGTGTAGAACCACTTCTTTGCCTTGTCCTCCAAAGAAAACTGAAATAGGACCAACTTGACATCATCAGCCGAAAAACCTTGACTCCCAAGAGTATTGCAAATTGAGTCATAGGCCTCTAAATGGAAATACGGTTCCTCCGTTGCTAGCCCTTTGTATTTTGGCAAACTTTGCAAAGAATTTGTTCTCACTTCAAAGGTTCTCCCTTGGTTGTTGTGAGGGATAACCACCGGTGAAAGGTTTTGAGTAATTATCGGCCTGAAATGCGCTTCAATTCCCCGTGCATGTTCCCTAAGATGCCTTCTTGGTACACCCAATCGACCCCTTGGACGAATAGGACCCATTGGTCTTGGTATATGCCCTTGTGGTACGAACGGTGGTTGAAATTGTTGTTGTGGCATCGGTGGGTGTTGAATTGGCCTTTGAAATTGTGGTTGTACATTTTGTGGCCGAACTTGTTGCAATGGAATAGGGCGTTGCATTGGTGGCCCTTGTGGCCTTGGCCTAATGTGTTGTGGTATGAGTTGTTGTTGTTGTGGCACTCCACCTACACTTGCCATTCCTTGAGATTGACTTTGCACAAAACCGAACTCTCCTTGATCACCATCACCCCCATAAGCATAAGCATATCCATCTTCATCATAACCCTCAAAATCTTCGTATCCTTCCTCATATCCATCTCCCCCTATACCCGAAGTTTGCCCAAATGGAATGGTCGAGTATTGAAAACCCGACTGGTTTAATGGTCTAAATGTAGAAGTAGTATGGACAACAGTTGAACCTTGTGGTACTGTATAAGTTGAGGATGATTGCCCTGAAACTGGAAAGAAGTGAGTGAATGGTGGAATCGTAGTAGATGGGCTAAAGGAAAGATTGGGTTCAACTTGAGTAGTAATCGGTTGTGTGGTGTTAGATGGTGTAGTATCATGAGGTGGACTAGCAAAGCCCGCAGGAGCAGCTTTAACATACCAGTCACCAAGGATAAGATCATAACTTTTGATGAGGATGATCGTGTTGATGTTCAGGATCCTCATCATGATGGTCTTGTTATTACTCTGTTCATTTCTAACCATTTTGTTCGCAGGATCCTGATAGATGGAGGAAGTTCAGTAAACATCATCCAGCTTGATGTCCTCAAGAAGATGAACATTCCTGAATCAGACATTGTTCCAAGATCCTCAGTACTTGTGGGATTCAGCGGAGAGACCAAAAATACATTGGGGGACATCAAACTCCACATCTATATTGAAGGACTCCATTCTTATAAAAAATTTTGTGTTATAGATTGCTTATCTTGTTGTAATGTTATCCTTGGCAGGCCATGGATACATGACATGAAGGCAGTCCCATCTACTTATCATCAGTGCGTGAAGCTTCCTAGTCCATGGGGGGTGGTGAAAATTGAGAGTGACCAGCAAGAAGCTAAGAATTGCTACACATCATCAATGAAGCCAGCCTCAAGACCAAGGGAGCAATAACAACTAAAGTATCCTCCAAGAGATGTCTTGGAGGCAAGAGAACATGATGTGAAAGAAATCCTTATGGATCCCCCTGATCCTGAATCCATCGTCTTCATAGGATCAGGGATCCTCAACAACATTGAACAAGATCTAGTATCCTTCCTTAAGAGGAGGAAAACCACCTTTGCCTGGAAGTATGAGGATATGACAGGTATATCTAAGGATATAATTACTCATAAGCTTGGCATTGACAGGTCATTCAAGCCTATACATCAGAAGAGGAGGAAGTTTGCACCTGAAAGGAATGCTATTATCCAGGAAGAGGTAGATAAACTACTTCGAGCAGGTATGATAAGAGAGGTCAAGTATCTAAGATGGTTAGCCAATGTGGTTGTTGTTCAAAAGAAAAATGGAAAGTGGAGGGTATGTGTCGATTTTACTGATTTAAACAAGGCATGTCCCAAGGATCCTTTCCCATTACCCCACATTGACTGCATGGTGGATGCTACCGCGGGTCATGAGTTGTTGACTTTTATGGATGCTTCATCTGGATTTCAACAAATTCAGATGGAACCATCTGATCAAGAGGATACAGCCTTTATGACCCCAACTGGTATATATTGTTATATTGCTATGCCATTTGGACTAAGGAATGCAGGTGCTACTTATCAAAGGCTAGTCAATATGATGTTAAAGGAACAAATTGGACACACTATGGAAGTTTATATAGACGACATGGTGGTGAAATCCAAAAAAGCTGAGCATCACCTTAGAGACTTGGAGGAAGCATTCAATATCCTTGATAAATTTAATATGAAACTAAATCCTTCCAAGTGTCACTTTGGTGTTAAAGCAGGTAAATTCCTAGGCTATATGGTGACAAAAAGAGTCATTGAAGCAAGTCCTGAGCAAATCAAGGCTATTGTGAATATAAAATCTCCTGCCAATGCTATGGATGTGCAAAGATTGACAGGCAGGATTGCAGCCTTGAACAGGTTCATATCCAAATCCTCAGAAAAATGCAAGGAATTCTATGACATTTTGAGGAAGAATAAGAAATTTGAGTGGACTGAAAAGCACGAAAATGCTCTCAAAGCTCTTAAGGATTACCTATCCTCAGCCCCTGCCTTGATGAAACCAGAGAAAGGGGATATATTATCCTTGTATTTAGCGGTATCCTCTAAAGCAGTAAGTGCGGTCCTTGTTAAGGATCACGAAGGTACACAACATCCTGTCTATTATGTAAGTAAGAGTTTGCTTGATGCTGAATCCAGGTATTCACATTTAGAAAAACTTATCCTCGTATTAATTATGGCATCTACTAAATTAAGACATTATTTTGAAACCCACGCCATTATTGTTAAGACTAATTTTCCAATTAAGAATGTTCTCAGGAAACCTGAAATGTCAGGAAGGATGGCTAAGTGGGCAGTGAAGCTTAGTGCTTATGATATAAGATATGAACCAAGGACTGCCATCAAATCCCAAGCCTTAGCTGACTTTGTGGCAGATTTCAGTAGTGACTTGCAAAGGGAAGCTGAATTAGAAGTCCAACAGCTAGAAGAAACTAAGGATCCTTGGATACTCTTCACTGATGGTGCTTCTAATGTCAAAGGAACAGGGTTTGGAATACTACTAAAATCGCCACAGGGGGACATAATACCCCACTCCATAGCTTGTGAGTTCCTAACTACCAACAATGAGGCTGAATATGAAGCCTTGATAGCTGGTTTGCAAATCGCTAAGCATATGAGGATCAGGTATCTTGAGGTACATGTGGATTCGTTGTTAATTACTAATCACTTTAATGGATCCTATGCTGTTAAAGGTGAAAAGCTAATCAAATATTTAGAGATAGTCAAAGAATTGGCACTCTCTTTTGTTTCCTTTAGTTTGACACAGGTACCAAGGGAAGAGAATGCAGAGGCTGATGCATTAGCCAAACTAGGATCATCCTTGAAGATCCCGGAGGATATCAGGATCCCTATTATCCACATCCTGACCCCTGCTATCGAGGATCATGTAGCCATGGAGATAGGAGAGGATTCTGCAATCATCCCTAGTGAGGATACTCAATCTCATTCAGGATCATGGATCCTTCCAATCATGAGATACATACAACATGGAGAAATTCCCACAGGAGAAAACCCCAGGGCTTTCAAAATCAAGGTATCTCAATTTACAATATTGAATAATATGTTGTATAAACGATCTCTTGCAGGACCATATCTAAGATGCATTGAGGATCCTGAAATCCAAGAAGTCCAAAAGGATTTCCATAAGGAGATTGTGGAAACCACACTGGGGGCAGAGCATTATTCTCAAGGATCCTGAGGATAGGATACTATTGGCCTACTATGAAGAAGGATGCTGTGGAATATGCCAAGAAGTGTGATCCTTGTCAGAGACATAGTAATATGCTTCACCAACCAGCAGAGCTTTTGCATCCTATATCCTATTCTTGGCCATTTATGAGATGGGGAATGGATATAGTTGGTAAGCTTCCTAAGGCACCTGGTGGAAAAGTATTCATGCTTGCTATGACTGATTACTTCTCCAAGTGGATAGAGGCTGAAGCCTTTGCTCAAGTTAAAGAAAAGGAAGTGATATCCTTTATTAAGAGAAACATTATTACTAGATTCGGTATCACTTCTGAAATGGTTTGTGATAATGGATCCCAATTTATTGGGAATAGAACTACTAACTTTTGTGACAGCTGGGGGATTAAGATGATAACATCAACACCAGTCCACCCACAAGTTAATGGCTAGGCAGAATCATCCAACAAGATCATCATCAACAATTTGAAGAAGAAGCTTGGATCCAAGAAAGGGAAATGGGCATAAGAACTACCTTATGTACTTTGGGCTGATAGGACAACTCCCAAGAATGCTACTGGACAAACTCCATTCTCTTTGGTATTTGGAGCAGAATCAGTGATCCCTACGGAGATGGTGGTTCCTACTGCAAGAACAAGCATTCGTGATCCTGAAGAAAATGCTGAAAACTTGGTTCAAGACTTATACACTATAGAAGAACTCAGGGATTTGGCAAGGATAAGGATGGCTATTTATCAACAAAGGATGGCTGGAGCCTACAACAAGAATGTCAGGATCAGGATATTCCAAGTTGGTGATATGGTGTTAAGAAAAGCATTTCAGAATACCACCAATCCTGCTGATGGGAAGTTAGCACCAAAGTGGGAAGGTCCCTATTTGATTGAAGCTGAAGCAGGAAAGGGGGCATATCGATTGCTAACAATGGAAGGTGATTTGCTACCAAGAGCTTGGAATGCTGTCCACTTGAAGAAATACTTCATGTAATAAGGATCCATGATCCTTAGCCAACAAGTATCCTCGAAGGATCCTTACAAGACAGAAAATCCTCATTTTGGTAATGATCTGATCTTAAACTATTTCACTTTTTAATTATCCTATATAAGGATAAGGATCCTGGATCCTTTATCCTCCTTTCACTTGAATCTGAGTTTTGCAGAAGGTTTAGGTATCCTTAACAAAGGATTGAATATCCACAGAAGTATCCAGTTATTTGGGCTTGACCCCGGTTATTTGGGCTAGTCCCCAGTTTTGGGCCTGTCCCCAGTATCGCCAGCAGCGCACGATGATCCTGGTACAGTTCATGGCAATGGGACCAGTAATCGCTTTAGGGGCTGACAATTTCATTGTACTGGCTGTATCCGGGATCCTACGTATAATGGTAGACGTACCATACATCCGTTCCTAAGGTTTCTAACGTTTTCACGTTAGCTAAGGTTTTGGCATTTTCATGTCACTAAGTTTGGATAGTCGCCAGTGAGGGCCATACTCCAGTTTACACAAGATCCTTTGGGCTTGTCCCCAGTTATCCTTTGGGCTTGTCCCCAGTTATCCTTTGGGCTTGTCCCCAGTTATCCTTTGGGCTTATCCCCAGTTATCCTTTGGGCTTGTCCCCAGTTATCCTTTAGGCTTGTCCCCAGAATTGTTGGGCTTGTCCCCAGTTACTAACTCTTCTCTTATATTTGGCTTAGTCCCAGGATATGTTCTGTTTCAGGGTTTTGAAGTTAAACAGACAAGGATCCTTGATCCTCACCTTTTATTAAGGTTTGTCTTTCGGTTATCTTGATTATGAATGTTAAAGGGTTAGGATCCTAACTTGGATCCTCAGGTATGATCCTTAATCATTTAGATTTTATTCATTATTCATATAAGTGACCCTTATCCTTTGACAACGGAACTAGTGATCCTTAAGCTGCATAACTTTTCTGAATTTATGGGATATTTGATCCTTGATCATATCCTAAAATTTTAAACATGATTTATTAAACTTGATGAATTCTAACAAAGTGGATAACTATAATAAGAAAATAAAGAATGCACAAGGATAACTACACTGGAAATAGCCAAAAAGTTGAAGTTATTTTTATTCACAAAAGTTAACCCTTCGAAGGTTGTCAAAATTACCTACCCCAAGCATCTACCAGCAATACGTGGCCCGTCCGCTGGGGTAGGTAAAGGGTGCCCATTGTTAATAGGTCTTTAAAGTGCAGGAAATAAAAGATGGCAGGATAACAAGTGGTTTCATCCCCCAAACAGAGGATCCCTCCACCACCTATTATCCTACCTATTGTCTAAGGATCCTTGATCCATAACCCTAGAAACTATTGTTCAAAATACAACCCAACATTGTTTAAAACACCATAACCAAAAACCACTACCAAATCCTAAAAAATGGGCTCCGGCCACGCCTAGAAATATCCATCATCGCCCATTTCAGCAGCTCACACCTTGGCTGCATCACCACCAGCATCATCACCAGCCTGATCCTTCCCGCTGCCACTCGCCTCAAGTGCCAAGACTTCAGTAGTCTCCTCCTCGTCCTCAAGCTCAGGCAGCTTTGCCTTCCAGGCCTCCTTGCCCCAAGTGGTCCTGTCGAAGTCAGGATCCTCCGCCTCTTGAGCCATTTGAAGCATGATTTTGTACATGGTGATGGCAGCAGAGACTTTAGCATCCTCTAGCAGGTGTGCTTCTCGTGATCAGCATTTATCTGGGCCATGACCACCTCCTGCTTTGCGAGAGCAAGATCCTTCTCAAGGAGGGAGATAGCTTGATCCTTGGCTAGAAAGAACTTTTGGAACTCTTGATGCTTTTGCTCCGCCTCTTCAACGTATGCATCAAACAGCATTTCCCCCTCAGCAAATTTCTGCAAAGAAATCAAGGAAAAGTTCAGGATCACATGATCCTCAAGTGGGCAGGATAATCAAGTAAAGTCAGTGATCCTTACATCAGCGAAGTACTCTTGGAACGGGTGGCGGATAAGAGGCAAGCCTTCAAGATTTTCAGTATTAGAGGCCTTTCTTTTCTTTCCCCCCTTGGAAGTGGTAGGCTTTGGAACCATAGCACTTGGGCTAGCAATCGTCTTCTTCTTCCCAGAACTGGGACCAACAGTGGTGAGATCTGTGACACTGAAGCGGGAAGCAGATCTTGAGGATTTTCCAGCACCTATTCATCCAACACAAAAGATAAGTATTCTTGTTATATTTACGTTTTAACATTTAATTATATACCAACATGGATACTTACTTGACATGGTGACAGAGCCTGAGGATACTTCTTGAGAATCCTTGGTACTTGCTTGGAATGTTCTTACTGCAGGATCAAGATTCTGGAAGGCTTTGATCCTCTCTTTGGTTTCAGGTGATGTAATGATGTGTGAAACAGAAATAGCTGCAAAAGAGAAACAAAGGGGTTAGTGATCCACAACACAAATAGGGGTGTCCTATGATCCTTCTATAAGGATCCTCTATCCTACCATGAATGGCCCATGTTCTGGGGAGATCCTTCCCATTAGGGATAGAATCCCTCCTGACAAAGAAAAAACGTTTCTTCCACTTGTTATCGTTCTTGGTGGTTTTCAAGATTGGATGTGGTCCACCGGGTTTATGTTTGAATAGAAAGCGATGTGAACCATGGCTCACAAGGTTGTATAGTTCTGACAACTCCGACATTCCAAACTCGATGTCCTCCTGCTCAATGATCCTCTCAAGGGTAAACAGAACCCTCCACATCATTGGCATAGCCTGGATGTAGGATATGCCGGTAAGGGAGAAGAAGGATTGGGTAAAATTAGGAAAAGGGTAGGAGTATCCTATTGAGAATGGGGTAACTGGAAATGCGACCCAAGTTTCAGAAATAAAATCACTCCGGACGGTGGGGTCAAAGGATTTGAAAACAGTGCTCGCCGGAAAGCAATGGCGAATCCTGTCGATTTCAGGATCGGTAAAACAGCAACGTTCCTTCGGAGAGTCATCGATGATCCCTTGGCTTTTTAAAGGACTGTCTTTTCGATGATCCTTAGCAGGGGATGATCTTAGCTTCCTTATGATTCAGAAAAGGAGGAAGAACAGAGCAAGAGGAAGATGAAGAGAAAAAGAGAAGAGAGAGATACCTGATCGATCTTCGAATGTGGATTTAAAGGGAGTCTTGCTCGAATTTAAATGCACATTGATCCTTATCTCTAACTTCAATTTATAATCATGATTTGCAGGGATGTCGCTTCAGATGACGTAAGATCTGCAACGGCTAGTCAGGATGTAACGGCTATATATCCGTTAGTTTGTTACGGATAAGATCAAGAAAATATAACTCGATAATTTACACTTTACTCCTTATATTTTGGGGGTAATTGTTAGGGGAGGATTTTTGTAATCCTAAGGATCACGGGTCCTCAACTGCTATCAGGATCATGGATCCTCAATTCTGTTTGAATTAAGGATCCTCAGCAGGTGTCGCAGGATCAGGATTCAGGATCATTGTTGTTATCCTACTACTAACAATTGTCTTTCTTGTACGTAAACTTGTTTTGCAGGAACGAGAGTATGGACCAAGTCTCACCGAAGTTCCTGGAGAATATTCCCTCATTATTCCACACGTGCTTGACCATTGTGAACGTTATGGAGATCGTGGGGAGAGTGCACAAATTGCGGATAGTTAGTTATGCTAGTTATTTTCTAATTTAAAATGGGGATGACAAGCTTGATAGAAACACTAAGCTATTTTTGGCATACACACACACTCGTAACAGCTCTCAGTCAGCTCTCAAGCAATACTTGGTGATTTCATACACATTTTTGCACATTACACATTAGTGATCCTTGTAACAAGCTTGTTATCATCCCGAGTTGTAAACATACTTTTGTTTAATCTTAGTTGGTGATCGGTAGTTTCCATCACCCGAGGTTTTTTGTGCCGGAGATCAACTATTGATCAAGGGCTTTTTCCCCGTATAAATCTCTGTGTCATTTGTTCATTACATTTCAGAGTGATCCTTAATATTGTTCATTGATTCAAGCATCACACCTCACAACAGAAAGTTTGGTTGCATTATCGTAGCTTGATTTTTGACCAAAACAGTCACCATGTAACCTAAGAATTTACCAGCTTTCACTCCAAAGTGGCATTTGGAAGGATTCAGTTTCATGTTGTATCTATCAAGGATATTAAATGCTTCCTCCAGATCTCTAAGGTGATCCCCAGCTCTCTTGGACTTAACCACTATGTCATCTATATAGACTTTCATTGTGTGTCCAATTTGTTCTTTAAACATCATATTTACTAGCCTTTGGTATGTAGCACCTGCATTTCTTAGTCCAAAGGGCATAGCAATATAACAATAGATACCAGTAGGGGTCATAAAGGCTGTATCCTCTTGATCAGATGGTTCCATCTGAATTTGTTGGAATCCAGATGAAGCATCCATAAAAGTTAACAACTCATGACCCGCTGTAGCATCTTCCATGGAGACAATGTGGGGTAAAAGGAAAGGATCCTTGGGACATGCCTTATTTAAATCAGTAAAGTCGACACATACCCTCCACTTTCCATTTTTCTTTTAAACAAGAACCACATTGGCTAACCATCTTGGATACTTAACTTCCCTAATCATACCTGCTTTGAGCAATTTGTCTACCCCTTCTTGGATAATGGCATTTCTTTCAGGTTCAAACTTCCTCCTTTTTTGATGAATTGGTTTGAAGGACCTGTCAATACCAAGTTTGTGGGTAATTACATCCTTAGAAATACCTGTCATGTCTTCATGTTTCCAGGCAAAGGTAGTTTTCCTTCTCCTCAAGAAGGATATTAGATCCTGCTCAATACTATCAAGGATCCCGGATCCTACAAAAATCTTGGATTCAGGATCCTCCGGGTTCAGCAGAATATCCTTGACATCCTGCTCTCTCGCCTCCAGGACATCCCTTGGAGGATACTTTAATTGCTATGCCTCCCTAGGTCTTGAAACTGGTTTCATTGATGATGTGGAGCAATTCTTGGCTTCTTGCTGATCACTCTCAATCTTCACCACACCCCATGGAGTAGGGAGCTTCACACATTGTTGATATGTATATGGGCTTGCTTTCATATCATGTATCCATGGCCTGCCAAGGATAACATTACAGCATGATAAGCAATCAATAACACAAAAATTTTGAATAGAATTAACTCTCTCTATATAAATAGGAAGTTTGATGTTCCCCAATGTGTTCTTGGTTTCTCCACTGAATCCCACAAGAACTGATGATCTTGGGATAATTTTTGATATAGGAATGTTAATTCTTTTGAGGACATCTAGTTGAATAATGTTCACTGAGCTTCCCCCATCTATGAGAATCATGTGAACAAAGTGGTTAGAAATAAACAACATAATAACAAGACCATCATGATGAGGATCCTGAATATCCACACGGTCATCCTCATCAAAGGATATGACTTTTTCTTGTGTAAGGATGGAAGTTCGAATAGGTCTATCCCCATTCTCCATCTTTGTCTCTTTCGCATGTCTCTTAGCTGCTGAAAAGGAAGTGCCACATATGTCTGATCCACCGGAGATGAAGTTGATAATTTGGGCATCAGCTGGAGGAGCAGGAGCCCTTTCTGGAACTTTTTCAGGATCCTGGATCCTTGACTTTTTTCTTCCAAATAGCTCCTTCAAGTATCCTTTGCTTAAGAGGTAACTAATCTTTTTCCTGAGTGCTATACATTCATCGGTGAGATGACCAAAATCTTCATGATAGGCACACCATTTTGATTTGTCTTTGGAGGCAGCTAGCTTGTCGTTCTTTCTAGGCCATCTAGCTTTGTCACCTAAATTCTGCATAGCAAGGATTAGTTCATTATTGTCAACAGCAAAGCAATACTCAGAAATAATCTTCATCATCTTCTTCTTGTTCCACAGCATGCACATTCTGATTGTCAGACTTATTGTATGACTTTGACTTGTTATTTCTGAAAAAGGATCCTTGCTTTTCTTGTTTTGAGGATCCTGAAAGTCTCTCCTGGATGAACCTCAAGGCCCTTTTTCTTACCTCATCAAGGTTCCTGCATGGTGTTATAACAAGATCATCATAGAATTGTGAATCCTTAAGCAAACCCATTTTAAAAGCTTCAACAGCTGTCGCTATGTCTAAGTTGGGAATCTCTAAGGATTCTCTACTGAAATTAGTTATGTAATCCCTTAGTGATTCATTATGACCTTGAGTTACCCTATATAAATCACTAGTTAATCGTTCGAATCTCCTACTACATGAAAATTGGCTATTGAACAAATTAACCAGATTAGAAAATGAAGTAATAGAGTAAGGAGGAAGACTTAGCAGCCATTTAAGAGCTGGTCTTGTTAATGTGGATCCAAAACCCTTGCATAGACATGCTTCTTTTAACCTTTCCGGAATGGGGTTGATCTCCATTCTCTCCCTGTATTGAGCTACATGCTCTTCCGGATCAGTTGTGCCATCATAGAGCTTCATATTCGGTGTTTGAAACCTCTTTGGTATCTCTGCCTCACATATAGGTGGTGCAAAGCGAGACACTCTGTGACTGCCATCCGGGATCTCAGGAATGGGTTTAACCACTCTCGGGATACTGGATATCATATCCTTAAGTTTTTATAACTCCCTTGCCATAGCTTGGTTGATTCCCAGTTCCTGCACCAAACCATGGTTAGTATTGTAAGATGTGTTGAAAATGTTACCTCCTGATTGATTCGATGCTGGGATTCCAGATGTGAATCCAAATTGGTGTGATTCTGGTATAATTGTGGGACTAGATGAAGTTATAGTCTGCATGGGGATGAAGTCTCCCACATGAATCTTTGAACTCCTGGGTTGTTGACTCCTTAAGGATCCTTGATCCTGAAAGATGTTGGATCCAGTATGCATCGGAGCTGAAGGTCTTGGAGGATAATCCATGGATCCTTGAACCTGCGACGAGGATCCTGGGTACTGAGAGTAGGATCCTTGAACTGACTGAATCCCCGTATATCCTCCTAAACTAGAGAAGGGTCCTTGATGCTGGAATGAGGATCCTTGAGGCTGAAGAGAGGATCCTGAAGACTGGAAGTAAGATCCTTGAGGTTGTGTCATTGCCGATGATCCATAGTGCATATTTGATGATCCTCCATAGTGCTGGACACCTGATGCTTTAGAATGCTGGACAGTTGTTGCTGGAGTAATGAAATCCAATGATCTAGGCACCAATGAAGAGTGATCCTCCGTTGATCTCTTCAATTTCTTGATTTCATCAATCTCATGAAGGATCCTGTCATTAGTTTTGTCCTGCTGCTGCATGTAATCCTTCATCTGCAAAATCAAAGAATAAAGATCATTGTTAGTAGGACCAGAAGAAACAACAGTAGTTGCTTTTGTGAAAACGGGGGTTGGCTTCTTCGCAGCATTCTTCTGGGATCCAGAAGGAATAGGAGGCAAGGGTGGAATGCCCTGTGAAGAGGTGATCGCCGGCATGGAGCTTGAAGTGTTCTTCCCATGAGAAGCCATGCGATTGAAGGTAATGAACATAAATGAATGAAATGAACAACATTTTTCAAGAATGAAGCACCGATTGCCCCACGGTAGGAGCCAAACTGTTTTGGTCAAAAATCACACAAGGATAATGTAACTAATCTGATTTCTGTGAGGTTTGATGCTTGGTTAATTGAATAAATATGTAAATAACAAATGAATGAAATGAAATGAATGTTGAACATAAAGATTTGTACGAGGAAAAAGCTCTTGATCAATGAATGATCTTCGGCATAAAAAACCTCGGGTGATGGAAACTACCGATCACCAACTATATTGAACAAAACAAAGTTACAACTTGGGATGATAACAAGCTTGGTACAATGATTGCTATAGTGTTACTGTGTAATCGCCAATAGGTTGCAGAGAATGCGAGTTCGAGAGAGTTGTCTTTGTGTGTGTGTCACTAATAATACTAAATAAAGCTTGTTATCCCCTTTAAAATTTGAAAATATCTAAGTAACAAACTATCCAAATAAAGTGCTAGCTTCCCCACGATACGTTCATGAAGCTATTGCACGTGCACAAATGCAAAGCATATTCCCCTAGAATCTCGGCAGGACCAAGTCTACTTCGAATACACCTACAAAACAGTTCAAAACATGATGGAAACAATTGTTAGTTTAGAATAACAATGAGGATCCTGGATCCTTAGCCTCCCTGTATCATCTCCTAAGGATCCTCGATCCAGTCTACACTTAAGGATCCGTGATCCAAATGCTACAAAATTCTATCCCTAACAACTGTTAGTTCTATTCTTCGTGATTGCACTCTCGAGCTCAACAATCACGTTTTCCCCATCGGTCTCATTCCGATGCAACTTGGTAGTTTTGATATCATAGTAGGCATGAATTTTCTTCATGAAAATCGTGCTGAAGTTGTTTGTTTCGAAAAGATGATCCGATTTTCTGTCTCGAACTATGATCAACTCTGTGTCTATGGCGAAGTATCTTTGAAGGAACTGAAACTCATGTCGTGTGTCCAAGCAAGCAAGTATCTCCGCAAGGAATACAAAGCTTTCTTGGCACACGCATCGTAGTAGCAGAGAAGGAAAAGAAAGAGAAGGCAATGGAAAAGGTTCTCATGGTTCGTGATTTTCCTAATGTCTTTCCTCACGATTTACCTGGTTTACCTCCAACTCGTGACATCGATTTTCGTATCAACCACATTCCTGGAGCTAACCCTGTCACTAAAGCCCCTTATCGTCTCGCTTCGTCTGAAATGCGTCAACTCTCTAGTCAACTCCAGGAATTGCTTGATAAAGGCTTCATACGCCCTAGCACATCTCCATGGGGCGCACCTGTCCTTTTTGTTAAAAAGAAGGATGGATCGTTCCAAATGTACATCGATTATAGGGAACTCAATAAGCTGACTATCAAGAATCGCTATCCCTTACCTCGAATCGATGATTTGTTCGATTAATTTCAAGGTGCTACGTGTTTTTCTTAGATCGATTTACGTTCTGGCTATCATTAATTACAAATTCAGGAGGAACACATCCCTAAAACCGCTTTTCGCACTCGCTACGGCCACTATGAATTTGTTGTTATGTAACGCCCCCCACAGTTTTTATGGATTTGATGAATCGCGTGTGTAAACCCTTCCTCGACTGCTTCGTCATCATGTTTATCGATGATATCCATATTTATTCCAAGTCGAAAGCTGAACACGCCCAACATCTTCGTTTGGTTCTCGAACTCTTGCAAGGAAATCGCCTCTACGCCAAGTTCTCCAAGTGTGAATATTGGCTTGAGGAGGTTCAACTTCTCGGTCACGTTGTTAGTAATCAAGGTATTCACGTCGATCCCATGAAGATTGAAGCAGTTAAGAGTTGGATTACGCCGAAAACCCCGTCCAAAGTTCGTTCTTTTCTCGGATTGGCGGGTTATTATCGCCGATCTATCGTTGACTTCTCGAAAATCGCCGTTCCTCTCACCTCTCTTACGCATAAAGACAAAACTTTTGTTTGGGGAACCGAATAAGAGAAAGCCTTTTAAACTCTTAAGCGTATGCTTTGCAACGCTCCTGTAATCGCGCTACCCGACGGAAATGATGATTTTGTAGTCTATTGCGATACCTCCAACCTCAGTCTTGGTTGGTTCCTTATGCAACGAGACAAGGTTATCGCGTACGCCTCTCGACAGCTCAAGGTTCACGAGAAGAATTATACAACCCATGATCTCGAGCTTGGTGCAGTTGTTTTTGCGTTAAAGATATGGCGACACTACCTATATGGTACCAAGTGTACGGTCTTCACCGACCATAAGAGCCTACAACACATCTTAAACCCGAAGGAACTGAATATGCGCCAAAGTAGATGGGTCGAACTTCTCAACGACTACGACTGTGAGATTCGCTACCACCCAGGTAAAGCAAATGCCGTTGCCGATGCCCTTAGCCGACGAAGCTATTTACATAGTGTTCGTGATGTTCAAGTCCAACACGACCTCGAAGCTCTCATTCGCGACGCTCAACACTCCTATTTTACCGAACGCACCTTGAAGGAAGAAAGAATTCTTGGAAATGAAGACCAATTAGTGAATAAACCGAATGGTATTTTTCGCTATCTTGACCGAATTTGGATTCCCAATCGCAATAATCTTCGAGAGATTTTGTGGATGAAGCCTACAAATCATGGTATTCCATTCATCCCGGTGCCGACAAGATGTACAAGGACCTTCGTGCCTGGTATTGGTGGCCAGGAATGAAGAAGGATATCGCTCTCTACGTTTCGAAATGCCTAACCTATTCGAAGGTCAAGGCTGAACATCAACAACCCTCTGGCTTACTCGAACAACCCGAGATCCCTATGTGGAAATGGGAGAGTATAGCTAAGGACTTCATTACGAAACTCCTGCGCACGCCATCAGGTCACGATAGCATTTGGGTTATCGTTGATCGTCTTACTAAATCCGTTCACTTTCTACTGATACGGGAAGACTACAAGGTTGAATGATTAGCATGAATCTATACCGACGAAGTTATTTTTCGACATGGGACACCTCGTGATATCATCTCTGATCGCGATGGTCGATTCACTTAACGTCTTTGGGAAACTTTCCAATCCGCTCTCGGTACTACTCTTAATCTCAGTACCGCTTTCCATCCCCAGACCGACCGTCAGACTGAGTGCACAATTGGCACCATTGAAGACATGCTTCGCTCGTGCGTTATAGATTTTGGTGGTAATTGGGATTTGCATTTACCCTTAGTCGAATTCTTGTACAACAATAGTTATCACTCTAGCATTCAAATGGCACCATTTGAGGTATTATATGGAAGAAAATGTCGATCGCCTATTGTATGGCACGAGATCGGAGATGTGCAAATTACCGGTCCTGAGTTACTACAAGAAACGACTGACAAGATCCTCCAGATATGAGACAATCTCCTGAAAGCTCGGAGTCGTCAAAAGAGTTACGCCGATAAATGCTGCAAGCCCCTTGAATTTGAAGTTGTGATCACGTACACCAAAAGGTTTCACCTTGGAAGGGGGTGGTCCGATTCGGCAAGAGAGAAAAGCTAGCGCCTCGATACGTTGGACCCTTTCAGATTCTGGAAAGAATTGGCAAAGTGGCCTACCGACTCGAATTACCGGAGGAACTCAGCAACGTACATCCAACTTCCCACGTTTCGAACCTCAAAAAGTGTCTAGCCGAAGAGAACTTGCATGTCCCTCTTGAGGATTTGCAAGTGGATGAAACACTACACTTCGTGGAAAAGCTAGTAGAAATCATGGACCGAGAGACCAAGAAACTCCGATGCTCACGAATTCCTATAGTGAAGGTTCGCTGGGAAGGCAAACGCGGTGCCGAGTTCACTTGTGAACTCAAGAGTGATATGAAGGCTAAATATCCACAACTATTCGTTACGCCGGCACCCTAATTTTGGGATGAAATTCCCTAAAGTAGGGGAGGCTGTAACAACCCGACCTTCCGAAGTCAAAGCCAAAGTACAAGTCAAAGTCAAAGTCAATGTAAAAGTTAGGTTGTTATTCAGATCTGTCTTTTCATGCTTAATTATTGCCTGTAATCTCGAGACTCGATAATTAGTCAGCCCTTTTTGCGGTGATCAATATACTAGGTAACGGTACTTTAAATTTTTGATTTATTATTATGTGAAGTAACAATGCGATAAACGCAGAAATCACAACTAAACGCTATTTTACTAATCGCTATCACATCCCAATTGCATCGCTAAATGCAACTATTGGTATTGTTCTGTGTGTTATTATGTGCTTCACTTGTGTGTGTGCTTGTATATATAATTTGGGATGATTATTCGCAAACGCAATCGCAACGCAATCCCATCGCAAACCCGAAACGCAGACTTGATTATTAGGCTTTTTAGAAGTTATGTTATTTGTGTAACTATTGTTTAACAATATCGCATCGCCTACTCGCAACTCGCTTAAATGCAACGCAACGCTCAACGCACGAGACGAAAGTCGGAAAACTAACCCGCACAAGCCAACCGATCGAACGACGATTCGATCGAATGGACATCCGACCGGATGACCATCCGATCGGATGGCCATCCGATCGAACAACCATCTGATCGAACGGCCATCCGACCCATTTAACCCTCCACCGCCTCTCACCCTCTCATACTATAAATACTCACCTGTCACATCAACTGTTCATTGATGTGATAGCCTTATCCGACCAACTCGCTCCCAGCACGCTCTCAAGCACTTTTCTCTCGATTCCATGAGATTCCTTAAGTATTTCACCCCGAATCTTGTACTTCCATCTTCATTACACACATCTCCATTATCTTCTCCACTGAAATCCCTACTTTTCACCATGAAATCACCGGATTTGGACTGCTTTAGGGTGACGTTACCTCGAGTTCTTATGGAGACTGAAGTGTGACATCATCTCATCAAGATTTGCCCGGATCTAAAGGATTTGTACACATTTTCACATTGATTTCAACAAGGTTTCAACAATTATCAACTGGATTCAAACTTTTCTTCAACATCCTTCACTTTTACTTGAAAAACCGATGGAAACTAGACTCGTTCAGGCTCTCTACTCTTTCTGTAATTAAGAACCGGTCAAGAACAGTCAAGTCTGATCGAATGGGGTGATTCCCATCCGATCGACTGAGTTGGACTTAGTGTGGTTTCTGTTGTCGACACGTCATCACGCCGTCTCCGTTAAACTCTAAGTATTTACTTAGAAACTTTGCAAGTTTTCAAACGATCAGATCACCACTCGAGTGGCCATCCGACCGGATAACCGTCCGATCGAATGACCATTCACTAGGTGACTGGTTCCTTATACTATTTCTTGTTCAAAACGAATTAAACTTCAAAATTTCCAATTACTCAATCAAATGGCCATCCATCCGGATGACTTGAATTATACTGCAACGAAAACTTCAAAAGTTTCAAAACACTTTTCAAACACTCACACTCAGTCAAATGGCCAACCGACCGAATGGTCATCATCCGTCTGGACGGTCATCCGACCAACACAACCTTCGACACTTCAACTGTTACACGATGTTTCACGCACCGTTCAACACTTACACTATCGTTCTGTACTCAGGCTAACCTCTAAGCGCTCCCTTCAATCCAAGGCAGTGTTTATTTATTAAACAAATACTATGAGTATACTCGAACCCATTTTCTTTAACGCACTTTGGGTGTTACATACGTTACCTATATCAAATCACGTCAAACATGCAACGCAAACACTTTTAATGCTAACCGCTCTCGCATGTTATAGGTGACTCGATGAATGCTTGTATGCTATGTTTACACAGTGTTTATTTGCCTGACACCTTAGCAACGATAGTACTAAAGTTTGGACTCAGCACCTGTCGTGGACAGGGGTTGTTAAGGGTTTTACTTCACATGGTCACAGTGGTGATAATGTGTTGCGCATTCTACAACTCGCAGTCATGTCAGTTGCATACTTCATTGTCGATAGCTTACTTGCTTCACATTTCTACGTGTTACATGCTGGTTATGCGTAAATCTCTTTCGCTATACTATATGCTATTAAACTTGTGTACTCACCTCTACACTATGTGTATTGACTTTATTTTAACATATGTGACATGTGTCTAGGATGCTATGTTGTTGCTCTTTTATGGAATCAAGTTAGGTGGTCTAGAAACCCACGAATAAAATCTGAGTTGTCGGAACTGTTATTTGTCTTTGAGAACAATATCTGTAATAACTGTTTATGCTTTATATGTTTATGGTATGGGACATGAACGTTAAAATATATTGTCACTAATAGTTGTTATGGATTCTCCTGGACAATCTGTTTCGCTCAGTGTCACGCCCCGATGATTCCGCCATCGGTTGGGGTGTGACACGTACAGGTCTCGACTCGCAACCATGCTGGTCTCAAGTCTCCTGAGGCACAATGTCTGGTTTCGAGTAGTAAACAAATGGTCCTGAGTTAAAACCATGGGATCTTGACTCATAACCTCAGTCAGAGCCTTCTAGAATCTTATCCATTTCAGTATAGGTCAATCACAATTCATTAACATGTTTTGTATTCCGTACACACCCTAATTCAGATCAAATGCAACACATTTCAAATATTTTAGGACCTTCAAACAGTTCATCATGCATAAGACTATATCCTTTAAACAAGCACATCAGCACAGATGTAGACACACATCATGAATAATCATCAAACCAACATTGTTTCATTACCCACCTTACACATTATCATGACGACATCCGACTATTGTTTCTAACACATTTTGATATCACCAAGTCAGCCTAGTATTCATATTTATCATATGCACAGCTCACCCTTCTCATCCTAACCGATATTTTTATCATACAAAACCCTAACATGAACCAAACCTCATTAAACAGCTGTACTGCATATTATCACTATCACTTTCTTACAAAAAACACTTTGCATAGTATTATGAAAAGAAAACAGTGTTAACCATCTAAATCATCAACAAGCAAGCACCTTTATCATGCATCATTATCATACGGAAGTTATTTCATGAATAGCGCACTAACCGGCTACTAGGGTGTGTAGAATGAGGATAAAATGAAGCTTCCAATCGATAACTTCTGCTGCCGTCGGATTTAAGGAGAAAGGAAAGAATTTGGTGTAGTCTTTAGGGTTTTTATTGTGACACCTATACCTGTAATCATTGTACAAACTCTGAATAGTTCAATTATCAATAAAAAAATGTGATTTGATTCCAATATATGTTTATTTATGTTTGACATTTTACATATTATGGTTTTGTTCGATTTTAAACTCTAAATCGTTTTCTGGAAAGTTATACGCAAACTGATGCGTAAACGTAATCAGTTTAATGCGACAAACACTCTGGAACATCAACATATGCTTAACATACCTTAAATAACCTTTACACAACTTAGAAATAAGTTTTGAAGGGTTAGGTATGGCAAAAACAAGTTTATTCGATCGCAGGGACTATTTGTGTCAAACAGTGAAAGTATGCCGATTCGTATGGTAACGAACATTCCGGAACTTGATCATAAGCTAAACATACCCTAAATATCTTTTACATAGCTTATAAATAGGCTTTGAGGGGCTCGGTATGCGAAAATAAACTTATTTGATCAACAGGGACTAAAAGTGTCAAAAAGTGCACAAGTTTGCATTTCCGCGTATATCTTACGTTCTGAACATATCCGGACATCTAAAAATTTTTGTAATCATTAAAATATTCTATTTTAGTGACTGGAATGCAAAAATACCATTCGTCGTGTAATGTGGATCGTTTTCGCATCCGTTCGAGTTTCGTCGTAATTAACCGAATAACGCAAGCGTACGACCAAACGAACCGACACTCGAGATAATTTCAAGCACGTTTCAAGTCCCCTATGCTTTAACATCCTTTTAGAGCCTTGAAAATGGGTTAACGGGGTTTAAACGCGTCGAAAATGGCTTAAACATGCCGCAAGGACCATTCTTGCCAATTTTTGAAAGTTTCTGGCTCAGGTAGGCCGTGGCGTCGCTCCACAACGAAGGGGTGTTGCTGTGGCAGCACACGAGCCCCCTATATTGACAGAAACTCCATTTTTCAGCAACCAGCTTGAATTTGGGGGTCTTTTATGCAATTTTTCAATACTATGGACTTGTTTTAGAGCATCCCATTGTATTAGAAACCATGTTCCACAAGTGTAGGGTCAAGATTGAACCTCCTAAGACATGTAATGATCTCCTTGATCCAAACTTACTATAAATAGAAGTGGGTTTCTCATTCATTCCTCACATTTGATTCAAAATCTGCTCTAAGTTGAAGTTTAAGACTTCATACCTGAGTGTTTTGGATCAATTCTTCCTTGCTTGGACCATTTGTAAGCTTCTTTCATGCTTGTTTATGCTTTTCAAGCGTGAAAGTCAAACAGTGTTTGACTTTCAGCTTTAACCATGATTTGGTCAACACAAAGTTCGTTCGAACTTTGCAACGTGAGCGTAATCACGATGGTTATAGTCCCTTGTGACTATACCTACTGATTACCACGTTGATTAGTCGAAGTGACGAGTCAAAGTTTCGGTCAAAATGTTGTTTAAGTGCATTTTGCGATGGAACTATTTTAGGGTATCAAAACACTTTGTTTTGATATCAAACTTGTTTTCTAACTTAGTTAAACATGTTTTAACATGTTTAACTCGTCACTTTTAGTCTAGTGCTTGTTTAGGGTCGTAAGTCAAGCGGTCTTGACAACCGCTTAGACTTTCGAACCCGACCCGTTTGGTCGATCATTAGGATCCAACCAAGCATGTATTGTGACCATAGTTGTATAGGGAATAACCTTCTGAGGTTATACCTTATGGTTACTTAGTTTAATTAGTTGTATCATAGGTAGTTTATATGCCTTAAAAAAATGACCAATATGCCCTTTTCATGCATAATTTATAATTAAGCATATGTAACCTAACTTTTTTCACTTAAACTAATTATGCAACATATTTAAACATGTTAGGGCATATAATACTTGTCATAGGATTAGTTAGGCGCGCGCATTCACGCGAACGACGCGTTAACGTAGCGTAAGCTACCTTAATGGGTCGTAACGGGTCGTAAGCACTTAGGTTAGGTTCCGATTAAGTACGTAGGCTTTGTTAAACCATATCATTGAGTTCCAATACAAATTTGGTTTATGAAACCTCATTCTGATCTTCCGATTTAGGTACGGTTTATTAACATAGTTACCTATATTAGGTGCCGATTGATTCATTGATCCTTCTAGCGTTATTTGATTGTTATCTCAAGACTACTAAGCAATATCATGTGAGTACATAGTCCCCTCTTTTACCGCTTTCAAATATTTTGGGGTGATACACATGTGCCTACTTGATACTTTCATGCTTTTCGTTCTTTCATGACATATACTTGCTATGTTTATTAGTACACATATAGTACATGATTTCATTTATGCTTTGCTATGCATGTTTACTTAGCATGCTAGCACATTGATTTCATAAACACTTTTGTTACATATGTTTACTTAGAATATGGACGCATTGTTTTACATTACATTTCTGCTATGTATGTTTACTGAGCATGCTAGCACATTGATTTACATTACATTTCTGCTATGTATGTTTACTGAGCATGCTAGCACATTGATTTACATTACATTTCTGCTTCGTATGTTTACTTAGCATACTTAGTACATTGTTCTCACATAACATGCTTACATTTGGTATGACATTTGGTTTGTTTAACGAAACTAAAATACGTTCACTAACATTGATCACGCCGCTCGGTAGTATGTAGTGGTACCATAGGAATTGACAACTCCCATTCCTGGAATCCTAGGTTTGTTTGGACGTAAGGAATGACAGAATCCGAAAACATTTTCGATAAACCTTTGATTCGTTTAAAGGTTTATCCTACACTCTCAAGGCTTGAATGTATGCGTTTAACACTACCACATAAATGTTTGTATCAGTAAAGCATGGATTTTGCAAAACATAACTTTTGACTTAAACTATGATTTATATCAAAAACATTGTTTTGAACATTTTATTAGGGGGTTGAGTAATACTTTTATTCACCATACATTACATTTGATTACATATTATCATTATACATATGGTTTGAGTAGATACTTTTACTTGCCATACATAACATTCGATTATACAATACATGATTTACATTTGACATTAGACATTGTTTACACATAAACATTTTGACATTTGTTTAAACAAGACATTTTAGTGGTTATTGATAAGTGATTTACGTAACGATACGTGTGTAATATGATAAAAGCATGGTGGACACGCCGCTGGTACTTCCAATATATAAGTGCTTTCATGATATTACATATCGTAGCGTTATCTAAATCATTTCAACAAAGATATGATACATTTTATACAAACGACACATTTCCACAAGACATTGATTTATAAACAACATAATTTATACAAATTCAATTTACTTGGTTATTCATTTAAGCACACGTCTTTTCTTTAATATCATTTGAATTTCCTATCGATTTTCGTATGATTTATAAAAGAAAACTTTTTACGAGATTCATGACTAACTTTTCTGTTAAACATTTCTTTTAACTTACTAGTCATGAATCCTGTTTCAACAAAACCTACGTATCTCACAGGCATTTTTATGCTGACGTACCTATTTTCACATGTGTTTTCAGGAGCTGATGCATATGGTTGATCGTGATACACTTAGGCGGACTCGGGCCTTAGTGACAATAAAAGATACAAGACTAGTTTAATTGATGTTATGTTTTTCCTTGTTTTAAGACAATGTAATCAATGTTAATAAATAAGACGAAACTTTAAATACCTTGGGTGTGAAACAATAATTCTGTTGCTCCACTCCCCGATGTTTCCGCCGCGGTTTGTTGTTTTACGCGGTCGGGTGTGACATAAGAGTTGGTATCAGAGCCAATGGTTATAGGGAATTAGGTTATTAGTAATGCTTTGACCTAGACTATAACTTTCTAGGACCCCAACACAAGTTATCTTGTGTTTAGATCTTAAAACATACACGTCACCTATCTTTAGGTGATTACCAAAATAAGAACACAAATTTCCAAAACGATTTTAAAAATCAAACATCAATTTTTAGATGATTTGTTATAAGGTTTTGAACCCTCCAAGTTTTCAAAATCTCATCAAAGTTTGGGTCTAAATAATGTGAACACGTGCAATCTGGTTGGGTGGATGCTTGTACCTCGAGTTTTCTGTCTAGGCTAGAGTGTTCGTACAAATCCACATAATCAGACCAGTCACTCTTACCTGGGAACTCTTGGGGTGAGTGTCCACTTATAGGCTAAAGCATGTCTTCGCGATACGTTATTTTGACCCATTTAGTTTGATTAGTCATTGTGTGTCGTTTGTTTGCTTGTTGGTAACAAACGAATGACCACCATCCTTGCTTTTGTCGATATTTGTTACATTCTATTCTTATCCAATGTCATCTAACACGTTTTCTCTCATGTTTCCTCTTTTAGAATGCCTTCTCGACGGGATGCTCAGCCACCTAACGCCGAACTGGCGGTTATCATTGCGCAGCAAATGGCTGCTGCACTTCAAAATCTCATCGCTCAAATCAAGCAAGCCAACAATAACAATAATAATGCTCCGTGCAACTTTAAAAGTTTTAACTCGACTAAACCGCTCAAGTTTAGTGGTTCTGAAGGAGCAACTGGCCTCCTACAGTGGTTTGAGAGCATCGAGAGTACTTTTCACCATGTTCAGTGTCTTGATAATCGTAAAGTCGAGTTTGCTTCTAGCGTGTTTCAAAAGAGGGCTCTTACTTGGTGGAATGGGTTAATGAGAGATCGCGGTGCTGAGATTGCTTCGGGTCAAACCTGGGAAGAGCATAGGGCTCTTATGATGAGGGAATTCTGTCCTCGTCATGAACAAAGGGCATTAGAAAGGGAATTTGATGATCTAAAACAGGACAGTGGTGAACACCGTGCGTATACCGACAGATATGAGGAACCGAGTTTACTTTGTCCCACAATGGTTACCCCACTTGATAAAGCTATCGATAGGTATGTCGATGGGTTACCCGACCCTGTGCAAGATATCATCACTGGTAGCAACCCTTCCACAGTTCGCCAAGCCATCGAGTTGGCTGCGACTTTGACCGAGTCGCAAATCAGGAAGGTAAACTCCATAGGAAAGGTGACAAGAATCAGAAACAGTCGTCCGACAAGAGTGAGGGTAAAAAAGGTAAGAAATCTAAGTCTTCAAGGAGATCGAGGAAGCGTAAGGCTTCTAAGAACTTTGCTGTTACAACGCAGGCAAACCAACCTGCTCCAAATCAGCCCGTTCAACCACCTGCCAAGAAACACTATATTGGCAATGCACCTCTGTGCAACAGGTGTAACAACCACCATCAACCACATGTTCAGTGTCGCTATTTTGCCAACTGTGGAAGATCTGGTCATCTTGCCGCCACATGTGTCTTCCTCCTAACTAGAACCAAGCAGCCCAAAACCCTGCTCAGCAACCTGCTCAACCGCCTGCTTAACAACCAGCACAGGCTGCACGACCTCACTATCCTCCTGGTTCATGCTACAATTATGGGGATCTGACCCAATATTGAAATCAGTGTCCAAGATTGGTTAATGCGAATCAGGCGCAGCCTCGTGGTCGAGCCTTTAATATGAATGCTAATGAAGCGCGCGCAGATAATGAGGTGGTGAATGGTACGTTCTTTGTTAACAATCAGCCTGCGTCTGTTCTTTTTTATTCGGGTGTCGATAAGAGTTTTGTTTCATTATCTATTGAACCTTTGCTTCGCATGACTAGAACAAGACTAGGAAAGCCTTTGACAGTAGAGGTAGCTAGTGGTGAACCCGTTGTACTCGATTCTGTTCTTCGAAACTGCCAGTTGAATCTTAATAACCATCTTTTTCCTATCGACCTCACACCAATGAAACTTGGAAGCTTCGATGTAATAGTAGGAATGGATTGGTTAGCCAAGTACCATGTTGAGGTAGTTTGTTTTGAGAAGATTGTCCGTATTCCGCTTTTGACTGGTGAGATCTTAGAGGTTCATGGTGAGAAACCTGCTAGTGGTCTTAAACTCATGTCATGTACTCAAGCTCAAAAGTATCTGCGAAAGAACTATGTGGCCTTCTTGGCACATGTCGTAAAGGAGAAAGGCAAAGGTAAGTCTATTCAAGATATCCCTGTTGTTCGGGATTTCCCTGAAGTATTCCCTGAAGAATTACCTGGTTTACCCCCAGCACGCCAAGTTGAGTTTCGTACTGATCTTGTACCTGGTGCTAATCCTATTGCTAGATCACCCTATCGTCTTGCACCGTCTGAGATGCAAGAGTTATCTAAACAACTTCAGGAGCTTTCTGATAAAGGTTTTATTCGTCCGAGCTTTTCACCATGGAGTGCTCCCGTTCTTTTTGTTAAGAAGAAAGATGGCTCTTTCAGGATGTGTATCGATTATCGTGAGCTCAACAAGCTTACCATCAAGAATCGATATCCTCTACCTCGCATTGATGATCTCTTTGATCAGTTACAGGGTGCTACTTGTTTTTTGAAGATTGATCTACGTTCTGGGTATCATCAGCTTCGTGTACTCGAGGAAGATATTCCCAAGACAGCTTTTCGCACAAGATATGGGCATTATGAGTTCACTGTTATGCCCTTCGGTTTAACTAATGCTCCTGCCATTTTCATGGACTTGATGAATAGGGTTTGTAAGCCTATTTAGACAAGTTCATCATTGTTTTCATTGAAACATCTTGATTTATTCCAAGACACGAGCCGATCATGAACAACATCTCCATCTTAATTTGGAACTCCTAAAGAAAGAACAACTTTTCGCCAAATTCTCCAAGTGTGAATTTTGGCTTAAGGAAGTCCAATTTTTGGGACATATTGTCAACAAACAAGGTATTCATGTAGATCCCGCCAAGATCAGTGCAATTAAGGATTGGGATACACCTACCACTCCTACTGAAATTCGTTCATTTCTTGGTCTTGCGGGTTACTACCGCCGTTTTATTGAAAACTTCTCCAAGATTGCGGTTCCTCTCACAGCTTTAACTTAGAAGAATAAACCTTTTGAGTGGGATCCAAACAAGAAGAAGCTTTTCAGACCTTGAAACAGAAACTGTGTGATGCACCTATCTTATCTTTACCTGAGGGCAACGACGACTTTGTCGTATATTGTGATGCATCTAATTTAGGTCTTGGCTATGTTCTCATGCAAAGGAATAAAGTCATAGCTTATGCATCGAGACAGTTGAAGATACAGGAGAAGAACTACACGACTCATGATCTTGAGTTAGGTGCAGTAGTCTTCGCTCTTAAAATCTAGAGACACTATTTGTATGGTACAAAATGTGTGGTTTTCACTGACCACAAGAGTCTTCAGCATATTTTCAATCAGAAAGAACTCAACATGAGGCAACGACGTTGGGTTGAACTTTTAAACGACTACGATTGCGAAATTCGCTACCATCCTGGTAAGGCAAATGTTGTGGCTGATGCATTGAGTCGTAAAGAGCGTGTCAAGCTTCATTGTGTTCGAGTTCGGTATGATATTCAAACCCGCATTTATCAGGCTCAACATACTTGTGTTATACAAGACTTGATGGGTAAGGAATTACCATATCATATTATGTCACACCCCGACTCGCAGCGGAAGGCAATCGCGGGGTGCGGCAGACACATGGCACTCCTCATAATTTAAAAACATTACATTACATAAAACAGGAGCATCGGTTACAACGTCTTCGAACTATCACATTACAAACCATATATTAAAAGCGGTACTACAAGCCATTATAGCTTTTATTATGCTACGTCCGCCTACTAGATCCTTCCATACGCACATGTTCACTCCTGTTTCATTTTACCTGAAATGCATGTTAGTTTTTAAAAAGGTCAGCTAAACGATGCTGGTGAGTTCCACTGGTTTGGTTGTTTTGTTTCAAAATGTATCAACATGTTTAATTGCACATATCACGGTTCATAGATGGAATTACACGAGTGTCACAAGTGAAACCTAGACTGTTTTAATCGTACTGTGTCACACAGACACTTAATCGCACCACCTGCAACACATGTAGTTTAATGCCCTCGGGTAGTTATGTCTAACAACATAACCTAGTTAGGACGCGTGCAGTTGCCTGGCTGCCGGCCGCACCTGTCCGGCGGGCAACTGGTTTTGTCAGACCAATAGTACTATCCACTGCCCACGGCTTACGTTAACCACTTGTATCGGGGCTAATATCGTGTGTTAGATAATTCACATCATAGCAAGTTGGTGTAATTAACATAGTTTGTAACATGCAAATCACCCCAGAAAACAGTAAAACAGATTAAAAGTGGGGGAGTGAAACTCACAGTGCAAATAGTACTCTCGGCTAAAGAGTGTTTAATCAACGAAATCAGCTTTAATAGCACACATGCAGGTAAGGACTCAAATCAGTATCTAAGTTGGTAATGGTTATAACTTGGGTTTGGTCAGGAGTTTTCACCCCGGATTGAGTCTATAGGACACGGGTATGGTGATGGAGATCAGGGTAGTATTAGTTTTCAGTTTGGCTTCTGAGCACCGGTTTGCGTGCCAGCCAATGTCAGTAGTTTAACGTGTTTGGATAATGGTACGGGAATACCAATAGTGCCAACACGTTGTTATTTAAGAATTATTAACTTCTCAATAAGGGAGTTTGGGTGTTTGGGGAGTCCAGGTTGCCTAATTTTGAGTTTCCGTTTCCACCGTCGGGGATTTTCCCGAACTGGTATTGGACACACCCCAAGTGTCCACTCCGCCTTGGAATCTCCCAGAATATTCCCCGTGTTCCAATTATAGTATTTGTCGGGTTGGGTCAGTTCCCAGTTCCGGCTGGTTCGTTACACGGTAAACTGTTGAAATTGATTTAAAATAACCCATTTTTAATCTCAAAAATTCCCATTTTATCTATAATTTGAATAAAATTCTGAAAATTTTTATATAAATCGGTAAAAATATGTAGAATATAGCAAAAAATTTTGGGAATTTATTTTGGCATTTTACTTGTCTAAATAAATTATTTATAAAACCATATTTAAATACATAATTAACATTAATTACCATCATTGATCCAAAAATTCCCAAAAATTTCCTGGACATCCCTTATGTTTCCAGAAAGATCTCCAAAAATTTTAAGATTTTTATGATTTTGTTTTTGTGCGTTTCCAGCTACTGAAAATTCGCAAAAACGCGGATTTTTAACCCAAACAAAACTCAACCAATGGACTCTGAATTTTCCCAGAACATTCCTGATATGTTCCTTAGTGTCTCTGTAAAATTTGGTGATTTATTGAATCCGTTTAGTATTTTTTTCTTGAATTCTTTTTTTAAAACAGTCAAAATTTTACCAAAAATTGTAGAAAAATTCCAAAAATTCTAAAATTTTACGTGGACCTTCCTGACACTACCCTTAATCACCACACCAGATTTTAGCTCAATCCAACTATCACAGACCAAGTTATAGCCAAAACAAAATTCTGTCTATCCTAGATTCGGATCTTATACCTAGCGCAAGCTTTGATTCCAAGCGTTCCTTGTGAGTCCAGAAGTATGTGTGGGCTATATTCAGTACCTATACATCAAGTACAATCCAAATATGCTAGAACTTAGATCAATCAAGCTTTATTTCAATGTTTTTCGGTTAATCGACTAGTTAAGCGATTTCAGTCGAATAGGTGTTGATTAGGGTATCAAACCCCAACGATTTGTAACCATGGCTGCCATATAACACTAGGGAATCCATATGGTATTCATAGTCAGCCCATAAACATGTTTAAACTTCAAAAAATCATGGATTAAAAAGGGTTTTCATAGCCTAAACCATGTTTAATCAAGAAACCAAGCTTAAAACAATAAAAATTAAGGTTGATACCTTTAATTTGAGGCTTGTTCTTGTTAGATCAGCTGGGTTTTTGGAGAAAGAAGCAGAATTTTGGGAGGATTTTGTGTGAAAATTACAAGAAAAAAAATGAAATATATATATATATATATATATATATATATATATATATATATCGGGGGGTGGTGGCGGTTTGGGTGGGCCCCCCTAGGGCCACCTCGTGATTCGTATAATGCGCTAAAAGATGATGTTTATCTTCCATTGAGTGTTTAGGCTCGTTTACGGGTCCCGGACGCGTTCTCGATTTGCGTGACGGACTCTGTTTCCCGCGTAATTAGTGTCAAAAGACACGGTTTTAAAAATCATGCATAACCGTCTTGAAATCCGAACCCAGTTACGTTTTAATCAAAAAAGACTCGTATTAGAGTGGTTTAAGTGTTTTTAAGCTTGATCGATCGTTCCTTGCACGTTTGATTGCCTTATGTTATGCCTGAAACGAAGGCGTTTCCCTAACGGGGAAGCTGCTTCGTTTTGCGTGCCCGATCTCTGATTGGCTTCAAACCTTATGTCACAGTCTATGGCACAAAACTAAGTTGTTCCTGGAGCTCGAAATCTTAAATGATGCTACCGATAACCTAATAATCAATGTCAAAGGTTTAAAGCGCTGTTAAACGGAACACTCCCGTTTAACATGTGTTTCAAGGATAAGGACACCAACTTCGCACTATTGGCCCTTATTAGTGTCATGTTAGTCATAACGTGTTCTCGGATTCCTCCGAGACATAACAGATATCATTTAATCAAGCGTAGTCACACATGTTTTTAGGGTTTTCGCGCAATTAAAGTGTTAAGTGTGCTGTACAGTTTTAGACCGTTTAGGGTGTACCTGGTTTCGTCATGGGTGTCACAGTTTCCCCTGGTTTAGAAATTTCGTCCCCGAAATTCAATTAGTCTAGTTAGGGAAGAGATGTGGGTATTTTCTACGGAACTCATCCTTCCGTTCCCAGGTATACTCAGGTCCTTGCTTCGAGTTCCACCGGACTTTCACCAGGGAGATTTTGTTATAACGTAGTTGTTTGGTCTTCCCGTCTACTATTTCTACCGGTTCCTCCACAAAGTGGAGTTTGTCATCAATGTGCACATCTTCTAACGGTGTAATAGCTGCTTCATCCGTGAGACATTTCTTTAAGTTGGATACGTGGAAGACATCGTGAATTGTGCTCAGTTCATCTGGTAATTTCAGCGGTACGCTACAGATCCAACCTTAGCAATAATTTCATATGGCCCAATGTATCTCGGAGCCAACTTTCCTGTCTTGCCAAACCTGATCACTCCTTTCCACGGTGACACTTTTAACAGTACTTTGTCACCTACTTCAAACGACAACGGTTTCCTGCGAACATCGGCGTAACTTTTCTGCCGATCTCGGGACGCTTTCAGTCTACTATGGATCTTATGCACCTTGTCTGTCATCTCTTGAATTAGTTCAGACCGCGTGAGTTGAGTATCGCCCACTTCAGCCCAACAAAGTGGCGATCTGCACTTCCGGCCATATAGTGCTTCGTACGGTGCAGCTTGTATGCTACTATGATAGATGTTGTTGTAAGAGAATTCAATGAGGGGATGGTGCTTATCCCAACTTCCTCCAAAGTCTAGGGTGCAAGCACCAAGCAGATCCTCTAATGTCTAGATAGTTCGTTCTGATTGGCCGTCGGTTTGGGGATGGTAAGCCGTACTCAGGTCTATTCTAGACCCCAAGGCTTCTTGTAACTGTTGCCAATAGTGTGAAGTGAAATGACTATCATGGTCTGAAATGATTGCAACCGGTACCCCGTGTCTAGCCACAATTTCATTCGTGTAGATCTCGGCCAATTTCTCGGTGTCGTAGGTAGTACGAATCGGAATAAAGTGCGCCAATTTGGTTAGTCTATCTACTACCACCCAAATCGCATCATGACCTCAGGGTGTTTTTGGAAGTTGGGTCACGAAATCCATCGTGATTTGCTCCCATTTCCATTGAGGTATTTCGGGTTGCTGTAACATTCCCGAGGGTTTCTGGTATTCTGCCTTTACCCGGGCACAAGTCAAGCATTTGCTCACGTACTCTGCTACGTCCTTTTTCGTACATGGCCACCAATAACATTCTTTAAGGTCGTGGTACATTTTATCTGTACCCGAGTGAATTGAATACTTTGATTTGTGGGCCTCGTCCATGATTAATTGTCTCAGCTCTGGATCCGCAGGGATCCACACTCGATCTTTAAAGTACCACACTTCATCTGTTTTCTTCACAAAATTGATCTCATTTCCATACAAGCCTTCACCTGGTAACCGGCTTTCTTCCAAGGCATGCTTTTGTGCATTCCGAATTCGTTCGGTAAGGCTTGTTTGTACAATCATTCCCAAAGCTCGTACGCGGAGTGTTAGGAAACTTTATTTGTAAGTATTGAAGAAAAACACAATCAACTGGATCTATGAAGAGATCACAGTCCTGAAGATCACGAACTAGAAAAAGAAGATCAGATGGGACAACCGGAATACATAGCATCTACTTCAAAGAATCACAAGTTGATCAAGAGCTGAATTGGATTATCAGAAGAGGTCATTTCTGATGGATCTGATGATATTTCTGATGAAATATCATCAGTATCTGACGATTCTGATCATCAAGGATTTTCTGATGATTTGTTCATAAGAATTTCTAATGAAGTGGTTTATCAGAATTTCTGATGAAATAACCCACTTGTCTGAAATTGGCTCTGTCCTGCCACACTTACCGAAGCAAGTTGACATTTAATGATATCATGATGAAAAAGGCAACTTGAACGTTGGAATCAATGAATATGTCAATTGGCCACTTTTTGCAGGAATTATTGTATGAATAAACTATTGTTTATTCATACACCAAGCCGTCTATAAATAGAAGGCTAAACCAGGAGAAGCAAAGTGAGTTTGAAGCTTAGCATTCACACATACATCTAAACTCCATTGCTCTCCCCCCCACAGAATTCAAGATTCATTTGTATTAGATAATAATCTTACAATCACCTTGTAAACCATTTTGTTTCAAAGTGATATAAACTTGATAATTCTGTAGGTCTTGTTTCTTGAAAGTCTGATTTCCATTTCCGCACATCTTTTTCACATCTACTGAAATCACTTGCCATATTACGTGAAAAGAAGTTGTTTTGAGCCTGAACTGGGTCTAACACGGAGAGGTTTAATTCGATCCTTTCTACTAAGAGCGTCTGCTACTACGTTCGCTTTTCCCGGGTGGTACTTGATCTCACAGTCGTAATCATTCAATAATTCCACCCATCTGCACTGTCTCATATTCAGTTCCTTTTAGTTGAAGATATGTTGGAGGCTCTTGTGATCTGTATAAATTGTACATTTTGTACCGTACAAGTAATGCCTCCAGATCTTAAGTGCAAAAATCACTGCGCCCAGCTCTAAATCATGCGTTGTATGGTTCTTTTCATGTACTTTCAATTGTCTGGAAGCATATGCAATAACCTTGTTTCTCTGCATCAATACACATCCTAGACCACGCCGAGATGCGTTGCAATACACTACAAAGTCATCATTGCCCTCTCGCAAAGTCAAAATTGGCACTTCACATAACTTTTGTTTTAACAGCTGAAAAGTTGTTTCTTGTTCTTCGCCCCATTCGTACTTTCGATCTTTCTGTGTCAAGGCAGTTAAGGATTGAGCAATGCAGGAAAAGTTTTCAATAAAGCGACGGTAATATCCAGTAAATCCCAAGAATTGGCGTATCTCTTTCGTAGACTTAGGCGCTTGCCAATTCTTAATAGCTTCGATCTTACTAGGGTCAACATGAATCCCTTGTTGATCTACCACATGTCCTAAAAATTGCACCGCTTGTAACCAGAAGTCACACTTTGAAAGCTTGGCGTACAACTTCTCTTTCCTCAATATCTCTAGTATGGCTCGTAGATGGTGCTCGTGTTCCTTTTTACTCTTGGAATAGATCAAAATATCGTCAATAAAGACTATGACGAATTTATCTAGATATGGTTTACAAACTCGGTTCATGAGGTCCATAAATACCGCGGGTGCGTTGGTTAACCCAAAGGGCATAACCGGGAACTCATAGTGACCGTACCGAGTTCGAAAGGCTGTTTTAGGGATATCTTCCTCTTGAACTTTCACTTGATGATAATCGGATCTAAGATCGATTTTGGAAAAGTAACAGGCTCCTTGCAACTGATCAAATAAATCATCGATTCGCGGAAGAGGATATCGATTCTTTATGGTAACCTTGTTCAGCTCCCGGTAGTCAATACTCATCCGAAAGCTTCCATCCTTTTTCTTCACAAATAACACTGGTGCTCCCCAAAGTGAATAACTGGGACGGATAAAACCTCGGTCTAGCAGTTCTTGTAACTGAGATGATAGTTCTTGCATCTCTGAAGGTGCTAAATGGTAAGGGCTTTTGCAATTGGAGCTGCTCCTGGTATTAAGTCGATACGGAACTCGACTTGCCGATTAGGTGGCAATCCGGGCAATTCATCGGGAAACACGTCTGGGTAATCACACACTATTGGGATATCCTTAATACGTTGTTCTTCTGGTTCGGTCGTCATTACACTTGCTAAGAACACATCACATCCTTGACGTATACATTTCAATACTTTAAGGTGGGATATAAGGTTTAATATGGTACCAGACTTCTCTCCCTGTACCATAATAACTTCATCATTAGGAAAAGGGATCCTAACCATCTTTTGCTCACATATAATCTTCGCCTTGTACTTGGACAAGCAGTCCATTCCCACTACTATATCGAAACTTCCGAGCTCTACCGATAGTAGGTCAATAAGGAATTGGTGGTCGTTAAGAATTAAAGGACAATCACGAATGATTTGGTGACTAGTTATAGGTTTACCGTTAGCAAGTTCTATGGAATAGGGACTTGTTAATTCAATAGCCGACATATTTAATAGGGGTAAGAAGTTAATGGAAATGTAGCTCCTATCTGCTCCCGTATCAAACAATACGAAAGCATACTGATCGGAAATGAGAAAGGTACCTGTCACCACATTTGGATCTCGCCGTGCATCACCAGACCCAAGTATAAAGGCATGACCTCGAGCTGCATTTGAGGTAGAAGCTTGGCCCTGCGTATCCCTTCCTGCTGGCTGTTGAGCAAACTTTGGACAGCTTCTTCGGAAGTGCTCCGTACTGCCACATCCGTAGCAAGTACGGGGGTAGGTAATCTCTTGCGTTGGTGGTTGGGGTCGTTGCTGAAGAGGCTGAGGCCTTGGGGTTTGGAAACGGTTGGGTTCCAATGGTGTCTTACAGTTTCGGGTATAATGTCCACTTTTATGGAACCTCGAGCAGATCCCTGCTCGACATGCACCATAGTGGTGCAAAGTGCACTTGTTGCATTTTGGGGCTGTTCCTTTATAGCCACCAGAGTTTCCCGTTGGTGTAGTCATGGCGTAGCCTTAACTAGTGGCTATCCCCCTCTTCGGTGTGGCCGCCCCCGCTCGGCTACTTTCCGGGGCCTCTCGCTTATTTCCTGCCGGCTCTCCCGGCATTGTCAAAATCTTGCGTCTAACCATGTCGTACATAACCGTGCCTGACCTAGCTACCACTCCGTGCATGGTCAGGTGCTCCACCGAATTAATGATACTCCTTACTTCCGGGGCCAGTCCCCAGATATACCTCTCGATCCACTCGGACTCCGGTCGAACCATATCTGGCAAGATGCGTGCCAGTTCATTGAAGCGATTTGTGTAACCTGCATGATCCGCACCTTGCATCTGCAGGTTCCAAAACTCATGCTCGAGTTTCTGAATTTCGTGGATTGGGCATAACCTTTCTCTCATTAGTATCTTAAGATCATCCCAAGTCATAGCATTAATCGCATCCAGCCCGCGAGATTGCACAATAGCATTCCACCAGTTCAAAGCGTGGTCAGTAAAAGTGCAAGCTGTATACTTTACCGCACGGTCATCCGGACAATTACTTATGTTAAGGACCGATTCCGACTTCTCGATCCATTTCACAAACCCGTTCGGTCCTTCAGTTCCATTAAACTCCATTGGTTTGCACTCCATAAAGTGTTTATACGTGCAAACTGGCCTAACATTGTTTTGATTATTGTTCGGATCTCCCGGCCCTGGTCGCGGGTTCGGTTGCGGGTTCGCATTGATGCCGGCGTTAACCTGCGCCACGATAGTGGGGATAACGGCTTGAAGTTGTTGTGCTATCAGTTGGGCAATTTCTTCCTCTGTCATTTGAGGTACACGTTTCGGGGCCATTCTATTATAAACAATAGATATGTATGTATCAATGTCACATAGTTAATCATTACTTATCACATTTTCAGTTATCACATACCACACAATTCCATCGCACATCACATAATTTCATAGCACACATAAGTTCCCAACACGTACATCCAAAATCATCATCACATGTATAATAACATCTATCAAATTTTGCACACAGACTTAACCCATAAGGGCTAGTGCCTAAATGCGTTATCAAAACTGGTCACCAAAGTGACGTACGTGCATCGTACCATGACAGCACAAACTACGAAAATACGGAAGTACTACGACTGTATCACTACCTCGACATGGACATAACCCAGAATCAACAATCCACAGATGTACACATAAGCACATATTGCACACAACCTTGATTTTTAGTTTTAAAAACTTTCCCACAACTGTTAAGTTAGCGTTTACATTCCCGTTCTCTCCTCTCTCTCCGTGACATTTCCGGAATGCCCAAGTACCAACAGATAAATTATTGTGTTCCGGACCACAATAATTTAATTGCCTAAGAAGGCCATCCCGGTACTAGCCACGCCACTCGGTCTCTAGAGGTTCTCAGGGTGAGGAGTTAACTCAGGATTATAGTCTAGGTTCTCTTAGGGATACTTAAATCGCTATAACCGATGGCTCTAAGACCATCTTCTGTCACACCCTGACTCGCAGCGGAAGACAATCGCGGGGTGCGGCAGACACATGGCACTCCTCATAATTTAAAAACATTACATTACATAAAACAGGAGCATCAGTTACAATGTCTTCGAACTATCACATTACAAACCATATATTAAAAGCGGTACTACAAGCCATTATAGCTTTTATTATGCTACGTCCGCCTACTAGATCCTTCCATACGCACATGTTCACTCCTGTTTCATTTTACCTGAAATGCATGTTAGTTTTTAAAAAGGTCAGCTAAACGATGCTGGTGAGTTCCACTGGTTTGGTTGTTTTGTTTCAAAAAGTATCAACATGTTTAATTGCACATATCACGGTTCATAGATGGAATTACACGAGTGTCACAAGTGAAACCTAGACTGTTTTAATCATATTGTGTCACATAGACACTTAATCGCACCACCTGCATCACATGTAGTTTAATGCCCTCGGGTAGTTATGTCTATCAACATAACCTAGTTAGGACGCGTGCAGTTGCCTGGCTGCCGGCCGCACCTGTCCGGCGGGCAACTGGGTTTGTTAGACCAATAGTACTATCCACTGCCCACGACTTACATTAATCACTTGTATCGGGGCTAATATCGTGTGTTAGATAATTCACATCATAGCAAGTTGGTGTAATTAACACAGTTTGTAACATGCAAATCACCCCAGAAAACAGTAAAACAGATTAAAAGTGGGGGAGTGAAACTCACAGTGCAAATAGTACTCTCGGCTAAAGAGTGTTTAATCAACGAAATCAGCTTTTATAGCACACATGCAAGTAAGGACTCAAATCAGTATCTAAGTCGGTAATGGTTATAACTTGGATTTGGTCATGAGTTTTCACCCCGGATTGAGTCTATAGGACACAGGTATGGTGATGGAGGTCAGGGTAGTATTAGTTTTCAGTTTGGCTTCCGGGCACCGGTTTGCGTGCCAGCCAATGTCAGTAGTTTAACGTGTTCGGATAATGGTACGGGAATACCAATAGTGCCAACACGTTGTTATTTAAGAATTATTAACTTCTCATTAAGGGAGTTTGGGTGTTTGGGGAGTCCAGGTTGCCTAATTTTGAGTTTCCGTTTCCTCCGTCGGGGATTTTCCCGAACTGGTATTGGACACACCCCAAGTGTCCACTCCGCCCTGGAATCTCCTAGAGTATTTCTCGTGTTCCAATTATAGTATTTGTTGGGTTGGGTCAGTTCCCAGTTCCGGCAGGTTCGTTACACGGTAAACTGCCGAAATTGATTCAAAATAACCCATTTTTAATCTCAAAAATTTTCATTTTTCTATAATTTGAATAAAAATCTGAAAATTTTTATATAACTCAGTAAAAATCTATAGAATATGGGAAAAATTTCTGGGAATTTATTTTGGCATTTTACTTGTCTAAATAAACTATTTATAAAACCATATTTAACCACATAATTAACATTAAGTACCATAATTGATCCAAAAATTCCCAAAACTTTCCTGGACATCCCTTATGATTCCAGAAACATCTCCAAAAATTTTAAATTTTTCCAATTTGGTTTCGGTGCGTTTCTGGCTACCGAAATTCGCAAAAACGCGGATTTTTAACCCAAATCAAAACTCAACCAATGGACTCCGAATTTTCCCAGAACATTTCTCAAATGTTTCTTAGTGTCTCTGTAAAATTTGGTGATTTATTGAATCCGTTTATTATTTTTTTCCTGAATTCTTTTTTTAAAAGAGTCAAAATTTTACCAAATATTGTAGAAAATTCCACAAATTCTAAAATTTTACTTGAACCTTCCTGACACTACCCTTCATCACCACACCAAATTTCAGCTCAATCCAAGTAACACGGACCAAGTTATAGCCAAAACAAAATTCTATCTATCCTAGATTCGGATGTTATACCTAGCGCAAGCATCGATTCAAACGTTCCTTGTGAGTCTAGAAGTATGTGTGGGCTATATTCAGTACCTGTACATCAAGTACAATCCAAATATGCTAGAACTTAGATCAATCAAGCTTTATTTCATTCTTTTTCAGTTAATCGACTAGTTAAGCGATTTCTGTCGAATAGGTGTTGATTAGGGTATCAAACCCCAAAGATTTGTAACCATGGCTACCATATAACACCAGGGAATCCATATGGTGTTCATATTCAGCCCATAAACATGTTTAAACTTCCAAAAATCATGGATTAAAAAGGGTTTTCATGGCCTAAACCATGTTTAATCAAGAAACCAAGCTTAAAACCATAAAAATTAAGGTTGATACCTTTAATTTGAGGCTTGTTCTTGTTAGATCAGCTGGGTTTTTGGAGAAAGAAGCAGAATTTTGGGAGGATTTTGTGTGAAAATTACAAGAAAAAAATGAAAAAAAAAATATATATATATATATGGGGGGGTGGCGGTTTGGGTGGGCCCCCTAGGGCCACCTCGTGCTTCGTATAATGCGCTAAAAGATGCTGTTTATCTTCCGTTGAGTGTTTAGGTTCGTTTACGGGTCCCGGACGCGTTCTCGATTTGCGTGACGGACTACGTTTCGCGTGTAATTAGTGTCAAAGGACTCGGTTTTAAAAATCATGCATAACCGTCTTGAAATCCGAACCCAGTTACGTTTTAATCATAAAAGACTCGTATTAGAGTGGTTTAAGTGTTTTTAAGCTTGATCGATCGTTCCTTGCACGTTTGATTGCCTTATGTTATGCCTAAAACGAAGGCGTTTCCCTAACCGGGAAACTGCTTCGTTTTGCGTGCCCGATCTCTGATTAGCGTCAAACCTTATGTCACAGTCTATGGCACAAAACTAAGTTGTTCCTAGAACTCGAAATCTTAAATGATGCTACCGGTAACCTAATAATCAATGTCAAAGGTTTAAAGCGCTGTTAAACGGAACACTCCCGTTTAACACGTGTTTCAAGGATAAGGACACCAACTTCGCACTGTTGGACCTTATTAGTGTCATGTTAGTCATAACGTGTTCTCGGATTCCTCCGAGACATAACAGATATCATTTAATCAAGCATATAAGTCACACATGTTTTTAGGGTTTTCGCGTAATTAAAGTGTTAAGTGTGCTGTACAGTTTTAAACCGTTTAGGGTGTACATGGTTTCGGGTGTCACATATTAAGCCTGATCTTGAACTGAAAGACAATGGATTTTATTATTTTGATGGACCGTTTGTGGGTCCCAAGTCAAGATAATCTTCGCGCCTTGCTAATGGATGAAGCTCACAAGTCTCGTTATTCTATTCATCCTGGTGCAGACAAAATGTATAAGGATCTTCGAACCCTGTACTGGTGGCCAGGTATGAAGAAAGACATTGTCTTGTACGTATCCAAATGCCTTACTTGTCTTAAGGTTACGGCTGAACATCAACATCCCTCTGGATTATTGGAGCAACCAGAGATACCGGTTTGGAAATGGGAAAACATTTCTATGGATCTCATTACCAAGTTGCCACGCACAAAGAAAGGTCATGATGCCATTTGGGTAGTTGTTGATCGTCTTACAAAGTCAGCGCATTTCTTGCCATTCCGTGAGGATCTATCTGCTGACAAACTTGCCAAAATCTATGTGGATGAGATTGTATCCCGTCATGGCGTTACTTTGAACATTATATCTGACAGAGATGCTCGATTTTTGCCTCGCTTTTGGAGAACCATGCAATCTGCTGTGGGAACCCAACTTAATTTGAGCACAGCTTATCATCCACAAACGGATAGTCAATCCGAAAGAACAATCCAGACACTGGAGGATATGCTTAGAGCTTGTGTGATCGATTTTGGTAGTAGTTGGGATTCGTATCTACCATTGATTGAATTCTCCAACAACAATAGTTATCGCTCCAGCATCAACATGGCTCCTTTCGAGGCTTTATACGGTCAAAAATGTCGTTCACCAGTCTGCTTGAATGAGATCGATGAAGCTCAGCTTACCGGACCTGAACTCATTCTAGAGACTACAAATTAAATCAAGAAAATTCGCGATAACCTTCAGACAGCTAGAAGCCGTCAAAAGAGTTACGCGGATAGACGACGCAAGCCTTTAGAATTTCAAGTCGGTGATCGCGTCTTACTTACGGTTTCACCTTGGAAAGGTGTGATTATATTTGTAAAGACAGGAAAACTTGCACCTAGATATGTTGGACCATTCAAGATCGTCGAAAGAATCGGAAAAGTGGCCTACAGATTAGAGCTACCTCCTGAACTCGGAAATGTTCATCCAATCTTCCATGTGTCCAATCTCAAAAAGTGTTTGGCTGATGAGAACCTCCACATACCGCTTGATGAAATTCGTGTTGATGACACGATGCATTTTGTTGAGAAACCTGTGGAAATCATGGAACGTGAAGTCAAGTGGCTCAAGCGCAAGCGCATTCCAATTGTTAAAGTTCACTGGGAATCTAAACGTTGACCAGAATTTACCTGGGAACGTGAAGATCAAATGAAGGAGAAACATCCGCATCTATTCTAACAAGGTTCCTCTAAATAAATTTCGGGACGAAATTTCCTAAAGTAGGGGAGACTATGACATCTGTGCTTGTAATCGTTGTACAAACTCTGAATAGTTCAATTATCAACAAAACAATGTGATTTGATCCCAATATTTGTTTATTTATGTTTGACATTTTATATATTATGGTTTTGTTCGCTTTTAAACTCTAAATCATTTTCTGGAAAGTTATAAGCAAACTGATGCGTAAACGTAATCAGTTTAACGCGACAAACACTCCGGAATATCAACATATGCTTAACATACCTTAAATAACCTTTACATAACTTGGAAATAAGTTTTGAAGGGTTAGGTATGGCAAAAACAAGTTTATTCGATCGAAGGAACTATTTGGGTCAAACTGCGAAAGTATGCCGATTCGTATGGTAACGAACATTTCGGAACTTGATCATAAGCTAAACATACCCTAAATATCCTTTACATAGCTTAGAAATAGGCTTTGAGGGGTTCGGTATGCGAAAATAAACTTATTTGATCAACAGGGACTAAAAGCGTCAAAAAGTGCATAAGTTTGCATTTCCGCGCATATCTTACGTTCTGAACATATACGGACATCCAAAAATTTTTGAAATCATTAAAATATTCTATTTTAGTGATTGGAAAGCAAAAATACCATTCGTCGTGTAATTTGGATCGTTTTGGCGTCCTTTCGAGTTTCATCGTAATTAACCGAATAACGCAATCATACGACCAAACGAACCGACATTCGAGATAATTTCAAGCATATTTCAAGTCCCCTATGCTTTAACATCCTTGTAGAGCTTTGAAAATGGGTTAACGGGGTTTAAACGCGTCGAAAATGGCTTAAACATGCTGCAGGGACCATTCTTGCCAATTTTTGAAAGTTTCTGGCTCAGGTAGGCCGTGGCGTCGCGCCACAGCAAAGGGGTGTTGCTGTGGCAGTACGCGAGCCCCCTATATTGACTGAAACTCCATTTTTCAGCAACCAGCTTGAATTTGGGGGTCTTTTATGCAATTTTTCAATACTATGGACTTGTTTTAGAGCATCCCATTGTATTAGAAACCATGTTCCACAAGTGTAGGGTCAAGATTGAACCTCCTAACACATTGAATGATCTCCTTGATCCAAACTTACTATAAATAGAAGTGGGTTTCTCATTCATTCCTCACATTTGATTCAAAATCTGCTCTAAGTTGAAGTTTAACACTTCATACCTGAGTGTTTTGGATCAATGCTTCCTTGCTTAGACCATTTGTAAGCTTCTTTAATGCTTGTTTATGCTTTTCAAGCGTGAAAGTCAAACAGTGTTTGACTTTTTGCTTTGACCATGATTTGGTCAACACAAAGTTCGTTCGAACTTTGCAACGTGAGCGTAATCACGATGGTTATAGTCCCTTGTGACTATACCTACTGATTACCACGTTGAGTAGTCGAAGTGACGAGTCAAAGTTTCGGTCAAAATGTCGTTTATGCGCATTTTGCGACGGAACTATTTTAGGGTATCAAAACACTTTGTTTTGATATCAGACTTGTTTTCTAACTTAGTTAAACATGTTTAATTCGTCACTTTTAGTCTAGTGCTTGTTTATGGTCGTAAGTCAAGCGGTCTTGACAACCGCTTAGACTTTTGAACCCGACCCATTTGGTCGATCATTAGGATTCGACCAAGAATGTATTGTGACCATAGTTGTATAGGGAATAACCTTCCGAGGTTATACCTTATGGTCACTTAGTTTAATTAGTTGTATGATAGGTAGTTTATATGCCTTAGGAAAATGACCAAAATGCCCTTTTCATGCATAATTTGTAATTAAGCATATGTAACCTAAATTTTGTCACTTAAACTAATTATGCAACATATTTAAACATGTTAGGGCATATAATACTTGTCATAGGACTAGTTGGGCGTCTCGAACACGCATTCGCGCGAACGACACGTTAAAGTAGCGTAAGCTACCTTAATGGGTCGTAACGGGTCGTAAGCACTTGGGTTAGGTTCCGATTTATTATGTAGGCTTTGTTAAACCATATCATATGAGTTCCAATACTCATTTGGTCTACGAAACCTCAGTCTATCCGATCTTTCGATTTAGGTCCGATTTATTAACATAGTTACCTATATTAGGTGCCGATTGATTCAGTGATCCTTCTAGCGTTATTTGATTGTTATCTCAAGACTACTAAGCAATATCATGTGAGTACATAGTCCCCTCTTTTACCGCTTTCAAATATTTTGGGGTGATACACATGTGCCTACTTGATACTTTCGTGCTTTTCGTGCTTTCATGACATATACTTGCTATGTTTATTAGTACGCATATAGTACATGATTTCATTTATGCTTTGCTATGTATGTTTACTAAGCATGCTAGCACATTGATTTCATAAACACTTTTCTTACATATGTTTACTTAGCATATGGACGCATTGTTTTACATTACATTTCTGCTATGTATATTTACTGAGCATGCTAGCACATTGATTTACATTACATTTCTGCTATGTATGTTTACTGAGCATGCTAGCACATTAATTTACATTACATTTCTGCTTCGTATGTTTACTTAGCATACTTAGTACATTGTTTTCACATAACAAGCTTACATTTGGTATGACATTTGGTTTGTTTAACGAAACTAAAATACGTTCATTAACATTGATCACGCCGCTCGGTAGTATGTAGTGGTACCATAGGAATTGACAACTCCTATTCCTGGAATCCTAGGTTTGTTTGGACGTAAGGAATGACAGAATCCGAAAACATTTTCGATAAACCTTTGATTCGTTTAAAGGTTTATCCTACAGTCTCAAGGCTTGAATGTATGCGTTTAACACTACCACATAAATGTTTGTATCAGTAAAGCATGGATTTTGCAAAACATAACTTTTGACTTAAACTATGATTTATATCAATAACATTGTATTGTACATTTTATTAGAGGGGTTGAGTAATACTTTTATTCACCATACATTACATTTGATTACACATTATCATTATATATATGGTTTGAGTAGATACTTTTACTTGCAATACATAACATTCGATTATACAATACATGATTTACCTTTGCCATTAGACATTAGACATTGTTTACACATAAACATTTTGACATTTGTTTAAACAAGACATTTTAGTGGTTATTGATAAGTGATTTACGTAACGAGACGTGTGTAATATGATAAAAGCATGGTGGACACGCCGCTGGTACTTCCAATATATAAGTGCTTTCATGATATTACATATCGTAGCGTTATCTATCGTAGCGTTATCTAAATCATTTCAACAAAGATATGATACATTTTATACAAACGACACATTTCCACAAGACATTGATTTATAAACAACATAATTTATACAAATTCAATTTACTTGGTTATTCATTTAAGCACACGTCTTTTCTTTAATATCATTTGAATTTCCTATCGATTTTCGTATGATTTATAAAAGAAAACTTTTTACGAGATTCATGACTAACTTTTTTGTTAAACATTTCTTTTAGCTTACTAGTCATGAATCCTGTTTCAACAAAACCTATGTATCTCACAGGCATTTTTATGCTGACGTACCTATTTTCACATGTGTTTTCAGGAGCTGATGCATAGGGTTGATCGTGATACACTTAGGCGGACTCGGGCCTTAGTGACAATAAAAGATGCAAGACTAGTTTAATTGATGTTATGTTTTTCCTTGTTTTAAGACAATGTAATTAATGTTAATAAATAAAACGAAACTTTAAATACCTTGGTTGTGAAACAATAATTCTGTTACTCCACTCCCCGATGTTTCCGCAGCGGTTTGTGGTTTTACGCGGCCGGGGTGTGACATTTAGTGAGAGAAGGTAGGAGAAAGAGAGAGGGGAATGTTTTGGGGAATTGTGTGTGAAATGATTGATGCTAAAATACCCCAATTGTCGGCTGATGTAAGGGTTTTATAACCCTCCAAGATGCCGCATGAGTGTAAGGTGTTGAGTGGGCTTGTGAGATGTTGGGCCAGGTCATGTGTGCGTGTAGCCCATTAAACAACAATGGTGAGTGTCGGAACCCGGACTCGAAACCATGGGTCTCGAGTCGAAACCGAGAGGTTTCGGATCACCTTCATACATTTGCACATAATAATTTAAATAGATATATATACACATATGTTTGTACATTACACATTTTCACCAAAATACACATAATACACAAAATTATAATTCAGGTTTTTCATTCAATAGTTTCACATAATTGTTATCACACAATAATAACTTGCGGGAAAACCCGAAATGTCACATTTTTTCCCATCATGCTTATGGTAGAGTTTTCATGTTGTTCCTAGAGATTTCGTTTTTGAGGTTTGCTTCATATTTATCTTGACCAGTAGAATCAACTTGTATGACTAACAAGATTTGTAATATTGTAGTTGACATGTATACATAGACTCGCTTGCACTTGGTCGAAAGATTAAAGGTAAAAAAAGTTTTGCCTTACAATTACGACATTATGGCTTATTTATGCATTTTCATGGTTGATTGGAATGTTCTTCTGTTGTTAATATACAAATTAAACTTGATAAAACTTGAGACTTCAACCAAAAGTGACATCAATATCAAAATAGTAATATGAGTAGTCTGATTGACTAATATGGGTTTCAAATGAATGTAAGTACATTTTAGAAGTTTGATAGTACAAACATGCAAGGCCGTCCACGAGGATCCTGAGAAAATTTTGGGCCTCGGGCGAGTAATGAAAACTGGTCCCTAAAATGCATATAAAAAGCTTAGAATGTATTAAAAAAGCTTAAATATATAATAAAATAAAAATATATATATATATATATATATATATATATATATATAAATTCTTTTTTTAAAAGTCTCGAGCGTTTGGCCGATGTGCCCAATTAACCCACTAAGCCGGGCCTATGAAAGGCTAATATCGGTGATATATCGGTTATAGGTCCCCATGTAAAATTAATATCGGTACCGATATTATCGGTAATATTGACAAATATTTGACCCATATAACTGATGTATCACTGATATTTGACCGATATAACGAATATATCACCGAGACCTATATAACCGATATATCACTGAATTGTTAGTGTTAAATTGCTATATATATAACTTCTACATGATATTAAAATTACTGATATCCTACTAATATCTCACAGAGATAACCTATATCTCAGATATTGATCGTCGTTGACCGATATCCGATATTTTACCGCATTATATAGGGTTAAATTAGAATTTTTGAGCTTTATACTTAATGGGCTGGATTGCGTAGTGACAACAAGTCAAGAACTCTAAAGTTGATTCAAGTGTTTAGTGAAATTCAATAAGTGTTTATTTATAATAAATAAGAGTAATTTGAAAATGTTTGGTGAAGAACCCGGTAAAATAACCAACAAGAGAATGCTCAAACAGTTTGAAGAGGAATTAGAAAATGTTTGAGTCAAACTATTGAGAATTCATGTTGGCTTATGGAACTAAAATAGCAACTTGAAAAGTCGAAGGATTCAGGTGAGTATACACAGTTCTTCAAGTCAAAGTTTACATTACATTATTTATTCAAGAGAGATATGTTAGTTAAGTTTAATACGTGTTATCCTCTAACTTTTTATATGCGAATTAGGTTTTTAGAGACATAGATTTTACTAGTAGACATGTATGTGTGAAAGAGAAATTTAGTTCAATTAATAAGACCATCTGCTGATACCGGGCGAGACTTCACATGTTTAATTGAGAACTTAAAAGTTAAAATTATGGTTACATTTTTAGAGTTAATGGCCTTAAGAGGCATGTGCTTCTACCAAGTCGGTTTGCAACACATTGGCAAGTTTAGTTTATGTAGACAATGATCCTCAACATGAGATGTTTAAATCTCAATTCGAGTACTGAAGGTAAAAATCCTCAAATTGAATCAAGTGATTTAGAAGAAGAGTTTTAATAAAATTTCTCCATTGATTTTGATAGATCTATATGTTGGTTACAGGATTCACCAATGAAAGTGCCTAAATTGATGAATCATTTAGATTCTCATGAAATCATGAGGCTATCCTAAAACCTTTAATCAACTTCAAGTTAGTTAACCATCATAAAATCTACTTATGAACTTCATAATGGTACTTAGATCTTACTATGTTAAGAGACTAATCTTTACATTTCTTTATCACTAATATCAACACTGTGCTTAATGTTTTTATAAAACTTATTCCATTTGTATTTTTGTAGCTTAATGTATTTACTTTGTTTTAACCCTTGCAGAATGATGCCATTCTATCCACAGTGTGTTATAATCATAGTTTATATGAGCTTAGTTGGATCTTTTTTCCTTTTTAATTTTCAAAGTTTTATCTCGTTGCAATGCTACAAAGTTTTACGATACTAGAAAGCCTTAAAGCTCTAGTTACCTATGCCTCAATATATTCAATATAAAACTGTTGAGAAAATGGGTATGCAAACAGTTTTAACATTTTTCTGGATATATTGAATAAGTATTGTTTTGCTTATTCTAGGTATATTTTATTTTGTTCTGTTCATTAAAGCATTGGTAGATAATCTCAATTTTCTGCTTGTTTATTTTATGTTTTTTTGCTAAATGGTATACATTAGAACATGCATTTTATTTTGTTTCATCATGCTCAGGTTTCTGCTAAACCAAACAGTCTACCAACGGAACACCAATCCGATTCAAATGGAGTACACGATAGTCATGTTTCTTCAAATGCAAGTGCCATAAGGCAAGACATAGAACAATCCTCTCTATCACAAGGACTTAAAAACTAGCGTCAAAAACATATTCATTTTCAACAGTTACAAATTCTTTTGATTTGGACAGCATTTTTTTCGTATTTGTATATTGTGATGATTAACATTTGGACATATTTATTGTATTTTTGTGGATAATTTAATCATTTTAAGATCTTTAATAACTGTCTCGAAGATATTGTTAGTCACTGAAGAAATATTAGAGTCCGTTCAGACTATTAATAAACATATAGGAGACTATCAATAAACATATAGGAGACTGAAATGAAATGGTATCGATGACTAATTATCGATGACTAATTCCCAGTGTCTAGTCTCTGAATCATCTTATTAGGAACTGAATTGAAATGAAATTACGAATCTAAGGAAACATATTAAGGATAGAATGACAATATTTTAAAGAACAAATTTTGAGTCCATAAATAAATGTGCTAACGATTGTATCAAAGACTGATTTTTAGTCACAAAAAAATGTATTGGAGACTGAAATGATGTGGTATGAGCGGACAAAGTGACAACTGAATTTTTATGTATCAAAGATTGACTGTTAGTCCTTGTTGGTGTCCTTCTCATTGCTTGTTACATATGAGTTGGTTAATTTATAAAACTAATATGTGTAATGTCTTTCTCATCGCTTGTAACATATATACTCACTCTATCTATCTATCTATCTGAGATACCTCTCTATCTATCTCTGAGATGTTTGGATTTTTCAAAACTCCATGGACATGCAGGAGAGAAATGCTATCCCCACTCGGACCAAGACAGAACTTTTACTTGTTCAAATAACAATTAAGGTGAAGCAGGGTCAGGAACGACGAATCTCTTTATGATAAACAGATCCGTTTTGCAAGTTCGTTATTACGGGTAGTTCCTACAAAGGATCAGACTAATGACGTATACAATACTTGAATTCTCGGTGTAGATGCTACATAGTTGGTTCTCATCCTTCAGAGACTACGAGTGTAATAGGAGCATCCGTCGACAAAAGGATCACCCTAAGATGATCATCTCATGGCTATTGAGAACGAATCAAATCAGATGGTTCTACTTTCTGACTTGCTCCTACGGAACCAAGATCGAAAAGATTGAAAAAATCACTCATTCACAACCACTGATGAAGGATTCCTCGAAAAGTTAAGGATTAGTAATCTTTTTTAGAAATCGAATTCTACCGAGAGGCCACAATTGCCGCGAGCAAACATATTAATGACGAGGAACGCGTTTTTGTTATGCTACTAATACTTGTACTTGCTCTGCTATTCAGAAAACAGAAGAATTCTTTTATAAAATTCAAATTAAGGGTCTATTTCATATTGAGTTCATATTGATTAGAATAGGAAATTCCCCCTTGACAGTGATATATATTGTAAGTGTTATATGTTGTATATGTAAATCCTAGATGTGAAAATATGTGGAATCTTCTTTTGTGTTTAGCTTATTTTTTTTTTTTAATAAATGATTCGCTACAAAAGGATTTTTTTTGAGTGAACGTGTCACAGCTTCCTCCTATTTTTTGTAAAGACGAAGAAAGAAATTCTATTTTCTCTCCTATTTACTACGGCGACGAAGAATCAAATTATCACTATATTTATTCCTTTTTCTACTTCTTTTTCCAAGTGCAGGATAACCCCAAGGGTTTGTGGGTTCCGAACGGCTAGAGCGGCTGAACCTAATAAGATAGCAATTACAACCCAAGAAGTAATAAGTACTTGGCCGTGGACTTGGAAACCCTCGATTTTGCTCCTGGAGTAGCCAAATAAGGCTTAGCTGATCGTATTACCACAGAGTCAACTTGAAGAATTAGAACTTGACCTGATTTTAAATGCGGTCCTTTTTTGGCTATACATACATTTTCACAAAGAAACTGCCCAAGACTAACGATTGTAGATGTCTCTTCACAATAATTGTATGTTCTCTCAGAATTCTATTACGTCCTCCTGGTTTTAAAACTCACTCTCTTAACTCACGAATAGAACGTACACTTAAACTTGCAGATGATAAAGTAAACAATTATCAAGAATGAATATGAAAGATGTATGAAACATGCACAGTAAAGAAAAGAAAAAGCTGCATCTCTTATTGAATAAAGATGAGGCTATTTATAGCCGGTACAAAAGAAAACGTGAAACAATCTCAACCAATGAAAATACACATACTCCTAGAGAACCGGTACACCCCATGACCCACTCCTCAACGTTCATCTCCATAAGATCCGGTCAAAAGAGCATATTCCAGTTCTGACTTACAAGCATAAAATAAAATACCAAATAAATGCTTTTGGTCTTCAAGTCTACTCATGCAACATCACGTGAACTGAATCCCAGCTTATTCCATGCAATTAATAAACTAATAATAAAACCAATAAGTCAAGATTAAAACCCAACATATATGTTGGTTAACTTATAAAAATATTACTATTATACAGGGTACCTAAATAACTATAATCAACTAAATAATGTCAAAAAACCGAAGAGAATTATGACAATTAAATAACATCTGTAGTCATGTGATATGGGTCATGGGGAAGTATGACAATTAAATACCATAAAATGAATATATGTGTTTTATATTAATTACATTTATTTATTTTATACAACATCACACTTATCTACCTTTGCGTATCAGGTTTGCTCACGTATTATAATTGTTTCGTGCTAAACTGTGTGTCTTCTTCGTGGAATCTACCTATTGTTCATAAACAATATTAAGTAACCTATTGTTGGAATAGAAAGAAATGACTAACAAACTCAAAACATTGTAACAAATTATAGTTTTTAAACAATGGATGTGAATTCAATATAACTGACTTTTATATGAATATTATATCTCCCAACGGTTATTTTCTTTTGAGTATGTATGATAAATTTTTGGGAGATATAAGAACTATTTAGCATCTCTTAGTTCTATTGTAAACCAGGTTTGCTGTAATTAAACTTTCAAGTTAACTACCATTCCAATCAAAAAAATCATAATATTAGAGGTTGAGCTTGTTGGTGACGACAGGGTCGTTCCAACCTTTTTGGATGCTTGAGCCGAAATGAAAATTTTAGAGTCCTTTTACTTCTTTAATTATTGTAAATGATACTTCTTTATCCGTGTTTAAAATGAAACAAAAATCTAACACAACTAACAAAAAGTGGTTTGCTTGTATAACGAATCAAACAAATCTAAATCAATAAGTTTGCACTAATATTAATAGTTATTGTTATGGGTGAAATTCTGAGCCCATATCCTGGATAATATCTTGAATTATATCTTGATTATATGATAAATGTTCATACTCAGGGTGCTGACTCAGGATATTGGTAACATCCTGGATGGTATCCTGAGGATCACTAACGGATTATGTGCAGGAATACGAGTTCAAGGTTGCAACGTTCATGAAGACCTCTTCCCCTGAATACTCGGTCCAAGTTGTTCGAAGAAAGACGTTGATGCCGCTTTACTTGGTCTCCAATGTTAACTAAAGAATATTCGGTGGTATCCCCCATTTATAAGAGATTTTGTTTTATTTCTTAGCTATAAATAGATGGATAAATCAGATCGAATAGGACATCACACTCATGACTCTCGAACTCTTTTACTCTTTCTCTCGCAACTCTCACTTTCTAAAAGCATTGTAACACTTAGAGGCGATCTGGTCAATATCCTGCATTGTATCCTGACATTTGAAGTAATAAGAAGAACAAGGCAGCTGCGATTGTCAGCTCCCGAGGTTTATGCCGGCAATCTAGATTGATCAAGGGCTTTCCTCGTACATCTCGTGTCACCCTTTACTTTTTGCTCATTGTTTGATTATAGATATAGCTCGATATCCTGAAACTGTTTTTGCAAACAACCAACTCAACATATTTTCGATACACATTCTTAGCACACTATCTCACTTAACTAATTTGATCACTAAATTGCTTAGGTAATTTTTGACCAAAACAGTTATCATATTAATTTTCTTATAAATGAGGACCTTATTTTTTTGGAGGCCCTAGGCCCAAGCCTAGATTACTTGTACTATAACTTCGGCCTTGGGTAATGATAAAATACCCCCACATCTTATCTCATTCGTGGAGAAATCTGAGGTCTCTCCAGGCTTTCCCCAAAACTTATGAACTTCTAACACATGCCACCCTATTTATAGACATGAAGTTTGGAGATGATGACTCATTCGTGAGGATGAGTACTCGTCCTCTCAAAATGTGTCATCCTCTCGAAAGGTGTCATCCTCTTGAAAGTGTCATGTGTTCATCCTTCACTCTAAACTGTACAATATTCAACACACGTTCTATCTAGCATATTTGTACAGTGGCGGACACACAAAATATGCACTAATATAAGTTGATAACACACACAAGTTGATAATTTAGCGAATGATTCTAATAAAATAACACGGTCTTTGTAGCACAATATGACTTGAATGTATTGCATGTTCCAACGAAAGAAAAGTCATTTGGGGAAGAAGACCTAAAGTAAACACTTTACTAGGTAATTGCTCTAGCCTATTTTAATAGGGTATAAACTTTCTACTACACTAGCCTATATTAATTGGGTATAAACTTTCTACTAAATGATTATTGCACTATTCAACCCCTCGAATCCCTAATGAGAGAAAATATATTCAAAAAACGTTACATGCTACGAATTCTACAATATAAGAGGGGTCGGGGCGCCGCGTTGTGGCCAAGCCACCACGCATTGACTGTTGTTAAACACCGTCGTCGCTGCATTGTTTCACGCGTTGATGTGGTAACGCGTGCTCGTGATCACATGTGAGAAATGGATTTGAACGTTGTTGGTGCATACATCTGTCGACTTCGTCTTATATCGAGTCTTGGACACGTTGCGGTTCGGAACATGCATGATGTCATCATTCTTAATGATGACATCACACTAGTGACATCATTCTTGCATCATGGAAGTTGTCTACACAACAAGTCAAAACAGAATGCATGAACCAGATTCACGTCATGTTCACTAGAAGACAAAATAGGAATGTTTTAGTTAAATATGTTTCTTCGCTTGAATTGTTGACCGCTTGTACATGGTTGACCGCTTGAGTCTGATCGCTTGAACATGTGCATGTTTATTTCAAGCGATCAAGCATCCACTATATATATGTGATGTTCATTCATTTCAAGCGGTTAGACAAGTAGAGAGACTAGATTCCATACCGAGGTGCTGCCGGTGTGAAGACTGATTGTAATCAATAGTAAATCAATATAATCAGTGTTTAAAGTGATACGCAAGCTGTTTCGACGTCCGTTTCTTATTTTCCGCATCTGAAACGGATTAAATCTCTTCTGATCGACTCGTTTGGGTCGCAAACCGATCCTACAAGTGGTATCAGAGCTCAGGAGGAAGAGATTTCGCAAAAAACATCTTGTTTTTCGTCACTTTTTCTGATATCTACACCATTTTTTTCAAATTTGAAAATTTTTCACGGTAAAAACGGCTCAAACTTTCACATATTGTGCGTAATCATGTTTAAATGAATCCTGGAAAGTTTCAGTTTTAAAATCGACTTAAATCTGGTTCAAATCGGTCTACTCGCTTGAAAGTGATTCGTAGTTGCTGACGTCATCATCTGTTCAAGCGAACATAACGTCGTGTGACCGCTTGAAACTGCTGCTGGCTTGAAATTACAGTGTTTGATTGCTTGAAAACGCTTGACCACTTGAAATAGTCTGCTCGCTTGAATATGACGACTACTTGAAATCACTTGTTCGCTTGAGTGTGTACATCGTGTATTGTGAAACATTCTAATCGAAGTGATCAGTAGGTTGGGAATATATATCACATGTGTTTATGCTAGTTTGTATTAAAGCAATCACGTGTTGTCGGATAAGTGTTGCATGTGATAATATTCTTAGTTTGATCATTTCAAGGATTACGGCCCAATCAAGGATTTTTTAAAAGATAAAGTTGTCGGCCATTTTTAATTGAGAATATTAAAATTTACTTGGATCAAGAAATTCAGTTGTGCATGTGATTGTGTTGTTCAAGAGTGAACGGTCCAATTAGATTGAATCGGTTTTTGGCCCTAGTCAAAGTGAATCGGTGTTGGTAATTGAAATAATTACATGTGACTAGGGGCGGTCCAATCATCATACACACGCACTTTACATCGGCCCATATCATAAATCGAGTTTTGTTACTTGTGAATAGTTTACGAAATATATTCAAGTGCACTAATTGATCGGCCCAATCAGATTGGTTGAACAGATTGTTTTTGAAAAATGGAAGCGGTATTTGATGAAAAAGAAAACCATGATCTTGTAAGGATAAATGATTGGTATCGAGGATATTTCAGTAGTCATTATCAAGGTTTGTCCAAGAATGTTTGGACTAACCGGTTCGAATGTTTTTTGTGTAAGAAAGATGAGAAATTAGTTGATTTGGAGAAGAGATTTGATTGTTTGATTGACCATTTGAAAGAAAACAAGATAATGATATCAGAAGCTGAAAAAGTATCAAAGTTTGCTAATGGATTACCAGCTGAATGGAATGATTTTTTGGAAAATCTAAGAAAGAATTCTAGTTTTTCAAAATTATCTTTAAGTAAATTCATCAGTAAACTTACAACACATAGATATGATAATGAAGAGAAAAAGAAAGAGTTTTTGAATAGGATAGAAAATAATTTGAAAGAATTAAGTTTGGATGTGGTTGTAGAACTGAACAAAAGAGTCTGTGTGTGTCTTAGTGCAAAAGATGTTATGAAATACGATATGAAGAGGGGTTGTTATATTGATGAGAATATGAATCCTCTTGACTTCGTTAAAATCTTTTGTGCAGGAACATACAAAACAGAGACAGAGCAAGTTACAAAGAATGAAGAATCTGTGAAGCTTGGATCTTCAAGTTCAGAATCAGTGTGCTCTAAATATGACAACTTTAAGGCTGATAATGACAAACTCTTGAAAGATGCAGAAAGTTTGACATTGGAAGTCAAAAAGTTGAGGGATGAGAAGCAAGCTGATATTAACCAGATTCTTATGTTGCAGGGAAATTGTGAAAAGCTTAAATTTGACAATGTTAAACTGTTAAATGACTTGAACAGTTTAACATCAGAAAACAAAACTTTTGAAGAGAAAATTAAAAGTTTTGAAAATGAAAAATCAAAGATTGAAAAAGTTCTTCAAAGTCAAATAAAAATTTTAGAAGATGAGAGAGATATGTTTGGTAAAAACAATCTTGAAAAACAAATTGCAATCAATTCTCATCTTGAAAATATCATTCGACTTGAAAAAGAGGCAGAATGTGCTCAAAAGAAAATCAATGAATGGGAAGAAAAGTTAAATGTGTTTGTGAATACTTCAACTATTCCTTGCCCAAAACCTTTAAATTCTGTTCCAATAAGTGACAATGTCACAAACTATGACAAAGTCGTAGTTGAAGATTGCGATGAAAAATCTGATGATGAAAAAGTCAAAATTGACAAAAAGAATTTATTTTTGAAGTTAAAAGAAAAATTTCAAGAAACTGTTCCACAATCAACCGAAAAGGGAGAATGCTCTAAGCAAAGACCTTTGAAGAAGAAAGTGAAACAGAAACAAAAAAAAAATTAAAAATTTGAAAAATGTTCAAAAAGAGAATAACAGCTCATCAGATCGATCATCCAATCGCAATCAAAAACCACAAAAAGTAAAAAATGAAAACTCAAAAATTGTTGGTAATAAGTGGTGCAGGTCGGACCACAGTGCTTTAAAGACAAATCCAGCTTACAAGAGGAGAGATGGATATCACCAAGCCAAACAGTGCTTTGATCTGAATGTTTGGGCTGAAAATGGTGATTGGTACGATAACAGAGTGTGTTACCGATGCGGTTATCAAGGACACATTGCTGTTAACTGCCAGAGTTGGAGTTATGAAACGAGGAGATGCTATAACTGCCATATCAAAGGTCATATTGCCAGAGATTGCCTAAGGAGATCGAATGAAAGATCGAAGGCTAAATCTCAGAAAATGGCAAAGATACCAGTCTCTGTCAAGCCCAAAGAACAGAAAATTCAAGAACGTAAAGTTCAAGAACAAAAAGTTCAAGAACCGAAAGTAAAGCTTTCACAGGGGCAGAAAGACAGACTGAGGAAAAAGAGGAAGAAGGCAAGAGAGTATCTGGAGAAGATATTGTCCTCGGGTTCATCTGTTGGTAAAAATAAGAGTTATGATGAATCGTTTTCCTCGACTGCAAAGTCAAGCAAGACGAGTTCATCAGATACAAATGTGAGGACAGAAGAGAGAAAGAAGAAGAAAGTTGTTGGCAATGAATCTGTTTCTGTGGAAACAAAGGAGCCACATGTCGGCGATGAATCTGGCTCATCAAAGTCAGACAAGCCACATTCAGGCAATGATTCTGGTTCGTCAAAACCAGAAGAGCCGGTTGTTAAGGGAAAATCTGAGAATTCTGATTTAACAATGGATGATGCAAATTTTCCACCATTGTTGAACAAGAATTCAAAATCACCCAAGGACCGTCAGGCTTGGGTGAATCTGTTTAAATGAAAAACCTGACATGCCGGAGATCCCAAGTTGGTAATCGTGGATCATGAATCGGCATCCTTCTTAATCTGTGATTGAAAAGTTTTTGCAGGACTAGCCGGAACTCCCAGGTTGGTAAGTGTGGAGTAGGAATCGGCACCTTGAGAATTCAACAAACAGATGATGTTTGGTTGAAAATGATTGATTGGATTGATCTTACAAGTGGTAAATTAGGGACATTAAGTTGTATCTGATTTCCTACAAGTGGTTAAAAACAATGTGATGAATCAAACCCCTAACCTACTAATGGTTTTACCAAATCAACACAACTAATTTTCCGGAAAAACCATTTGATTAAAACAAACTTAAGTGTTTTGAGATCATAATGGGAAAATAGTTTGTTGTGAGGGGGAGTTCTGATTGTTTATGCCAAGTGGATGGCGAATTGAGGCAATTCGATATCAGTTGTCAAGTTTCTTGTACAGTTTGTTTTCAAATTTCCTAAAATGTGTTTGCATTTTAGGGGTAGTAAAATTTTTAGAAAATCCAAAAACATTTGAAAATTTGAAAAAGTCAAAAACAGTAAAAAATGAAAATGAGTTTTTGTTACATAAAAGAGGAAATGATAGTACATCAGTGGACTATCACAACACGCTAAAGAAATGGAAAGTTAAAATGTGATAAACGGTCTCACTAATGATGTGCCAGTAGGTTTTTGCACATTTAGTAGATTGTGACGAGATATAAACCTAAATTTCAAACTTGCTTATATCGTGGGGAAACATCTCTCGGATATATGGGTAACCCCCGAAATCTCGTTTGAAAGATTCTTTTTTCTGATATACTAGGTCTTTATACTAAGTGATATCTGGGGTATTATTCCTGGACTTATGCTGAATGGAAGTTCTGACCTAGTCCTCAAATAATACTTTCCGCAAAATGCTTGAAACATAGCATCACCCTCAGCATATATGATAAGACAATAAAATTGCTTAGCAATGCTGTTGTAAAAAAGATCCTCTAAAGGGGACACACCCAAAAGTTGAGTCATGATCTCTCTGCTGAACGGTAGTTCTGACCTGAGCTCTCATGATTCTTCATAATTTATTAACCCCTACAGATATCATTTGTGTTATAATTACCTGTAAGACTGAATATTGGGATCGGGATACGGGAGTATATTCTGAAGTGGGACACGCGATTGAGTTTAAGTGCTTAAAACATTAATTTTGTATCACTTTAAACACTGATTATATTGATTTACTATTATTTTCCGCATCTGAAACGGATTAAATCTCTTCTGATCGACTCGTTTGGGTCGCAAACCGATCCTACAAACGTTGAGTTTTTGAACGTTGGATCTTTATGAGTTCTGATGGGCATTTCCACTAAAATCAATCACAAGTGATGGAATAAAGCTCGATGTTGATACATATTATGTGGATACGGCTCGGCTCGGTTCGACTCGGCTACGAAGTGAAGGCCGTAGTCAAGACAACCTCCTGTCTTGACTCGGTATGCGATTTACTTTGTAACGTTTGTGCAAATGCAACTGCGTGTGTGCAGTTTGCATTTAATATAGCTTATGTTTATGTTGTCTGTTTGTTTTGTCCATTTGAAGAAGCCCAAGTGACAAAGTCAAGGCCCAAGCCCAAACACAAGTGATGAAAACACAACATGTTTGGTGAAATCCCTTTTAGGTGAAAACACCTTGTGGTGAAATCACCCTGTTGGTGAAAACCAAATGGGACGAAAACACACAAGTGCCGAAAACACCTTTTATGGTGAAATCCCATATGGGACGAAATCAAGTGATTTCGTCTGGACCTTGATTTCGTCCATGTGTTTTCGTGGGCCACTGGATTTCGTCAACATGTTGGTATATATACACAGACAACAGAAAGAGCACAAAAAGGAAGTCTGAATAGATTTCGGAGCGAACACTGTAAACACACACACACTGAGAGTTTATGAGAGCATCTTGTAAACACCGCATTGTAACCGTTTCATAGCATTAATACATTGAGTGTTAATCGTTGAAACTTGTGTCTTACGTGTTCGTAACTTGGTTTAACTTACCCGTTTGGATTCCGCACTTTCGGGTTTGTCGGAAAACAGGGAATAGAGGTTACTCGATCCTCCGGGTGGACCTACAATTGGTATCAGAGCATTGGCTCGATTCCTTGTTAAAACCAAGTAGATTTTCATGTGTTTCCAGATTTGTTCTTGATTTTTGAAACAAAAAGTTTATATTTTCAGAAAAATCAGGGTTAAATCTTTGAAAATCTTGTGTTTTTGCTGTTTGTTCTTATAAAAATCTTGTTAGTTTTCGTTTATACATGTTAAGAAAGGATTTTTATTGATCATTTACGTGAAAATTGTATTCGGAAAATTTTCCGATGGCTGGAAAACTCATTAGTTTGATCAGATCTTCATAAAGTTCTTTGTGGCCTTCAAACTGTTCTTGAATAATATCCATGTTTGATCTGATTTGTGATTGAATTTTTGTTGATATTGTTTGTTTATTATTTGTTTGAATTAGTTGCCTTGCAAATGATGAAACGTTGAAAAAATTGGATGTGTAAGGATAAGGGTTTGACAAAAGTGACAAAAGAAGTGTTTGTGTCAGAAGGATAAGATTTCATTTTGGTTTGAGTAATATCTTTTTGTCCGTTCTCACAAGTTACACGAAAACTCCACAATTGTCCAGTCAACGAAATCATTTTAGTCAAAAATATCAAGCTGGAAGAAAACTCCCCTATTGGACGAAATCACCTGGTTAATTCTGGACAAAATCACAATTTCTTCAAGCTGGACGAAATCCCTCTCATCTTGGTTAATTCTGGACGAAATCCCTCACATTGGGCCGATTCTGAACAATCACCAGGTTAATTCTGGACAAAATCCCTCTCATCTTCAAGCTGGACGAAATCACCCATTTCTTCAGCCGAAATCACCTGGTCTTTACGAAATCACAATTTTCAACACCCTCCACGAAATCACCTATCTCCAACACCCTCCACGAAATCACCTATCTCTAACTCTCCACGAAATCACTTGTGTTGATCCTGACGAAAACCACCTGATTTTGTCTAACAATTTCAGAAACGAAAGCAGTTATTCTCGTCACACATCAGCGACGAAATCAATTCTGATTTCATCACACATCAGCGACGAAAACCCCTTGATTTCGTCAAACATATTTGTGATATTTCTAACAGTAGCCTTTTATTTCATTGTTAACCATTTGATTTCAAGTTTTTAAGCAGGTACAATTGTTCTAATATCAAATATGAGTTCTAATCCATTAGATTGGAGCATTAGCACGGTCCCTGATATGGCATGGGTTAAGTCTTTGATGCCACAGGAAAGAATTTCGGCTAGTCAATGGGCGTGCGTGGCAAATCAAAATCAAAGTATCCAAAACCTGCTCATAAGCGAAAATGAAAAGGGTAGCAATAACCGTCCGCCAAAACTCAACCATAGGAACGACTATCCATCGTGGAAAGGTCGTTTTCAGAATTATGTTTTAGGTCAAAACACCGAGTTATGGACGTGTTTCACCACAGCATATAACGACGCTCTCGAGGAAGCCGGATCAAATGCTACAACTTTGGGGGCCATGTCTGAAAACGACAAGAAGGCGTATGACCTTGAAAAGAAAGCGTTTTGCTATTCTTACGCAAGCATTGCACAAAGATATCTATCATCAATTCGCCCATTGTACCAGCACCAAAGCCTTGTGGGACATCCTAGTTAACAGAGGAGAAGGAAATGCGGCCACACGGAAGACGCGTCACGATTTACTAAAGAAAGAGTTTGAAGGGTTTATGTTTATGCAGACTGAAACACTGAATGAGATGACAACTCGTTTTTATCATTTAATTAGTGAAATGATTTCTTACAAGGTTATTGTATCTTCGCAGGAAATAGTCGCACGGTTTGCTGATGCTCTACCACCAAAGTGGAGCCCATTCATTTAGTTGTTAAAGCATACAGGTGTATTGGATACTGTCAGTATCTATGAGTTTGTTCAAAAGCTGGAGAACAAGGATGCAGAAGAAATCAGAAAAGCTAAACTAATTCCTGTCCCTCAAAATCCAGAGATGTACTTTGGAGGGATTGCTCCTGCTGCTAGTACAAGCCAGCAACCAAAGATACAAACAGCTTATGTGTCAAATGCTTTCAACCCAAGATCCTATTTTGGAGGAGTAGCCACACCTCAACCCCAATTTGACATAAATGCCTTTTTTCCGAAACCTCAAGTTGCCACACCTCAACCCCAATTTGACATAAATGCCTATCTTCCGAAACCTCAAGTTGCCACACCTCAACCCCAATTTGATATAAATGCCTATCTTCCGAAACCTCAAGTTGCCACACCTCAACCCCAATTTGATCCAACTGCCTATTTTTCTAAACCACCACAAACCCAACCACAACAAGCCTTCTATGGTAACAAACCTGATACTTCAAATCTTTCCAAAGTGAGTGTAGAAGCTGCACGGGATCACATTGAAATTCTTACCACTATGGTTAATGCCTACAACGGATTAGTCGCAAGTCAAATTGGAAACATTAATTTGACCAATGAAGATTATCAGCAGATAGACAGAGATGAGATGGAGTTGATGGACATTAAGTGGGCGTTTGCTAGCGCTGTGAGAAGGGCAAAGGATTATATGACCAGAACGGGGAGAACCAGCTTGGAAAGCAAAAGGGATACCAAGTACGGGTTTGACAAGGGTGCTGTCACATGCTTTAATTGCGGTGAAAAGGGTCACTTCAAACGTGAATGCATGCGACCGAGCAAACAAGGCAACCAACAAGGCAACCAAAATCCCTTCCAAAATCAAACAAGTACTTCAAATCAAGCTAACAACGAAAGAGGGATAGTAGCTGCTAACAACCAAACCAACCAGTCAGGGCCTTCAAACCCCAACCGGGCATTGATAGTATAAGCCTATGAGGGATGTGATTAGTCCGTACAGTTAGGAGGAGGAAATGCATGCTATGCGAAGATCATCAGTCACATCAAGCATGTGCGCAAAGAAGAATTTTTTGAATCAGATGATAGTTCGGGATACAGTGGCAGTTCGGATGAAGAATTAGATGAGAATGAGAGGAGGTCAAGTGTCAGAAATATGTCTTGATCAAGAAAGCTGATGCTACATCAGAAGAAATGGAGAAGATTCTCACTGAAGATGGATCTTTCTCTTCTCAGACTGCCTTTATAGCTAATGTCTCAGCTTCTACAAGTCAGGTACAATCTAAAACTCCTAGCATATGTAGTGATTGTGCTGATATGAAACATGAATGTGCTGATATGAAACAAGAATCTGAAAAGATTCACAGTCACAATCAGAGTTTAGTTATTGAACTGTCAAAGTGCAAAGAGGCAAACATGGCCTTAGCTCGCAACGAAAAAGATTTTAAATCGGTAATTGAAACACTCAAGAAAAGTGTTTCTGAGTTATCAAAAACGGTTTTTAATAAGCTGTAAGACCACGGAAAAACGTGTTCAAATTATATATAGACACGTGTCATAAACTCCAAAGGTGTGAAAGATTTCATTTGAAAAGCCAAAGTTGTCGAATAACGGAACTATGAAACCACAGGGACTAAAAGTGTCAACATGCCAAACTTGTGCCTCTGAATGACCTAACACGATGAATATATTCTTGAATGAGTGATTGATTGGATGTGAGAAGCCGTATACAAAAATAATCGAAAGATTATTATATAACAGGGGTTAAACGTGTCAACATGTCAATTATGACCTCTGAGTGACCTTTTAATGAAACCAAGGCTTCGAAATATTCAAATATACTCTTAAGAATAAGTGGTATAAATTTCATGTAGTTTCGATATCGTTAAACGTGATTTCAAGACTTTGGGCCAAAAGTGTAAACTTGACGAAACTTGCTTTCATAGTGATAATTAACGAACCCGAGCCTAACGGAGTTTGTTTATACATCCTTGGGCCCCAAGAAAATAATTACAAGGGTCTACATTGCCAAAAACCATGTTAAAAAGGATTAAAGATGAGCAAGGACTAAAACTACCAACATTTGGAAAATTCATTGTGCTGGCAAGCCCCTTACGCACCGCAGCAATAAGACTGCTACGATGCGCAAGCAAGTCCCAGGTGCAGAAAAACCCACAGCTGGCTGTTATAACTCGTTCCACCGCCTTAACCTCAAAGATATCGACCTAGGGAGATGTAAGTCGGTTTAATTCACTAGCTAGGCCACTTGGGATGATCTTGGAGCCTACCATTACACCTGGAAGTGATCCATGATCATGCATTGGACTATATAAAGGCTTCTAGTTCATGTGTTCATAACATACATTTGCAACAATTCATTGTGGGACTTGCTCTGGAGCTTCCAAGCAGATTGAAGAGGATAATCAAGTGTAGAAAAGTTTGCTAGGACCTTAAGTAAGCTTCTAATTACTTGTTTAGTCGTTTAATTTAGCTTAATTACCCTAAAAGTCAAACTTAGCGTTAAATTAGTTTGAATTTCGTTTTAATTACATGTGGCTTAACCACTGATCAAATTAAAAGTGGTTTTAAGATCACATTAGTGTAGGTGATTAACCCTTAAAAGGGCACCTCCTAATTATCTCGTTTGACTGGTCAATTGTCGGTCAAAGTAGTTTGACAAAAAGTCAAACTGGGCAGAATGTGTAAATATGATTAAAATTAATAAACCAAAGGTTCTAAATTATATTTTAACATTCTAATAACTTGGTAATTAATATTAAAGCATGTTTTATCAGTCCTAACCCGACAATTAATAGTCAAAGGTCAATTATTAACCGAAAATCACAAAAGCTTGACTTTTGCTTTGACTTTCAGTTCTGACCCGTTTAAGCTTAATGCACCCATGTTTTAAGCTTCCATTAGGACCACATTACTTAGTAGTATAATCCCTTGGAATTATATTACATAGTACCTAATGGTTTGAATTATATGCACTTGATCGTAATTATGCTTAATAATGCCATAAACGCCCTTTTTACTTTCAACTGAGGTTTTTAACAATGTGATTGGATAAAAACCTTTGCTACTGATATTTAAACATGTCCTAAAAATTTGACACCAATTGGAGGTCTAAAATGGGAGTTATGCTCAATAAGGTAATTAAGGGACTTTTTAGTAATTAAGTGGCATAATTAGTATGAAGCCTATCTAAACCTTATTTTTGACACCAAACCTCATACTTACTGATGTGAAATAATATTTGGGGAATATTAAAGATTTTTAATTATTGTTAGATTGAGCATAACATAGGATTATAGCTTAATTTCGGTAAATACCGGTTTTACCCTTTTCATGCATAAAATGAGTTATACATATCTTTTTAGTGCCAAAACTTTTGCTACTGATTTCTTATAATAAATAAAGTATTTTGAACTTGATAAACTGATTAAAAACTCAGATTTACAATATTAACCCGAATACCCCTTTAAACCGTCTTTTAAGCATTTTTAGTACATAGTATGGATCAAAACTATATTGAACATATAAAACTCATTACCTACTGATGTTTTTAAGTTAATTTATATAATTATGCAGTAAGTTAAAGTTTCTAAACTCAGAAGTCTATTTTGACCTTTAAAGCATACGTAAAATTACCCAAAATGCCCCTACGGGACATAGTTTGGATATATGAGATAATTTTCACATATATAAACTATCTTACTGTTATGACATATAAAAATACATACTTTTACTGATTTAACCAGGTCTGAAACTCAGTTGCATAATTAAACTCTTTTATGGGCATTAAAATTACCAAAATGCCCTTATGGGACTTATTTTGGTTTAAATAAATTTTGGGGCATATATGTTAATATCTTACTGATGTATTAACATATTTTGAGCATAATAATGATTAAGACTTATGTATAATTTATTTGGTTACCCGTTGCGCATTTACGCGTTCGGATCGGCTTATGTGACTAGTTTACATAAAATAGTCGAAACGGGTCAAACCTTTTCATTTAATCCTCAAATTCCAGGATGTATTTAGTTTACCCACATTATACAAGTATCCAAGCTTGTCGGGTCTAAATCTCATTCTATTCCGTTCTCCGCTTAATCTAGCGTTTAGAACCATAAGGTTTCTTTCTAGCTAGCCGGTCTAAGTCCTTGACTAAAGTAAAAGACCCGTTAGCATCCTAATAGGTTAATAAACCTTCTATACAGATTAAATAGCTTCCGGTAGAAGGTGCCTTCGAAAAGCTTTAAGATTTTTACTGCTAGCATCAGGTAAATACTTTTAACTTATTTTCCCTATACGGGCTTGGGATATGGTATTATAATAATACCACTTGGTCGGGTATGAAATCATTTAATCGGATTGTGATTAATAAATTACATAACCCGTTTTAATCTGTCTTGTTTGATAACATAAACATTGGGGGTTAACGACCATCTCCTGGATATCCTCGGCTCATTTATTTAAAAATGGCCACGACTTATGCACGGGGTGTAGGCATACACCTGACAGATGCAAATGCTAAATATAAACCCACATGTTGGGGATAACTCCTTTGTGGGTTCAATCAGTGGTGAGTCGGTTAATCACGACCGGCTTCCAACCGGCCCCAATTGTATGACAAACATATAAATCTGTATACAAGATTATATTTAAATAATTGTCCCAAGTTATAAAAGATTTTGTGCCATGTGCATTCAACCCAAATTTTCAAACCTTTTCAAAAGAGTCAGTTAATTGTATTTACCAGTGTAAACTGACGTATTTTCTTAAAGACTGATTTGACAGGTACCTCTCGAAATAGGCTGGAGCTATAGGGTGTCTTTAAAGGATCTTGCAAGTCCATAAGATGCCTGCAGTCTGTCTTTTGTTTTCTTTTGTATTTGTTTATGATCCGCCTGTGGATCTTATTACATTCCAGTCTGTACATTTATAAACTCGAACACACAGACAGTATGGTTTGTAATAGTTTATTCACCCAGACTTCCGCTGTGCTATTATATTGTGTGTATTGACTATGATGATATCAACTACGTCACGATACTCCCCGCCGGGCCCACCGGTAATATGTGGAAATATCGGGGTGTGACAGGTTGTGGTGTTACATCCTCACCCCCTTAAAAGAAATCTCGACCCCGAGATTTACTGAAATAAGTAAGGGTATTTCTGTTTCATAGTGGACTCGACTTCCCATGTATACTCGGGACCTCTACGGGCTTCCCATTTGACCTTTACTATAGGTACTTGTTTTCTTCGGAGCCTCTTAACCCGTCGATCCTCGATCGATATAGGTTTTTCAATAAATCTCAAACTTTCATCAATTTGCACGTCCTTATGAGACATTGTTAGAGATTCATCAGCTGGGCTTTTCTTGAGATTCATAATGTGTTTCACATTTGTAATCTCAAGAAAAGCCCAGCTGATGAATCTCTAACAATGTCTCATAAGGACGTGCAAATTGATGAAAGTTTGAGATTTATTGAAAAACCTATATCGATCGAGGATCGACGGGTTAAGAGGCTCTGAAGAAAACAAGTACCTATAGTAAAGGTCAAATGGGAAGCCCGTAGAGGTCCCGAGTATACATGGGAAGTCGAGTCCACTATGAAACAGAAATACCCTTACTTATTTCAGTAAATCTCGGGGTCGAGATTTCTTTTAAGGGGGTGAGGATGTAACACCACGGAAAAACGTGTTCAAATTATATATAGACACGTGTCATAAACTCCAAAGGTGTGAAAGATTTCATTTGAAAAGCCAAAGTTGTCGAATAACGGAACTATGAAACCACAGGGACTAAAAGTGTCAACATGCCAAGCTTGTGCCTCTGAATGACCTAACACGATGAATATATTCTTGAATGAGTGATTGATTGGATGTGAGAAGCCGTATACAAAAATAATCGAAAGATTATTATATAACAGGGGTTAAACGTGTCAACATGTCAATTCTGACCTCTGAGTGACCTTTTAACGAAACCAAGGCTTCGAAATATTCAAATATACTCTTAAGAATAATTGGTATAAATTTCATGTGGTTTCGATATCGTTAAACGTGGTTTCAAGACTTTGGGCCAAAAGTGTAAACTTGACGAAACTTGCTTTCATAGTGATAATTAACGAACCCGAGCCTAACGGAGTTTGTTTATACATCCTTGGGCCCCAAGAAAATAATTACAAGGGTCTACATTGCCAAAAACCATGTTAAAAAGGATTAAAGATGAGCAAGGACTAAAACTACCAACATTTGGAAAATTCATTGTGCTGGCAAGCCCCTTACGCACCGCAGCGCCCACATTGCTACGATGCGCAAGCAGCCTTGCGCACCGCAGCAATAAGACTGCTACGATGCGCAAGCAAGTCCCAGGTGCAGAAAAACCCACAGCTGGCTGTTATAACTCGTTCCACCGCCTTAACCTCAAAGATATCGACCTAGGGAGATGTAAGTCGGTTTAATTCACTAGCTAGGCCACTTGGGATGATCTTGGAGCCTACCATTACACCTGGAAGTGATCCATGATCATGCATTGGACTATATAAAGGCTTCTAGTTCATGTGTTCATAACATACATTTGCAACAATTCATTGTGGGACTTGCTCTGGAGCTTCCAAGCAGATTGAAGAGGATAATCAAGTGTAGAAAAGTTTGCTAGGACCTTAAGTAAGCTTCTAATTACTTGTTTAGTCGTTTAATTTAGCTTAATTACCCTAAAAGTCAAACTTAGCGTTAAATTAGTTTGACTTTCGTTTTAATTACATGTGGCTTAACCACTGATCAAATTAAAAGTGGTTTTAAGATCACATTAGTGTAGGTGATTAACCCTTAAAAGGGCACCTCCTAATTATCTCGTTTGACTGGTCAATTGTCGGGTCAAAGTAGTTTGACAAAAAGTCAAACTGGGCAGAATGTGTAAATATGATTAAAATTAATAAACCAAAGGTTCTAAATTATATTTTAACATTCTAATAACTTGGTAATTAATATTAAAGCATGTTTTATCAGTCCTAACCCGACAATTAATAGTCAAAGGTCAATTATTAACCGAAAATCACAAAAGCTTGACTTTTGCTTTGACTTTCAGTTCTGACCCATTTAAGCTTAATGCACCCATGTTTTAAGCTTCCATTAGGACCACATTACTTAGTAGTATAATCCCCTGGAATTATACTACATAGTACCTAATGGTTTGAATTATATGCACTTAATCGTAATTATGCTTAATAATGCCATAAACGCCCTTTTTACTTTCAACTGAGATTTTTAACAATGTGATTGGATAAAAACCTTTGCTACTGATATTTAAACATGTCCTAAAAATTTGACACAAATTGGAGGTCTAAAATGGGAGTTATGCTCAATAACGTAATTAAGGGACTTTTTAGTAATTAAGTGGCATAATTAGTATGAAGCCTATCTAAACCTTATTTTTGACACCAAACCTCATACTTACTGATGTGAAATAATATTTGGGGAATATTAAAGATTTTTAATTATTGTTAGATTGAGCATAACATAGGATTATAGCTTAATTTCGGTAAATACCGGTTTTACCCTTTTCATGCATAAAATGAGTTATACATATCTTTTTAGTGCCAAAACTTTTGCTACTGATTTCTTATAATAAATAAAGTATTTTGAACTTGATAAACTGATTAAAAACTCAGATTTACAATATTAACCCGAATACCCCTTTAAACCGTCTTTTAAGCATTTTTAGTACATAGTATGGGTCAAAACTATATTGAACATATAAAACTCATTACCTACTGATGTTTTTAAGTTAATTTATATAATTATGCAGTAAGTTAAAGTTTCTAAACTCAGAAGTCTATTTTGACCTTTAAAGCATACGTAAAATTACCCAAAATGCCCCTACGGGACATAGTTTGGATATATGAGATAATTTTCACATATATAAACTATCTTACTGTTATGAAATATAAAAATACATACTTTTACTGATTTAACCAGGTCTGAAACTCAGTTGCATAATTAAACTCTTTTATGGGCATTAAAATTACCAAAATGCCCTTATGGGACTTATTTTGGTTTAAATAAATTTTGGGGCATATATGTTAATATCTTACTGATGTATTAACATATTTTGAGCATAATAATGATTAAGACTTATGTATAATTTATTTGGTTACCCGTTGCGCATTTACGCGTTCGGATCGGCTTATGTGACTAGTTTACATAAAATAGTCGAAACGGGTCAAACCTTTTCATTTAATCCTCAAATTCCAGGATGTATTTAGTTTACCCACATTATACAAGTATCCAAGCTTGTCGGGTCTAAATCTCATTCTATTCCGTTCTCCGCTTAATCTAGCGTTTAGAACCATAAGGTTTCTTTCTAGCTAGCCGGTCTAAGTCCTTGACTAAAGTAAAAGACCCGTTAGCATCCTAATAGGTTAATAAACCTTCTATACAGATTAAATAGCTTCCGGTAGAAGGTGCCTTCGAAAAGCTTTAAGATTTTTACTGCTAGCATCAGGTAAATACTTTTAACTTATTTTCCCTATACGGGCTTGGGATATGGTATTATAATAATACCACTTGGTCGGGTATGAAATCATTTAATCGGATTGTGATTAATAAATTACATAACCCGTTTTAATCTGTCTTGTTTGATAACATAAACATTGGGGGTTAACGACCATCTCCTGGATATCCTCGGCTCATTTATTTAAAAATGGCCACGACTTATGCACGGGGTGTAGGCATACACCTGACAGATGCAAATGCTAAATATAAACCCACATGTTGGGGATAACTCCTTTGTGGGTTCAATCAGTGGCGAGTCGGTTAATCACGACCGGCTTCCAACCGGCCCCAATTGTATGACAAACATATAAATCTGTATACAAGATTATATTTAAATAATTGTCCCAAGTTATAAAAGATTTTGTGCCATGTGCATTCAACCCAAATTTTCAAACCTTTTCAAAAGAGTCAGTTAATTGTATTTACCAGTGTAAACTGACGTATTTTCTTAAAGACTGATTTGACAGGTACCTCTCGAAATAGGCTGGAGCTATAGGGTGTCTTTAAAGGATCTTGCAAGTCCATAAGATGCCTGCAGTCTGTCTTTTGTTTTCTTTTGTATTTGTTTATGATCCGCCTGTGGATCTTATTACATTCCAGTCTGTACATTTATAAACTCGAACACACAGACAGTATGGTTTGTAATAGTTTATTCACCCAGACTTCCGCTGTGCTATTATATTGTGTGTATTGACTATGATGATATCAACTACGTCACGATACTCCCCGCCGGGCCCACCGGTAATATGTGGAAATATCGGGGTGTGACATAAGCAAACTGGTATTAATAATTACATTAATATCATCGAGGCAACTAAGAAAGAGCTAGCCGAGGTGAAATGTGAGCATGAAGCGATCAAGCTCAAATTCGAGAGTTACTCAAACTCCCGATATGTGCTTGAACACATCATTGACGTTCAAAAACTAAAGGGTAATGTTAAAGGCATTGGGTATAAGTCGTGTCCACCTCCATTGAGGGGCAACTATGTAACACCCTTAACAATATTTGACGATTTTCTTATAAATTAAGAGTAAAAATGTGTATTAATGATTACACATACTAATGAAAATACGGGTTTATTTAAAACTTTACAGAATTAGAACTATACAACATAACATGTGTGAGTTTCGTCATTTAACATAACAACGATACATAGTGCGGAAGCTTGTAACTTAATCGTGTTCGGTTCTTCGTTGAGCTTGATCATCCTCCGGTACAGTAAATATACCTACAATCCAAAAAACATGAATTGAATCAGTCATACGTAGTTTAAAACGTGTCAAAACGAGTCCAGGAAGCTGAACTGATTGAAATACAAATTTTTCAACAAAAAGGGGTTCTTTCGCGCCACGTGACGGCGCCATGTTGCTCCCTCGCGTGGCGCGGGGGAGGCACTTTTCCAGCAGGTCTGCAGCTCAGTTTCAGCTATGCCAGTTTTTACGGAAACGGCCATAACTTCTTCGTTATTGATCCGTTTTACCCGATTCTTTTTCCTACGCGTCCGTAATTTAATCCTCCATCTTATGGAGTTAAAATCCTACATCCAACATAAGAAATTTTGAGACTTCTAAGCCTTCGACTCGTTACCTTTTTACCGAATTTTAACCCGTTTATGTATTTTATCAAACAAACGTATTTGTTTGATTCCTATATCTCATACACTTCTTCAAATTAATGTTACCTACCATATTAGGTTCTAATCATAGGTTTATTACACAATTTAAACCCATTTTCGCTCGTATGCTTATTTTGACCCGTCAAGGGTATTTAAGCACTTTAACGCTTGAAATCACTTTCATTCATTTCTAGCATCTTATTCCTACATTTCTTATCAAGTAATCTTCCACCACAACTATATGTGCGTTGGATTTTATGTGGATATCTATATGTTCCGAGTGTTACCCCTCGGATTATTATTTTACGGCAAAACTCAAATAGAGCCATTTGACTAACATATTACATCTTTCAACTTCTATACTTATTCTAAGTATTTATCTAATCATGAAATTCGTTTCCAAACAACCTTTAAGGGTTGTTTGTTCAATTTAGCCTACAAGGGCGTTTTGGTCGATTTTGGTCCTTCTTTTACGATGAAGGACTCTCACCAATTATTCGACCAAAATAGCACTTTTAACTACAACATAATTATGCGTACCTGGCTCGGATCAACATATTGACCCGTTTTAATACCTTTCGCTATTAATATATAGATAATAGCAATGCTAACCATGTGTTAATTCCTATGATCACAAAACTCAACAAGCAATCATCAAATATTATTGACAAATGGTGTTAACAACACCATTTGACCCGTTTAGTCGAAATGACCAATTGTCATTATAAGATGGCACTTAATTACCATTTCACCCCTTTAACCTATCCCGGTTTACTTTTTGAAATCTTCCAACTTGAAAGTCGTTTCCTGTTTTATTTGACCCATTATGACTTATGCCAAATGGTGTCGTTTTAAATCCCTTTATCTATTCGTTAACCCATGTCCGGATTACCATTTCATCATTTTTACCCCTTTCTACCATAATTTATGGTTTCTACGATTTTCACTTGTTCCGACTAGCATTATTTCGCGCCGGAACATCATGTTTCATTTACTTAATACAAATCGTATTCCATGCTCACAAATAAGCATTTTGTAATAAGAGTAAAAAGGGCGTAAGCTTAACTTACCTCGCATCCGAACTACGCTTTTCCTTTCCTTCTTGATTCGTTTGACCCGCTCTCTCATCAAGCTTCCACCTAGCTTGTTACGCGTCAAACTATCATCATCATTTTCAAGGTGGTTAGTTTAATCATAATTTAATACGATTATTCCACCTTACGCATTTCATATCAAAATTACCATTTATCGTATTATAGGTCAGTTTGACTTTTTGAAAGTCAAACATCCCTTAATATATAAAATGCACATTCATGTTCATTAGCTAGTTTAGGCATCTTCAATTTACCCGGTGGGCGTTCCTTTAAGCCATCGTTCTAACGAATCTTTTAATCGAGTTCATGCTATTGTTAACACTAAGTTAGCCTAGCTCTTGATTATCGAAGACACTATATTTCTTTATCTCACAAAATCTACGGGTTTTCCTTCTATAAGTGAAACCCGTTTTGTTATGTTATTAGGCATTTATCCAAATACTTATCCAAACCAAGTTCTATCTACGAACTAGTAGGTATCCAATTTCACTTAGGCATTACATCGAACACCTTATGGGATCTTCTATAAATAATTCATTGACAAGCTCATGACTTGTCATATAACCCGAATTTTCATCATTCAAACTATTTAACACAAATAATTGCTTTTAAAGTTCTGAAATAACTTCGCATATGTCAAATTACACTAGAACAACCCCAAATTTCCTAGTGTTTATCAAGTTCTACATAACCCACTAGTCACCTACAATGGTGACCATGGATTTCACTAGAATTTAGCATAATTTCAACATGTACTTGTCTAGGGTTTACTCCTAGACATTTTAATGTTCCTAATTCATCTACAATTCATACATGCATCATCAGATTTCAAGTTCTCTAAATTCATGAGAATTTCAAGTAGAGAATTTTTGTCAAATTTTACATACCTTATGATCTCCTTGCAATGGGGATAATTAATCTATGCTCGATTTTCGGTTTGGACTTGGTTTGATCCTTCAATTTGTGAGATTAGTGAATGTTAGGGTTTGAGCTCCCTGGCTCCTGTGGATATTTCGACCAGAACACACACTTTAAGTGTGTGTTTTGGTGTTTAACTCTTGTTTTAATAAAACAAGTTTCCCACTTGGCAATATTAGTCCCTCATGTTTTATTTTGATCAAATGAAGCTACAACTCACCGTTAGTCACTTAATTATATGCTACTAACTAGGTTAATTATTCCTAGTTACTTTAACGGGTTCGGGAAATTATAACCCGTTATGTTTTATGTCCCGTTAATTTGGGCTTTTTATATACTTTGTTTTCTCAAAGTATTTATTTTTTTTTTCCATTTTAATTAATATTAGGTTTATTTATTTAAGTCCTAATATTTACCGGGTTAAATTTTACCGTTAACGGTATTTTACCCGTCCTGTAGTATTAACGTGGTTTGATTACCAAACCCGTTTTCGGGGTGTTACAAGTCTACCCCCCTTAAAGTGGTTTCGTCCCCGAAACCTTTCTTACGTTCTTTACTAGTTTAGATCATCCGAGCCTTAGCTTTGGTGATCACTTAACCATTGATCGCACATAATACTCCTACCAGGAAAGTATGATAATGTGCTTTTGGTTTCAAAACGTATACGCCTTTTTATGTGTATGGCCTCACAGGCCGATACTTTCATTTTGTATTTCTTATTCTTGTCATTTAATTGACCGAGTTGCCATCTGATCGCTCGGTTATATTTATTTTCATTATGTTTACTTCAAGTTATTCTTATTTCAATAGGCGCTATATATAAGTGATGAGTCGTAACACTACTCCGACTTTGAAAGGTTTTACCGGCCAGACTGATCAGTCGCCGTCATTATACTCCCCGTCATTAGGGTATATCTTATTGCCAACCCGGCCTTTTATGATCTCTTCACTTTTAACCCATTTACTTAACTTAGCGAAACCCATCGCCTTTATACGAACTTTATCTCCCGTTATTATTTTACGCCGGTAGTTACAACCAGTTTCCTCGCCTTATACTATTGACCCGTAGGTTCTTTCACTCAGCCTCGTAGGCTGTTTCTTTAGATTTTCACCCTTTTTTTTAAGGTGAAACCCCGACAATTCTTTTCTTTCTATCTGTGACCCAAAGGTCTTCTTGGTCCCGTAGACCTTATCACTACGTCTAATCCCGTAGATTATGATGATCCCGTAGATCATCTTTTATTCGAGTCTTTATTCAAATGTGTATATGTTTATATACGCATATGGCGTTAAGGCACCCCTCTTTATGTTTAAAATTATTCACCTTCACTTTTTGGATTTCGTTTGACCTTGACCGTAGTCTAAGGCTACATTGTTTTCTTTCGAATTATCTTTCCGACTTCTTGACTTCTAATGTCAATTACATGTTAGTTTGCCCTACACTTACCATTACCCGGTTCTTACCTATACTTCTTTACGTCCCATTACCTGGGTTCTTTTATTTTAATGTTTTTAACGCCTATAACTCCTTTACATAGGTTTATTAATATTTCGCACTTTTATTTATTCGATTCACGCTTACATACTTTAGCAAGTGTCATCCTTTATTAAATTTGTTTGACTTGTTCGTGTGAAAGTTCATCACTTATAAATGTCAAACTTCAGTCTTTGTTCGACCCGTTCAGCTTTGAAAAAGGTGAACGTAATTTATCAAAATTTCTATTTGCAGTATCTTATCGTCCTTTAGTCATGACCCAAAACCCGAGTCTTTTGACTTTCCATACACGTCCCTGTTTCTTAATCTACGCGTGCGTTTAATTCCTTACCCATCAACCGGGTGTTTTACCGAAATCGTTATCATTGCACCCCTTCCGGTATGCATTAAGACTTCATTTCGATTTACTTGGTCATCTTAGCGAAATCCGTCACTTTTATTCGACCATGTCTCTTATTCTTTACGTGACCACCATTGGCGGCCTTATTAATTATGAGTGACGATTATCATCGTTATCCTTGCTTTACTACGACTAAAGTTAACAACCTTGATTATCTTTTTCGTGTGGGCAACACCTTTGTTTTTATGACCCGGCGGATCATCTATACTTTGGTTTTACTTGCCCGTTTCGTTCACCATGGCCCTTTCGTCCAAGATGACTTATTTTCATGAATTTTCTTTTGATCATTCATTTATATCATCATTTACATTAATCCTTGTCCCTTCTCTCGGGCTCATTATCCTAATGTAATACGCTTCCGTCACCCGGCTGTGTGTTTACATTATTATCAACTATTTTGTTCATTTGTTTCATTTGGGTACTTTTTAATTGTCCCATTCACCCCGTCCTTACTACATCGGATGTAAATGTGTCCGCTATAAGAAGTTCATGGTATCATATGCCACTACTTACTTGGCCAGAGTAAGCGATTAACACATGACACGCATGACCTTTTTATAGTTTTCACATCACGCCCTATGTAAGTAATGCCTCTATTTATTTCTCTTGGAAACAATTATCCCGAATACATTTTCTATTCGGGTTTTTCCAAGTTTTTAATCCACATATGAAACTTTCAATTTCTACATATTCGTTGCATGTTACTATTTGTGCAATTAAATTTAAAATGTGCACCTGGTAATGCTTGCCCTCACGGGCTTCTCTTGCCATTAGCCTTGTTCGCGACCGTTACGCGATTTAGGTCCTTGATGAGCATACTCTTTGAACCGTTCCTTTGTCCAATCTGCGATTTGTTAAACTCTCGCTATCTTCATATGCGAGTGTCCTTCAACTAAAACATATACAACAGTTAGTAATTTCGACATTAAAGGATGCCCGTATTATAATACAAGGCTTTTCTGCTACACGCATCAACGCGTGTAATTTCGTTGACTATATATATTCTATATCGATTTTATTGGTGTAACGTGTATTACACGATAACAATATGTGTTGTTCTCAACACTTTAATCATACTAAACCATTGATATACATGTACTTACCGGATTTGCGATCAAGCCTCGAACCGAACTCACTTTATTCTTTAACCATGAGCTCTGATTACCACCTTGTAACACCCTTAACAATATTTAACGATTTTCTTATAAATTAAGAGTAAAAATGTGTATTAATGATTACACATACTAATGAAAATACGGGTTTATTTAAAACTTTACAGAATTAGAACTATACAACATAACATGTGTGAGTTTCGTCATTTAACATAACAACGATACATAGTGCGGAAGCTTGTAACTTAATCGTGTTCGGTTCTTCGTTGAGCTTGATCATCCTCCGGTACAGTAAATATACCTACAATCCAAAAAACATGAATTGAATCAGTCATACGTAGTTTAAAACGTGTCAAAACGAGTCCAGGAAGCTGAACTGATTGAAATACAAATTTTTCAACAAAAAGGGGTTCTTTCGCGCCACGTGACGGCGCCATGTTGCTCCCTCGCGTGGCGCGGGGGAGGCACTTTTCCAGCAGGTCTGTAGCTCAGTTTCAGCTATGCCAGTTTTTACGGAAACGGCCATAACTTCTTCGTTATTGATCCGTTTTACCCGATTCTTTTTCCTACGCGTCCGTAATTTAATCCTCCATCTTATGGAGTTAAAATCCTACATCCAACATAAGAAATTTTGAGACTTCTAAGCCTTCGACTCGTTACCTTTTTACCGAATTTTAACCCGTTTATGCATTTTATCAAACAAACGTATTTGTTTGATTCCTATATCTCATACACTTCTTCAAATTAATGTTACCTACCATATTAGGTTCTAATCATAGGTTTATTACACAATTTAAACCCATTTTCGCTCGTATGCTTATTTTGACCCGTTAAGGGTATTTAAGCACTTTAAAGCTTGAAATCGCTTTCATTCATTTCTAGCATCTTATTCCTACATTTCTTATCAAGTAATCTTCCACCACAACTATATGTGCGTTGGATTTTATGTGGATATCTATATGTTCCGAGTGTTACCCCTCGGATTATTATTTTACGGCAAAACTCAAATAGAGCCAGTTGAGTAACATATTACATCTTTCAACTTCTACACTTATTCTAAGTATTTATCTAATCATGAAATTCGTTTCCAAACAACCTTTAAGGGTTGTTTGTTCAATTTAGCCTACAAGGGCGTTTTGGTCGATTTTGGTCCTTCTTTTACGATGAAGGACTCTCACCAATTATTCGACCAAAATAGCACTTTTAACTACAACATAATTATGCGTACCTGGCTCGGATCAACATATTGACCCGTTTTAATACCTTTCGCTATTAATATCTAGATAATAGCAATGCTAACCATGTGTTAATTCCTGTGATCACAAAACTCAACAAGCAATTATCAAATATTATTGACAAATGGTGGTAACAACATCATTTGACCCGTTTAGTCGAAATGACCAATTGTCATTATAAGATGGCACTTAATTACCATTTCACCCCTTTAACCTATCCCGGTTTACTTTTTGAAATCATCCAACTTGAAAGTCGTTTCCTGTTTTATTTGACCCATTATGACTTATGCCAAATGGTGTCGTTTTAAATCCCTTTATCTATTCGTTAACCCATGTCCGGATTACCATTTCACCATTTTTACCCCTTTCTACCATAATTTGTGGTTTCTACGATTTTCACTTGTTCCGACTAGCATTATTTCGCGCCGGAACATCATGTTTCATTTACTTAATACAAATCGTATTCCATGCTCACAAATAAGCATTTTGTAATAAGAGTAAAAAGGGCGTAAGCTTAACTTACCTCGCATCCGAACTACGCTTTTCCTTTCCTTCTTGATTCGTTTGACCCGCTCTCTCATCAAGCTTCCACCTAGCTTGTTACGCGTCAAACTATCATCATCATTTTCATGGTGGTTAGTTTAATTATAATTTAATACGATTATTCCACCTTACGCATTTCATATCAAAATTACCATTTATCGTATTATAGGTCAGTTTGACTTTTTGAAAGTCAAACATCCCTTAATATATAAAATGCACATTCATGTTCATTAGCTAGTTTAGGCATCTTCAATTTACCCGGTGGGCGTTCCTTTAAGCCATCGTTCTAACGAATCTTTTAACTCGAGTTCATGCTATTGTTAACACTAAGTTAGCCTAGCTCTTGATTATCGAAGACACTATATTTCTTTATCTCACAAAATCTACGGGTTTTCCTTCTATAAGTGAAACCCGTTTTGTCATGTTATTAGGCATTTATCCAAATACTTATCCAAACCAAGTTCTATCTACGAACTAGTAGGTACCCAATTTCACTTAGGCATTACATCGAACACCTTATGGGCATCTTCTATAAATAATTCATTGACAAGCTCATGACTTGTCATATAACCCGAATTTTCATCATTCAAACTATTTAACACAAATATTTGCCTTTAAAGTTCTGAAATAACTTCGCATATGTCAAATTACACTAGAACAACCCCAAATTTCCTAGTGTTTATCAAGTTCTACATAACCCACTAGTCACCTACAATGGTGACCACGGATTTCACTAGAATTTAGCATAATTTCAACATGTACTTGTCTAGGGTTTACTCCTAGACATTTTAATGTTCCTACTTCATCTACAATTCATACATGCATCATCAGATTTCAAGTTCTCTAAATTCATGAGAATTTCAAGTAGAGAATTTTTGTCAAATTTTACATACCTTATGATCTCCTTGCAATGGGGATCATTAATCTATGCTCGATTTTCGGTTTGGACTTGGTTTGATCCTTCAATTTGTGAGATTAGTGAATGTTAGGGTTTGAGCTCCCTGGCTCCTGTGGATATTTCGACCAGAACACACACTTTAAGTGTGTGTTTTGGTGTTTAACTCTTGTTTTAATAAAACAAGTTTTCCACTTGGCAATATTAGTCCCTCATGTTTTATTTTGATCAAATGAAGCTACAACTCACCGTTAGTCACTTAATTATATGCTACTAACTAGGTTAATTATTCCTAGTTACTTTAACGGGTTCGGGAAATTATAACCCGTTATGTTTTATGTCCCGTTAATTTGGGCTTTTTATATACTTTGTTTTCTCAAAGTATTTATTTTTTTCCTTTTTAATTAATATTAGGTTTATTTATTTAAGTCCTAATATTTACCGGGTTAAATTTTACCGTTAACGGTATTTTACCCGTCCTGTAGTATTAACGTGGTTTGATTACCAAACCCGTTTTCGGGGTGTTACAAACTATACCAAGATGCCCGATGAGGAGGAAATGCCTCGGTTTGAACCAACTGTACCTCTTAATTATGAGGAGTTTACAATTGGTCTAGGGTTCAAATCGGACAGTTCCTCAGAGGGCTCATCTGGAAACAGCGAAATTTCAGCATCTGTTGGTACGGAACAAAGTCCTCCCACAGTTGAGGACTATGATTCGTCAGATGATGAACCAAATGTGAGTGATGAGGATAAATCTCTTGAGAAGAACAAAGGAGTTGAAGTTCCTTTTGAGAATCACATTCTGTGTGATCCTCCTACTCCTGCTGTGCATTCAACTGCTAAACAAGAGATGGATCCTATCACTGAGACAGTGTCTACTGTTAAAAGTGATAACGTGTTGTACACTTTGGTGGGTGATGGTAAAATTTATTCAAACCAAGATTTTCCCATTAAAAATGTCAATCAATCTTTGATTGACAAAGTGTTTGAAGATACTACAAATAAGTTTTTGGAAAAAGGGATCCAGAGAGTTTCTGTAACTCAGTGTGATCCTATTCCAAAAGCTGAAGTTAGGAAACAACATGGAAATCAAACATTTCCGACAAAGCAACAACCTGTCGCTTTTAAGGGTAAACAACAACAACAACGAGCTCCAAAGCCTAAGGCTAAGGTTGAATCAAAAGGAGCTCGTTACAAGAAGAAAGCAAAAGACGTTAAGTTTGTGGCCTCCAAAGGTACTGATAAAGTGGAGACTTTTGAAAATAAATCAAACACCGATTTTGTTCAAAAAGTCAGAATTTTAAAGCGTAACTCTCAAAACAATTACACCCAACACACAAACGGGTGTGATGAAGGAACAAGTACCTCGGGGTCTACAAATTCAACGTCAGGTCATCGAACAGAATCTCCTAATTTTGTTGAAAGGAGATCATGCTTTAAATGCGGAGAGTTTGGCCACATTATCAGAAATTGCACAAACTCTCCGAAACCAAATTTTGTAGAAAGAGCCCCTTCTGAACAAGGTCACCAACAACGTCGTCCTGTGTCACCAAAAACTGACAAACGCACTGTTAAAGAACAGGAAACAAAACAACGACGTCAAAATGTGAAGGTGATCGAAAAGGCTTTAAAACCAGAAACTGTTAATAGGAAACCTAGTTTGTCACAACCATTAAAACCAGAAAGTGTAAATAATACACAATCCGGTAAAAGGAAACAAGCTTGGAAACCGAAAACAGGTGAGGATTCAGGGGGAGGCTTGCAATTTAACGACCTTCAAGAAATTGAAATTACATTTCTTGATTCTCAGGGGCAACCCAAGTCTATGAAGGCTTGGGTCCCCCTCTCCAACTAATCTCTGAGTGAGTGTGCAGGATGTTCCAGGAGGAACTATCGATAGTCATCGGATTGTTGATAGCGGAGTGTCCATGCACAAGATCGGCGACAAAGAATTTGTTGCCTTTGATGGAGAGAAAAAGAAATGAAGACAAAAATGTCTGTCGAAAGAAATTGAAAAGCTTTGACAAAATGAAAAATCATTCCAAAGTTTGATTGTTCAAACCTTTAATCGGGTCCCCGAGGTAGATTCAATCAAAATGTACGCACCTGCAGCACGTCTGATGTTCAAAATCAACAAGATGAACGTGCAGTGTACATTTCTTCGCGGTGTGATTGAAGAAAATGTGTTTGTTGAACAAACAAACCGGGTGTGCGGATGCCTTGGAGTGGATTGAACAACCGCACACTACTTTTCAAAGAGAAAGACAAAGACCTTCGCTGGTGCAATGTGGAAGACCAGCCGGACCCAAAGGTTTATGATCTTGTTGCTGTGAAGAGATTTCTCAGTAGCTACAAAATCGACTTTGAAGTCCACACCAGGTGGATATCCAGTTTGGGAGAGCGCTCAGATTCCTTGCAATGCACGAAGCAGTTGCAGGATACGGTTTTAAATTTCTAATCTCTCCTATCCTTGTCGATATTTAAGCTGTTTTATGAATTATTATCATCTCGTACAGCACTCTTTGGCCAGACACGTTGAACACGAATATCACCTCACACGTGATCGTTTCAATATGAAACTCATCAATGTTGTCATGGTCTGCACCGATTACCGTCATGCCAACTGATTTTTCCAAATATTCGATAAATCATTTCTGATTAAATTAATTTTGGTAAACGGCGTTGAGGTAAAACATGAGTTAACCAGCATCGGGAAATCCTTTTTTGTAAATATCTTTGTGTCTTTTAAATTTATCTTAGTTTGTTGATTTTAGGGGGAGTAAATCCAGAAATTGAAAATTCAAAAACATAGAAAAATTTCAAAATGCAAAAACAATAGAAAAACAAAAATGAGTTTCCTGGCGAGAAAAAGAGAATATGATAGTACATCAGTGATCTGTCTAAACCTCTTTGAAATGAACTTAAAATGAAAAATGTTAAGCAGCTCTATATAAGACGTATCGGTAGGCTCACAATCATCTTAAAGTGTGCAGGGCGATATAAATCTTAAATCGACTGAAGACCAGGTGGGAACCGCACATTGGCATATGGTCTTAGTACCGAAATTTCGTTTGAGAGATTGCCGAGGTTCTAAGATATTCGGTCTTTATGCTGTCTTATCATCTGGGTATCATGGTTGTATCTTTTACCGAAAAAAAATAACAGAGACGATGTCTAGATCTTCCATGATACTATACATACGTGTACATACTGCATACGACCTCAATAAGTGATCAACAATCACATGTCCAAACAAAATAAGTGATAATATATCACAGCTTTCTTGCGGTAGTCAAGTTCGTCTCTTTGCTGTACGAAAGTACTGACCTGTTCACGGACTTGCTCCTGTGCCCTCATGCATCTGAAAATCAAGTTCCTCATCAATAAGTGATTCTATCACATAGGGCTTGTTTTCAAATCAAAATAAGTGAGTTTCTCACATCTTTTATACGGTCAAACAGATGATAAACGGTATACTCACCGGTAAGATGAACTCTCGTGCATACCTTGATACGGGAATGTGTCGTGTGTGGATGAACACCGGTCGGTAAGTATAAATCATACCTTAACGTATCCCCTCGCCATGATTACATCTGATAAGTTGAGCTTATGTGGACAACAATACCGATAATTGTTATAGGATACTTATCTAAATGTTAACTAATTGAACAACAAGAGCGTTTTGGCGTGACCGTACACTGATATGATTCTCTTACCCTCGAAACTCGCAAAATGCTTTCGGTTTCTGTATTTCTGTATATATTTATTTATTGCTTTCCGTCCTTACTTTGAAAAATGAAAAATTCCAACAAGATTTTAGGTGTGTTTTAATCTAAACTTTATAAAAGCCAAAAAGATTTTGCTTCTATTTTATTTTTGATTGACCGATGTTGGAACTCGAGTCTATCCTACCCAAAATCCTGATCGTATGCCGGAAAACAATTGCATCTTCATAAACTGTCGAAGTTAACAAGTTTTGAAAGTTAAAGGGTTAAAATTGATCAATTTTTAAACTTTCAAACTGTTGTCGGACGGTGTTTGATTGAGATTTGATCTCATATGTGTCTTTTGTTTAATTTGTCTAACTTCCAAGCGGTTGTTCTCATTACGTGTTTAGCCTTCTTGTATGTGCAGATGCGACATCAGAATCAGCTAAAGACGAAGAGAACGTGTCAGATGACAAGCCGTAAAGTGAAGACACGACGTTGATGCAATCAGAAGATCAAGATGATCGGGTTGTAGTTGATCACTCATCAACACCACAAGGATCTAAAGTTTTGAAGTTAAAAAGATTCACGAGTATCATTCAAGGGGGAGTTTGTTGATACACTCCCTGATTGTGTCACGTGAAGACTTTGAAGATCCTTCCCGAGAATGAAAGAACCATCAAGAGATGGAGAACGAGATTACGAACCTCGCGAGCAGCATCCAAGGGGGAGTTTGTTGATACACATTATGTGGATACGACTCGGCTCGGTTCGACTCGGCTACGAAGTGAAGGCCGTAGTCAAGACAACCTCCTGTCTTGACTCGGTATGCGATTTACTTTGTAACGTTTGTGCAAATGCAACTGCGTGTGTGCAGTTTGCATTTAATATAGCTTATGTTTATGTTGTCTGTTTGTTTGGTCCATTTGAAGAAGCCCAAGTGACAAAGTCAAGGCCCAAGCCCAAACACAAGTGACGAAAACACAACATGTTTGGTGAAATCCCTTTTAGGTGAAAACACCTTGTGGTGAAATCACCCTGTTGGTGAAAACCAAATGGGACGAAAACACACATGTGCCGAAAACACCTTTTATGGTGAAATCCCATATGGGACGAAATCAAGTGATTTCGTCTGGACCTTGATTTCGTCCATGTGTTTTCGTGGGCCACTGGATTTCGTCAACATGTTGGTATATATACACAGACAACAGAAAGAGCACAAAAAGGAAGTCTGAATAGATTTCGGAGCGAACACTGTAAACACACACACACTGAGAGTTTATGAGAGCATCTTGTAAACACCGCATTGTAACCGTTTCATAGCATTAATAAATTGAGTGTTAATCGTTGAATCTTGTGTCTTACGTGTTCGTAACTTGGTTTAACTTACCCGTTTGGATTCCGCACTTTCGGGTTTGTCGGAAAACAGGGAATAGAGGTTACTCGATCCTCCGGGTGGACCTACACTCGATGACGTGGCGGATCTTGATTGGATGTTGTGAGTGATTGAATTCCATCACTAGTGGAGCGACCCCACCCCCTAATAATATTAACAAAAGTCGTCGATTACTAACGCCATAACAACTTCTAGACATTCTCAATTTAGCGTAAGGCAAGACCATGTAACACCAACAACATTTTCAACGTAATGCTAAAAAGGTACAAAAGATTATAAATATATGATGGTTGGATTGGTGTTTTGTCATCGTGGCAATAAAGTGCAATTTAAGAACACCATTTGGCCACCGATTGCCACCACCTTTGTTATTTAAATATGAAGTAGTTGTTAAGACCTTAACAAGAGCTAGACCAACAACACAATTTACAAAGGTATGGTAGGCATATATATCGACACCTTATAGTCGTTGAGTCATGGTTATTGTAATATGGAGATGGTGCAATTTTCAAGTCATAAATATGGTTAGGATACAAAAACTCCTAAACTGTCAATTTTATGGTATCAAAGATGTAATCTATCAAGAACAACTCAGAAACCCTACCCAAATTTTATAACAAACCCAAAAGTTACTGAATACATCGATTACACCAAAGAAACTAGACAATACAACTCGTAAACCTCTCAACTCTCGATCTGAAAGATTATCAACACGACAATCTTCAAAAGAGTAAACTTCCGTTTTGCTCCCTGTGGTTCGGTCATTTTAACGGTTTTGCCACAAACCTTTAAAAATAGCCATTTTCCTCCAATAGTTTCCTATGATTTTTCCATTTTGCTCCACGCCTCTAACTCCATCCAAATTGTCTATTTTTCCATTTTGCTCCCTGCAGGGAGCAAAAAGAAAAACCATAGCAAACTATTGGAGGAAAATGGTTAATTTTAAAGGTTTGGGGTAAAACCGTTAAAGTGGCCAAACCACAGAGAGCAAAACGGAAGTTTACTCTCTTCAAAAATACAAACATAATCTCACATCTAAGCCTTGATATAGAATGAACCGAGGCTAAAACCCTAAGTATTTTAGAGAGAGAAACGAGAGAATAATCTAGATGAAAATAGCTTGACTGAATAATAATCTGTATTAGTTTAGAATACTCGTTTATATCAGATCCATTCCCAACTCAGTAGGAAGCCCAGTAGTTAGTCAGCAGCCCAGTAGAAGCCATTCCCAACTCGGTAGTAAGCCCAGTAGTTAGCCGGCAACCCAGTAGAAGCTAGTAAGCCCAACATCCAATGAGTCTAGTAAGTCCAGTCAACAGTAGTTACATGTAACAAAAATAAACCAATGTTAGGTGAAACATATATATTTATTAAACTGAACCAAAGCATATACTTATTTTAACACCCCCCCCCCCCCCCCATTTTAACAGTCAAACATATTTAAACATGTTTAACCATATGTTTAATAAAACCAAAAAGTTCTTTAAAAAACTATATGCTCAAACCTTTTTGTTTCCTTTTTTTTTACAATATAATCAACGACTTAAATGAAAATATTCCCTGAACACTTAAGGATAAAGCTGAGATCTTCCAAACATCAATGACCAAATGCAAATTCAAAATAACACATCCTTGAACACTACAAATCGACTTGAACCACGCCCACTTGATGGAAGGGTTGGGCCGTGTCCTGACCCAGACGTGAACCAAGTATCTTCACCTCAGTTAAGCAGACCAAGCATTTAGCCCATCTTTGAAGCAGCCCAACTTCATACCTTTGGTAGCCCACCTCCAGTAAGCGTATTATATAAAATTAACAAAAGATTACATGTACTAACAACAATTACTAGAGGAATTGACTTAAAAAACTATTTTTGCACATGATGCGTGCAAATATTTCTCAAACCAGAAATGATTTAAGCTCTCATCCCTCACCAAGAAACCAATAACTGTAATACGTTCCAACCTACCAAACAATGGAACCAAGCATAAAAGGCAATCTAACACTAGAAACAACCGGGGTACTTTTAGCACTAACCCGTGAATACCATTCAGAACACAAATTCAATGTGGCTACATATTCTATAAGGAGAAAGCACAAACCAAGATGTTTTATTAACCAAAAAATTGAATAAACACATCCAGATCAAAACACAACTTTATTCAACTCAAAAAATTGTCCAGTATACCTTCAAACACATATAGATCATCTTGTTTGAATACACAATCTCATTAAATCTAACAGAAAATAGATCCTTCAACATGTAGAACCAAAAACAATCCTAGATTTAGCATACGAGATAGAGAGAATTTGAATAAGTAAGTGAAACGGATTGAACAATAAGATACTTTTCACCAAAAACCCCGAAGAAACTTCTGGAATACTCAAAACTTTATTCAACATAAACTCAAGTTAAACAACCAGAATTTATCAACAAACACTCATAGATCAATCACAAGATTATTTGAAACAAACAAACACCTCACTAAATCTACTAGACAATCAGTTCTCCAAACAAAGAACTACGATCAAGTCCTAAATTTAGCACACGAGAGAATCTGAGTGATAATTGAAAGAACCTTCTGGAACCCTAAAACTCTCGTAGTTTGACCATTAAGGAATCAAAAGATTCTATATTACCATCGTTAACATATCTAAGAAAAACCAAGAGTTATGAAACTCTATATAACTCATAACAATGTCAACAATGTCTGAAACTTTTGAATAACACGATTCAAAACACAAATCTAATGAAACCTAGAATCACACAATTCTACATCAGATAACAACTTTACAACAAAAAACTCATGGTCAAATAAAACCAGAAATCTTTTCCAACTAGAAAAGAACATCTTACCAACCAGAAAAATAAAAAAAAAAACTGTAAAACATATTCAAGAACAATCTTGACAACACAACTGGTTAAAAAACACTTGAACCACATGGTTCAACTAACCATACAACAAAACACAATAACACATACGAACTATGTGTGGAAGACACTTCGACAGTCCAAGAACAACATTTAAAAAAAGGACATAAGGGTCAAATAAACCATCATGATAAGATTTGATAAACAACAAAAAAACCATCAAGATATAGTTAATTCACGAACCACAATCCACACGACTCTACAACAGACAACAATTCATGCAGTCCTATGCCATTCATACGAGGATCAACAAACAATACATACTTACAAACATACCTTATTTATCTCTATACATAGCCAAACAACATCTAAGACATTACAAAATGACTAAAACAACCCTTTAATGAAACATTTTCATATTTCTTAAAAAACAACATTTAACACAAAACACTCATGAATCAAACACTCACAACCTTTGACAACACAGATTACACATAACCTTATTTTAAGATTTCAACTATGTTTTTTAACCATTTTTAAGGTTACAAGAAAAATTCAACACAGATGCACACTACATATGCATATACAAAATCAGATAAAAAACTTCTAATACAAATCGGCGCTACGATCTTAAGAGCTTAGATTCGATCAATACAAGAAACTAACGATAGCTCTAAACCAATGCAACTACAGAACAAGTCTGTAGAAAACCAGATCGACAACATGAAGAACTGATAGAAACCAACACTACGATCTAACAGGACTAGACTCAACCACACGAAGAATCTACAACCGACCATAGACCAATGTGGAAGAAAAAACAAGCATCACCTAGACCAGTGAACTAACATCACTACGATCAGCGATGAAGTATCAAAGAGGCGAATAAGAAACAAATAAGATCACCAACACAATGATCCTACACAAACCTCACTATAGTCGGACTCAAAACATGAAGAATCCAAGACCAGTGAGATAAGGCTAACATTAACGAAGAACATATCTTCAAGATAGTATAACCTTTACAAGATAAGACTCAATCAACCAGATCTACATTCAATCACACACATACAGATCATCAACACGATGACCTTCTTTAACTCTCAACAAGACTTAATGGATACACTACAGATCTAAACATACAAGAACAAGCAACGCCCTAAATCTCAGTTTCAATATGAAACCCTAGAGAGAAACAATGCGACGAGAAAGAAGAAAATATCTCACTTGAAAAACAACCAAAAACCATTAACAGGAATCACATTCTTAGAATCAAAGAGCATATTGATCATGACCCAACATGTGTAAACAAATCATTTAGAAACATAATAACTATGTGCCAATAACAAAATTCAAGATTGTTACTACTAGCAACTAGGATCAAGAACAAAGTTCAACACACATAGAACATAGCACCAAGATTGAACTAATAGTACATTGAAATAGATAATCAGCCTCACAACCTATGTATCATGATGAACAGAACTAATCCTCATGAAAAAACCCTAATTATTACTATGACAACAAACCATCTAACTTAATGATTACAACAGATCATAACGAATCGAGAACCTAGGCCTAGAACAGTGAAAACGATCAAAAAAAACAACAGAGAACACATGTCAAATTTCATGGATATCAACAGAGAACAAACACATAACTCAAAATACCCTAAGAGTTTATGTACTAAAATATAGCCCTCTAAAAAAAACTATTAATTACAGCCAAGAACAAATCATATAGAATCATAAAGATGCAATCAAATCAATGTAATGCAACACGGAAAAATAAGTAATCATCAATAGTCAAATTTGTAAACACAAATGATTTCAACAATCGAAAGCTTTTATAACTTTTTCAAAAACTCTATAGATCTAAACGATAAGATCAACAATATGAGAATTTGATAACAAAATCTATTCGATCTAACAAATTTCGACATGAGAAAACACACAGTAAAGATGAAAAAATCTGATCTGATTATTTATTTATTTATTTTTTTACTTTGTTTATACAAATAAAATACCATAAAACCATGTCAATAAATTAAAATAGACAACTAACAAGACTAAGACAATCAGTCACATACAAGATCAACACTAAAATACACTTGGCGAAACCTAGACAGAGGATCAGATTAGAGGTTCATCACTCATAGGTGCCTCCGCAGATCATATCAAGGGAGCCTTCTATTTAAACCCTTACAAACAGCAAGAAAATGATCTATTAGCAGCGATCAAATACAGATCACAAGTAAAACAGAGAGAATCTTTTCCAACACAGAAATTAGAAATCACTATTAGCAATAAGAACACAAAATAGTAAGACTCTATCACCCACCCGGTCTGACTAACCTGGTAACAGTAATGCCTAGACTCATTATGCAAGTGTAACAAGAAAGGAAAAATAAAGAACCAGAAAGCAATGATCTCACCAGGGGGTGCGTATAACTTCAGTAAATCAGTCTTGCAGCCTTCACTTAGGGCTACAAGATCCTGATTAGAATAACAACAACACAGATTCAGTTGGTTTGCTTTGTAGCCTTCTTAGGTTACAAAGACCAACGCAAATCTCAACAACAATACTAAGAAATCTACAAACCCTAGACTAAGATTTCAATCCTCCAAGATCCCCAACTTTTGCACTATGCACAAACTTCGAGAACAGTAAGACTTTCGATTCGGAGTCAATAACAATTAAATACTCCAAGAACCAGATCAGATCTCATTAGATTTGAACAGATCTAACCTCATAAAATGCAGTGGAAACAATATCAAGATCCAAGAGCTTACAAAAGCTCTGATACCATGTCAATTTTATGGTATCAAAGATGTAATTTATTAAGAACAACTCAGAAATCCAACCCAGATTTTATAACAAACCCAAAAGTTACCGAATACACCGATTACACCGAAGAAACTAGACAATACAACTCATAGACCTCTCAACTCTCGATCTGAAAGATTATCAACACGATAATCTTCAAAAATACAAACAAAATCTCACATCTATGCCTTGATACAGAATAAACCAAGGCTGAAATGTGACACCCGGCTATTCTGAGCTGGCACTGTACTGGCGTGACACGCGTTATGAGTATATGTAGGCACTAAATTATTAATTAGGATATCAAACTAAGGTATTTGAAAGTTTGACAAACTAAAACTTTGCTAAAAATCACGTTGGCAAAATTAAGTTAAACGCTTATTGCGTAATGAAAAAAATGCGAAACGAACGTCGGTGACTGTCCGGATAATGTTAAAATATGAAAAATATTTTTTTTTATTAAAACCCTATTTTTAATCATATATGTGAAAAAAAAATTAGTTAGAACGCTTAAAAATTTTGTTTTGCGAATTTAAGCGCGTACTGCGCAATACAGTGCGTATACTGCGAAACGCGGATGACGCAACCAGTTTAGGTAAACGAAATATTATTTAGTAATATTTTGATGAGATTATTTTTATATAATACTAAAAATAATTTTAAATGCCTTAAAACGCTGATAAAACGCGAAATAAAATACCCAGTAATCAGTTAAATACCTGTATATTGCATATATATGTATGTACATCTTGCATTTGAGAGAGAGAGAGAGTGTGTGTGTGGTAGGGGAAAAAGGTGGTGGCTAGGTTTGCCTTCACTTCACCTATTTATTCCAAGTGTCTAACTGTGTAAGAATGCAATCATGGGAAATCTTTCAACACTCCATTTAAACAATCAAATCCAAGATTTCACTTTTCAAAATTCACCTTCTTCCACATCCACATCCACATACTCTCAGCCAAACACTCCCAAGAACACCCACATTTCACTTTTTTAAATTCATTTCTTGAAGAACATGGCTATTTCAAGCTAATTTCGGGTTGATTTGAAGATCCAAAGTTGATTTCAAGGCGATTTCAAAGAGGAACAAGCTAATTTTTATCAAGAATCTCATCATCTAAAACCCACTTTGTTCTTGAAAGGTATAAAACTTTGTTTCTTTTAAAACACTCTTGATGATGATGATGATGATGATGATGATGATGATGATGATGATGATGATGATGATTAGCATGATTCTCGGTTATTTGGATTTTCACTATTCTTGAAATCAAACCAAACAAATAATTTTTATAAAAATAAAAATATGAAGTTAAGAATATGGGAAGATGGCCGAAAGTTATATATGTGTATAATTTTTTGTATTTTGAATTTTATTTGCTAAAATACTTGAAATATGGTTTCTTGAATAAACAAGGTTATATGTAAATGTGTTAGATTTTTAAATAATGAATGAAACTTGATATTTGATTTGAAATAATGTGAGTATGATAGTGTACATATGGCCGAAAATTTCATGACTTGATTGTGAGTTTACAAGTTGATGCATGTTCTTGAATGTGAAAGTTAAATGCATGTATGATGATTTATGTATAATAGATAAATGATTGAACAAGATAGTGTTATAAGTGTGTCACATGTTACAATAAATGAAAGAATAAGTTTTGATAATCTTGGATATGATTGAGAAGTAAATGTATTTAAAATACTTGTACATAGACTTGTAGGATGGTTTAATGATCATCATAAAAGGGATTTGCTGTGATATGTTAAACATCAACTTAAATCAGTAAGTAAAAACGTAAAATAAAGTTATATGATGTATTTTAAAGTTATAAAAATTATGCCATAAGTTGGTAGCTTTGCATGTTGTATTTAAGGCTTGAAAAGTAGTAAATCGGGTGCTATTTGCATGAATTTTGTGGATTTCATGAGACCTGCATATGTGTGGTTAAAATTTTTGTTTTAATCAGTAGGTAACATGTATTATGTTAAAATATAAAGTCTTGATGATTTAGGATGGTTACGGTAAAGTTCGGTACGGAACTATGCGCTAAGAACGGTAAAAATCGGCTTTTTAAGTGATTTTTATAAAACTGTTTTAAATCTGATTTTAAACGGATGTCATATGATAAATATAAGTAATTTAACATATATTAAATTATTTTGGTGTTTGGTTGGTCATATGTGACTTCCGACGCCCAAAATCGGTACCGAAATGGTAATGTATGCATATTTCAACGTACGCAAGAACGGGATGTTCAAAGGGCGAACTTTGTGTATTTTAGTTGATATGTGAATATGAGTATGAGTAATGTGATTTACAAAGTGAATTCGTGATGATATGAAATAATGATAAGTTTAGACGTTTGTGCGGTAGAAACGGTAAACTAGATCAGAAATCACATTATGTGTGAAATAACGTGATATGTGAATTTCGATGAATATATTTTATAAATATATTTATACGAATATATATATATATATATGCCGAATACGTCCATACTTATGCATATATGTTACTAAGCGCAACTTGTAAACATATATTGCGAATAAGTAGACATGATAAAGAGTCACCAACAAAATCATTTGAATCATGAAAACTTTAATATATATATATATATATATATATGTATATGAAATTACATATATATAAATGCCAACATAATTTAATATAAAGACTTTACTTGAAAACCTCAAATATATGTGAAAATCCTATATGGCAGAGAAATTGATTGTTTTAGAACAATTAGTTAATAGATTATTTCTCTCTAAATTAGGATATGTGGATTTGATCCAAGGGATTGTGATATTTAAAAATGCACCCAAAGGTGAGTGTCATAGAACCCCACTTTTTACTGTTTTATTAACTGTTTTCGGGGTAAAGAACACGTCCTTAATAAGAATGAATATATGTTTTTGTATAAAACATGATTTCAAATAAATGTATTTTAGTGCGATTTCACTGAAACGTCATTTTACCGTTGTAAATACTGTTTTTAGAGAAAAACAGGTTATTAAAAGCAAAGTATATGTTTTCATATAAAATGTGCTTTAAATTATATAAAGATGTATTTTCATCGAGAATACAATTTTAGAGTATCATGATATGTTTATGAAATCAAGGAGATGTGTAAATTAAACTGTTTTTGAGAAAAATGAGTTTAAAAATGTATTATATTGGTTTCGGGGAGGAAACTATGGAAAATAGACGATGTTAGGGGTATAACGATCGTGAAGTAAATTAAATTTGGTTGGTACAAGTTTGACCCAGTCTCTAGGAGAATACCGAAACTTATACAACCTGCGATAATAAATTGTTGTTCAGTAGGTTATATATATTAATGCATTTGGGAGGCACAAAAGGAGGCATCTATGCCACAATATTTAATCATTGTAAGTCCCCTATTCGTATGGATCTTCAACAGAATTGTCTTTCTAATCAAGAGTGCGGAATCCTCTTGATCAGAATATCACAGAAACAAGTAGAAGAACAGAAACAGCAATTCACTTTCAAACCGGGTTTCTATTGATTATCCAAACAAACGTTTTACAATCAATCAAACCCTAACCAACTATCAAATTCGTCCAAGCTTAAGCACTCTCACGAATTTGCTCTCACACACTGTTCTGGCTGATTAACCTAAACCCTAAAGCCTAACCTTGTTTAAATAACACAAGGTTACTACTTGGGCCAAGGTTAAACATCATGGACTGCGAATTGGACAGGCCCAATTCGCCTCACATCCCCATAAGTATGGGTTTGGTTAGCCCAAACATTTACAACTCACTATTACAAAGCTAAACCCGCTAACTGTTTATCGTTTAACTAATTACAAGATATCCAAAGACCAAATCTAAGCTGTTGTCACAAACATGCACCAACAATCATTAAGTATAGCATACGTGGAATTGTTGATAGATCTATCGGGCTGTCAATCCCACCATGACCGGTTGCTCCGCATCCACAGAGCGATGAATTGATATTCTATAAATTCTAGCATTGATTAGAACCTCATTCGTAGTATATAGCTCGTAACACCTTGCAAACTTACGAAACCGAAATCATAACGTGAATTTAATCTTTAAACTAATTTGTGGAATATAATTTCCATGTGGAATGAGGCATTTGCTAATTTCCAGTAATACCATTAAAAATCATGAGTATAAATTTTCATCAGAAACAGGCTGTCGGAGCTATTTCAGATGAATTCTTCCATGACATTTTTGAATGAAATGGGATGTAAACCGATTTCAAATCATATTATACTGACATTATTTTTATTAAAATGAATGTCTTATTTTTAAACATATGAGAATGTTTTTAAATATGTAAATGTTTACAAACCATTAAGAGTCAAAGAAGGAAGTTTTCCTTAAACCAAACATTACTAAAATTATATGTGAACTCACCCTCCATTGTGTTAACACTTGATTTTAACGTGTTCTTCTGGTACATGAGTTCGGCTTCGGAGAATTTTGGCTGGCGTTGTCATGTGGTAGTATGATGCTTGTGTGATTAAGCTATGTTGGAGAATTTTTAAATTATGGGACCATGTTTGTAATTAGACCCTTAAGGGTCAAACTACTATGACTTGCTTGTGATGATGTGGTAATACTAAAAACTATGTTTTTAAAATAACAAAATGTCCAAAATAACTAAATCATAGACCACTAAGACGATTTTGGGGTGCGACAGAAGTTGGTATCAGAGTCAATGGTTGTTAGCGAACTAGATGTTTTTATAGAAAACACTAGACTTCAAGTTTTGTGAATTTAGGATTCCAAAATTCACGAAGCCAAAGATTCAAAGTGAGAATGAATGTTAACCATGTAATAGGAATATTAAGAAGATATGTGTTTATGTGTAAACTTGCTTATATGTGCCTTATATGATAATACATATATATATATATATATATACATTCATTGTGAACACGTACTTACCTAGTACAGTTACATTGTGTCAAAGATGTCGCACTTGCACGAGACTATCGAGATTCACAACTCAGAGAGTGAGCCGGATTTCGAGACCTCTCCACTGTCAGAGTCACACACTGTCACTCAACCAGCAGATACGGCCAGCCTCACTTCGTCATACTACACTGATTCCACAGCCTTCGCTAGTCAGATTGACACACGTTACGCACACACTTGTAACGGGTAGATAGATGACGATGATTCTACAGTTCCTTCATCAGTCCATGAGTCGGGACAATGATCAGGCTTGGCACCGGTGTTCGACGAGATGGGCATGAGCACGTCATGGATTGGGGGATCATACGGAGTAGCACCAGCTGTGGATGCCACTATCGTTACGACTCGACCTCTAGAGCCGTTAGCCGCTCTACATGCCGATATAGCTGAGCGTATGATCAGAGAAGTTGAAGGGAGTTTGGGTGGACAGATGCTCTCACTACGATCGTCGGATTGCCACACTGCAAGGAGAGTTAGAGACGACAAAGAATGCAATGCAGGATCTCAGAGGACGGATGGATGCTTGTGAGGATATTCGTGGATTAGATGATATCTGAGGGATCACATGGCCCAGAGGATAGCGGAGCTGGAGCAGTTGGTTGCTTTCTTGTTAAAGTATTTGGAATTTTGGTGATTGTATCATTGTTGAAAATTTTTTGATTTCTTTTGGTGATCTATTGTTTAAGCATGGTTGATGCTTAGGTATTTTAGGGGGAAATTTTTGATAAGCTTGTTATGGTGTTGATTTCATCCTCACCAAATTTTGTTAGTTTCCAAAACAACGAACATGCGATGTAAATTTCCACCTTGAAATATTGAACAATAGATTTTGGATTAAATTTTTCAAATTGTTATGTGATTATGGTTACATGTGCTTTGTTAAATCCATTAACATTTAGTGATTGAATTATTTAAATATTGACTCACATTGTTATTATTGCTTCAATAATAGAAATGCCAATATGCTACCAAAAGCGAGACCGAGTTCATCTACCGATGGAATAGGATTTTCTATCACTCCCAGGGAGTTAGCATGGATGGTTGCTCAGTATTTTATCGATGCTTTGGAACAGCATGGAGTTAGTCAAGTTGCAAACCAAGGAGAGGGTTGCAAAGGGAAGGAGCACGTTCAGGAAGAAGTGCCAACTAAGAACATACCAGGTAGAATAATGATTGGAAAATTTTGTGAGTTTCCTATGTTATGATATAATCTAAGAGCAATCTTGGTTTTCAATAACTTGGTAAATAGTACATGGATGTACGCACAAAACATTCCAAGGCTCTAACCCGAGATCATTAGCCGGTATTGCACATGATGAAGAGACAGTGTCACATGAGCAGTCTGGAAGTTTCAGCAGTATGACAGTTAGGATCATCCGGAGTATTTAGTATAAGGATGGGGATGTGAGAAAGAACGAAGCGGAGAATTCAAGGAAGAATTATGAAAAGAAGCGTGAGAAGAAACGCAAGCTTGATAAGTCAGTTGTGGACAAAGCTGGTAATTCTAGAAAGAAAGCAGTTAAGAAGGGTAAGAACAATGTGATGAAAACCCCTATTGACAAGCCAAAGGTATGTAGCTGATGTGGGTGGACTGGACATGAAACTCAACAGTGCTATGCCAAAAGCACGAAAGATGGGGTTGAACTTTTGGGATGTTACTAGTGTGGGAAGCAAGGACATTTTGGGCGGGAATGCCCTGAGCTTAAGGATCAGTATGCTGGGAGTAAAGCATGGGTAGAAGCTAGGAAAGCTTGGGTTGCCCCTGCACCCATCATAGGTACGTTCATGAACCGTTAGTTTGATTATGATAACTTTGTGTTAAGAGTAAGTATAAATGGAATATTATACTGAAAACCCAGATGACACTGATGTGATCATAAGCTAGAAAGTTAATGAAGATCAGTATATGAGGAATAGATGAGAACCAGTGATGACACACTTGGTTGTAATATTACATAGGTTTGGTTTTAGTGGTATCTAAAAGCTGCTAAAGGAGATAGGCAGATTTGGTACGATAATATGATAGAGTTAGCTACCCTAAAATTTTTAGCTAAGATGAAAGTATGATGAGATTGATGTAAACCCTCTACCTTAGTGATAAGAAAAATTGTATAGATTGTGAAGCGTAAGAGTCATCGAGATATGAAGACTGAAGAGGAGGACGGATACCTCAAGGATTTCATGGATCTACAGAAGAATAAATGGTTTACTAATCAAAGTCAGTACCTACTACTGAGGTTTGATGAATGACCGTATCGCTTGGAGAAGTTTAGCTGCTTCTTGGAGTATTAGTGAGCGAGTGAATATGCTTGTTGGATTGAGCGTTCAGGCTGGATATTCTAGAAGTTTTCTTTAAGAATATTATTGGTGAATGCTATCATTAGGTTTATATGGATAGATTCGACACATCTTGAATTGGAAGAGAATGTTTGAAAAGTAATTAAGTACGAGGAATTTGGTAACAAATTTCCTTAAGTATAGACATTGAATGTCGAAAGCTTACTTTTCATAGCTAATGTCGTGGACAATACAAAAGAATGGAGACATGCTTGGACGAAGATGTAAGAGGATGCTTTGTGATAGCCGAAGAAAATTGTATGGTGCACAATTCAATCTCTACCCGAGAGATGTGAAAAATTTAGTTGTAACCTGCGATGCATCATGTTTGGGCCGCAATTGCATGTTATGCAAAAATAACAAAATGACTGCCTATATATCCAGACAACTAAAAGTGCATAGGATAGACTATACAATTTGTGATCTAGAAAGTATAATACCTTGGAGTATTGTAGAGTATGCTTGAAGCGCGAATAACGAAGTGTGATGGAAATTGAGATATTTAACTATTATCAGTTAAGTTACTTTGTGGTTATGAATTACGTGACAGTTTGGAAAACTGCTAAATCTAAAGTTAAGAATAAGAGAAGATGTTAAGAGTCTATTTCTTTTAAGAAGGAGGAATGGCACCAGGCCAATGGATAAAGACTGAAAGTGTTCAGAGAAATCATAGATTGATTTGAAGTGTTATGTTGATAACCAGGAAGACATTTACAGCTTATTAACGGAATGAGCAATCTATAGATTGTACGATTTGTGGAAGAGTAGATATTCGGATTAGATATGAGAGGGAGAGAAAACGAGCACACTAGATTTGATACTTTCGAGAGCCCATCTTGAGTTGGATCAATCATAAGTCGGTTTAGACTATCTCAGGTGTAGGACAACTTATATGTGGTTCAGCATATGTCAGGCCTGACATGGTGGAACACACTCTTTTTTTGATTTAGTGCTCGTAAGCGGTGAACCTTTTAGGAAGTATAGAGCGGTAATACGAGAGTCTAGGAAAAGTTGGATTAGTTAATGAAGGTCTACGAGGATTCTTCGTAGGAATCAGAGTTTCTCGTAGAAACTATCGGGCCATAATTAACAAAACAATCTTTCCTGTATCCACAAAGTGCGAAAAACACAACCTGTAAAATGGAATTTCGGGGATGAAATTTCCTAAACAGGGGGAGACTGTTGTGACAACCCAAACTTTTAAGGTTAGTGATGTGTGATTTCGCGTTACACTTAAAACGTCTGATTTCGCGGATTAAATAAAAATAACTTATCGGAAACTGTTGGGCCCAATTAGTTATTATATCGGCCCAATGCCCAATTAGTTATTATATCGGCCCAAGGCCCAATTCATTATTTATGTGCCTTGATTATATAACTTGGCCCAAATTGTAGCCGAAGAAAAGGAATTAGCAGCCCACTCTAATTGTAAATTAGCAGCCCACTTTAATTGTTGTTACCCTCCTTATAAAGCCATGTACGTAACAATCATAATTAATCTCAAAAACAACAACAAACCCTATCCTATTCTTCCCTGATTCACGACTTTAGTGGAGACCCCCCCTCCTTCGCATAATAGCATCCTGTTATCAAGAATATTGGTTAGTAATTAATATCTAAATTCCTTCTTTATGTATATGTGTGTTGAAATTATGTGCTATTAGTTTGTATAATTTGATGAAGTATAATACCGTGAAGGGTAAAGGAATGATTATGATTATGGCTGTTGTTATGTGATTCGTAGTAAAGAAACTGATGATAGGATAATGGCATGTGGTATTGTATGTGATGATGAAACTGTGTAATGCTAGTAATCGGTCTGAGTTATGTGTTTCAAATGAATTCGAAATATGAGTTATGTGTTTCAAATGAAGAGTGTGTGTATTTGGTGATGAATTAATGGACCAGACTGTGTTCGTGATGAATTATTAATTCATGGGCTATGGCCATAAGGTGCATAAATTATCTATGGGCTTTGTATAGTAGTTGGGCCGCATTAGAGTGTGATGTTGATTTAGTTAACAGAAGGTTTGTAACATGTGAACTGTGGACTTGCATGAGTTGTGTAACTGTTATGTTTGGAAATGCATACTGTCATTCATATTCGAACAATAAGGATGTAAACTGATTTCATGCACATGAATGCCATAGGCTTTGAGTGATTAACTGTGAGCAAGTAACAAATTATACCGAGCAAACCAAGGTGAGTTCACTGCTCTTTTCCAAGCATGCATCCCGGGAAGGGATATCGGGTAACGTTCTAGGGAGGAATGCAGGTTAATGGGATGTTGGTTATTACTCAGTTTCTATCATATAAGACCCCTTACATCTACCGATTGTTGCCGGTAAGGCAACGAGGTATTTAGTTGATAGCGCTATTAGGTTTGGCACCCTCACACCGGGCCAGAAAGACGGGCGTGAACTAATTACCTTGACCACTTGACCAATGCTTTGATAGAGGGATTGGGGTTTGGGCAAACACATCTAGTAGCCACATACGGTAATTGAGTTAATAACATCATCAAAACAAAACGTTGAACTGCTTTAAACACACATCTGGTAACTAAACGCATTAACAAAACTCTGAACTCACCAGCGTCGTCTGACACACTTATCTGCATGCTTGCAGGTCGTTAGAATCTGGATTATGGACTTGCTATCTGGGAGTGCTGAAGTGGTCATGGATTGAGACTCTTGGATACTTGCTTTATTAATTATGAACTTATGTTTTGAAACAATTAACTTACAGTTTACGTTATGCTTCCGCTGAATACTTATTTTGGTTTAACTTATGTCTTGGATAGATACTTTGAAATGAATGGAATGTGTTTATTAAATATTACGCATAATTCAGTGTGATTGGTGGCTTGGATCCTGGTACGTCACACGTCCCGCGGTGATCCCGCATGTGGTATTTTGGGGGTGTGACAGTTTGGTATCAGAGCCACTGGTTATAGTGAACTAGGTTTTAAAACGTTTTCATAAAACCAGACTATAACCGAACACCTTTGAAACTCGATCATGACACTCAGCTCCAGATTGCAAGGTTCGTCTTCTGTTTACTTTATGCATTACTTGTTTAGTAGTCACACACACACAGCTTGCATGAAACAACATACTAGATACTATAGTGACTTGATATCATGACACTACCCTTCGACTTTTGTGATTCGTAATCCTATAATACCTTCTGTTCTGCTATTTGAACGTGGGGGCAACTTTTAGCGCAAGTTAAGAGGCACTGAGATGAGCATGCAAATTGCCTTATTATTATGGGTGCACACATAATAATAACGTGAGGTGTATGTGAGTCCCAGTGAGGCTTAACGAGTGTGAGGAGGGTTCTGCCCTATTGTGTGTAAACTAGGTAGCTGTAGACTTTAACGTGGTACTTGACTTTTACCTCATCTCGACTTTTAAATCTGTTCCCTCTCCTTATATAGAATCATTAGTGGACGAGGACATGGACGTGGTCACATTGCGATGACCCAAGCTGAGCTGACACATCTGATTAATACACGTGTGGCTGAGGCTCTGGCAGCCTACCAAGCTGGTACGAAATGTGCCAAACACTCTTTAATCTTGTGTCGCGTACACGACCCTTACCTCTATAATGTGTTTTCTTTCGTTCAATAGGTCAGCAAAACCAAAACAATCCACCTGCTTGTACGTTCAAGATGCTCATGGATTGTAAGCCACAGACCTTCAATGGGACTGAAGGGGCTGTAGGACTCCTGCGATGGTTTGAGAAGGCAGAGTCGGTATTTGCTATGTGTAACTGTCCTGCTGGGGACAGAGTGAAGTATGCTACGGGCACACTCGAGGATGGTGCCCTGACATGGTGGAATGCCCAGGTTCAGCTGTTGGGTATCGAGGCGGCGAACGCCACTACTTGGGACGACTTTAAGGAATTGATTAGGGAGGAGTATTGTCCTCACGATGAGATCCAGAAATTGGAGAACGAGTATTATGACCTGAAAATGGTGGGATCTGAGATTGAAGCATACGTGAATCGGTCGTATGAGTTGGCTGACATGTGCCCGAATTTTTCCCGACCTATATCTCGAAGAATTGAATTGTTCATCAAGGGATTACCTCCAAGAGTAAAGGGTTTGGTTACTACAGCAAATCTCAACAACTTGACACAGATTGTCCGTTTGGCTCACAAGATCGTTGATCAGGAGGTGTAGAGTAATTCACTACCACCACGTGTTTCTGCTACTGCTACTACTGCCGCTCCTACAGCCACTACCCCCGCCACTGACAGCAAGCGTTAGTGGAACGATGTGGACAAGGCGTCCAATTCGGTGCAGTCTCAGAAAAGGCCTGACAACAGCAACAACCGCAGTTTCAGCCAGTCGTCTTCGGTTAATCAAGGCCAGGGCAGTAATCAGAATCAGAGTTCTTATGTTGGGAAGAAGCCACAGTGCAACAAGTGTGGCTATCATCATTACGGGCAGTGTGTCCGGGCTTGTCGAAGGTGTGAGAAAGTGGGCCATGAGGCCAAAGACTGTAGAGCCCCATAGCCCAAGCAGCAGCAACAGCAAAATCAGCAGTATCAGAGACAGCAAAGGCAGCAACCCCATCAGAATCAGGGTTTCAAGAAAGGGTGTTATCAGTGTGGGGATGAGGGCCACTTTAAGCGGGATTGCCCTCATTTAAATCAGAATGCCAACGACAACAACCGCCAGAATAATAACAACAATGTCGGAAACAACAACAATAATGGCAACAATGGGGGCAATGGTGCTCGGGGAAGGGGATTCGTGCTTGGTGCTGGTGATGCTAGGAACAACGGCAATGTCGTGACTGGTACGTTTTCTGTGAACAACCTTATTGCTTCTGTGTTATTTGATTCCGGTGCCGATTGGAGTTATGTGTCCCTAGAGTTTAGTCAGCGATTAGGGTTAACTCCAACACCTTTAGAGGTTAAGCATGTAGTAGAATTAGCCGATGGTAAAACGATAGAAGCTTCACATGTTATTTTCGGGTGTAAACTAGATCTCATGGGTCAAGTGTTTGATATTGCCCTCCTTCCTGTTACCCTTGGTAGTTTTGACGTAGTGGTTGGTATGGATTGGTTGTCTAAACACCAATCTGAGATTCTGTGTATGGAAAAGATTGTACGTATCCCTCTCCCTGATGGAGAGTCATTATCAGTTCAAGGGCATCGTAGTGGGACGATGGTTGGTATTATTTCAGCTATGCAAGCGCAGAAATGTCTACGAAAGGGGTATCCTTCTATTTTGGCACTTGTTACTGATACTCCGTCAGGAGAAAGAAAGATCGAGGATCTGCCAGTAGTACGTGAATTCGCTGATGTGTTCCCTGAGGAGCTTCCTGGTTTGCCTCCTCACCGTCAAGTAGAATTTCAGATTGACCTTGCACCAGGAGCAGCTCCAATTGCTCGTGCTCCTTACCGTTTAGCGCCTGGAGAATTGCAGGAACTGTCTAATCAGCTGCAAGAGTTATTGGACAGAGGCTTTATTTGACCCAGTTCTTCACCTTGGGGAGCCCCAGTTTTGTTTGTAAAGAAGAAAGACGGGTCCTTCCGCATGTGTATTGATTATCGGGAACTCAACAAGGTGACTATCAAGAACCGTTACCCATTGCCACGCATCGACGACTTGTTTGACCAGTTGCAAGGGTCAAGCTTTTATTCAAAGATCGACTTAAGATCGGGCTATCATCAGGTGAGAGTCTGAGAGGAGGATGTTTCGAAAACGGCCTTTCGAACGCGCTATGGGCACTATGAGTTTTTGGTTATGCCGTTTGGATTGACGAATGCACCAGCGATCTTCATGGATCTCATGAACCGCGTATGCAAACCGTATCTCAACGACTTTGTTATTGTTTTCATCGACGACATCTTGATCTACTCCAAGAGCGAGGAGGACCATGAGCGACATCTACGTCTTATCTTGGAACTCCTGAGGAAGGAGCAGCATTACGCGAAGTTTTCTAAGTGTGATTTATGGATTCGAGAAGTACATTTTCTTGGCATATTGTTAACGAAAAGGGGATACACGTAGATCCTGCTAAGATTGATGCTATTAGGAATTGGGCGGCACCGAAGAATCCTTCGGAGGTGCGACAATTTCTTGGTCTTGCAGGGTACTATCGTCGGTTTATTCAGGATTTCTCGAAGATCGCTCAACCGCTCACCTCCTTGACACAGAAGAACGTAGTTTATTCTTGGGGAACGAAGCAGGAGGACGCTTTCCAGCTTTTGAAGCAGAAACTATGTAGCGCGCCGATTTTGTCTTTACCTGAGGGTACTGAGGATTTTGTGGTTTATTGTGATGCATCGACTCAGGGTCTCGGTTGCGTGTTGATGCAATGCGACAAGGTGATAGCATATGCTTCTGGACAGTTGAAGGTACACGAGAAGAATTATACGACTCACGACTTGGAGTTAGGAGCCGTGGTTTTCGCATTGAAGATTTGGAGGCATTATCTGTACGGTACCAAATGCACCATTTACACCGATCAAAGAAGTCTTCAGCATATCTTCGACCAGAAGGAATTGAATATGCGGCAGCGTCGTTGGATAGAGCTTTTGAACGATTATGAGTGTGCCATCAAGTATCATCCGGGTAAAGCTAACGTTGTAGCTGATGCCCTTAGCCGAAAGGAGACGAAGCCTAAGCGTGTTCGCGCTCTACAGCTTACTATTCATTCTGGTTTACCTGCTCAGATTCGTTCCGCTCAGATTGAGGCATTGAAAGAAGAGAACATCGAGGCTGAGTACTTACGGGGCATGGAAAAGCGACTGCTGGAGAGATCTGACGACATTCATTACTTTATGGAGCGAGTATGGGTTCCTCTGTATGGTAATCTTCGAGAGCTTGTGATGGACGAAGCGCACAAGTCTTGGTATTCTGTTCACCCGGGCTCAGACAAAATGTATCAGGATCTCAGGGTCATGTATTGGTGGCCGAAGATGAAGGCTCATATAGCGACATACGTGAGTAAGTGTTTGACTTGTGCTAAAGTCAAGGTGGAATATCAGAAACCCTCGGGTCTACTTCAGCAGCCAGAGATACCTATGTGGAAATGGGAGCAGATTGCGATGGATTTTGTCACAGGGCTACCGAGAACTCAGGCCGGAAACGATACTATTTGGGTGATTGTTGACCGTCTCACGAAGTCAGCGCATTTTCTAGCGATTAAAGAAAGAGATAAGTTCTCACAGCTTGCGGTAGTTTATCTGAAGGAAGTGGTTTCTAGGCATGGAGCGCCAACTTCTATTATCTCTGATCGTGATCCGCGTTTCATATCTCATTTATGACAGTCGATGCATAAATCTTTCGGCTCACGTCTTGACATGAGTACTGCATATCACCCACAGACGGATGGCCAGAGCGAGCGGACCATCCAGACACTCGAAGACATGCTGCGAGCATGTGTGATTGATTTTGGTAAGGGCTGGGAGAAACACCTGTCGTTGATTGAGTTCTCCTACAACAACAGTTACCACACTAGCATTCAGGCAGCTCCGTTTGAAGCATTGTACGGACGGAAATGCCGTTCTCCTCTTTGTTGGGCTGAGGTGGGTGACAACCAGATTACATGTCCGGAACTTGTTCTTGAAACTTCAGAAAAGATTGTTCAGATCAGGGATCGTATGGCGGCAGCGCGTGATCGTCAGAAAAGCTACGCCGACAAGCGTAGAAAACCATTGGAATTCGAAGTTAATGATCGTGTCATGTTGAAGGTCTCACCCTGGAAGGGCTTGGTGCGTTTTGGGAAACGCGGCAAGCTTAATCCACGATATGTTGGGTCGTTTAAAATTTTGGAGCGGATCGGTAAAGTGGCTTACAAGCTTGAGTTACCTGCTAAGTTGGGTAATGTTCACGATGTCTTTCATGTTTCGCAATTGAAGAAGTATCTGTCTGATGAAGCACTGGTTGTGCCATTTCAAGAGCTGAAGATCGACGACAAGTTGCAGTTTGTCGAAGAGCCTATAGAGATCATGGATCGAGAGGTCAAGGTGCGTAAACATAGTCGTATTCCGATTGTGAGAGTTCGTTGGAACTCAAGACGTGGACCGGAGTTCACGTGGGAGCGTGAAGATCAAATGAAGCTCAAGTATCTTCAACTTTTTCCTGATGACAAGTCGAAACCTGTTAAAGCTGGTGAATTTCGGGATGAAATTCCTCTTCAAGTTGGGGATTATGTGGCGTCTGAGGAAAATCCGCAACAATCTTGATCTATCACTTCATCCTTCTGTGCATACTTGTCAAATTTCGGGATGAAATTTCTTTCAAGTTGGTATTGATGTGACAACCCAAACTTTTAAGGTTAGTGACGTGTGATTTCGCGTTAAACTTAAAACGTCTGATTTCGCGGATTAAATAAAAATAACTTATCGGAAACTGTTGGGCCCAATTAGTTATTATATCGGCCCAATGCCCAATTAGTTATTATATCGGCCCAAGGCCCAATTCATTATTTATGTGCCTTGATTAGATAACTTGGCCCAAATTGTAGCCGAAGAAAAGGAATTAGCAGCCCACTCTAATTGTAAATTAGCAGCCCACTTTAATTGTTGTTACCCTCCTTATAAAGCCATGTAGGTAACAATCATAATTAATCTCAAAAACAACAACAAACCCTATCCTATTCTTCCCTGATTCGCGACTTCAGTGGAGACCCCCCCCCCCCTCTTCCTTCGCATAATAGCATCCTGTTATCAAGAATTTTGGTTAGTAATTAATATCTAAATTCCTTCTTTATGTGTATATGTGTTGAAATTATGTGTTATTAGTTTGTATAATTTGATGAAGTATAATACCGTGAAGGGTAAAGGAATGATTATTATTATGGCTGTTGTTATGTGATTCGTAGTAAAGAAACTGATGATAGGATAATGGCATGTGGTATTGTATGTGATGATGAAACTGTGTAATGCTAGTAATCGGTCTGATAGGGGGATGTGTTAGGATTGTTAGAATGTTGATTTTGTTGTTATGTGATGTGATAATATTTGGTGCCATCTGCGTTTAGGTATGTATATATATATGTGTTCGCTGAATTGTTAGAGTGGGATATACTGCATAGGGTTATGGCAATAAAGAATAGGATATATTGATTCTGGTTAAATGCTAACTGGTAATATTAGGGATGAGAATTGGTTGATAGTATGGGCCATGGTATATATGATTTGGGCTCAACACATGAATTATTAGAATAACAAAGTATTGGGCCGCAACTTATAGAGGCTGCCATAATTATAAATTCGAAATATGAGTTATGTGTTTCAAATGAAGAGTGAAGGTATTTGGTGATGAATTAATGGACCAGACTGTGTTCGTGATGAATTATTAATTCATGGGCTATGGCCATAAGGTGCATAAATTATCTATGGGCTTTGTATAGTAGTTGGGCCGCATTAGAGTGTGATGTTGATTTTGTTAACAGAAGGTTTGTAACATGTGAACTGTGGACTTGCATGAGTTGTGTAACTGTTATGTTTGGAAATGCATACTGTCATTCATATTCGAACAATAAGGATGTAAACTGATTTCGTGCACATGAATGCCATAGGCTTTGAGTGATTAACTGTGAGCAAGTAACAAATTATACCGAGCAAACCAAGGTGAGTTCACTGCTCTTTTCCAAGCATGCATCCCGGGAAGGGATATCGGGTAACGTTCCAGGGAGGAATGCGGGTTAATGGGATGTTGGTTATTACTCAGTTTCTATCAAATAAGACCCCTTACATCTACCGATTGTTGCCGGTAAGGCAACGAGGTATTTAGTTGATAGCGCTATTAGGTTTGGCACCCTCACACCGGGCCGGAAGGATGGGCGTGAACTAATTACCTTGACCACTTGACCAATGCTTTGATAGAGGCATTGGGGTTTGGGCAAACACATCTAGTAGCCACATACGGTAATCGAGTTAATAACATCATCAAAACAAAATGTTGAACTGTTTTAAACACACATCTGGTAACTAAACGCGTCAACAAAACTCTGAACTCACCAGCGTCGTCTGACACACTTATCTGCATGATTGCAGGTCGTTAGAATCTGGATTATGGACTTGCTATCTGGGAGTGCTGAAGTGGTCATGGATTGAGACTCTTGGATACTTGCTTTATTAATTATGAACTTATGTTTTGAAACAATTAACTTACAGTTTACGTTACGCTTCCGCTTAATACTTGTTTTGGTTTAACTTATGTCTTGGATAGATACTTTGAAATGAATGGAATGTTTTTATTAAATATTACGCATAGTTCAGTGTGATTGGTGGCTTGGATCCTGGTACGTCACACGTCCCGCGGTGATCCCGCATGTGGTATTTTGGGGGTGTGACAACTGTGACACCCTGGCTATTCTAAGCTGGCACTGTACTAGCGTGACATGCTTTATGAGTATATGTAGGCACTAAATTAGTAATTAGGACATTAATTTGAGGTATTTGAAAGTTTGACAAACTCAAACTTTGCTAAAAATCACGTTGGCAATAATAAGTTAAACGCTTATCGCGTAACGAACGAAATGCGAAATGAACGTAGGTGACTGTCCGGATATCATTAAAATATGAAAAATAGTCTGTTTTGATTAAAACCCTATTTTTAATAATATTCGTGAAGAAATATTAGTTAGAACGCTTAAAAATCTTGTTTTGCGAATTTAAGTGCGTACACCGCAATACAGTGCGTATACTGCGAAACGCGGACGACACCGCCAGTTTAGGGGAATGAAATATTATTTAGTAATATTTTGATGAGATTATTATTATAGAATACTAAAAATAATTTTAAATGCCTTAAAACGCTGATAAAACGTGAAATAAAATACCCGGTAGTCAGTTAAACACCTGTATATTGCATATATATGTATGTACATGTTGCATTTGAGAGAGAGAGAGAGAGTGTGGTAGGGGACAAAGGTGGCGGCTAGGTTTGCCACCACTTCACCCATTTATGCCAAGTGTCTAATTGTGTAAGAATGGAATCATGGGAAATCTTTCAACACTCCACTTAAACAATCAAATCCAAGATTTCATTTTCAAAATTCATCTTCTTCCACACCCACATACTCTCGGCCGAACACTCCCAAGAATACCCACATTTCAGTTTTTCAAACTCATTTCTTGAATATCATGGCTATTTCAAGCTAGTTTCGGGTTGATTTGAAGATCCAAAGTTGATTTCAAGGCACTTTCAAAGAGGAACAAGCTTATTTTCCTCAAGAATCTCATCATCCAAAACCCACTTTGTTCTTGAAAGGTATAAAACTTTGTTTCTTTTAAAACATTCTTGATGATGATGACGATGATGAGCATGATTCTCGGTTATTTGGATTTTCACTAATCTTGAAATCAAACCTAACAAATATTTTTTATAAAAATAAAAATATTAAGTTATGAATATGTGAAGATGGCTAAAAGTTATATGTGTGTATAAGTGTTTGTATTTTGAATTTTATTTGCTAAAATACTTGAAAGATGGTTTCTTGAATAAACAAGGTTATATGTAAGTGTGTTAGATGTTTAAAGAATGAATGAAACTTGATGTTTCATTTGAAATAATGTGAGTATGATAGTGTACATATGGCCGAAAATTTCATGACTTGGTTGTGAGTTTACAAGTTGATGCATGTTCTTGAATGTTAACGTTAAATGCATGTGTGATGATTTATGTATAATGGATAAATGATTGAACAAGATAATGTTATACATGTGTCATATGTTACAATAAATTGAAGAATAAGTTTTGATAATCTTGGATATGATTGAGATGTAAATGTGTTTAAAATACTTGTACATAGACTTGTAGGATGGTTTAATGATCATCATAAAAGGGATTTGTTGTGATATGTTAAACATCAACTTAAATCAGTTAATAAACATGTAAAATAAAGTTATTTGATGTATTTTAAAGTTATTAAAATTATGCCATAACTTGGTAGCTTTGCATGGTGTACTTATGGCTTGAAAAGTAGTAAATCGGTTGCTATTTGCATGAATTTTGTGATTTTCATAAGACCTGTATATGTGTGGTTAAAATTTTTGTTTTAATCAGTAGGTAACATGTATTATGTTAAAATATCAAGTCTTGATGATTTGGGACGGGTACGGTAAAGTTCGGTTCGAAACTATGCGCTAAAAACGGTAAAAATCGTCTTTTTAAGTGATTTTTATAAACCTGTTTTAAATATTATTTTAAACTGATGTCATATGATAAATATAAGTATTTTAACTTATATTAAATGATTTTGGTGTTTGGTTGGTCATACGTGACTTTCGACGCCCAAAAACGATACCGAAACAGTAAAGTACGCATATTTCAACGTACGCGAGAACGGGATGTTCAAAAGGCGAACTTTGTGTATTTTTGTTGATATGTGAATATGAGTATGAGTAATGTGATTTACTAAGTTAATTCGTGCTGATATGAAATAATGAGAAGTTTAAACGTTTGTGCGGTAGAAACGGTAAACTAGATCAGAAATCGCATTATGTGTGAAATTTTGTAATTTACATGAGAAATATGTTTAAAATGATTTGATAAGTTATTTTATATATATTAAGTGTTTTAACATGATATATATGTGTGAAATAACATGATATGTGAATTTCGATGAATATATATATATACCGAATATGTCCATACTTATGTATATATTTTACAAAGGGAAACTCGTAGACATATATTGCGAATAAGTAGACATGATAAAGAGTCACCAACAAAATCGTTCGAATCGCGAAAACTTTAATATATACATCTATATGGAATTACATATATATAAATGCCAACATAATTTAATATAAAGACTTTACTTGAAAACCTCAAAGATATGTAAAAATCCTATGTGACAGAGAAACTTGATTGTTTTAGAACAGTTAGTTAATAGATTATTTCTGTCTAAATTAGGATATGTTGATTTGATCCAAGAGATTGCGATATTTAAAAGCGCACCCAAAGGTGAGTGCCACAGAACCCCACTTTTTACTGTTTTATTAACTGTTTTCGGGGTAAAGAACACGTCTTTAATAAGAAAGCATATAGTATAAAACATGATTTCAAATAAATGTATTTTAGTGAGATTTCATTGAAACATCATTTTACCGTCGTAAATACTGTTTTCAGAGAAAAACAGGTTATTAAAAGCAAAGTATATGTTTTCATATAAAATGTGCTTTAAATTATATAAAGATGTATTTTCATCGAGAATACAATTTTAGAGTATCATGATATGTTTATGAACTCAAGAAGATGTGTAACTTAAACTGTTTTTGAGAAAAAATGAGTTTAAAAATGTATTATACTGGTTTCGGGGTGGAAACTAGGGAAAATAGACGACGTTAGGGGTATAACGATCGTGAAGTAAATTAAATTTGGTTGGTACAAGTTCGACCCAGTCTCCAGGAGAATACCGCAACTTGTACAACCTGCAAAATTAAATTGTTATTCAGTATGTTATATATATTAATGCATTGTGGAGGTACAAAAGGAGGCATCCATGCCACAATGTTTAATCATTAAGTATAGCACACGTGGAATTGTTGATAGATTTATCGGGTTGACAACCCCGCCGTGACCGGTAGCTCCGCGTCCACATAGCGGCGAATTAATATTCTATAATTGTCTAGCATTGATTAGAACCTCATTCGTAGTATATAGCTCGTAACGTCTTGCAAACTTTCGAAACCGAAATCATAATGAGAATTTAATATTTAAACTGATTTGTGGAATATAATTTCCATGTGGAATGAGGCATTAGCTAATTTCTAGTAATACCATTAAAAATCATGAGTATAAGTTTTCATCAAAAACAGGCTTGCGGAGCTATTTCGGATGAATTCTTCCATGACATTTTTGAATGAAATAGGATGTAAACTGATTTCAAATCATTTCATAACGACATTAATTTTATTAAAATGAATGTCTTATTTTTAAACATATGAGAATGTTTTTAAATATGTAAATGTTTACATCCCATTAAAAGTCAAAGAAGGAGGTTTTTCTTAAACGAAACATTACGAAAATTATATGTGAACTTACCCTCCTTTGTGTTGACACTTGATTTTAAGGTGTTCTTCAGGTACATGAGTTCGGCTTCGAAAAATTTTGGCTAGCTTTGTCATGTGGTAGTATGATGCTTGTGTGATTAAACTATGTTGGACACTTTTTAAATTATGAGACCATGTTTGTAAGAAGACTCTTAAGGATCAAACTACTATAACTTGCTTGTGATGATATGGTAATCTTAAAAACTATGTTTTTAAAATAAAGAAATGTCCAATATAACTAAAGCATCGACCACTAAGACTTATATGGGTACCAACCTCCGTCACCGCCACGTTTGTATTTCCGCTGCAATGTTTTTGAAGTGTGACATGAAACCCTAAGTATTTTATAGAGAGAAACGAGAGAATAATCTAGATGAAAATAGCTTGATTGAATAATAATATGTATTAGGTGAGAATACTTGTTTATATCAGACCCAATCCCAACTCAGTAGTAAGACAAGTAGTTAGTCAGTAGCCCAGTAGAAGCCATTCCCAACTCTGTAGTAAGCCCAGTAGTTTGCCAGCAGCCCAGTAGAAGCTAGTAAGCCCAACATCCAGCTACATGTAACAAAAATAAACCAATGTTAGGTGAAACATATATACTTATTAAACTGAACCAAAGCATATACTTATTTTAACAAAAACGAGCACTAAACTAAACGTAGGCACCACCGTTTCGGCCATGTGGCATGAACATCTATAACTACTATATGACACCCGTTGTGCTTAAAACTTACGATAAATTGAGAACGTTGCACAACATCACTCACATGATGGAACCCACAAACCAACCACTTATGTGTGATGCAATTGTAGTCGTTAAAGGGAGTCGATCAAATTCAAATGAGCACCAAACCAGGCATGGACACATCCTATTCTGTTAGTTTTAGGTAATAAGACTAGTCGTGCTCTGAACCTGTGATAATTTACAGAAGAACATTACACAACATTATTTAGGTGACTAGTTAATCCATACATCATAAACCAACCACAGACAACACCCAATTTTTTGATATTAGGATATATTCAATATGTTAGGGTCACCCTGTCTATGAAAAGCCATCAATATGTAATGATCACTATGTATGTGTTTTAATGTGATTCTGTATCTTTAAATTCTACGCCTTCAACGTTTTCACATTAAGTTACATTTGATAATTATACATGAGTGAAAAGTTGATACACTTATAATTGGGGTATGATACACAAGCTATAAGACTATGGGGTATGGGGCTTGGATTGGGGCGTGGGTTGGGGGAAAACGCCCAAGCCACCACTCTGGGTGGGCTTGGGTTGGGGCGTGGCCCTTGGGGCTTGGGTTTCAAGCCGGGCGTGGGGCGGTCTTGACATCCTAGCTGGCCGACTCCTATTCGCTGACCCGCCATGTCATAGCATGCCAAATTTGAAAGTTTGAATTTTAAATTCAAACCGTGGCCAAGCCAAGCAGTCACCCCGGGTCCCAACATCCCCTATATATGTAACCCCAAACCCCACCGGCTACCCCATCCCAAGCAGTTGCTACCCCAACGGCTACCCACTTCTTCCCACGAACCCGCTACCCCAACCCAAATAACATGGCATCCTGGACCCACGAGGAAGAATTGGCTCTCGTCACAAGCGTCGTTGACGCTATGAAGGGGCGGCCACCCGGCCAAACAAAATATTGGCCGGAAGCATTCGCAACCTACCGACTTAACGTTAGAAACGACCGCCACAACCTCAACGCGTGCCAACACAAATGGCGCGAGCTACGGCCCAAGCTCGATTGTTTCAAGGCTTACTACGAAGCCGTTCTGAGCGGTGAGTTAAGCCACGAGAACCGGGTGGCGGTGGCGTGTCACACCCCGACCACGTAAAACAACAAACCGTCGCAGAAACGTCGGGGAGTGTTGTGACAGAATCATCGTTTCAATAACCATGGTAATTAAAAGTTTCGTTTTATTGATTTATCAAGTAATGTACATTGTCTTTAAACCAAAACAAATAAACTACACATTGTTTATAACTGTTTTTAAGTCACTAAAGCCTCGTCCAGGTCCTATGTGACACAAGCTTCTTAGCAAGCAACATCAAGCAATACCACCTGAAACATATGTAAAAATAAAGTCAGCAAAGAAATGCTGGCGAGCACATAGGTTTTATAAGAGTATCGGAATCATGGCTCGTTTATATATATTGAAATACCTCGAAAACCTTGTTTTGAAAAGTATATAATATTGCAACATGATTAACCAACTCAAATCAAGATGGCTATAATTTATAAAATCTCGTAGTCATGATTCTTAACTCAAAGACTTTTGTTTTAGTAAACCAATTCATAAAACATCTCGTTAAAACTCGTTAATAAAACTCATATGGTTTATATCATTTCGAAAACCTTGTTGTGTGACATCGTTTCAAATCGTTTCCCAAGTGAACTAAATAATGACACGCAATGTAATATGATAGAAGCACTTATATATAAGATGTACCAGCGGCGTATCTACCATGATTCTATCATACTACACACGTCCCATTATCTAATCACTACCCAAACCAATCGTTTAATTAAATCGTTTACATCCGCAATTAAAACACGAACCAGGTGGAAATCTTGCAACATTCCCCTGAACTTGTGCTGGAACCTGAGCAGCCTGATTTTGACCAAAACGACAAATGTTGGCCAAATGCCCTAGTCTACCACACGTAGTGCACTGTTTACTGGCCTGTTGGGCAACATGGTGACCGTTGCATCGAGCACAGTGAGGTACGGTACCACCATATGCTTTCTTTGTAGGAGGTTGAGTCGATGGGTTCTGAGGGGTTTGTGATGTAACAGCAAAATTCTGGGAAGCCTTGCGCTTCCTTGACTTCTTCGATGACTCACCTTTCTTACCCTTACCCTTTTCCTTGTCAGTATCGGTCGACTTCTTTTTATCACCCTTGCGGGTGAGTTTACCCTTCCTGACTTGGGACTCAGTCAGGGTGCAGACAACTCGATTGCTTGGCGAACAGTAGTAGGATTAACGCCAGTCACAATATCCTGAATGGAATCTGGTAAACCATCGATATACATCTCAATTGCCTTCTCCAATGGGGTAACCATAGTGGGACACAACAAACTGAGCTCCTCAAATCGATCCGTATAAGCACGGTGTTCTCCCCCGTCTTGTTTCAAATCATCGAATTCTCGTTCCAAAGCTCGAATCTCGTGACGGGGACAGAACTCTCTCATCATGAGAGCTCGGAGCTCTTCCTAAGTTTGTGCTAATGCCACTTCGGCACCCCTATCACGCATAATACCGTTCCACCAGGTAAGAGCTCGCTTCTCAAACACGCTTGAAGCAAATTCAACTTTACGCGCATTCGGACACTGCACATGTCTGAATGTGCTCTCGATACTCTCAAACCACTGTAGGAGCGCAGTTGTTCCTTGTGACCCAGAAAACTTAAGCGGCTTCGCAGAATTGAAATTCTTGAAATTACACTGTGCATTATTGTTGTTGTTATTATTGTTGTTGTTGTATAACTCATGGATCTGGGTCACTACGCCTGGAAGCACAGCAGCCATTTGTTGAGAGACAGGGGCTGCGACTTCTTCAGCAGTAAAAGTTTGAGCATCGCGTCGAGGAGGCATTGTCTAACAAAGAAACATGAGAAACGAGTGAGGTCGACAATTGGAAAAACAAAAGAGGTATTGAAAACATTGACAAAATACAAGGATTGCGATCATTTGTTCATTACCACGAACAAACAAACGACACGCAATGACAAATCAAACTAAATGGGTCATAATAATGTATCACTGAAGACATGCTCGCCTATAAGTGAACACTCACCCTAAGAGTTCCCAGGTAAGAGTGACTGGTCTGATACTGCGGATTTGTACGAACACTCTAGCCTTAGACAGAAAACTCAGGGTACAGGCATTCACTCTTCCAGTTTGCACGTGTTCACATTATTTAGACCCAAACTTTGACGGGATTTTAAAAATTCAGAGGGCATAAAGCCGAAAATGAATCAAACTGGAAAGGTTCAAAACCTTACAATCAATCATCCAAGGATAGATGATTAATTGTCGAAGCGGATTTGTTATTGTGTTCTCGTTGTAGTTATCATCACCTAAGGATAGGTGACAGTATTGTTTTAAATTCTAAACGCAAGAATACTTGCGTTAGGGTCCTAGAAAGTTATAGTCTAGGTCAAAGCATTACTAATAACCTAATTCCCTATAACCATTGGCTCTGATACCAACTCTTCTGTCACACCCCGACCACGTAAAACAACAAATCGTGGCGGAAACGTCGGGGAGTGTTGTAACAGAATCATCGTTTCAATAACCATGGTAATTAAAAGTTTCGTTTTATTGATTTATCAAGTAATGTACATTGTCTTTAAACCAAAACAAATAAACTACACATTGTTTATAACTGTTTTTAAGTCACTAAAGCCTCGTCCAGGTCCTATGTGACACAAGCTTCTTAGCAAGCAACATCAAGCAATACCACCTGAAACATATGTAAAAATAAAGTCAGCAAAGAAATGCTGGCGAGCACATAGGTTTTATAAGAGTATCGGAATCATGGCTCGTTTATATATATTGCAATACCTCGAAAACGTTGTTTTGAAAAGTATATAATATTGCAACATGATTAACCAACTCAAATCAAGATAGCTATAATTTATAAAATCTCGTAGCCATGATTCTTAACTCAAAGACTTTTGTTTTAGTAAACCAATTCGTAAAACATCTCGTTAATAAAACTCGTACGTTTTATATCATTTCGAAAACCTTGTTGTGTGACATCGTTTCAAATCGTTTCCCAAGTGAACTAAATAATGACACGCAATGTAATATGATAGAAGCACTTATATATAAGATGTACCAGCAGCGTATCTACCATGATTCTATCATACTACACCCGTCCCATTATCTAATCACTACCCAAACCAATCGTTTAATTAAATCGTTTATATCATTTTAGTCGTCTCAAAACCTACATTCAAGATCGGAACCTAACCTAAGTGCTTTCGACCCGTTACGACACATTAAGGTAGCTTACGCTACTTTAACGCGTCATTCGCGTAAAACGCGTTCGAGACGTCTAACTACTCCTATGACAAGTATTATATGCCTAACCATGTTTAATTAGGTTGCATAATCAGTTAAGTGACAAATGTTTAGGTTACATATGCTTAAAATCCAATTATGCATGAAAAGGGTATTTTGGTCATTTACCTAAGGCATATAAATTACCTATCACACAACTACTTAAACTAGGTGACCATAAGGTATAACCTCGGAAGGTTATTCCCTATGCAACTATGGTCACTAAACATGCTTGGTCGGATCCTAATGATCGACCAAACGGGTCGAGTTCGAAAGTCTAAGCGGTGTTTTAGACCGCTTGACTTACGACTCTAAACAAGCACTAAACTAAAAGTGACGAGCTAAGCATGTCAAAACATGCTTAACTAATTTAGAAAACAAGTTTTGATATCAAAACAAAGTGTTTTGATACCAAGAGTAGTTTGGTTACAAAATACGCTTAAATGCGCATTTTGACCGAAACTACGACTCGTCACTACGCCTAGTCAACGTGGCAATCGGTAGGTATAGTCACTATGGACTATAACCATCGTGATTACGCTCACGTTGCGAAGTTCAAACGAACTTCTCGTTGACCATTGACTGGTCAAAGCTGAAAGTCAAACACTGTTTGACTTTTAAGCTAAGAAAGCAATAAAAGAATGAAAGAGGACTTACAAAGGGTCCAAATAGATTTGATTCCAAGTTTTTCTCAGGTAGGAAGTGAAATATCACAACCACTTAGAGAAAATCTCAGATCAAATGTGAGGAAATGGAATGAATGGCATGGCCTTATATAGTTTTTCGCAAACCGTTAAGATCATTTCTTGAAGAAGATGGAATGATCTTGGCCATACAAATGTTAGAGAATGATTGGGGGACTTGTTCTCCACACAAACCAGCCCATAGCATTGAAAACCATTGATCAAAACCATCAAAATCGAGCTAAATGACCAGATTCAATGTTTCTGATCTGCAAGACTGACACGGGCCGCATAGCCCCATACTCAAACTTACGCGGGCCGCCTGGCCAACTTTGGCAGATTGTCATATTTAGCCCCTGAACTTGTAAAATTTACATTTCGGCTCATTTTTGACACGTTTAAGCCCCGTTAACCTCATTTCAAGGCTCTAAAATGAAGTTAAAGTATTGGGAACTCAAAACATGCTCAAAAACATCTTGGATGTCGGTTCTTTTGGTCGTACGATCGCGTTGTTCGGTTAATTACGACGAAACTCAAACAGACGCGAAAACGATCCAAATTAAGCGACAAACGGTATTTTTGCATGCCGATCACTAAAATAAAAATATTTTAGTGTCTACAAAAATTTTGGATGTCCAGATGTAGTCAGAACGTAAGATATGCGCGAAAATGCAAACTTACGTCGTTTTTGACACTTTTAGTCCCTGTAAGATCAAATAAGCATGTTTTTGCACACCGAACCACTCAAAGCTTATTTCTAAGCTATGTTTAGGTTATTTATGGTATGTTTAGCTTATGATCAAGTTCCGGACTCTTCGATACCATACGAATCGGTATAGTTTCGCATTTTGACACAAATAGTCCCTGCGATCGAATAGACTTATTTTCAACACACCAAACCATCCAAAACTTATTTCTAAGTTATGTAAAGGTTATTTTAGGTATGTTAAGCCTATGTCACTATTCCGGAGTGTTTGTCGCGTTAAACTGACTGCGTTTACGCACCAGTTTGCGTATAACCTTCAGAAAACGATTTAAAGCTTGAAATCGGAATCGAATCGAATCGTAAAATCATCAAACACAATTACACATATAATAACACCAAAGCACATTGTTTTATTGATAATTAACATTGTTTTGCATTGTACATCGGTTACAGAGCACAGTTGTCACATGGCGAACATAGAGTTTCGAGGCAAGGAGCGAAAGGCGTTCGACAAGATCACCCTCTTTGAAATTTATCTAACGCTCTAGGTTTTTTATTTTATAATTTTTAGGAATTATGTAATTTTTAGGATTATGTAATTTTTAAAATTTTAATGAAATTGTAGGTGTTTTTTTTTATAAATGTTGTGTGAATTTTATAAATTTTTTGTAATTTTTTTGTTGGAATTAATCTGCCACGCGGTGCACCCAACCCACGCCCCGCCATACCGAACAGACACGTCACTAGGCGGTGGGGGGGGGGGGGTGGGGGCACCAATTCCAAGTGTCAACTCATGCCCCAACCCAAGCCCAACCCAAGCCCCACCATACCCCACGGTCTAATAGATACATAAAAGTAGAGTAGCGTATATCATGACTATAGGCGTAACTATTTTCTAAAATACCATAGAAAATTACTAAATGATAACTGAAAGTATCATTTTCTTTGGAACTTGTTACATTGTTTATACAATTAGCTAGGGTACACTATGGAAACAGAAAATAGGCTATGAGAGATATCGTCATTTCTTAATATCATTAATCAAATGTAAAATTGTTTGTAAAAACAGTAAGATGGTGTAAGTTCTTTTTTTTTTTTTCCTAATAAGAGTAAATTACACAGATTAGATTCCTGTAATAAGTGAAAACTTCACATTTGATCTCAACTATTGAGAAATTAACCATTTTCATCGCTTTGAAAGAAAATTATTCATTAATTTTTTTTAATAATAATAACTATATTACCTCTATATTAAAAAAAGAGTAAATTTCTGTTTTCGTCCCTAAGTTTTGTCCATTTTAATTAGTTTAATCCAAAAATCTAATTTATAATAAAACCAGCCCAAGGTTTGCATTTCTTAACAATTTTCATCCAAATGGCTAAATTGGTTTGCTTTTTCATGGCTAATTGACCAGAATACCTCCAGGGAATGGAGGTTAATTATTATATACAAAAATATTTATTTGCATATATATATATATTTAAAAAATATATACATATTTAAATTGGATAGCGTTTGATGTTTAAAATTCTTATATATAAAATATTATATATAATTAAAATTTATATGTAAATATATCTAATTTATTGTTTAAACTTTAAAATTTTTGGGATGTTACAAATTTTATATATATTAGTTGTGTTACTATTTTACATTTATATACATATAATATTTTTTCTAGGGTTAGATTATTTAGACTTTGTAATATCCCAAAAATTTTAAACATTAAACAAAAATTAGATATATTTACATATAAATTATATATAATATTTTATATATAACAATTTTAAGCGTCAAACGCTATACAATCTAAATATGTGTGTGTGTATATATATATATATATACATAAATATTTTTATATATAAGAATTAAACCCATTTAAGTCCCTGGGGGTATTCTGGTCAATAGGCCATGAAAAAGCAAACCAACTTAGCCATTTGAATGAAAAGTGTTAAGAAATGCAAATCCTAGGGCTGGTTTTGTTATAAATTAGATTTTTGAACTAAACAAGTTAAAATGAGCAAACCCCAGAGACGAAAACAGAAGTTTACTCTTATAAAAAGACCATACAGTAGAACTATGCAATTTAGTATAAAAAACAATTTAAACTTAGTTACTAAAACTAAAAAGAGTATATTTCTTAATTAAATAAGTAACATGATAAATCATCCATCTTCAAGCGGCATCAAATATAAGTCTCCACAGTGGCGGATCTAGAAAATCTTCATAGGGGTAACGTTTTAGAAAAAAGGGGTAACGAAATCGAAAAAACTTCAAAAAAACCGTCAAATTTTTACAAAATTTACACTACCGCCGGAGCGCCAAGGGGTAGTACCCCTTATGTTAAGGTATGTCCGCCGCTGAGTCTCCTAAAAACAAGAAATCGTAAGAAGAGTATCAAACGAATTCAGTTGACCTCATTCAAGCGGCATTGAAACTATCTTATCGAACTATACAATATGAGATTTTAGGTTTTCGTTTTTAAATGTTCAGCTTGTAGATTTTATAATTTTTGTTTAAATCATTATGTCTTTTTATTAATTATTGTGTCTTTTCTATATTTGCGTTATTGTGTCTGTTTTGCGACTCATTGTGTCTTTTTTCCTCCACAATGTGTTATATTTTTTGGCGTTGTGTTATATTTTACTAGACATTGTATTATATTTTGTTCATAGTTAGGAAACTTTGTAGGATAACTGTTCCCATTAATTATAAGCTTAATTAATTTAACATCAAATATTGCATATATGGTAAAAAAAAAATCTTATGAATATCCCTTACTACAAACGTGGTTACGTGGAGTTAAAAATAGAATTCAGTCTAGCTACATGGAATATAAATAGTTTTGATTGAACTGAAATAAAACAGGATTAAAAAAAGTTATACACAAAAAGCAAAGAGGCATACCGACAAAGATCAAAAGCAGAAAACTTTGTGGTTTTGCGGAGAGATACAAGAAGCCAAGAAGATGCATGTGAAGTGATGAAGGCTTTTGTTCTTCAATCAAAACATGCATGCACGTTCTATATGCTTATTTAACAGCTGCTAAATTTAACAGCTGATCACTTTGAAAAGGCACTTTATGTAAAAAGCGACTCTTAAAGGCCACTTTAGATAAGGCTGCTGTGGCTCACTTCTTTGAAAGTGTAGGGTTGATAAATCTAAGAGTAAGACAACAAGGTGGTCAGATCTTTTTTCACTTCAGATTTGATTCTTCAGGATAACTCACTACGGAAATCTCTGTTTTTCTTTAACTGTTTCCTTACTTTATTAAAACAACTGTTTCATACTTTCATAGATTTTACTAACAATGTTTTGTTCGGATGGAGATTAAGAAAGCCTTTTTTTTTTATTTCTCATAGAATTGCATGAGTATTTTTAGGCATATTCACACGCTCAAAAGTTTCAAAATCTTCATATATATATTAAAATGTGAAAATAATTGTTAGAATTCGAATTTTGTAACAGCTATATACTTTTGATTTGAGAGTAGACTGTTTTGACTTTACAGATTATTAGGACTTTGAGGTATATTTAACTTTTCTTAATTTCACAAATGTAGGAGATCACCTAGTTTTCCTCATTTCACTTCACTTCACCTTAAGAAAATGGTTTAATTCTCTTGACTACACTTAGCCTTATTTTTAGTGGTTTTTTGTTTAAAAAGAAAAAAAAAAAAAAAAAACACAATTCTATTTCCTAACATGTAACCACTTGGGGTGTCCCAGTGGCCAGTCTCACCCACCTCTTCACAGAGGACCCCGGTTCGAATCCTGGTAGGCACATCCTCCAGGCTTTTGGGTTCCGGGTGGGTATTCACCGCCAGACAGCTATGGGGCTAATCTAGCTTGTGGAGTAGGATCACTCCAGCGGTTGGGAGGACCGTGCAATATCCCCCCCCCCCCCCCCCCCCCCATTTCCTAACATGTGGTTAACAAGTAACTACTTTGACTCCTATTAACACAAAGAGAGAGTGATGTGCAATGTCTGTTTTTGTTTTTTTTTTTACGAATTACTTTTATTTTGTATACTTTTATACACTTATAATAAGTGTTTGAGAGTTTTTATTATTTTTAATGCCTGCCAACTTAAAGGATTTAATATTCGGTGACGCTTTAACTTATGTTTTGTAATAACATTCGCATCCTTCTTTCTCTCTTTTGAGGTAATCCATCTTGAGTTGGTTAATTTTAGGTAATCCCAATTAGAGGCTCAAGATGGCCAAAATGGTTTTCGAGGATATCTAAAACTGTGATCTAACTTGTAATGGGCTGAGTTGTTAATGATATAACTACTACAAGAAAAATCTTGTTTAGTGACACGATAAGAAATTGTTAATATAAATTCAAAAAAGTAAGTGTGTAGTTTTTGACAAATCCTAGTGGAAAAAGATTTACACCTTTTTCTAAATAAAGTTAAAAAATAGAAAGCTTGTACCTTTATTACTCAAACTTTTAAGAGTACAAGTACAAATTGCAACCTTTTTGCTATTTATTTACAACACGACTTAAAACCAAGAATAATATGACACTAGAATGTGTCCGTAAATGACACTTTAATGTTATGTACATGTGGGTTATTTAATTTTCTACCTAGGTGCGTACTAAAGATGTTTCCAAAAAATAATTCGTGCTACTATTTTTGTAGAAGCATACAAGTGATAATGCAATATAATGATACGAGTTTCTACCAACTAGGGTGTGCAAATTATACATTATATATTATATTATACATTATATCATATTATAAATTATAATATAAAAATGTAATTTTTCACTGGGGTAAAAGGATAATTTTATTTTAAACTGGAGGTAAAATCATAATTTTAAAATGATGGCAAAGTCGTAAATTTAAGGGGTATTGGATTTTAATAATCCCAAGTTTCACTAATTGGCCGGTAATAATCCCAACTTCAAAAATTGCCTACAACAGTCCCAACTTGTAAGATTTTGGCCACCAATGATCCTTGTCTAACTGGGTTATAACCTTGTTGGGCTGGTGACCTGCAACTTATTCCGGCGACCCGTTTTACCCCTGAAACCACCAAACGAGACCACCACCAATCATCTCCGACCTCCTGTAATCTTCTCCGCTTCTCAAAAGTTTAAAATTTCCACCATCTACGCAACTCCAGTGACCTGCAACTTATTCCGACGACCTTCTTTACCCCTGAAACCACCAAAGGAGACCACCACTTGTCATCTCCAACCTCTAGTGACCTTCTCCGCCGCTCAAAACTTCAAAAAACTAACTGGGTTATAACCCAGTTAGACAAGGATCATTGGTGGCCAAAATCTTACAAGTTGGGACTGTTGTAGGCAATTTTTGAAGTTGGGATTATTACCGGCCAATTAGTGAAACTTGGGATTATTAAAATCCAATACCCCTAAATTTAAAGCGGGACAAAATCGTAAATTGGTTTGGCCAAAATTTAATAATTAAGGGCATGCCTGTAATTTCGATGCTTAAAATATTATATAGCTACTGTTCATGCAACTTCCTAAATGTTTATACATTATACATTATACATTATATTATATTATATTATAAATTATAAAATTAGTGTTGGTGAATAGTGTTTAAAGATTTTTATAATATTGTTTTTTTCAATTATTTTATTACATAATAGATTTTTTAATATTGTTTTTCAGTTTTAATTATTTTATTACTTAATTATATTATTATTATACAGATCATAATTTATATAATTTTTAGTAAGTTGTTTCGACGTGTCGGATTTTATTTACGTTTTGATATAAAGCTTTTTTTTTTTTAATAAAATCGTTTTTTTTTGTGAGTGGTAATGTACAAGTAATCGTTAGCACAATCGTACATATTAATTTTTTTTATATATATTGATGTTGTTATCCTTTTCGTCATTCCAATAATATAGTGTAATCGAATTCGGGACGCGCTTATGTATCTTCGTTTCATTAAATGTATTGTTCAAAAACGAACGAATCAAATATAATTCATTTTTTTTGTTCTTTAGTGTGATCAACCGAACTGGTACCCTGACGAAAACATTTACCTTTTTTTTCCTTACAATGAACTGAATCAATATTGTGCGAACAACTTCGGTAGCCATATATGGTATCTATTTTATATTGTAAACTATAGTGAGTATTGATATCATACCAATACCGTGACGAACCAAACGTATATCGTCCCAACAATATTGGTATTGCGTCAACTTTAGGCAAACAACACTGGTAACGGTACCAACATAATCATTATTAGTATTCGTTTAAAATCATTACTAATATTTGTTTTTATGGTTTTTGTCAACATAAAATATGTATCGTTGTCGTTTTGTGCATATCATGACTTTTGAGTTTTGTCTTTCTGTTGCTATATCGAGTGTCGATACCGTAGCGATACCGTAATAAATTGTACCGGATCCCCGCCACAACCCGCGGGGAAATTCTACTAGTTGTAATTAACCGCGGGTCCGGTTAATAAAAAAGTGCTAATCATAAGTGTTGGAAATTTTATAAATGATATTATATTATTAATATAATGATTATTTAATAGTTAAACTCAAGATGAATAAGAGATCTTGAGCATTAAGTTTGTGTGTTGAAACTTTAATATTTGAGAAATTGTGTTTATCATATATTAGTGTAGAGATAAACCTTTTGTTGATTTATAATTAGAATTCTCAACAAGAATGTAATCCTATGTGACAAGTCACACCTAGTGGTAGCCAGGAGGGTACAAAACACCCGACACACGCACAGGCCCGGGCACAGGACGAGATTGATGGGCGTCGTTTGTTGTTTTGATGGCGCACTTTGCACTTCGCACGCTCGCATCGCCGCGAGCCGCTTGGAGCCGCCTTTACTATTTTTTAGGTGCATGTGGGCTCGAGTCAGTGCCTTGGTGTGGTCATATGGAGAATGTTTACATTCTAGTTTGCCAAGTCTCAGAATTCATTATGTCATTGAATTATAGACTTTAGTTTTATGGAATTATGTAATCAATTGAGACTTTTCATTTCGAATTCCTAACACATCATATAGAAAGCTTTCTGCTTTGTTCTAAATACACACAGGAGAAAAATTCACATGGTTAATAGCGCAACACACACCACATCCAACGATTTCTTAGATTTTGCGTTTCTACGCACTATTGTTTCAGGTATTACTTCAGGTACAACGCTAACTGTTGTACCCTGAGAAACAGACGGGTTCACCTTGGTGGCCCGAAATCCGTTTTAAGGGAAGCGTCTTCAATGTGCCTCAGTCACTCGTGTTTTATTTTCTTGTTTAGTTTATTTTCTTTGTATTCATTTATTGAGTTTCCTTTCATTATGTTTGTAATTTTGTTCAGTAATTTTATTTCTGTTCGTTTTGTTATTTTTCCATTGTAATTTGTAATGGACAAAATAATGAAACAATATTTTATTTTATTTTGTAAATGGTGTTCCTACAAGCTTAAATCAGATTTTAAACTCGTTCATGGTTTTGGTTTTAATTTTTAAATTTTTTACAAACAGTTTGTTTTGTTTATTACCAAACTTTTGTAGTTTTCATTGGATTTCTGTAACCAATTCGTTTCTGCCATAGACGGGTTTTAATTTACTATTATTTCAGAAATTGCTACAGTTCAAGCAACCACATCAACCACTGTTGGGTCCACATCTGCTACCATCTGACCATTAGTTGGTACCCAAGTAGCCCAAGCTGTGGCTAATCATACTGAGAATCTAGAAAAGTTTATTGGTTTAAAATTCATGAGATCGCAACATAAGATGTTGTTTTATCTGACCACTTTGAACATTGATGTCCAATCTGTGAGTGAAGGGACATTTGATGTCCAATCTGTGAGTGAAGTTGATGCTTGGAAACTTTCTGAGTACCTATGCCGCAACTATGTGTTGAATGGCCTTTCAGATGCCTTGTATAACTTGTATCTTAAGGTTCCAACTGCTAATGAATTATGGGAGTTATTGGAATGCAATTACAAGACTGAGGATGTGGTCACTAAAAAGTTTGTTGTGGGTAGGGTTTTGGACTATAAAATGATTGATTCAAAAACTGTGATGAGCCAAGTTCAAGAACTGCAGATTATTTTTAGTGACATTTTGTCTGAAGTAATAAATCTTAGTGAAACATTCCAAGTGGCAACAATTGTTGAGAAACTGCCTCCTAGTTGGGTGACTTCAAAAACTATCTTAAGCATAAGCATAAGCGAAAGGAAATGACTATTAAAGACCCTGTGGTTCGTCTTCGTATTGAGGAAGGCAACAGGTTGTCACACAAAGAAGGTTAAGTTGAAACCTCTTCTAAATGGCATGTTTGTTGGAAAGGGATATGCCAATGGCATGTTAAAACTTAATGTAATGTTTCTTAAGAAAAGCATGATTAAAAATGCTACAACTTCTGCTTACTTGGTTGAGTCTCCTAATGTTTGGTATGGACGTCTTGGTAATGTAAATTTTAATTTGATGCGTCATTTAATTAAATTAGATTACATACCAACTTTTGCCATTGACTCTAAAACAAAACATAAAACATGTGTTAAGCCAAACAAACAAGATCATCATTTGAATCGGTTGAAAGAATAACTGAGCCCATTTATCTAATTCACACTAACTTGTGTGACTTGAAATCGATTCCCACCAGAGGTGGTAATAAATATTTTATTACCTTTAGCGATGATAATACAGGATATTGTTATGTTTAGTAACTTAAGAGTAAGGATGAAGGAATTGACACATTTATATTGTATAAAACTTGAGTTGAGAATCAACTTAACAAGAAAATTAAATGTGTGAGATGTGATAGAGGAGGTAAATATGTTTCACCATTTGGGGATGTATTTCAAATAAGTGGCATAATACATGAGTGTACCCCTCATTATACACCCCCAATCAAATGGCATTGCAGAACGAAAGAATCGTACACTAAACAAAATGATGAATGCCATGTTGATAAGTTCTAGGATGAACAAGAACATGTGAGAGGAGGCCATTTTGTTGGCCAATTTTCAGTTAAATAAAATACCTTTCAACAATAAAGATGTAACACCTAATGAATTGTGGTGGGGACATAAATCATCTAGTAAACACATGATTGTTTTGAAAAGAGACTTATCGATGTTGTTAAGGTCCATGCCGAAGACTAAGGTGCTGATCTTTTTACCCAAGCATTTGATAAATCACGATTTGATTACTTACTTTTGGTAAACAAAATAAAGGTGAAGCAAGAGTAAAATCGCATCGGAAAATCGTTTTTGTAAATCTTTTTTCAAAAAACAAAAAATCAAAAACGATGTTTTAAATTTGTTTTACTTTTGCATTTTAGGGGGAGAAAATTCTAGAAAAATACAAAACCATTCAGTGATGATAAATAATGATGGTAGAAGAAGGAGGTGATGACGGTGATGATGATGATAAGGATGATAAGAAAGATATTGGTGATATCGGTGATGTGGGAAAAATGACAAAGATGATGATGACTCTGACTCGGATGACAACCCTCCACCGGAAGGTTACGAGAAAGTACTTAATGAACGTGGAATACCGGTTCACCGAAAGATAAAGAAAACAGGTGAAGATGATGATAGTGACAAGGAATATATCCCACCTGAGTCGGTAGAGATAAAAAAGAAAAGAGCTAAACAGGCAGCGAAGAAGCCAAGTGGCAGTAAACGTGCGAAAAAGGATAGAGCTGAGGCAAAAGAGTTCGGAACGGCCTAACAAGTTACTATTATACCACTAGTTGAGCCATTGACTGAGACGCCTGTAGATGAGCAACAAGTGTTTACTGAAGCCGAGTAGCAACAATCATTCATACCGAGAATGTTATTAGTGAATCTGATCCATAACAACTTCCTCCAACCGCTACCACAACCACCATCAACAGCTCAAGAACAACCAGTTCAGGGAGAACAGACAACATCTGCCATAACCCGAACAACAACTTTTTCACCACCTCTAGAAACTGGTCAGTGTTCATCAACATAACCTAGAAGAAAAAGAGGTGTAGATTTGACTGATAAAGGGAAAATAACCATCATTATCCATCAGTTAAGTGAATTCGTTGCATAATCTAAACGATAAGGCAAGTTCATGGCCTTAAATCATGGTATGTCAATGAAACATCAAGTTGATATGAATGATATGAAGGATACTAATGATAGACATGAGGCTGAAATCGAAAGACTCGAAGCTGCAGATGCTGCTAAGTCAATTGAGATTAATCAGCTGAAAGCAAGAAGTGCTGAACTCGAAAGGGTGTACAAAGAACTTGCTGAGATGAATACTACATTCGGAACATGGCAAGAGACGCGTGATGATAAAATAGTCGCTGGGTTCAAAAGTGTGATGAAAACCTTTCAAGAGACGCGTGATGATAAAATGTTAGCTGTCACTGTCTAGGTGATGTCCGCAAAGATGCCACAGTGTTTAGGATTGTACTATAAATAGACAGTGTCTGTACTGTTCTTTTAGCTCTTTCATAACACTTGCATTTTGTACGAACTAACATTGTGAGCTTAGGCTGAGGGGGAGAAAGTGTCCATGCATACGTTGAATATTTTATAATGAAATCATTCGACACAAAGTATATATGATGAAAGCTTTTCTTTCCTTGTTTATATTATAAAGTTTTTGTTGGTGTATGTTTGTGACAACAACTTAGATTTGGTCTTTGGATATCTTGTAATTAGTAAAACGATAAACAGTTAGCGGGTTTAGCTTTGTAATAGTTTGATTATAGAGTTTGGGCTAAACAAAACCCAGTTGGGTCAAGGGTGGACGAATTGGGCTTGCCCATGTAGGAAACTCTAGCCCAAGTTGCAAACCTTGTGTTATATAAAAAAGGTTATGCTTTAGGGTTTAGGTTAATCAGCCAAAACAGTTTGTGTGTGAGAGCAATTTCGTGATAGACATAGGCTTGGACGAAATTGTTTGTTGGTTAGGGATCTTGATTGATTGTAATCACTTTGATAGATAATCAATAAAGATCCGGTTTGAAAGTGAATTGCTGTTTCTGTTTCCTACACGTTTTCTGCTTATTCTGATCAAGAGGATTCCGCACTCTTGATCAGATTGACAATTCTGCGAAGATCCATACACATCAAGGGGACCTACAGTTTTTCATTCATTCCGCTGTAAATTATTCCTCTGTTTATCTTCCTTCATTGTTCATCTTATAAAAACAACATAAACAAGTAAAATCAGATCCTAACAATTGGTATCAGAGCATAGGTCAATCAAATTCGATTTAACTATCAATTTGACATAAAAGATCATCTCAATTTCATTGATATCGTGTTGTTCGTATTTGTTGAAAAACAGAGTACAAGCTTAATCACGTTCAAAGTTGATTAATCAAAAACTTCAGTAAAACAACCAAAATGTCTTCACAATCATAAGATCCTCACAACACCGGCACACTTTACAAGCCACCTACGCTTCTCAGATCTGAGTACAATATCTAGCAACATAGGATGGGCCATGTGTTAGCACAACAAAACACCGGTTGCTAGAAGTCTGTCATCTTTGGTCCTCATGTTTTAATGGTGCCACGTGCAGAAGATCCCAAGGTCCAAGTACCTAAAAGTCCTGAAAATTACTCTGAGCAGGATTTTCAGAAGATTGAGCTACATGCTAAGGCATTCAGTATAGTGGCCATAACACTACCCAATGACATATATGATGCCCTGTTACATTGTAACAGTGCTAAAGAGCTATGGGATGCACTCAAAGAGCAACTTGATGGGACAGAAGAGGTTATTGAAAACAACAGAGAGGTTGTAAACCAATAATATGAAACATTCTATCATGTTAAGGGAGAGTTATTGACCCAACAGTTTGAAAGGTTTAGTTATCTGATTAGTGAGCTAAAACTGGTTAATGTTGAATATGCTAAATCCACTTTAAATAATAGGTTTCTTAGATCATTACCAGAAAAGTGGGACACTATATCCTTTGTGACCATAAATTCTGTGGGGTTCAAGGATTTAAGTTTGACCCAACTTCATGGTAGGCTTCTCACATATGAGAGAGAGTTGAACCAGAAAAAAAAGTTGCAGGAATCTAGAAAAGTTGCTGATGATTACACTTTTGGTAACATAACACTTTTGGGTCCAGAAGAGTCATCTGGTGGTAGTTAGGACCAGAGTTATGATCATTATATTGACATAACTGCAGGTGGAGCCTTCAACTCTGAGACTTACTCATCTAATTATGCTTTCACAGCTAATGGAGAAAACCAAATCTCTGATAATTTACACTTTAAACTGAATGATCTCCAACACTTTGATCTCACTGATCTGGAAGAAATGGACATTTTGCATCAATTGGCATTGTTGAGTGTAAGAACCAGCAAGTTTTATAAAAGGACTGGTAGGAAGTTCCAGGGTTTCATGGGAATATTAAAGTTGGGTTGGATAAGTAAAAAATCAAGTGCTATAAGTGTAATAGGCTTACTCATTTTGCTAGGGAATGTAGGAGTTAAAATAGTGGACCAATTATCACTCACCCTAGTCAAAGTCCTCAAAACACTCAAAGCACTGTGCCCTATTCCCAATATACCCCTGCTCCTCATATGCAAAACCCTGCCCATATTGCACACCCTGTAAACACTGTTCCTGTCTAGTATGTCTAAACCACTGTTCCACAGATTCAGTATGTTCAAGCCCCTGCACCTCAGGTTCAAGTGCAACCTTCACCACAACAAGCTGCACAAACATCTGCTCCAACAGAGGCCAGTCAACAGAGTTTCTTTACACAGGGCTTCGTTGATTGGAGTAGCTTGCCTGAGGATTTTAGTGATGAAAATTTTGCTCTAATTGCTAATCCTGATATTTCACCTGATGAATTTTGTTTCATGGCAGTCAATACCAGAAGGGCAGGAATCTGAGGAAGTGGAGTCCAGATCTGAAGTGGTTGATGAAATTGTTGAAACAGTGGTTACAACTGTTGTTGGTGAACAAATGTTAGAGAATAAAGAAGTTGAACCTCTGTTGGAACCACTTGCTGATCCATGGGATGCTAGAGTGTGTGAGAATGAATGTGATTGTGCCATGATGGTTGTTGCTAAAGGAACTTATGCATGCTTAGATAGTCTATGGTATGTAGATAGTGGAGGCTCCATGCACATGACATGATGTAGAGCCCTGCTCAAAGATTTCAAAAAACATGGATGGGGTGATATATTCTTTGGTAATAATTCAAAAGAGAAGGTGTTGGGGTCAGGGACAGCGGAAGCTGGGAAAATCAAGTTTGAAAATGTCAATCTTATAGACAATCTAAAATTTAATCTCTTTAGTGTCTCACAAATGAGTGACAAAGACTATGGGTCATTCTTCACTAAGGACACTTACAAGATTGTTGGACCAGAAGTGGTCAAAAAGATTGAACAAATCATAGCCGGAAGTAAAACACAGCTTGTTGCTCACAAGAGTGGCAGTGTGTATGTAGTTGATATGTTAAAAGATAACTCAATGGCTGATGCTTGTCTGTTCTCAGCTGCCTCTACCAAAGAGATAGATTTATGGCATAGGAGACTTGGGCACACAAATCTTAAGACTATCACTACACTCTCAAAACAAGGCCTTGTAAGAGGTATTCCACAAAAACTTTTTACTTGTTCTGAGCATTGTGTTTCCTGTCTAAAAGGTAAACAACATAAAAGCTCTTACAAGTCCATTGAAGAGGCCAAAACAACTAAGTGTTTGCAAATGCTACACATGGATTTGTTTAGCCCAGTAAAAAATCATGAGTTTGAAAAAGAAAAGATACTGTTTGGTCATTGTTGATTATTTTTCTAGATTTACATGGACTTACTTTTTACATTCTAAAGATGAGACTGCAGGTATCTTACAAGACTTTGTTAAACAGGTTGAAAAGCAATTTGACTTGCCAGTAAAAATCTTTAGAAGTGACAATGGAACATAGTTTAGAAACAAGGAGTTGGATGAGTTCTGTGTGACAAAAGGGATTGTAAGGCAGTACAACATCCCAAGAACACCAAAACAGAATGGGGTGGTTGAAAGGAAAAACAGAACATTGATTGAAGCAGCCAAAACAATGCTGGCAGACTCAGGTTTACCCTTAACATTTTGGGCAGAGGCTATAAACACTTTTTGTTATGTGCAGAACAGAGTTTTAATCAACCCCAGGCATTAAAAGACTGCCTATGAAACTCTGTTCAAAATCAAACCACTGATCTCATACTTCAAAATCTTTGGCTGCCCATGTTTTATCTTAAACTTAAAAGATTCAATTTCAAAATTTGCAGCCAAAGTGGATTGTGGTTACCATCTGGGATACTCAACCACTACCAAGGCCTATAAAGTTTTGAACACAAGGACTAGGTGTCACAGCCCCCGACCCCACCCAGGGAGCGGGAGCAGTGAACCAGTCAGATGGTATCGGTGTTTATTAATTACGCAGCGGAAAATATTTTCATCAGGATCGTAGTTAGGAAATAATTTCAAAGTTTGTAAAACACCATACTTTTGATATTAAACAAATGGGCTAAAACCCATATTCCGTTCAATTGTTTTTATATGGATAAACTCAAATAAATAAAACATAAATTTCTTCTTTTATTCAGGTATTTATAGCCACTTTATTTAAGCCTTTAGTGCTCCATAGCTGGCTTCTATTATCTTTACAGTAGATTTCCTGACACACATTTAAAAACATTTTATCAGTAATAAATACTGGCGAGTTCATTCCATTTTTATAAAAATATATTGTTATACTTTTACAGCAACAAGGTTTTTATATTTGTTTATATTTACCAAAAAAACTCAATCAGTATGTGTCACATGATGGCAGTTCCGATGTGACGGTGGTCATATTACTTATTGGCTAGCTTTCGTCCAATAATGAATTTATCAAGTAAAAGATATATCGTATATCTTATTATTATTTAAATGTATCTGTCACTAGGCGGTTCCCGTGACGGTGGTCATATCACTGTTGATCCTTCTTTCAACTAGTGACTGGGGTCATAACACTGTTGATCATTCTCTCAACTAGTGCATGTGGTCGTATCACTGTTTATCGTTCTCTCAACTAGTGACTGTGGTTATATTTCTGGTCTTATCACTGTTGATCATTCTCTCAACTAGTGACTCTTGTCATATCACTGTTGATCATTCTCTCAACTAGTGACTCTGAATTTAATTGTGCCCCATGACATTACTTTGTCTAATATATTTTCTATGGCACAAAACCAATTAGCCCAGAAAATGAAATATATCATTTTCTGTCAAATTAATAGCTATAACTTTATCAAATATAATATATTAATTAAATGATATTATTATTTAATATATTAACGTGACTAAGATTTAATGCATAATCTTACTATACTAAAAGTAAAACATATTATATTTGACATATTTTATTAAAATATGATATACCTTTGTTGACTAAACATTATTTTATAATATTAATAGTAATTTGGGTTTATTAAATATATTTTCGTTAATATAACTAATATATTTTAATAATGATTAATAAAACTAGGTATTTTCCGGCGCGCGCGTTGCGCCGCGCTTCTTAACTTAAGGTCCCTTTGAAACGTGTTGTGTTGACCAAACGCCCTTCTTAGTGATAATGCCTGTGTGATAAATGGTATTCATTGACCCAGAACAAGTCATTTAGGTGACTGGTGATATATTCAACCACTACAGCAGTTTAATGTTTGTATCTCACAAACTTCCATATCTTAGCTGAAATTTCTATTCACATTCTCCAACTAAACTGAATACATACCTATAACACCAAATGCACCATTCTAACCAGGTACCAAAGAGCTTATCAGTCACATTCTACATTACTCAACATGATGCAAAGAATAGTATATGAAATGTAATCATTCAAGCATAGCATATAGTTGAAGGTAGTTAGTTACCTTCGGCTACCGAGAGGCGATACGCTTGTAAACATACTATGTTTCTCTTTCCGGTGCCTCACCGAATCGAAATTCTCCTTCACAATAGCACATTCATCACTCTCATTCACAATCGCCGACGACAACGAATAAGACTTCAACGCCAGAATTTGAAATCCACAAGCCATAGACTGTCAAAAGTCAAAACAACACATCAACAATCAAATTCAATTCCAATTATTCAATAATTTCATAAAATGCTAGGATTTAATAATCCGCAAGCTGAGAAAAATGATCTATGAACAATCAACTGAAATCTGTGTGCAAAATACAAAATAGTGAAATTAACATACGCGTTATACCGAGGCGAACCGGGTTGAACCAAGCAGCACCGAGACCCGCACTTGAGCTGAGACCTAAGCTGACCCAAATCAATGCTGACCGATGTTGACTTGTCGAACCGAACCAAAGCTGAGTTGACCTAATTCGACCGAAATGAAGTTGAACCGTAACGTGAACTTGATATGTATTGAAATACGAAACCTTCACTTTTATCCCAAATTCATCCTCTTTTGGGAAAAAAAAATAGATTCCAATCATTTTTCTCTATATGTTGTTTCATCACAGCGACATTATTTTACGTATTAAAAAGACAAGATTTGTGAACACCAGCAATATGTTTACAATATCAGTAAGAAAGAACATGCCATTTAGAAATTCATGATGGTTGGATTGAAACATATATCCCTTTCGCTAAGTTTATATGCGGATACAAAGCAATTTGAGGTGAGACATACCGTCACAAACTGAACCGAAATCGCTGACCCGAGGCTCGAGTGAACGGAAACCCGAAACCTGAACCGAGTGAACAACCAACAGAACATTATCGGACATTCAATAAAAAAAAGGAATAGAATGAGAAGTAGCAGGGGGTGTTACCGTAAACATCGTCGGCCAAACATTGCTGCCGCCGCCGCGGCTCCGCCGCTGACGGCGGATCGTCGCCGTCTCTGATTTCTCTTTCTCATCTCTCACGCTCTTCGTTTCTCTCTCTTCTCTCTTCTTGTGCAGTCGCCGCCATACGCGGCTTGTCACGTGTCCCAGGATACTATTGCCGGAGATGGTTAGTGGAACGGTGATGGTAGGTTGGGGGTATCTCAGATGAAATTAGGGTGGAGAAGATGAAAGGGGTCGATGAGGTGCACCGCCGCTCATCTCTATCTGTGTAATCTGTTGCTTGATGATGTTTCTTGTGTGGTTTAGGGCTACAAAAGAGATGGTGAAGTGAGGGAGGAAGAGGTTAAATCCCTGAAATGCCCCTGGTCCTATTCATAACGTTGGTTTTTTAATATATAGGATAATTTCAGTATGCTACAAAGCTCTGGTTTTATATACCCACCATTTAAAGATATATTTAATAATTTAATATAGTAATGTAAAAATAATATTAGTTTATATGTGTCTATATATATAATATCTGATACAAATACTAAAAATGTTTACTTATGTATCCTAAATGGAATGTAGAATGAACCAATAAGACAAAGCTTTAGAGTTACATATGACGCATGAATCATGACTACTCTTTCATGCGAAATACTTTTGGATTAATAATTAATAAATATTATTGTTACTTTGTTTAAATAAACAAGGACTTGTGCTTGATCTTTGATAAATCGGCTGCTGGTGTTGTTATTTGTTATTCTTAACTAGAATTATGACCCGCCGCAATGCGGCGTGGATTCGTTAGTTATAACTAAGTCGATTTAGGATGTGCACGTGATGTTGAACCTATCAAACGGGAAAAAATAGACGATGTAAAAACGTTCACCCACACACACACGTTGCGTCGTGTTAACTCGCAAAATTTAGAACGAAACGTAAAAACGCTAAACCAAAGACGCACGTTGCGATGTGTTAAGTCACAAAATTTAGAACGAAGCATAAAGCGAAAAATTTACGGAAAATTAAAACTATAAAGGACCAAAGTTGAAAGTAAAAAAAGTTGTGAGGATAGATTGCAAAAGATAAAAAGTTTTGTGTTAAAAGTAAAAAAAAAAACAAATAGTTTTGGGTTAAAAGTAATTTATGAAATACTTTTTGGTGAAAAGTAAAAAAAATCAAATTTTTTTTTGAAAAACCCCCCAAAGCCAAGTTTACAACAACCATATGCATAACAATTTTTTCTTTAAAAAACCCCCAAAGCCAAGATTACAGCACATAAGTAAAAAAAATCAAAGTGGTTAAATCGCAAAAGATGGAAACTTTTGAATTAGAAGTAAAAAATCAAATTAATCAAAGGGGCTAAATTACCAAAGACTAAAACTTTAAACTTAAATTGTCAAAGATTAAAACTTTAGGGTTAAAAAGGAAACAAAGATAAAAAAATTTAAACTTAAATTGTCAAAAAATAAAACTTTAGGGTTAAAAAGGAAACAAAGATTAGAAGTTTAAACTTAGATTGTCAAACATTAAAACTTTAGGGTTAAAAAGAAAAATTACTAATTTTTTTTTTTGAAAGACTCCTAAAGCCAACATTACAACACATATATGCATAATTAAGTTGCTTCTTGATAGTGTTTAAATACTTTATTATTATTATTATTATTATTTTTAATTATTAATAAGCTATTGCTACTGGGGCACAATTCCCCCGTGCTTGTGGTCATGCTACTATTGGTTAACTTTTTGGCCAATAGTAACGAGTGTCAATTAATGTATACAAAAACTTAATCACTGTAAGTATAATTGGTAAGCATTTAGGGGTTTGTAAAACATTTTTAAATGTAACTGTATCACAAAAAGGTGATAAAAAGAAGAATGACTCACAAACGGTGAGAAAAAAGAATGGACTCACTTTGTAACTTTAGGGTTCAACTAAAAACCTCCTGGTAGAATCTTGGGTATAATTCCTGAGCTATTTAATAAATATATAATGCACTTGCGTTAAGTATAATAACCCAAATTCAACTTTATCCCTACGTCACGAGACAGAACCCCAACGAACTTATTCGGGTAGATCCTTGACATGCGTTATGGGGCCCCAGATTAATCGGACAAGGTATCAGTGATAAGGGGTTAAAACACTTAAAATGAGGCAGAGCTTTATTATTATTATTATTATAAGTAAAATAAAAAAACAATATAGAATTTTTTTTTTTGAGAGAGAGTAGGCGAAAGACAGAGAAGGACAAATTTTGAGCGAATTGTGTGATGCCTATTTATACTAATTTGTCGAAAATTGTAGGAGGTCACAAAACTCTACACGTATACATTCATACATTAATTCCATATGATGATGTGTTTCTCAAACAAATTCCATATGTACACACGTATATTTAACACTAATGCATTGTTTGACTATTTGTTCATGCATGCATTTCAAATTGGCATACGTTAGTTTTTTTTAATATTTTTTATATTAATTCAGCTACTTCACTCATTTGTCGTCTATAACTTCTAAAATATGACGTTTTATAAAACAATGAATATGTCATTAGAACGAGAATATTCGTATCTACATTTTGAACCAAGTATCACTAAAAACGGAGTAAATTCAAATATAATGTATTTTTATAATTTAATTATTAAACGGTTCCTAGGCCCGTCTAGGTACTTCATATTTCTAACAGTCAACTTACCCGTAGTTTACCGACTACCCGTTTAATAATATAAGTTTTTATATACTTTATTTTAATATACAAAATAGAAATGTCACACATATACAAGCCAATTAATTAGTATAACGTTCCAACCAATTATATAAAATAGTTTTTAAAACTATGAGTCGAATATTTATACTAAAAATAAAACTAGTTACTAATGGTTAATAAATTTAAACAACCTATAATTCTTATATGATAAAAAAATTGAAATGTCACATCCTCCCCACCTTGTTTTAAATCTCATCCTCGAGATTTGGGCTACGATGTCTCTTTTAGAGTTATGTCACGTCTTAGTCAATAAGAATAGTATTAAGGTAAATGGTACAGAATCAAAATATCAAATTTTGTGAATATGAATTGTACAATAAATAGAACTCAATGGTTCAACTGAATTACTAAAAAAAAATCGATGTCAAACGAACGAGATGAATGATATAATTTCCAAGCTGACTAGGTTCAAGCCAAAAGAGATATATGATTATTGACGTCTAAATCGAATGTTTACAAGTTGTGAATGACTTTTAGAAACAAGAGAACTTATTGTCAAAAGAAAACTTACTTTCATTATCAACTGAGGATGATTCAGTATCAACAAGCTCAAAATGAAAAAAAAAGCATGAAAATGATTTTCAACTACCGAACCATAACAAGAGAAAAATCAGTGTGTTGACATTATTGAATTTACAAGGATACATCGAAATACAATAGAGTTTAGTGTACATAATTGCATCAAGACTACTTTTCAATGATAAGTCAAACAAAAGACATACGTGGTTTTGAATGATTCGTATGATTATGATTAGCTCAAGCTACAAGTATATATCGACACCGCAAGGTGTCGAAATGACTGAAATAGCTTAATAATTATGGTGACCGAACAATTTCACCGTGTTCGTAATCAACTGAAAGCTTTAATGAAGTAAATTTGGATATTCATTTCGAATATGATTTTCAACTGATGATGAAAAGACCAAATGAATATTATAGAATTTCGATCAATGATGAAAGAATCTTTAGAGGTACACCAAAATATAATACGAATTTGTGTACTCTTATCTTAACACATAATTGTATTAAGATTGTTTTAAGATAATGAACCAACAGAAATTAAATAAATAAATCCGTACATCAGGTGTGAGAATGAGATTAGCACAAGTTTCAAAAGAAAACGCCACCACAAGGTGTCGTAACCAATTAAATGATTCAATGAAAGTGAAGATCAAACAAGTTTGTTATGGTTTTGAATAGATGAAGTACTTGGCAGGATGCATTTATTTTTAAATTTTTATTTGTACTAGGATCAAATAATAACTTAACTTAGATATTACATATCAGCGATTACGTCTGGAATCATTTCTGCTTCTTGCTAGTAAATACGAATGCTCGCGCGTTCCTCTTAGCTCTGTCTGTTGTTTTTGCCGTGTTGTTGGGGGCTTTAGTCAGTTTCGGGCAATATGGTTTGATGTCTCCTGTTTCTCCGCAATTGTAACAAATATTAGTTTTCCTTCTACATTCTTCCTCTATATGCCCAGTCATCTTACATATAGGGTGTTCTCCTAAAACGACATTTTCCTGAATGCATTTTGTTACAGTTTCTGCAGGTAGGTTGTTCCAGTGACAGTTCAGTTCCTTTCTTCTTGAATTCTTGGGAAATTTTCTAGGCTAACTCTTTCTTCTTGTTTTCTTCTCTTGTGCGGATTAGTCCATCTGTCAGGATGTTAGCTAGTTCAACTGTTTCTTCAATAGTCTGTGGTCTAGCGGCCTTGACCATGTCTCGGATTTCGCTAACTAATCCCCAATTATAACGAGAAATTAGTACGGGTTCTGGCGAAGCCAGAGTTGGTACCATTCTTGCATATTCGAAGAACATTGTCGTATATTCACGACAATTCACATCTATCAATTTATGATTTAGGAACTCGTTAGCCATTCGTTCCTTTTCATAAGGGGGACAAAATTTCCTTTCTGCCATTTCTTTGAATTTTTCCTAGTTCATGGCATAAGCAATGTCACTTCCTTTTGCTTGAAGAATTGTATTCCACAATTCTAATGCTTCTTCCTTAAAGAGGTTGGAAGCATACATCACCTTATCTTCTTCGGCAAATTTGCTGATTTTAAGAACAACTTCCGTCTTTTCCAACCATCGCAAAGCAGCCGTGGCGCCTTCACTGCCTGCGAACTCAGTTGGTTTACAAGCTAGAAATTCTTTGTAGTTACACCCAAGAGTCATCGCCTTCATTTTCTTAGGAAATGGGGTTTTGATAGTATGATCATTGTCTCCATTGACAATATGGCTAAAACTGTCGTCGCGAGTATGCTTGCTACTCACAACTTTGGTGGGTTTTACGGGGTTTTTAACAGCTTTAATTATTAAAGGTATAGCATTAGCTATTCCTTGGGCTATTATATATTCTATAGCATTTTTATCCAAAGGATTTTCATTATTAACACGAATTACTAGATTATGTGATACTTCATTCGACATCTGAATTGCAAACATTTTCAATTATTAATAACACATAATAATTAAAAGAAAATAATACTTTCAAGAATCATATGTGCATATATACATATATTTAAATCTACAAAAATAACACATAGGTTACTTTGTATTAATTTCCTAACTTTATTGTTTAAGTTTAGCTATTAAAAGAACACCTAAATAGCTTAAACACGTGGCTCTGATACCACCTTCTGTCACAGCCCCCAACCCCACCCTGGGAGCGGGAGCCGCGAACCAGTCAGATGGTATCGGTGTTTATTAATTACGCAGCGGAAAATATTTTCATCAGGATCGTAGTTAGGAAATAATTTCAAAGTTTGTAAAACACCATAGTTTTGATATTAAACAAATGGGCTAAAACCCATATTCCGTTCAATTGTTTTTTAGGGATAAACTCAAATAAATAAAACATAAATTTCTTCTTTTATTCAGGTATTTATAACCACTTCATTTAAGCCTTCAGTGCTCCATAGCTGGCTTCTATTATCTTTACAGCAGATTACCTAACACATATTTTAAAAACATTTTATAAGTAATAAATACTGGCGAGTTAATTCTATTTTTATAAAAATATTTTGTTATACTTTTACAGCAACAAGGTTTTTATATTTGTTTATATTTACCAAAAAAACTCAATCAGTATGTGTCACATGGTGGCAGTTCCAATGTGACGGTGGTCATATTACTCATTGGCTAGCTTTCGTCCAGTAGTGAATTTATCAAGTAATAGATATATCGTATATCTTATTATTATTATTTAAATGTATCTGTCACTAGGCGATTCCCGTGACGGTGGTCATATCACTATTGATTATTCTTTCAACTAGTGACTGGGTCATAACACTGTTGACCATTCTCTCAACTAGTGCATGTGGTCGTATCACTATTGATGGTTCTCTCAATTAGTGACTGTGGTTATATTTCTAGTCGTATCACTATTGATCATTCTCTCAACTAGTGACTCTGAATTTAATAGTGTCCCATTACATTACTTTGTCAAATATATTTTCTATGGCACAAAACCAATTAGCCCAGAAAATGAAATATATCATTTTTAGTCAAATTAATAGCTATAACTTTATCAAATATAATATATTAATTAAATTAATTAAATGATATTATTATTTAATATATTAACGTGACTAAGATTAAAAACATAATCTTACTATACTAAAAGTAAAATATATTATTTATGACATATTTTATTAAAATATGATATACCTTTGTTGACTAAACATTATTTTATAATGTTAATAGTAATTTGGTTTTATTAAATATATTTTCGTTAATATAACAAATATATTTTAATAATGATTAATAAAATTTCAGTATGCTACAAAGCTCTGGTTTTATACACCCATCATTTAAAGATATATTAGATAATTTAATATAGTAATGTAAAAATAATATTAGTTTATATGTGTCTATATATATAATATCTGATACAAATACTAAAAATGTTTACTTATGTATCCTAAATGGAATGTAGAATGAACCAATAAGACAAAGTTTTAGAGTTACATATGATGCATGAATCATGACTACTATTTCATGCGAAATACTTTTGGATTAGTAATTAACAAATATTATTGTTACTTTGTTTAAATAAACAAGGACTTGTGCTTGACCTTTGATAAATCGGCTGCTGGTGTTGTTATTAGTTAACCTTAATACTTTATTATTATTATTATTATTATTATTATTATTATTATTATTATTATTTTAATTATTAATAAGTTATTGCTACTGGGGCACAATTCCCCCGTGCTTGTGGTTATGCTACTATTGGTTAATTTTTTGGCCAATAGTAACGAGTGTCAATTAATGTATACAAAAACTTAATCACTGTAAGTATAACTGATAAAATTTAGGGTTTTGTAAAGCATTTTTAAAAGTAACTGTATCACAAAAAGGTGATAAAAAGAAGAATGACTCACAAACTGTGAGAAAAGAGAATGGACCCACTTTGTAACTTTAGGGTTCAACTAAAAACCTCCAGGTAGAATCTTTGGTATAACTCCTGAGCTATTTAATAAGTATATAATGCACTCGCATTAAGTATAATAACCCAAATTCAACTTTATCCCTACGTCATGAGACAGAACCCCAACGAACTTAGTCGGGTAGAGCCTTGACATGCGTTATGGGGCCACAGATCAATCGGACAGGGTATCAGTAATCAGGGGTTAAAACACTTAAAACGGGGCAGGGCTTTATTATTATTATTATAAGTAAAATAAAAAAAAAACAATATAGAACTTTTTTTGAGAGAGAGTAGGCGAAAGACAGAGCAGTAGGACAAATTTTGAGCGAATTGTGTGAAGCTTATTTATACTAATTTGTCGAAAATTGTAGGAGGTAACAAAACTCTACAGGTATACATTCATACATTAATTCCATATGATGATGTGTTTCTCAAACAGATTCCATATGTACACATGTATATTTAACACTAATGCATTGTTTGACTATTTGTTCATGCATGCATTTCAAATTGGCATACGTTAGTTTTTTTTTATTATTTTATATATTAATTTAGCCGCTTCACTCATTTGGCGTCTATAACTTCTAAAATATGACGTTTTTTAAAACCATGAATATGTCATTAGAACGAGAATATTGGTATCTACATTTTGAACCAAGTATCACTAAAAACGGAGTGAATTCAAATATAATGTATTTTTATAATTTAATTATTAAACGGTTCCTAGGCCCGTCTAGGTACTTCGTATTTCTAACAGTCAACTTACCCGTAGTCTACCGATTACCTGTTTAATAATATAAGTTTTTATATACTTTACTTTAATATAGAAAATAGAAATGTCACACATATACAAGCCAATTAATTAGTTTAACGTTCCAACCAATTATATAAAATAGTTTTTAAAACTATATGAGTCGAATAATTATAGTAAAAATAAAACTAGTTACTAATGGTTAATAAATTTAAACAACCTATAATTCTTATATGGAAAAAAATTGAGATGTCACACTAGGTGTGCGGAGGAGACCTTGAATGTAAAGTTAAAATAAACTTTCATCACTGAAAATCCCAGCAAATCCTGCTGAACTGTTTGACATTGATAAATTTACATTTAAAGATGTATCTATCAAGACTAACCCTACAGGTACCCCACAACACAAAGTCACCACCACCATCAGAGAAGCAGATGTTCAAAACAGCTTTCAAAACTCTGCCACTGCTGAATCAACAGTTGTTGATCAAAACTTTGCCACTTCATCAACTCTAACCTCTGTTGATAAAAATCCATTAACAGTGGATAAAAATCAACATTGTGCCATACCCATTCTTCCTCTTCCTCCACCTCCATTTCAAACAGATGTTGGTTCTTTAAAATTAACAACAGATGTTATCTCAGATGATTCACATCTGCAGCCTTCACCTCTCATTGCCATTGTACCATACAAGGGGGATCTAATACTCCTTAAATCTCATCCACCGGATCAAGTTATTGGAAACATCAATGAAGGGGTTCTCACAAGAAGTCAATCCTAAAACATTTGTCTTTTTGAAGGCTTTCTATCACTCCATCAACCTATCAAGTACCAAGAGGCACTAAAAGACAATAGTTGGGTAGAAGCTATGCAAGAAGAGTTCCAACAGTTCAAAAGACAACAAGTATGGGAACTTGTATCACTGCCAAAGGATGTAACTCCAATTGGCACAAAGTGCACTACTAGAAAATTGGGCAATTGTGACCAAAATTTTGCTACCCAAAAAAATGGTAGCAAATTTAGCCACCGATTTGCCACGAAAATGAAAATAGGTGTATTTATCATGATATGGTAGCAAAGTGGTTGCAATTTTTGCCACCTTTTTATTTTTGATGGCAATTTGTGAAAAAAATACACAAAAGCCTGAAAAATAAAAAGGTATTTGTTAATTGTCACCATATGTTATCGGTGACATGAAACGAAAAATGATACAAAAGAAAAAAAATCCCTAATTATTTATCCTCCCACCACAACCATTCCTCCTCCCCCTCCTTTATTCTCTGTGTATTCCCGTCGGCTGGAGACATGTTGGGTCTTATAATAATTGGCTGCAAGTATTTAAGAAGATAAAATCATTTACATTAAAGACCTAGCCTCATTCTTTTCCTCTGTATTCGTTCTATGCTTTTGCCCCTTTCTTCTTCTCACCGATTTTTAGGGTTCCAACAAATTTCTCAATTATGTAACTTAAATTCCTTTAAATTCAATTATTACTCGAATCCTGATCGAACGTCTATTGCTGCAACAGGTTTGATCCTCTTCATCTCGTTCAATTGTTTCCGTACTCGTTTTTCTTCTGTTTTATCGTTAATTTAATCCATTTTTTCAATTATTTGCATTCAGAATTGTTAATAACGATACGTATTCGTTAGATCTTATATACGATATGAAAATTTTGACATTTAGGAGTGATTGATCGGCTTATAATTGAATCGATTAGACTTTTTAGGTCAAAATTTGGAGTTTTGTTTCTGTTATGAAATTTCGACGAATTTTTAGGTTGAGGATTTGTGATGTTTGGTTCAGCCTTTGTAGGTCAGTTTTATACAATATTGTAAGATATGAAGCATGAGTGCAAATATAATGTTTTGGCTGGTGTGAATAATACTGTAATTGTATAAAGTTGAGTTGTATATAATGACACTATGATGGATAGTGAAGTATGAATATATGTCTGCAATGTGTGGATACGTGATTGTGTGACACTCACAAGTCAATAAAAAACTTTGGTGTAATAAAGTGGTTATGGGTGTGGTGGAGGCTTGAGTGCTTGACCTAATTTGTGCTTTTGTTGGATGTGTACTCAGTGGCGAAGCTTGAGATTTCCAACCGGGGGGTCGAAAACGTATATACCCAAAAATTTCTATAGAACCGGGGGGTCGAAAACGTATTTACCCGAAAATTTCTATACGAAAACTACATAATTTCCACTACTGAGTGAAAAGTTCGGGGGGTCGGCCGCCCCCTCCCGCCCCACTTAACCTGCGCCCCTGTGTGTACTTACTGGAAATTTTGATGTGGATAGTGAGGCTGGTGAGTTTTTGATTGTGACATGAATACAAGTTAAGGATTTAGTGATTTACCGTTGGAAAGGTTAGATATATGATCTGAAGGCCAATAGGGGATTTAAGGTGGATAAACACTTAGTGGAAACTTTTAGGTGTATGAGATTGATAGTGATGGTTATTGTCTTATTTATACGCTCACTTTTAAGCAAGCTTTTGAACCCTATTCCAAATACTAAATGTCAAACCATAAACTGCTATAAAAGGTTGTTGATTTCGATGGAAGATGTAGTTGTAAGGTCACCAAAACATAACTCTAGTTCAGACGTCATGTTGCCATGCTGTTTGTTGTGTGTCATATCATATGTTGTGAAGTAATAGTGTAGCATATCTTTAAGGTGGGAAAGGGCAGATGTGTACCAAAGGGTGGTGCACGACCTGTATGTCAACTACTCAATCGTCAACTGCACATCCTACTAAAAAGATAAGTACTTCATATCTAGGGGTGTTCTTCGGGTTATTTTTTCGGGTTTCGGGTCGGGTTGTTAGGTTTTTTTGTTAGGAAAAAGTGACCCGATAAACAACCCATTTAAAGTTCGGGTTGTTTGGATATGAGTTATTCGGGTTAGGGTCGGGTTGTTCGGTTTTTGGGTTTAGATGTAAAATGAAAAAAAGAATGTTTTTTAGAAAATATCATCATATATCATGTTGTTAAAAAAATATCATCACATATTCAAACATCATTTAACAATATGGTAATATTCAAAGGTCTTAAAACTTAATGTTTCAAAAACAAAACACTCTAAATCAAATCACATCTATAAAAAAAGACAACTAATGTTCGGGTTTTTATTCGGGTTTCAAGTTTCGGGTTATTCGGGTCGGGTTGTTCGGGTTTTTTGTTGGGAAAAAGTGACCCGATAACCGACGCATTTAAGGTTTGGTTTGTCGGGTTTGGGTTGTTCGGGTTCGGGATGTTTGGTTATTCTCTAATTCGGGTTCGGGATTTTTGGTTATTCTCTAATTCGGGTTCGGGTGACTTCGAATTTGGGTCGGTTTTCGTGTTTCGGATAAAAAAGAACCCTATTCATATCTCTGCGAGTAATGTTATCACACAATAATTATGATGCTAACAAGGGCGGATCATGACTACAATATTCCTAACGTGTACGCTTCGTTACCTCCTAAATGAGTAGGGGAAACTTTAAGTTAGAAAAATCTGTAATTTTGTTTATGTAACAGTAGCATTTTTAAAGATTATGTTTGTCTGTGACTATGATACACTAAATTCTTTTAGGTGGTGTCCATTACCTGAACAAGTATAATCACAAAATATTAATGTTCATTTGCCATGAAGCCCAAAATACTAATGAGCTCTAGTGTGTAGGCTACCAGGTATGAACTCCTTTCACTCGTTCACCAAATTCTCGTGATTATTGCATCAAGTGAAAACTTTACAACTTTATTGAAGATGATGATGAATTTTTTTTTTTAATTCCCATTTAGTTTTTGTTGATAATGTTTGTAATAACTTTTTTTATTTACATATTTTTAGATGTGGAACAACATGAGAGAGGCCAAGGATGATGAAATTCATATTTTGTTGAAGATGTTAATGACGAATTCTTCTAAAGAGTTGGGTATTCCATTAGTTTCGCTTTGTATATACATTTTGGAATTGTATGTAGTCTATAATTTAATGTAGTTTGTTATACATTTAGCAAATAAAATCTGACCCGTTATTAGTTTTCGTCAGTTCTGACTTCTTGATTCAATTCATTGGTTGTTTTGTAGATTGAAAAGTTGAACTTAGTTATCATGGGGCTCGTTAAGGAAAAGGATGAAGAAAAAGAAAGATTAAATGGAATTATTGAGGGGTTGTTGGCTGAAAAAGAAAAAGATAAGGTGGATAAAGATGCTACGCTCGATAGGATGTCACAAATTGAAGCTATGTTAACAAGTACAATTCGAAGATAGGCTATAAACACTTGGTTTTGAATGTTTCGATGTTTGTCATATTAGGATAATTTTAGTTATTTGATGATGTTTTAGTTGACATTTCTATTCGAATGTTTTATATGCTTTTTAAATATAGATGTTTTATATAATTTTGGGTTTTCATGAACTTATTAGACTTTTTTATATAATTTTGTAATTTTATTGATATATAATTTTTATGAAAAAAAATCAAGCAATCACAAAACGGTAGCAAATAATGGTAGTAAATAATTCAACAATTGTGCTAAATGCCACCTATTTTCAATGAAAAATGGTGGCAAATGGTTGGTAGCTAAATGGTGGCAAAAAAGTGGCAAAAAAATCGTCACAACTCGGTAGCAAACAAGGCGGCTGTAGCAAACAAGAAGCGGTGGCAAATAATTTTGACCAATTTTGTTGTGGCAAAAATTGGTAGCAAAATATAAAAATGGTGGCTATTTGGTGGCATTAGGGCAATTGACACGGGTGTTTTTGTCACCAAGTTTTTGGTGGCAAAATGGATACAACAAGTAAATTGCTACCGTGTTGTGACCAAAAGTTTCATGACAAAAACCCTCTTTTCTAGTAGTGGTGGGTCTTCAACAACAAAACTGATGAAATGGGCATTGTAGTCAGGAACAAAGCCATGCTTGTGGTTCAAGGTTATAGACAAGAAGAGGGCATAGACTATGATGAGAGATTTGTTCCTGTAGCAAGACTTGAAGCCATCAGACTGTTCTTAGCCTTTGTTGTTAATCACAACATCAAGGTGTATCAAATGGATATAAAGTGTGCTTTCCTCTATGGCAAAATACAGGAAGATGTATATGTCTGCCAACCTCCTGGTTTTGAAGATCCTTTTTATCCTGATCATGTCTACAAGCTCAATAAAGCTTTGTTTGGCTTGAAACAAGCACCAAGGGCCTGGTATGAAACTCATTCCACTTTTCTTATCTCCATAGGCTTTACAAGAGGTAAAATTGATAAAACACTGTTTCTAAAATGGAGAGGAAAAGATTTGATGATTGTCCAAATTTATGTTGATGACATCATTTTTGGAAGCACTTGTAATTCCATGTGTGAAGAGTTTTGGCAACTCATGACAACATAGTTTGAAATGAGTGTCATGGGTGAACTCCAATGCTTTCTTGGTCTCCAAGTTAAGCAATTGCAAAATGGGATATTCATTTATCAAAGAAAATATGTAAAAGATCTTTTAAACAAATTTGACATGAATGATTGCAAACTATGTAATACACCCATGGCAACCACAAAGCTTGTCATGTCTGATGAAAAAGATTACTTGGTTGATCGAACATTATACAGAAGCATGATTGGGTCTTTATTATACCTAACTGCATCAAGGCCAGACATCATGTTTGCAACATGTGTCTGTGCCAGATCCCAGTCAGCACCTAGGAAGTCTAATCTCATTGCTGTGAACAGAATATTCAGATACATAAAAGGTGCTCCCACCCTTGGTATCTACTATCCTGCCAATGGGAATGTCAGGCTTTCAGGTTATTCAGATAGTGATTTTGCTGGATGCAACACCACTAGGAAGTCTACATCAGGAGGGTGTCAATTCCTAGGAAATTGTTTAGTGTCCTGGCAAGCAAAAAGCAAGCAGCTGTTTCCACATCCACTGCCGAAGCAGAATATATTGCTGCTTCAAGCTGTACAGCCCAACTGTTGCGACTTCAAAACTAGTTACTGGATTTTGGTATAACTGCTCTAAAGACTCCTCTCATGTTGAACAGTGAAGCAGCTGAAAATATTATCAAAAATCTAGTATCCCATTCAACCACCAAACACATTGGCATCAGACATCACTATGTGAGGGATTGCTATGAAAAAGGTTTGATTTCTCTGCATCATGTTCCAATAAAAGATCAACTGGCAGATGTGCTAACAAAGCATTAGACACATCCACCTTTGAAAGTTTGATCTCAAGAATTGGCATGCTTAACTTGGATTAGAAGGCAAAAACTTCTTCTCCTTAAAAAAAACATCTTTAAAAATAGTTTAAAATGAAAATTTTTCATAAATCCTTAAAAGTCTATTCATAACCACTGATGTTTTAAACCTCTGATTGGTTGAAAATTCACCCACTACTAAAAGACAACCTCTGTTTTCACATTTTCTATTGAGCTCTGTTGACTAAACAACTGTTGTTTCAACCTTTGATGTCTATCCACTGATAGACATAAAATCAACCACTGTTCTCATTTACACTATACCCAACCACTGTTGTTGCCTAACAATGGTTTCCAAACAACTGTCATCCACTTTTTCATCAGAGGTTGCCACGTGAGCAGATGTTAACCGTCCGATCTTTGAAACCGCTGCCACGTCAGCACTCGCTTTTTCCCTCTTATAAAACCATGATTAAATCCCAAACAGAGCTTTACTTTCCCTATCAAATTCAAATTCTCAAAAATGATTCACCTTCTTCTTCACTTCTTCTTCAACCTCACGCATTTCTAATTCTGACCATGGCTCTCATCATCAAAAACCCTCATAACTACCTCTATACTTTCGAGAAAACAAACAAAAATACCGACTTTCACTCAATAATCGACATCATGTCATCCTCAAAATAAAAAAAAAACACTTCTAGCAGCTGATGCTCCTATCTACCAAGACACCCTCAGAGATTTTTGGGCAAATGCCGAAATTGAAGAACAAAAGGGTGAACCATTTGGTATTACTTCAAAGTTGGAGGTGTATTAGTTGCCATTACCCCACTACCATCTTTGAAACATTTCAGATGAATGACCTAGCAGGTAAAACTTCTTTCCCAAAAAATGAATTTCAAGCAGACTTGATTGAAAGGGGTTATGATGGACAGTTGAAAAGAGCTACTATGTTTAAACCGAATTTTCCACCACCAATGAAGTTCCTGTTCCATACCCTGTTAACTTGTCTGTCAAACAAAACCACTACTTTTAATGAAATTCCTTTGAAAATTCAATACTTGGGGTAGCCATTATGTCAAAAACTGATTTTAACTACTCCCAAGAATCGTTTATAGATTTGGTTAATAATTTGAAAAACATTAAAAATGGGAAGAATACTGCTTTTCTCTTGTTCCCAGGATTTTTGAGCTATTATTTGCAAAAAAATATGTTCCACAAAAAGCTTTTGAACAAGGAACACCTTTCAAAATGAACAGTCTTTCATCTGAAACTTTTACTTACCTAACGGCCAAAGAGTCAAATGTTTCTAAAATAAAAGCAAAGAAGTCTAAGCAAATTTTAGATGAGTCCATATCTGCTCCTCAAACTTCTGTTGCTGAGGCCACTGCTCATGGTGATCACAGCACCACAACCACTGCTATGAAACCACCACCATCAAAACCCAAAAAGACCTAATCCAAATCCAAAAAGCCCACCAAACCCACAAATAAGGGTCCTCTGGAAGATGAGATCCTAGAGGTTAACCCTGTGACAACACAAATGTCACTAGAAACCACTGTTGCTACTTCCTCACAACAAGTTGAAAGATCTCAACATGAAACCTTAACTCCTCATGTTTCCTCACAAAAGGAACATGTTATAAGCATAGGGACACCACAATACGATGCCATACCCTCATTTGAGATTATGCTCAAAAGCCATTCTCCCGAGGAAATGTCTCTTTCAACACCACTCACTTCATCTCCCATTCCACCAACATTTATACCTCTGTTTGAGACTATTAACAATCAAACAATTAGCAGCTCCTCTCACCAACACATTACTAAGAGTATAACTTCAACAATAGCTGTGTCTGAACCTATCCAATTAGCTAACCAACAAACAGTTGAGGAGGTTACACCACTTGAACTTCCCGAAATTCTTATTGGTAGTTCAAGTGGAGTAGCTACTACAAATGCTTGATCCACTGATCGACATTTGGACAGTAGACAAAGGGGCATCTGCTGCTGATGATTTGGAGTCTACCTATCACAAATGCAGATACAACCACCTCTGGTGGGAATTCAGATGATCCTATTAAGTTAGGTGATGAATTAAAATACAAAGATTTGACGGAGAGGATGTCTTCCATTGAAACAACTGTTGGGAAGTGAAAGATCTGATGAAGCAGTTGGTGGATGCTTCCAAAAGTCAGCCTAGCCATCAGCAACTCTCTCAAGAGCTTTGGAATTCAGTGCAACCAATACTTGTTGCACAAAGAGAGTTGGCTGAGATTCAACTTAACACCCACATGGAGTTAATCAGAGTTATGGTTGAAGCTAGATATAAAGATACTCAGGCAGATATCAGGGGTATCAAAGAAGCCCTTGCTAAGATAAATGGCACCTCCCCAGCACCTGTATTTGAAAAAGAGGATCAAGATGATGCCAAAAAGGGGAAGAATGACTCTTTGAGAAAATTGTATGCTGATCCAAAAGCTAATCCAAAAGCTCAGCCAAAACAAAAGCCAGAATCTGCCAAAGACACTTCTGCAACATCTACTGAAAAATCTGATATTGGAAAGAAAAAGGGAGTTGATGAAACTCTGAACATCCAAACAGATGAAGAGATAGTTGAAAAGCAGAAGAGAAAAGACACAGAAGAAAGCAAAGTAGATGTCTTTAAAAAGGAATTGGAGGATAAGAGGAAAAGAGAAAACCAAGCACAAAATATTGGAACTTCTAAGAGAAGAAAATCTTTTAGAAACAATAGACCACCACTTGCCACATTCCCCAAAAGAACTGCTTCTATAAAGGCAACCACTGCTACATCCAAACCTAAATCTTCACCTCAAAAACCCTCACCACAAAAACCACCTCAAAAGAAGTAGAAAACAGCTTCACCACCACCACCATCCACAACAAAACCAACAGATGTTGATGCATCAAAAGCATCAACAGATGTTAAGACAACAGCTGTTGAGACACCAATGGTTTCAACAGTTGTTAGCCAAACCACTACTTCCTCTATTTAATTTAATACACAATCAACCCAATTACCATCAACACCCCAAAGATTTCCTTCACAAACAACCTTTTTACCCAAACCACCTTCTCCCTCAAAAACTCCTCCTCCTCCAAAGTTTGCTTATGTTAGAAAAAGGAAATTTGTGGTGCTTGAAGAAGAAAAAGAAATACCAGCACCAATTCCTTTATCATCTGTTCTGGCCTCATCGTTCAGTCCACCCTCATCACCAAAAACCAACCCAATAAAAAAACCACCCATTGGTTACATGCCACTTAACATTCCCTTGGCAACTTAATATCCTCTGGAACTGATTGCAGTCCAAGATGAAATGGAACAGTTCTACAAAATAGAGGATCCATCCAAAAGAACATTCTCATCTCTATAAGGCTTCAGAACACCTCAAAACATTGATGAATACTTGAAGTTGAAAGCCAACCAAGCTCAAAGTATAGCCAAACTAGAGAGTAAAGGGTTAGGTGACAGGAGATAACAAAGTCTCTATCAACATGGGATTAGCAAAGCCAGGAAATTGGAAGACTTTGCTAGAGACTTGAGTAAATCCATGTTTGAGTTGCCACCAACTGCTAAACTTTAAGAGGAACTAAGGATTGACTATTTGGATCTCATCATGAAAGACAAGCCCTACAAAGCCAACAAGTCACAATTCAAAGACTGGCCTCTAGAAGCCCTTAAAGAAGAAGTAAACAGAATTGAAATGATGAAGAAATATCCTCAAATGAAGAAATCTGCACCCAACTGGAATCAATTTAAGAAGGTTGATGTAAATGATGCATAGAGGTACAAAAGAAAGAGAGCATAGCTTGTTGCAGCTGGATATGAGCCTGCTAGATCAATTGCAAGATGGTCTAAGCAGAATATTGATGAGACCTATAAACGGTTAGAAGAGTTCAGAAAGACAGATCCAACTCTTCCTCAGAAGCTAGTGTATTCTGAAATCACTGCTGATAGGCCTCAACAGACCCATGCCACTAAAAAACTATTCTCATCCTTTGCTTTACCCATCAGTGCCTTGAATCAATTAAAAAAGGCAAAAGCAGATAGATGAGGAAGATGAAGAGAGGTATGCTGAACACAGAAAATAGGCCATCAGAAATCAATTTCAATTTGGATTGGATGATGCTTTTCAACCAACTTCAAGCTCAAATTTCTGAAACACTCAAAAAGTTAGCAATCATACCTCAGTCCCCAAACTCATTTCAAATAAATCTGATCCCTAAAAAGCCATCAGATCCAAAAATACTAAAGTGGAAGTCTGACAAAGATACCTATGTATTAACTCTGATCAGATTTGATAGTAGTGTTGAAAAGCTGTCAAGGATGGCTGTATATGGTCTGAATGCAGGTGACCTTCAAGATCTTATGAACCTTCAACTGCATAGGGATACCTTCAACTGCATAGGGATGAAGAAGAGATCGATTCCTTGGATTTTGAACTGTAATTCAAAGGGGAAATCTGGGAACTATTGATAAGGGAATAAAGATCAGAATAATGAAAAGTTTTGGCATCATCTGTTATAAGGGGAGATTGTTGGCTCATGTGATCCTTCCTGAAGAACAGATGATACAAAGCCAAAACCGGTTCGGCAACAACTGATCCTGAATGATAGTGCTTGGACACCTTTTCCCTCCAATGGCAGTGGCATCCAACATCTGATGATCTCTAAAGTCTGTTGATACTCTAAAGTCTGCTGATACTCAAAGTCTACTATATGCAAAGTACTGCTGAAGTCTAAAGTCTGTTGAAAACCTGTCATCTGGTGAAGTCAAAGAACTGCTGGAAGTCAAAGGCCTGATTAACCCTTATGGAAAGCACTGCTCAGTCTTCATCAGCGGTTCCGCCCATCAGCTGATAGCATTCATCAGTCGTTTGGTTAATCAGTGTTTATGTACCAGTGTCTGTAATCATCAGTGTTTAGAGGTTGTTAAGATTGTTAGCAGTCACTGTCCAGGTGATGTCAGCAAAGATGCTACAGTGTTTAGTATTGTACTATAAATAGACAGTGCCTGTACTATTCTATTAGCTCTTTCACAACACTTGCATTTTGTACGAACTAACATTGTGAGCTCAGGCTGAGGGGGAGAAAGTGTTCATGCATACGTTGAATATTTTGTAATGAAATCATTCGACACAAAGTATATATGATAAAGCTTTTCTTTTCTTGTTTATGTTATAAAGTTTTTCATTCATTCCGCTGCAAATTATTCCTCTGTTTATCTTCCTTCATTGTTCATCTTATAAAAACAACATAAACAAGTAAACTCAGATCCTAACAACTTCTGTGAGTGAGAAAAGGAAAATCGATTCAATCAAGAAAGTTGAAAATAAGAATGAAAAGAGTTTTTGTGGAAAATGACAAAGATTATCCAAAACTTAATGGTTCGTATTGTGTTATAATACCTAAGGTCAAGTAGGCCTGGGTTGCATTATTTAAGTTATTGAGTTGGTTGAATGTGCAGGTGTTCCAGAAGTAAATCAAAAGTCAACATGGACAGCGGAGCAGCCTGGCACGGGAAGAGGCAGATTCCTATGGATAAAAGACATGAAGTTTGTTTGTTAATAATAATAAATAAAACAAAAAATAAAAATCTAAAACGTAGAAAAACATAAAAATGAAGAAATATGTAGATTTTTAAATTGTTAAAGTCAATAATTTTTGAAAACATATTGATGGAATATGCTGAAACCCTCACAGCTGAACAAACAAAAATGGTTTCAAAGATGTTAAAAGCAATGTTTTGTTAATCATGGGGGTGTTTGTGAAAAACAGAGAATGTAAACCAGAAAATGGATGGCGAGATGAAGCTGTCTACATCATTTTGTCAAAATTTTAAAATGTTTTGGATTTTAGGGGAGTAAAAATTTTGAATATACAAAAAATTTAAAATTTGAAAAAGTATAAAAACATGAAAAAATTCAAAAGAGTTTTGTGTAAAAAGAGGAAATGATAGTACATCAGTAAGACAGTCACGGCATGCTAAAGAAATGGAAAGTTACAATGTGATAAACGGTCTCACTGATGATGTGCTGGTAGGTTTTCACACATTTAGTAGATTGATTTCGAGATATAAACCTAAATCAATAACTTTCTTATCTCGTGGGGAACATCTCTCGGATATATGGACTTAGTACTCCGAAATTTCGTTTGAGAGGTTACCTGATTCTGAGATACTAGGTCTTTATACTTATTGATATCTGCGGTATTGTACTTGGTCTTCTGATTTTGTGTCAGCAATGCCCTAGACCTTGTATAATGCTTTTACGCTTAAAATTTTCCCTCTGCATAAAAATTGAGAAAATATCGAAAGATATATATCAAGTGCAGTTGTAAAGAAGATTCCTAAGTGGAACACACCTTAATTCGAGCCTTCATCTCTTTGACTGAACGGAAGTTCTAAGCTGAGCTCTTAAGGCCTCGCACTAACCCAGAGACAGATATCATTTAGGTATACTCACCTGTAAGACTAAATGTAGAGAATCTTCATGCGGGAGTATATTCTAAGGTGGGACACGTGAATAAGTTAAGTTTTTAAAACACTAATCTCGTATCTTGAATCAATTGAAATTTATGTGAAAATTTAAGTGGATCAGTATACTAACAATCTAAGTGAATCTTTTAGAACTTAAAGTTTATATAGATCAATGTTGTTAGTGATGTGTCATAAACTGATATGATCCTCTGATACAAACTCAAACAAATATAGGTTTCTAAATATTTTTTATTGCTTTTAATTTCAGAAAAATCACAAAAAGATTTTGAGTGTGTTTTAGCATAAACTTTGTAAAATACAAAAAGATTTTGTTTCACTTTATGTTTCGACAACTGATGTTGGAAAGCTGAGTTTCAAAATCTAAGTATGCTGAACATTTCTCAGAAAAATAAACAAGTTCATTTATTTGAAACTTGAGGATTTGTAATGAAAAATCAAAAACAGTGTCACACCCTCAAAATCCACATGCGGAGTACCACCGCGAGGCGTGTGACTGAACAGGATCCAGCCACTAATCATACTGAACAATTAAGATAATAATATAGTTCACCAAACCAATATGAATAGTGACTACTAAGTTTAAGTCCAAAAGTTTTATGGTTCAAAGCAAACAGTTTAAGTAAGTAACAGAAGCATAAGTGAAACAGTTCAAAAATAATTTCATAATTCGATATTAAAGAACCCAACACACGGGTTAAGACGGCCACTACACTTCCCCAAGCAGCAAGCTCCCAAGTCACTGAGTACTTGCAAAGCATGCAGTAGGGTATCAACATAAAGTTGGCGAGTTCATGAGTTTGTCCAGTTTTAATTCCATAAAACTTGCTTAAGTAGTTAATTTACTCATTTATACCATGCCATGGGGAGCTACCCCATATGTAAGCTACTAAACTGCGTAATACCGAATACTTTGCGACCGCACATTATGTGAATTTGCCCTGTTTGTCAATGTTCTATCATCATTGACTGTTTGCCAGAGTCTATTAGTTCACGCCCGTCCTCCTTGGCATGGTGTGAGGTTGGTGAGACCTAGTAGCGCTATCAACTAATAACCCGTTCGCCAGGCCCCGACGACTAATCGGTATAGAAAGTAAGGACTTCGTGATAGAGTTTCGTTTAGTACGCTAGTTGCATCTAATATAAATAGTAATTAACTGAGCGTCCCATACAAGGGGAGAAAAGTAGTTTGTATCCCTGAAAAGGAGATAGCGTTGTTTTTAGTTACGTTTCCCAACCACCGGGAACACATACTTTTAGTAAAAGTTGTGAACTCACCTCGGTTTGCTCGACAGACATTTTACTTGGTCAAGTGAGCTGGTCAACCACGTCCTAATATGGTTACCAGTACAGGTCAGGTTTGGGTACAATTAAGTCACGTATATCCTACACGTATCTAACACATAGCTTGCATGTCGCACTATCATCCTATAAGTTATTGGGCCTGTCCTAACACCTGAACAGTAACAGTTAGACAAACAGTGGCACATAGTCCATAACATGTCATCACATTGTGCAGCCCAATAACTAAGTTTAGCAGTCAAATCGAAACCAGGTGGTCTCGACTTGAGATCATGAGGTCTCGAGTCACAACCAAGAGGTCTCAAGTGGCAATCAGAAGGTCTCGAGTAGTACATAATTGAGTCGCAACCTATGAGTTCTCGGGTCAAGTCTTGAGTCGAGATCAAGAGGTCTCGAGTCGCAATCATGCTGGTCTCTACTCCTTGAAGTGCGTTGGTTGGTTTCGAGATGTCAACCTGATGGTCTCAAGTCACAACCGGGATGGTCTCGACTCGCACCACTGCTGATGGAATCTCTCTAGAACATTTACCAACTTTTGTACTATCCAATCAAATTTCATAAACATGTTTTATGTACTGTACACTTATCAAATTGGATCAAACAACATATTTCAAATATTTTTATTCCATATTCAACCAATTCAACATTCATCAATATGGATTTAACACTAACTTTCTAACACAACATATCAAAATGCTCAACAACATTACAGTAATGCCTATCATGAATATTATCAAACGATCATTTAATTACATTCAATCATGAAAAATCCTAACAATACATTTTCAATCATCAAACCACTTGGCATTTCTATTCCACGCAAGCATAAAAACAGTTTCACCTTTCATATTATTCATCCCACAATGTAATCATCATTTAAACAATCAAATATGCATATTATCACCAAACAAGCACCTTTATCATGTATTTTCACCTATTTGAAAAGAAACAACTAACCGGTTGGTAATCAAGGGTGCGAAGGTGTGTAGGATTGATGAAAGGGAATCCCCGAGAAAAGAACACGAGTCGATCTGAGGGTCCTTGATGCTTCCGGTTGAATCCGAGAGGAGGAGAGGAGATGATGTTTTTGTTTCGGTTTAGGGTTTTCTAGAGAGAGAAAGGATGAGAGGGGAGTGAGTGTGGATAAGGAATGTTTAGGGATTTGTGTAATGATTGGCTTGTCCAAAAAGGGCATTGCCGGCTAGGTTTTAGGGGTTTTATACTCACCTGATTGTGCCACACACACTAAGCCTGGTGGGTCTCGAGTGGGCTTTGGCGGATTGCGCCATCGTTGGTGGGTGCGCAGGCCACTGTTTAAACAAAGCAGGTCCCGAGTTGAGGCCAGGCGGTCTCGAGTCGGAACTATGGTTTCGGTTAGTCAATATCTAACATATATTAATTATATCATACACATAACACACCAAGAATCACATAATGCACAAAAACAAATACTAGGTTTTCATTTAAATATATATTCATAGTGGTATTATACAATAACGTTACTCGGGAAAACCCGAAGTGTCACAAACAGTTTGTGAATCTCCAAGGTCATTAATTTGGACTTGGTAGATAATCAGATGAATCAAGGTCATTAAATTAAACTTGATTCTCTAAGAGGGTTTATGGTGGTTGGATGTTTTTAATGTCAAATATAGAAGTTATTTGATAGGGGGAGTTGAGCCAGGTGTTTAATCTTTAATTAAGAGCCAGTCTACAATCCTGGGTGACCTCAAAGGCTTTAACTGTCATAATATATGTGATTAGAGCCAAATTATCAATCCTGGAAATCTCAAATAAACTTTAAATTGTCAAATGATGTTCATAAAAAGCCAGGCTCTTGTTTATAAAGTGGTTAGATATTCTCTTAAGTGGTTTGAATTGTCATATTTGTTGAAAGCCAGGTTAATATCCGTAAAGCTCAAAGCAAGGTGGATCCTAGAGAGAGAGTCTGATGAAAGAGAAAGTCTGATGAAAGGGGGAGCTGAAGAATCTGGACGTAAAGGGGAGTCGGTGGTGCTGAATCTGTAAAAGTTTCTTGAAGACTTAGAGAGAAGATAAAGATGCTACGAGATTGACTGGATCAATATCAAAGGGGGAGTCTGTGAGTGCATATATCTATCGCTTACGTCAATCATGTATCATGGCTATTAAATAGGTTAAGACAACGTTAAGAAGTGTGAAAATATAACCTGGGTTTCATGTGTTAGCTGATCCGTGTGCACATCTAGTCCATCCGCACTTGGCGTGTTAGTTCGCACCAAAGCTGGTTCGCGCATATGTTGTCCATCTGTGATTAGAGGTCTTGCACGGATCCACATCACCTATATATAGGTCACTTGTATGTTGTTCATTTGTAACTTTGAGTGTCAAAGAGGGGAAACTCTGTCAGTTTAATTTTGTGGTTTTGTATCATTCATCAATCAATAGAAATCAATTTATAATTACTTGTTCTTGTTCAATCCACTCTCGTAGTTGGATTCCACACAAGATACAAGATCTACGCAATCAATGTAGCATTCAAGTGCATCAGAATCGATCCTAACATACACTTTCAAGAGAAGATGGGATCCAGTACTTTAGATCATTGCTAAGCCTTCTATCCTTGCCTTACTATGATGTTTTGACATTGGCACGACTTGGAGTTATCAATCATGCTAAAGAAGAGTTTTCAATTGTTTAACAAGAAGTCAGGCTGGAGAAGTGTAGAGGATGGAAAGATGAACTTAACAAGCCGCAGTTTCCTTAGTACATTCAGATCCATTACACCTTGGATCCGAAAACTAACACCGATCGGCATAAGTTGAAATATGAGCCTCCCAAGGTGATGAAAAAGATCCCGTTGTTGAAGATTAAGCATGATTTTTTGGGAAACATGAATCTTTGGGGTTATGATTTCAATACTTGTGAAGTAGTGCTTGTTTTTAAAGATGGTTCACCGAACTTCAGAATGTTGTATCTAATGTGTATTGTTAACATGTCTCAGGGAGATATTTTGATGCTGTTTAACAACTAGATTTTTCTCGAAGACAAGGATGTTTATCAAGTGATGAAGTATCAAAGAGTCATTTGGATTTGTTTCTATTATGGGATCAACTATGGGATCAAATGGACCGAAGTTCATCAAGACGTTTTCCAGGATTGAAAGATCGAAGACAACAAGTTGCAGCCAAGGGGGAGTTTGATGATACATTTTGTGTCTGTAGCTTGTATGTACATTTGTCTTATTTGTATTTCGATCTATAAACTCCTGCTTTGTTTAAATTTAACATTATGTAAGTTAATCAAGTGATGATATCCTCCTATCATCACTTGAATAACAGTTTGTAACATTTTGGTAACCATCGATCGTATCTATCGATGTGTTCTATCCATTGATAGTGGTTTGTCCATCGATAGTCAATGTATATATATCTATAGTGACTATAGATAGTGACTATCGATATATCTGATGGTCTATCGATTGGTGATGTTGATTGATAGTTACTCTACTGATAATCTTGATGACTATCGATGGAGTATCGATGTGAAGTTTATCTATCGATGTAATGACCTGCTGGTATACAGTATAAATACCAGCAATTGTCTTCTTGTTTAGTAGAGAGCACACTCAGAGAGTTGGAGAGCATATTGTGAATTTATGTACTGTTACTCTGCTGAAATCAATACAAGGAAACTTTTGAAGGTTACTGAAAGGATCCGAGAACAAGGTGATTTCAAGTTATCAAATGCATAAACATAGGTGCGAAATCTCTGATTTACACACAACCAAGCAAGAGCACAATCAATCAAGAACAACCAAATCAACTAAAAGTTTCTCAATTGATTTTGATTGAGTATTAGTACATAATATCCAGAATCAGCTCCAAATGTCTCTCAAAATGCACTCTTACAGACTGAATCCTAACTTGCTGTATTTATAGGCGATAGAACAGGGGAACACACGAAGAAGTGACACACCACATGAAACACCATACGAAATATTATAAGTTAACACGAAATGCTTCTTTTGTTACATGAACCATAAGTGTTTCTTGTCCAGCTGTTTCGTGTCCAAGTATTTCGTGTCCAAGTATTTCGTATGTTAATAATTCATGCAACCTATTTCTTGTAGTATATAAATACATTCATGCATCCTATTTCGCGTAGTATATAAATACATTCATGCATGTTTCGTGTGGCATGTGAATACTTCATATATGCATGACATCATCATCATCATCATGATGTCATGATGAGATGTCATCATGAAGTCATTCTTGTGTCATATTGTCGTCACTTGCATCTCGTATGACAAGTCTAACTAACGGAGGAACGCCGTCGACTTCGGTCGTGACTTGAACGGTCTCGAACATCACTAGCGGCATCCACACTATGTGCATAAATAAACTCCACCTTGGATGATGCTCGTGTTGTTTGACTTCATACTGTAGAATCTACAAAAACATCTTCACTTGGCACAATCAGGAGGTGCATCAACAAGCTCCCCCTTGAATGTAGCTTGTGAATCTTTTGATCTTAAAGGCTTCAGATCCTCGTGGTGCTGATGAGTGGTCAACTGCAACTTGATTATCTTGATCATCTTGATTCACACCTATGTCGTATCATTACTTCACAGCTTGTTCTCAGACACGTTCTCTTTGCCTATAGCTTGCTTGAATGCTACATCTACACACACAAGAAAGCTAAACACGTAATGAGAAGAACCGCTAGGGATTTAATCAATCTTAGAGAATTTTCAATCGATAACCTCATTAAGGATTGATTTTAAATAGTATAAACAAACGACACACATGAGACCAAACCTCATTCAACTACCAACCGACAACACTTTGAAAGTTTTAAAATTGTTCAATTTTAGAATTTTAACTTTCAAAATTGTCAACTTTGACCATTTATGAAGATCCGATTGTTTTCGGACCTTCAATCAGGTTTTAAGGAGGGATAGAATCGAGTTCCAATATCGGTCAATCAAAAATAAGATAGAAGCAAAATCTTTTTGGCTTTTATAAAGTTTATATTAAAAACACACCTAAAATCTTGTCGGTATTTTTGAATTTTTCAAAAGTAAAGACGGAAAGCAATAAATAAATATTTACAGGTATTCTTTTTGCGAGTTTCGAGGGTAAGAGAATCATATCAGTGTACAGTCATGTCAAAGCACACTTGTTGTTCAATTAGTTAGCATTTAGATAAGCATCCTAAAATGATTATCGATATTGTTGTCCACTTAAACTCAACATGCAAATGTAATCATATGACTTGGGGATACATTTAGGTATGATTTATACTTACCGACCTGTGTTCATCCACTAACGAGACATTCCCGTATCAAGGTATGCACGATAATCCATCTTACTAGTGAGTATATTGTTTATCATCTGTTTTGACGTATATGATGTTAGATACTCACTTATTTTGGGGATGAAAACAAGTCCTATATGATAAAATTACTTGTTAATGAAGAACTTGATTTTCGGATGGATGCAGGGTATGCGAGCAAGTCTGTGAACAGGTTAGTACCATCGTACCGACAAAGAGACAAACTTGACTCTCGGATGATAGATGTGATTTAGAATCACTTATTCGGGGGTGGATGTGATATTTTTATCACTTATTGATGGTCGTATGCAACATGTATTATATACATGTATGTATAGTATGTACATGTATGTATGGTATCATGGAAGTTCTAGACTTGCGTACCCGTGGTTTTCGGTAAAAGAAACAACCATGATATCCAAATGAAAAATAGCATAAAGACCACGTATCTCAGAACCTTGGCAATCTATCAAACGAAATTTTGGTACCAAGACCATATGCCAATGAGCGCTTCCCACACGGTATTCAGTCGATTATGTTTATATCACCCTGCACACTTTAAAATGATTGTGAGCCTACCGATACATCATTATTAGAGCTACTTATCGTTTTTCATTTTAAGTTCAAAGAGGTTCGACAGATGACTGATTTACTATCATTTTCTGTCTTTCTCGCTAGGAAACTCGTTTTTGTTTTTCTCTTTGTTTTTTCTTTGTGATGTTTTCGATGTTTTTGTATTTTTCTTTTGGATTTTCTCAAGAAAAATATTCACAAAAACGATTTCCCGATGTGGATTAACTCATGTTTTACGTCGATGCCGTTTACCAAAAATTAATTTAATAAGAAATGACTTATCAAATTTTGGAAAAAAAAAGAGTTGGCATGTTGGTAGTCGGTGTGAACCAAACAACACTGACGAGTTTCACACTTAAACGATCACGTGTGAGGTGATATTCGAGATCAACGTATTTGGTCAAGGAGTGCAGTATGAAATGTTAGAGATTCACAAAGCAGCTTAAGTATTGACAAGGATAGGAGAGATAAGAAATCAAAAACGTAATCCTGCAACTGCTTCATGCATTGCCAGGAATCTGATAGCTCACCCAAACTGGATATCCACCCGGTGTGGATTTCGAAGTCGATTTTGCAGCTATCGTTAACGAAATTACTATCAGCATTTAAGATCAGAAACCTTCGGGTCTGGCTGGTAAGAAGCAAATGAGCATGTTGGAAAGCTTGAAAGCTTATACACATCATCATTGGTCGGTCTATACATGATGTCTTCCACATGCTTTTTCACCAGTAAAGGTCTTCGACTTTCTCCTTGAGAAGTAGTGTGCGGTTGTTCAATCCATGCCAAGTTATCCGCACACCTGGTTGGTTTATTCAACAAACACATTTCCTTCAATCACACCGTAGAGAAATGTACACTGCACGTTCATCTTGTAAGGTTTAAACTTCTTGTGAGAGGTACAACCCTTGAAACTCTCAGCCGTGCTGCAGGTGCGTACATTTCGTTGGAATCTATCCTCTTGACCAGATAAAAACCATACCAATCAAACTATGGCATGTTTTTCATGTTGTCGAAGTTTTCAACTTCAATCAATCATTCATTCACCAGCATTCCTTCACCGGACCTTTTATCCTCTATTCTCTCCATCAATGGAAACATATCCACCTTGAATTAACGATGTTTCGGAGCCGCATGTTTCCAATCAGGTGCTGGATGCTCCACTATAAACAATCCTATGACTATCAATAGTTCCTCCTAGAACATCCTGCACACTCATTTAACGATCAGTTGGAGAGTAGGACCCAAGCCTTCGTAGACTTGGGTCGTCTGGCATCATCGAGAATTGTGACTTTGATTTCCCGATGATTCGGAATTGATTGAACTCCCCCTGAAACAGCTACCGGTTTTGGTTTCCAAATTTGATTCTGTTTTTCATTCTTAAATTCTGGTTTAACAGACAGTGTTTGGACAACCTCCAGTTTTAAAAACTTTTCAATTTCTTTTCTCTATTTCATTTCTCTTTGTTTAACAAGATGAGGGTCCTGATTTGGTGAAACAGATCTTGTATGGTAAGTTTTACCACAAGGGGAATCAACCTTTTCCTTTCCCTTGGTGAGATATGGACAGTTTCTAACTGACAATGTGTCCATACTCACCACATTCAAAGCATGATCTCCGCTCAACAAACCTTGGAGTATCATGATGATGAAACCTTGATGATGAACTTCTTGATCTTGTGGTACTTGGCCCTACATCATAACAGTCTGTGTTTTGTTTTTGACTGTTTATTTTCAAAATATGGACTTGTTTAACAAAATCTGTGTTGGATTTGTTTTCAAAAGATTCAATTTTGTCAGTCCCTCGAGATTTCAGAAAAATTCACATTCTGAACCTTCTTCTTGTTATGGCATTGTTTACCATTTCGTTTTCTTTGGTTAGCGTGATTTTGCTTTCGTTGATTGTTTTGAGGTTGCAATTCTTGATTCCCATATTTCTTTCTAACTTCAGATTTCGGGATAGAAGCACACTGAGTTACAACAACTCTTGGGCTCGACTTACCCAAAAACTTACAACTAGAATCTTCGAAAACATAATCAGTCAAAGATTGATCGACATTTTTGATTGGGAAATCCTTATCTGAATATATTTTATCAGATCCAATCAACATGTAAAGCAAATTCACGCTTCCCCAACTCCCAGTAGAAGGTTCAACAGACTTGACAGTAGCAATCACAAACGGCTTTTCTTGTGGATCACAAAGGATGTGATTCTCGAGAAGTATGTTTTCCTCTTTTCTTATCGTATCTGACTGCTTCGGTTTGTCCTCATCCGATTGATCTTCTGAACTATGACAATCCTCAACAATAGGAGGACTTTGATTATTTATAGACTTTGAATCATTGAACTCATCCGATTGACTTTGACTTGAGGATGCACCCGCAGTGAACCCTAGACCGGCAATAAATTCATAAAGATCTAAAGGAACAATGGGTTCAAAATGTGGCATATCCTCGTCATCTGGCATTTTGGTGTAGTTGTGTCTAACCAGGGGAGGACAAGCCTGATAGCCTATGCATTTTATATCACCCTTCTTCTTTTGAACATCGATGATATGATCCAAAACATATCTCAAGTTGGAGTAAGTATCCAACTTGAGTTTGATTATATCATATTTGCATCGTGCATGGGCTAGCTCTTTCTTTGTTTCATCAAGGATATTAATGTAGCTATTAATACCAATTTGATTATTGAGAATGGTTTTCTTAAGTTCAGAATTATCTTTCCTTAAGGTTTCAATTGTCGTTTTAAATTCCTTTTCTTTTTTCATAAGAGCTGTGTTTGGCTCAGTACACATTGTCAAATCCACAATAAACTCTAATGATGCTTCTTGGTGTGATCAAATTTACCTTCTAGTTCTTTGTATTTACCTTTTAAAAACATACATTCAACACACTTAGACAAGATAGGTTAATTGAAGCTTACATGTCTGGGTTGGCAATCAAAGCGAGCCATGAACGCAGCACGAAAAGTAGAAGATCCAACTTCTGAGAGATGCTTTGAAAAGTCATCAGATGAGCCTTCAGTTTTCTGTTCCATAGCTGCTTCCTAGCTATCCATCGATTTGGCTTCAGCAATCAAATCATCTACCTCAGCATCAATATCCTCTCTCATCTCAGTTTCAGATCTATCTTCACCTGAACTCAAGCCTTCTTCATCTGAACTACCACTATACCCTGAACTGACATCATTTCCCGAGGATTCCCCATCGCTAACATTTTTTACAATTTCTGCATAACATGCAGTTCCTCCTCCACCACTGTTTTCTATTTGAATAGACCAATCAAAGATTTCATCAGCCTGAATAATCAATGCCCGGTTGGCATTGTATGCAGGAACCATTGTTCTTTCATTGTTGGCTACTTGATTTCTGTTGAAAGTATACCGATTTCCTTGTTGGGGGGCTTCGTACATTCTCTTTTAAAGTGCCCATTTTCTCTGCAATTGAAACATGTCACCATCCCTTTGTCAAAACCATATGGAGTATTCATTTTTTCTTTCCAAGCTAGTTCTTCCTGTCTTCTCTATAAAGTCTTTTACTCATCTCACTGCACTTGCAAAGGCCCATTTGATATCAATCAACTCCATTGCGATTACTAACTTCTCCTCTAGCTTGTAAAGTATCTCACAAATGCTTAGTAGTTGTGCAATAAATGAATTGATGATAAATGTCTTTATCAAGCGCCTGAGTGAGAATGGCAAAAGCTTTCTTTTCTAAATCATAAGCTTTTTTTCTCTTTTTCAGTTAAATTTGCTAATGATGCGGCACTCGATCCAGATTCTTCAAGTGCTTCATTGTACGGAGTCGTAAAACACGTCCAAAGTTCAGTATTTTGACCAAGAACATTAGTGTGAAATCTACCTTTCCACCGAGGATAGTCGTTAATATGGTTTAGCTTAGGTGGATGATTATTACTTCCAAATTCACTTTCGCTAATAAAGAGATTCTGAATGCTTTGATTCTGGTTTGCAACGAATGCCCACTGCTTAGCCGATATCATTGTAGATGTGGATGGAGATGGCATGAGCGATTTAACCAATGATATTGCCGAATTTTGTGAAGGTGCGGTACCGCTTGATGTGCTGTTGACACTCCAATCCCAAGGATTAGAAGACATATTGACTAATACTAAGATGGTATAAATAACTTTTGCTAATTTGAAGGTTAACCGAGAGAAAAACACTTACTGTTGTAAACACTAAGCGACAGTTACTTCACATGAAGTACTATCCACACGAAGCCAAATTATAAAGCGAAACACTTAGCCCATGAAACATCTTAGCCCATGAGGCACTTGGACCAATTATCCATGCGAAACAAGGATCTTGGGACGAAGCATGGTGTACCGAAATATAAATCACGAAATAGAGATCTTGGGCAGAAACACTTTGTGTGATACCAAAAGTATTATGTTTCGTGTGATAATAAACTTGGGCCGAAAAACAAAACTTGGCCCGAAACACTTTTGTGTGATACCAAAAGTATTATGTTTCGTGTGATACCCGAAAAATCACTTTTGTTTCGTGTGAATGAATTTGTATTATGTTTCGTGTATTACCAAAAACAAATTTGGCCAAAACACTTTGAGGCAAACACGAAGGAGGATTCATGTGTGGTGATTGCTTCGTGTGTTTGCAAAGTAGAAAAGATAAAAACTCAGCAGACAACCAGTACAATTCGGTTATAAAAAATTTTCCAGCTCACAAAAGAATATTCAGGTGAAAGTAATTTTCCGACAACAAATTCCATTGTCTTCTCCGGCAAGAAAGTTCGCCGGAAAAAATGGAGTTTGAAAATAATATGATTAAAACTCCAAAACAAACTGGGGTTTCATTATCTCCATTGATTTTAACCAGATTTCAACAAAAAGTTCATCAAATAACATCATTAATATTGATTTTAGTCCAAATTCATATCACCCAAAAGTGGGTTTTATGTTTTTGTCAATAAATCTTCAATAAACACTAAAAAACTCACAAAATCACACCAAAATACTTGGGTTTTTAACAAGAAATCAGTCCTACGCTCTGATACCACTTCTAGGTCCCTAAAAGGATCCAAGAACAAGGTGATTTCAAGTTATCAAATGCATAAACCCATGTGCGGAATACCAGATTTACACACAACCAAGCAAGAGCACAATTTAGCAAGAACAACCAAATCAACCAAAAGTTTCTCAATTGATTTTGATAGAGTATCAGTACATAATATCCAGAATCAGCTCCAAAACTCTCTCAAAATGCACTCTTACAGACTGAATCCTAACCTTTGTATTTATAGGTGATATAGCAGGGGAACACGCGAAGCAGTGGCACACCACACAAAACACCACACGAAATATTATAAGTTGACATGAAATACTTCTTTCGGTAAATTACATTTTTCGTCCTTTATGTTTGTATCGGATTGTAACGGATAACCTTTAACTTTAATAATTACAGTCACAATCTTTTATTTGCAAAACCTGTTACACTCTACGTCTTTTAGTACTATCCAGTTTATAATTTTTAGTTAAGTTTATTCACTTAAGGGTATTTTGATCAATTCACGTTTTTATTTAAAAGTTTAATAAATAAAACCAAAAAAAAATTTATATACACTTCATCTTCCCTAATTTCCTAACCCTAACCACCAAATCTTGTCACCGCCACCTCATCCTGCTGCCGCCATCACCACCACATCCTGCCGCCAACACCACCACATACTGTCGTGTTGTACATTGCAAATAATGAACGTTGCCTTATGTTTTCAACAGAGAAGTCACATTTTAGAGACTTTTGTGGTGTTTTGGGAATCTCATATCCAGCTTCTTGTAAAAGTTTTGAGATTGGGGATGCTTCAGGTTTATGAACATTAGTCATAAATCCTTGAAAGAAAAAGAAGAGGTTGACCTAGCACAACTAAGCTTTCAACAGATGCTTCTCCTTTCTCGATAAAAGCGAGCCCATGTTTTCATCAAGTTGCTGATATTAATATCCCAAATTCTACATAGAAACTCCCATTCTACCATTTGAACTCAGCCTTTTACAAACATTCTTCTGATGAGAAAACATCAAGTCCTATTTCCTTTCACACCGACACTAGTGAGGTTGTGGATTCTTTAAAGGTGGGCGATGGCAGTAGACCTAATAAAAAAGTGAGCACACTGTAGGATTTGGTGGTGGTGGCGGCGACATGACAAGGTGATGGTGGCAAGATGTGGTGGTTAGGGTTAGGAAATTGGGGAAGACGAAGTGTATTTTTTTTGTTTATATTTATTAAAGTTTTAAACAAAAACATGAATTGACCAAAATACCCTTAAGTGAATAAACTTAATAGAAAATTTTAATCATGTTAGTACTAAAGGACGTAGAGTGTAACGGGTTTTGCAAATAAAGGATCATGGCTATAATTATTGAAGTTAACGGCTACCGGTTGCAATCCGGTACAAACATTAAGGACGAAAAGTGTAATTTACCCTACTTCTTTTGTTACATGAACCACAAGTGTTACACGAACCACAAGTGTTTCTTGTCCAACTGTTTCGTGTCCAAGTATTACGTGTCCAACTATTTCGTGTCCAAGTATTTCGTATGTTAATAATTCATGCAACCTAATTCGTGTAGTATATAAATACATTCATGCATCCTATTTCGTGTAACATATAAATTCATTCATGTATGTTTCGTGTGGCATGTGAATACTTCATATATGCATGACATCATCATCATGATGTCATCATGAAGTCATTCTCGTGTCGTATTGTCGTCACTTGCATCTCGTACGCCAATTCAAACTAACAGAGGAATGCCATCAACTTTGGTCGTAACTTGAACGGTCTCGAACATCACTAGCGGCATCCACACTAGGTGCATCAACAACTTTGAAGTGATATCTTAGTGTTATTGATTGTGTTCTTGCGTTGGTTGTGCGTAAACTTGGATTCCGCACTTGTTTATGCATTAAACAACAAGGAATAGGTTTTGTAAAGATCTTATAAGGACCTATAGTTTTTTCGTCACTATGGTTTGTTGAAATAACCATTACAGTCAACTAGTTAAAATTGTGAAAACAGTATCAGTACTTTCACTTTTGCAACAATTATATTCCACCTCACTTAACACCATCAGTTTAACACGTTAGTCAGACCATGTGATTTGCACGTGCAGGATAATTTTCGTCCATTCCTTTTACAAGAAACCCTTGTAATATTGAAACCCTAACCATGATTGTTCTTAAAACCCTAATCACGAATCCACAGGTCAAACACCAATGCATCAAGTAGTGATTTGGGTCCATAATTCTCCATGTTCAATAGATTGGTTTTTGACATGAACAAGGTGTGATCCATTAGTGTTTGACCTGTGAATTGGTGAATAGGGTTTTACTAACGAAAAGGGTTGGGGTTTTTAGATTAGAAGGGTTTCTTTTTAAGAGGAATGGACTAAAATGCGCCTGAACGTGCAAAGCAGCACGTGGTCTGAGTAACATGTTAAATGGATGGTGTTAAGTGAGGTGGATTGTAATTGATATAAAAATGAGAATACTAGTACTATTTTCACAATTTTGAAACTAATGGATTGTAATGGTCATTTTCATCAAATTAAAGGGACATAAAAACGTACGAAAATGCCCCAGCAAGTGCCAAACACGTCATCTGACTAACGGGTGATTATGTTAAACTTAGTTTTAAATGTACTTCATTAAGTGAGGTGGTTTTTTAGTTCGTGATTAACCATTTTATATAGGCTCAATCTATCCACACACCCGACTTGCCTATTTGCATACTTTTGTGTCCTAGACGCCTCGTACAGGCCTAGACGGGGCGTCTTGAAGTGTGATGTTTTTTTGAGTGAAGAATTTGGTGTTTTCGTGGGGTAATTTGATGTGTTTTTGATGAAAAATTGTATTTTTTGTATAAACATTATTAGTGTTATAATAATTAATGCCGAAACCAAACTAAAACCCAAATATAAATTTCATTGACAGTGAATCGGAAGAATGATTTTTGTATAACTAATATTTGTGTTATTATAATTAATATAATTTTTGTATAATTATTATTAGTGTTATTATAATTATTATGAGTTTCTTTATAACTAATATTAGTGTTATTGATATTAATATGAGTTTTTTATAATGAATATTAGTGTTATTCATATTTAAAAGAGACAACAATATTTATATATATATATATATATATACACACATGCACGTCGCGTACAGGGTTAGTCTGGGCGTCTAGCGTGGTCCAAAAGACCATTATAGCCCTATGTTGCCCAAGTCTTGTCCTAACTCATGGGTATAATACTCTTTTAAACAACCTTAGACTTCCAGTCCTGCGCTGTACGCGGCGTCAAGCCCTAAAGTTTAAAATATAAAAGTTTTAAAAAAGAAAAATGGCAAATTACCATTTTAGCCATGAGACGCTCTAGTGTAGGCCTAAATCAGGGCTAAAATGGTAATTCACCATTTGAGTAGACTAGTTCTCAAATGGTTAATTACCGTTTTAGACATGAGTTAGGCCTAGACTTGGGTGTCTCAGGGCTAAAATGGTACTTGTCATTTTCTTTATGACGAGGCGTCTAGCCCTGTACCTGACGTATGAAGTGATTGATTTGACGTGGTACGAGGTTGACAAACTAGTCGGAGACTTGAACACTAGTTGCCTCGTCTAGGCCTGTACTAGACGTCTTGAAGGTGTCGAAATAGGGTCTTGGGTGTGTGAATATGTAGACCCTTTATATATTAAGTATGTCTGAATGATTTATGATGTCCTTAGGTTGGTCTCTTTCTCTCTTTGTTGTTTCTGAGCAAGAATTCCTAAATTTTATAAGATAAATAGACCAACATATGCATTTTATACAGTTTGAAATATCAACTCTTTTGTTTTGGAGCACACTATTTAACTACCAGGATGTCCTCCTGAGTTTGTCTTTATAGTTGTAACGTCAGTTTTGTTTTAAATATTCTTAATGGCAATGCAAGTGTCCTTATGCCGGACGGTGTGGGGTATCACCCCAAGCCAGCTAATCTGACTGGCGCCCCCAACACCATTGATCTGTGCAAAATGCAATATATAAATTTCATCAATTGTGGCATAAAACTAACCCTTTTTTAGTACTAATGTTGGAAAAAGTGTGCTTTTGTCTTCCTTTTGTATTTTCAGGATTAAATGAGCTCAAATTAACAAAAGAAGCAAAAAGACATAAAAATCTAACATAAATACAAGAAAAGGAACAAGACGTGACATGCCCGACCCCACGACAGCATCTTCCCAAGCAAAACAAGACAACAGAAGACTGAACACGCCCCGTGCTCAGCCAGCACGGGAGCGTGCCCAAGTGTCAGCAGAAAAGACAAAGTGGTAGAAGCTTCTATTGCCCACCACGGGGCCGTGCTCAGCGGACACGGGGCCGTGGTCAACTATATGATTCGCACAATCCAGCAAATCTTCATAGTACAAAGATTCTTCTCCACCACGGGGTCGTGCTCAGCGGACACGGGGGCGTGGTCAACTAATAAGACAAGCTGCAATAAATGAAGAAAGAGAAGGATGTGGACACGGGGCCGTGCCCACTGGACACGGGGCCGTGCCCGAGCTTCTGTTCAGCCTATAAATAGAAGTGCTTGGCTCAAGCTCAAACCATCCCTTGGCACACCACCTCTCTCACACTTCACCCACCACCCACCACCACCATAACACCATCATCCACCACCATCATCCATTGTCCACCATAGAGTGTGTGAGTCGTCTCGGGATCCAAGATTGATCATAAGAGTTCTTGACAATCAAGGCCATGTTTGCCTAAGTCTCTTACATCACTTGGTGAAGACAAAGTGTCTAGTGTAATACTTTTTATTTTTAATCTTTTCGCACTTTTTACTTGGTTTTGTATTAATGACTTTAATAACTAGTTGCTTATGTTGAAGGTGATCTTTCCTTATCGTTTGTCCGTGGTGTCTTGGCATTATTTTACTGTCTATATAAAATAAAAGATTTTCACCATTCATATCTCCACGGTCTATATGGAGGTATGTTGGCTACCTGGTCGGGGGTTAAGGGAACGGTTTGGTAAAGGTCTTGCCATTGTTCAGCGTTTAGAGGTCCTGCAATGGACCTGGGTCAAATTTAGTAGGACCTCCTTCAATACTTAACGGTATTGGATGGCGGGGGTCCAAACTCTTTGATCCCCTCATAAGTTAACTACTATTAATACTATAACCCGGCTATTTAGGACTGTATCCCTGCTGACTCAGACTACTTAGTCGAGGGTAACGTCACCTCCAAAAGAGGGGCCTACCATAATTTGTATTAATAACTTAATTAATTATCTTCCAATAATCCACCCTTTTAGGATTGTATCCTTACTGACTCAAACTACTGGGGTGAGGGTAACGTCACCTTCAAAAGATGGGCCTACTACAATAACTAAGATAATCTCTTAAAATAGTGCAAAAGTGCGGAAATAATCAAAGGTTACACTAGATACGAGTCAGAACCAAGTGATTCATCTTGTCTATCTGTTTTTATTTTTATTTTTATTTTTATTTTTCAGCATTTTAGTTAGTTTTTATTTTTCTTAGTTAAAACATTTTTTTTTCTAAACTTTTTGATTTGATTAGACGTTGAGGATAAACCGGTATTAAAAGCTCTTGTGTCCTTGGACGACCTCGGTATCTTACCAACACTATACTACGCTCACGATGGGTGCACTTGCCCATATGTGTGTCTAGTGTTAGTAAATATCGTGTTTTATAAATTTAAAACTTGACTAAAAAGTGTTAAAGGGGCTTAAAATATACACTTAATATATATAACACTTCACACGCATCACCATCCCCTCCGCCAAAGGAGGGCGCTATGTAGTCCTCTGGCATCACAATGACGAGCGACAAAGAGTTGTGTAGGCCATCTTGAGTCAGCCAATCATTTTTTTTCTTTAATAGGGGCGCTAAACCACAACATCAATTTTAAAGGGCGTGAAGGCTTTATTGTGACAACTCGTATTTTCAAACTCCATTCCTTTCTGTACTGATCGTTTCATGCTTTACTGTATGTGGTAGTTCACTCGAATACCATATGGACTTTGTTATTAAACGATAGCTGTCAAATACATGTTTAAATTACTTGAAAGTTAAAATTGTATGCTATTAAATATTTTTGTGTGTATGTTTGCAGGAAACCGTGATACGTTTAATTGTGTAGTTAGTAAATTTAGGAAACTAACTAATTTGGGCCGCGGAATTATTCGGCACTTGTGAGCCGCGAGTTTACTTGAGCCCAACCCGAAGCACACATATACGTTTAATTATAGCACAAATATGCGTGGGCCTTGTAAAGCCCAAATGAAGCCAAAGATGGGCCTGGCTCCCTTTGTAGCGTATATACACACATGGTTTTGTGTGATCGTTTTATTATCTCAATCACAAGCCTAATCTCAAACCCTAGCACTCCTGATCGCCCCCTTAGAACTTGACGGCAATTCATCCATCTGAGGCTTGCATTCCCTTGAAACTTGTCCCTTGCGTTAGCAATAACCATTCTTCGGTTAGTACGAATATGTTGCTGAATATTTGTTTAATTCTGATTGTTTATGTGTAGCCAATTGTATGTTATACGGTTCTGCATGATAACTGGGTTGTAGGGTTGATGTTATCGAACACTAGATGTAACCTAGGACAAGGTGTAATACTGTTTAATCACATGAAGTTGTTAGTGGAACATATTTGTTAAAGTCAACTTATGCACATGAGGTTTAGTAATGATTGATTGGGCCGATGAAAACAAACATCACTTCATTGTTGGTATAGCATGTGATTTACTGAACTTCATTAATTGAATAACATGTTAATTGCTGACAATCCATCCTAGTAGCATGGGAATCCTTTTATGATTGAAGGAATGAATATGTTTTGGTTGTTCATGATTGGACCGATGCTTATATGACAGTGCATGGCTGGTGTGATTAATTTATCATGGTTCAGACTTGCATGATGAGTATTTGACAAAACTTAATGATCATAACACCCTGTTGATGTTGGAGGATTGAATAATAATTGTGTGATGATCATGATTGTTTGGTGATTGGTAAAATATATGATTACACAGTTTAGTCCGAGTAATTGATTGCTAGATGACCATTAGGGTTGGAACACGTAACTACTGTTATTGATGAAACCTTCAGACGAAAACACGTCAAATGTGATTTCGGCCATAGGGGTTTTCGCCAACAATATGATTTCGGCACATGTGTTTAGGTGAATATCCTGAACAGTAACCTTGTTAAGCGTAACTTTTATGATTTGTTAACTTTGTTAGTTAATTAACTCAGTTAGTTTAGTAGTTATGTTAATATGTTAGACCTGTTAAGTTACTTACACTGTTAAAGCATGTCAATTATGTTAATATGTTAACTGGGTTATGTTAACTAGGTTATGTATGTAAAGCTCATTACGTATGATAACTTTGTTAAGTTTGATCTAACTGGACATGAAACAGTAACTGTATTAAGTGTGTTAACTCTATTTTGTATACTAGTTCTGATAATTCTGATTAACATTGTTAAACATACCTGGACTATCAACGAACAACCATGTTAGAATAAACTGTTAAAGACACTTATGTGAAGTATGAAGTGCATGAGATTGATTAGTTGCTTACGTGATACATGATGTCAACTGCCACGCACTACGGGGTGTTGGATTTGCGTGCGAGTCATTACGAACCTAACTGATTAAGTATACGTGCATATTATAGGACTTGACTGATTACTTGCGAACACATACTTTAGCATACCGAGCAAACCAAGGTGAGTTCACTGCTCTTTTCTAAGCATGCGTCCCGGTGGTTTGGGACATCTGGTAAACGTTTCTAAAGGGAATACTGGGTAAACAGTTAAATTGGGTTTTGGTTATTGAACATGGAGTCGATCATTATCGGATTGCCTGTAGGGCAATGGGGTAATTAGTTGATAGCGCTATTAGGTTGGATACCTCGCACCGGGCCGTAAGGACGGGCGCGAACTAATTATCTGGGCATCATTACCAATGCTTGGTTAGGGGCATTGGGGACTGGACACACTTCCAGGTTATTAAGGGACACACTTCCCGGATACATATGGGCACACTCCCTAGGGTATCTCAACAAGTCGGATACATATGGGCACACTCCCTAGGGTATCTCAACAAGTCATAAACAACATCATATCACAACGTTGAATTGGCTTAACATACGTCTGGTAACAAAACACGTTAACAAAACCTTGAACTCACCAGCGTAGTCTGACACACTTGTTTACATGCTTGTAGGTAATCACTGAAGGAACTTGGGAACTTGCCGTCTGATGCTGCTGGAGTGCTTGTGGTCATGATAAACAAATTACATTGATTTGGTCTTGATACATTTATACACTTATACATTTATGCTTCCGCTCAATATTTTGGTTTTGGTTTAACTTACAAACGATACATTTCTTTCAATTGAGTATTTCCATACATTATTACTTGTGTTTGACATGATTGGTGGCTCTTTGTTGGATCGTTGCACCTCCATTGGGGACATGCCCTAGGTGGTAATTTGGGGGTGTGACATTTATCCCATACCATAGAACCTTACAACTAGGTTGGGGTATGCATCTTCATTCTTTCACTCACAAAAAAGTTTTTTAAAAATGTTTTTAAAGAAAGCTTTTATTTAGAGTAAATTACTTTTTGAATTATTGTGTTTTGATGGTTTTAATCATTTGGGTTCAAAATCAAAATGTTTAAGGCCCTGCGTCCATGGACGCCTTTTTTATAACCTTTTGAGTTCTATTGAGTCGAATCTTTTAACCTTTTGAGTCCAGTTTTTTTTTTTTTTTTAAATTTGGATTCAAAACGTTATAAAATGAATAAAATTGGACTTAAAACGTTTTAAAATGAGTGGTTAAGGACTCAGAGCGTTTTACTTTTTGATTTTGAACTCAAGTGATTAAAACCACTAAAACACAAGGACCCAAAAAATAATTTATTATTTTCTTTTTGTGCAACGTCCATACAAATGTTTGTTAAAGCAGCCGAAATTGAAAACCAGTTTTTATAGTGCCTGGCCGGTTTGGATGAAAAAATAATGTTTTAATTATCTATTACATACCTAACGAGAGAACTCAACACAAAAGACTAGTCTGGTGGGTGAGAGAGCCCATTTAGTATATAAACCCCACATCAGTTGCCCATACAACCGATGTGGGACAAGTCCCATACCTTGCAATGGTATTAGTCCATAACAATCGACCCTCCTTAAGGGCCAACGTCCTCGTTGGTCACGGCCATGTTGGTCACGACTGGCTCTTTTCAGGCCACCACTCCGAGCCTCGTTGGTCACGGCCACGTTGGTCACCGCCACGTTGGTCACGGCTGGCTCTCTCCAGGCCACCACTCCGAGTTCTGGCTCGGATACCAATGTTACATACCTAACAAGAGAACTCAAACCAAAAGACTAGTCTGGTGGGTGAGAATTTGGTATATAAACCCCACATCAGTTGCCCATACAACCGATGTGGGACAAGTCCCATACCTTGGTCCATAACATTATCATCCAAGTTAAGAATCAGAATTAATCTGTTTGTTTTTTCTTTTTTTTTTTTATGGGTTATATTTTACCCATAGTGTTAACTGGAAAAATGATCTTGCTAATATGTGAAAATCTAGCCACAAGAAAAGACCAATAAAACCCATTTCAATATAAGACAGATGATAAAAAGATAACAAAAGGAGCTTAAAGTGTATAATCGTGCCACTCCATGGTCTCTTCAACTTAATGTGGATGTCAATGTAAATCTCTAAGAGTTGAAAGCAAGCATTTCACAAGATATTTCGCTGTTATGGCCATCTCATCACTCATCTGCACATAAACAAAGAAATTATTGTTGAACGTATTTTTATTAATATAAAATTTATTTTTTGCCCAAAGAAAAAGTCGTCTTTATAGAAATAATAAATCTGGTTTGATCCATCTTAACATTGTCATTGGCCTACTAAGTCGATCCGTAGTGGGGCGCTATGCCCGGAGATGGCGCCAGAAAAACGCCCCAAACACCAAAACTAGGGGCGCTATAAATGAAAAATGGGGGTGTGGCGCGAGAATTATAGCGGCGGTATTGGGGTTGGTTTTCAAACTTTAACCAATCAAATTTAAGCAAGGTTTTTTATAATTAATTAATAAAATTGAAAATTAATAATTAGGTAATGATGGGCAGGGGCTTTATGACTACGGACTCTAGTGATATAACGCCCCATAAAGCCCCCGTGTGACGTGGCACGACACGTGTCGCATAACGCCCCACAATAGCTTTATGACTACGGATGGCCTAATGTTATTGAAAGTCTAGTTCCAGCTTTGTAATTAATTACTTGGTTTTTGGGACCATTTAAACTTTCTAATTAATGTTTACTCTTTATAGAACTCTCTTATGAGTTTACATATTAGTGAGTTCTTAACATTTTGTTCAAGCAAAAAGACCATTTCACTTTATAAAAACCCCTATTTCAAAATTCTTCAACCTTGTACCTGAGTTTAGCCTTTTAATTGAACAACATATAGCCCAAACTTCTGTGTTTAAACTATGTAAACTAACAAAACTAACTTAACAATGTGCATCTCAAACTATCATTTCTACTACATAGGGTTTCTAATAATGAGCTATATACTCAAATACCTGAGCAATGATGGTAACTAGATGAGAAGTGCCGAAAGGAAGAACGCTACAACAATCGACCGTAATATGAAGTCTCTCCATCTCAGTTATGGTTTTCAGTACTATGGAGGAGCTTTCCATGCAGTAGATTCTCACTAGCATTTTGCTTCCGGAAATTCTCGCTTTGATCTCAGTATTGGTAGTGCTACCACTAGGTAAATAACTTGTGTCATCTGAACAAGATGCAACATCTTCATGACCACCATAAAACTTGGATATCCCTATGGAAACACCTGATTCCTGAACATTATCTTTTCCTTTGACCGATGTTTCTTCTAGTTCCTTTACCCGGGTTTGAAGTTGTATTATGTGCTTCCTGGCATCTTCTAACACAGCAGCCTTGTCCATCTACAAGAATACATAATTAGAAAATTGTAAACACCAGGATGGACATCTAAAACACGATTTTTAGCTTGAATTTATGGGATTGAAGTATGATACGTGAGCTAGAGTAGATACATGATAGAGGAGTTGTGTATCTTGTGACTATAGGCATAATTATCGTCTGAAATGCAATAGAGATATAACACACGAGTAAGTGACTATGATTTTCTATAAAAATTCTACATATTGATGTAGAAAATAACAGCCTTGCTTACAAAGAATACATACATAAAATATGCATTCGCCTTTCACGGATGTGTTAACTGTGGTTCGAGCTTAGGTTTTTCCCTAATCTTAACATCTCTATACTCAAAATCTATAAACTGATAATCTATGTTAAATGTATTAAGTGCAATAGTATATATGTTAGTACCCTTTTAAGCCCTGGAAGGAGAGCAGACAAAGAAATGAAGCGTTCAGCCAACTTTTCTCTTCTCTTCCTCTCTGCTAAGACATGCTCTTGAACTTGCCTCTCGTTTCTTCTTGTTCTCCTAAACCTTGTGGTATCATCAATCGATCCAAGAAACTCATTTAGCCTCGTCTCCTCTACAGGTATCGCTGCATCCAGGTAATTTAGTTTTGAGCTTCTATAGATCTGGTTAGTCTCTTGTGGCAATGTAGAGTTTCCGAAAGATATAGTGAAAGTATCTGGCGACCAAGAATGGCTTGGAGCAAAAGGGCTAATATTAGATGCTTTACGATCTAGTTTGTCTACATCACTATTAATTGTTGCTACATGAATGGGCTGGTTTGTGGTGATCACATTTGGACAACCTTTGTAGCTTTGGCAAGAAAATGAATCCACCAAGTCACTATAATAGGGACGGGTTTGTTGATGTTGCATGCCGTTACCAGGCCTTTCCATTTCCTATATGTCATGATTATGTTGAAAAGTTAGAGCATATTAATACAAAGTTAAAAGATATAAATAGGTCATGATGTTAAATAACATATTCAAAGGGATAAATTGTTGGAATTCAATTGGATCAAGGAGCTCTTAAACTCAATGAATATTTTGTGGAAAACTCCGCATGACTCCTTTTATTTTATTAAGAACGGAAACCACACAGTAAACCAAAGACACAGCACCCTATTTGTACTAAACATTACCTGCAATTCAAGACACTAACTAGACTTTAAATTTTATTAATAAGCAACCTTAAACAAAGTTAATAAAACAAACTAAAAAACTTTAGTTATTAAACTAAACTAACCATATCAGTATTAACACTTTGGGGGACTAAAACAACACTTACATCTTTATCAAAACCTTCAACCATATCAGTATTAACACTTTCATAAATGCATGATATGTTAAGCGAATATGAAAGTTAGATTGTAAATAGTTATCATCAAACAATCATATCAGTATTAACTCTGAACCAGTTAAATTGTATATACAAATCTGAGATTTGGTCTTCTGTTGAGCTTTTCTAATCTCCAGATCGAAAAATGAAATTTAAAGGAAGTTTAATCAATTACTGAAATAGAAATAAAATATTCACAAGTTTTAATGCAAATGCTTCTACCATTTGCTAAAAAAAGAAAAAAAAAAAACTAATAAAAAGCGTTCTAATTTCTTCGGATAGATTACAGTCAGTTCTTGTAGATGAAACTTTTCCTCTCAAAACGGTATGTAAAGCTTTGCTTTCTACTGTGGCTAATTATTTATTTCCTTCTTTTTAGTTATTCAACATAATCTTTGTTTTTGTTTTGATCATTTGTTGTTTAGCAACCAGATAGTCTACTTTTTTTTTTTTTGGTTTAAAGAATCTTTTGTGTATTTCAAGAACACATGAAATTGATGTTATTATTCTATATCGTTAATCCAAAAAATTTTGGTAATCAACCTTTTCAACTAACTCTTTTTAAATTCATAAATACGCTAACTCTAATCTGACTTTTCTTCTAAAGTTGTTGACCCGAAGTTCTGAAATTTTAAGGTAAATGTGAGTTTAAATAAAGTCTTTGCTTTAATGACTAACTAGTGGTTTTCCCCCGCGCTACGCGGCGGGAACTCGGTTGGTATCGGTTCGGTAACGAAACTTGCTATAGAAGCTGAAAGAGAAAGCTAAAAAACTAAAGTTGTGATGCGCCCAAAAGGATATCGACACGTGTTTTATATCAATCGAAAACCATTATAAAGATACCGGTTCGGATACTACCAATATTGGTACAGATGTTCAGTTGAAATCGGGTCAGTACTTCACATATCGATACTCGTATAGTTTACGATTAAAAAAATACATTTTTTAATTTTATTATCAGCACTCATATAGTTTAAGATAAAAAATAAATAAACTACTATTCATTGTCGGTTTGGTTCGATATTGTACGAAAGCGACGTTATATCCATTTTCAACAAAAATCAAATTAAAAAAAATCTAAATAAATATAACATTAAAACTTATTATTCATAAAAAAAGGCTAAATAATAAATTATTTAAGGCATCAAGTAGTTATAATTTAAACTTAAGTTAATATATTTAAAATGGTCACTGTTCATGAGCACTTTAAATTGATATGTATAATATAATTGTGACAAACAAAATTCTTATTTGTACTTGGTATGTATAACCTGGAAATCTGCTTAACACACTAATAAATAAAAAAGGAACCATAATCATATGATACATATAAATAATCATTTGAAGAAAATCGTATTAATCTACTAGTGCTTTGTAAAACATATTTTAGCGGTAATTTCAAATCAAGATCTAGCAATTCTTACCAGCTCTGGCAGCCATGTCATGGAGGGGTTATCCATTACAAGTATGTTTTCTTATCTTGCTCTATAAGGAGAAGCTTAAAGGCCTGAAAAACAACAAAACTCTTCAGACAAATATTTGCTAAATTGATGATTTTTGTTATTAGTTCTTCTACGGAATATGCATGAGGTAAAAGAATTCAAGAATGGGCCATAAACTAGTTAATGCTTTAGTAAACTTGATTGTTATATTGGGATTCGTGACTCAAAGGAGGTACACTACTAAGCAAAATGTGTATCACCGACGGGCAATTGTCGATGGTAAGTTTCCATCCGTAATCTCCAGCGTATTAGACGGAACCCAAAAGAAATTCAAACCATTTTTATAAGTAGCACGCCTTCTTTTGGTGGTGAAGCATTACTGACGGACGGACCATCGTAATCCATTGGTAGTAGTTTATTAGGTTTTTAATAAGATTTCCACCCATTCTTTCTGACAAATATCCGTATAACCCAGGTATCCGTCGGTAACAAATCTCAGAAGATTTTTTTATTAAACAATAATCAAAGCCTTGGCATTACAACACAAGTATTTCAATTTCATCACCGGATAAAAGCTTGTCGGTCACCCCTCACTAAAACATCCATCGTTAATCCCTCCATAAGTTCTGTCGGAGAGAAAATTACCCACAACCATATTACCGACACACTTTCATCGACGAATTCTTGTCGATAACGACTTTCACAGACAGATTCCCCGACATAAGTTTCCATTAGTGATACACATTTGTTTGGTACTGTAAAAAAACAAAATTCTTTTCTGAATACTGAATGGTAAACAACACCAAACATTATTTTTTTCTAGAGCCTAGCCCAAACAAACCTATCATATGAATCATTTAAATGAACTTATGCGAATCCTAAGAAAGAAAAAACTAATGCTTAATTTAATTGTTTAACATATGCAAAAGTCTTTTGGATTCTGATTCTAAAGCTGGTTACACTCAATGAATGAGATGGTTCCCAAGAATTTGACACATGAAGCAAGTTATTAGTTGAGTTCCAGAATCTCATGACTCGAGAATATGGTCCTAAATGTTAGAACTAGAGTTTCAACAACATTGTTTGTTTTTGTCAAAATGAGAAATATATAGACATGAAGCTCAAAACGAATTTACAACGAGTCTGAGAAATTTAAGCTAGTTTCAGTCACATTTGAAAATTGGATACCCTCTTTAAAAGCATTGAAATCGAATATTTTTCGAATCCAAAACCATTACATTTCATTGTTCCCGAAAAATAAACTTATGATTTCAATTGAGTAGGTGCATGAATCTTATTTGAATTTAGACATACAATATAATATATGGAGATAAAGTGATTAATCTTTATGACTCTAGCTGCCTAAAATACACTTCATTTCCAAATGCAAATATAAATTAACTTCAGATATTGCAGTAAACAAAATCTATAGGTGATGCAGATAAAAGTAATTACTCAATCCAACTTAAAACAATCTATTGGTAATGGTACGCTTTGGTGCTTTCGACATGATTATAACAACCAATTCAGTATTTTTCAATATGTTTAACTTCTCAGAAATCTGGATATGAAACCCAAATTAATTTGTGATTAAATCACATGTAATATGACTAATATCTTTTGTGTCTGTGTCAACTTGGCAATGTAACTTTTCTAATCATGTATTTAAAAAAAATTTCTAAAAAACTCAAGAAAATTTCATAAGACATCTCCTTCTCAAATTTTCCATCTATTAGATCCAATCTGTGAAAACTTATCTAAAGGCCAAATGATTTTCTAGATGTTTTAAAGAATTAGTAGTACATAGATTTCACAAATCTGATTAATTTGTTTACGTACTGAGCAGTCTCAAAATTTTGGATGTCTAAAACCATGAATTTCAGCAAAAGTAAAAGCAAAATTATGGAGGAGGTTTATTACAAGAAACTTAAAACATTCATTAGCAATCTGAATGAGTTGACGGTGAGTTTAACAGTGTAATTTAGTTTCTTCCGAAAAGATATGGTTTCTGTTCAAAGACAGACATAGATTGTTAACAGAAGTCTCGGGGATTTCAAAAGTATACCATGTTTATTATTTTAACAAACATATGATATGTCTCCTTCTCTTACAAACATATAGATCTACAGGAAAAGCATATTAGATTACGTACCTCAGTGAAGACTCTCCAGATCTCTTTTACTGCTATTGCGATTCCAGTTTCATGTATTTATAAGTAACATGAAACTCTCCAAGAAAGGCTGTGAGCCCTAATTTATTTACAAATTTAATAATATTAGTTTTAGGATAACTACAACCAGAAATTATTAATTTCTGTGCACATATACTTACTTTAATTTAAATTGTGTTCATTAATCGTTTCTACAATTTGCGTTTTTATTTTCATTTTGTTATTAACAAGTAGGATCCTTTGCACTACGTTAAGAGGTTTTTTGTTAACACCAGTTGATTTATTACACTACTGATACATTACCCACACGCGGAGTAGCAATTAGCACGTGTAATAACTTGATCAAAATTCATAAAAGACTAATACTGGAACCTGTACCAATGTTATTCGGACAGTATCACTTTTCATCAATGACAATACCAACACTGGATAAAACTTATGATAAAAAATACTCTATTGAGAACACAAATTCATTATAAACAAAATTTATGCTGTAACAATGATAAAACTATAAAAACGAATACCGGTACCAATGTTATTCACATAACATCCGTTCGGTTCGGCACATTAAAGAAGAATACAATTATATTGAATCGTTTGATTTTGAACAAAACTTTTATCGAAACATAGATAAAAATAAGTATGGCAAAGGTATATTTTGATTATTATAGTGTATTTATGTTATATTATTAATGACGAAAAAGGTTAACACCAGTTTATAGAAAAAAAAGAAAAAAACTGAACCGTGAGACAACTATAATGACATGTACATTTGTGCTTTGATAACTTATGCATTATTAATAACACATCGGTTTTGAATAAATTAATATCTAAAAGTAGATTAAGTTAAATACGTCTCAATGGCATTCTCGAAACTTTATAAAGTTTCGTCATATAGAGAATAAGAGTAACAACGGCGACATTTGTTGCCGCTAAAGACCATGTTTCTCAGTGCTAATATCTCGTCGCTAATGAATAAGTTGTTAGCGCTAATGCATATGTCGCCGCTAATGCCTATAACTGAGAATTTTCCGGAAAGTTCGCCGGAGATGGATTTCCGGATTACACGACTTGCCGAAACTGAAAAATTGCTTAATATTTTAATGTTTTGTAGACAAGGTTATGGATTGAAGACAAAGCAAGTAATAAGTTAGACGTTTTATATCATTCAACTCCCAGATCCAAAAACTTAAACAAAGTTGCTATGAAACTTCGTGAACAAACTGCTATAAACATCTCCACATACGTTTCCACTAAACACTTTCTACATTTGATGACGTTTTATATCATCCAAGAAGATCGGGTGACACATGTGATTGTTCGAGGAGAATGAAGAAGACTGAATTTTGTTTGTTTGTTTGAGGGAGAGAACACATGTTCCCTTAGATCAGATGTAGAAAGTGTCACACACCCGACTGCCTATTTCCACACCCGACGATAATATCAATCGGTTTCTTGTAGTTAAAATATGGGTGTGCATATTCACACACCCGACTGCCTATTTCCACACCCTTCAAGACGCCTCGTATAGGCCTATACGAGGCGTCTAGGGTTACTTTATACGACCAACCACTGAACCTCGTACCACGTCACATCAGACGGGGTGTCTAGGCCTGAATGACGAAGCAATACGAGGGACCAAGACGCCTCGTCTACGGCTATACGGGGCGTTGCCACACCCCAACCGATGGCGGAAACATCGGGGCGCGGCACTGAGCGAAACAGATTGTCCAAGAGAAATTCCATAACAACTAAATTACCAGATAGTTAATATTATGTCCCATACCATAACCCATCAAGCAATCAATTATTACAGATATAGATATCTCAAAAACAAATAAAAACTGTTCCGACAACTCAGATTTAAGTAAATTGTTCGTTGGTTTCTAGACTCTCCTAAGCTCGATTCCATGAAAGCAAGCAAGCGTCCTAAGCATTCAAACACCTGTCACATACGTTAAAATAGAGGTCAATACACATAGTGTAAAGGTGAGCATACAAGTTTCATAGTAATAATAGAGTTCGAAAGCGTTTACGCATAACCAGCATGTAACATGTATAGTGTGAAGCTTAGTAGGTTATCGACAATGAAATATGCACAGACTAGACTGCGAGTTGTAGAATGCACAACACATATCACCACTGTGACACGTGAAGTGGTAACCTTAACAACCCCTGTCCACGATAGGTGCTGAGTCCAAACAAATAGTACTATCGTTGCTAAGGTGTCAGGCAACAATCGCTGTGTTAACATAACATACAAGTATTCATCGGGTAACAAGTAGCATGCAATAATGGTCAGCGTATAAATAGTGTTTGCATTGTGTGTCGATGTGATTTAGAATAAGTAACGTATGTAACACCCAAAAGTGCTTAAAGCAAAAAGGGATCGAGTATACTCACAGCGATGGAAGTTAATGGATTGAAGGGAGCTCTAGAGTGAGATTAGCCTGATCAGAATGATAGCATAAGCGATAAGCGTCACGTAGAACGATGTATGGGGAGCCAGTGACGAGTGGTCATCCGGTCGGATGGCGATCCGAACGGATGGCCATTCGGTCGGATTGACACTCGTTTGGGGTGGATGTGTTTGTGTATGATGGCTTTGAAGTTTTCGTTGTAGCATTTTATAAACAGAGACGTATCTCTACCTTTCAGGTCGTTCAATCAAACGGCAGTTCAATTGGTTAGCGATCTGTCCGGCGAGGTATTTCCCAGAGAACAAGTTCACAGCAGGATTGTCACTCGATCGGATGGTCTACCGATCGGATGGCAATCCATTAGAAACTGATGATCTTTGAAAATTGATAAAAAGTTTAAGTGTTGGATACCAAGTGCAATCCGATCGGATTGCGGTTCGTTCGGATGGCAATCCAATCCGATGGCAATCCGATCGGACGGCAATCCGTCCAGCGATCTGATCGTTTTGTAAATTTGACGGTGTGATAAGCTTTGCAGTTTGATGGAGACATTTTGACCACGTATTGAACAATAGGAACCCCATCAGTCCCAGGTTAGTCGATCGAACAGGAATCACCCCAACCCAAGTCAGTTAACTGCTTATGACGGATATTCATTTTCAACCGAGATCGGTGGTCTCGTTGATAGAAATCAGATCTTGAACCAACACTTTACTAGAAACGAGTAGAAGGTTTGAACGAGGTCCGATTATATCGGTTTTGAGTGCATTAAGTGTAAAAGAGTTGAAAGGAAGTTAGAAAAGTCTCCTTCAATCCTTTTAACCTTGAAATGTTTTAATCTAGGTGAAAATAGTGTTAAATCATATGGAAATCCTTTAGATCTAAGTTGGTCTTGGTGGAATGAGGTCAAAAGTTGAAGTTCATAAGAACTCCATGATGACATCACCATAGAACATCTCAAATCCACTGATTTAACGGTTAAAAGTTGAGATTCAAAGGTGAAAAAGATGAAGATGTGTGTGTAGATCATAGAAGTACAAGATTTGAGTGGAAAACTTACAAGAATCGTGAGAAATCGAGAGAAAGAAGGTCTGGAACGCTGCTGGTCGAGTGAGGGAGCTGTCACATCACAAGTGATGTGACAGAGGGGTATTTGTAGGGTTTCCAATAGAGGAAAGGGAGCACGGACCACGGATCAGATGACTATCCGATCGGATGGCGATGGCCATTCGATCGAAGTGGCTCGGCGAGCGATGTGATAGTATTACCCACTAGTTACACAAATAACCTAGCTACTATATCTAACATACAATCACTATAAGTAACTTGCATTTAGCGTTTGCGTTTAGATTGCGATGCGATAGAATTGCGATTGCGATTAATTCACCTCAACATAAACATAACATGTACAATTAACACGTATTAACACACAAACGTCAAACAATATCCACAACACATAATTCAAGTTGCGAATGCGATAGCGATGCGATTAGTGATAGGTCAATTAGCGATTAACATGCAATTGAACCTCGATTATTAATAGATACTCCACATAATACAACTAAAGAGATTAAATAATAGAATTCGATTACAAGTCAAGAGCACAATTCAGTAGTTAAGCAAAGAGTAACAGATCACAATTAGCAATCTTTTCTTCCTTTGATTTTGACTTTGACTTTTCAAAAGCGGGTTGTTACAGCCTCCCCTACTTTAGGAAATTTCGTCTCAAAATTTAAGAAGTAGGCGCAACAAACAGTTGCGGGTACTTCTCCTTCATGTCACTTTCGAGTTCCCAAGTAAACCTGGCGCCGTGTTTGCCTTCCCAGCGAACCTTCACAATGGGAATGCGTGAGCGTCTGAGCACCTTGGTTTCTCGGCCCATGATCTCAACAGGCTTTTCCATGAAATGTAATGTTTCGTCCACTTATAAATCCTCGAGAGGGACATGCAATTCCTGGTCGGCTAAACACTTTTTAAGGTTCGAAACGTGGAAAGTCGGGTGGAGATTACTCAGTTCCTCCGATAGTTTGAGTCTGTAGGCCACTTTGCCAATTCTTTCTAGAATTTTAAAGGGTCCAACATATCGAGGCGCGAGCTTTCCTTTCTTGCCGAATCTGATCACCCCCTTCCAAGGTGCAACCATTAGGAGTACGTGATCGCTATAACAACCCTCCAAAAATAATTCCGACACCCCTGATATATTGTCCCAATACGTCTTAAAATACACCCCGTATACGAAAACCGAGCCCAAAATACCATATATAATTAAAATTAAAATAAAAACAAGATTTAGCCATCGCTCGCAGGCCGCGAACGTGTTGGCGGTGACCTACACGGGCCACGACACCTCACATTCCAAGCGAAACCCTAGCGTGCCACGTGTCACCACTCGTGTCGGGCCTAGTGGCTGAGTCAACCAAGCTAGGGCCTACCATAGCTGGCCTCGCGGGCCGCGAAGCCCCTGGCGGATGTTTACGCGGGGCGCGACGGAAGTCGAATGGACCCTATAAATGGAGGCCATCAGCTTTCCATTTCCGATCGCTCACAACTTTCTTTCTCTCTCAAATTTCTATATAGCTAAAGTAATTCCCGGGCATTATACCCCCCTAAATAACGAAGTTTTGCCTCGTTGTAAGTATCATAACCCTCGGTTACGTATTAGAAGCGCTGCCCGATTGATCTAGGGTTCAGTAACGGCTGTCGTGGTTTTGCCCAACGTAGTCGTTGGAATACCGTCTAGGGGAGGGTATTACTAATGTAAATATTGGGTTATTATACAAACGCGTGTGCATTTGTGTAATTAATAGATAATCACCAGGAAATCCTTAAGGAAAACCCTAAGAAAGCAATGTGAGTAATCTCCTTTTTGCAAACTGTTTTTACAAAACCTCATATGATTAACATTATACTAAACAGTGATTGAATATTTGTATTCTACAATTATCGTCAGTATGTTGGGGTTTTGTATACAAAATTTGTTACTACATTGTGAGTTAGTAACATGACCACAAGTCGGGTTAACAGTACCGTGGGTGGTAACTAAAGTAGATGGAAACAAATGTAATTGCGCGACCGCCCTCAATACTATACAATGGTTTTACTTAACTTGATTAAACTGGGATTCACTCACCAGTATTTCCCACTGACAAAAATATTTTTAAACACGTTTCAGGTAACAAAATGTGAAAGCCAAATAGAAGCCAGCTGGACAGCACTGAAGGCTTGGAAAAGTGGCTATAAAAGTTACCTAAATAAAGAGATGTTTTATTTAAATAATATAAGGTTTATCCCTATAAAAATGTGTATACTTGAAACTTGGGAATTTCTCCATGTGTTTAATATTATAAAAGTGTGGTATTTTACTCTGATTAAATATTTCCTAACTACGGTCCTGATGTAATTTCCGCTGCCAAATTGATAAACACCGATACCACCGAAAATGGCCGCGGCCGCCCGTCCCGGGTAGTTAGGGGACGGGGGTTGCGACAGAAGGTGGTATCAGAGCTAAGCCACTGATTCAGCCACAGAAGTGTTCTGCTGACTCCAAGATATTATTCAAAATGTTAGAAAATTATCTACGGAACTACGTGCATATCTGTCTTTACCCAAAAAAACTACGTGCATATCTATATATTATTGTTGTATGTTATTTGACTATTTGTTAGTTTACAGTATGAGCGACCAAGGACCTTCAGACGCCTACCGTCAGTTGTCCAGCTCACCTAGGGACGAAGGCACCTCTTCACAGCCTACCCTCTCAGGGTATTTAGCTAACAATGAAGATGGGATATTCGTGTTGAAAGCCCAATCTGAAGAACCATTCCCTCCTAAGAAGAGAGGATGGTTCAGTAGAGGAGCCCATGAATGTAGGAAGAGAATGAAAAAGTTACAACAACAGCGTGCTTTAACAGCCGTTAAGAGAGAAACAGATGCCCACACTCAGGATATGCTCAATAGGAGTCGAGGAAATTTTCATATCTTAGCAACTACAGCTGCAGACCCTAATCTAGAGCAATTCATAGCACCCCAGCCCTTACCACTGTTTCCCACACAGCCAATGGAAACTGAAGCCAACCAGAAAACCAAATCCCAATGCCTGACAGTAAACGACCTACTGAACCTGAACATAACATGAACACTGGACCCATACTTCAAGTGCTCATTCCCAAAAGAAGAAGAAGAACCATGTCTTATGGTTGTTCTTATAAAGAATTTTGGTCTTGTAAACCAATGGAATTCTCGGGCAATGAAAGGGCCGTTGCAGCTCTACGCTGGATAGAAAAGACTGAGGCAGTCTTAAAAATAAGCAAGTGCGCGGAGGAGGCTAAGATAATGTTTGCTTCCAATATGTTTAAGAACTCTGCCTTAGAATGGTGGAACACTATCCTCCAATCCAGGGGAAGTGACAGGGTGTATAATATGGAATGGGAGGAATTTAAGAATATGGTAGAAAGAAAATTCTGCCCTCCTAATGAAAAGGAACAAATAGCAAATAAGTTCCTAAACCTTAGAATGACTGGAGTGGATAGTAAGGGTTACACTACATTATTTTTCGAATATGCTAGAATAGTGCCAACCCTTGCATCACCTGAACCAGTATTAATCTCTTGTTATATATGGGGATTAATCAGTGAGATTAGGCATGTAGTCAAGGCAGCTAGACCCCAAACCATAGAAGAAGCTGTAGAACTGGCAAACACCTCGACTGATGAATTAGTGCGTACACAAGAAGAGGACCAGAGGAGAAACCTAGCTCAAAGGCTTACCCAAGAATTTCATTATGGAAATTCCAACCGTGGGAAAAACGTAGGTTCTACCTCTGCACCTTATTGTAAGGCATGCTGGAAGAAGCATTCAGGAAGATGCTCCACTTATACAATTTCTGCAAGATACTAGGACACAAGGAAGAAGATTGTAGGAAGAAACCTAATAATGGAATGTGCTTCAACTGTGGAGAAAAGGGTCACATCAAGCCAAACTGTCCGAAACTAGTTCCAACCATGAACAACAAGACTACTAAAAATGCTAGAGCATTTGTTCTGACTGCGGAGGAAGCTAAAATGATTCAGGACGTGATAGCCGGTACGTTTTTTGTTAATGATGTTTTTTGCTAAAGTTTATTTGACTCTGGTGCAAACCAAAGTTTTATTAATACTTCATTTTGCAAAATTCTTAATCAATCATTAACTAAACTCTCACAAGAATGTCTAGTAGAGACAGCAAATGGAGAAACCATTAATATTTCTGAAATCTTGCAGGGAGCATGAATAGAATTTTCAAATCAAAAGTTTATTGCAAACCTTTATCCAATGAATCTGGCAGGATTTGATGTTGTATTAGGAATGGATTGGTTAATTGCCAATAAAGTCAGTATTATATGTGATCAAAAGTCAATCCAAGTAAATTCACCAAGAGGTGAAAAGATCATAATTAAAGGAGATAAGCCCTTTAGATCCACAAAATTCATCTCTGTGATGAAAACAACAAGTTATATAAGAAAAGGATCATTAGTGTATTTGATTTCCATAATCACTAACACTAAAGGAAAAGAACTGAAAGATATTTTTGTAGTATCTCAGTTTTCAGATGTATTTCCAGAAAAATTACCAGGACTACCGCCAGACAGAGAAGTTGAATTCAGAATTCACCTGCTACCAGGGACAGCACCAATTGCCAAGGCACTTTACCTTTTGGCACCTGCAGAGATGCAGGAACTGAAGAAGCAGTTAGACGAATTATTGGAGAAAGGATTCATACAGCCAAGTTCATCGCCATGGGGAACACCAATCTTATTTGTTAAAAAGAAGGACGGATCAATGCGTATGTGCATTGACTACTGTGAATCGAACAAGGTCACGATTAAGAATCGGTACCCATTATCGAGAATCGATGATCTGTTTGATCAGTTGCAAGGAGCTCGACTTTCTCTAAAATCGATTTACGATCAGGATATCATCAATTAAAGGTACAGGATGAGGACATTCCTAAGACCGCATTTAGAACAAGGTATGGCCATTATGAATTTACTGTCATACCATTTGGTTTAACCAATGCCCAGGCGCATTTATGGACATGATGAACCGAATATGTAAGCCATATTTGGATAAATTTATAATTGTCTTCATAGATGATATTCTTATTTACTCTAAAAGTAAAAAGGAGCATGCAGCGCATCTGCACGCACTTCTAAACTTATTAAGAAAAGAAAAGCTTTACGCAAAGTTTTCAAAATGTGAATTTTGGTTAGAACATGTACAGTTTCTTGGACATTTAGTCAATCATGAAGGAATTCATGTGGATCCCACCAAGATCGAGGTGATTACTAAATGGAAAACCCCTGAGTCATCAACAGAGGTTAGAAGTTTCTTAGGATTGGTTGGTTATTATAGAAGATTTATTCGAGATTTTTCTAGAATAGCCATTCCCTTAACTAAGCTAACCTGTAAATCTGTTAAGTTTGAATGGGGACCAAAACAAGAAGAAGCCTTTAGAATTCTTAAGCAAAGATTAACCAACGCACCCATACTAGCGTTACCAGAAGAAACTGAAGACTTTGTAGTCTATTGTGACGCTTCTAAGTTAGGTTATGGATGTGTGTTGATGCAACGTTAAAAGGTCATAGCTTACGCCTCTAGACAACTTAAAAATCATGAAGAGAATTACTCAACCCATGATTTAAAATTAGGAGCTATAATTTTTGCCCTGAAAATTTGGAGACATTACCTTTACGGTAGTAAGTTTACCATTTTCACAGATCATAAGAGTTTAAGGTATGTTTTCGGGCAAAAGGAGTTGAATATGAGACAGAGACGCTGGATGAAAATTCTTAGTGATTATGTTTGTAATATCAAGTATCATGCAGGAAAAGCAAATGTAGTGGCTGATGCTTTAAGTCGAAAGTATCATGAAAAGCCAAAAAGAGTACGTTCTCTTAAATTAAATCTACAAGTAGATTTAAATGAACAGATTAGAAAGGCACAAGAATCATTAATCAAAGATGATACTAAAAAATTGAAAGGAATGATTAAGGAATTAGAACAAGGAACAGATGGAATTTGGAGATTCCTTAAGAAAAGAATGTGGATACCCAAATTAGGAAACCTACGCCACCGTATATTAGAAGAAGCTCATAAGTCTAAATATACGATGCACCCTGGAAATGATAAGATGTATCAGGACTTAAGAAAGAATTTTTGGTGGATAGGAATGAAGAAGGATATAGCAACTTATGTTTCTAAGTGTTTAACCTGTTCACAAGTTAAAGCTGAACATCAGAAACCCTCAGTTTAATTGCAGTAGTTGGAAATGGCAGTATGGAAGTGGGAATTGATAACAATGGATTTTGTTACCAAATTGCCCAAAACAAGGAAAGGTAATGATACAATCTGGGTGATTGTAGACAGGCTAACTAAGTCAGCTCATTTCCTACCAATGAAAGAAACATTCAGTATAGAACAATTAGCCAAGTTATATGTAAATGAAATAGTTTCGTTACATAGAATTCCTTTATCAATTGTGTCTGATAGAGATAGCCGTTTTACCTCTCATTTTTGGACAAGTTTCCAAAAAGCAATGGGAACCAAGTTGAATCTAAGCACCGCTTATCATCCTCAAACGGACGGACAAAGCAAAAGGACAATTCAAACTATGGAAGATATGCTTAGAGCTTGTGTAATTGATTTCGGAGGTATTTGGGATGATCACTTACCATTAATAGAATTCTCTTATAATAACAGCAATGACACAAGTATCAATGCTGCACCATTCGAAGCACTTTATGGATGAAAGTGCCGAACTCCAGTTTGTTGGGCAGAAATTGGAGAAAAGCAATTATCTGGACCAGAAATAGTACAAGAAACAACCGACAAGATCATTCAAGTCAAGGAACGCTTGAAAGCAGCACGTGATCGACAGAAGAGCTATGTTGATAACAGGCGAAAGCCACTGGAATTTCAGGTAGGAGACAAAGTATTACTAAAAGTCTCTCCTTGGAAAGGAGTGGTAAGATTCATCAAAAGGGGAAAGCTAAACCCCAGGTATGTTGGACCTTTTGAGATTATTAGAAGAATAGGACCTGTAGCCTATCAGCTACAACTGCCAGAGAAAATGGCAGGAATACATGATGTAATTCATGTATCTAATCTCAAGAAATGCTTAGCTGATGAATCACCGGTAGTATCTCTTAAGGATATAGAGGTAAATGAAAATCTTAAGTTTGTAGAAAAGCCTCTACAGATTGAAGACATGAAAGTCAAGAATCACAAATACAAAAGATTAGTTCTAGTCAAAATGAAATGGGATTCCAAGAGAGGACCAGAATATACTTGGGAGCTTGAATCAGAAATGCAAAGTAAATATCCACACTTATTCCAGTAGACCTCGAGGACGAGTTCTAAAATAAGGTGGGGAGGATATAACAACCCTCCAAAAATAATTCCGACACCCTTGATATATTGTCCCAATACATCTTAAAATACACCCCGTATACGAAAACCGAGCCCAAAATACCATATATAATTAAAATTAAAATAAAAACAAGATTTAGCCTTCGTTTGTGGGCCGCGAACGTGTTGGCGGTGACCTATGCGGGCCACGACAGCTCACATCCCAGGCAAAGCCCTAGCATCCCACGTGTCACCACTCATGTCGGGGCTAGTGGCCGAGTCAGCCAAGCTTGGGCCTACCCTAGCTGGTCTCGCGGGCCGCGAAGCCTCTTGCGGATGTTTACGCGGGGCGCGACGGAAGTCGAATGGACCCTATAATTGGAGGCCATCAGCTTTCCATTTCCTATCGCTCACAACTTTCTTTCTTTCTCAAATTTCTATATAGCTAAAGTAATTTCCGGGCATTATACCCCCTAAATAACGAAGTTCTGCCTCGTTGTAAGTATCATAACCCCTGGTTACGTATTAGATACGCTGCCCGATTGATCTAGGGTTCCGTAACGGCTGTCGTGGTTCTGCCCGACGTAGTCGTTGGAATACCGTCTCGGGGAGGGTATTACTAATGTAAATATTGGGTTATTATACTAACGCGTGTGCATTTGTGTAATTAATAGATAATCACCAGGAAATCCTTAAGGAAAACCCTAAGACAGCAACGTGAGTAATCTTTTTTTTTGCAAACTGTTTTTACAAAACCTCATATGATTAACATTATATTAAACAGTGATTGAGTATTTGTATACAAAATTTGTTACTACATTGTGAGTAGTAACATGACCACAAGTCGGGTTGACAATACCGTGGGTGGTAATTAAAGTAGATGGAAACAAATGTAATTGCGCGACCGCCCTCAATACTGTACAATGGTTTTACTTAACTTGATTAAACTGGGATTCACTCACCAGTATTTTCCACTGACAAAAATATTTTTAAACACCTCTCAGGTAACAAAATGTGAAAGCCAAATAGAAGCCAGCTGGACAGCATTGAAGGCTTGGAAAAGTGGCTATAAAAGTTACCTAAATAAAGAGATGTTTTATTTAAATAAAATAGGGTTTTTCCCTATAAAAATGTGTCTACTTGAAACTTGAGAATTTCCCCATGTGTTTAATATTATAAAAGTGTGGTATTTTACTCTGATAAAATATTTCCTAACCACCGAAAATGGCCGCGGCCGCCCGTCCCGGGTAGTTAGGGGATGGGGGTTGCGACAATCGCCAACGTCAAATTCAAGGGCTTGCGGCGTCTATCGGCGTAACTTTTCTGACGAATCCGTGCTTTCAATAGATTGTCTCGTATTTGGAGGATTTTGTCAGTTGTCTCTTGCAACAGCTCAAGACCGGTAATTTGCGCATCTCCGATCTTGTGCCATACAATAGGCCATCGATATTTTCTTCCGTATAATGCCTCAAATGGTGCCATTTGGATGCTAGAGTGATAACTGTTATTGTATGAGAATTTGACTAAAGGTAAGTGCGTGTCCCAATTACCACCGAAATCTATGACACACGAGCGAAACATGTCTTCGAGGGTACGAATCGTGCGTTCAGTCTGACCGTCCGTCTAGGGATGGAAAGCAGTACTTAGATTGAGGGTAGTACCGAGAGCAGATTGAAACGTTTACCAAAGACGCGAAGTGAATCGACCATCGCGGTCAGAGATGATATCACGAGGAGTCCCATATCGACAAATAACCTCGGCGGTGTAGATTCGTGCTAATCGTTCTACCTTATAGTTTTCCCGTATCGGTAGGAAGTGAGCAGATTTGGTGAGACGGTCAACGATAACCCAGATGCTGTCGTGACCTGATGGCGTGCGCGGGAATTTCGTTATGAAGTCCATAGCTATACTCTCCCATTTCCAAATAGGGATCTCGGTTTGTACAAGTAAGCCAGAGGGTCTTTGGTGCTCGGCCTTGACCTTTGAATATGTCAGGCACTTCGAAACATAGATAGCGATATCCTTCTTCATGCCCGGCCACCAGTACTTGTAGCGCATGTCCTGGTACATCTTGTCTGCACCGGGATGAAGAGAATAACAGGATTTGTGGGCTTCGTCCATCAGAGTTTGTTGCAAATCAGTACGCTTGGGAATTCAAATTCAGTCTAGATAATGAAAGATGCCATTCGATTTGTTCTCGAGTTGGGCGCCATCGTTGAGAATTCTTTCCTTCTTCAAGGTTTGTTCGGTAAAACATGCAGGTTGAGCGTCGCGGATGAGAGTTTTGAGGTTGTGCTGGGCTTGGATATTACGAACGCTATGTAAATAGCTTCGTCGACTGAGAGCATCGGCAATGACGTTTGCTTTGCCTGGATGGTAACGGATCTCACAGTCGTAATTGTTGAGGAGTTCTACCCACCGACGTTGCCGCATGTTCAGTTCTTTCTGGTCAAAGATGTGTTGTAGGCTCCTTTGATCGGTGAAGATCGTACACTTAGTACCATAAAGGTAGTGTCGCCAAATCTTTAATGCAAAAACAACTGCGCCAAGCTCGAGTTCCTGTGTGGTATAGTTCTTCTCGTGGATCTTGAGCTGTCGAGAGGCGTACGTGACAACCTTGTCTCATTGCATGAGGACACAACCAAGACCAAGGTTAGAGACATCGCAGTAGACTACGAAATCGTCGTTTCCGTTGGGAAGTGAGAGCATAGGAGCATTGCAAAGCATTGCTTTGAGAGTTTGAAAGGCCTCCTCTTGCTTAGTTCCCCAAACAAAAGGCTTGTCCTTATGCGTAAGCGAGGTAAGCGGCACAACGATTTTAGAGAAACCTTCGATAAATTGGTGGTAATAGACTGCTAGCCCGAGAAAAGAACGGACTTCAGACGGATTCTTGGGTGTAACCCAGCTCTTAACTACTTCAATCTTTGCAGGATCGACGTGAATACCTTGACTATTGACAATGTGACCCAAGAATTGAACCTCCTCCAGCCAGAATTCACACTTGGAGAACTTGGCATAGAGACGGTTTCCTTTGAGTAACTCAAGAACCAAACGTAGATGTTGCGAGTGTTCGGCTTTTGACTTGGAATAGATCAGGATATCATCGATGAATACGATGACGAAGCGGTCAAGGAAGGGTTTACACACGCGATTCATTAGATCCATGAAGACTGCGGGAGCGTTAGTCAAACCAAAACTCGTAATGACCATAGCGGGTTCGAAGAGCGGTTTTGGGTATATCTTCCTCTTGAATTCGTAGTTGGTGATAGCCTGAGCGTAAATCAATCTTCGAGAAACACGTAGCACCTTGTAACTGATCAAACAAATCATCGATTTGAGGCAAGGGATATCGATTCTTGATGGTCAGCTTATTCAGTTCCCTGTAGTCGATGCACATCCGGAACGATCCGTCCTTCTTTTTGACGAAAAGGACAGGCGTGCCCCACGGAGAGGTGCTAGGGCGAATGAAGCCTTTATCAAGTAGTTCTTGGAGCTGACTCGAGAGTTCGCGCATTTTAGAAGGAGTGAGGCGATAAGGTGCTCTAGCAACAGGATTTGCTCCAGGAATGAGGTCGATTCGGAAATCGATATCACGAGTGGGAGGTAAACCAGGTAAATCATCAGGAAAAATGTTAGGAAATTCATGAACAACAGGTACTTCTTCTATCATCTTTCCTTTCTTTTCCTTCTCTGTTACTATGATGTGTGCCAAGAAAGCTTGCTATTCCTTGCGGAGATACTTGCTAGCTTGGACACACGACATGAGTTGTAATCTCTTGGATGCAACTTCGCCATAAACACACAATTGATCACCATTCGCGAGAGAAAAACGAATCATCTTATTGAAGCAAACAATTTCAGCATGATTCTCCCAAAGGAAATCCATACCTACTGTGACATCAAAGCTACCGAGTTGCATAGGGATGAGAATGATCAGGAAAACGTGACCGTTGAGATCGAGAGTACAGTCACGTAAAACAGAACTGGAGGTGACGGTTCTTCCAGTGGCAACTTCTACGTCGAAGGTTGATGGGAGGTTAACGCACTTACCATTTAGGAGCCTTTCGAATTCGAACGGCATAAAACAGTTATCAGCTCCAGTATCAAATAAACACGAAGCATATATACCATTTACGAGAAATGTACCATTAACCACGTTGTTGTCTGCCTGAGCCTGATGGGCATTGATGTTGAAGACTCCCCCGCGGGCTACTTGCTGAGCTGGCTGCTGCTGCTGCGGTGCTGGCTACTGCTGTGGCTCTTGCTTCACCACTCTATTTAGGCAGACGTTTGCAAAATGGTTGGGATCACCACACGCAAAGTAGGCTCTTGCTTGAGCAGCGGGAGCAGGAGCTGCTTGCTGTCCTTGCTGAGCTGGTAGAGCAGGAGCTTGACCTTGAGTTGGAGCTGGAGTTTGGCGAGGACCGGTATGGAAGTTTGCGGTGAAGTGGCCGTACATGTTGCAATGAACACAGAACCGGCATGGGATACCAACCGGGTGATGATAAGTACAAGTAGGGCAGAGCGGTTGTGGGCCAGTGTATGCACGCTTTGCTGGCTGTGCATTGGCCACAGGCACCGCTATTTGGCGGTGTTGAGGTTGCGGTTGAGCTGGTACAGCCTGAAGTGGTGCGGCAGTAACTACACAGTTCTTTTTGCTGGAGCTACTGTTCTTTTTTTGCGGCGTGAGAGTTTTGAAGATTGCGGTGCGGCGGTGGTTTCAGTGGTGGTAGCAGCGTTGACTTGATGCAGGTTCTTGGAGGCTTTATCAAAGTAACCAGCCCTGACTCGCTTATCGTTGATCTCAGCTGCGAGCAGGTAGGTTTCCTCGATTGTTGTTGTCTTTGCAGCCTGAACAAAATCTACGACACAATCCGGCAGAGCACGGATATACTTCTTGATTGTAATCTCAGGGGTAGTAACTTGACCAGGGCAGATGATACTCAACTGCTTGAAGCGAGTAGTTAAACCAGAGTTATCTCCACCATCCTGCTTAATGTGCCAGAATTCATCCTCGAGCTTTTGGAGTTCATGGGGAGGACAGAACTCTTGCATCAAGATGTTCTTCAACTCGTCCCACGACAATCCGAAAGCTGCATCGTTTCCTCGTTTGTTCCTCTCGGTCGTCCACCAATCAAGAGCGCGGGATTGGAAGACACCGGTAGCATTAACGGTGCATAGGTTTTCTAGACAGCCACTTCGATTGAATCAAACCATTGAAACATGGCCGTAGGACCATCTTCGCCGGTAAATTCCTTTGGTCCGCAGGCTTTGAACTGCTTGAAGCTAAAAGCGGCTTTAGGAGTATCGGTCCTGGACTCCTCTGAGGACTTGCTAGCATTCTCATTCAGCTCACTGCCGATTTGTGGGATGACTTTCGCCATCTACTTTGAGACGAGTGCGGCAATTCGTTTGTCATCATGGTTTCGGCGAGCAGCTCGGGAGTGGTGTGTACCGAATGACGACATTGTTTGCATCAGACATCGTCACAAGGTTCAACACAGTTTCGATTAAGTCTAGCGTATTCTATAGTACCACCTCGCGCTACTCTATATAAAGCTCAGGAACACATCCCATCACTTAAGCACATATTCATATAGGCACATAACCACAGAACACATAAGCACATAGCACATAAGAACATAAGGCATGTAGAGCACAGAATTTACGAGGACACACTATATTTTGCACGTATTCACCTACACATATGCACGTATACACCTATCCTTCACAGTTGCATAAGCGATCGGGAGTTGCGAGTAGCGATTGCGAGTAACACAAACAATTTGTTAGCGCTTGTCGTGTGGTGTGTGTATCTTTCAGAGTACGAAGCATTAAATTGAAACCATCGGTACCTCAACATGCTAACAAATAAACATAAAACACATAAAAGCGATAAATTTCAGAGTTAGCGGCGGCGAAATCCAGAATCGAAGCACATAAAAAGCGAAAATAGATTGTCTGCGGCTGGTAGACATCGACTACCCAAAGTGATTCGACTATTCTCAAGGACTTTGAGTGCACACTTAGACCTTCTGGACTGTGCTCTTGCCTCAATCCGGGCAATCGGCACGCATCCTTCTAGCCACAGCGTGACTTAAGGTCATTGGAGTCCGTCGAGACTTTGGTAAGAGTTTGTAAACCATAGTAGAGAGCAGAACAAGTCATCAAGGTTCGGGTTTCACCCCTAACTTAACGACTACATTTCCTGTCTTGATGAAGTAGAGGGGAAAATTTGCGTCAAAGTATGGATTTCACTCCTGATTCAACACAAATTCTCGTGTTTATAGTAAGAGTTCGCGTCGAGCAAGCGATCTAGTCGAGAGTTTGCGGTTTTCACACCTATTCTCGGCCGAATCACCTTGCTTTCGCGAGAAATTTGAAAATAGTGCGAGTGGCCAGCCTTAGGAAAGGCTAACCTTGCGCGAAGTGGTAGTATGCGATGTCGGCGCAAGCGTGTAGTGTATAGCGAATTTGAACGAGAATAGCGAGTAAACTCGAACAAAACCCATACCGGGCATGCACAAGTTGGTCTGTTGGGACTTAGACTATAGACTAGGTTGATTCTAAGACATCGACCTGGACTAGGTCGAGTCTTGCCTAATTCCCTGTAGTTATGGCTCTGATACCAATCTGTCACACCCCAACCGATGGCGGAAACATCAGGACGCGGCACTGAGCGAAACAAATTTTACAAGAGAAATTCCATAACAACTAAATTACCAGATAGTTAATATTATGTCCCATACCATAACCCATCAAGCAATCAATTATTACAGACGTAGATACCTCAAAAACAAATAAAAATTGTTCCAACAACTCAGATTTAAGTAAATTATTCGTTGGTTTCTTGACTCTCCTAAGCTCGATTCCATGAAAGCAAGCAAGCGTCCTAAGCGTTCAAACACCTGTCACATACGTTAAAATAGAGGTCAATACACATAGCGTAATGGTGAGCATACAAGTTTCATAGTAATAATAGAGTTCGAAAGCGTTTACGCATAACCAGCATGTAACATGTATAGTGTGAAGCTTAGTAGGTTATCGACAACGAAATATGCACAGACTAGACTGCGAGTTGTAGAATACGCAACACATATCACCACTGCGACACGTGAAGAGGTAACCTTAACAACCCCTGTCCACGACAGGTGCTGATTCCAAACAAATAGTACTATCGTTGCTAAGGCATCAGGCAACAATCACTGTGTTAACATAACATACAAGCATTCATCGGGTAACAAGTTGCATGCAATAATGGTCAGCGTATAAATAGTGTTTGCGTTGTGTGTCGATGTGATTTAGAATAAGTAACGTATGTAACACCCAAAAGTGCTTAAAGCAAAAAGGGATCGAGTATACTCACAGCGATGGAAGTTAATGGATTGAAGGGAATGCTAGAGTGAGATTAGCGTGATCAGAATGATAGCATAAGCGATAAGCGTCACATAGAACGATGTATGGGGAGCAAGTGACGAGTGGTCATCCGGTCGGATGGCGATCCAAACGGATGGCCATTCGATCGGACGTCAATCTGTTCGGATGGTTATCCGTTCGGATGGCCATTCGGTCGGATGGCCATTCGGTCGGATTGACACTCGTTTGGGATGGATGTGTTTGTGTATGATGGCTTTGAAGTTTTCGTTGTAGCATTTTATAAATAGAGACGTATCTCTACCTTTCAGGTCGTTCAATGTAACGGTAGTTCGATCGGTTAGCGATCCGTTCGGCGAGGTATTTCCCAGAGAACAAGTTCACAGCAGGATTGTCACTCGATCGGATGATCTACATATCGGATGGCAATCCCTTAGAAACTGATGATCTTTGAAAATTGATAAAAAGTTTATGTGTTGGATACCAAGTGCAATCTGATCGGATAGCGGTTCGTTCGAATAGCAATCCGATCATACGACAATCCGTCCCGCGATCTGATCATTTTGTAAACTTGAAGGTGTGATAAGCTTTGCGGTTTGATCGAGACATTTTGACGACGTATTGACTAATAGGAACCCCATCAGTCCCAGGTTAGCCGATCGAACGGGAATCACCCCAACCCGAGTCAGTTAACTGCTTATGACGGATGTTCATGTTCAACCGAGATCGGTGGTCTCGTTGATAGAAATCAGATCTTGAACCAACACTCTACAAGAAACGAGTAGAAGGTTTGAACGAGGTCTGATTCTATCGGTTTTGAGTTCATTGAGTGTAAAAGAGTTGAAAGGAAGTTAGAAAAGTCTCCTTCAATCCTTTAAACCTTGAAAATGTTTAGATCTAGGTGAAAATAGTGTTAAATCATATGGAAATCCTTTAGATCTAAGTTGTTCTTGGTGGAATGAGGCCAAAACTTGAAGTTCATAAGAACTCCATGATGGCATCACCCTATTACACCTCAAATCCACTGATTTCACGGTTAAAAGTCGAGATTCAAAGGTGAAAAAGATGAAGATGTGTGTGTAGATCATAGAAGTACAAGATTTGAGTGGAAAACTTACAAGAATCACGAGAAATCGAGATAAATAAGGTCTGGAACGCTGCTGGTCGAGTGAGGGAGCTGTCATATCACAAGTGATGTGACAGAGGGGTATTTATAGGGTTTCCAAAAGAGGAAAGGGAGCGCAGACCACGGATCGGATGACCATTCAATCGAAGTGGCTCGGCGAGTTGAGATTCGACGTTTCGTTTCGTGTGTTAAGCGTTGTGATGCGTTTCAAGCGAGCGATGCGATAGTATTACCCACTAGTTACACAAATAACCTAGCTACTATATCTAACATACAATCACTATAAGTAACTTGCGTTTAGCATTTGCAATTAGATTGCGATGCGATAGAATTGCGATTGCGATTGCGATCAATTCACCTCAACATAAACATAACATGCACAATTAACACGTATTAGCACACACACGTAAAACAATATCCAGAACACATAATTAGAGTTGCGAATGCGATAGCGATGCGATTAGTGATAGGTCGATTAGCGATTAACATGTGATTGAACCTCGATTATTAATAGATACTCCACATAATACAACTAAAGTGATTAAATAATAGAATTCGATTACAAGTCAAGAGCACAATTCAGTAGTTAAGCAAAGAGTAACAGATCACAATTAGCAATCTTTTCTTCCTTTGACTTTGACTTTGACTTTGACTTGTACTTTGACTTTTCAAAAGCGGGTTGTTACAGGCATCTTGAGGACTGATATGACAATGTGTCTGGCACGCGACATAAAGCAATATGGAGCGTCTAGGGCTATACGAGGAGTCTCTGTTTCAAATAAATAGAAACATGCAGTGCATTATTCATCCCCCCGAGCATAGTTCTTTTGTTTCTTATATTTCTTCGAAATATATTTTCTTGTTTGCATTCGTGTTTTTATCAATGTGAAGTGTTCAAATGTCATCATACTGGGACGGCAACTATGTCTTTGGGCAGCATTCTTACGACTTATGGGTGACCGAAAATGTTCCGGTAACAGTTGTTAGCTTAACGGTTTTAATTACTGTTGTTTTAATTAATTATTTACTAATGAGGATACCGTTTTTTTGGAGGAGTCTTGCATTCATGATTCTAACGAGCAAGAAGAGGTTGTGTCTAGTGTACAAGGAAAACAAAACAGACCGTTTCTAGATTTGAACACGCATCCCCCTGTTGATTAAACATCCCCTGTAGATAACTCATACCATGTTGGTGAACCAAGTTATCCGGCGCAACAAAGGTATCCGGTTATGGATATGGGTGTGAATATTCTTATGTGCAACAACATTATCCTGATGGATACGAAAGTGACACTGGTCATCAGCAATTCATTTCCCCAAGCAGTCCTTACATTCAACAAAACTATCCAGACATTGGAGGATATGGTGGATATGGTGGTGTGGCACCTCCCATCCCGGACAATCCGTACATAAAAAAGCAGGTATCAATTTTATTTTGTTACGTTAGATAGATTAGTTGTTATTATTGTTGTTATTATTATTATTATTATTGAAATTTGTATAGTTATTATTATTATTATTATTATTATTATTATTATTATTGTTATTGTTATTAATATTGTTATTATTGTCGATGTTATAGGTTTTCAACTCTCTAGATGAACTAAAGAAATGGGCACAAGAAATGGCAATCGCGGATGGTTTCGTTATTATCACCTGTCGATCAAAGAAAATCGGGGGAAGGACATGGATGGTATGGCTTGAATATGACCGTGGTGGTGAGCACCGCACTACAGCAACAGTTATGTAGGTCCCCTTGACGTATGGTTCTTTCACAGAAGTGTCAATCTAACCTAGAGTGCGGAATCCTCTAGATCAGATTTGTTACAGAAACGAGTAGAAACAGAAATTCCAATTAAACAGGTCTTCTATTGATTTATCCAAACTAGAAGTTTTACAATTAATTCAAGACCTCACAACCTCACAGCCTATCTATGTGATCTTGCCTCTCACAACTTTCGAAATTACTCTCTCTCTCTAGACTTTCTCTCTCTAAAATTCTCTAACTCCCAAAACCCTAATCACAAAACATGTTTATATACCACATGTCTGTGAACTGGGCTTCCCACTGGGCTAGGCCATTTTCCAAGCCCATTACAATAAATAAACTCCCTAACCAATAAGCTAAGCCCAATACAAAATATCGAAAGACTAAATAATCAAACTATTAAGCTGTTGTCACAGAATATGCACCAACAGACTCCCCCTTGACAATAGCTTCATAGTGTAACTTTGTCTTCAAACATCTTGTGTTCTTTTGGTCTTTGGATAGCGTCAGCTACACAGCTTCTGACATCAACAGACTCCCCCTTAGCTGATGCTTCCAATCTCCAAAACTTTCATTCTTTGTAGATCAGTTAGCTAGCAATCTTTGGTTAAGCAAGTATCTCCAAACTCTTCATATCTCTTTCTCTGCAATGTAGTAGAAGGATCCTACATGCATCTTCACATGTTCTTCACTTCACTCTCAATTTTCACTTTACTTGTATTCTGCACTTCATTTTGATAACTGCATCAATCTGTTTAGCAACACAAGCAAGTATCTCGAAAAGCCATTAGTCTTTTTCACATTTAAAGATAAACCAATATTTTATCTTATCATGCAAAAACAACAACTTGTCAATTCAGAATGGAAGTCTTTTGAAAGAAAATATTTTTGGTATTTTTTATTTTTTTTTTCAAAACAAACTAACAAACTAAACTCAAAAATATTTACAATTTCATCTTTTTGTGAGAATCATGTGCAAGAAGATCATATCAGCAAAATCAAACTGTTTTCACACTATTAGATAATTCTTTATATAATTTTCATGAAAAGCAGTCCAAGACGATTATCAGTATGTTTGTCCACTTAAACAAAATGCATGAACATTTCAAGTACCATTACCGTATGATACGTTAAGGTAATATTATTGCTGATATACTAGTGTGTCCCACTTCAGGATATACCCCCGCGATCAAGGTATGCACAAAGATTCATCGTAGTAGGTGAGTATACTGAATTCATCCGTTTTGTTTTTCAACGTTTAGATAATTGGTGATCAGATCAGTACTTCCGTACAGCAAAGAGACCAAAATATCTAAAGAGGGCTAAGACAAACACCATTTTTTGGTACGATTTATGCTTTTTGCACATTTGAATGACTCTCTATGAGAGCTTCTTCATTTATGGGATTTGGCATTTTTTGCTCTTTTAAGATATCCTGGGTGTGCCTAGGTCACATGTATCTGGATGCAGCAGAAGGACACCCCTGATATCCCCAGATGAAATAACAGTATAAAGACCCAAAACTTTAGATTTTGGCAATCTATCAACACAAGATTTAAGGTCATTAAACCATACACCACTGGTGTGTTCCCCACTCACACACAGTTCATTTAGGTTTATATCACATTGGTAAGTTGATTATTTCATGCTTTTTGCCTACTGGTACATCATATGATGAAGCTGCTATCACACTTAAGCAATTTAATTCATTTTCAGTGTGACAGTCTAACTTGCTGATGTACTATCATTTCTTCTTTTTCACACAATGAAATCTCTTTTTTGATTTTCTATTTTTTTTTGTTTTTTATTTTTCAATTTTTTTCTATTTTTAAAATTCTTTTTTTTTAACTTACTAACTTAGTCCCCCTAAACTCACGCACTATCTAAACTCTTTTTGGCTTAGGGAAATTTCTCCCCCTAAATTTTTGTTTTATGGAGCAAGTTTCAAAAACAAAATTTTACAAACACAAACAGACTCCCACTTCAATCTGACAACAAGTTTTTCACTTTTAAAGTTTTAGAATAATCATAATAATCACTAAAGTAAATAGTTCGTTATCAAGGTTAACCTACTATTCACCTCAGATGCTTTACAGGAATAACCACTGTCGAACACATCAACAGTCCTTCTTGGTCATCCTGCACATTCTCAACAACTTAGTTAGACTCAACAACCCAAACCTGACCGGTTTTGGGTTGACCATGTAAATCCGTATAAGATGCCTCTAACCAATATCCATCACACCTTACTGGTGTCTTGGATGTTGTACTCGTTGTTGAACAAGATTTATAACTTCCACTAGGTCTTTGATCACGAGAGTTCCAATAAAATCTCGGATTTTCTGACCTTTGAAAATCTCGGATTTTCTGACCTTTGAAAATCTCGGATTTTCTGACCTTTGAAAATTATTTTCTGACCTTTGAAAATTATTAAACCATGAATTTTGAAAAAAAATTGGATGTTGTTGAACATTTGAGTTACTAAAACCCATATGTTCGTTTCTTCTTTGAAAATTTCGATTACCAAAAGTATGGTATCGATTTTGATACCAAAAAATTCTATTTTGATTTTGAAACCGATTTGATTTACCATTAAAATGACTAAATTGTGTAGAAAAACTTCTTGGTCTATCAAATCGTCTTGATGTTGAAGTTTTAGATTGAAATCTAGGTTGATTACTTTGACAATGTGGTTGCACATTATTATTTAAACCAACCCTATTCCCATCCTTAACCTCGTCAACTTTTTGCTTATTTTTCTTTAAAGGACAACAACTCGCCACATGCCCTTTAGTGTGACACTTAAAACAAGATTTTGTCTTACAATTTCTCTTTTTCTGAAATCTCTTTTTGAATGTTTTGTTCTTTTCCTTTTCAGTATCCTCATCCGATTTATGAGGTGTACTGTTAGACTCAACAGATTCTTTCAAAGTAACTGGACTATTTGGCAAGTCCACAGCTATCGGATCCACTACAGCTGGTGTAGTAGGCACAAAATCAATTAACTCATTTTCATCAGGTAAAAAAGTGTAGTCTTGATTTTTAGAAGATGAGGCTTTACTAAACCCCAAACCCTTTTTATCATTACTCTTTTTCAAACTTGCTTGAATTTGAGTCCTAACTAATGAAGATTTTCCAAACTTGTCTAACTTTCCTTTAAGTTCAAGAATTTGGTCTTGTGCAACGGCTAATTCCCTGCACTTATAAAAAAATTCATTAGTTTTATCTTTCACAGTTTCACAAGCCAAATCAATGACCTGTAACAGTTCATTGACTTTGCTTGTTAAACTGCTAATTTCCTGTTCATTTTACTCGAGTTTGTTTAAACAATTTGACTCTCGTTTAATCAAAAGAACATTTGACTCTTTTTGTTTTTCCAATTCAGCTAACAGAATTTTGTTCTGCTCCGATAGTCTGTTAACTTTAGCTTGTAGTTCAGTGCAATTATGACATGTATAACTTACAGATTCTGATGATACCTTCACCTCTGCTGTAAGTCCGTTCCCATCAGTCAAGCCCTTTGAAACTTCTGTCTCCTTCTTCTCAACATTCTCCTTCTTCTCTTCTTTCACAGCATCTGCTTCTTCATCTAAAGCATGACCTCCTACACTCTGTCTTGATGAACTCTAATTACGTTTTTCTAAAGCTTCCCACAGATCTCTAGAATTCCCATAGTGCTTGATGGTATGTTTAATTCCCTCAGGCAAGGACTTCTTGATCACTGCTAAAGCTTTCTTCTCAGCATCAACCGTAAGTTTCTCAGATTCATCCATCATCTCATAAGAAATCACTTTAACTCTTCCTTCAATACGACGCGTAGGAGCAACATATCCATCTATCATACAATACCACATTCTGATATCTTCACTCTTCACAACCGATTCAAACTCCTCTTTCCAGTCAGCATATTCTTTAACATTTTTCAGCTTTGGCCAATCCTTAACAGTCTCACTGACCTTATCCATTTTATCCATCTTAAAACACCTTTTTATCGTAACCGTACTGATAAAACCGTACAATATTTTTCCGAAAACTGTTTTTACCAAGGTATACCGTTAGAATCGTCTTGAAAAAACGAATCCAATGATATATAATGTCGAAAACCAAATTCGGAATTTTCCAGAGTCTTTTTTTTGTCCTAAAAGTCCAACGAGTCCAACGGTGCAAACGGTTTCGGTAGATGAGCTACGGATCAAATTCTATTCACGAAAACGTTAATTCCTCTATGCGTATCTAATTACTCCACAAAAATAAATACTCCACCTTTTAATTCCTCTAGCTAATTTTGCTGGCAAACCAAGTTAATTTCGCTGGATAACGCTAATCATGCTAGCAAACCAAGTTAAATATGCTGATGGAGTAATTATAATTATGCTGGTAGAGTAATTATAATTATGCTGGTAACTTAATTATGCTGGATTAAATTCACTGGTAAATCAACACAATTTCGCTGGTTCGTCGGTCAGTTAATTTCGCTGGCTAATCAGGTCGCTATTACGACGACGTTAATTTCGCCGATCACCGTAATAATGTCGCTAAGGACAATTACACGGTTACCAAAGTCGCCTTTGGATTTAATTTCACCGGTCACCGAGTTGCTAGGTCACAAATTCGCTGGTCTGTCAGTGTAGATATTAAATTTGCTGCGAAATTGTTAATTATGCTAGAAAATTTTTGGAAACTCAATCTAATCGAATTTTCTGCAGATTTTCCAGATTCTTCTAACAATTTCCTGCAAAATCGAAAAACCAAACTAGAGGTAATTTTCGAAAATATTGATGAACTTAGCGAAGAACACGAAGAACAATCTTCGAATCTTCAAGCCTTTTCAGCCAAAATTCTTCAAGAATCAACCAAACTTGCAACCAAAAACACTAATACAGCAAAATTAAATATGCAAACAGATCAAACACTTTAAAAATTTCGAAAATCAGCCTCCAAAATTTCGAAACCCTAGGTCTTAAAAACTTAAAATTTTCGAAAATTGCCAAAACAACCCGAAAATCAACCTTTTTCTGCAGCAACAATTCTGAACCGAGCTTCTTCAAGAGCCTAATGCTCGGATACCAATTGTAGGTCCCCTTGACGTATGGATCTTTCACAGAATTGTCAATCTAACCTAGAGTGCGGAATCCTCTAGATCAGATTTGTTACAGAAACGAGTAGAAACAGAAATTCCAATTAAACAGGTCTTCTATTGATTTATCCAAACTAGAAGTTTTACAATCAATTCAAGACCTCACAACCTCACAGCCTATCTCTGTGATCTTGCCTCTCACAACTTTCAAAATTACTCTCTCTCTCTAGACTTTCTCTCTCTAAAATTCTCTAACTCCCAAAACCCTAATCATAAAACATGTTTATATACCACATGTCTGTGAACTGGGCTTCCCACTGGGCTAGGCCATTTTCCAAGCCCATTACAATAAATAAACTCCCTAACCAATAAGCTAAGCCCAATACAAAATATCCAAAGACTAAATAATCAAACTATTAAGCTGTTGTCACAGAATATGCACCAACAAGTTAAAAAGGCTGGAAGCAAAAAAACCAGTTGCCCGTTTTACCTGCTGGTTGTGCGAGACCATCCGTATGAAGCCTGGGAGATAAAAGAGGGAAATACTGAACATAACCACAAACTTTGGGAGGACTTGTCGGCCTACGCGTTTGTGCAAAGGTTTACTCCAAGCGAAAAGAAACTGATCGAGTAGCTGACAGCTCAAAACATGGAGCCGAACAAAATGACGTTTAGAAAGACGTTCAAAATGTTTAGAAAGACGTTCAAAATGTTGCGGTGAAGATTAGAGCCGACAGGTTTCATGTTTAGAAAGACATTCAAAATGTTGTGGCGAAGATTAGAGCCGAACAAAGAGAAGGATTAACTCCCATGTAGTCCCTAGAAAACATGGTGATAAACAACGAATTTATTTACGAGACACCTAAGGAACCCGGAAGAGCGGTCGTAACAGAGATCTTCTTTCTTCATCACTACTCGAGTGAAATGTGGCGTGCATTCCCCCACGTCTTGCTGATCGATTTGACGTACAAGAAAAACATATAAAATATGCCATTTGTCCAGATTGTTGGTATTACGCCTACCAACCATTTGTTTTGTATCGCGCATGTCGTTATCTGTTCAGAACGGAGTGATAACTTTGTATGGGTGCTTGAGAGGATCAATTCAATGTTGGATGAATGTATGGAGCCACGTGTGATAGTAACGGATAGAGACCTGACCCTTATGAGCACGTGTGCTAAAGTATTTCCAGACACCTCCAGGCTTCTTTACAGGTTTCATTCACAACAGAATATTATGAAGCACTGCAAGGGTGCCTTCATAGAAGAAGACTGCAAAAATTTCTGTCATTCTGGGGGTCATTGTGTGAGTCTCCACCGGTACCCATATACGAGTACCCCTTGCGCAACCTGCAAAAGCGACTTGGGGAGTGCAAACGTTCAAGTAAGCTTTTTTAATAACATATGACTCACCTATGTACATTTTAATAAATTATTTTTCCTTTTTAGGTGTCTTCAATTACGTGTATGATAACTGGCTAAAAGATTATAAGGAAATGTTCGTCTTTGCGTGGACTAATAAGAGGCGCAACTTTGGTAATCGTACCACAAACAGAGTTGAGAGCCAACACGCAGACTTAAAGAGATACGTCCTAGATAGGAGCTCGTTGGACCGTATAGTTGGTTGTGTCCGGGATATAGTTAAGACACAATACGGTGAAATAAGGAGGAGTTTTCAAGAAAGCATCGAAAAAATAATGAACCACCATAGAAACCCGATGTTTCAACACCTACTTGTAAAAGTTTCCCATACAGCCCTTGACATGTTGAGTGGAGAGTCACTTAGGAAGCTAGACGTCTTGAAGCGCTATCATTCATCATGTGTTTGCCAGATGTGGTACAACTGTGGGTTGGTGTGAGCTTGTAGGCTAGGAAAGTATCTATGTGCAGGTAATAATTATTAAACATACAACACTTGTGTGATATATGTCCGTTAATCATGTGACTTAAACAATATTGTTTTTAACCGTGCAGAGCGTCCGATTCAACTCAGAGACATAGATGAAGAATTGAGGAGAAACTCATTCGGTGATTCAAACACGTGCTTTGAAGGTTCCCGAAAAAGTAAATACGATAACCCCCGCCACAGCTCGTACACCGTCATAGGTCTCTCAACAGTCGGTTATAAGGTCTCAAAAACCCAAAGCGAGCTGAAGCCGTTCAAAGAGTTCTAAGAAGAAAGAGATACTAGATGATAACTGTTTTCCGTTAATAATTGGGGACGATAACGTGGCAATCATCAAACAGTTTAAGTCTGCCCTTCCGTAAGTGTTTCACATCTCGTGCATACAAGATGTGAGGCCTAACGGTCATTGTGGGTTTCGGTCTGTGGCTGTGGGCTTAGGTATGGGAGAACGTTCATGGGGGCACATTCAAAGAGACGTTGTCCAAGAAATGAATCAGAACGAATCGATCTGGTTCCCAATTTTTGAAGAATAGGAAGAAGGATATTTTAACACGCATCGTTAGGGCCTAATTTGGGATTCAGTGTCCGGTTGTCCCCCGAATCGCTGGATGGACATCCCGCTAGCAGGGCTTCTTATTGCACAAAGGTACAGTATCGGGGTGCATATGTTAAGCAGCGATGCGAGTGCCACTTTCTTCCCAATATTAAGTCCTTCGGCTAATCGACAACAACTATTCATAACATTTGCACATGTTAACGATAACCACTTCATACATGTTAACCTGGAAGGGGATTATCCAATGCGACCAATAAACGGGCTATGGTTGAACCACCGAAGACCTCATGCGGGACAATGGGAAGATATGTACTTGCCACGTCTAGAATGGTATGCATCGATAATGAATCTGCCACCAAAATCAAACCGGAGTCTTAACTACATCGACAATGATATGGAAGAATGATTTTTGTAATTAATAGGATTTTCTGTATCAATAATTATTATTATTGTAATTAATAAGATTTTTTTTGTATTAATTTCTATAATTTTTTTTATAATTAAAATTGCATAAAACAATTTAATAATATATTTTTATTAATTTCTATAATTTTTTTTTAAATTGCAATTGATTAAAACAATTAGTTAAGATTTTTTTATTAATTTCTATCATTTTTTTATAATTACAATTGCACAAAAAATTTAGTAACAAATAAAATATAAATATACGCCTCGTACAGCCCTAGACGGGACGTGTATCGTGTTACAAAAGACCATTTTACCCCTAATATTCCCTCAGTATAGTCATAAAACAGGGGCATAAAGATCATTTTACCATATCAAGACACCCCGTACAGAACTGGACGGGTCGTCTATAATAAGCGACATATTTTGTTTTGAATATTTAAAAGGGACTTGTACATTTACCATTTTACCCCTTAACTGCCCCTGTATAGGCCTCATTCAGGGGTATAAAAGTAATTTTACAAAATGTGGACGCCCCGTGTAGATCTGTACGGGTCGTCAATAATGAGCGGCAACATTCATTTGTTTAAAATTTGAAAGTTAAAAAGGTTTTTATTTAATTACCATTATACCCTTGATATTCCCCAGTATAGGACTCAATCAGGGGTATAAAGGTAATTTTAAAACCTGGACGCCACGTACAGCTCTAGACGGCTCGTATATATTGGGCGGCAACTTTTTGGGTTTTTTATTTTTCAATAATTAAAAAAGGATTTAGGAATTTACCATTTTACCCCTGAAATGCCTCCAGCATAGGCCACATTCAGGTGTAAAATGGTAATTAACCATTTCAGAAATATCTTTTTGAAATTGTTAATTACCATTTTACCCCTGAATGTGGCCTATACTAGGGGCAACTCAGGGGTAAAATGGTAATTGTGCAGCCACCATAGACGGGTCGTCTAAGTCTATATGAGGCGTCTATGCCTCTTATAATAGGGGAAAACCTAGACGCCCCTGCATAGCACTCCCAAATCAAATACACACACATATACTCGCACACATATGGACATACTCAATTGGAATGTATTCGAACCGTATTTTCTACGATTGAAGCATCCCTGGTACGTATTTCAACCCGTATTTTAGTATTCTTCATTCGTTTTTACATTTAGACCGTAGGATTGCCCTGAATTTGTGATTTTTGTGGGTTTGGGGAGATTCTCTTGTCTATTAAAGATGAATGCATAGAACAAGACGCCCTGTCTACGTTTATACGAGCCATAGACGGGGTAGTGAATTTTTTTTCATTTATTATTATTATTATTATTATTGTTGTTGTTGTTGTTGTCGTTGTTGTTGTTGTTGTTGTTATTATTATTATTATTATTACTATTATTATTGTTGGTATTTTTTATTTTTATTATTATTGTAATGTATTATTATTGTTGTCATTGTTATTATAATTATTATTATTGTTTGTGTTATTATTATTAATATAATAAATTTTAATAATAATAGTAAATATTATTTTTTAGTGTTATTATACGTATATGGTATTTATTTTCAGATTGATTATGGACGACGATGAGATTTAGATTTAGATGGATGAGGCATTGCTGGTGCATCCGCAGGGTCCGCAACGAAGGTGGCCACCGCCGGTGGATCCGCTGCATGGTCACCTGTATCTAGAGTTTACCAACGGCAACCCCGCCTCCCGTCATTTCTAGAAGCTTAGGAGGATGCACATTGGAGCGCATGCAGCGATCGAATGGGATGCGATAGATGCTATTAGTGAGACACCTAGAGTGCGTCGGTTTATACCTGTGGATTTGCCGTGGCAACCCCTTCATTGATGTTGCCAATGATTTGATATGGTGGATGGGACTTCAGGAAGATTAAATCTCACTTGTATGGAACAATGGAATTAAATGGTGAAGGCTGCAGATTTGAATCATCTAAGGTAACATCTGTTGGTGACTTTGATGATCCAACATCTGTTTGAAATGGAGGTGGATGGGTAGGAGGAATTGGTGTGACACAATGTTGATTTTTATCCACTGAGCTAACATATGTTGGTGACTTTGATGATCCAACATCTGTTTGAAATGGAGGTGGAGGGATAGGAGGAATTGGCAGAGGTTGAAGGGCTACTTTGGTCAACAATTGTTGATGTAGCAGTGGTTTAGCTTTGACAGCTGTTTTGAACATCTACTGCTCTTGTTGTGGATGTGAATTTTTGTTGTGGGATTACAACTTCTTATCCATTGTCTGGTGGTGGAGATTATGGTGTACCTGCATGGTTAGTCTTGACAGACACATCTTCAAAAGTGAATTTATCTAAATCAAACAATTCAGCAGGGTTTGCTGGGATTTTCAGAGATGAAAGTTCATTGAACTTAACATTCAAAGTCTCTGCCACACACCTAGTCCTTGTGTTAAACACTTTGTAGGCCTTGGAAGTGGTTGAGTATCCCAGATGATAACCACAATCTACTTTCGCTGCAAATTTTAAAATTGAGTCTTTTAAGTTTAAAATGAAACATGGGCAGCCAAAGACTTCAAAGTATGAGATAAGTGGATTGATTTTATATAGAATTTCATAGGCAATCTTTTGATGCCTGGGGTTGATCAAAACTCTGTTCTGGATATAGCAGGCAGTGTTTACAACCTCTGCCTAGAAAGTTAATAGCAAACCTAAATCTGTAAGCATGGTTCTGGCAGCTTCAATGAGTGTTCTATTTTTCCTTTCAACCACCCCATTTTGCTCTAGTGTTCTTGGGATTCTGTACTGCCTTACAATCCCTTTTGACACACAGAACTCATCCAACTCCCTATTCCTGAATTCTGTACCATTATCACTCCTAAAGACTTTTACTGGCAAGTTAAATTGCTTTTCAACCTGTTTAACAAAGTCTTGCAAAATGCCTGCAGTCTCATCTTTAGAATGTAAGAAATAAGTCCATGTAAACCTAGAAAAATCATCTACAATTACCAAACAATATCTTTTCTTTTTCAAGCTCATGATTTTTACTGGGCCAAACAAGTCCATGTGCAGCATTTGCAAACATTTTGTTGTTTTGGACTCTTCAATGGACTTAAATGAGCTTTTATGTTGTTTGCCTTTTAAACAGGAAACGCAATGCTCAGGACAAGTGAACATTTTTTGTGGAAGACCTCTTATAAGACCCTGTTTTGATAAAGCAGTGATTGTCTTGAGATTTGTGTGCCTAATCTTTTGTGCCATAATTCTGTCTCTTTCTTAGAGGCAGCTGAGAACAGACAGGCATCAGTCGTAGGGATCTCTTTTGAAAAATCAACTACATAAACATTGCCACTTCTTTGAGCAACAAGTTGGGTTTTTCCATTGGCTATTATTTCTTCAATCTTTTTGACCATTTCTGGTCCAACAATCTTGCAACTCTCCTTAGTAAAGAATGACCCATAGCCTTTGTCACTCATTTTTGAGACACTAAGGAGGTTGAATTTTAGATTGTCAATGAGATTAACATTTTCAAACTTGACTTTTCCAGACTGGACTGTTCCAGACCCCAAAACCTTACCCTTAGAATTGTTACCAAAAGATATATCACCCCCTCCATGAGTTTTGAATTCTTTGATTAGGGCTCTACATCCAGTCATGTGCCTGGAGCCTCAACTATCTACTTACCAAAGACTATCTAAGCATGCAGTGTCAGTGTCAAGTCCAGGAACATGGACAGTGGTTAGCTCAGGGGTTTGGACAGTTTTTGAGACTTGTTTCTCTAACCAATGTTGTGGACCATTTCATGTCAGATGTTGAAACCCATAAGGATGCCTATTCACTTTTGGTTTAGGGGGCCTTTTGTAGGCCTCATAAACATGTGGGACCCTTTGGTATTGTGGTTGACCTTTTCCTCTTTGGAATTGGTTGGCAGATGGTGCATCTGTCACTTGCACATCTCTTGGAGCTGTGTTTTTGTTAAGCTGTTTTGTAACAGAGGTTTGGACAGAAATAAATGGTTGTTGTTTCATGACAGGTTGTTTTGATGCACTCATGGGTGTTTTTGAGGTGTACTCTTTTCTTTTAACCTCAAAAGTTTTGAGGTACACACACTCATGAGTGAGATGGTTTGTTTTTCCACAGATGGAACAACTGTTTGTGAGCTCAATTATGTTTGTTTTGTTAATATCATATGCTTTAAGATGAAAACAATCCTTTGTGGAATGTTTTTTCTTTTCACAGAAATCACAAAACAAACTTTTAACTTTTTCTCTCTTCTTCTTCTTTTCAACTTCCTTTACAACAGAGTTTTGAACCACTGTCGGGATGTCTTTAAGAGGAATCACTTTGGCCTTGGGTACTTTCACACCCCTCAACTGTTGTGACATTTGTGCCTTTAGACCATCATACAAATACAAATCCAATGAAATCTTGTGTTTCATTCTCGGGATTTGTACAATTACATATGACATTACACATATCCAATCTAGTATGATTTCGAACTCTCGAGAAGTTTTTCTAGAAGTTTTACGTAAACTATTACGCAAATGTAATCAGTTTAACGAAATGTACACTCCGGAATAGTGAAATAAGCTTAACATACCTTAAATAACCTTTACATAACTTAGGAATAAGTTTTGAAGGGTTTGGTGTGTCAAAAACAAGTTTATTCGATCACAGGGACTATTCGCGACAAACTGCGAAAGTCTGCCGATTCATATAGTAACATACACTCCGGAACAAGATCATAAGCTAAACATACCCTAAATATCCTTTACATTGCTTAGAATTAAGCTGGTATGCAAAAAATACGATTATTTGATCAATAGGGACTAAAAGCGTCAAAAAGTGCATAAGTTTGCATTTACGCGCATATCTTACGTTCTGAACATATCCGGACACCCAAAAAAAAAATTTAATCATTAAAATATTCTATTTTAGTGATAGGAATGCAAAAATACCATTCGTCGCGCAATTGGATCGTTTTTGCATCCGTTCGAGTTTCGTCGTAATTAACCGAACAACGCGATCGTACGACCAAACGAACTGACATCCATGATATTTTCAAGCATATTTTAAGTCCCCTATACTTTAACATCCTTGTAGAGCCTTGAAATTGGGTTAGCGGGGTTTAAACGCGTCAAAAATCCAGTTTTTAGCATACAGGGGCCTGTTCTGCCAAAATTTGAAAGTTTCTATCTGAAGTGGCTCGCTAGGCGTGAAGCCTATAGTGCCTGTCTTCGTGGCCCATGACAGCTGGAGCTAGGCATATTCTTTGAATCTTCAAAAGAGCCTGCTGTCATTGTTTTTAATCCTAGTTTTTGAATACCTTGAGCTGGTTTAAGTGTTCCTCAAGCCCCCAAATCAGTGTGTAACATGTGTAGGGCTAGGATCATGCTTTGATTAACTCAATTACACTTGGAATGATCTTGTGGAGGTTGATTTACTATAAATACCAAAGCTTTTTCTCATTCCAACTTGCTCATTCTTCATTTCTTTCACCTTGGCTCTGATTGAAGCTATCCCACTTGGTTAAAGGCTTCATATTTCAGTTTTCTTAGTCATCTTTTCCAAGCTTGGACTCTTGTAAGTTTCTTTTATGCTTGGTTATGTATTTCAAGCAAGAAAGTCAAACAGTGTTTGAGTTTCTACTTTGACCATGAATTAGTCAAGACAAAGTTCGTTTGAACTTTGCAACATGAGCGTAATCACGATGGTTATAGTCCCTAGCAACTATACCTACCGATTAACACGTTGATTAGTCGAAGTGATGAATCAAAGTTTCGGTCAAAATGCACGATTATGTGCATTTTCCGACGAAACTATTTTCAGGTATCAAAACACTTTGTTTTGATATCAAATCAGCTTTCTAACTTAGTTAAACATGTTTTAACATGTTTAACTCGTCACTTTTCGTCTAGTGCTTATATTGGGTCGTAAGTCAAACGGTCTTGACAACCGCTTAGACTTTCGAACCCGACCCATTTGGTCGATCATTAGGATCCGACCAAACATATTTTGTGACCATAGTTGCGTAGGGAATAACCTTCCGATGTTATACCTTATGGTCACTTAGTTTGATTAGTTGTATGATAGGTAGTTTATACGCCTTAGGAAAATGACCAAAATCCTTTTCATGCATAATTTGAATTTAAGCATATGTAACTTAATTTTTGACACTTAAACTGATTATGAAACATAATTAAATATGTTAGGGCATATAATACTTGTCATAGGACTAGTTAGGCTATTCCTTTGTGCTTTGGCGCAAATGACGCGTTAAAGTAGCGTAGACTACCTTAACGGGTCATAACGGGTCATAAGCACTTAGGATAGATTCCAAATCAGAATGTAGGCTTTATTAAACCATATCACATGAGTTCCAATACTCATTTGGTTTACGAGGACTCATTCTACCCGATCTCCCGATTTAGGTACCGATTATTTAGCATAGTGATTCCATACTAGGTGCCACTTGATTCCTTGATTTTCGAGCTTTGTTAGGACACTTAATCAAGGATACTTACAATCTTAAGTGAGTACATAGTCCCCTCTTTTACCGCTTTCAAATGTTTTGGGGTGATTCAAATCTGCCTAAACACTATTTTCATGATTTCAAGCTATAAGTTTCGCATGCATAGTACTTATCTTTTGACGAATTGAACGCTTATCTATGGCTTAAATACTGATTTTTTTCAAAGTTTGCGAGACTAATTGTTGGTTCATACTTTTACTTATACATTCATTAACAATGATCAAGCCGATTGGTAGTACGATATAGCGCTATAGGACTAGACACCCCATTCATGTTGTAAGGAATGTCTGAAACCAAAGTTTTAACCAAATAGAATTGCCTTTGTGGTACTTCTATAGTCTCCAAAGTGTAGTTTGATACACTAGGTTTAAATGTATTGCCAAATCATGATCTATGGTATATTTCGGTATACCACTAAGGCATATTTCGATATGCTCCAACGTGATATTATGTTAACCAATGTATAGACTCCAAATGTTTTCCAATTAAGCCATAAAAACTTATCTTATGTTATTTCCAAAGCCAAAGCATAGTTTGATATGCTATTGTTTACTAAAGTATAGTTTGATATACTGCCAAATCACGATTTAGGTATATTTCGATATACTACCAATGCATATTTTGATGTGCTCCCACCGTGGTACTGTTTTACTAAAGTATAATTTGATATACTACTAAATCACAATTTAAGTATATTTTGATATACTTCCAATGCATAGTTGATATGCTCCCAATATGATATTGTTTACCAAAGCATAGTTTGATATGCTATTTACAAAACTAAAGTATAGTTTGATATACTACCGACTTTTCTATCCACCAAAGCATAATTGATATGCTATTTTCAAACCAAAACATAGTTTGATATGCTATTTTCAAACCAAAGCATAGTTTGATATGCTATTTTCAAACCCAAGTATAATTTGATATACTACCAATGCTTTCATTCTTAAAACAAAGTATACTTGAGATATACTACCAAATCTATTATTTCATTAACCAACGTATATTTTTGAAATACTATCTATTTAACTATTTCAAAACTAAAGTTTATTTTGATATACTACTTATCCGATTATTTCAAAACCAAAGTATATTTTGGCATATACTACAAACCTTTTTATCAAAGCAAAGTGTTTTGGAAACCAAACTTTTTACAAGGATTCATGGCTATTTTTGTAAACGCAAAACCTTTTCTTGTGCTATCCAAAGCCATGAATCTAATTTACAAAACCTATGTTACTCACAGGCATTTTTATGCTGACATTTTATTTTCACATATGTTTCAGGTTCTTCTATTTGATGATTATTGACGCATGCGACACATAGGATGGACTCATGCCTTAGCGACAAGACAATTATTTGTATTTATCTGGTTTGTATTAAAACAATGAGTTCATTAATGGAATAAAACAAAACTTCAATCACCATGTGTTGTGAAACAATGATTCTGCTACGACACTCCCCGATGTTTCCGCAGCGGTTCGTTGTTTTACGCGGTCGGGGTGTGACTAAAAAAATGTATCAGAGCTCATGGTTATAGGGAATTAGGTTATTAGTAATGCTTTGACCTAGACTATAACCTTCCTAGGACCCTAACGCGAGTTTACTTGCGTTTAGATTCTAAAACAATACCGTCACCTATCTTCAGGTGACAGCCACAACAAGAACACAAATTACAAATCTGTTTTGAAAACCAATAATCTATTCTTAGATGATTTATTATAAGGTTTTGAACCTTCAAACTTTTCAAAATCTCGTCAAAGTTTGGGTTTTATAATGTGAACATATGCAATCTGGAAGGGTGGGTGCCTGTACCTTGAGTTTTCTGTCTAAGGCTAGAGTGTTCGTACAAATCCACATAATCGGACCAGTCACTCTTACCTAGGAACTCTTGGGGTGAGTGTCCACCTATAGGCTAAAGCATGTCTTCGCGATACATTATTATGACCCATTTACTTTGATTAGTCATAGTGTCGTTTGTTTGTTTTAGGTAATGAACAAATGATCACAATCTTCATGCTTTGTCGATATTGTTTCAAGCATTCAATTTTGACTATCCAATATCATCTCACTCGTTTCCCCTCATGTTTCTTTACTCTTTCAGAATGCCTCCCCGACGTGATCAAACTTAGGATGTCGTCGTGGCAGCCTTAGTCACTCAGCAAATCGCTGCTGTACTCCCAAACCTGATAACCCAGATAAACCAAGCAAACAATAACAATAACAACAATGCAACCGCTCCGTGCAACTATAAATAGTACAACTCAGCTAAGCCACTTACATTTACTAGGTCTGAAGGGGCTACTGGGCTCCTACAATGGTTTGAGAGTCTCAAAAGCACGTTTCATCATGTACAATGCCCAAACGAGTGAAAGGTTGAGTTTGCATCGAATGTATTCCAGAAAAGAGCACTCACATGGTGGAACGGTGTAATGAGGGATAGGGGTGCCAATGTGGCAATGGCACAAACCTGGGAAGAGCTTCGAGATCTAATGATGAAGGAATTTTGTCCCCGTCATGAACTCAGGGCATTGGAAAGGGAATTCGATGATCTTAAGAAAGAAAGCGGTGAACATCTAGCCTACACAGAACGTTATGAGGAATTGAGTCTTTTATGTCCTACTATGGTTACGCCTTTGGATAAGGCGATTGAAAAGTACATTGATGGCCTCCCTGACCCAGTTCAGGACATCGTTACTTGTAGCAACCCTACCATAGTTAGACAGGCCATTGAGCTATCCGCTACCCTAACTGAGTCATAGATCAGGAAGGGTAAACTTTTCCGAAAAGGTGACCAGAAACCATCTGACAAGTCCGCACAAGAAAAACCAAAGGATAAATAGACTGAGTCCTCTAGGAATTCGAAGAAGCGTAAGGCTTCACAGAACTTCGCTGTAGTTGCTCAGAATGATCAGGTTGCCCCCAACCAACCGGTACAGCCTCGTGCTAGGAAAACCTATGCTGGCACCGCACCTTTGTGCAACAAATGCAATCGTCATCATTTGAATCAAACACCGTGCCACAAATGTACCCACTGTGGGCGATTGGGACATTTGGCCAATACATGCCGTCTTGCTATCCAAAATCAAATTATTGCAAATCCTGCTGCTGCTCAAGCACCATATCCGCCTGGATCGTGCTACAACTGTGGTGATCTTACTCACTATCGGAACAATTGCCCAAGACTTGTTAATGCAAATCCAGCACGTGGACGAGTATTCAACATTAACGAGGCAAATGCAAATGACAATGCAGCAGTGGACAATTAGACTTTCATATTTTCTTTGTTATTATCTATGACACTTGAAACAAATCAGTTGGTATATAAATAAATTTTTTGTTTCAATTTTATTTACAAAACTAATGCGATTGCATGTATGTGTGGCATACCTTTACAATACCGACACGAAGGAACTATATTTCTTGCAAGTCAAACTACCCTTGTAGTTTCATCCAAGATCGTTCACGATCACAACACAAATCCTAAGTACTTGTTCTTTTATGAAACAAAGTACAAGGTATAAGTTACAAATTCTTAAACTGATACTCGAAGTACCATTTCAAATCCTTGATTAGATATCTAAAGGTACTATCATAAGACCTTAATTGGTCTTGTGCTATATGTCTATGTGCATAACAACACATTTTGGTTTTCCATAACAATATACAAGAACATTTTTTCTTCATATGTTGACTTAGCATATCCAGCACCTTGATTTCATGAACCCTTCATTTCGTATGTTGACCTAGCATACCTAGTACATGGATTTCAAAACATTTTCGTTATGCAAATTCCAAATCCTTATAGGATCTTTCTATCTTTATAGTTAGATCCTTGTGGATGTTTAAAACGCAAAATCAAAGTCCCTAATTGGATTCTTGTGTGCTTTAATACGTATGTTACAATTCAATAAGACAAAAACCAAATCCTTATAAGATCTTCCTATCTTCATAGTTAGATTCTTAAGGTTGTTTAAAGTACTAATTGAAGTCCTTGATTGGATTCCTGGTATACTTTAAATACATGTATACAAGTTAATGAACGAACTAATAACCAAGTTAACGATTATGTGATTATGTGTTTATGTGTGGTTCTAATGTTCGCTATCCAAATCCTTATAGAATCTTCAGTATTTTCATATTTTAGATTCTCAGAAGGATACCCAAAGTGCTATCTTAAATCCTTAAGGGGCTTTTCTATGCAAATAGTTAGACCCTTGGATTCCAAAGTGCTATTCCGAAAACTATTATTTGATTCAAGTTAAAAAGACCCATTGGTGGTCTGTTTAATGAGATCGTACGTTGATCTAGTTAAAGAGACCCTTTGGTGGTTTAGTCAAGTAATTACATGTTTGTACGATTGATTTTTCTCCTACGCATTATGAAATGAACTGTGCGGACTGTGCAAGGAATTACGTAATTATGGATGCATACACAATTATGGAATTCAGTGCACAGAAACCACAGCAAGTTTTGTCATGTGTTAAGACCTATAGTAATGAGAATAACGAAACGGGAACAATGTAAAAAGGGCATGGTGAATACACCGCTGGTACTTCCTATATATAAATGTTCCTTATTATATTGCGAGCATAGCGTTATTTAGGTTACTAGAAGTCCTAGACCTTGACCAATGTTATTTTACCTTACACTCTCCAACTCCACTTTCGAACACACACAAGTTTCCTATAATAGTCTTCATAGGAAACATTCTCCCATCCATTGTTTGAAACTCCAAAGTTCATAATATTTTTCTACAACAAGGACATCACTTTGACATTAACATGGCGCTCTTGAGTTTCGGTATGATCATACATCTATTATTTGGAATGAAATTTAAATCTTCGAATCTAAACTGATCCTTATAAACAACAGACTAGTACAATTAACAAATTCGCTGGAAATCCAAACGTGGCCCAGAGTTTTACTTAGGGAACGGAGGATTCATTCGAAAGCGAAACAATCACATCTGTTTTCACAGGTTTCCTCCAAAATTACATTTCGGGACGAAATTTCCTAAAGTATGTGAGACTGTGATATTTGTGCCTTTACGACCATCATACAAATATGAATCCAATGAAATCTTGTGTTTCATACTTAGGATTTGTACAATTACATATGACATTACACATATCCAATCTAGTATGATTTCGATCTCTCGAGAAGTTTTACTGGAAGTTTTACGTAAACTATTATGCAAATTTAATCAGTTTAACGAAATGTACACTCTGGAATAGTGACATAAGCTTAACATACCTTAAATAACCTTTACATAACTTAGGAATAAGTTTTGAATTGTTTGGTGTGTCAAAAACAAGTTTATTCGATCACAGGGACTATTCGCGACAAACTGTGAATGTCTGCCGATTCGTATAGCAACAATCAATCCGGAACAGAATCATAAGCTAAACATACCCTAAATATCCTTTACATAGCTTAGAAATAAGCTTTGAAGGGTTCGGTATGCGAAAAATACGCTTATTTGATCAATAGGGACTAAAAGCGTAAAAAAGTGCATAAGTTTGCATTTACGCGTATATCTTACGTTCTGAACATATCCGGACATCCAAAAAATTTTGTAATCATTAAAATATTATATTTTAGTGATAGGAATGCAAAAATACCATTTGTCGCGCAATTTAGATCGTTTTCGCATCCATTCGAGTTTCGTCGTAATTAATCGAACAACGCGATCGTAAGACCAAACGAACCGACATCCATGATATTTGCAAGCATATTTTAAGTCCCTTATACTTTAACATCCCTGTAGAGCCTTGAAAATGGGTTAACGGGGACTATACGCGTCTAAAATCAAGTTTTTAGCATACAGGGGCCTTTTCTGCCAAAATTTGAAAGTTTCTGTCTGAAGTGGCTAGCTGGGCGCGTAGCCTTTAGTGCCTGTCTTCGCGGCCCGTGATAGCTGGAGCTAGGCAGATTCTTTGAATCTTCAAAACAGCCTGCTGTCATTGTTTTTAATCATAGTTTTTCAATACTTTGAGCTGGTTTAAGTGTTCCCCAAGCCCCCAAATCAGTGTGTAACATGTGTAGGGCTAGAATCATGCTTTGATTAACTCAATTACACTTGGAATGATCTTGTGGAGCTTACTTTCCTGTAAATACCCAAGCTTTTTCTCATTCCAACTTGCTCATTCTTCATTTCTTTCACCTTGGCTCTGATTGAAGCTATCCCACTTGGTTGAAGGCTTCAGTCATCTTTTCCAAGCTTGGACTCTTGTAAGTTTCTTTCATGCTTGGTTATGTATTTCAAGCAAGAAAGTCAAATAGTGTTTGAGCATCTGCTTTGACCATGAATTGGTCAAGACAAAGTTCGTTTGAACTTTGCAACGTGAGCGTAATCACGATGGTTATAGTCCCTAGCAACTATACCTACTGATTACCACATTGATTAGTCAAAGTAACGAGTCAAAGTTTCGGTCAAAATGCACGATTATGTGCATTTTGCGATGAAACAATTTTCGGGTATCAAAACATTTTGTTTTGATATCAAATCAGTTTTCAAACTTAGTTAAACTTGTTTTAACATGTTTAACTCGTCACTTTTAGTCAAGTGCTTATATAGGGTCGTAAGTCAAGCGGTCTTGACAACCGCTTAGACTTTCGAACCCGACCCGTTTGGTCCATCATTAGGATCCAACCAAACATATTTTGCGACCATAGTTGCATAGGGAATAACCTTTCGAGGTTATACCTTATGGTCACTTAGTTTGATTAGTTGTATGAAAGGTAGTTTATATGCATTAGGAAAATGACCAAAATGCCCTTTTCATGCATAATTTGAATTTATGCATATGTAACTTAATTTTTGACACTTAAACTGATTATGCAACATATTTAAATATGTTATGGCATATAATACTTGTCATAGGACTAGTTAGGCTATTCATTTGTGCTTTTGCGCAAATGGCGCATTAAAGTAATAAACGGGTTATAACGGGTCATAAGCACTTAGGATAGGTTCCAAATCAGAATGTAGGCTTTGTTAAACCATATCACATCAGTTCCAATACTCATTTGGTTTACGAGACTTCATTCTACCCGATCTCCCGATTTTGGTACCGATTATTTAACATAGTGATTCCATACTAGGTGCCACTAGATTCCTTGATTTCCGAGCTTTGTTAGGACACTTAATCAAGGGTACTTGCATTCTCAAGTGATTACATAGTCCCCTCTTTTACCGCTTTCAAATGTTTTGGGGTGATTCATATGTGCCTATACACTATTTTCATGATTTCAAGCTATATGTTTTCGCATGCATAGTACTTAGCTTTTGACGAATTGAATGCTTATCTATGGCTTAAATACTGATTTTTTTTCAAAGTTTGCGAGACTAATTGTTGTTTCATATTTTTACTTATACATTCATTAACAATGATCAAGCTGATTGGTAGTACGATATAGCGCTATAGGACTAGACACCCCATTCCTGTTGTATGGAATGTCAGAAACCAAAGTTTTAATCAAATAGAATTGCCTTTGCGGTACTTCTATAGTCTCCAAAGTGTAGTTTGATACACTAGGTATGAATGTATTGCCAAATCACGATCTATGGTATATTTCGTTATACCACTAAGGCATATTTCGATATGCTCCAACGTGATATTATGTTAACCAATGCATAGACTGCAAATGTTTTCCAATTAAGCCATAAAAACTTATCTTATGTTATTTCCAAAACCAAAGCATAGTTTGATATGCTATTGTTTACTAAAGTATAGTTTGATATACTGCCAAATCACGATTTAGGTATATTTCGATATACTACCAAAGCATATTTTGATGTGCTACCAATGTGGTACTGTTTTACTAAAGTATAGTTTGATATACTACTAAATCACAATTTAAGTATATTTTGATATACTTCCAAAGCATAGTTGATATGCCCCGAATGTGACATTGTTTACCAAAGCATAGTTTGATATGCTATTTACAAAACTGAAGTATAGTTTGATATACTACCGACTTTGTTATTTACCAAAGCATAATTGATATGATATTTTCAAACAAAAGCATAGTTTGATTTACTATTTTCAAACCAAAGCATAGTTTGATATGCTATTTTCAAACCAAAGTATAATTTGATATACTATCAATGCTTTAATTCTTAAACCAAAGTATACTTGAGATATACTACCAAATCTATTATTTCATTAACCAAAGTATATTTTTGATATACTACTATCTAACTATTTCAAAACTAAAGTAAATTTTGATATACTACTTATCCGATTATTTCAAAACCAAAGTATATTTTTGCACATACTACAAACCTTTTTATCAAAGCAATGTGTTTTAGAAACCAAACTTTTTACAAGGATTCATGGCTATTTTTGTAAACGCAAAACCTTTTCTTGTGCTATCCAAAGCCATGAATCTAATTCACAAAACCTATGTTTCTCACAGGCATTTTATGCTGACATTTTATTTTCACATATGTTTCAGGTTCTACTATGTGATGATTATTGATGCATGCTACACATAGGATGGGCTCATGCCTTAGCGACTTAAAAACTTGAAAGACAATTATTTGTATTTATCTGGTTTGTATTAAAACAATGAGTTCATTAATGGAATAAAACAAAATTTCAATCACCATGTGTTGTGAAACAATGATTCTTTTACGACACTCCTCGACATTTCTGCCGCGGTTCGTTGTTTTATGCGGTCGGGGTGTGACAACTGTGGAAAAATCCATTGGTTTGAAATTCTCAAGGATGTCACACTCATCTGACCCGGTGGGTTTGAATTGATATTTCTCAATCTCTTCAAAGGTTAATGAACCCTCTGGTTTTTCCAAAATGATTTTATTACCATTTTTATCAGTGATTTTGATTTCTTGACCATCCTTGTTTGTTGGTATAACTTCAACCAACCCATACTCATTTACAGCAGTGTTTTCAACTTGGTTATTTTTCCTAAAACCTATGCCAAATTTTACATTGCTTTTGATCTGTTTCTCTAGCATCACTTCATAACCTTTTGCAGGATTCCACCCATTTCTCACAGGTGATTTGGGTGGATTCCAACTCCTTTTTGCAAGCATGATATTTTTCTATCATGGCTTGAAGATGGTCCTTGGTTATGCTGTGTTCATGTTTAAGACTGTAGATTTCACTTTCTTTTTCAAACAATTTGTTTTTCAGTTCTTTTACAGACTTTTCAAATTGTATTTCATCTTTTAAAATCTTGTCTCTAAGGTTTTCATTTACCTCTTTAACATTAGCAAATGCTATGATGCTTTTGTCTGAACATAGGTTTTTCAAGACCTAAGGTGATACCTTAGTTGCAGCCATCATGGCATAATCACAAACATTTTAACAAGCACTGTTGTTCTCCATCTCCTTCTCTTCTTCCTTACACCATGGGTCAGCAAGAGGTTCTAACAGTGGTTTCGTTTCCTTCTCCATCAGATGTTCACCAATAACAGCAGTAACCACTGCTTCAGCAATCTCATCCACTGTTTCAGCACTGGATTCTCCTTCTTCAGTTTCTAGCCCTTCAGGAATTGACTCTAATGCTACAAAACAGAATTCATCAACTGGAGCATCAGTATTAGCAAATAGAGCAAAGTTTTCATTAGTTAATTCATCAGGCATGCTACTCCAATCAATAAATCCTTGGGTAAAGAAGCTTTGCTGACTGGCCTCTGCTGGAGCAGATGTTTGTGTAGCATGTTGTGCAGGTTGTTGCACTTGGACCTGAGAGACTGGGGCTTGGACATACTGTATTTGAGGAATAGTGGTTTGAACATATTGCACTGGAACAGGTGTTACAGGGTGTGCATAATGAGTAGTGTTTACATGAGCAGCAGGGGTATTTTGGTAATAGTGCTTAGTGTTTTGTGTGTTTTGAGGTCTAGGGCTAGGGTGTGTTATGATTGGTCCACTGTTTTGGTTTCTTCTACATTCTCTTGCAAAATGTCCTAGCCTGTTACACTTGTAGCACTTTAACTTTGATTTATCCAACCCAACTTTTAAGTTCCCATGTAACCCTGTAAATTTTTCCTTGTTCTTTTATAAAACTTGATGGTTCTTACACTCAGCAGTGCCAATTGATGCAATATGTCCATTTCCTCCAGATCAGTGGGATTAAAATGCTGGAGAACATTGAGTTCGAAGGATAAGTTGTCAGAACTCTGGTTTTCACTACTAGTTGTGAAAGCATAGTTAGTTGAGTAAGAATCAGAGTTGTTAAAAGCTCCACCAGCAGTTATGTCAATGTAATGATGATAACTCTGATCCTTACTACTACCAGATTCCTCTTGACCAAGAAGTGTTGTACTACCAAATGTGTAGTCATCAACAACCTTCCCAGACTCTTATAACTTCTTATTCTGATTCAACTCTCTCTCATAAGTGAGGAGTCGACCATGAGGTTGAGTCAGACTTAATTCTTTGAATCCAACTAAATTTCTGGTTACAAAAGCAATTGTGTCCCATTTTTCAGGAAGTGACCTTAGAAACCTACTATTTAGAGTTGATTTCGCAAATTAAACATTAACAAGTTTCAGTTCACTAATGACACAACTAAAACGTTCAAACTGCTGTGTTAGTGATTCTCCTTTCACATGGCAAAATGTTTCATACTGTTGATTCAAAACCTCCCTATTATTTTCTATCACCTCTTTTGTACCACCGAACTATTCTTTTAAAGCATCTCACAGCTCTTTGGCACTGTTACAGTGTAACAGTCCAGCATAAATGTCATTTGGAAGAGCTGAGGCTACTATGCTAAAAGCCTTTGCATCTAATTCAATTTTTTGAAAATCTTGTTCTGAGTAATTTTCAGGGCTTTTAGGTACAAAGTCTTTGGGAGCTTCAGTACTAGGCACCTGTGGAATATGTGGTCTAAAGATGACTGACTTCCAACAGCCGGTATTTTGTTGTGCAAGGACATGACCCATCCGACGTTGCCAGATGTTGTAATAGGATCTGACAAGCATCGGTGGTTTGAAGAGAGTCCCTGTGTTGTGAGGGTCGTGTGATTGTGAAGCTATCTTGGTTGGTTTTTACAAATTTTTTTAGAATAATCAACTTTGTACATGATTACCTTTTTACTCTGTTTTTTATCAACGGATACGAACAATTTTGAGTATCAATAAATTTGAGCTGAACTTTTACGTCAAATTGATTGTTAAATCGAATTTTGACAGTCCAAGTTCTGATACCAATTGTTAGGATCTGAGTTTCTTAGATTGTGTTGTTTAATTAGAAATGAGAGATGAAACAGAGAATATTGTGCAGCGGAAATGGAAATAAACTTTAACACTCAATGAAGGAAGAATAGTTTTCTACAAACACGATTTCATTAAGTGGAAAGATTGTATGTATTACAAAACTCCACTATTGCATGCAGGCACTAGACTCCCCCTCAGTCTGAGCTCAGTGATTTGTTCATATAAGATGACTTGTGAAGAAAGAGCTAATGGAACAGTACAGAGTACTGTTCTATTTATACTACAGATGAAACCACTGAGCATCTTTGCTGATGTCACCATGAAAGTGACATCTAACCTCCTAACAAACTCTAAACACTGTTCTATATAAACACTGATTACAATAGACATTGATTACATAAAACACCGATGTAGTATCCGCTGTTGTATCATAATCACTGATGTTGAGAATCAGTGCCTTCTTCAAAGGGTGATCAGTTCCTTAAATGGGCAGTGCTTTGGTCTTCAACAGTGCTTGGAAGACATCAGTAGTTAGGCTTCAGTCTTTATTTCAGATCAGGTCTTTGGCTAAACAGTTGTTGAGATGATCAGTGCTTGGAGTCTATCAGATGCTAGTAAACCACTGTCAAGTGGAAAGTCTTGTATACGCTCTGCTTATGATGATCAATTGTTCTGAACCAGTTTTGGCTTTCCTTATCATCTGTTCTTCTGGGTTTGAATATATGGACCAACAATTTTGAATATTATATGTTCTTTTATAGGTCTAGAAGTGACATTGTTGGCGACACTACCTAAAGGACACTACAAAATCATGATGAATATGAGGCCATGACCATGAAACTGTTGGCGACATTGTTGCAATTCTAGTGACACTGCTGGCGACATTGTCGGTGATACTCTTGGCGACACTCCTGGTGACACTCTTGTTACACTATGAAAGTGATAGGGTTTCGTAGGACAATTCTTGTTCGAGCTACCCTAGGCATGGTAGAAACAATTAATGGCTGCGAATAGCTGAATTTCTATAGTGCTCAACCTTTACTTGGAGTGCATGCTCACGATGTTTTCGAATTAAAGTGATGATATTTCACTAGAATGTGATAGACTGATAAATGGTTTTGCTAAAATATAGAGACAGTTTTAAAGTGACTGTATGTTAAAGTGTTAAAGATATAAAGTGTCATGGTATGCATATTGCAGAGTATAGGTAGTTACCTACGGGATAGTTTAATAGGCGGTTACCTATGTGGCTGTGTCATAGGTGGTTAACTACGGGGTAGTATGATAGGTGATTACCTATAGGGCTATATTATAATAGCGATGCATTGGTTGGTTTCCAATGGTTAATCAACTACACAAACTATAATGTGTATCTTATGGTTATAGTACAAAAGTTACATTCATGTTATAGGTCAGAGTTTACTATATATGGTACAGTTGTAAGTGCTTAATTTCGTATGTGTGTATTGACTGTTAATTGTTCATTTTATAGTTACCTTATTATACTAGAACTCATTCGCCTTAGCTAACTTTTAGTATGCACAGCAGGTAAATTAACAAAGTGAAAGTGATGTGTGCAAAATGTAACATATAAATTACATCAAATGAGGCATAAAACTAACCCTTTTTAGTACTAATGTTGGAAAAAGCATGTTTTTGTCTTCCTTTTAAATTTACAGGACCAAATGAGCTTAAACGAAAAAAGGAGCAAATAAGCAGCCAAAACCAACTTAAATACAAAGAAAAGGAATAAACGTGACATGCCCGACCACTCGGCAGCATCCCAAATGTAAAAACAAGGAATCAGAAGACTGACCATGGGGTCGTGCCCAGCCGAACACGGGGCATGGTCAGGGTCCAGCACAAAAGACAAACCTATAGAAGCTTCCACGCCCACCACAGGGGCGTGCCCAGCTCAACACGGGGCGTGGTCAACGCAAAGATACGCAAAATCTTGCCGAATCTTGATAGTACAGATACGAAGTTGACCACGGGGCCGTGCCCAGGGGACACTGGGCCGTGTGGGGCCCTCTGCTGACACTTGCATTAAATGAAGGAAGAGCGCTGGCCACGTAGGCGTGCCCGCTGGACACAGGGTCATGGCCAGAGTACTGTGTAGGCTATAAATAGAGGTGTTTGGCTCACTTCAAAGGCATCCCTTGGCAAACCACCACTCTCCCACTTTGCCACCACTCCACCACCACTACAACACCAACACCCACCACCATCATCCATCATCCATCTTTAGAGTGTGTAGTAGTCTTGAGATCCAAGATTGATCGTAAGGGTTCTTGCTAATCAAAGGCCATGTTTGGTTAAGCCCCCTACATCACTTGGTGAAGACAAATCTTGTATGTATTACTTTTGATTTTTACTCTTTCGGCACTTTTTATTTGGGTTTGTATTAATGACTTTAATAACTAGTTTCTTATGTTAAAGGTGAATTCTTCCTATCATTTTTCCATGGTGTCTTGAAGTTACTTTACTATCTATATAAAGTAAAAGATTGCATCATTCATGTTTTTACGGTCTATATAAAAACATGTTGACTACCTGGTCGGGGGTTAGGGGAATGGTTTGGTAAGGTTCTTGCCTTGTTCAGTGTATAGATCCTACAAGGACCTGGTTCAAGCTTACTAGGACCTCCTTCAATACCCACTGGTATTGGATGGCGGGGGTGCGAATAGCTTGAACCCCTCATATGTAAACTACTATTAATACATTAAACTGGCTTCTTGGGATTGTATCATTGTTGACTCAAACTACTTAGCCGAGGGTAACGTCACCTTCAAAAGAGTGGCCTACCACTTTTCGCATTAATAACTACCTTAATTATCTTTCAATATTCTGACCCTTTGGGATTGTATCCCTGATGACTCAGACCACTGGGTTGAGGGTAACGTCACCTTCAAAAGATGGGCCTACTACTATAACTAAGATAATTTATTAAAAAGTCCGAAAGTGAGAAAATCATCAAAGGATACATTAAAGGCGAGTCGGATCCAAGTGATTCATCTTGTCTATCTGTTTTTACTTTATTTTTATTTGTGTTTTTAGTTTTTATTTTTATATTTCAAAAACTTTTCCCAAAAAAATTTAGATTGATTAGACATTGAGGATAAACCGGTACTAAAAGATCTTGTGTCCTTGGAAGACCTCGGTATCTTATCAACGCTATACTATGCTCACGATGGGTGCACTTGCCCAAGTGTTTGTTTAGTGTTAGTAGAAAATCGTGTTTTATAAATTTAAAACTTGATTAATGTGCAAAATGGGCTTAAAATATCAATAAAAACATATCACTCCGAACGCACACCAAGTTTTTGGCGCCGTTGCCGGGGACATAAGGATTTTAAGAAAGTTTAAAATATGAGTGATATTGATTATTTTTACTTTCGCTCCTCTTACGGTGAGTTGTGTCAAATATGTGGTGGATTCCATAAAGATTTAGAATGTTACTTTCGAAATTTCACTCCCCACTATTTAGACCCGTCATTTTCTTGTAATAACCTTTAGATGGGTGAAAGTAAAAATGATCACTATCTCTCGCCCGAATGCCCTTAAACATCTCTTTTAGACGACATAACATCAGAAGAATTATGTTGAATCGAAGAAATAATTCTCCGAAAATTAAAAGAATTAGAACTTGAGATGAAAGCAAGCTATTCATCACAAGACAACGATCACGGAGAATTATTGAGGTCACATTCGGATTCTACCAACATCGACAATACCGAAAGCGCCTCAACCTCTTGTGAAAACATGAACGATAGTCGTCCCTATGTCGATTGTGTCGTGAAGGACTCTCCATCGATCCCCACCGATGCACTCATAAACCTGTGCAGTTCGACATATACCTTTTTTAACAAAAGCCCGGATAAGGGGAATAAAGGTTGGTTTCGCCCACCGGTATTTAGTTTAGGTTTTACCCTTTCTGATAACCTCTTGCGTTCTAGTTTAAATCAAGAGCAATTAAGGTACTTTAGGCACTTCGATGTTGTTCCCTACACTAAGGAACCGCCCGATCTGAATAAAAACCTTAAAATAAGACGCAGCTTCATAAAACACTCTAGCCACGAGGACATGCTCAGGTGAACACGTCCCGTGCCCACCTCAAAATTGACCACGGGATCGTGTCTAGGCCAACACGCCCCGTGCTCAGAATACGGACAAAATGTGTGTAACGCTTCGCTCTTTCCATATTTCCAATTTTAGAAATGGCATGTTCATTTTTTTTATTTTTGGAATCGCAGTCGAAATCAGATTGAGAAACGAATTTAAAACGGCCTAAACGTAAAATTTTCGTGAATTTTACTGTGATCGGCGAATGAAAACGACAAACGACAACCGATCGTATTTTAGGTGTTTTTAAATACTAAAATATTATTTTACGACGTCACAAAGTGTTCAGATTTTGTAAACAGGTTCGTAGGTATTGGCGGGCCGTTTAAAACACGAGTGATGGGCTTGCGAGCTTTGGACCCAAGCCCAATTCCTAACACTAGTATTTTATACCCTTGTTAATTTGAAAACCCTAATCCCTTTTATCCCCTTCTACACGCACACCAGACCCCCATTTACTTTCCCTCTGCACTTTTCCTTCTTCAAGAGACAGAAACCCTAAATATCATCACAACACACTCAAATCCCCGCTCCTTCCCTCTCGATTATACTCCAGGCAACACAAACACCCGCATAACAATCAGTTATTGAACTCTTCATCTCCTGCTCTCCACCATTACAAATCGAGACAACATCCCCCTCCCCTGGCTGTCGGTGACGATGTAACCGGCCATCACCACCATCGGTGGCGGCGGTGGCGTGGGAGATCCCGTAACAGAGAGAGACGGAGAAGAGAGAGAGTTAGGGGGCTGTGATGTTGAAGACGACTGGCGACGACAGTGGCGTCGCCTCAGGCGGCGGCGGCGGCCAGCGGGGCCGGCGGATTAGGTGGTTCCGGGTGGTCCGACGCGGTGGCCGACGGTGATGGTGGTGCAGGCAGCGGCAAGGTGGCAATGTTATTCAGCGGGTTTCGAGTTAGTTCGGGTCATGTAAGTTCGGCTCAGATTAAGTAAGAGTCTCGGGTTAACTTTGGTTCGAGTTACAAGGATCAAGGGACAGATTCGGGTTCTGGATTCAGGTCTTGTTTCAGTCAACTTCAGATCCGGGTTAGTTCGGTCAGAATCTGTTCGGATTTATTACGGTTCAGATTCGGGTCAAAGACGGTTCGATACGGTTTAAATTTAAGGTTCAGTTCGATGTTTTCGGGTCAACTATCAACAATGGTCAACCTCGGCCAGCATTGGTCAAACCAGGTCAGCTCTGGTCAGTTTCGATACGAGTTTCGTTTCAGTCTGGATTTTGTTAAGTTTCGTTTCAAGTCTGATTGTTATAATTGTTGGGGTCATACTTCGGTTCAGGTTCGCGGCAGTGGTGGTGACCCCGGCTTGAGTGGCGATTCGGGTCAGCTTAGGTCTCGGCTCAAGTGCGGGTCCCGGTGCCACTTGGTTCAACTCGGTTCGACTCGGTATAATAACTCATATGTTAATTACTTTGTTTCGTAGTTTTGTAACGTTTTAAGTCGCGGAACCGAACTCTACATGATTTGTAAACATAATAAAAGCGTGTATATATATATATATATATATATTGTTTGGTTATTGTTTATTGAATTTTGAACATATAAATCGACAACTTTAGTTGTCGGGATCGTCCAAAAACAGAGGAAACTGTGCACGTTTTTCGTAAAAATCTATTACACGATACCCATTTATGTTCTAAAATCGTCACTTATTGAAGTTCAAATAATTTTTATAACAATAATTATAAATGTATACTTATTTTGACCACTTTTTGTGATTTTAATTTTTAAAATATATATTTTTTTCCTTTTTGTTTCAAAATATAACCTTTATAATTTCTATTGTTTTAAAAGTTCTTTTAAAACCTTTTTAATCCTTAAATCCATTATTAATTAAACGAGTTTTTATCTAAAATTCTTTCCTTGTAAGAATCTTTATAAACCGTAAATTTATAAAAATAAATATTCTTTTCTATTTTATAATAAACTCCAAAAATTTATAAACAATTCATTATAATCTCTTTTACAACATTAAAGGCTAATATTGAGATAAATTATCTAAATAAATTAATTTATTTAACTATTAAATAATAAGTTCGTGATATTTTAAATATCTTGGCTAAACTCTCTCGTTCGTTCTCTTGAATTGTTCCAATCTTTACTCGTGCGTTATTTTACAAGGAGTAGCAATCGCAACCACTCATAATCTCGGTGTTCCATCCTTCTCATCTCATACACTCGTCAACATTTGGATAATCGGAAGACTTAGCAATTTTGTGAGTATACTCGAACCCATTTTTACTTTTAAACACTTTGGGTGCAACATGTATTCGATATTAAACTCACGAAACTTTGAAACTATTTGAATCACTCACTATCCATATTTGAACATGAAACTATATGATGCTTATTAATCTCGTATGTGATGTTAAACTTTTGTGTCTATATGCTCATTAACTTCGTACAAGCCTACCTTAACAATTATAGCGCTATAGGAGTAATGCACCGCCCACGATTCTTGGGGTATTATTAAGTCAAACATGTTAACCTCCCTTTATTCTAACCGGGGATAGGCTATTTTAACGCATTGGATTCTTGGGTTTGAACATATACTTGACACCGTTACGACATACTAGTAACTTGCATATTGTGATTCATGTTGGATACGACCCTTAGACTATTTTAAAACCATTTTTATGCTATGTATCAAAACTTGTATACTCTCCTTTGCTTTTGCATTGAACTCTATTTTAATACATGTTGCAGGTTCGATAGACAAGATGATGCTAAGTGACGAAACATGACTTAAGTGGACATAGAAACACACTTAGACTAAATCTATTTGTACTTTATATTTGAAACAATGTTGTCCTTATTTGATTCTTGTATGACATTTTAGAAATTTATGAAATTTAAATTAAACTATATTGTCACATAGTGTTATGATGTCTCTTGCAATCTAGTTTTCGTCTTATCCCGATGTTTCCGCCATCGGTTGGGGTGTGACAATGTGTCAAAGTCTTGTCTGACCATGGGGCAGTGGTCAGCGTGCTGTCGTTTTGTATAAAGTCAGTATGATTCCTGCACATTTAGACCTATTCCAAAGACCAAGATTTGCTGGGATCTTCACACATACCTTAAAAGGTATATTTCAAAGAAGGTTTCTCAACAACCATCTTATCTTTGCCACTTTTGTCACTTACCTTCTTCTCCATAGCTTCAAGCTTTATTGTGATATTTGCAAGGTTTCTAACCAAGGAATCTTATTAAAAATAAGTTTTACAACACTGTTTTAAGTTATCTATGCTCAGAAATGTTTCAAAATTCAGAAAAATAATTTAAAACAACAAAATTCCTTGGTTCAAAAATCTGCGGAATTATGACCACGGGGTCGTGCCCAGAGGGCACGGGGTCATGGCCGGAGTTACAGTTTCATTCTTTTGAAATTTCCGAGTTGTTTTCTTATAATGTCAAGCCAAAACAGTCGAACGTCTTCAGCTCACTCAAGAAATAGTCGAAGGGAGAGAAGGCCGTCGATAGAAGCTACCCTTGTCCGATACGTGTGTGCACTAAGGGAAGCACTTGATGAAATGACATTCGTGGAAGAGGTTCTCATTGACCGTATCAACTATTTGATGGTGGGGCTGGAGAGTAGCTTTCAAGAGATCAACCTTTTACACCAAAGGTTGAACATTCTTGCTATGCACCAAAGGCTAGACACGGGGCTGTGGCCAGAGTACTATGCAGGCTAAAAAGAGGGGTGCTTGGCTCACTTCAAAGGCATCCCTGGGCAAACCACTATTCTCCCACTTTGCCACCACTCCACCACCACTACAACACCAACACCCTCCACCATCATCCATCTTCTATCTTTAGAGTGTGTAGTAGCCTCGGGATCCAAGATTGATCGCAAGGGTTCTTGCCAATCAAAGTTCATGTTTGGTTAAGACTCTTACAACACTTGGTGAAGACAAATCTTTTATGTATTACTTTTGATTTTTAATCTTTTGGCACTTTTTATTTGGGTTTGTATTAATGACTTTAATAACTAGTTTCTTATGTTGAAGGTGAATTCTTCCTATCATTTTTGCGGGGTGTCTTGAAGTTACTTTACTGTCTATATAAAGTAAAACATTGCATCATTCATGTTTTTACGATCTATATAAAAGCATATTGACTACCTGGTTGGGGGTTAGGAGAATGGTTTGGTAAGATTCTTGCCTTGTTCAGTGTATAGATCCTGCAAGAACCTAGTTCAAGCTTACTAGGACCTCCTTCAATACCCATTGATATTGGATGGCGGGGGTGCGAATAGCTTGTACCCCTCATATGTAAACTACTATTAATACATTAAACCGGCTTCTTGGGATTGTATCCTTGCTGACTCAAACCACTTAGCCAACGGTAACGTCACCTTCAAAAGAGGGGCCTTCCACTTTTCGTATTAATGTTGGGATTGAACCCTATCAGAGGAACATATAATTAGAGCCAAAACTGGTTCACAACAGTGGATTCGTCATAAGCAGTAGTTTACACAAGGCTTTCCCCTTGAATGTGTTTATAACATCTGATATCCTCTATCCACTGTCCGTATACAATAGCTGCTGTCCTTCAAACTGCTGATGAAGCTCTGAAGACTGTTAAGAATTAAGCACTGCTGGTTCAATCTACTGATGCTATCTAAGCACTGTTGTTTACTAAAGGACTGCCCACTCAAGGACTGATCAACCTTGAGGAAAGCACTGATGGAAAGAGAAAGCAGTAGTTTAGTATGTCATGTATATTGTATAGAGTCAGTGGTTAAGTTAGCAGTGTTTGTACAAGGACAGTGGTTATAGGTTGTTAGGTTGTTAAATGTCACTTTCATGGTGACGTCAGCTTAGATGCTTCAGTGGTTTGATTTGCCTATAAATGGAACAGTACCCAGTGCTGTTACATTTGATTGACTGAGTGAGTTCTTCTCCTCCAATCCTTTCATCTTGTGCAATCAACCATGGAGCATCAGGCTGAGGGGGAGTTTAGTTTGTAAGCATGCATTGTAATCTTTTGATTTGTAATCTTTCGACTAATGGAATGCATTTGTTTATCTAAAACTATTTTCCTCTTTGATTGTGTTTACAAAGTGTGTATTCATTTCCGCTGTATAAATCATTGAATCATGTTCATTCATTATTCATTTATTACAAACAAATCATGAGAGCCTCCGATCCTAACAATTGGTATCAGAGCCTGGACAGTCAAATTCGATCTAACAATCAATTTGATGTAACAGTTCAGCTCAAAATTCATTGATGCTAAGGTTGATCGTATTTAGTTGAAAAACAGAGTAACGAGTAATCATGTTCAAAATTGCCAGTTAAAACTCTGTAAAACAACCAAGATGTCATAAGACACACAAACTTCACATAACAGGTGATGTCATACATAAAACACCTGTAGCTTTCAGATCTGAAAATATGTCTGACAACTATGGTATAATTATTTCTTTACAAAATTGATTTCAATTGTTGTTATGAAGTTTTGTGCTGTATCCATCATGTTTGCTGCTAAAGTATGTATCTCAGGTCAACAAAAACCTATGTTCGTAAAAACATTAGTGTTTTTGTTAACATAAAAAGAGGGAAATTAAAACTTTAGTTGTTAAATCTTATGTGTTGAAAAACGGGTTGGGAATCCTGTTAAAAAGGACCAAATCAACTTTGTTAAATACACATTAAGAAAATCAGGTGCTAAAATAGTCCAAATCATATGTAATGAGAGATTTGACATAAGCATGTACAAATATGATCATATCTCTCAAAACATTACTGCAAAATGATTCTGGAATAAGTATTCCTTCAATAAAACCTCCCAGTAAGTATTTCAGTACTTATGAATGGGAAGGGTAAAAAGAGAAGAAGAAAAATCACAAATACTCAAAAGTGTGTTTTATCTCAAAACCTTTGAAGTCAAAGGAAAATAGCATAAATATAAAACACTTAAGAGTCCAAAATTGGGTGAACGATGATCATCAAGCAACTGTGTGCATTCATTGATTCAGGAAAGTTCAGGTAACAATAGTATCACCAGTGATTAAACTTACAGGAGGACTAGACAAGTTTATCAGAACCATCACATGGTAACAAAGTCTATAACCGGACTTTCAAAAACTTATGTGAACATGTTTCCTCATTTTTGCAATCAATTAAACAAGAAAATGGTTTCAAACAGTGGTTATTACAATGTATTTCAAACCACTGAGCAGTTTCATAAAGCTTGAGAGTGTTGTGATTATGAGTTTAATTGGAAAATATACCAGATCCTTTTTTATGCTGTTTTCAGAAAAACCTTTAATTATTTTTTTTTAAAAAGGTTTTTCTCAAATAAAGCAGGATATATTATTCTTTATTTTTCTTTAAGAGTGATATATTTTGAACTTTTACTTGTTTTTGTTAGCAAAAGTTTCAAATACCTGTCAGGATATAGAACTTTTATTTTTGGTGATATTATCCTTGAAAATAGGTCAAAAGGAAATAGTATAAGTGTCAAGGTCATGTCAAACTCAAGTTTGTTTTAACACAGATCAGAAATTGGTTGCTAACAGACCTTAAAATACTAGGTACTCATGTTCTAATTTAAATATTATGACACAAAATGAGTTGTCATAGTAAAACACGTTTCCATCATCTGGGGTAATAAACCACTGTCTGTAATCTATAAAAAGCTTCAAAATTTGAAATTGACATGTGGCAAGACCTTGAATGCAAATTTCTGTAAAAAATGGTGACATATTAAACTTGACAATGTGCATCTAAAATGTATTTTGTTGAGGATAACAAGCTTGCAGATGTTTCATAATCACCATCAACAGATGTTGAAAATGATGTTGTGGTTTCACAAGAGAAAATCATTTCTTTCATCAGAGCAGCGGATGTTCAAAACAGTTATCAAAAGCTTATCCACTGCTGCACTAACAGTTGCTGACTTAATAGTCCTCAAATCCTTACCATTATCTTACTCCTAATCACTGTTCTGTTCAAACATCTGTTTCCTAAACACTGTCCACTGCTGAAAGTCAACCCCTGTTCTTTCATTCTCTTGGTAATCACTGTTGATTCAAAATCAGTGTTTTATCCACTGATAAAGCTATCCACTGATAGTTAAAATCATCCACTGTTTTCACTTTGACCGTTGCAACCACTGATACTTGCTTCATCCGTGGTTTTCTAAACAACTGTCCTCCATTATTCATCTTTCCATCAGAGGTTGGCACGTGGTCAGTTATTAGCCATCAGATCTTTGAAAACCGCTGCCACGTCAGCATTCACTTTTTCTCTTATAAAGCCCTGATCAAAACCTCCAAGCAGGGTTTTACACTGTCGAATTGAATTACAAAATTCTCTTCTCAAAGCAGTTTCCAACCTTCCGTCTCAAATCACTCTTTGTTCTTCTTCATCAAAATGACAAAATCAAAATCATCCTCATCTTCCAAAAAGGTCTCTGAAAAGGCCGCTGAACCCATTGAAATACCATACAAAGCACCTCACAACTACTTGGGTCTACTCACAAAACCCACCACCACCAAAACCTTTGATTCCATCATTGACACTCTTGCAGCTTCAAAGTACAAAACTTTGTTGACTGCTGATGCTCCTATTTACGAACAAACCCAGAGAGAATTTTGGAAAAACACCACACTTGAGTATCAAGGTGACAAAGTTATAGCCATTAATTCTTCCCTAAAGGGCAAAAATATCCAAATCACTCCACAATCAATTTCAGAAGTCTTTGCACTCGATGATCGGGAAGGTAAAACTTCTTTTCCAAAAAACGAGTTAAAAACTGATTTTCTGGAAAGAGGGTATGGTGCGGAAATGAAAAGAGACACCTTACAAAAAGACTTCTTCCCTTCTGCACCAAGGTTTTTATTCCATACCCTTTTGATGTGTGTCTCAAATAAAATAACTGCTTTTAATGAAATACCATCAAAGATCCAAAACCTGGGCTATGCTATCTTACACAATGAAAATTTTAACTATTCCCTGGAGATCTTTGATGATTTGGTAAAAAATATTGATAGCAAATCATTTCTACTTTTTCCAAGGTTCTTAAGCTACTATTTTAAACAAAAATTTGGAAAGGAGAATGAAAATTTGCTCATCCAAGGAAAATCTTTTCAAATACATGGTTTAACAACTGAAACATTCACTAGAATGTTAACACCTGCAAAAACACAAGCAGAGGTACCTGAGCAGACTTTAGCAGTTACCACTGCTCCTTAGGTATCTGCTGCTGAGCCCACTGCTCCAGGTGATCATGGCAGCACACCCACTGCTATGAAACCCACACCTGCCATCACCAAAAAGACTAAAAAGAAATCATCCAAAAACCCCTCCAAACCCACTAAAAAGGCAACTCTGGAAGATGAGATCCCAGAGCCACAGCCAGTGACAACACAAATGTCACCAAAAACCACTGCTGCTACTTCCTCACAGCAGATGGTAGAAAGATCTCCACCTTTGCCTCAAACTCCTCCTGCATCCTCACAAAAGGATCAGGTTGTAAGCACAGGGACCCCACATTATGAAGCTCTGGATCCAATTGGATCCATCTTCCTCAGTCCTGATCCCAAGGACATGTCTCTTTCAACACCTTTATCTTCACCCCTCACATTACCACAATCCATAATACCCTTGTTGCATGCAGTTGCTATAGCTCAGATACAAACCAGTTCCTCTCAATCACCTATCACTGAGAGTACACTCCCACAAGTGACTGGGTCTGATGCTTATACATCTGCTATCCCAGCAACATTTGAGGAGGTTACACAGCAGGAGTTACAAGTAATTCCTGACAGTAGTTCAAGTGGAGCAGCAACTACAAGTGTTGGATCAACTGATCTACACTTGGCCAGTTGTTTCATCAATCAGACTCCCTTGAAGGCAATTTCTTCTATAGCACCTCTGGTAACCACTAGTGAGTTTGTTTTGACCACTGGTACCTTCAAAAGGTTATCAAGTGTTGAAGAAAGAAGACCCCAGAACCAAGAACAAGGGGCATCAATGGGTGATTTTTGGGATTCATTTCCTAAGTCACACATTGATACAACCACTGCTGGTGGGGAATCAGATGATCCAATTAACTTGGGTGATGATTTAAAATATCAGGAATTGACGGGTAGAATTGACAATCTTGAAACATCTGTCGCTGAAATAAAAGATATGGTGCAACTGTTGTTAAATGCTCAAAAAGTGCAACCCACTGCTGTTCCAACTCAAGCACATGCTCCTCCATAAGCACCTGCTGCAAATGAGTTATGGAATTTATTTCAACATCTGCTCCAACAAAAAAGACAAATGGCTGATCAACAACATGCAATACATGTACAAGAGCTGAGAAACATGATGGAGTCAAGGTTTCGAAACACCTAAGCAGACATCAAGGCTATAAAAGCCCACATCCTGAACACCACTGGCAAAGCTCCTCCCACCGTTCTTTTCATTGATAAACTTCCCTCATATAATGCCAAAAAGGGGGAGAAAATCAAGGAGTGGAAGAAGAAAGGAATAGATTATGGTCTTTACATTGAGCCAGAAAAAAAAAACATGACTAAAAACATCCCTTTGCTAGATGGTAGTAAGAAAATTGATGTTACTACAAATGCACTTGCAGAAGCAAAAGCAAGTGTCAAAAGAGATAGAGAGGCTAAGGATAAAGCCAGGTGGCAACAGGAGAAAAGAGCTTACATGGAGCTGAATGCACATGGTACTTCTGAGCCAAAGGATGAAAAGAAGAAGCCCACTAGACAAGTGAGGCAACCCAAAACCACACCATCCAGACCCACAAAGCATGCCTCCAAACCACCTACCAAAGGCTCCAAACCTCAAACCACAAAATCTCAAACTTCCACCCAAACAGTTGTTGCAACATCTGTTGTATCAACAACTGTTAGCCAAACACCTGTCATCACTAAAACATACACCACAACCACTGCCCTACCACCACCACCTAAAATCACTTCACCACCAAAAATCATCACTTCAACTACATCATCACCCACCAAATCACCACCTGCTGAAAAGCAGAAGACATCTACTGATACATCAGTAGTTGTAATGACAACAGAGGTTGAAACACCAGTTGTTTCAATAGCTGTTTGTCAGCCATCTACCACTGCCCTCACCATTTCAACAATCACCATACAATCCATTGTCACATCACAACCAAAACCCCCTTCAACCAAAAGGCTTTACACAAGGAAAAGGAAATCTCATGAGATTAATGATGATATACCAGCACCTATTCCTTTATCCTCCACACCTTACATTGCCATTAAACCACAACAACCCATTCCACCAACTTTTGTCAAACCAATAAACCCTGGTAATATTGTATCCACTGCTGCAAGTTATCCACTGGAATTGGAAGCTGTAAAGAATGAGATGAGACAATTCTATACAGTGGATGATCCTTTAAAAAGAAGATTTCCTTCTCTCATGGGCTTCAGGAACCCAGTAAATATAGATGAGTATCTAAAACTCAAAGCTAGGCAAGCAGGTATAAGAGCTAGAATTGAATGTAAAGATCAAGGTGATGAAGCCATTTCTAAAAGAATGGAATTTTTACTCACTAAGGTCAAACAAATGGAAGATTATGCAAGAGACCTGAGCAAAGATATGTCAAATATGCCACCTGATGCTGCTCTACAAAAGGAAATGAGAAAGGATTATCTTGCATTCATCATGAAAGAAAAGATTTATCCAGCCAAAGAAGAACAATTCAGTGAATGGCCACTCATTGCACTAAAGCATGAGGTAAACAGAATCAAGATGATCAAGAATGATCCAGGTAAGAAAAAGACAGCTCCAAACTGCAGCAAATACAAAAAGGCCATTGATAAACTTACCTCAGAATACAAGAGGAAGAAACAAGAGCTGGTGGATGCAAAGGTTGGACCCGCCAAAGCCATAGCAAAATGGACAAGGCAATACACATATGAGGCTTATGAAAGGTTAAAGAAAAGAAGGATGACAGATCCTAGTTTACCACAGAAGCCTGAATACAAAAAGCCAGAACAGCAAATCAAAACTCCTGAACCACTGTTCACATCAGCAGATGTCTCAGTCATTGAGATAGATCAAGGAAAGAGACAAGAACAAATTGAAAAGGAAACTGCAGAAGATATAGCTGCAGCAAATGATATCATAAACAAGACTTTCAAACAAATGTCAGCTGAAAACTCTGAACTAGCAAAAGCTCAGGGTACTGCTCAACAACTTTTCACAAGGCCAAAATCTCCCAACTCATCAGTAAATAAACCTCTCCCAAGAAACCCATTGGGTTATAAAATACTAAAATGGATGTCTGATCAAAAGACCCATGTATTGACATTGTTCAGATCCAATGGAGAAGTAAAGCACATATCAAGGGTACAAGCACTGGGCCTGAGTGTTGAAGATCTACAAGATCTCCTTGAGCTTATACTGTGTAGGGATGAGGATGATACAAGTTCCATGGATTTTGAGTTACAATTTAAAGGACAAGTTAGGGAACTTCTGATGAGACAATAAAGATCCAAAATAATGAAGAGTTTTGGCATTATCTGTTCCAGGGGGGGAGATTGTTGGAATTGAACCCTATCAGAGTAACAGATAATTAGAGCCAAAACTGGTTCACAACAGTGGATTCATCATAAGCAGCAGTTTACACAAGGCTTTCCCCTTGAATGTGTTTATAACATCTGATATCCTCTATCCACTGTCCGTATACAATAGCTGCTGTCCTTCAAACTGCTGATGAAGCTCTGAAGACTGTTAAGAATTAAGCACTGCTGGTTCAATCTACTGATGCTATCTAAGCACTGTTGTTTACTAAAGGACTGCCCACTCAAGGACTGATCAACCTTGAGGAAAGCACTGATGGAAAGAGAAAGCAGTAGTTTAGTATGTCATGTATATTGTATAGAGTCAGTGGTTAAGTTAGCAGTGTTTGTACAAGGACAGTGGTTATAGGTTGTTAAATGTCACTTTCATGGTGACGTCAGCTTAGATGATTCAGTGGTTTGATTTGCCTATAAATGGAACAGTACCCTGTACTGTTACATTTGATTGACTGAGTGAGTTCTTCTCCTCCAATCCTTTCATCTTGTGCAATCAACCATGGAGCATCAGGCTGAGGGGGAGATTAGTTTGTAAGCATGCATTGTAATCTTTTGAGTTGTAATCTTTCGACTAATGGAATGCATTTGTTTATCTAAAACTATTTTCCTCTTTGATTGTGTTTACAAAGTTTGTGTTCATTTCCGCTGCATAAATCATTGAATCATGTTCATTCATTATTCATTTATTACAAACAAACACAATCATGAGAGCCTCCGATCCTAACAATTAATAACTAACTTAATTATGTTTCAATATTCCGACCCTTTGGGATTGTATCCCTGCTGACTCAACACACTAGGTTGAGGGTAACGTCACCTTCAAAAGAGGGGCTTACTACTATAACTAAGATAATCTCTTAAAAAGTCCGAAAGTGTGAAAATCATCAAAGGATATATTAAAGCCGAGTCGGATCCAAGTGATTCAGCTTGTCTATCTGTTTTTACTTTATTTTTATTTGCGTTTTTAGTTTTTATTTTTGCATTTCAAAAACTTTTCCCAAAAAAAATTAGATTGATTAGACCTTGAGAATAAACCGATTCTAAAAGCTCTTGTGTCATTGAACGACATCGGTATCTTATTAACGCTATACTACACTCATGATGGGTGCACTTGCCCAAGTGTGCGTTTACTGTTAGTAGAATATCGTGTTTTATAAATTTAAAACTTGATGAATGTGTAAAATGGGCTTAAAATATCAATAAAAACATATCACATCGAACGCACACCAGAAAGTTGGCGTGCACCTAAGGTTTCCCAGCTAATGGCAACTTGTGTTTACGAGTTCAAGGTTTTAAACAATATTTTAATTCATTCGGTTATAAAGACCTATAATGTTTCTGCTACGAATGTTTAATTTGAATGACAAATTTCTTTTTGAACTATTTGTCAACATATATGTGGGCTTGGGTTTTTTTTTATTGTAGGTTTATGGTAGTGATATTTTCTTGGACTGACGCTTGGGTGATGACGGCCTTGTTGATCGTATTAGTGGATCAAGGCCTTTTGACGAAGGGAGCATATATGGGCTTCAAGGCAAATACATCGGCGTCAATGACTTAGGTTTAGGGGTTGATCCGGTGGGTAGTCATAGACGAAGGGAGTCTGAGAAGAATGTCGTACTGGGTTGCCGATGTCGCAGGGCTAGGAGGACACATGATTTGGTCGTTATCTTTTCTTTCTTTTTTTTAATATTATTTTTTCCTTTCTTTTTTTTCTCTCCTTAATTCCTTTCCCTTATTTTCTATTCCTTAATTTCCTTTCTCTTTATTTTTTTGTTGTTTATTAAACACTGGAACATAGTGTTGTGCTTGATCGATTTCTTTTCCCTACTCTTGTCTCTTCACTACCATTGCACATACCCTTCTTTATTCTTTAGTATTTTCTTTGTCTTGTATCTTTTGTCTTTTGCTATTTATCTTGTTCTTATTTTACTATCTTGCTTTTTTATCATGCATAACCGTACTTCAAATGAACTTTTCCTTCAGTTCTTTGGGTCATCTAGGTTTTTTTTTCTTCTTGTCTTGGGATATGTATGTCATTCAAGAAACCTTTGATCCTAAGACCTAGCTAATATTTAAATAAAATTAATGATATTCAGAGATTAAAAAAATAGGTGCTAGTTGGATAATTAAGATCTAGTGAGGTATATTGCAAAGTGCGCCGATGAGTGTCCTTCATTGTTCAATCTACCCGCTCTATTGTGTGCCTTCTAACGAGCAATGCTCCATCTCATATAACTTTTCTGGAAAACCAAAGTAGTTTAGTGTCATTGCTTTGTTTTTACCTATAAGACAATTAAGCAACTGCGAGTGAAATAAGACCATATATGCATGGTACAAATGGTCTCCTAATTCTACTAGGACCATCTGTGAAATACCACAGAAGAGTCATCATTGAGATTCTCACGTGTAGACTACATAATGTTACTTCCACTACTATTTTGTTTTGACGAATTGTAATCCTTGAGATTCTCGTGTGCAGACTATACAATGCCTCTATCCGGTCCTCAATTTACACCACCAGAAAACGTTATATATTATTATATATCACAATTATGAACTTTGAGTGTTTAGTAATTTTGACAACTTTGATTTTTTTTTTTTTTTATAATTTCAGTTACACACCTTATAAGATAAATAATATACATTTTTACCTCTATAGATTTTAACAGTTACCAAATAGCGTGAACAGTAACTTTAACTTATTTTTTTTATAACTTTTTATTATACATTTTATAATATAAATAATATACGTTTTTAACCCTGTAGTTTTGTTTTTTTCTTATGACTTTCATCGTTCGTATCTTATAAAGACTAAATACAAGGTTTTGTTAATATTTTTCTCTACATTTCAATATAAATTTTATTTAAAATGGAGTTGTGTTCGAAGTTTTATTTAAAACGGAGTAATACTCGAAATGATGATATGGTGAAAAACCGAGTCGGTACTAGCCAGCATCGGTACCGGTATCAGTGTTATAAAAATGATATTAATATTCATTTTTATTATTTTCGATCAGTTTAAAACAAGATTTTATTTTTTTAGTTACATCATATAACTTTGTGTAACAAAACCATTGTCAATGTTACTATACCGATTCGGTTCATAATAGTACCGTATTTTGAATACAACATTTTTTTAAATAAATTTTATGTCGTAATGTCGAGAAAAAAATTAAACGCAAGCGCGTATTGCACGAGTCTAATCTCTAGGAGTGTTGGTACCGTACGGGTACCGATATTATAGTTTTCGATTAACTAAAACTAGTGTCAATATCTGTTTGAGCATATCACAACTTTTGTTTTTAGGTTTTGTCTGAAAAGCATGGTTGCAAAAGTCTCTAGGTGCTCCCTAATCGGATTTGAGAGTACTCGGGAGTATTCGGAAAGTAGTCGGCCTAGGTGGAGATTACTCGGGGAGTAATTGGCATAGGCGAACAATACTCGGGCCTCGGCAGCCGACCTTGTAGCGAGTACTCAGGGAGTACTCGGAGCCTAGGAGGGACTTTTACAACCATGCTTAAAAGTATTATGGGTGCCGCTCTATATTAAACCAAAACAATATTAACCGAATTTCCGCCGCAACATATGAGATTATTTACTAGTTAAGTATAAACTATTGTCATAAATCCAAAACTTTTTATAAAGGGGATGAAATGTGAAAGTGGATAAAATCATAACAAATAATAACTATAATAATAAGAACTATAATGTACTTCATTAGCACTCTTTAAATGCATACTAGTCCAACCAAATGGTAAACATGTCATAAAGGCAAAAACTACAATGTTAAGAATAAAGAATACTGATAAATATATAGTTGACAACATAATTATACTTGGCAAACACCTAGTATCTTGAGCATATGTCATTTCAAGTTCAAAATATTATCAGATATACGCGTACCGATCAAAGACATAGTGGTGTTTTCATGATGGCGTTCTCTAGGATCGTACACACCAACCTAGTGTCATAAAGTTATCTTTTCAAGCTTTCTTGCGACACTTAGGTAGTGTTCGTTTTATGGATTGTAATGACAATTGGCGCATAAATTGACATTTAATTTGTAATTTAGGTGTGTTTGTTTTATGGATTGTAATGACAATTTCCTTATGTTATGTTGTTATTCAATTCCAATTCATTTATTTGTTAAAACCAATAAAATAAGGAGTGAAGTCAACATTCCAATTCCATCAAAATTTAATTACATTCTGTGAAATGAACACTACCTTAATCTCTACTAAATTGAACCTTAATACGGTAGTACCGTTGTTCTTACCATATTACATGAATTGCAACTGAATGTTAGATTTTGTAGGCAAAGAATAATTTTTGTTCCTTTTGAAACTTTATATATGAGATTGTACAAGATGATTTGGAGGTGGGTTGTGTAAATGATGGCCACACTGCTTATACTTGTAATGCAATACAGCTTACGCCTAATCTAGAATGTTCATGGTCGAGATAAATCTGAAAATTTATCTAACATATTATTAAGGAAGTACTAAAAATTCTTTAAGGCTTCCATGATCTTCAAAGACCTCCCTATAATCTTTCATATATTCTAGAAATAAGAAGTTAGTTTTAGACCTTCTTTAGGATCATGTGGCATCAAGAGTAGTCGACAAAAAATCTTGAATTCAGCTGGTATTATGCTTATTAGACACCCAAACCCACGACGTGCTCATTGTGCTTTGTTCGTGCCAACTTTCTTTTCCCCGTGAACCTACCTCGTACACCTTTCAACTGCCCTAGGATAAGTTGTGTGGTCTTGTGCCCTACCCCCCATGCATCAAGTGTTGAGTGAAATATAAGTTCAAGGTGTGAGGCTATGCTTGTAATGATTTTAAAGAACCATGCCACATTTTATAACATATCTATAGATATTAGAAACCGTGTTCACATCGTTATGTCTTTCGCCTTTGCATTGCTTAATTAGTTAATAGATATTTATTCTATGTGATGTATATGGTTTATTCTATGCTAAATTGTTATAAGATTCGTTCTTGAAAGAGTTTATTTTTTTAGTTAGGTTTAAGTTGTAATTTGCTCGATGAGAATAAACAATATTTAAGTGTGTATATATATGAGGTATCTTAAATTTAACATGTTTTATTTGTTATTTACTTGAAAATTAACGTTTCAATTAATAAAAAAAAACATTGAGTGTGATACTTAATAATTACTTTATATTAGTATTTTTTAATTCAAAAACTTTTTTATTGAAAAAGTTTTTCAAATACAATAGAGAGGCAGGTAAGTGGGCAAAAGATGAGTCTCAACCTCATTGTGAATGGCAAACCGATCCTAATGAAAACAATGCTAAGGTTCTTCGGCATCGATGAGTTAATATGCATGAACCGCTAGACTCTTTTAAGGAACCTAACTTCTTCGGGGACATAGGACCCACATGTATCAAAGACAAACGGAATGAAAATGTGTTTATTTCCGCAGAATCTTTCTCATGTTCAACACGGCCTGGCCTACAACAAACCTGTTGCTCTTTAGTCTAACATGGGGGGACATGCGTCTGAGGTCCATACGGTGTGGCCTGCAAGATCCCTGACCAAATCATGTATGTATTTAAACCCTACGAGCTCCATGCAATGATTTACGCGTTCGGCAAAATTATCCAAACAAACTTTACGGCAAACAAGGTAGCTAGGCTCCACAGCATGAGAAGCCCATAACAGAATTGTGAGATGCTTTTGAAAAATGTAACCCTAATGATAATGCGCCATTTCTATACTGAAGGATACGTTTTACCTCTTGAAAGTGGATAGTGGTTGGAGCAAGAAGAAATTGACTGACTTAATTAACTACATGTGTCTGACTTAATTAACTACACATGACTGCCAAGTATTGTAATGCACCAAAAATAGAATGAAAATGTGAGGGATCCAAATATGGGTCACCTGTAGTAGTAAAGGATATATTGGAGGTAAATGGAGTAAAAGCTGGTTTAGCATTGTCATTTTTTCACGCTCCAAGATTTCCCAAGAATATTTTAATTGATTTAAGATGAGTCCATTAGTGGTATATGTGACTTCAAGACCCAAGATGTAGTTTCGTTTGCCTAAATCTTTGATGGAGAATTGTTTATTTAGGCACTTTTTAAATGACTGAAGTGTGTTCCTTGTCCCCTATGAGAATCAAATCATCAACATACACCAACAACACATAATGCATGCATCCTTCTTGAATACAAACAAAAATGGGTCAGCATGGCTGCATTGAAAAACCGTTAATTTCCAAAAGTATGCTAAGAAGATGGAACCAAGCACATAATGCTTGTTTAAGACCATATAACGCCTTGTTAAGTTTGCATGCATGGTTGGGAAATTTGGGATTATAGAAGCGAGGAGGACACATTCATTTAGATACTCGTGTAAGAAAACATTGTTGACGTCAAATTGATATAATTTAGAGCAGGTTTAAAACTGCAAGAGTGAGAATAATACGAACAGTTAACGCTTAAACAATCGGACTGGAGGTGAGCGAGTACTCGAGGCCAGGAAATTGGCTAAACCCTAGTGCCACAAGACAAACCTTATGATGTTGAACGAAATTATCCAAGTGATACTTTGTCTAAAAAAGCCTTTACATCCAACAACATTGATTTTTTTGCGAGGAGGGACTAACGAACAAGTGTTGTTATGAAGAGCCTTAGGGTCTCTTTGTGTCGCAGCCCCCGACCGCCATCCTGGGAGCGGGAGGCCGCGAGCCAGTCAGATGGTATCGGTGTTTATTAATTTGGCAGCGGAAATGAGACATCAAGACCGTAGTTAGCAAATATTATCAGAGTTTCAAAACACCAAACTTTTTATAATAAATAAATGGGAGAGAGAATTTCAAGGATTGCCCTTTATTTTTATACCCATTTTCAGGCGCTGTCCTTTATGTTCAAAATTGACGAGTTTTGTCCTTTATGTTTTCATATCATACACGTTTTGTCCTTTAGGCCTAACCCAGTTAGTTTTTTCAGTTAAATTTGATCATGTGCTTTGCACATGAGGGCATTTTTGTCAATTCAAAGGTTGTAGAAGCTTTGAGCTGGAAATCTGCCGTTGGACTTACCTTTGAATTGCCAAAAAATGTCGTCATGTGCAAAGAAAATGACCAAATTTAACTGAAAAAACTAACTGGGTTTGGCCTAAAGGAAAAAACATGTATGACATGAAAACATAAAGGAAAAAACTCGTCAATTTTGAACATAAAGGACAGCGCCTGAAAATGGGTATAAAGATAAAGAACAATCCTTGAAATTCACTAAAAATGGGATAAAACCCAAGTTTCATTGATAATACATTGTTAGGGATAAACCATAATTATTGAAAACATAAACTCAATTTTATTTAGGTAACTTTTATAACCACTTCTTTAAGCCTTCAGTGCTCTCTAGCTGGCTTCTATTAGCTTCACATTAAGTTAACTGAAACGCGTTTTAAAAAGATTTTATCAGCAAGAAATACTGGCGAGTGCATCCCAGTTTAATCAAAACAAGCTTTTATAACTTTACAGTATTGAGAGCGATTACAATGTTTATATCTACCAATATTCTCATTCAGTATTTGTCATGTTCACAGTTCCATGACTGTGGTCATGTTACTCATTGGCTAACTCGTCTTCCAATTGTAACGGATTACAAGTAGTGTATACAAAACCCCACATACCGGCAACAATTGTAGAATACAAGGACTCAATCACTGTTTAGTATAATTGAAAAAATTGAGGTTTTGGTAAAACAGTTTGGTAGAAAAAGAGAATGACTCACATTGTTGATTTAGGTAAAGCTATAGCTTCATGTTGCTTTTCCTAGTTATTATCTATTAAGATTAAACCATGCACACGTGCTAGTAAGATAACCCAAATCACATTAGCCATACTACACGACAAAGAACTCCAGCGAACTGAGTCAGGCAGAGACTTGACATGCGTTACGGAGCCCTAGATCAATCAGGTAGGGTAACAGATTAGTGATCGGGGGTTAAAATACTTACAACGAGGCAGAGCTTCGTGTTTTAGGGGTATAATACTAGATAATGTTTGCCTATTAAAAATAGAGAGAGAAAGAAGTTAATGAACGAGTTTGAATGGAGCATGGGGGGCTCCTTTTATAGTCTGCTCAGGGGGTCTCTCGCGCCCTGCAACTCATCAAGGGGTCTTGGTCGCAGCCCGCGAGCACCCTTATTCATTCGTTTTATTTGATTTTTATTAAAATTAAGGTTATTCAGGTTCGTTTACGAGTATACGGGGTCTAATTAGAGTGTTTAGGGGTTTTTTATGTAGGTTGTTATATTCTCCCCACCTTGTTTTAGATCTCGTCCTCGAGGTCTACTGGAACAGGTGTGGATATTTCTGTTGCATTTCTGACTCGAGCTCCCAAGTATATTCTGGTCCTCTCTTTGAATCCCATTTCACTTTGACCAGAACTAATCTCTTGTGCTTGAGATTGTTGATCTTTCTATCTTCAATATGGAATGGTTTCTTTACAAACTTAAGTTTCTCATTTACCTCTGTGTTCTGAAGAGGTATCAATAATGATTCGTCTGCTAAGCACTCTTTGAGATTACATACATGAAACACATCATGTATTCCTGCCATTTCCTCTAGCAATTGTAGTTGATAAGCTACTGGTCCTATTCATTTAATAATCTCAAAAGGTCCAACATACCGTGGGCTTAGCTTTCCTCTTTTGATGAATCTGACCACTCCTTTCGATTGAGAAACTTTTAATAATACCTTATCTCCAACTTGAAATTCCAAAGGTTTTCGTCTGTTATCTGCATAACTCTTTTGATGATCTCGTGCTGCTTTTAGTCTTTCCTTAACTTGAATGCTTTTGTCCGCAGTTTCTTGCACTATCTCTGGTCTAGATAGTTGCTTTTCTTCAATTTCTACCAAACAGACTGGAGTTCGGCACTTTCGTCCACATAATGCTTTAAACGGTGCAGCATTGATGCTGGTATGATAGTTGTTGTTGTAGGAAAATTCTATTAATGGTAAATGATCGTCCCAATTTCCTCCGAAATCAATTACACTGGCTCTAAGCATAGCTTCCATTGTCTGAATTGTTCTTTCGCTTTGTCCATCCGTTTGAGGATGATAAGCTGTGCTTAGATTCAACCTGGTTCTCATTGCTTTTTGGAAACTTATCCAAAAATGAGAAGTAAAACGGCTATCTCTATAGGACACAATAGATACAGGAATTCCATGTAATGAAGCTATTTCATTTACATATAACTTGGCTAACTGTTCCATATTGAAAATTTCCTTCATCGGTAAGAAATGAGAAGATTTGGTTAATATGTCTACAATCACCCAGATTGTATCATTACCTTTTCGTGTCTTGGGTAATTTGGTAACAACGTCCATTGTTATTAATTCCCATTTCTAGATTGGCATTTCTAGTTGCTGCAATAACCCTGGAGGTTTCTAATGCTCAGCTTTAACCTGTGAACAGATTAGACATTTAGCAACGTAGTTTGCTATATCATTTTTCATTCCTATCCACCAGAAATTCTTTCTTAAGTCTTGATACATCTTATCACTTCCGGGATGTATTATATATTTAGACTTATAGGCTTCTTCTAGAATTCTGTGACGTAGGTTTCCTTGTTTAGGTATCCAGATCCTTTTCTTATGAAATCTCCAAATTCCATCTGTTCCTTGTTCTAATTCCTTAATCATATCTTTTAAACCTTCAACATCGTTCTTGATTATTGTTTCCTGTATCTTTCTAATTTGCTCATTTAAATCTATCTGCAGATTTAATCTGAGAGAGCGTACTCATTTTGGGTTTTCATGATACTTTCGACTTAAAGCATCAGCTACTACATTAGCTTTTTCTGCATGATACTGGATATCACAATCATAATCACTAAGAATTTCCATCCAATGTCTCTGTCTCATATTTAATTAATTTTGCCCAAAAAATATCTTAAACTGTTATGATCTGTGAAGACAACAAACTTACTACCATAAAGATAGTGTCTCCAAATTTTAAGTGCAAAAATATGGTTCCTAATTCTAAATCGTGGGTTGCATAATTCTCTTCATGTTTCTTATGCTATCTAGAGGTATAAGCTATAACCTTTTGACTACAAAGTCTTCAGTTGCTTCTGGTAACGCGAGTATTGGTGTGTTGGTTAATCTTTGTTTTAAAATCCTAAAGGCTTCCTCCTGTTTTGGTCCCCATTCAAACTTAATTGATTTGCTGGTTAGTTTGGTTAATGGGATGGCTATTCTAGAGAAATCCTGAAAAAAAACATCTATAATATCCTGCAAGTCCAAGAATCTCACCTCCGTTGGTGATTCAGGGACTTTCCATTTGTTAATTACCTCGATTTTTGTGGGATCTACATGAATTTCTTCATGATTAACCAGATGTCTAAGGAATTGTACTTCTTGTAACCAAAATTGCATTTTGAGAATTTAGCATAAAGCGTTTCCTTTCTCAATAATGTCAGAAGTATATGCAGATTCGCTGCATGTTCCTCTTTACATTTAGAGTAAATTAGAATATCTTCTACAAAGACAATTATGAATTTATCCAAATATGGTTTATATATCCTGTTCATCATGTCCATAATTGCGGCTGAGGCATTGGTTAAACCAAATCGCATGACTGTAAATTCATAATGACCGTACCTTGTTCTAAAACCAGTTTTAGGAATGTCTTCTTCCAACACTTTCAATTGATGATATCCTGAGCGTAAATCGATCTTAGAAAAGAATCAAGCTCCTTGAAGTTGATCAAACAGATCATCGATTCTCGGTAGTGGGTATCGATTTTTAATCGTAACCTTATTCAATTCCTGGTAATCAATGCACATACGCATCGATCCGTCCTTCTTCTTGACAAATAACACCGGTGCTCCCCATGGCGATGAACTAGGTTGTTTAAACCTTTGTCAAGTAGTTCGTCCAACTGTTTCTTCAGTTCCTGCATTTCTGTTGGTGCTAGTCGATAAGGTGCTTTGGCAATCGGTGTCGTTCCTGGTAATAGGTGAATACTAAATTTAACCTCCCGATCTAGCGATAATCCAGGTAATTCTTCTGGAAAAACGACTGAAAGTTTAGATACTACTGGAACATCTTTTAATTCTCTCCTTTTAGTGTTAATGATTTTGGACATCATATACATTATTCCTCGTTTCCTTGCATAGCTTGTAGCTTTCATCATAGAGATGAATTTTGTTGACATGGTTGGTTTGTCTCCTTTAATTGTGATCGTTTCACCAATTGGTGTACTTACTTGTACAGACTTTTGATCACATAAAATACTAGCATGATTGTCTACCAACCAATCCATTCCTAATACGACATCGAATCCGGCTAGATTCATTGGGTAAAGGTTTGCAATAAAATCATGGTTTAGAATTTCTATCCTTGCTCCCTGCAGGATTTCACTTATCTTAATAGAATCTCCATTTGTCGTCTCCACCAGACAATCTTGTAGAAGTTTAGTTAATGGTTGATTAAGAAGTTTGCAGAAAGAAGTATTGATAAAACTTTGGTTTGCACCAGAGTCAAATAATACTTTAGCAAAAAATATCATTAACTAAAAACGTACCGGCGATCACATCCGGAATCATCTTGGCTTCTTCAGCTGTTAGGACGAATGCTCTGGCATTCTTCTTGGGTCCTTCGGTTGACTTAGCTTTGCTGGTTATCACTAGAGCTAGTTTCGGACAGTTCGGTTTGATATGACCAGCTTCTCCACAAATGAAGCATAGCCTATTGCTACCTTTCTTCCTGCAGTCCTCTTCCTTATGTCTAGATATTTGGCGGAAGTTGCAGTATATTGAGCACCTTCCTGAGTGCTTCCTTTTGCAATACTTGCAGTTCGGTGAAGAGGAAGAACCTGTACTTTTCCCACGGTAAGCATTACCATAACGAAATTCTTGGGTAAGCTTTTGAGCTAGTTTCTTTCTTTGGTTTTCCTCTTGTGTACGTACCAATTCATCAGTCAGGGTGTTGACTAGTTCTACTGCTTCTTCTATGTTTTGGGGTCTAGCTGCCTTGACCACGTGTCTGATCTCACTAATTAATCCCCAGATGTAACGGGAGATTAATATTGGCTCTGGTGAGGCCAAGGTTCGTACTATCCTAGCATATTCAAAGAATATGGTAGTATAACCCTTGCAATCTATTCTAGTCACTTTAAGATTTAAGAACTTATTAGCAATCTGTTCTTTTTCATAAGGAAGACAAAATTTTCTTTCAACTATTTCCTTAAAGTTGGTCCATTCCATGTTATTAACCCTGTCGCTTCCTCTAGACTGGAGAATGGTATTCCACCACTCTAGGGCTGCATTCTTTAAGAGATTAGAAGCAAACATAATCTTATATTCATCTGCACATTTACTTATCTTTAAAACTGCTTCTGTCTTTTTGTAGGATCGAATTCGGACCTAAACGAGTCGCTTAGAAGAGTTTATCTCAGTTTGAACGGCGGAAACAGACAAACCGAGTACAATTCAGCAAGTATTCACTATAAACTGTCGATATTATTGATCTGGATAACGTTTACAACCTGACGACACTTCGGCAGCACTTCGTGGCTCACCGGAAGATAACACCTAGAACTATGTGTGTGATTATGTGACCTATATATAGGGCATGAGGTTTCGCTCCAAGGGACATGCCGTATAAGCGAAACCTCCATTTGACATATAAGCGAAACCTCTATCATGTCACAATAAGCGAAACCCTGATCTAGACATTACGAACGAAATCAAAAGTAATACTTCTAAACATTTTTGTCTCTTGTGAGATGATGTAATGATGACTTCACATTATGATGTCATCATCAAAGATGGTGACATCATCCTCTTTCATATCCGCAACGAGACTGAGACTCGACATAAGACGAAGACGACAGATGTGTGCACCAACAGACTCCCCCTCGGATGTTGACGAGTCTTAAGTGTCGAGTCTTTGCATCTTCAGTCTTTATCAGTCCTCTCGAACTCTTTGAAGTATTTGACGTTGTAAGTATCCTCAATCTCTATCTTCTCTTTCATTCTCTATTTCTCAAATGTAGTTCCAGAATCAGCACTGGCTCTAACTGCTTCTTCAGCTTTGTCTTCGGACTCCCCCTCTCAATCTGCTGGGATCTTAGCCTGGCTTGTTAAACTCATAGAAACCTCAGGTATCAGAATCTGACTCTTCCTCAAACCTGTACATTCTCTACCACAAACATAAGTTTTCTAATATTAAACTTTAACACACTCAGACACCACTTGTAAATATCACAAAAATGATCTAACATTTAGTCTCTGATGAACCACTTGAAGAAATATCATTTTCTTTACTTTCGATGATCACTTGTAACAAAACTTTAAAAATATTCACACACAATACTCCCAAACCAGTTCATCAAGTTTAGCACTTAGAATTTTGAAAATCAGCTCTTCAACACCAGTTGTCGAAAATCTCTTTGACTTTTTCAAAATTTATGCTAAAACACACTGAAAATCTTTTTGGATTTTTGAATAGAATGAAATGACTAACACCACTTGTAGAATCAAGAAAAATGCAGAAATGAAATATTTACATACAATATTTTTGTGAGTTTGTGTAAGAGGATCATATCAGTTTCTGAGACAAATCACCAACACCATTAAGCTTCATTTCATTTTAAGTTCTAAACGATTCACTTAGATTGTCAGTATACTGGTCCACTTAAATTCTCACACAAAGTTCAACTGCTTCGAGATACGATATTAATGTTTTAAGCACTTAAACTCAATCGCGTGTCCCACCTCAGAATATACTCCCGTATCCAGATCCCAATATTCAGTCTTACAGGTGAGTATACCACAGATGATATCTGTAAGGGGTTATATTGCGAGGGCCGTGAGAGCTCAGGTCGATACTCCCGTATACGCAGAGAGATGACGACTTCGACTTTTGGTGTGTCCCCTTTAGAGGATCTTTTGATTACAACAGCAATGACTATCAATTTTATTGTTTCATCAATTTGCTGAGGGCGGCGCTATATTTCAAGCAAGCAGAAAGTATTCTCCGGGGACTAGGCCATTGCTTCCGCAAAATCAGAAGTCCCGGGATAATACCCCAGATATCACTGAGTATAAAGACCTAGTATCTCAGAAAGAGGGACCTTTCAAACAAGATTTCGGGGGTTACCCATATATCCGAGAGATGTTTCCCCATGATATAAGCAAGTTTGAATTTAGGTTTATATCTCGTCACAATCTATTAAATGTGCAAAAACCTACTGACACATCATCAGTGAGACCATTTATCACATTTGACTTACCAATTCTTTAGCATGCTGTGATAGTCCACTGATGTACTATCATTTCCTCTTTTTGACAACAAAACTCATTTTTGATTTTATCATGTTTTTGTCTTTTTCAAATGTTTTTGGATTTTCTGAAAAATTTCTACTCCCCCTAAAATGCAAACACATTTTAGGAAATTTGAAAACAAACTGTACAATAAAATGACAACCGATATCGAATTGCTTCAAATCGCCATCCACTTGGCATAAACAATCAGAACTCCCCCTTTCAACAAACTATTTTCTCATTTAGATTTCAAAACACTTAAGTTTGTTTTAATCAAAATGATTTTTCCGGAAAATAAGTTTGTTTTTACCACTTGTAGAGTTGGGGATGTGGTTCATCATTTTGTCTTCAACCACTTGTAGAAAATCAAGTACAAATTAATGTCCCTGATTTACCACTTGTACGAAAAACACAATCAAATACACAGAATGATGCCGATTCCTGATCCACGATTACCAACTTGGGATCTCCGGCAAGTCAGGTTTTTCATTTAAATAGATTCACCCAAGCCTGACGGTTCTTGGGTGATTTTGAATTCTTGTTCAACAATGGTGGAAAATTTTCATCATCCATTGTTAGACCAGAATTCTCAATTTTTACCTCAACAACTGGCTCTTCTGGTTTTACCATACCAGAATCATTGCCTGAATGTGGCTTGTCTGACTTTGATGCGCCAGATTCATCACCGGCATGTGGCTCCTTTGTTTCCGAAGAAACATATTCATTGCCACAAACTTTCTTCTTCTTCTTTCCCTCTTTCATCCTTAGATTTGTATCTGATGAATTTGTCTTGATTGACTTTGCAGTCGAGGGAGTTGATTCATCAGAACTCTTATTCGTTCTATCCGGTGAACCCGAGGACAAAATCTTCTCCAGATACTCTCTGACCTTCTTCCTCTTCTTCCTCAGTCTGTCTTTTTGCCCTTGAGAAAGCTTTATTTTCTTTTCTTGAACTTTAGGTTCTTGAACCTTCTGTTCTTTGGGCTTGACATTGACTGATTTCTTCACCTGCTTCTGAGATTCAGCCCTCGATCTTCTCATTGATCTCATTGAGCAATCTCTAGCAATATGGCCAATAATGTTGCAGTTAAAGCATCTCCTTGACTCAAATCTCCAACTCTGGCAGTTAACAGCAATGTGTCCTTGATAACCACATCGGTAACACACTCTGTTATCGTACCAATCACCATTTTCAGCCCAAATGCTCAAATCAAAGCACTGTTTGGCTTGGTGATATCCATCTCTCCTCTTGTAAGCTGTATTTGACTTTGAAGCACTGTGGTCCGACCTGCACCACTTATTACCAACAATTTTTGAATTTTCATTTTTTACTTTTTGTAATTTTTGATTGCGATTGGATGATTGATCTGATGAACTTTTATTTTCTTTTTGAACATTTTTCAAAATTTTCTTTTTTTGTTTTTGTTCCACTTTCTTCTTCAAAGGTTTTTGCTTAGAGCATTCTCCCTTTTCAGTTGATTGTGGAACAGTTTCTTGAAACTTTTCTTTTAACTTCAAAAATAAATTCTTTTTCTTCATTTTTTCATTTTCATCATCAGATTTCTCATCACAATCTTCAACTATCACTTTATCATAGTCTGTGACATCGTCACTTATTGGAACAGAATTAACTGATTTTGGGCAGGGAATAGCTGAAGTATTCACAAAAACCTTCAACTTTTCTTCCCATTCCCTGATTTTCTTTTGAGCACACTCTGCTTCCTTTTCAAGTCGAATAATCTTTTCAAGATGAGAATTGATTGCAATTTGTTTTTCAAGATTGTTTTTACCAAACAAATCTCTCTCATCTTCTAAAATTTTTATTTGACTTTGAAAATCTTTCTCAATTTTTACTTTTTCATTTTCCAAATCGTATATTTGATTTTTCAAAACATTTTCTAATTTTTTAAGATTTTTGTTTTCTAATGACAAACTCTCTACATTCTTCAAGAGTTTGGCATTGTCTGTCTCAGATTTTTCACAGTTCAAGCATTTCCCAGGAATCTGTTTCTCTTCAGCTTTCGTCTCAACCTTCAAAGCTGAAATATTTTCAACCTGTTTCTTCTCCTCATGAACACTTTCATCCTTACTCTCTTCTTCTGATGAATGATCAAAGATAAGTGCGTCTTCTGCAACCTCTTTCTTTAACTCTGTTTCAGGATTCACAGATACAGGTTTTTCAGATTCTACTTTCTCAACCTTGACCGATGGAACTTGTTCAATCTGCTCAGCTCTGATCTCTTCTTTAACAATAACTGCCTTTTGATTCTTTCTTTTTGCATCTTGTTTTTCTTTCAACTTTTCAATTTTATCGGCATAAAATAACTTTCCACTACGTTGATCAGATGGAAGTTGTTGTTTAAGATTTTCAAGTTCCTGAATTTCCTCTTCATAATTGTCACTCTCTTCATCAGACGAGTGATAAAAAACCGGAACTTTTTCCAAAACTTCTTTTGCTGAGACTGTTTCTTCTTCTTTCTTTATCGGAATATATTGCTGAGATTCATAATTCATATATGCCAACAATTCTTCAAAATCCATGTTTCGATGTCAAATGTTTACTTTAAATGTTGATTGGGCCGAGAATGTATATGAATCACGTGATAACTTGGCTGCTCAAAATCAAACTACACTATACTTGGGCCTTGAACTTTAATCAAACAACACTATACTTGGGTCGTGAACTTTAATAAAACAACACTATACTTGGGCCGAGAACTTTAATCAAACAACACTATACTTGGGCCGTGAACTATGACTTGGGCCGAGAATTCTCATGACAACTTTATGAAATATGTATAACAAATGGCCGACAACAAGTAGTGGACTGCTAGCTTTTGATTAATTCAAATGTTATTAAACCGATGATTTAATATTCCCAGATCACATGCAAACTGATCAACTCACATGCAACTTTGATTAATAACAACTGACTCTTTCACATGCAAACTGTTATCCATGAACTTTTGTCAATTCATTAAAGAAACCAATAACAAGTTGATTGGGCCGCATATAAGAATCAGGTGGGCTGAATTAAATCTGTCTGACAACCCTTGATGATTAAACACTTGAACTGAAATCACGAAAACCCTTTGGAGCGAAATCACTCGATTTTTGTGACACAAGAGTGATACCTTATGTTCACAAAAGCGAAACCTATGGTATTGTGACACTGGAGCGAAATCAGTATGTCCAAATCAGCGAAATCACAAAAATTCTGTAAAAGCGAAACCTAGTCTGAGGTCAATTTTGTCCATTTTTACTATGAATTTATGTCTCAAACTCTCAGGGATTTGTCTATGTCCAATTTTAAACAATCTGTGAAATTTTGATCCGATTTTGACCGTTAAAACTTGTTGAACTGATGAAAGAAGGTGTAGAAGATAGAAATCTCAATGAATTAAGGCTGTAATCTGCAAAACTTCTCCAACTGGCTCTGATACCAATTGTAGGATCGAATTCGGACCTAAACGAGTCGCTTAGAAGAGTTTATCTCAGTTTGAACTGCGGAAACAGACAAACCGAGTACAATTCAGCAAGTATTCACTATAAACTGTCGATATTATTGATCTGGATAACGTTTACAACCTGACGACACTTCGGCAGCACTTCGTGGCTCATCGGAAGACAACACCTAGAACTATGTGTGTGATTTCGCTTATGTGACCTATATATAGGGCATGAGGTTTCGCTCCAAGGGACATGCCTTATAAGAGAAACCTCCATTTGACATATAAGCGAAACCTCTATCATGTCACAATAAGCGAAACCCTGATCTAGACATTACGAACGAAATCAAAAGTAATACTTCTAAACATTTTTGTCTCTTGTGAGATGATGTAATGATGACTTCACCATTATGATGTCATCATCAAAGATGGTGACATCATCCTCTTTCATATCCGCAACGAGACTGAGACTCGACATAAGACGAAGACGACAGATGTGTGCACCAACACTTTTCTATCCAACGTAAGGCTGCAATGTCTCCTTCATTGCCTGAGAATTCTATTGGTTTGCAAGACCAGAATTCTTTATAAGAACAACCATATGAAATGGTTCTTCTTCTTCTTGGGATAGGTGCTTCAATAAGTGGTCCGTGATTTTCGTTCACGCTATGACTTGGTTCAGTAGGTGCACGTTTACTTCCAATTACATATTTATTTTTTTCTGCTTCTTTACTAGTCTTAATAATATATGGCATAGCATCTATTATTCCTTGAGCTGCTATGTGTTCAATAGCACTGTTATTCACTTGGTTCCCGTTATTATTATTATTCTAGTTTTCCTAATTTACTTCGTTGTACATCTGAATTGTAAACATTTATCGGGTATTAATATCATAGAATAAAATTAACACAAACAATCACCCAAGTAGATTGATCAAAAATGTCGAGCATTTCCACTTACTCTTTTATATATATATATATATGACAAGGATCCGTTAGGAACCACCCTTTATCGCGAGAACCGCGAGAACCAATGTGAACACAACCAAAAATACCTAAAAATAGCTAAAAAACACACAAAATTTTTTTTAAATATTTTTTATAAAAAAATCACTACTTTTAGTAGCCAAAAAAAAAATTTAAACTTTTTTTTTGCTACTAAAAGTAGCCATTTTAGCTTAAAAAATATTAAACAAAAAAATTTTTGTGTGTGTGTTTTTTTTTTTTTTTTTTTTTTTAGGTTTTTTTGGGGGGTTTAGTTTTTAGCATTTTAGCTTGGGGGTGGGGGGTTTAGGTTTTTTTTTTTGGGGGGGGGGGGGGTGTGGGGGGTTAGGTTTTTTGTGGGTTTTAGTTTTTAGCATTTAGCTTTGGGAGGGGGGTTGGGGAGTTTAGGTTTTTTTTTTTAGGGGGGGGGGGTGGGGGTTAGCTTTTTTTTGCTATTTTAGGTTGTGTACACATTGGTTCTCGCGGTTCTCGCAATAAAGGTGGTTCTCGCATGAACCTTACCCTATATATATATATATATATATATATATATATATATATATATATATATATATATATATATATATATATACATCGATTACAAGTTACAACTGAAAATTAAACACACTAGTAATTATGCATCGATAGGTATTTTAGTCTATCTATTTTAGTTGATTAGCTATTATTTTTATTTTTTTATCAAGTACAACATTATACACATATATATATTATACTAAGCGCTGGCTTGTTTAATACTGCATCTCCCGCTCGTCATACTTCCAGACGAGTTTCTCTCCTATCTGACGGATCCTATTTCCTTCTTCAACTATCTTTTCGCCATACTGGCGAAGTTCTGCACATTTTCTTCGTTCATGGGTGGTAGTGGTGTTGGTACTGGGTCAGGGTAACGTGGTATGGGTTTTCCATAAGGGTATGGATTGTTTGGTATCTCCTGAATATACCTGTCGTTGTTCCAAAACGGGTCTAAAGGGTTCAGGTCGGTGTACTTCGCTATGGGGTTTTGTGCGGGAACTCTAGGGATCTCATTGGGGTCAAATGCTGGGATTGGGAATTGGTTCTCCTTGTTTGGTTCGAACTCCATTTGTTGGTTGGGGAGTAAGGGTAAAAGTTGTGGTTCAGCTATTTGGTTAAAATTAGGGTCTGTTGCGGTAGTTGCTAACATGTGGAAATCTGCTAACTGCCTATCAAGTTCCTCTTCCCATAATGGTCTATTGGTTTCCTGGGTTTGGGCATTCATTTCTCTATTCGTTTTCGCTATTGCTCTCTGTTGATGGAGTTTCTTCATCCTTTTCCTCCTTTCATGCGCTGCCCTACTAAACCAGCCTCTCTTTTTAGGAGGGAATGGTTCCTCAGATTGGGCCTTAAAGATAAAGACTCCTTCCTCAGAATTAGCAGAATATTCTGAGGTAGGCTGGGAGGAGGTTCCTTCATTCTTCGGGGAATTAGTCAATTGACGGTAAGCGTCAGATGTACCTTGCTCACTCATACTGTAAACTAACAAATTGTCAAATAACACAAAATAATAATATACATATTTACACAGCATCACATAAGTTATTTCCTAACACAATTAGTTAAAATTAAGGTATTATCAGAACACCTAAATAGCTTAAACCAATGGCATTGGCTCTGATACCACCTTTCTATCGCAGCTCCCGACCCCCACCCCGGGAGTGAGAGGCCACGAGCCAGTCAGATGGTATCGATATTTATTAATTAGGCAGTGGAAATGAGACATTAGGACCGTAGTTAGGAAATATTATCAGAGTTCCAAAACACCAAACTTTTTATAATAAATAAATGGGATAAAACCCAAGTTTCATTGATAATACATTGTTAGGGATGAACCCTAATTATTGAAAACATAAACTCCATTTTATTTAGGTAACTTTTAGCCACTTCTTTAAGCCTTCAGTGCTCTCCAGCTGGCTTCTATTAGCTTCACATTAAGTTACCTGAAACGCGTTTTAAAAAGATTTTTTCAGCAAAAAATACTTGCGAGTACATCCCAGTTTAATCAAATCAAGCTTTTATAACTTTACAGTATTGAGAGCGATTAGAATGTTTAAATCTACCAATATACTCATTCAGTATTTGTCATGTTCACAGTTCCATGACTGTGGTCATGTTACTCATTGGCTAACTCGTCGTCCAATAGTAACGGATTACAAGTAGTGTATACAAAACCCCACATACTGGCAGCAATTGTAGAATACACAGACTCAATCACTGTTTATTATAATTGAAAACATTGAGGTTTTGGTAAAACAGTTTGGTAGAAAAAGAGAATGACTCACATTGTTGATTTAGGTAAAACAATAGCTTCCTGTTGCTTTTCCTGGTTATTATATATTAAGATTAAACGATGCACACGTGTTAGTAAGATAACCCAAATCACATTAGCCATACTACACGACACAGAACTCCAATGAACTGAGTCGGCCAGAGCCTTGACATGCGTTACGGAGCCCTAGATTAATCGGGTAGGGTAACGGATTAGTGATCAAGGGTTAAAATACTTACAACGAGGCAGATCTTCGTGTTTTAGGGGTATAATACCAGATAATTTTTGCCTATTAAAAATATAGAGAGAAGGAAGTTGATGAACGAGTTTGAATGGAGCAGGGGGCTCCTTTTATAGGCTGCTTAGGGGGTCTCTTGCGCCGCGCGAGCCCCCACCCTTGTTCCTTCGTGGCCCACGAGCCCCTGGGCTAGGGTTTAGCCTTGGCGAATCAGCACCCTAGATCTAACATGCACAGGGACACGTGGCCGCCTGTGGTGTCGCCTGATGTTACTCGGTCGCGCCCTACGACTCATCAAGGGGTCTTGGTCGCGGCCCGCGAGCACCCTTATTCATTTGTTTTATTTGATTTTTATTAAAATTATGGTTATTCAGGTTCGTTTTCGAGTATACAAGGTCTAATTAGAGCGTTTAGGGGTGTTTTATGTGGGTTGTTATACTTTGTATAGCAAGTAACCAAGTTGGGTTTTACGGAAATTTGAAAACCCTTGGGATCTATAGAGGCAAGAAGAGCTTGGTGCAAGGGATTTTGAATGAGTTGAGAAAGGTCAACTTGGTGGCGAGGTTTAAAGATGCCGGTTTTAGCTTGGGTTACTATTGGATGGGAGGGAAGAAGGGGGCGGTCAGGGAGGAGAGGATATATGTGAGGTGGTGGGTGGTAGGAGTTTGTTGTGTGACGGTTTCAGCTGACTTTATAAAGGGGTTGGGTAACAATGGGGAAGGGTTGGGTTTAGGATGTAGTGTTTCGATAGGGGAGCGTCAAGGAAGCATAAAAAAATCCATGTAGTCATGACATGGAGAAGAACTGGATATATGTGTAGGGGACGATATGGATGGGGTGTTAAGGCAGGATGTCTAGAAGATGTGGTAGGGATGAATTCATAAAAAATGCTTAGTTGAATACGGGGGACTCTTGTTATACCCAATAAACGGAATAACTTCTTCATTAAATCTAGAATGCCATGTTATATAAACACGCCATGTTGTTGGGTCAAGGCAACAATAACCTTTTTATGTAGGGTTATAGCTAATTAAGATGCATGGTATGATCCTAGGAGCTAGTTTGTGTTCAGAGTAATCTCGTAGGTACGGGAACACATGACAACCAAAAGCACGAAAAATATTATAGTTTGGTGATTGATGATATAAAATTTCAAATGGATATTTACCTCCAAGTATAGTGGTAGGAAGTCGGTTAATGATGAAAAGAACTGATGAAAAACAATCTACCCTAAATAAGTGTAGATTCTTCGTGTTAAATAGCATGGCCAAGCCCATTTCGCTAAATGTCGATGTTTCCTTTCGACTCATCCATTTTGTTTAAGTGTATATTACCATCACTATGTAAAACCTTTATCTTTTTAGAAAGTTGAGTTGCAACTAGGTTCATAAAGCGAGAATGGTCATCAACGAAGGCAACAAAATATTTATAGCTATTCGTAGACAAAACCAGAGAAGGAAGAAATAGGTCACAATGTATATGGTCTAGTGGGTGCAAAGCCCATTTATTATGAGCGTCAAAAGGTAACCATTGACTTTTAGAAAGTCGACATTGCATACACGTAATCGGTTTAGGTAAAAGAGATGAAATAGATAAACAACCTAGTTTTTGCAAATTATTTATAGTATCAAAATGGACATGTTCCAAACTGTAATGCTAAACTTAAACGATGTTTTAGGTCTTGACAAAGCGGAAACTAAAGCATGATGACTGGGTTGTAACACATAGAGACCATTCTCACTTCTTCCTTCTCCTAGAAGTTGTTTGGTTTGACGATCCTGAATATAAAATTGAGGATAAGAGAATAAAACATCAACATAATTATTTTTTCTAATTTACTGATGGAGAAGAGATTTTTAGTGAGGTTAGGCACCATCAATATATCATTTAATTTAATATTAGGAGTAATAAAAGCATAACTAGTGTGTATTATTAAGAGAGAGAGTGACCATTACCAAATGTGACATAATTTTTACCTGTAGTGGAGGTTGGGTTATGGACATTCTTATTGGTGTTGGTCATATGATCGGTGGCACCCGTATTCAGACATCAATTAGGAACCAATGAAGAAATATAACATTGAGATAAATAGGCGTCAATTTTGCATAAGTGGGAACACCATGAGTGGCAAAAGTAGAAAGACTTGGGCATGTATTCATATAGTGGCTATCAATTCGATAGACTTGACAATGTGGTAGACGACGCCCACATCGACCACGACCACTTGAGAAGGATTTTCCACGAGAGGTGCGACCACCATGAGGAGGTGGAGTGGAATTATCGAGAAGATCCCGAGTAAATAACTCTTGTTCTCGACTCAAGCAAGGAGGTCTGGGAATGAAGAGCAGGTCACACAGAATGAATGATAGTGGAAAACGAGTCAAACATTGGTCCTAGTCCACACAAAAACCAACGAAGTTGTTCGACCGGATCAAATGGATGTCCAATAACGGTTAATTGGTCACAAAGAATCTTTATCATACGACCGAACTAAGCGAAAAATTTAGATCCTTCTGAAAAAGGCATAATAGGTCACGAAGATTGTGAACCCTTTCGATAGATGCATTGCCATAAGTTGTTTCCAAGGTGACCCAGATTTGTCGGGCAGTAGGTAAGCCAAAAAAAAGAGTGACAACTTCTTCAGAGAGAGAGAAGCGTTGTTGGTGATGATAGCACACTGATCTCCTACGGACCAATAAACAAAACCAGGATTATCAACCTCATGTTTATCCTTATCAAAAACGATGGGAGGCGGAGCGGCTGAACCGTCAACATGGGAAATAAGTTTTTGCTATATGAGGATGTTGATCATTTGGTAAATCCATGAGATGTAGTTTGACGAACAAAGTTTGATGTTTTGCATATTGGATAATGAGTGAGAAAAACCAGCAAAGGTTTAGGAGGAAGACGCCATTACACCCAAGAGGGAGGGAGATGAGCCAATGGAAGATGAAGATGAAATGTGAGGAAGGGTGAAGAATTTTTGGCTCTATACCATGTGATTGTGAATAGACTCAATGATGTTCACAAATGTGTGAAGAAATAATATGTATAAGTAATGATGTGGGTAGCTCAAACCTTAATAAACTGATTAGAGTACACAGCAGCTTAAAAGGTTATAAGGTTAAAAGGTTCGGAAATGGTCAGTTGTCGTGAACAGTAAAAGGGACGAGTCAGAGACTTGTCACATCACCTTTTGCGTGTTAACCCTCCTGCCCAGCCATAACTAGAGGATGTGGGAGAGCACACCCTTTTACCCACAGGTCTAAACCCTTCAACCCCCAAATTGGCAAGTCCCTCACTGCAAGCACAGATTCACTAGTCAAAGGTTTCTCCTTTGAGAAACACCTACCCCTATAAAATGCAGGCCATGCCACCATACACAACATTCCAGATTAGTTGGGACTATCCAGGAACTTCTGATCTTCTTCTTCTCCCTTGAGAACTTGCTTCTAACAAGTTCTCTTCTTCGCTTCAAATAATACGGCTTCTCCAACATTCCGATTCTGGGCTGAATCCTTATTAGTTCAGAATTCAAGGAGAACAACAACAATACTAGTGAATCTCTCTCCACGTCTTGCAAACGTGGGGGGACCCCACGACCTGCGTTAGGCTAATTGAAACCTTGAACCCTTTTACCCCGGAGATATCGCTACAGTCCTTTGTCTTGTATTTGTTGTAACAACAAGTTGGCGCCCACCGTTGTCACACCCCGACCACGTAAAACAACAAAACGTGGCGGAATCATCGGGGAGTGTTGTAACAGAATCATTGTTTCATAACACATGGAAATTTGAAATTTTGTTTTATTGATAAAAAGAGTTACAATGTCTTAACAAACAAGAAATGTAACATGATTGACTAGTCTTGCATCTTTTATTATCACTAAGGCCTAAGTCCGCCTAAGTGTATCTTGATAAATCCTATGCATCATTTCCTGAAACACATGTGAAAATAGGATTCATGACTTATAAGTTTAGAAAAGGTAAGTTGTTTAACAAAAGTTAGTCATGATTCTTGTAAAATGTTGTGTTTTATAATTATTTGAAAAACGATGATAAAGTAGATGATATGTAAAAGAGTAATGTAAGGTTAAATGAATAACCAAGTAAAATGAGTTTGTATAAAATGAGTTGTTTTGTAAAACAATGGTTTAGCGAAAACATGTCATTTGTGTAAGATGTAATATGTCAAATATTGAAATGGTTTAAATAACGCTACGATATGTAATATTATAAAAGCACCTATATTTAGTAAGTACCGGCGGCGTATCCACCATGCTTTTGTCTTATTACACACGCCTCGTTATTTAAATCACTTAAACAAAACCAGCTATCAATGTAAAAATGTTTATGTATAGTCAAATGTCAAATGTTTATGTAAGAACCATCAAAAGGTAATGTTTAAACCAATTGTCAAATGTTTATGAGTAAACCAAGTCTATTGTCAATATAATCCATGTAATGTATAAGCAAAAGTCATGTATGGTAAGTGAAATGAGACCACTTAAACCACAAGTAAAAATGTACAAAACAAAGTATATGAATGAATCCAAAGTTATGCTTTGTAGAATAATGCATGCTTTACTGATACTACCATTTATGCGGTAAAGTTAAACGCCTACATCCAAGCCTTGAGACAGACGGATAACCTTAGAGTGAAGGTTATCAAAGAAATGTTTTCGGATTCGGTCATTCCTTCCACCCAAACAAACCTAGGGTTTTAGGAACGGGATTTGTCAAGTCCTATGGTACCACTACCTACTACCGAGCGGCATGATCGGTGTCAATGAATGTAATTTAGTCCCGTTAAACAAACCAAATGATATACCAAATGTAAACATGTTTTATGAGAATAAAGTACCTAATATGCTTAAATGAACATACAAGGTAGAGATGTAAATAATGTGTCCATATGTTACGGGAACATATGCAACAGAGATGTAATGTAAAACAATATGCTAGCATGCCAAGTTATCATACATAGCAGAAAATGTAATGTAAAACATGTACTAATAGTGTACTAATGAACATAGTAAGTATATGATATAAAAACAATGGAAAGCACGAAAATAACCAGTAGGCACATGTGTTTCACCCCAAAACAGTTTGAAAACAGTAAAAGAGGGGTCAATGTACTCACAGTAGTGCGTCTTGAATCGAATCTCAAACTCTGTCCGCTACACGACAACCTACAACGTACTAATGTCTATTAGACGAGCGGGCCGTGCCTTGGCTTAGAGTTTAGTATTTTGGGTCATGTTTCTTATATTGTTTCGTGTGATAATTATTTGACAAAATAGCTAATGTTTTAACTTAATCATATGTCATGTTGGGATATTTGTTCGTTCCATGTTCTAGTAAACTCTTGTCTAGAAAATATTTACTAAGTGTTGGATTTTCGGAAAATTTCGCCATGGTCTCCTTTGTAAATGGAGGTGTCCATGCTTAATAGCATATCATTTTCTTTTACATATATCCCGTAGATCGTTCTCAATTAAGCAACCCGACATTTAGACATGCCAAGCATTACTTATGTTGTTTCAGCTTTATTAATCAAAACTGGACTGTTTTCGAGGATTTTTATAAAATAGTTAACCTTCTCTAAAAATTCCCAAATTTTTACAAAATGTTTCACACGATCCAAATTTTGTTTTGTAAAAATATTGGGGTCCAGTTCGTCACCAATATTTTATAGAAATTTATTTACCCGACTGCAATCAGATTTGTTACTTTCTGATTGCAGTCTACGGAATAATTCATTAAAAATTAATCGTAAGTCCGATTGAAGAAAATCTAGTTGGAGGATCACGGAGACAACAGTGACCACTTACAGTAAAAATCCCATGAGCTGATTCTACTCAGGTTTCAAGTTATGACTCCGAATACAACACACTTTTTCTACAGTAAAAACACAGCTTGAGCTGCTGTCCAAAATCAGTCCATTAAAAATAGTAAACGACCTGGAAAAACTACGATTCCAATGCCATTTGATCGGTTGTTCAAAAATACATAATTTAGGCTTCAGAAAATCAGTTTTTCGATTTATAATGGTCCAGTTACAGCCTGTTGAAGTCGGCTGAAAATGTAAAACAGCATGTTTGTTGTTCATATTTCTTGTTTAAACTTTTTAGTGTTCTTGTAAATTTCATCATACTACATATCTTGACTAAGAACAAAATGAAGCAAGGTGCAAGACTTACTACTAGCACAAAGCTAGGGTAGAAATTCTAGTGTGAAGATGATGGGAAGCTTGAATCACTTGAGAACACCTTGGGATCACCTCTAGATCTTCACACTAACTTAAAAATGGCTAGAAATGGTGATGAACATGAAGAACAAGAGTTTGAAGATTTGAAGATGGAGAGAGAGAGAGATGGGGACGGTTGGGAGAGGAGAGAGATAGGTGATTGTTGAGTGAAGAGTTGTGTGAAGTATGGTGTGTATATATAGGCAAAAATCTAGACAAGATCTTACAACTTCCAAAGAAATCAAATAGAATCCAAGAAAATCAAGAAGTATCAAAGTAAATCTTGGCAAAATATTTGGTGGGGTCCACCTACTTGTGACCGAAAATTTAGGTGGGGGAGGGGGTCCATATGCAACTTTTTATATAAATATGCTATATGTAGGCTAAACGGGTGTTTATCTGGATACCGGGTATTTTATCTAGCGTTTAAACCCCGGTTTATGGCGTTCTAAATTATTTTTATTATTCTACAAAAATAAACCAGCCAAAATATTGCTGAAATAAATTTCAGTTGTCAGGACTGGCTGTGTTGTCTGCGTTTTGCAGTAGAAGCACTGTGCTGCGCAGAAACACGCGGTACGCGCTTAAACTTGAAAAATAACGTTTTTTGGCGTTCTAATTTATTTTCCAACACGGACCTAATTAAAAATAAATTTCTAATCATAACAGAATATTTTTGGGATTTAAATATTATCCGGGCGGTCACCAACGTTAGTTTCGCAGTTTTGTCGTAAATAGCTCTTTAGTCAAATTAAACATGTTTTTGCCGTACCGAATCCTTTGAAACTTATTTCTAAGTTATGTAAAGGATATTTAGGGTATGTTTGGCTTGCGTCACAGTTCCGGAGTGTATGTTACGTTGAACTGGTTATATTTACGTCTCAGATCGCGCATAACCTTTTAGAAAGCGATTTAAAGCTTAAAATGGAAAAAGAATTGATATGTGCAAACGATACACATATTTATACAAATCCCAAGTATGAAATACAATACTTCATTGATTTAGTATTTGTTTGATGGCCGTGGAGGCACAGGTGTCACAGTCTCCCCTACTTTAGGAAATTTCGTCCCGAAATTTTATTTAGAGGAAACTTGTGAGAGCTTGAAAACATGAAGTTGAAAAGATCGAACAACACTGGTTAGAGTTCTTGAACTTCTAGTAACTTTAAATAACATCATGCTTACAATGTAGGAGGGACACTTATATATAAGTCTATTAAGCGTTATTGGTGCGTCCACCGTACCTCCATTACATCGTTCACATTTTGTTATTGTTGTCACTATCGGTTCTTGCACATAATAAATCGTACTGGGTTTTTGTGCACTGAATTTCATAATTATGTATGCATCCATAATTACATAATTCCTTGCATAGTCACGTAGTGCATCTTATACTGTGTAGGGGAAGAAAACAATGAACGAGCCTGTGATGATTGTGACTAGACCACCATAGGGTCCTTTTAATTAAATCATTAAATGATTTAAATAGACTACCAAGGAGTCTGTTCAGCTATATCAGCACATGTCATTCTTAACCAGATTCTGAATCAATCTTTTTTTTTTACAAGACCTCTAAAAGGGTCTCTTATGAATCATGGAATGGTACTATATATTCCAAGGGTCTTGACTATCACGTAGAAGCCCAATAAGGATTTAAGGTAGTACCTTTTTTAATATCCTACTACGAAGCCCTCATGTGAAGATATGAAAGATTCTATGAGGATTTGGATAACGAATATCTAGAGTATACAAAAAAACAAAATGCATAAAAGAAAACACAAAATACATAAACACATAATCACATAATTGTTTAACTTGAATTTGTTATCATTTTGTTAATTTGTTCTGCTAATAGAGCACATGTATTTAAGGCACACTAGGAATCCATTCCGTGGATTTTATTTGGTACTTTAAACATTATCAAGAATCTAACTATGAAGATAGAAAGATTTTAAAGAGAAAATTCGATTTCGATTATAAGGAACCGAAATGTTCGAATTAAGGTACACAAGGAATCCAATTAAGGATTCTGATTTGAATGATAATCATCCACAAGGGTCTAATGTGAAGATAAAAGATCCCATATAGACTTTTTAGAAGTTGAAGATGTTTTGAAACCTTGCACTGGATGTGCCTAAGTCAAAACATGAAGTAAAAATGCTTATGAAGTTGAGATGCTAGATATGTCAAGGCGACATATGCAGCAGAATATGAAGGTTAAGTCAATGTATGAGGAAAATATTTTTGGAAAACTATGCATGGGGTTCTTAAAAAAATGTGTTCAATGTTTTTGAAACCTTATATTTAATACTTTTGAAATCATAAAGTAGATGTATTAGGTAAGTATATTTATAAAAAATGTTTTAAAATCATGAGTTGAATTTTGAGAGTATGTATAAGGGTTTTTTTTTTTTTTTTTTGAAAACCTGAATGATGCTTTTGAAATCGTGCACTTGATATATTACATAAAATTGTTTTCAAACTATATGAAATATTTGAAATCATGAGGGTTGTTTTTGAAAAACATAGACAATGTTTTTGAAATCTTGCAGGTTGTTTTTGAAAACTTATGTTATGCATGTTGAAAAAAATCAGAACGTAATGGGTATGAGATTTGAAAACATCCTTAGTTATCTAACCAAGGATTCAAAGGCACAGATGTGCAAAAAGCACGATTACTCATAATTTTGCTTTATTTCTTGTACTTCGTCTCCTAGAATGAAACGAGTACTTAAAATTTCTCGAGGAATCATGAGCGATCACTTGGAAAGAGAGAATCACAAGAGTAGTTTGTAAATAACATAGTTCCTTGATGTAGGTATCAGGGGGAAATGCCATACACACATGTAACTATACTTGTACATCAGAATTGTGAACAACAATTTATTCATAAACTGAACACATTATTTCCGACTTCAACAAAAGAAACAAAAGCAACAGATTCAAATTATTTAAAGCAGCAGCTTCTTCTAATCGGTCAAATGCTCATCCAAGGGTTGGATTTGCATTGACAATCTTTGGGCATTTGTTCCTGAAATGGCTCGTCTCGCCACAGTTGTAGCAAGTACCAGACGGAAAACGAGTTTGAGTAGGGTTGACTTGTAGTTGATTTGGACCACCTTGGTTCGGGTTAGTTCGACAAACACTTGCCAGGTGACCGACTCGCCCACATGATACACATAGACGGCATTGTAAGTGAGCTTGGTGATGCCCCTTACATTTGTCGCATAGCGGTGCCGTTCCCTTGTATTGCTTCTTAGCAGGCGGTGTTGCCACTTGGCTAGGTCCTGCTTGATTTGGTGCACCCGCTGCGGGTTTCCTTGAAGCCTTACGCTTCCTTGATTTTGGTGCAGGCTTGACTTCTGCTTCCTTCGGTGACTCTTGAGTGGCTCCATTTTTGAGACGAGACATGGCGATACCTAAATCTACTGACTTCAGAATTATTTCGCCTATTTGCTGGGCAAGTTTGGCTGTTTGCTCGGACATTTGACCGTTGCTCAGATGAAGAGACATTCTAGAAGAAAATGAAAGATATAGGAAGAAACAAGTGAAATGTTTATTGGATAAACAAAACAGGATGGCAATGCATAAGAATTGCGATCGTTTGTTTGTTACCTAAGGCAAACAAATGAGACGATGATGAATCAAAGTAGGCGGGTCACATTAACGTATCACTGAAGACATTCTCTCCTATAAGTGAATACTCACCCCAAGAGTTCCCAGGTAAGAGTGACTGGTCCGATACTGCAGATTTGTACGAACACTCTAGCCTTAGACAGAAAACTCAAGGTACAGGCATTCACCCTTCCAGTTTGCACGTGTTCACATTATAAGACCCAAACTTTGACGAGATTTTGAACACTTAGAGGGTTCAAAATCTAGTAATCAATCATCCTAGAACAGATGATTAGTTTTCAAAGCGGTTTTGAAATTTGTGTTCTTGTTGTGGTCGTCGCCTAAGGATAGGTGACGGTATTGTTTTATGACTAAAAGCAAGTAAACTCGCGTTAGGGTCCTAGGAAGGTTATAGACTAGGTCAAAGCATTACTAATAACCTAATTCCCTATAACCATGAGCTCTGATACCAACTTTTCTGTCACACCCCGACCACGTAAAACAACAAAACGTGGCGGAATCATCGGGGAGTGTTGTAACAGAATCATTGTTTCATAACACATGGAAATTTGAAATTTTGTTTTATTGATAAAAAGAGTTACAATGTCTTAACAAACAAGAAATGTAACATGATTGACTAGTCTTGCATCTTTTATTATCACTAAGGCCCAAGTCCGCCTAAGTGTATCTTGATAAATCCTATGCATCATTTCCTGGAACACATGTGAAAATAGGTACGTCAGCATAAAAATGCCTGTGAGATACATAGGTTTTGTGAAAATAGGATTCATGACTTATAAGTTTAGAAAAGGTAAGTTGTTTAACAAAAGTTAGTCATGATTCTTGTAAAATGTTGTGTTTTATAATTATTTGAAAAACGATGATAAAGTAGATGATATGTAAAAGAGTAATGTAAGGTTAAATGAATAACCAAGTAAAATGAGTTTGTATAAAATGAGTTGTTTTGTAAAACAATTATTTAGCGAAAACATGTCATTTGTGTAAGATGTAATATGTCAAATATTGAAATGGTTTAAATAATGCTACGATATGTAATATTATAAAAGCACCTATATTTAGGACGTACCGGTGGCGTATCCACCATGCTTTTGTCTTATTACACACGCCTCGTTATTTAAATCACTTAAACAAAACCAGCTATCAATGTAAAAATGTTTATGTATAGTCAAATGTCAAATGTTTATGTAAGAACCATCAAAAGGTAATGTTTAAGCCAATTGTCAAATGTTTATGAGTAAACCAAGTCTATTGTCAATATAATCCATGTAATGTATAAGCAAAAGTCATGTATGGTAAGTGAAATGAGACCACTTAAACCACAAGTAAAAATGTACAAAACAAAGTATATGAATGAATCCAAAGTTATGCTTTGTAGAATAATGCATGCTTTACTGATACTACCATTTATGCGGTAATGTTAAACGCCTACATCCAAGCCTTGAGACATACGGATAACCTTAGAGTGAAGGTTATCAAAGAAATGTTTTCGGATTCGGTCATTTCTTCCACCCAAACAAACCTAGGGTTTTAGGAACGGGATTTGTCAAGTCCTATGGTACCACTACCAACTACCGAGCGGCATGATCAGTGTCAATGAATGTAATTTAGTCCCGTTAAACAAACCAAATGATATACCAAATGTAAACATGTTTTATGAGAATAAAGTACCTAATATGCTTAAATGAACATATAAGGTAGAGATGTAAATAATGTGTCCATATGTTACGGGAACATATGCAACAGAGATGCAATGTAAAACAATATGCTAGCATGCCAAGTCATCATACATAGCAGAAAATGTTGGGGTCCAGTTCGTCACCAATATTTTATAGAAATTTATTTACCCGACTGCAATCAGATTTGTTACTTTCTGATTGCAGTCTACGGAATAATTCATTAAAAATTAATCGTAAGTCCGATTGACGAAATTCTAGTTGGAGGATCACGAAGAAAACAGTGACCACTTACAGTAAAAATCCCATGAGCTGATTCTACTCAGGTTTCAAGTTATGACTCCGAATACAACTCACGTTTTCTGCAGTAAAAACACAGCTTGAGCTGCTGTCCAAAATCATTCCTTTAAAAATAGTAAACAACCTCGAAAAATTACGATTCCAATGCCATTTGATCGGTTGTTCAAAAATACATAATTTAGGCTTCAGAGAATCAGTTTTTCGATTTATAATGGTCCAGTTACAGCCTGTTGAAGTCGGCTAAAAATGTAAATCAGCATGTTTCTTTTTCATATTTCTTGTTTAAACTTTTTAGTGTTCTTGTAAATTTCATCATACTACATATCTTGACTAAGAACAAAATGAAGCAAGGTGCAAGACTTACTACTAGCACAAAGCTAGGGTAGAAATTCTAGTGTGAAGATGATGGGAAGCTTGAATCACTTGAGAACACCTTGGGATCACCTCTAGATCTTCACACTAACTTAAAAATGGCTAGAAATGGTGATGAACATGAAGAACAAGAGTTTGAAGATTTGAAGATGGAGAGAGAGAGAGATGGGGACGGTTGGGAGAGGAGAGAGATAGGTGATTGTTGAGTGAAGAGTTGTGTGAAGTATGGTGTGTATATATAGGCAAAAATCTAGACAAGATCTTACAACTTCCAAAGAAATCAAATAGAATCCAAGAAAATCAAGAAGTATCAAAGTAAATCTTGGCAAAATATTTGGTGGGGTCCACCTACTTGTGACCGAAAATTTAGGTGGGGGAGGGGGTCCATATGCAACTTTTTATATAAATATGCTATATGTAGGCTAAACGGGTGTTTATCTGGATACCGGGTATTTTATCTAGCGTTTAAACCCCGGTTTATGGCGTTCTAAATTATTTTTATTATTCTACAAAAATAAACCAGCCAAAATATTGCTGAAATAAATTTCAGTTGTCAGGACTGGCTGTGTTGTCTGCGTTTTGCAGTAGAAGCACTGTGCTGCGCAGAAACACGCGGTACGCGCTTAAACTTGAAAAATAACGTTTTTTGGCGTTCTAATTTATTTTCCAACACGGGCCTGATTAAAAATAAATTTCTAATCATAACAGAATATTTTTGGGATTTAAATATTATCCGGGCGGTCACCAACGTTAGTTTCGCAGTTTTGTCGTAAATAGCTCTTTAGTCCAAATAAACATGTTTTTGCCGTACCGAATCCTTCGAAACTTATTTCTAAGTTATGTAAAGGATATTTAGGGTATGTTTGGCTTGAGTCACAGTTCCGGATTGTACGTTACGTTGAACTGGTTATATTTACGCCTCAGATCGCGCATAACCTTTTAGAAAGCGATTTAAAGCTTGAAATCGAACAAGAATTGATATGTGCAAACGATACACATATTTATACAAATCCCAAGTATGAAATACAATACTTCATTGATTTAGTATTTGTTTGATGGCCGTGGAGGCACAGGTGTCACAACCGTGGGGCTATGCCGCTTACTTTATCTTAAAGACCAGTTGTGTAGCTCCATTTTCTCTTTAAATCATGTCTGAAAGCGAATCTTCCGGCAAGGTAAATCAGGTGCCTAGCAACATCGATTTAACACCAAATTCTGGTAGGATCTCACCGGTCAGATCTACACCTCTTTCTACTCCCGGAAGTACTCCAACGGGAACTATGTTCTCGGAGTTCACTTCTTTTCAAACACCAACCCTATTTTGATCAGGGATTACATCTCCCTAAATCGGTGCAATGCGTACATCGAAACACGTAGATCTAACACCCGAAGGAGTAGCTAGAAATTTCTTACAACTGAGATCTTTTCTCAACTAGCATGTGAGCTTAGAAAGGGAAAAAAAGGTGAGAATAAGACTAAATTATGAGGAGTCTGAACCCTCATTATCACCTGGCCCTCCATCTCTTCCTTTTAGCAGCTCACGTTTAGCCACATCTTACCTTGAAGTTGGTCCTAGTGTGACAGACCAACCACTCAAGCCCTTGAGCTTTTGGGAGGCCAACTCCAACCGTTTTTCCTTGATTTACCTCCCAACCCGTAACAACCGGTGCACCTTGTCACGGCCCCAGCCCCGGTTTTACCCGGTCAAGAGCCGCGGGACTGGAACCTGAAGGGGTATGGTCCCAAAAAGCCGCGCAACCCCCCTGTAAGGTCGCGCGGGACCATACTCCTTAATCAGTAATTTTCTTGATCGCCAACCTCGCGCGGGATACAACATACCTGTGTAGCACGGCGCGAGGTCCACATAAGAGTAAACTCCAGTTAGCCACACTTAGCATTCTAAAAGGGACATCTGAAAGCCCATGCCGCGCGCATGATAATAACGTGCTCAGCAAGAATCGTGCGTGACTACGGCGTGAGGCATTTCCAGATAGTACACAAGGTACAAGTGGCAGAATAAAAGAGCCAATCAGGGTCCTTCTGTTCCTGCGCAATCGTGCTCCACGATCGTCTGACATGCAGGAGACAAAAAGTACTCAAGGACGCCTATGTGGCACCAATCATAGGGCAGAGACAACTGCCCCACGATCTCCACTTACCTGCTGATGGCAGAAGGGCGACCAGGCCGACAACGGTGACACGTGGCTCCAATCACGTTGTGCCAACTCCACAAAGCTCCTAGAAGCCACTAACGGTCGACACCAGTGAGATAAGGAGCATATCTTCCATGTTGTCGCCTTCCGGCCCAAGGCCCATCTGCCCACACCCTCTTACACCTCTCCGGCTATAAATAGAGACCTTCACTTCACAGGTTAATTCATTCCATTCCCTCTACTCTCACTTAACACTTAATTCTCTCCCAAAGCAATCGCTTATTCTCACGCCGGAGCCCGGTTAAGAGGGAAACCCCCACATTCCCCTCTTAACGAGTAACGGTGTTTTGTTTTGCAGATAACCACGATCATTAGGAGCTCAGGATACTTGCAAGAAGATTAACCTTCATGGCAGAAACATAAACCAAACTGATTAATCCCTTAATTAGTTCTGTGTTTCTTCATTGGCGCCCACCGATTTTTTCTACAAACCACTTTCATCTTCTTATTTCCTGAGTTTTCAGTGCTTTTCTTCCTTCGATCATGGCTGGTCAAGGAATCATTCCCGAATTTGGTCTTGGAGCAGACCTTAACGCAGCTTTGGGGGTGGATAATCAAAACATCCAGCCCCAACACGTTGAAGAAATCGGCGAGATCGAGATGGCCAACACCGGGGGTCCTCGCGGGAGCTTCACCCGCATCAATCAAACTACCCCAGGAAACAACGGTGCTGGACCATCGAACCCAGCTCCACCTCAGAATATCTCAGCGCTATTGGGGCTACCAGAGGGCGAAACCCCAGCCTCATGGTACGCCAAGCAACTCGTCACCATTAACGCGGCATATCAGTCCTTGAGCGCGCAACAAGCAGTTCTAACGGCAGAACCTTCCTTGGTTACACCAACCGGCCCAAGTCACGGGCCGCGCCCGACGCCACCACCGCAAAATATCCAAGGAAGAGCCAACAGACCTCCCCCTACCCGAAGGCTAAGCGTGCAGGACACGCGTGACACACGGGGGGAGACAGAAAGCTACTATGACGAACCGTCAAATTTCCAAAGAGGCCCAGTTCATAGCCGGCTCACGCCGCGCAACATGAACGATGAGTGGGAAGAAACTGACCCGAACGATCCAACCTGGGATCCAACCTGGGAGAACGATGACGAATCTTCGGTCTTCAATCGTTTGCAAAGAAATCACGAGTATTACAAACCAAGGCAACACGTTTGTTATACCGAAGAGGCGGAGCGTGACTTTCGCCTCGCCTATCGACCAGAGGAAGCTATAGAGCATTCGAAGTTCATCCCAAAGATAGCACTAGCGCCGCTCAAAAGAGAAAAGTTGCCTCCGACCGTCGGAAAGTTCAACGGATTGACTGATCCAGACGATCACGTCAGAGTATTTACTAGCGTGGGCTGCATGGGAGGTTGGAACATGCCCATGTGGTGTCATTTGTTTATCCAAACATTAACGGGGGCTGCTCGCGCCTGGTTCGACAGCCTTCCTCCGGGAAAAATAAAATCATGGGTAGATTTCAGGACTCAGTTTCTGAGTCACTTCAGTCAGCAAAGGCGATACCAGCGCGACACAGCTGAAGTTGAAGATATCTGGCGAAGAGATAATGAGGGTTTGGAAGATTTCATTACGCGCTTTAACAAAGAATGTTTGGAGATCGGTGGCGTGAGTGAACAACTCATGCGCTGCCATTTCAAGAAAGCAATCCGCTGTGATAGCCTGATTAGAACCATCACGGGGAAAGATGGAATGCCAAAGGAGTGGGACAAACTCATGGAAGCCGCGAAGATAGTCGCGCAAACGGAAGAGTCTCTCGCACGAAACAACAACTATCGTTCTGAAGATAAATTTTCCAAGGGGAGTCACTCGCGCGATGACAACAGGCGCAACAAAGGCAAAAACCCTGGGTGGAAGGCCAACCACTCCAGCGGTTATAGGTATCGACCTCGTTACGAAGAACGATCCCGCTATAAGGAATACGCGCGTGACACCATTGACCGCATCGGTTATAGAAAGGCAGTCCGAGACGATAATCGTGAAAAGCATTGGACTCCGCTCATAAAAACACCAAAAGAGGTGCTAATAACGGAGAACCATGATTTTAAGGCCCCCAGGCCTATGACGAACAAAAAGGGATAAGACCCCAATCTGTATTGTGATTTCCACAAGGATACAGGCCACTTAACAGATGATTGTTACAGCTTGCGACAAGAGATCGAGAGAGCACTAAAGAGTGGAAAGCTGAGCCACTTAGTGAAGAATGTGCGCAAAGAAACGCGACAGCTTCATCGCCACGATGAAGGAAATCACAAGAAGGTTCGACGCCTGGAGACACATATGGTCAATGGACCAAGATATAGCGCAAGAGAAAAAGGCAAGAGACCTTATGAGCCTTCATGGCAAGAACAACAAGTTATTTTCCCGGTGGTGCGCGGGGGTCCCCGAGCCACACGACCCATCGTCATCACCGGCATCATCGGCCATTACGAAACTGAATACGTCTTCATTGACCCGGGGAGTACAGCAGACATCATCTATGAACAATGCTTTAACCAGTTCGACGATGAAGACAAAGCAAGACTCGAACCAGTTGACTACCCACTGTCTGGGTTCTGCAATGAAATGGTCTTCCCGTTAGGCCAAATTAGCTTCCCCGTCACACTCTCCGATGGGAAGCATTCGAGGACAACAAACGTTAACTTCATGGTGATGCCTGTTAAGTCAAGACATGACGTACTGATCGGGAGAGAAACGCAAGGTGAGCTGAATATGATAACTTCCACCCCCCACTCAGCGATTGGTTTCCCAACCAAGACGGGGGTGGCAATCGTTTATGCGAAGAAGGAAGTTATGTCAACTGAAGAGATGCGCCCAACAAAAGCGGCGAAGGTTTCAGCAACCGAGCCCGAAAAATGGGTTTTAAATCGCAAATATCCGGAGCAAACGGTGACGATAGGTCACGCTATCTCACCAAATATCAGAACTCGCCTCAAGCAGCTCCTATTCAAGAACATGGATATTTTCGCCTGGACCCCGGCCGACATGACCGGAGTCCCGCGCGACATCACAGAGCACTGTTTAAACACCTACCCCTCAGTTGAGCCGAAAGTCCAAAGAAGGCGCAGCCTAGGGGCAGACAAGACGAAAGCAATGAATGAGCAAGTTTGCGAGTTACTTAAAGCCGGCATCCTGCGAGAAGTACGTTATCAGAGTTGGGTTGCGAACCCCGTAATGGTAGAGAAGTCTAGTGGCGGATGGCGAATGTGCGTCGACTATACCGATCTCAACAAGGCATGCCCTAAGGATTGTTACTCTTTGCCTGAGATCGACAAAAAGATAGACTCTCTTGCGCCATACAGATGGAAGTGCTTCTTGGATTGCTACAAGGGGTATCATCAAGTTCAAATGAAGCTCGAGGATGAAGATAAGACGGCTTTTCGCACGGATCTGGGGATTTTTTGCTATACGAAGATGCCATTCGGCCTGAAAAATGCTGGCGCCACATACCAGCGATTGATGGACAAGACCTTCGCGGGTGACATCGGAAAGCATATTGAAGTTTACATCGATGATCTAGTGGTTAAAAGTCCCGAAGAGGACCAAATGTTGAAGGACATCGAGAAAACATTCAACTCATTGCGCAGTGTAAACATGAAGTTGAATCCAGCCAAGTGTTCTTTTGGCATGGAAGAAGGGAAGTTTCTAGGCTTCATAGTCACCAACGGCGGCTTTAAAGTGAACCCGGAGAAAGTCCAGGCAATAGAGCGGATGCCATCGCCGCGAACAATCAAAGAAATGCAACGGTTGGCCGGCCGCCTCGCCGCGCTCAATCGCTTTTTATCAAATCACGCCGCGAAATCGTACCCTTTTATCACCACACTGCGCAATTGTGTGAAGAAGCAAGAGTTCAGGTGGACCCCTGAAGCAGAAAAGGCTTTTCAGCAAATGAAAGAATGTTTGATCGAGCTCCCCACCCTGACTGCACCATTTGAAAAAGAACCACTCATACTGTACTTATCTTCTTCAGATAAGGCAGTAGGATCGGTATTACTAGTAGAAAGAAATGGAGTCCAAACTCCAATTTATTATGTCAGCAGGGTACTCACTGACCCGGAAACGAGATATTCCACGATGGAAAAATTGGTACTAGCGTTGCTACACGCCTCCAGAAGGCTGCGCAGATATTTCACAGGACATGTGATCACTGTGCTTACCAACTTCCACATCGGCACGATACTTCAAAAACCAGAAACGTCCGGGCGGTTAGCAAAATGGGCCATTGAGCTGGGGGGCCACAACATTCTGTATCGGCCGCGCCCAGCCATCAAGGGTCAGATTCTTGCGGACTTCATCACAGAAGTCCCAGTTGATAAAATCAAAGATTGTGAGCTGGTGGAGACTCCCGAAAAAGACACGACAAATGAGACTTGGATGCTTTATACTGATGGGGCCTCAAACGAGGATGGCGCGGGAGCCGGATTGCGCCTAGTAAGCCCCGAAAACCACGAATTCACTTACGCCATCAAGTTGGATTTCAAAAACACCAACAACGAGGCGGAATACGAAGCATTTCTGGCAGGCTTGCGCCTCGCCATCAAAATGGGAGCTAAAAATCTACAAGCACATGTTGATTCACTCTTGATAGCCAGCCAAGTCAACGGTATATACGATGCAAGGGGTGAAGTTATGGCCCTATATCTGGAACAAGCAAAAGAGTTGCTTCAACAGTTCAAGTCTCACAAGGTCATCCACATCAACCGCTCTGAAAACAAACCAGCTGACGCCTTGAGCAAGCTCGCTTCAACGTCCTTCCAACATCTTGCCAAAGATGTAAGGATTGAGGTACTCAAGAACCCGTCAGTTTTGTTGCGACAAGTAAATGTGATCGAGATAGGGCAGCCATCCTGGATGACCCCTATCATTCAGTACTTGAAAGAGGGAATACCCCAGAGAATAAGGCAGAGGCAAGAAAAATTCAGAACAAAGCCCTGCAGTACGAAATGAATGGCGGTATCTTATACCGCAAGTCCTTCTTGGGACCACTCCTGCGCTGTGTGGACTCTCAAGATGCGAACTATCTGATAAGGGAGATTCATGAAGGAATCTGCGGCATCCATGCGGGACCGCGTATGGTTGTTGCGAAGATCATGAACGCCGGGTATTACTGGCCAGGGATGCACGTTGATGCCCTGAAGGAGCTGCGCAAGTGTGACTCCTGTCAGCGGCACTCTCCAAAAACCCTGCGCCCCAAGAACGATCTAATCCCCGTATCAACTGCTTGGCCTTTTCAGCAGTGGGGAATCGACATGGTAGGACCCTTCCCAGATGCTCCCGGCGCCGTCAAGTTCATAATAGTGGCCGTCGATTACTTCACAAAATGGGTGGAGGCCAAAGCCCTTGCTTCAACGACAGCCATGATGGTGCGCAAGTTCATTTGGGAACACATCATATGCAGATTTGGGCTCCCACTCAAGATCGTAACCGACAATGGCACCAACTTTGCGTCTGAAGACCTCCAAAACTGGATGAAGGAGATGAAAATAGAACACACTTTCACCTCCGTTGCGCACCCTCAAGGCAACGGACAGGTTGAAAGTGTAAACAAGTGTATTGTCGAAGGGATTAAGGCCCGGCTGGGCACGAAGCGAAGAGGCTGGGTTGATGAGCTCCCAAGTATCTTGTGGGCTCACCGAACCATGCCAAAAACAAGTACCGGCGAAACCCCTTTTAGCCTAGTCTATGGCTCAGAAGCGGTTATCCCGGCGGAAGTTGGCCTGCCCTCTCCGCGTTTGACAGCAGTCAACGCAATCGACAACGAGGCAGAGCGTCGTCTTGACTTGGATTTGCTAGAAGAAAGGCGCGAAATCGCGCGCATCAAAGAAGCCAAGTACAAAACACAACTGGAGAGGTACTACAACGCGCGAGTCCGCATCTGTACCTTCACTCCAGGGGAATATGTCTTTCGAGACAACGAAGCCTCAAATGCCGAACGCCCAGGAAAACTAGCACCTAAATGGGAAGGCCCATACTTGGTCCACGAGGTGCTAGGAAAAGGGGCTTACAAATTGCGCACCCTGGATGGACACATCATCCCGCGCACGTGGAATGCGCAACAACTGCGCAAATGCTATATATGACTATGTAGGCCTTGCGCCTTTATCCACTAATGTCGGCCACGCGCCCTTTACTTTCTTATGTCGGCTACACGCCTTTTAAGTTACAAGCAATGTATCTCGGCCTAAGCGCCTTACGTAATTAATGAAAGCATACGACATGCTCTTTTATCACTATCCGACTTATTTCGTTACAAATGCATGTTAAACTTCTGATTAGCACGAAAACACTCTAGTTACGCTCGCACAAGAGCCTCCCTTACATTTATTCGCGCTAACTTAACCAAAGTTTCTAACAACAGTGCAATAATTGCAACGGGAAAATAAGCAAACATACAATATAAAAGGCGCAATCGCGCAACAGTTATAAAAACACAATGTCATTCATTAGATAAAAGCGCAACAGCGCAACAAGTTACATCAGAAACCTACTGGAATTTTTTTTTACAAGGCACAAAGCCTGTTGACAAACCTATTCGAATTCATCATCTCCACTGTCACCATGCTTATCGCCTTTATCGCCATCACCGCCAGGCTTACTGCCATCACCATCACCATCACCTTTCCCGTCACCATCTCCACCCGCAGGTGCCTCCTCATCCGAGAGCTCAACAGTCTCTGGTGGATCAAGGATATTCTTCAGCCGCTGACACCAGTCTTCATGTTTCAGTGCATTAGTAACTAAGTCCATCACCGGAATGGATAGATGATCATAACCATGTTCCGCGCGGGCTAGCTCAGCCTCAGCTTCTTCAGTCACCGAGCAGTGACTAGTATCGAACTCCTGTCCAAACATAACCGACGCATGTTGCGCACATTCAACATAGCCTTTACGGTGACCAACTGCAAGGGAAGCATCTATGACGGCCGCAACAGCCTTATCCAATTCACCAGCATTCAAGATGGAGTTGGCCATCTACAGCAAGGGCAATACTTTAGCCAACAGGTCTAAATAAATCAAATTCAAGTAAAAAAGAGGAATCATACCAGCACCATTCCACGACCGCGCAGCCACTCAGCATCGGAGACAAGAGTATCCACGATACCCTGAGCTTCAGCATAGTTAGTCTGCGCTACATTAAGAGCTGCAGTACTAACATCACGAGCTTCCTCAGCCCTAAGCTTCGCCTCCGCAGCTGAGGCAGCCTTAGACTTTTCAGCCTCCAGATCGATCTCCAACGATTCACTTTTGTCAACCTGCTCTCGCAGGCGGCGTTTTAGCTCAGCGATCTCGACATCCTTGGCCCCAAGATCCTTGTCCTTACCAGACAGCTGCACCTTCGCATCAGCAAGCTCAACCTACAAAGGACAGGACTTAGAATATGTTGCAGACAAAACACAGAAGGAAAGGGTATAAGTTGTACAAACCTCAAGCTGTGCCTTAGCAGCCTTAACAGCTTGCACACCTTCAACCTCCGCCGTCAACTCCACAACCTTAGCCTCAAGGTTGACAATCTTGTTACGATCTGTAGCCGCGCGCTCATTATCCTTCACGCATATGCGCTTGAACTCAGCTTTCTCCTTAGCAAGCTGTTGTTCAGCAGAATGAAGCTTGTTTTTCAGGCCCTCGCGCCCCCAATCTTCAGCCTTCTTATCAGCTTCAAACTTCTCCTTATCTTCATCAAGGGCTGCTTTTGACTTCTCAAATTCACTTATACGCTTCAACATCCGCTCGCGGTACCTCTCCCAATCCGACCGCTCCCTAACCATTGTCCGCCACTCACGGACAATTTGGTGGTTAGCAGCGCGAGCATTCGCCTCCCCAAGCATATAAGTACGGTACAGCCCTTCATGAGTTTTCGCCTTTTTCCTATTAACTTCACCAGGAGTGAAAGAGTTTAAGAACCAATCGCGGCAAGGGCCAAACTCCACAAAGGTGTCCTTCTGCCTCAAATTCCAGGGAGCCTGGTGGGGGGCATTACCGCGCTCCTCTTCGGTATAGCTTTTATAGTAGATATCTCCAAGAGTATCCTTAGCCCCGATAGCTTGCGGATTATAACCCCCAGCGCCACCAGAGCTCGCGCCACTAGAAACGTACGCAGGGCGGGTAGGTCTTTCAACCTCAGGTTCTTTCCTCCTCTCTTGATGGGACTGTGTAGACCCCGCAACACTCAAAACCTCTGGACCCTGCGCTTTCTCCTGGATAGTGATGGCAGCAGCACCGGTATACCTCAAAGAATCATCACTAGGCTTCTCAACAGCCTTTTGCTTCTCCTTCTCCACTTCAGAAGCTTTCTTCCTATCCTCTTCAGCCTTCCTATCCTCCTCAGCCTTTCGATCTGCCTCGGCCTTCCTCTGCTTCTCCTCCTCCGCTTTTTTCCTCCTATCCTCATCAGCTTTCCTACGCTCTTCATCAGCTTTCTTCTTCTCCTCAACAGCCTTCGCCTTGTCACCTTCAGCAACATGTTTAGCTTTGACAGTCTCAACACCAGCAGCCTTAGAAGATTTAACAGTAATCTTTGGCCTCTTATGCACCGGCTCTACCGGATCTACGAATACCACACCCTTCTCTGGGGTCGTCTTCTTAACCTCTGCAAATACAACATGTCAAAAAGAGTGAAGGTAACCAAATAACGTACCTAAAGAACCTACCTGGAGAAACTTTGTAAAGCGAGCGCAAGTTGCTCCGCTTCCCAATCAGGGGAACCTCACCAGCCCCGGGCGCAGCAGAGACGCCAGCTGTAGTTTCGCTTCTAACTCTCTTTCTGCTGATCAACTTTGCAGCAGCCTCCTCTTCTTCTTCCTCTTCCTCCTCATGCACACCAGAGGAAGGAGTAGCGCCAGCGTCCGGGTTGAGAGAACCCGCGCTCCCCGAGCCACCGGTTCCAGTCTTCTTTCCGCCTGCGCGCGGCAAACCTTCAAGTGAGTCACTAACAATCACGAAATCCCTCAAGTCACTCTGATGGAGGCGAAAAATACCTTTACCCACAGCACCAGTGGTTGCGCGACTACCCCCAGCACCCTTGCTGGTCACCTCAGCATCCTTCTTCTTCTTCACCGGTTTCTTCTTCTTCTTCTCTTCTGGGTCAATACCCAAGTCGCGCAACACACCTGCAAAGACGTTAGACCACGAACTTAGCTCTCCATTTGAAGACCCTACAGACTCCTCGCTGGAAAGATAGACAACCTCTTTCCCAGCAGAAGTCACAGAGCGCAAAGGGCGAGGTTTCGGTATGTGCGCACCTTCGTTTGCAGTAGGCGGCAAGGTGAACGCATCAGCAACAGGATACATGAAGTTATCCCTTATTTGGTCATACCAGTATTGCTCCCCGTCTTGAAGCGGGCGCACGCCCATTCTACCGCCAAAAGCGGCAAAGGCAGCTTGATACAAGCGCACCTCTACAAGATAAATCGTATCAGAAAAATAAAGGGGAAAAATGCAAGCCCCGAAAGACAGTAAGAATAAGAAAATTACTAACCTTCATCGTCCATCATTAAGATAGGAACCTCCTTGCTATCAGGCGGCCACTGGTCGCTCATCCGCGCCGCAACCAAGACATTCTCCCCAAACACTCGGTTTGGGGTGGCGGTAAGCTCGCGATACCAAGCCGCAGTCTTGGGGATCTCCAAGTCTTCCTTCACGATTGGTTCAGTCCAGGCGCGAAATGTCATGGGTATCGGAACTACCTCCTCCCGGATATAGAAAAACTTTGGTTTCCAGTCATGGAAACTCTTGGGTGGATTTAACAATATCTTCTTCGCCGCGCCTCGGCTAGCGAAGGAATAGAAACCCATGTTTCTCTGAAGTGTGTAGAAAACCCGGAACTTATCAACAGTTGGCTCGATGCCATGAGCCCAGCACGGGAACTCGAAATGCCGAACCCGAACCATCCCAGGTGGGCTCATTTGAGATATATGAAACCCATAATATTGAAGAATATGAGCCATGAAGTTAGTCGCCGGCAACCGGAAGTTGCCCTGATGGAAGAAGTCTTCGAACAAGGTGATGTACCCCGGCGGTGCATCAGCGGCCGTTTGGTTCTGACCGGGGTACCGGGCATCCCACTCCGGTGGGAACCGGAAACTACGGGAAAGTTGTTCGAAAAGCCCTAAGTCCCACCGGAGAACAGGCACAGGACCTTCTTCTCCGGGGATATCCTCATGTTGTTCTTCAGCCATCGATAGATAAAACAAAGGTTCTGAGTGTTCTGCTTGATGATCTGCTACAACGTTCTTCAAAAACTTGAAGATCTGCTGCAACCGTGTTCTTCAAACTTGAAGATTCAGAGAAGCTTTGAGAGGAAGTAGAAGAATAGTAGGAGAGAAAGTGATGAACCTCACATCTCTCCGGATATATATACTGATCGCATTTAATGCGATCGGTAACCGTGCCGAAACCGCCGCAAGCAAGGCCAACCAGAAAGCGCCACGTAAGGCGTGTTTCCCGGAGTGACGGTTACCACGCGCGCGTGGGCCTCACTCTCCTGACAAAAATCTGAACCGTCAGCAACAAGTTGATGACAACCGTCAGAGGTCAACTCAAACGTCACCAACCGCGACTTTTTCACCAACCTGTCAGAAAATTCAAACTTCGAGGTTTCTCCCGCCCAAAGTCATGGGAAACTTCATGTAAAAGCCAACAACAAGCCTGGTAGCCGCGCCGTAGTAACTAACAACTTACACGCGCGCCGTCTACCAAAACCAAAAGCATCACTCTACTTTATTTTCTTAAGTCCAGAGCTCCAACCACTTGCCTTGCGCATGGTGCAGCACTGGACTGGGGGGACTTGAAGGGGTATGGTCCCAAAAAGCCGCGCAACCCCCCTGTAAGGTCGCGCGGGACCATACTCCTTAATCAGCAATTTTCTTGATCGCCAACCTCGCGCGGGATACAACATACCTGTGTAGCGCGGCGCGAGGTCCACATAAGAGTAAACTCCAGTTAGCCACACTTAGCATTCTAAAAGGGACATCTGAAAGCCCATGCCGCGCGCATGATAATAACGTGCTCAGCAAGAATCGTGCGTGACTACGGCGCGAGGCCTTTCCAGATAGTATACAAGGTACAAGTGGCAGAATAAAAGAGCCAATCAGGGTCCTTCTGTTCCTGCGCAATCGTGCTCCACGATCGTCTGACATGCAGGAGACAAAAAGTACTCAAGGACGCCTATGTGGCACCAATCATAGGGCAGAGACAACTGCCCCACGATCTCCACTTACCTGCTGATGGCAGAAGGGCGACCAGGCCGACAACGGTGACACGTGGCTCCAATCACGTTGCGCCAACTCCACAAAGCTCCTAGAAGCCACTAACGGTCGACACCAGTGAGACAAGGAGCATATCTTCCATGTTGTCGCCTTCCGGCCCAAGGCCCATCAGTCCACACCCTCTTACACCTCTCCGGCTATAAATAGAGACCTTCACTTCACAGGTTAATTCATTCCATTCCCTCTACTCTCACTTAACACTTAATTCTCTCCCAAAGCAATCGCTTATTCTCACGCCGGAGCCCGGTTAAGAGGGAAACCCCCACATTCCCCTCTTAACGAGTAACGGTGTTTTGTTTTGCAGATAACCACGATCATTAGGAGCTCAGGATACTTGCAAGAAGATTAACCTTTATGGCAGAAACATAAACCAAACTGATTAATCCCTTAATTAGTTATGTGTTTCTTCAGAACCTGTGGTATTTATTATGTGATAGCGGAAGATTTTCAACAGGATCTTTTAAAAACTCAAATGCCCAATTATTTTATTCCATAAATTGGAGATAAACCCCGTAATTTACAATAGAGGAATTTAACTAAGAAATTCCCTGATTTATTTAAAACATGTTTATTTATTTTAACTGAGCCACCTCTTCAAGCTTGTTAGTGCTCCGTAGCACGTGTCCTTGATTTACAGCAGGTCACCTGAAACATGTTTTAAAAATATTTTATCAGCGGGGAAATACTGGCGAGTCACTCGTTTTGCATAAAATGACACATAGTTATAAATTACAGCATAAGAGCGATTACAATGGCTTCTATCTTATTTTTTATCTGGCGCCTTGTCACATGTGACGATGGTCATACCACTATTGGGTCCCACCCCAAGTAGTGATGATTATCCCTGTAGGTCAATGAACCTAACAGGGATAAAATTAGTAATGTGCACAATACCCCACTAGCCAGTGATTCAAGATATCCACGACTTACTCCCTGTAATTATAACTTATGAAAATAATTTGAGGTATTGTAAAACAGTTGATAAAAAGAGAATGACTCACATTGCAGATTTATATGAGCAGAGCTTAGCCTACTGATTAGCCTTTTAACCTAAATTTAAACAACATGCACACGAACTCGGTTAGTAACTAATACAGCATTTACGATAACTCATGAGATTAAACCCTCACAACGAATGACAAAGTGCAATACTTAAACATCCATCGAATTCACGACGAATGACAAAGCATAAACCCTAATGTGGGCAGCACTTAAACATCCATTGGATAGTTTTAATCGACCGGACATTAAATTGTAGCAGCGATCGAGTTAATACCCGGTATCGGAGCAGCACCTTGCTAATATTGAAAGTAGTTTTGACTTCAGAGTATTGAAATTTCGTCTTAGGAAAAGATCTCGACACCAGTGGACTGTGCATGCAACAAGCTATTTATAGCTGAAATTGAGACCTCACACGGCCCATGTAAGCCTTCGGCTTACCTTTACGCGGCCCGCGTGGCCGCCTAGTCTACGAGTAGGGTTGATTGGTCACGAGTAGGTTAGCCAGGTGGACACCACGTGGATCCGGAACACTTATCCGGTCAAACATGTCTTGACGCGGCCCGCGTAAGACTTTACTTACTCTTACGCGGCCCGCCTGAGAACTATCTTTCTTGTTTTCTTAGTTTTTTATGCATAGTATGGTTTCAGGGGTCCGGGTTTTTACTTACGGGTATTTTTAGGAAAATTTTGAGAGTCCTTACATCCTCCCCACCTTATTAAAAATCTCGTCCTCGAGATTTATTGGAATAAGTGAGGATACTTTCGCTTCATCTCTGATTCCAGCTCCCAAGTGTATTCAGGTCCTCTCTTTGAATCCCACTTGACTTTGACTAACACCAATCTTTTGTGTTTGAGAAATTTGATCTTTCGATCTTCGATTTGAAGAGGTTTCTCAACAAATTTCAATTTCTCATTTACCTCTATATCTTGAAGAGGTACTACCAAAGATTCGTCTGATAGGCATTTCTTGAAGTTGGATACATGGAATACATCATGTACTCCCGCCAATTCTTCTGGTAGTTGTAAGCGATAAGCAACTGGTCCTATATGTTGGATTATTGGGAATGGTCCTATGTATCTTGGACTTAGCTTTCCTTTCTTACCAAATCGAACTACTCCTTTCCAAGGTGAAACTTTCAATAGTACTTTGTCTCCAACTTGAAACTCTAACGGCTTGCGTCTATTATCTGCATAACTTTTCTTGCGATCTCGAGTCGTCTTCAGTCTTTCCTTGATTTGTGTAATCTTGTCAGTAGTTCTTGCACAATCTCCGGACCTGATAATTGACTTTCTCCTATTTCTTCCCAACAAACTGGAGTTCTGCATTTTCGTCCGTATAGTGCTTCAAATGGGGCAGCTTCAATGCTTGAATGATAACTGTTATTATAGGAGAATTCGATTAAGGGTAAATGGTTGTCCCAATTTCCCCCAAAATCTATCACACATGCCCTAAGCATGTCTTCCAGAGTTTGGATCGTCCTTTCACTTTGTCCGTCTGTTTGAGGATGATATGCCGTGCTTAAATTTAGTCGAGTTCCCATTACTTCTTGGAAACTTTTCCAGAAATGGGAAGTGAAACGACTATCCCTATCCGATACGATGGAGAGTGGAACTCCATGTAAGGATACTACTTCATCTACATACAACTTTGCCAACCTTTCCATGCTAAAGGTTTCTTTCATTGGTAGAAAATGAGCTGATTTGGTTAATCGATCCACAATTACCCAAATCGCATCATTACCTTTTCTGGTTTTAGGCAACTTAGTAACAAAATCCATTGTTATGAGTTCCCATTTCCATACAGGCATTTCTAATTGTTGTAGTAGACCTGAAGGTTTCTGGTGTTCTACCTTAACTTGTAAACAAGTGAGACACTTAGAAACATATCGAGCTATGTCCTTTTTCATTCCTATCCACCAGAAGTTATTTCTTAAATCTTGGTACATTTTATTGTTTCCAGGGTGCATGGTATATCTAGATTTATGGGCTTCTTCTAAAATCTTAGTTCTTAAGTCTCCTTGCTTAGGTACCCAAATCCTTTTCTTATGGAATCATCCAAATTCCATCACTTCCTTGCTCTAATTCTTTAATTCGTCCTTTCATTCCTTCAGCAACATCCTGGATTGCTGTTTCTTGAACATCCTTTATTTGTTCCATTAAATCTAACTGTAGATTTAATCTAAGAGCACGAACTCGCTTTTGCTTTTCATGATACTTACGACTTAAGGCATCTGCAACTACGTTTGCCTTTACTTTGTGATATTGAATATCGCAGTCGTAGTCACTTAGGATCTCCATCCATCTTCTTTGCCTCATGTTCAATTCTTTTTGCCCGAATATATATCTTAAACTTTTATGATCTGTATAGACCCAGATCTTAAGGGAAAAAATTATCGCACCTAATTCTAAATCATGAGTCGTATAGTTTTCCTCGTGCTTTTTCAGTTGCCTTGATGCAAACGCAATTACCTTCTTGCGTTGCATTAACACACATCCTAATCCTAGCTTTGAAGCATCACAATATACTTCAAAATCTTCTGTTCCTTCGGGTAAAGCTAGAATTGGAGCATTGGTTAATTTCTGTTTTAAAATCTTAAAGGCTTCTTCCTGTTTAGGTCCCCATTCAAACTTAACGGTTTTACAGGTTAACTTAGTTAATGGTACAGCTATTTTGGAAAAATCCTTAATAAACCGTCTATAATATCCAGCTAAACCTATAAAACTTCTAATTTCCATTGCTGATTGCGGAACCTTCCATTTGGTGATTGCTTCTATCTTAGCAGGATCTACATGAATACCTTCGTGATTCACCATGTGTCCTAAGAATTGCACTTCTTGCAGCCAAAATTCACACTTCGAGAATTTGGCATAAAGCTTTTCTTTTCTTAACAAAGTTAAAAGTATATGCAAGTGCTTACAATGCTCGTCCTGACTTTTGGAATAAATAAGTATATCGTCGATAAAGACAATTACAAATTTATCCAAATACGGTTTACAGATTCTATTCATCATGTCCATGAATGCTGCAGGTGCATTCGTTAGTCCGAAGGGCATGACTGTAAACTCGTAATGACCATACCTAGTTCTGAAAGCAGTTTTAGGTATGTCTTCTTCTTGTACCTTTAATTGATGATATCCGGAGCGTAAATCTATCTTAGAAAAATATCTAGCTCCCTGAAGTTGATCAAAAAGATCATCAATCCTAGGTAATGGGTACCGATTCTTAATTGTAATCTTATTCAATTCTCTATAATCAATACACATTCTCATTGAACCATATTTCTTCTTTACAAACAACACTGGTGATCCCCAAGGGGATGAACTAGGTTGTATGAATCCTTTACTTAGTAATTCATCTAATTGCTTTTTCAATTCTAGCATTTCAGTGGGTGCTAACCGATAAGGTGCTTTAGCTATCGGTGTAGTTCCAGGAATTAGATGAATTCTAAATTCAACCTCCCTATCAGGTGGTAATCCAGGTAGTTCTTCTGGGAATACATCGGGATATTCCGATACTACTGGAATTTCTTTAAGTTCTTTACTTTTCGTAGTAATGATTACTGAAATCATATACACCATTTCTTGTTTTCTGGAATAACTGGCCAATTTCATTACTGAAATAAATTTTAATGGCTTTCGTGGCTCATCTCTTGTAATCACTACTAATTCTCCTGTGGGTGTATGGATTTCTATGGAATTCTTATCACAAAGGATTCGAGCATGGTTGGCTACTAACCAATCCATTCCTAACACAACATCGAATCCGGCTAATTTCATAGGTAACAGGTTTGCAGAGAATTTATAGCCTAACAGTTCTATTTTTCCTTCTCACACAACCTTATCTATGTTAACAGAATTTCCGTCTGCCGTTTCGACTGTAAAAATCTGCCTAAGTTGGGTTAAGGGTAAATTAAGTGCTTGGCAGAATGAAGTATTGATAAAACTTTGGTTTGTACCAGAGTCAAATAATACTTTTGCATATACGTTGTGAACTATAAACGTACCGGCTATCACGTCAGGAATCAGTTCGGCTTCCTGAGTTGTCAACTGGAAGGCTCTTACATTCCTTTTTGTTCCTTCTGCAGGTTTAGCTTTGTTATCTGCTGGTTTGTTTAGTTTTGGGCAGTCTGGCTTAAGGTGTCCAGTTTCTCCACAGTTGTAGCAGGCTGTGAATTTCTTCCTCCTGCAGTCTTCTTCTTGATGCCCTGGAATTTTGCAAAAATTACAATATCCTTTGCATCTTCCAAAATGCTTCCTTTTGCAAGAATTACAAAATGGACCAGTGGAAGATTGCCCGATTCCCCTCCGTTTAAAATTGTTACGATTACCCATACGGAATCCCTAGGTAATCTTTTGGGCCACTTCCTTCTTTCTATTTTCTTCTCGAGTTCGTACCAGTTCGTCAGTCAGAGTATTGGCTAAATCTACCGCATCATCAATCGTACGAGGTTTCGCAGCTTTAACAATATTGCGGATCTCACCAATTAAGCCCCAAATGTAGCGAGATATAAGTACCGGTTCTGGCGAAGCCAGTGTTGGTACTACTCTGGCGTATTCGAAGAATGTCGAAGTATACCCTCGACAATCTATACCTACCATTTGATGATTTAGGAACTTATTTGTCATTTGTTCCTTTTCATACTCGGGACAGAATTTTCTTTCTAAAAGATTTTTAAATTCTTCCCAATTCATAGCATATGCCACCGTTCTTCCTTTAGCTTGTAACACCGTGTTCCACCATTCTAGCGCCACTTCTTTAAAAAGATTCGACGCATACATGACCTGGTCTTCTTCAACACATTTACTTATGGAAATTACTGCCTCGGTTTTCTCTAACCAACGCAATGCTGAAGTCGCTCCTTCGTTACCTGCAAACTCAGCTGGTTTACATGCAAGAAATTCTTTGTATGTGCAACCAGGCGTTGCAACTTTCATTTTCTTAGGGAGCGGAGCCTGCCGTGGATTATTATCATGATTAGTATGATTTCAGCCTCCGTTTACACTATTACTGAAGTTATCTTCAGAAATACGTTTGCTAGGGATGATTTGTTGAGGCTCAACAGGTTTTTGAGCAGCAGCAAGGATTACTGGAATAGCATTGGCTATTCCATGAGCAACAATATTTTCTATATCTTGCCTAGTCATAAATTGATCTTCCGGGTGTTGCTCAGATTGGTTAACCTCGTTAACTGGTTCATTATTAGCGTTTTCCATCTGATAATTAATATATATAAATTATTAGCATAAAATAATTAATAGCAATACATAAACCATCACACAATTTCATAATACATGGATAGCCAAAATTATTGATTTCTCGATTCCCATTTTTATATATTATAATTTTATGCATCATTACACACCATTATCTTACAAAGTTTTATTTGTAGTTATTTTACAAGATTTAGCTTACTTATTATTATCATTCTACAATCACAGTTTCATAACTCCACTATCCCTTGTCAGTTGGTACTTTCAGTAACGACGTTCCCTTTCGTCGTACTTCCAGGAGATCTGTTCTCCTCCCTCCCGAATCCTATTTCCTTCATCCACCAGCTCCTCGCCAAAGTGGCGGAGTTCCGCTAGGTTTTCATTGCTCATTGGCGGATTTGGTATCGGTTCTGGGTCGAACTGAGGGAGAAAGGTATAAGGATTGTTAAGGAGGTTTTGAAACTGCCAATCATTAGTCCAGCACTCGTCCATTCCTATAGGTTGGGTGTGGATCAGAGGGTCTGGAATGGCTGGTTCTAGGTTTATTGGGAGTTGAGTTTCGGCAGGATAAGGATAGAGGTTATTATTAATAGGCCTAATGATATCACAGCTTGCCAGAACACGATCCAATTCCTGTTGTAATGGCAATTCCTCTGTTTGCCTAGAACTCTCACCAATTTCTATTCCTGCTTGTTTAGAATTTTCCACAGTTTCCATTTCTACTTGTCTATCATTTTCTTCAATTTCAATCCCTTTTCCCTTATCCATAGGGTTTTCTATTTTAGGAATTATCTTGGCTGGTTTCCTCCTACGTACGCGCCTCCAACCTACAAATCTCCTTCTTTTCTTAGGCTTTGGTTTTTTCGGAGGTGGAGCTTGAAATTCCATTGGTTCCTCCACATCAGCGATGTAACCAGTGAAGTCTTTAGAAACTTCTATTTTCACCGGATAAAGATTGAGATTCTGAAGGGCTTTAGATAACTCATTCATGTTGTTTAGCATATATGCAAAAATGCACACAAAATGCTAAGTTAAAATTTTGATAATAAAATTTCACAGAAAACATTCAAATATTATTGCATGCCGAGTGATTAATTTAATACAAAGGACAACTAAAATTAAAACATACTAGGGTTTATTGTAAACTTATTTATTTACTGGGTAAAGTTTCTGGTTTGTGGTTGATAAGGGTGCTAATAATGAGTCATAGGATTTTTAAAGATTTGCATTTACTGCTACTGTGGCCAACATATAAAGATCTGCCCATTTTTCATCTAATTTGTCTTCCCATGGTGGGTTACTGCCTAATTTCTGGGTTTCCTGATTAACTTTCACTTCTTTTGGTTGTGACTTCTTTATTTCTCCTGACTGTTCCTAATAATCAAACTTCTTTTATTAGGAGAAAGTGGTTCCTCATAATTGGCTTTACGAACAAATATTCCCTCCTCAGTATTTACTGAGCATCTTGAGGATTTTGTTTGGGATGAACTTCCCTTCTCTTTTGGTGAACTATCTAATTTAAGATAGATATTTGAAAGCTTTTGCTTACCCATACTGTAATTTAACAAATAGTTAGTTAAAAACACATAATCACAAAATGGCAATTAGGAAAATTAAGTATTTTGAAATATTTAATAGGCTTTAAATCAGTGGCTTTATCAATATGGCTCTGATACCACCTTTTCCTGTCACGGCCCCAGCCCCGGTTTTACCCGGTCAAGAGCCGCGGGACAGGAACCTGTAGTATTTATTATGTGACAGCGGAAGATTTTCAATAGGATCTTTTAAAAACTCAAATGACCAATTATTTTATTCCATAAATTGGAGATAAACCCCGTAATTTACAATAGAGGAATTTAACTAAGAAATTCCCTGATTTATTTAAAACATGTCTATTTATTTTAACTGAGCCACCACTTCAAGCTTGTTAGTGCTCCGTAGCACGTGTCCTTGATTTACAGCAGGTCGCCTGAAACATGTTTTAAAAATATTTTATCAGCGGGGAAATACTGGCGAGTCACTCATTTTTCATAAAATGACACATAGTTATAAATTACAGCATAAGAGCGATTACAATGGCTTCTATCTTATTTTTATATGGCGCCTTGTCACATGTGACGATGGTCATACCACTATTGGGTCCCACCCCAAGTAGTGATGATTATCCCTGTAGGTCAATGAACCTAACAGGGATAAAATTAGTAATGTGCACAATACCCCACTAGCCAGTGATTCAAGATATCCACGACTTACTCCCTGTAATTATAACTTTTGAAAATAATTTGAGGTATTGTAAAACAGTTGATAAAAAGAGAATGACTCACATTGCAGATTTATATGAGCAGAGCTTAGCCTACTGATTAGCCTTTTAACCTAAATTTAAACAACATGCACACGAACTCGGTTAGTAACTAACACAGCATTTACGATAACTCACGAGATTAAACCCTCACAACGAATGACAAAGTGCGATACTTAAACATCCATCGAATTCACGACGAATGACAAAGCATAAACCCTAATGTGGGCAGCACTTAAACATCCATTGGATAGTTTTAATCGATCGGACATTGAATCGCAGCAGCGATCGAGTTAATACCCGGTATCGGAGCAGCACCTTGCTAATATTGAAAGTAATTTCGACTTCAGAGTATTGAAATTTCGTTTTTATGAAAAGATCTCGACACCAGTCGACTGTGCATGCAACAAGCTATTTATAGCTGAAATTGAGACCTCACGCGGCCCGCGTATGCCTTCGGCTTACCTTTACGCGGCCCGCGTGGCCTCCTAGTCTACGAGTAGGGTTGATTGGTCACGAGTAGGTTAGCCAGGTGGACACCACGTGGATCCGGAACACTTATCCGGTCAAACATGTCTTGACGCGGCCCGCGTAAGACTTTACATACTCTTACGCGGCCCGCCTGAGAACCATATTTCTTGTTTTCTTAGTTTTTTAAGCACAGTATGGTTTCAGGGGTCCGGGTTTTTACTTACGGGTATTTTTAGGAAAATTTTGAGAGTCCTTACACACCTATTGGGCATGAAACCACTCTTGATCAACTATGGCAGTCACCAGCTTCAAGTGTTCCCCCTTCCGTTGCTACTTCGTGGGAACAAGCCATGGCCACCTTGTCTTATACAGTACTATCAGAAAGCCTGCAAGGCTTTAACCTTATGCCCCAGCTGATGACACTACCATCAGAAAGCCTACAAGGCTTTAACCTTATGCCCCAGCTGATGACACAGATGATGGAATCTTTTATTAGTACCATCAGAAAGCCTTTATGGATTTAAACTTATGCCCTAGCTGATGACACAGATGATGTCACAATTTCTTTTGCAGCACTTCATCAACCAAGTGCCAACCACTCACCAGGGTACCTCAAGCGGTAACCCAGCTAGTAAAAGACCTCTCAAAACCTTACAAGCCCAACAAACTTGTCTTGCTTCTCCCAACAAATTGTTGAGTATGAGTTTCAAACCCAGATAAAGATGCTATCACGGTGCTGAAGACCACCTCCAAATCTCCGTCGGGGCTACAAGGATTGAAAAATGGCCTAGCCCCGAATGTTGTCTCATGTTCATGCAAACCCTAGAAGGGTCTTCACGCATATGGTTCAATGACCTTCCAGAATGAAGCATTCAGACCTTTGACGATCTTAGCAAAGGTTTCCCATAACAACAGAAGTATGTCAAGGATGCCATGATAATCTTCCAGATCAAACAACGTGATGATGAAAGTCTCAGAGACTTCATCGAAAGGTACAAGAAGGAAGGTTTAACTTACGCCGATGAAGAGATTAGGGTTGCAGGGTTCATGAATGCTAAATTCCAAATATCTCACAAGAGACTTCAATAAATGCCTGCCCAAAACCCTTGAAGAAGCACTCAAAAGGGCTGAAGCCCACATTCGAGAAGAATAAGCTGTAAACATCAAAGAACAAAAAAAAAAAAAAAAAAAAAAAAAAAAAACCCTCTTAACTGGAGCTTCCAGTATGGCTCTTATGAAAAACGTTTCAAAGGTTCGGATTCCAGAAGGCCTGAAGGCCGGAATCCTCCAAGCCGAGAAAAAACCATAAACTTTACAGCCTTAACCAAGACTCCGCAAGAGATCTTGGCAACCGAAGAGGTAAAACACAGCTTCCTCCCTCGTCAACCTTTGCCAAAAAACAAAATATTGGAAAAATCAAGCCAGTATTGTGAGTTTCACAAATAGAAAGGTCACCATACCAATGATTGCTTCCAACCCAAAAAGAGGATCGAGGATGCCGTCAAGTCCGAACCAGCTCACTTGGTTAAAAGGGTCAAGTACAAGATGGTTGAAGAAAAAAAAGTAGGAAGTGAACATGGTCGACCTTGAAAACAAAGCTTCCCACAAACGCCATCATTTCAAGGCATGGGAACATCAATATGTTTGCTTCCCACCACCAGAAGGAGAGTTGCTTTTAAACCCTCTGGTGATGAAATCGAACATAGGAACCATCAAGACACAAAAGGCTTACATTGACACCGGTGCAACCACCAAAATCATGTTTGAGAAATGCTTTAACCCTATCAGCGACGATGAACGTTCAAATCTTCAACAGTCTGAATCATCCATCGAATGTATCGCAGACATACCTATGAAGCCTTTAGGTCAAATAACCCTTAATGTTTGTCCAGCGAGAGAACAAAGGGATGAACCGAACAACTCACTTTTGCGGTGATCAATATCCCTTCCAACTATGATATCATCATAGGAAGGCCAGGGCAAAATGTGTTCAGAATGGCAGTTTCAATTGGTTAAGGCACTGTGAAGTTTCCCACTAAAAAAGGGATAGCAACCCTTCAACCGACCCAAGAAGCTTTTGTGGTTGAAGGGGAAAGCTCAAGAAAGGACGAAGACGATGAACAAGGGTTGAACATAAACCCAAAATATCCTCAACAGGGGATACGGGTAAGCACTAACCTTTCCAATGAAACCCTCTCATACCTTGAAAAGCTACTCTTGCACTATGTATTTGCATGGTGCCCAGAAGATATGACCGGCATCCCTCGTAGCATTGTTGAAACATGAGTTATGGATCCCACCTGATGTTAAGCCCATTATACAAAAGAAATGGAGTCAAGCCCCTAAAAGAAGCCTTGTAGAATGCCAAAAGATGGAAAAGCTTGTTCTAGCCGGAATCCTTCGAGAGGTCAAGTATCAATCATGGGTGGCCAATCTGGTAATGGTTCGAAAACCCGACAAGTCTTGGAGAATGTGTATCAATTTTAAAGACTTGAACAAAGCATGCCCAAAGGATTGCTACCCGCTGCCCCATATAGACCTCAAGGTTAACTCGCTCACAGGCTTCCCGTTCAAGTGTTTTCTTGACGCCTAAAAGGGTTACCATCAGATCCTAATGAAAGAAGAAGGCGAAGAAAAAACTGCATTACACACTGATAAAGGTATATTTTGCTATCAAAAATGCCTTTTGGTTTATGAAACGCAGGTGCCACTTATCAACGCCTGGTTGACAAAGTGTTTACCAAACAAATTGGCAAGAACATATAAGCTTATGTTGAAAATTTGGTGATCAAGGGCAAAACGGAATACCAAATGCTCGATGACATACAAGAAACTTTCCAAAACCCGAGAAAGATCAACGTGAAGCTTAATCTAGTTAAGTGCTCGTTTGGTTTTGAAGAAGGCAAGTTTGTAGGGCACATCGCAGGGAAACAAAGCATAAAAGCCAACCCTCAAGGGATGTGCTAACAAGAAAGACTTTCGATGGAAAGCTTACAGCTTTAAAGTGTTTTACCTCAAAAGGAAGCCTCCAACCAAATGAAGCAACACTTGGCTTCACTCCCATTCATTTTGGCTCCGGAAACAGGAGGAACGATCTCTATCTACCTTTCGATTGCTGAAAAGGCCATAAGTACGGCTCTGATCATTGAACGAAACAAAGTTCAGATACCCGTTTACTTTTTCAAAACTTCAAAAATAGCATAAATCAAATATCCTTCTTTGGAAAAACTTGCTCTAGCCCTAGTCCAAACGGCTAGAAGGCTTCGAAGGTACTTTCAGTCACACTCAATACAAGTGGTCACTGAGTAACCTATTAAGAATATGCGTGAAAAACATGAAAATTCTGGACGATTAGCCAAATGGGTTGTGAAAATAGGTGAACACAAAATCACCTATGTCCTAAGAAAAGCTATCAAAGCCCAAGTCCCAGCTGACTTCATCGTAGAAGTCCCTAAAAAAGTCACAACGGAAGTTAACACAACCACCGCTAAACCGTCTGACCCTGAAACCTAAAAGCTTTTTACCGATGGAGCTTCCAGTATCAAAGGGTCAGGGTCTAGGCTAGTTTTAATTAACCCTAAAGGTTAGAATTCACATATGCTCTTCGGCCTGAATTTCAAACTACCAATAATGAACCCGAGTACGAAGCATTGATCGTTGGGCTGAAGCTAGCCAAAGAAATAGGGGTTCAAAAGCTTCAAGTCCTCACAGACTCTCTCAAGCTAAGACAATAACAGCTACATAGCAAAAGAACCCAACATGTATTAGTACCAAGAGAAATCAAAGGAATTGATGAACACATTTCAAACATGTTCCATCAAAAAAGTTCCAAGATCTCAAAATAAGAGAACTGATGCACTAAGCAAGCTTGTATCTCTTACATTTGCCCACCTCACCAAGAAGGTACTAATTAAGGTATTAAAAACCCCATCCATCCAAAAACTTGAGGTTCAAGATGTGATCACTAAAGAAGGGTGTTAGTGCAGTATGTCTATCGCCTCCGTCAATCAGAACCGTAGCAGAAATAGAAGAGATCTAGAATTTTTGTTAAGTGATGTAGTTATAAAGGCAAGGTGACAATCTTGTAAATAAGGAGAAATCCTTATAAGCCTTAGCCTATAAATAGATGCCTTAGGGTTTAGAATTAGGACTTTTGGCCATTTGAGACTTAGAGCTTGGTGCTTAGATAGAGAAAGTCTAGAGAGAGAAAGTCCTCAAACGTGATTCTCGGAGCTTGTACTTGTCATACTGATCAATAAGAATCACTTTAAAATTGTACGATCTTGTGTTCGGTCCACGCACGTGTACGGATTCCGCACGTCACACGTGTCGTTACGCAATCGTTCGGAGTGAAAACCGGTCCTACATAGGGCTAAATTGGATGACTCCCATTGAAAAGTTCCTCAAAAATGGTGAATTACCTGATGACCAGACTAAGGCTGAAACGGTTTGTACCAAGTCAAGGAAGTACGTGTTACAAGGAGATATCCTTTACAAAAAAGGATGCCTTGCACCACTACTTCGATGCGTTGGTACAAAACAAAGCCAATATCTGATCAAAGAGGTTCACGAAGGGATATGTTGGGCGCATTGTGGCCCAAGATCGGTAGTGGCAAAGTTGATGAACCAAGGATACTTTTGACCTTCCATGCATCGAGATACCTTCGAACAACTGCGAAAATGTGAAGCTTGTCAGTTACATGCTCCGGTACCCAAAAGCCCCAAACATGACCCCGTTCCCACCTCCTCGGCTTGGCCATTTCGCAAGCAGGGAATGGACATTGTTGGACCATTCCCACCAGCCAAAGGGGGAGTCAAGTTCTTATTGGTAGCCGTGGGCTAATTCACCAAGTGGCCAGAAGTAAAACCATTGGCAAAAATCTCAGGGAAACAGGGCATTGATTTCATTTAGGAAAACATAATTTGTCATTTTCGGCTCCCAGGGGTACTAGTCACGGATAACGGGAAGTAGTTTGCCGAGAAGTCTTCTAGCTCCTGGTGTAAGGAGTTCAGAATAACTCAAGTATTCAGCTCGGTAGCTTACCCACAATCCAATGGCCAGGTTGATAGGACAAACCGCAACATTATTGAAGGGATTAAAGCTGGATTGGGAAGATAAAACAAAAACTGGCTCGAATAACTTCCCAATGTGCTATGGGAAATTTGAACAACCGAGAAGACGAGCCATAAGAAAACACCCTACAGCCTAGTTTTTGGATCAGAGGCTGTAATCCTAGCTTAAATGAGAGTAACAACACAAAGAACATTCAACATCGACCTCGAGCCAAATAAGAAAGAGACGATGTTGAATTTGAAACTCCTCGAAGACGCTCGTGATCAAGCAGCCATACAAAAAGCAAGGTACAAGCAAAACATCGAATTGTATGACAATACACCGGTGAAGCATGAACGCTTCAAGCCTGGGGACCTTGTGCTTCGAAACAATAAGACCTGCAAGAAAAAAAAAGCCAAGGAAAGCTTGGCCCTAAGTAGGAAGGGCCATACACTATCCTTGAAGCCCACAAAGGGGGATCATACAAACTGGCAGGTCCACAAGGCAAAAAGCTTCCTCGCCATTGGAATGGCAAAAACCTTAAAAGGTTCCATGTTTAACCAAAAGTTGTTACAAATAGTTCCAAAAAGTTGTTCTATTCCCCTAGTAATCAAAGTACTTTGAAATGAATGAACGATGAATCAAAATTTGTCTTTCTATCCTATAATCAGGTTGAGAACCTAGCAAGAAACTCCATGGGAAGGGCCATGTAAGGGGATGAGCTCCCAGGCCAGATCTCTCAATAGGTTCAAGGGTTGAATGGACCTATATAAGGGGTGAGTTCCTAAATCAATACAACTCCATGAGACTTAGAAAATTTTTTCAACAAATATATGTCTCATAGACGAGTTTGAGCAACCTACGCCAAATGTTCCTTAGGCCTTAACATTGGCCTACGGACCAAAAAAGACTCTAAGTGAATGTCATATATAGGATAGAGGTTGTATCTTCTTGTTAAAAATATCCTAAGGCTAAGTGACTGCAGCACTGAACCCTTTAAGGTATAAGTAACATAAAATACACCACCCAAAACAAAGACAACATACAAAACCAATGAAAACACAAGGGAGTAAACAGAACAACACACTAAACATAGCAAGATAAGTTAAAGATAGCAAGGGCCATACTGGCCATCAAACATAAAACATTTTCTACAAGCCTTTCAGGCTTTAACCACCAAGGGACCTAAACGATTCCCTTAAGATAAAAAGATGTTCAAACAAACAATCAATAACATTGTTCAACATGCTATGAATGCTACGAATTAAAGTTTCTCCTTCACTTGGCAGCGTCTGGGATGGTAGACTTTGCTGCATCATACTTTTTTAAACCTCCATCATCTTGGGTCTTTTTAGCCTTCCTCTTTTTCCTCGCGGCTGCACTCGCTGCCTCGGAGGCTTCAAGGCTTGAACCCTTTGAGCGCTCACCTTCAGAACACGTTTCCTCGCTATCTCTGGAGCAAGGACGTTTCTTTGAGACTTCGAAGGCAAAGGTTGTAGCTCCTGCTAGACAGGCAAAGGTTTACCAAAACACTTGGAGACTTCACCCACATAAGGGTAAATCATATGCTCCATCTTCAAAATAGTTTCTTTGAAGGCTTTGGGTTGAAAAAGAGAAGACTTTTCATGAGGCTCCCCAAGTTCACAATGCTTTGTAACCAACAAACAAGTGTCTCCCATGAGCAAGAAGCTCGGTGTACACATCACCCAAGACTTTTTTGAACTCCGACGAATGGAGAAGATATGTAATCACTTGCTGGAATCCATGCTCAATGAGCATTTGTTATCACTAGTTGCCTGGGCAAGTGAAGCCTCTAACCCTTCTTTCTCCTCCAAGAAGGCCTTTTTCTGAACCTCCAAGGCATCCTTATCAACCCTGACTTGAACCTTCTCAGCCTCCAAGCATTTTTCTAACTCAACCATCTCCGTCTTGTGCTGGGAAGAAAGCTCATCAATCCTCAACATCAGCTGTTCTCCTTCTCAATATAACCCTCTGTGTAGGATCGTGATCTGACCCGAACGAGTCGTTCAGAGGAGTTTTACTTCATTTCAGGTGCGGAATAACAAGAAATGAAGGTAGAAACAGCTTATTCTTCACTATAACTACTGATTGTATTGATTGGAATGCAATTACAAGTAGTTCTTCATACCGGCAGCACTTCGGTATGGAATACAAGGAGTCACCAATGATTTCGCTCATGGAACACCTATTTATAGTGTTGGTGATTTCGCCCCAGTGTACATGTACACAAAAGCGAAACCCCTACATGACCAGATAAGCGAAATCCTTAGCTACCCTATGAGCGAAATCAGCTCACTAAACACAATACACTTCCTATTTTCTTGTAAAACGTGCCCTAATTTATACAATGCAATCTAAGACTCGATCCAAGACGAAGTCAACAGATGTAATGCACCAACACTCTGCCTCCTTCTTTAGAGCAGCTATTGAAGCCTTCATCTCATCCCTCTTCTTCGAGAAGATATTCTCGCATCAGGATACACCCTATGGAAGCAAGGCAACAGGTTTACAAGCACTCATCATCATTTTCGAAATCATCAGTTCATCATCTATAGATGAGCAAGAACCTCGAACAGTTGGAGGAGCAAAATGGGTAAGAACATCCTCACAAATGGATGAAGACCTGAAGCTGTCACCAATTGTGACCTTCCAATCCGGCACATAAACCTCTTCAGGATTAACATTGATGGAACCTTCACCACCTTTCCCGAAACCCTTCAAGCTCACAACCTTCTTACCCGCTGATTTACTCCCCTTACTAATCACCAAGGACAAATCCTTGCCTTTTTTTCCTCAACCCCAACGTCCAAACGTTTGAAGCCTCTATGACATCACTCAGTTGCACTGGCTCAGAGGCTGATGGATGGTCAGCTACCTTTAACATACGTCGTGTTAAACAATGGGTAGAAGCTTTGGAAGCACCGACCCTAGTAAAGCCTCTGACATTTTGAATGTTCACATAACCTGAACCCTCGAACCGGTGTTTAGCACCTCTGGCAACAACATCTTCGCCGGGGGTAGCCTTAGCATCCCCAAACACAACATCAGAGGTATCACCACTCTTGATAAAGCATAAGGCAAAACATCATACCCTGATCATCCCTTATGAGCACAGGGCCACGATCTGGCTTGTCCCACTAAGTGCTCACACCCATCAAAACTAAAAAGTGTTCAGGAAAGGAACGAAGCCTTGAAGGACACTTCCTAACGGCTTTTAACAACCAATTATCTTGTTCAGACTCAAATGGCTCAAGCTCGTTTAACATAGCATCAGGGTACCTCCAAACAAGCTTGAAGGAAAAAATGGGCTCAGAAATCCAGAAAAATCGGTCCTTCTAAGAACCAAGGGTAGTAACCATAGAGGAAATCAAACAAACATCAACTTGGGATGTCTCAAACTTGAACCAATTGTCGTTCTTGGCTAAACGGAAGAAACGGCGGAACAACAGCGATGAGTCATACCCTATCACAAAATCTCAAAGTATAAAATCCCAGCAAGACCTTGAGGACGCAAATGACCAAACGACGCTCGATAATACTCTAAAACATTCAGAACAAAGACCGAAAAAAGGATGACATAGATTGGAAACTCGAAATGAAGGCAGTAAATTGCAATCGAGCCGGAAGGACACTGATCGATCGATTTGTCTAAACCCGGAGCCACCGGGTTAAACTTTGAATTGACTCCCCGTTGTTCACAAAATGCCTCAACCTCCTCTTTAGTGGGGCAAGAATAACTCACAGATAAATCCTTCCTAGCACCCATGAGAAATGACCGAAAGAGAAAAGAAGATGAAGTGTCGGCAGTTATCATTACACATTAGGCAATTAAAAACCGCTGCCTAACGAAAACTACCATCTATCACATCCACTGTCATTTCGAAATTCAAATTCAGAATCGTAACCGCCTAAAAACCCTTCAAGCCTTGAAGCCTTTAAGCAATAGAAATAGTGTACAAAAGTCAGAAGCCTTTGAGCCTACACCCCAAACACCTCTGACTTGGGGGGCTGATGACGTGGGTAGCTCAAACCTTAATAAACTGGTTAGAGTACACAACAGCTTAAAAGGTTAAAAGGTTCGAAAATGGTCAGCTGTCGTGAACAGTAAAAAGGACGAGTCAGAGACTTGACACATCACCCTTTGCGTGTGAACCCTCATGCCCAGCCGCAACTAGAGCATGTGGGAGAGCACACCCTTTTACCCGCAGGTCTAAACCCTTCAACCCCCAAATGGGCAAGTCCCTCACTGCAAGCACAGATTCACTAGTCAAAGGTTTCTCCTTTGAGAAACACCTTCCCCTATAAAATGCAGGCCATGCCACCATACACAACATTCCAGATCAGTTTGGACTATCCAGGAACTTCTGATCTTCTTCTTCTCCCTTGAGAAGTTGCTTCTTACAAGTTCTCTTCTTCGCTTCAAATAATACAACTTCTCCAACGTTCACATTCTGGGCTGAATCCTTATCAGTTCAGAATTCAAGGAGAACAACAACAATACTCACTACCAGAATGGAAGGCTTTTAGCGGCGACAGCTGTCGCCGCTATTGATATAAAATGTCGCCGCTATTGACTTTTAGCTGCGACATATCGCAGCTAAAGCATCGCCGGTATTGATAGGTCGCTATTGGTCTGTTGTCATCGCTAAAAGTCCTTGTCGCCGCTATTGGTCTTAGACTTTTAGCGATGACAAAACGTCGCTAAAGGGCCGTCGGAATTAGCTTTGGTCGGTAAAGGCAATGGGCAATAGCGGTGATATGTGTCGCTGCTAAAAATAAAAAAAAATTAAAACAGCAGCTGTATATAGCTTCACCCAGCCAGATTTACGGCGGAAAAATAGAACCTGCCTAATTCAAACAACGCAAACATACACGCCATGAACATATACTAAAGGTAATATAATTACAAACTACGTTTAAGTCCTACAATGTTTAATAAAATCCTACAATGTTTAATAAAATCCTACATTAAAAACAACAAGTCACTCGTCGGAATCATCCTCATCTTCTCTATCGAATAAGTCGTCAGAATCGTAGTCGTTTGACTTTCCTTTTCCTTTTCCTTGTGAAGCAAGATAGTTGTTAAGTTGGTTCAAAAAGGACGGTGTTTGGAACAAGCTGTTAACAAAATCCTACAATAATAGATATCAAAACGTATATTAGCATATTAATTAACGTTACCAACATATATTTAACAAGGAAACATGCGTTCGTTTGTCATTTTATAAATTGCGTAGTTTACCTCGGAAAAGGGTTCTTGGGTCCGAGCTTACGAAGATGACATATTCGAGGACGTGTTCGATGACGTGTTGGAAGAAGGTTTAGGCCCCATCCCGCGGTACCATCTTCGCCGCTCTCCCAACGCTTCCTGATACGGGGCAATTGGAGGACCATCACCGCTCCATTCATTTGTGGCCTGTTGTAAGTTCCGCTGTATTTTATGAAGATGATTAAATCTATATATGTATGTATATATATATATATATATATATTTGTTATAGAAAATTATACTTAAAAGAAATACTTACGTAATTTTGTTCAGCAACTGGATCAACCCAATTCCCTTGATTGTCCGTGTGGGTTTTAGCATACGTAGGTACCTAATCCATATCATGTTTAACATTAAACTTAGATTAGACATTAAATAAACAAAAGCTTACACACACGCACACATACATAAAACATTACATTTCTATAGGCGGTGCTACCGTACGACGATGTCCCCCCGTGGTATGGGAATTGTTGTTTCTCGCGTACTTGTTTGTTGGCTGATGCGTTGTCGAGTGTTATATATATTAGGTGTATATTTTAATCCCCTTTAACACTTTTTAGTCAAGTTTTAAATTTATAAAACACGATATTTACTAACACTAGACACACATGTGGGCAAGTGCACCCATCGTGAGCGTAGTATAGTGTTGGTAAGATACCGAGGTCGTCCAAGGACACAAGAGCTTTTAGTACCGGTTTATCCTCAACGTCTAATCAAATCAAAAAGTTTAGAAAAATGTTTTAACTAAGAAAAATAAAAACTAACTAAAATGCAGAAAAATAAAAATAAAAATAAAAACAGATAGACAAGATGAATCACTTGGTTCCGACTCGTATCTAGTGTAACCTTTGATTATTTCCGCACTTTTGCACTATTTTAAGAGATTATCTTAGTTATTGTAGTAGGCCCCTCTTTTGAAGGTGACGTTACCCTCACCCCAGTAGTTTGAGTCAGCAAGGATACAATCCAAAAAGGGTGGATTATTGGAAGATAATTAATTATGTTATTAATGCAAATTATGGTAGGCCCCTCTTTTGGAGTTGACGTTACCCTCGACTAAGTAGTCTGAGTCAGCAGGGATACAGTCCTAAATAGCCGGGTTATTGTATTAATAATAGTTAACTTATGAAGGGATCAAAGAGTTTGGACCCCCGCCATCCAATACCGTTAAGTATTGAAGGAGGTCCTACTAAATTTGACCCAGGTCCATTGCAGGACCTCTAAACGCTGAACAATGGCAAGACCTTTACCAAACCGTTCCCTTAACCCCCGACCAGGGAGCCAACATACCTCCATATAGACCGTGGAGATATGAATGGTGAAAATCTTTTATTTTATATAGACAGTAAAATAATGCCAAGACACCACGGACAAACGATAAGGAAATATCACCTTCAACATAAGCAACTAGTTATTAAAGTCATAAATACAAAACCAAATAAAAAGTGCGAAAAGATTAGAAATAAAAAGTATTACACTAGACACTTTGTCTTCACCAAGTGATGTAAGAGACTTAGGCAAACATGGCCTTGATTGTCAAGAACTCTTACGATCAATCTTGGATCCCGAGATGACTCACACACTCTACGTTGGACAATGGATGATGGTGGTGGATGATGGTGTTATGGTGGTGGTGGGTGGTGGGTGAAGTGTGAGAGAGGTGGTGTGCCAAGGGATGGTTTGAGCTTGAGCCAAGCACTTCTATTTATAGGCTGAACAGAAGCTCGGGCACGGCCCCGTGTCCAGTGGGCACGGCCCCGTGTCCAGTGGGCACGGCCGCCATGTCCACATCCTTCTCTTTCTTCATTTATTGCAGCTTGTCTTATTAGTTAACAACGCCCCCGTGTCCGCTGAGCACGACCCCGTGGTGCAGAAGAATCTTTGTACTATGAAGATTTGCTGGATTCTGCGAATCTTATAGTTGACCACGGCCCCGTGTCCGCTGAGCACGGCCCCGTGGTGGGCAATAGAAGCTTCTACCACTTTGTCTTTTCTGCTGACACTTGGGCACGCCCCCGTGCTGGATGAGCACGGGGCGTGTTCAGTCTTCTGTTGTCTTGTTTTGCTTGGGAAGATGCTGTCGTGGGGTCGGGCATCTCACGTCTTGTTCCTTTTCTTGTATTTATGTTGGATTTTGATGTCTTTTTGCTTCTTTTGTGAATTTGAGCTCATTTAATCCTGAAAATACAAAAGGAAGACAAAAGCACACTTTTTCCAACATTAGTACTAAAAAAAGGGCTTGTTTTATTCCACAATTGATGAAATTTATATGTTGCATTTTGCACACATCAAATACCCCCACACTTGAATCTTTGCTTGTCCTCAAGCAAAACTCCTTATAATGTGGCTATTACACTTCCCAAATGGAATGGGTAGAGAAGAAGGTTTTTGGGCTTGTCGTAGAGTGTCGGGATTTCCAAGATTCTTTATTTAGTTTTTATTTTTATTTATTTACAATCCTATTCGTCATGATTTATTTAAAACTTTTCATAAGATAAATTACTTATTAGGGCATAACATGCCTCTTTAAAATTCTATTTATATACAAGTTCACATACCTCACGGGGATCACTCAACACTCGGCCGAAAATGTATTTTTGTGGATCACTCGAGAGCGGCGTGGAACTTACTCCTACCATAGGCTTGCCAAGCAATCAATCCTCCTCCTTTTTAACTTATATACCTTTGTAAATATCAAGAGGACTTTTGGGTGAAGGGTTAGGCTTGGGTTAAAGGTAGGTAGTTGGGTTAGTGGTTAGTAGAAAAAGGGCGAAAAACGTAACAAGCGTCGGTTTTCGTAAGACTTTTTATTTTTGTAACTTTTATTTTGATGAAGCTAGTATTCAAACAAAGTTATTTTTGATGAACTTGTTTGTTTATTTTCTTTTGCTTCATCATCAACACTTTTTTTTTTTTTTGAAAAGTCATACGAGAAACCGAGCTAGTTACTAAAACAAGGGGTTAAAAATAAAAAAGGTTTTGGTGGGTGAAAGGGTGTTTGGTTTGGGTTATGAAATGAAAAGGTTTAGGCTCAAAGGGGCTAACTAGGGGGATTTTGGGTAGGTGGTAAAAAAAAAAGCAAAATAATGGTGTAGAAATAAAAAGGGTTAGTCCTAATGCCTCCATCATTTACTTACTCGGGTTTAAGTTGATAAGGACCGGGAATGTATCGTCATGGCAAGTTCTAGAGTCGTAAGAACCAAGCGGCTATTCACACAAGAAACGAAAAATGAGCATTTAGTCTAATGATATGTAATTGTATGCTCAATAAAGGCTCAAAACTCACTTTTGTGGGAATGGGTTTTTATGTGATCAAGTATATATAATCAAATTTTAACTAAGCTTGTCATGCCTTTTCATAATTTTCTTATGTTGGTTATTTTTATCACGACGCTATCAGTTGTAAATTCGTAAAAATATAACCTTTTTAGAACTTGAAATTCCCGAGTTAAACCTAGACAAGTAAAAAAAAATGAAAATTTTTTTTGAAAAAATTTGGGGTGATTAGCGGTTCCAATAGAGTTTTGTGTAAGGCTTGTATTTAGGACTTGCAGGATTCAAGGTTTTAGCATCCCCCCCACACTTAAATTACACATTGTCCTCAATGTGTCCCAAAAATAAGTTTTTAGGTTGATTAAATGTGTAAAAGGTGTGAAAAAGAAAAAATTTTGTGTTACTGGGCGCTGAACACGGCCCCGTGTTATCCGGGCACGGCCCCGTGTTCAAGTGCCAGTAACAAAATTAAATCAAGAGAAACAGAAGCCTGGACACGGGGGCGTGTTGGGTGAACACGGCCCGTGTCCAGTTACCTGAACTGGGTCTTTTTCTGCAGACTGTGCAGCACGGGGCCGTGTTGGGTGGACACGGCTCGTGCCGAACTTACTGTAAATGAAGAAAATTGTCGGACTGTCCTGTTTTTCCTGCATGGAGTGCTGGTTCAAGTTTCCCTTGTATCCTTTGTCATCTCAAGTGTGTTTTATTCATTTCAACACCACCCAAACACCAAATTAATTAAAACCATCATTCATTAATCATAGAGAGAATTACATAATAGTCCTAAAAATTAAAATACTAGATAGTTAGGTCAAAGAAACACAAGAAATCCAAACCAAGAAGTTCTAGCCTTATTCTAATAGCAAAATTTCCGAAAAGGTAAATCTTCCGGTTAAATGTGGCTTGACAAACTTCTTTCTCCGGGTATGGGTTCCTCACACGTCGGCGAGCCACTCTTCGATCTCCCTAGGGAGAAGAAAAGCGGGCTCATGAGCATCGGGTTGAGGAGGTGCAACTTCCACCGGGATTTCTTGGAGTTCTTCAAGAGGAGGTTCCGCCAGAATGTCGTCCCAACCGGTAGGATTTTGGATTCCAAGTGCTAGGTTCCAATCCTCTTGAGGGAGGATTGGTTCCATGGGAGGTGTCACAAGAATGTTTAACCTCTGGTGCAAGAGGTTTATTTCTTGAAAACTGTTTTCCAACCCCACCGAGAGATAATTTATACGGTTTATGAGGACCTCCTCCACCGAAGTCATCTCGTCAAGGGCTTCACGTAGCGCCATTATGTATCTTACGAGAGTTGCTTCAATCGATGGCCTCCTTTCCCGTCGACTGTTCCTTGAGTGCGCAGAAGAGGTTCCACTGTTTTGGCTAGACATTCTACGAAAACATACCAAAAATAGTGTGTTTTAATGAAACAGTACCACGGACACGGCCCCGTGCTCAATGAGCACGGCCCCGTGTTCAACTTTCTGCAGATTTTTAGAACAAGGAATCTTGGGGTTTCAAATTATTTTCTTAACTTTTGAAGCTTTTCTGAGCAGAAATAACTTAAAACAATGTTGTGTAACTTATTTTTAACAAGATTCTTTGAACAAAAACATCAACAATCATCATAATGAAGCTTGAAATCAAGCTTTAATGGAGGTGTTGTTGCAAGAAAGGTGAAGAAGAAGGCAATGGATAAAAGAGGAAAGGACAACATGTTTGTTGGAACCTTCTTTTAGAACTTACCTAGGATGGTAGGTCAGAAAATCCCTTCAAATCTCTGTCCCTGGATGGTCCAAATGTGTAGGATTCTTGGCTGCATTTATAGAAAACGACAGTGTGCTGGACACGGCCCCGTGTCGGCTGGACACGGCCCGTGTGCAGGCAAGATCCTGACACATTTTGTCCGTATTCTGACAAAAGTCAGAAAGGAATCTTTTGGTGGACACGGGGGCGTGTTGACCTGGGCACGGCCCCGTGTCGGAAGGCTGTTTTATGAAGTTTGTCTATTTTCAAGGAACTTTTCCGGATCGGGCAGTTCCTTACTGGATGGAACAACCCCAAAGTGCTTAAGATACCTTAATTGTTCTAGATTAAGACGAGAACGCAAGAGGTTGTCGGTGAGGGTGATTCCTATGCTATATGTAGGTGGACAAGTCCAACCCTTTTCCGGGCTCTCATTAAAGAAGGTGTATGTCGAATCGCTGAGGTCTATGTATGCATCAAACGAAGTTGATGGGGAGTCCTTCACGGCACAATCGACACAGGGACGACTATCGCTCAAGTCCTCACTAGAGTTAGGGGTATCATCGGAAACAATGAAGTTGTTTGAATGCGGTTCCAACCCTTCTTCTTGGTTATCGTCTTGGAAAAGATTATTGAAATCTTTCCTAAGTTCTTTTAACCAATCAATAATTAGATCTTCTAGTTGAAATAATTCATCGAGAAGCATTTCTCCTAGAAAATCCGGTTGGGAGCATTCGAGGGAGAGATAGGGATTATTTTTACTTTCGCCCCTCTTAAGGATACTAGGAAATGATGGGTCTATATAGTGGGGTTTATAAGTTAGAAAATAACATTCTAATTCCTTATGGTTACCACCACATAATTGACACCACATAGTACCATAAGAGTGCCGAAAGTAAAAAGTATCAGTATCACTCATGTTGTGTCAGAAATTACCAACCGTCGGGATCTTACGGTTCTGTTTTCAGTAACTGAAACTTGGGCACGGGGGCGTGTTGAGTGGGTACGGCCCCGTGTTCAGCTTACTGTCTGACTTAAAACAGGATTGCCAGTTCCAATGATTGGGCACGGGGCGTGTTCAGCGGGCACGGCCCGTGCTGAATTCCGCAGAAGCTGAAAAATAAAAAAAATCCTAAAAAAATGAAAAATAAGAAAAACGATTAGGCCGTTGATTCCTAACTTTCTTAAAATCCTTGTGTCCCCGACAACGGCGCCAAAAACTTGATGCGTTGTCGAGTGTTATATATATTAGGCGTATATTTTAAGCCCCTTTAACACTTTTTAGTCAAGTTTTAGATTTATAAAACACGATATTTACTAACACTAGACACACATATGGGCAAGTGCACCCATCGTGAGCGTAGTATAGTGTTGGTAAGATACCGAGGTCGTCCAAGGACACAAGAGCTTTTAGTACCGGTTTATCCTCAACGTCTAATCAAATCAAAAAGTTTAGAAAAATGTTTTAACTAAGAAAAATAAAAACTAACTAAAATGCTGAAAAATAAAAATAAAAACAAAAACAGATAGACAAGATGAATTACTTGGTTCCGACTCGTATCTAGTGTAACCTTTGATTATTTCCGCACTTTTGCACTATTTTAAGAGATTATCTTAGTTATTGTAGTAGGCCCCTCTTTTGAATGTGACGTTACCCTCACCCCAGTAGTTTGAGTCAGCAAGGATACAATCCTAAAAGGGTGGATTATTGGATGATAATTAATTAAGTTATTAATGCAAATTATGGTAGGCCCCTCTTTTGGAGGTGACGTTACCCTCGACTAAGTAGTCTGAGTCAGCAGGGATACAGTCCTAAATAGCCGGGTTATAGTATTAATAGTAGTTAACTTATGAGGGGATCAAAGAGTTTGGACCCCCGCCATCCAATACCGTTAAGTATTGAAGGAGGTCCTACTAAATTTGACCCAGGTCCATTGCAGGACCTCTAAACGCTGAACAATGGTAAGACCTTTACCAAACCGTTCCCTTAACCCCTGACCAGGTAGCCAACATACCTCCATATAGACCGTGGAGATATGAATGGTGAAAATCTTTTATTTTATATAGACAGTAAAATAATGCCAAGACACCACGGACAAACGATAAGAAAAGATCACCTTCAACATAAGCAACTAGTTATTAAAGTCATTAATACAAAACCAAATAAAAAGTGTGAAAATATTAGAAATAAAAAGTATTACACTAGACACTTTGTCTTCACCAAGTGATGTAAGAGACTTAGGCAAACATGGCCTTGATTGTCAAGAACTCTTACGATCAATCTTGGATCCCGAGACGACTCACACACTCTACAATGGACAATGGATGATGGTGGTGGATGATGGTGTTATGGTGGTGGTGGGTGGTGGGTGAAGTGTGAGAGAGGTGGTGTGCCAAGGGATGGTTTGAGCTTGAGCCAAGCACTTCTATTTATAGGCTGAACAGAAGCTCGGGCACGGCCCCGTGTCCACATCCTTAACTTTCTTCATTTATTGCAGCTTGTCTTATTAGTTGACCATGCCCCCGTGTCCGCTGAGCACGACCCCGTGGTGCAGAAGAATCTTTGTACTATGAAGATTTGCTGGATTGTGCAAATCTTATAGTTGACCACGGCCCCGTGTCCGCTGAGCACGGCCCCGTGGTGGGCAATAGAAGCTTCTACCACTTTGTCTTTTCTGCTGACACTTGGGCACGCCCCCGTGCTGGATGAGCACGGGGCGTGTTCAGTCTTCTGTTGTCTTGTTTTGCTTGGGAAGATGCTATCGTGGGGTCGGGCATGTCACGTCTTGTTCCTTTTCTTGTATTTATGTTGGATTTTGATGTCATTTTGCTTCTTTTGTGAATTTGAGCTCATTTAATCTTGAAAATACAAAAGGAAGACAAAAGCACACTTTTTCCAACATTAGTACTAAAAAGGGTTAGTTTTATGCCACAATTGATGAAATTTATATGTTGCATTTTGCACACATAATTGGCCTCGCTTCTTTTAATATATTTTTGGTCTCGGAAACCTTCGATGGTACCAGTTATCATAGGGCATATCCGCGGGATGGTATGCCCTTACCCTCTCAATATCATTGTAACCTCCCTTGCTCTTAAATAATTTTTTAGCTTCGTACATGCGGTCAGAGTACCGCTTCATAAGCACACTCCTAATACCACTCGTCAAGTTTTTCGCCTCTAAATCACGTTCCACTTCATCAAAATTGAAATTTTCCTACGAATTAAATAAAAAAGTTAAAATATTATATATAAATTAGATTTAACGATGGCTGCAATATCGCCGTAAACAGGCCTTTAAACGGCTGCAAACTCAGCCGCAAACGGCAGCGATTTCGCAGCCATTTAACGACGCGTTTGCAGCCGTTTAAAGGCCCGTTTACGGCTGCAAATGCGTCGTTAAATGGCAGCGAATTCGCAGCCGTTTAACGGCACATTTGCAGCAGTAAACGGGCCTTTAAACGGCTACAAACACAGCCACAAACGACAGCGATTTCGCAGCCCTTTAACGGCGCGTTTGCAGCCGTTTAAAGGCCCGTTTACGGCTGCGATTTCGCACATGTATGGTGACGGCGCATTTGCGTGTGCTTAAATATTTGATTAAATTTTATGCATATAACTTATTTACCCGTAAGTGGTTCATGTGGGCATCCTTGTGCGATTGTGAAACGTTATCCCATCCAATTTTATCAAACTGGATGGTCCGCCACATATACAAGCCGCCCTCCCTTGAAAACAATTCTCTTGATTTACCAACGAGGGTATACGTCACCTGTCTGTCGAATGTAAGCGATATGGGCCCCCCCGCTTTTACCAGACACCGTAGTTTCTCATTTCTGGCTTTCCCCCTAACCCTCTTCGGGGGCACCGCTGCAATTAAAACAAAAATAATTAGTAACAACAATTATAATATATAAAATATAAGGACTACAAAATAATTTAGTAAAAGACGTACCGCCAGTCTCATGCGTGCCACTAAAATGACCACCCGGAGGCGGTGGATCACCAGCGCCGTCAACCCCATGTCCCCATGGGGCCACATCCGCCATCAGATATGTGAATATAAGCAATATCGAAAACATAATCCCTAAAAAGTTACAAATGTTACAGCATGTGTATCTAATAGAAATTAAGGGAAAGTACAACAAGTGTAACTAATATATATTTGTCAAAGTTAAATATAAATGTTTTAAATGATGATTTTAATTTTAGGAGGGTATTTCCTAACTAATATATATTTGTCAAAGTTAAATATAAATGTTTTCAAACCTAAACACAAACATACTAATTATCAAACTTAAACTTTTTTTTTCAAACCTACACATAAACAACATTCAAATTATCATCTCAAATATATTTTTTTCTCAAACCTAAACATAAACATAGAGATTATCAACTTAAACATATATTTTTTTTCAAACATGACCATAAACATAGAAATCATGAAACTTAAACATAATGTATACACATTAACACATACTTTATTCATAGACTTACAAACCCACATACATGCTTACATACACCTACATAAAGATACAAACATTCATCCTTACATACACATTTACATACTTTATACAAACATACATAAACATAGAAATTATCAACTTAAACATATTTTTTTTCAAACATGACCAAACACACATTTCGACCAAAACCACAACATTTATGCATACTTACATACACATTTGCATACTTTATACAAACATACATACTAACATACACATTTTTAACCAACATACTAACATACACCTACATACATATATTCATTCATACACTACATACCCACATAAATGCTTACATACACCTACATACACAAATACATAGACTTTCTTATACAATTTGACCAAAACCACAAAATTTATACATACTTACATACACATTTGCACACTTTATACAAACATACATACTGACATACACATTTTTCACCAACATAATAACATACACCTACATACATACATTCATTTATACACTTACATACACATATACATGCTTACATACACCTACATACACAAATACATAGACTTTCATATACTCATTTTCACCAAATACACCTACATTATACATTTGACATACAAACATTCATCCTTACATACACATTTACATACCTAAACCAAAAACTATACAATTTCTAAACATTAAAAAAATACATATAAAACTAACCGTTTTTTTTCAAGTTTCAAGGAGACAAAGACCGCGGAGACGAGGTGGTGCCGGAGAAGTGAAGGTGGTGATCCGAATTTTCTTCCATAAACACAAATATACACAAAAACGAGCAAAAATTAAAGCCTATAACATGTATATAACAAAATAGAGAAGAGATTTAACAAAAAGAAAGTTAAACTAACCGATTTGGGCAAAAAATGTGTTTCTCCGGCGGTAGAATGAAGAGTTTGGGGGGGGGGGGGGGAAATGAAGGAGGAGGGAAGAAAAGGCGCTGTATAGGAGTGTTACGGATCTAGCAATACCGGCGACGGGTTGTCGCCGCTATTGGTCTCTCTGTCGCCGCTATTATGCTAACTAGGGTTAACCAGGATAAGATATGTGTGGCTGGGGATTAAAGTGGGACACATACTTTTAGCGGAGACAACCTGTCGCCGCTAATGACCTAGAACTGTCGCCGCTATTGCCTTTTAAATCTCCAACCGTTAGATCAGGATAATGATCAACGGCTGGGGTTTAGTTTCATACACCGTGACACGGATCGACCAATAGCGGCGACACATGGCCTGTCGCCGCTAATGGTGTCGCCGCTAAAGGCCTTCCATTCTTGTAGTGACTAGTGAACCTCTCTCCACGTCTTGCAAATGTGGGAGGACCCCACGACCTGCGTTAGGCTAGTTGAAACATTTAACCCTTTTACCCCGAAGATATCGCTACAGTTCTTGGTCTTGTATTTGTTGTAACAACACCAAGAAGGTGAAAAGACAACATAAATATAAAGTAAATTCAGTGATGAATATAAGAATTAAGTTGTGTTAATACCATGTAATCCCATAATTATGCTAATGAGCCCACATTCAAAATAAAGTACATGGCTAGCTAGCTAGTTAAACATATTTACTTAGGCGTGTGATATGCGACATATTCATTGTAAAGTATCTTTAAGTAACGCCTAGAAGAGCTTCTATGGAGATTAACGACAGATAAAGATTGAATGTTAAACTAATTAAGAGATAAATCTGAAAGCTTTTCAAGATTTCAAAGAATATTTAAGCTTTAGATCTGTTTTATTTACCGATGAGTATACTTTTCTTTGTTTCACAATTTATTTAAATATGTATTACGGCAACCCAAACTATCTCCATTTCTTTTATTATGTGTAGGCATTTTTATACTTTGAATGAGGATATGAACACCAACAGTTATTCTATTAAAATTTCGGTGCTTAAGTAATCAGTTTTAATAATGATCATGGACTTAATACTTTCTTCCTATCTATGAAATGATGATACTACCAAACAGAATAACCAGACTTGCCGGATTTGAGTAGATGTAAGTAGCAACAATATGGTTCAAAATTTATCGCATCGGCTACGAGTTTTTTTATATAGGATACTTAGGTTAATTTATAACCCATAATGCAGAGATATAGTGACTATGCCGCTTTGTTTTGGGTTATTAGATAGTTGGTTTAATATGTATGCATATTTAAATCTAGTAGTGACCATGCTGATCAACTTAATCTTATTATACAAATTTATGAATTAATTGTTGAGTTTTATGAATTAGTTATACATGAGTACCTTCGTAGTTTTCCTGCTAGCTATAAAATAACATAACCTGGTGTTGATATACCTAAGGAAGTACATAATTAATATTTATTTTATTCTTTTAAAGTACACTTGTAACTACCGGCAAGATGTGACAATATTGGCTAATAAACTATTCCTAATAACCGGGAACTGTGACAATGTAAGCATCTTTTACTATTACTGAATTTAAACCATTTAAATGTTATCGTTTCACTATTAGAAATGAAAGTGAGCATCACCAATTTACGGACAAAACCTGAAAAATCCAAACAAAAATTCGATTTTATATTGTCGGCTAAGTTACAACATGATACCCAGAGATCGACCAAAATCTAAAACAGTCGTCCGAAAATCACACAACCTTTTATACATATGCCATCGCGTACAATGTTTTGGTCATTTGTTAAACTACTAAAAATATAAGAATGGCATCACAAAAGTACTCTCTTCTGCCCACCGTTGAAGAAATATCTACCTCAGAATTATAACATATTGTTTTGAAACCAAGTTATTTTCTAAGGCAACGTACAAAATAGAGAAAGGAGGTTAGGTACTTGTACTACTCCAATATTAAATCTTCAGATCAAAACTCCATGTCATCGAATATTTGAAAGACATAATTGCAAGCATTTGACAAGATCCTTGGCTGTCATGACATATTCTTCACTCATCTACACAAAATAAATGAAAAAATAGCCCGAACTTTTAGCCAAAAATAATGACCCAAGAAAGCAATTATCTAAAGTACATGTTCATGATCATAAAGTATATCCTCTAATCAACTTATGTTATAGTGATTAACTATCGACTCACATACCTGAGCAGTGATGGTTATCAGAGCAGCAGTGCCAGATATTGGAAGAACGCTATTACAGATGACGGTGAAATGAAGTCTCTCCATTTCATTGAGTGCTTTCAATGCAAGCGGTGGATTTCTTTGGCAGTAAATTCTAACTAGTACGTTGCTTCCTAAAATTCTTACTTTAATCCCAGGATTATTAGTGGCGTTACAAGGTAAGATGTTTTGGTCATCAAAAGAGGATGCATATAGTTCATTACTACAATGATACTTGGATTTCCTAATGGAAGCAGTTGATAATTCTTGATTGATATTTTTCCCGCTAATTGATGTTTCTTCGAGTTCCTTCACTCGGTTTTGAAGGTGTTTAATGTATTTACTCGCATCTTCAAGCACCGTAGCCTTGTCCATCTACAATAAAAAATCATTAAAGAGTTCAACTGATATGATCAATTTAAAGTGTAAACTTAAAGTCCTAGTTTATTGAAAATTATTAAGTGTCACCAATGCTTGCACTTTTTAGCATCCAAATCCTAGATGAAGGAGTGAGAGGTGAGATGGAAGAGAGAGATTGTTAGGTGTCCGGATTGCTAGCCACCTTCAGACACATTCTTAAAGTATATATATACTTGTCTAGAGAGTTATAAGGATGTGTCCGAAGGTGGCTGACAAGACTTTCAAGACCTACTAACATTCTCTTTTCAGAAATCCTTATTGGATTAGCAAGTCGCTAATGGCAATGAAGAACATAAGTATTTGAACTACCAGAAGTTGGATTGCAATAGTTACTTTTTTTAGAACGACTAACTCACACACCCATTAAGCTTACTTCTAAATTTACACCGACGTCACCATGGGACTAGAACCCTTAACTACTTGAGTAGGAACACGTTTACTATACATCTTGATACCACTAGGCTTTAAGCTCTTTGGTAGTTATAATATATAATGACATTTATACTATGTAAAGCTTAACAAATTATTAGCTGAAACAAGAAAGTGTGATAGCTTGTTATCAAGTACCTTTTTAATTTCAGGTAGGAGAGTAGACAAAGAAACGAAGCGCTGAGTGAGCTTCTCCCTTCTCTTCCTTTCAGCCAATATATGCTCTTGGGCTTGCCTATGGTTTCTTCTTGTGCTGGAAACTCTTTTTGGGAACTCTATGGATCCAAGAAGTTCATTGAGATTCATCTCCTCTTTAGGTTTGAATCCTCCATAGAATTGATTTTTGTTAACAGCTGTTGTTGAGGTGAAGTCTCCAAAAGATATAGTGAAAGTGCTGGGTGTGGATCCACCCATATGAGCAAAAGTGCTGTTTGTAGTAGCCTTATAACCTTCTTGTTTGTTCAAATCTCCTCTAATGGTGGTTGCATTAATGGATTGGTCTCTCCTGACCAAATTCTGGTAACCTTGGAAACTTTGTGAAGAAAATGAATCCACCAACTCACTATAAGGACATGTTTGTTGAATTTGGTTCATGAATTCACGAGCATCGACCATATCCTATCATTAGCAAGATAAAGTTAAATTATCAAACTATTAAAAAAACAGTCAGTAATAACAACCAATGTTAATCCTAAATAAAGATGTAGCTATTCTTACTAGCTCAGGTAACCATGCCCCGTATGGGAGATCCATTACATGTATGTGTTGCTTTGCTCGATCGATTAACAAGGCATAGGAAAGTTATTATTTGCCTGCAACATAGCCAAACTCATCTCTAGTCAGAAGACCTGGGTTCCGAATCGATTAATATAGCCTTTTAATTAGCCATTTTTTTGTGTTAAATGAATGCTTGCTGTAACAACCATCTGAGAAAATGATTCAATAAAAATTGCCCAAACATCAAAGTTCAAATATCACAATACAGTTTTTTGTGTGCTCTATAATATCCCAATACATTTTATGTGTGCTCTATAATAAACCAAAACAAAACCTTATACAGGTTTCAGACATAGGAATATTGAAAATCAAAATGTGTTAAACCATTTTGAAATCAAGTTATACAGGTTTCATTTCTGAATTCTATTTGTGGATGGCAATGGGATGAGTATAAGTACTCACTGCTGATTGTAAAACCGTGTGCTATACCTGGCACAATATCTATCATGTATATATTGGGTAACCGCCCATTGGGATTTTTAAGTACATTTATTAATATTTCCGATACTGGGTATATATCTAAATACATGCCCAATTACCAGTCTCAAATGTTCATGGTTTATCCATCGGGTCTACCCGTCTGGTTTGGGTTCCTTTGCCATCTTCTATAAGAAAGTCCAAGCATTCAGAAAATATATATTTGACAATTCCAATACAACAATCTTAGAATGTTATAAAAATTAGTGTACTGAGCAAATAATTGCCATCATTGGGTTCTAAGCCTTTTATGATCCGGTAACTATGTTTCAGGCCATTGAATTTATGGTAAAATAAAATTGTCAGTAGTTAGGACTTCTAGGTAACTAAACTAAAGGCTAATTCTATACGCACACCCCCCCCCCCCCCCCCTATTACTTTCTACACCCCCCCTTGTGAGAGGAAAACAGTCGATCCCACGCAGGCCCCACCTGTAAGTATGTGAGAGGAGGGGGGTGTAGAAAGTAATAAGGGGGGTGTGTATAGTAGCACCCCTAACTAAAGACCATGAAAGCAAAATTAAATGTCAAAATGCAGAAAGACTGATGTAGTACAGTACAATGTATACAGTCTATTCAGTACCTCTCTCTTCAATTTGAAGCAGATCTTTTTCTAGCCTACAAGTTTCTTTGACTTATTATCCATAGAATCTACGCGCAAATAAGAACTCAGAATACGATGACTACACGCTAGTGAAAAACGGTGTATGAATAAGATTTGGGGTGTGTGAATAAGATGATCATTCTTTTTACAAAAGAGTATGCATATATAGTTTACAAATTCAGTAGCCAGATAGCTTAAGACCATGAGTTTTAGCAGAAATGGTAGGAAAACTATAAAGTATTTTAGAAACAAAGCACATGAAGAATCATTAACTAATAAAATCAGTCTTTAGTAGACTAAACTGGAACCAAAAGATGAGATTTTCTTTTGAGAAAATTTTAGATCTTGGTCCGAAAACAAACCAGTTAAAAATAAAACTATTCTGACTCGTTGAATCTAGAAGTAGGAATAGATGTGTTTTATGTGTTATAAACAAACATGATTTGATATTATTTCTAAGAATTTTCTTCACAGTGGTCCAGAATGATCCTTCTATCAAAATAGTAAAAGTTTGACACAAAAGGAAAGCTAAGAAAAGAGATTAGATTACCTTGGTGAAAGACTTTAGATCTGTTTGGTGGCTAACCGTATGTGTTTTCTTGAATGAGATGATGGTATTGTATTCACAACTACTTATAGATGGCAAAGAAGACATAAAGATGGAACAGTGAACGTCCTATCAATTATCGTTTTTTATCAATTTTATTTAAATAATTTTACCATTTTATTTATTATATATGTTGAATAACTAACACACTTTTGTTCTATTTTTTTATAACGCCAAAGAACAAAATTCAATACTGTAATAGTACTAGCAAACCGAGTACAAGATGCTTTCAAACTAACTCGCAATTCGCAAGCAAACATGGGATATGTTGGTGACATTCATTGAACTTTATTCACCTGTTTTTGAGACTACAACAGGGATGAGATGCCATTAGAGAACACCCCAATCACATAGCGACTATATAGACTGGAGCTATAGCTACATATATCAACCCAACGTAACCACAACCTTGGATCAATAATTGATCAAGAGTACTAGTTAGAAGAAAATCCAGCGAAAGAGATTCCAGGATAAAAACCAAACATCCGAAGTAACATTATAGACGAAAAATGTAATAAACGCTTTTGCTGAACACCTCACTAAACTCGTATCCACATCTTTAGATTGCAAACCAGAACGTTAACAGGCCGAAGACTATTTTGCATGAATCTATCTCCTGAGATTTTTTTTTTTTTTTTAACGCAAATTGCAATTTTATACCTCACCAAAAACCAAAAGTTACAAAGGATAGTAAGCTACTTGCCAACCACCTGATTAAAAGTTCTTCACAAAGCAAAAACATAGACTTAACAAGAGAAAAAACCATAATACAAACTATGTGTTAAGACATTTCAGATCTCATCCATTCGTTCCAGTCCAAGCTCTCCCTTTTCGCCCTGTATTTGATCCATAAAGACGTTGTAGCCTGCATCTCGCCAAATATTATATCTATATTAATTCGCTTCCCGCTGAAGATGAGTTCGTTCCTCGCTTTTCATAAACTCCAACATGTTGACAATATCATGGTTTGTATAAACTTTCTTTTCCGCATTTCGATCGTAGCTTGTTTGTAGACTTCCAATAAAACCTTCATAGTAAACGCGTAGATTTGTTGGATTTTACACCACACACGCACTTTATGCCATAGAACCGATGCCACATAGCAAGCCGTGAATAGACGATCTGCATCCTCCTCTTGTTCCCCGCAAAGTTTACACATCCCTAACCTTGTAGCATGCCCATCTCTTTAATCCACCCATTGTTGCTAAACGATTTTGAATTCCGCGCCAACCGAAGATAGTAACCTTCTTTGGACCCATTTATCCCAATCGTAAGGACAAAAAGGAGCCGCAAAACTTGTTAATTTTGTCAGAGTCTATCTCCGGAGTTAGAACAACATTTTTGATAGGAATAAACAATTTTTTGAAAGCAATTAGGAACGATTCAATTGTAATATCCTCTTTGTATCTTATGATAATGACAACACCAAATTTTAGATTTTTTTTCTTCATAAAGTCATATGAAAAAAGCACAAAATGTTTCTTCTTTGCTTTTTCTTTTGGAATGGCTACAATTTTTAATAAAGCTCAACGAAGGCGCTAACAACAATAAGAGTACATTACAAGAGGTTCCAACTCAGATTACTAACGGAAACCAAGAATAAAACGCAATTCGACTGATCGAGAATAAAGAAAACCAATATTTTTTTGTTGCAATTTAGGTAGTTAACAAATCTCTATAAAATCCATAGCTAGAGGGAGAACCACGACACATAAAAGACAAACAAATGTAAATCGTCTTTATTTCAAACCAAGGCCGGCTTTTGGGCCGGCCAACCCATGCCGTCGCTCGAAACCCAAATTTTTAAAGGGACCGGAAGGTTTTTACAAGCTTTTATATATATAGCTATTATATATTTATTATATGCATTAATTTTTACATAAAAATGTTGTCGGTAGAGTGGAAAAAACCATCTCAAGATAATGTTGAGGTCTCAACTTCAAGTTTTTATTCCACCATCAAAGTCTTATTTTTTAATTTATTTGCCTTTACCATAATTTTGGGCCCAATTTTTTATTTCACCCAAGACCTAAATTATTTTAAGAGTTTTCGGAGACGGCTTCAAACCTTTAATTATAGATTGTGGAACTTGAATTTTGCAGTAGTTTTGTTTTCCAATATTTTCAACTTCTATGCACATAAATTTTGCATTGACCATCTTAGGCTATATTATTAACCATGTTTTTTTCTTTTCTGAACCGTTGAGGTTTTTTACCATCAATAACTTGCTTATTTATGTTTCAACTAGTCACATTATTTAAGGGGCTCTTTGGTAGCCTCTGAATGGTCATTAAGAGGCTACCTCTTAATGGAACTATTAAGAATTTTACCAATGAGAAGGTAGAAGAATGTGACATATGATGATTTACCATTTAGAGGAGCTTGCAATATAACTTTTGATGACTTGCATGCAGATATACATTTAAAAATAGTGTGATGAATAATCCCTCTCATTTTTTGAAGTAGTTGAATCACATTCTCTGATGCACAATGATGATATTCTTTTTATCATCTACTACTGTGACAAAAAGTTAATTTTTTTCCATCACCTTCCTTCCATTAAAGTTTGTTATATATTTTAGTATAATCCGGATTAAGTTAGTGACCAAAGTGCCAATGATCTCCAGCCCAGCTGGTTTGAGGTAGGGTGGGTTTACACCTAAGGTGGTTCCCATCCTGTTGAGGTCTCGAGTTCGATTCCTGGCAGCCCCGGTTTCCTGGCAAGTGAACTTGGTATGGTATGCTAGTTGCAAGCGCTTTGGCGCCGTCTCGAACTCGGTCCGCGTCCGCAATATGTTGGGTAGTTACCAACTGAGCTAGCCGTTCAAAAAAAAAAAGTTAGTGACCAAAGTAAATTGTAATATATATCAACCAAGTTAGGAGGTGTGCGAATGCATGCTTTTTGAGTTATTATAAATCAAAGTGTTCCGGCAGATCCCCTTATGGGGTCCGAGGGCAGCGCCCCTAGAAGCAGGGTCCAAGGGGCAGAGCCCCTGGCTGGGGGCTAGCTTGGAAATTTTATTTCTATTAAATTGCTTTAATAAAAATGGCTTAAAAATTAATTTTCCAGAAATTAGGACATAATTTCGAAATGGAAAATTAGGTCATTTTGGAGGCATTTTGATTTTTAAAATTATAACTTCCAAGAGACAGTTACGAGTGACAAATCCCCAAATTCGAAATCCCTTTTTGGTAAAAGTCTTCGGGTTCATTACGAATTCTCATATACACATATAGTAGTTCTTGTTCGAGAAATCCTGAGTTGTATCCGATTGAATTATTGGAAGAACCACTGAAATAGTTTAATATGAAAGCGTTCACACGTTTCTCAGATAATCTGCTGTTTACTATTTTTTCCCAACAAAGATCAAATTAATTTATGTGAAGATGACGAGCGGGCAATCAGAGAAGGATATGACTAACAAGTTTGACAAACTGGAGAAATTTGAAGGGCATGATTTCCGTGGATGGCAGAAGAAGATGCACTTTTTTCTTACGCCCTAAAAGTGGTGTACTTGTTGACCACTCTCAAACCGAAGATACTGGAGGATGCCAATCTGGAAAAAACATTCAGAGAGCGGTCAAAGTGGGAAAATGAAAATTATATCTGTCTTGGCCACATCCTAAACGGTATGTCTGATTCCCTATTTGATGTTTATAAGAATGTAGAAACTGCAAAATTGCTGTGGAACACTTTGGAAGCCAAGTACATGGCTGAAGATTCTTCTTGTAAGAATTTTCTTATGAGTAATTTCAACAATTACAAGATGGTTGATTTGAGGCCTGTCATGACATGAAGATGAATGAATCCATCTCGGTTTCAAGCATCATTGATAAGTTACCTCCTTTCTAGAGAGATTTCAAACACAATCTGAAACATCATAAAGAAGAGTTATGTTTGGTTGAACTTGGTAGCCTCTTTAGAATTGAAAGGCTTTAAGAGCACAAGAAAAAGTGCTTGTCAATGATGACAAGAAACAGGTTGGAACGTCTTCTATGAATATGGTTGAGACGGGTGAGTCATCAAAGGGAAACAATAAGTTTCAAGGGAACAATAATTCGGGTCGGTCCAAACAAGAAGCTGAATTACCCTTGCTGGAAGTGTGGTAAGGTTGGTCACTTTAAAAGGGACTGTAAAGTGGTAAAGAACTACAAGAATGGTCAAAAGAACAAGTATGAGGCCGGTCCAAGTGGCTCCAAGGACCCAGGTAAGCAAGGTCAGAATTTAGTACCAGTTAATCATTCGGTTGAGAATTATGTATCACTAATTTCTAATGCATTTTATGTGCCGGATGATGGTATTGCTTGGTGGTTGACTCAGGTGCAACAAGTCATGTATGCAAGTTTCTTTATTGGTTTAAGGACATTTAACCAGTTGAAGATAGATCTATCCACATGGGGAATGTTGCAATTGAACCAATCAAAGGAATAGGAACTGTGCAGCTTGTTTTTACTTCTAGAAAATCTTTACTTATGAACAATGTTTTGTAAGCGCTCGAAATTTGAAAGAATCTATTAAGTGGTGTTGTGTTGAATGACTGTGGTTATAAACAAGTGTTGGAAAGTGACAAGTATATCTTGTCAAGACATGGTACTTTGTAGGTTTTGTTTATCTTTGTGATGGCAATTTTATGTTAAATGTTGATGTGTCTTTTGTGAATGAATTTGTTTGTTTTGCATCTACTGGTAATGTCAATTGCATAGCTTCAATTTGTAACAGTAACAAGTTGACTGTTAGAAGTGTAAAAGAAGTGTAACAAGTGTAAAAGAAAATTTTGAATTTAAATTATTTTTGACCAAGTTATTACGTTTTTTTCATTCGTTCTCACAATATTTAGCGTTCTCAGTTAAATCTTCCCTATGTATGTATGTATGTATGTATGTATGTATGTATGTATGTATGTATGTATGTATGTATGTATGTATGTATGTATGTATGTATGTATGTATGTATGTATGTATGTATGTATGTATGTATGTATGTATGTATGTATGTATGTATGTATGTATGTATGTATGTATGTATGTATGTATGTCTGTATGTCTGTATGTCTGTATGTCTGTCTGTCTGTATATGTGTGTATGTGTGTATGTGTGTATGTGTGTACGTGTGTACGTATGTACGTATGTACGTATGTATGTTTGTTTGTTTGTTTGTTTGTACGTACGTGTATGTGTGTATGTGTGTATGTGTGTACGTGTGTACGTGTGTACGTGTGTATGTTTGTTTGTTTGTTTGTTTGTTTGTGTGTATGTATGTATGCGGATCGACAATCTACATATATAGACATTGTAAACTACATATACTTTTTTTTAATTTATGTAATAACATATAAAAAGAATAATTAAGAAATTGTTTTTTTAATGATTTTCTCCAAGTTTTCAAGTATCTTTTAAGTTTCTTGTGATATATATATATATAAAGCTACGGAATCAGGAGAAAACGCCCTAAAGTGTGAGAACGGTGAGAACGGATCCTGGTTGAGCACGTGGCAGGCGATATAATTAGGTCGTAGGGGCTTTTTTGTCATTTTATTCATTGTCACAATATTGCTTAATTTTTGGCGTTTAAGATTTTTTGGCGTTAACCAAATTCAATAATTACCTGCCGTTTTACTGGTCTCATTGTATTAATCTTTTTGTTTCACATAGATAATATTTTGGCGTTTATGGCGTTTTCAAATCGTCGGCTATTGGAACCCCAAGGGCCAGAATATCTCTCTGAATGGCTTCATCCATAATAAGTATGGCAGGACTTTTTAGGATGATGGCTCATTGTTTGTTCTTAGATTCAATGGCGTTTAGATTCAATGGCGTTTAGACAAGATGGCCCGTTGTTCTATTATTGTTTATATATTTTTTGGCGTTTGTGGTTTCTTTGCGTTTTACAAGCATTTTTTAAGAGAAATAATGTATATTTTCATAGCGGAAAATTATATTACAACCACAGGAGAAAAAATAGAATTGAAAAAAATTAATTAAAAATCCTAATCGGATCTCTCTTCACAAACTTCAGTGTCGTCGGTCTCTTTCCTCTTTAATACTACAAGAACTGTCACCAAATATATGGCGTTTTGTTTTTGCTCTGATTATTTGTTTGTTCGTTTTGTTGAAGTGGCTTTGTGGATGTTAGGGACATAGATTGATGCCGTGTGAGTGAGTTTTTCGTTTTGCTCGTCAACTTTATCTTCAACTTTATAATCATCCCGCTCTTCAGTGTTATTGATCTCTTCTCCTCATCCAAGCCTTCTTCAAGAAAAAAGAACACCAAATGACATATGACTGTCATCAGTCTCTTTTTCTTGAAGATTTGTCCATCTCATGCAGCAAATCTTACTAAGTTACTCCCCTCACCTAACAATCCATTCAGTGAAACTTCACACAGAACAATACTAAATATCTAAGAAATCATGTTAGCCATCTTTGATTTTTTAAAATTTTTGGCTTTTTACAGTGAGTGGTATTTAGGAACATTGGCGGTTATTTTTTGGTGTGATCAAATGGAAGTTACTGAGAGGTATCATTGTATAGGATGTATTTGGTGCGTAGTTTAGGCGGGGTATTATTATAATAAAGTATTCGTCGTTTCAGGTACTGTTAGTAATTACTGTTTTTGCTAAGTTTTATCTCTAAAGTCTGTAACACGTCCCATCTTTCAAGTTTGGCGTTTTATATTTTAATATAATAAATGTTATTAATAATTAAGTTTCCGTTGCTTTCAGTTTACTGCTTTATAGTTACAGTTTGTGTTAACTTTATCTGTTTATCGTTTCAGTTTACTCTTTGTAGTTACTGTTTCTAATTACCTTTTCGAGATTTTGGCGTTTTGTGTTTTTAATGAGATTTTATATAAAGATGACACTTTGTTCTATTCTCTTGTACCTTGTTTTTTATACTTTTTTTTTTGAGTTTTTTATAATAATTGTCCAAAGTAATTTATTATATTTTGGGAGTTTTGGGCGTTTTATGGCATGATGGCGTCTTCACAAGCATTTGTTTATGTGACGTTTTATTATATATGGCGTTGTTATTATATAACAATCAACTGAAGAAGAAAATTAAAAAAAAAAGAAACAATTGATCTTCCAAATCTTCACTGTCACTAGTCTCTTTCTTCTTTTGAAACATATCTTCATTGGCGGTTTGACTTTGGTATGATTCATTTTGTTTTTTTGTTGTTGAAGTAGTTTTTTTCTCGTCGTTTAGAAGCACAAATGACATGAGTTTTTTGTTTGAAGTTCATCTTTATCTTCAACTCACTTATTAGTGTCATCCATCTCTTCATGCCATTCAACAATTCATCAAGAACAAAGCACAGAAAATGACATAAGTCTGACATCAACCTCTTAATTTTTTCTTGAAGATTTGTCAATCTCATCCAGCAAAATGTTATTGAGTTACACCCCTCAGCTAACAATTCATTCAGTGAAACTTCTCATAGAACAGTATTGAATATCCAAGGAACGATGTTTGCCATTTTTGAATTTTTTTACTTTTTGGCGTTTTACCGAGAAAAAGAACACCACTAAATAAAAGTACCTTAAACCTCTAAATTTGGTCATGCTAAACTCAATAATGTTTTGCTGTATGAGATGAACAACATTGTTAATACTCAGTTAAGAAAGATGTCTAACAATGCTGTCCACCCCATTCAACTAAACTTTATTGAGAACAAAATTGAATCTCCAAGAAATGACGTTTTTGCAATTTTGTGGTTTTTGCATGTTTTGGCCTTTATAAATTAGATGGAAGTTGAGGATAAAGTCAATAAGATTTAACTCAATGAGATGGACAATATCCTCACTTAAGGATTTTGTCCATCACATAGAGCGATACCTTACCGACAACCAAACAGAATTTCAAAGAAACGTTTGTTTTTTGAATCTTTGATGTTTGGGTTTTTTGGCGTTTCTATGATGAATGGTATATATTAAATATGTCATTTTGGGTTTGGTGTGTTTAATGGAAGGTCTGAGATGTTGTATATATAGGATGTTTTTTACGATTGTTTTAGGTGGGATTTTATTATAATAAATGCTAGTAATTAAGTCTCGTCGTTTAAGTTACTGTTTGTTCAGCTTTATCGTTTAAAAACAAATTTTGGCGTTTTATATCTAATGGCGTTCAGACTAGGAATGATGTTTGCTTTGTATTTTAAGGCGGGAAGTTAATGACATTTTATTCATGATTTGGCGTTTTCGGTAGAGAAGTCAAAAGAACCTTTTACCCTTAATGAAAAGCGTCCCAAATAATAAAACTGATATTATTTACGAAAACGCCACCACGCAATCTAGTCCATGGATTGTTTTGATCTGGACAATCCTTTACCGTTCTCACTATTCTCACACTTTTCACCGTTTTCTCTAAATCCTGACCTTATATATATATATATATATATATATATATATATATATATATATATATAGGTGAAAGATAAATAGAAAACCCACTTAAGTTGAGAAAACCCAAAAAAAAAAAACCCTTTGTAACATTTTTATTTTTAATGTAACATAAATGTACTTGAACATTTTTATGAAAAACGCCTACTAGTTTTTTTTAAATGTTCAAAATTTGTATGTTACATTTCCTAATTTTTTAGAAAAAAATAAAAATGTTAAACGGGGTTTTTGCAAAGGTTTTTTTAGTTTACACAACTTAAGTGGGTTTTCGTTTTAGCCTTCCCCAAGAGAAAACGATTTGAATTGTGATAACAGTGAGAACGATTTTCAGTCATATGATCTTTGTGATTTGTGGCTAAGATGATGCGGTGGCATTTTTTGTAAATATGGGAACCTTATAACTACTATGAGGGGTAAAATTGAAAGATCCAAACAAGGGTGCACATTCTAATCACATGTCATTTTCCCCCATCATATTTAAACGACAATAACTTTTTTATACGTGATTATTTTTCTAAAAAAAATTACATCATAAAACTCGACGTTTTTTTATCTTTCCAACGAGTATACTATTGATATACTTTTCGAAAAAAATGAACTAGGTTTTTATGTCATTTTTCTGAACTGTGTGTTTTATGGTGTTTTAGACTAGATATTTTCATGGCATTTTTCTGAACTAGGTGTTTTTATGGCGTTTTAACTAGTTATTTTCATGGCGTTTTCAACTAAGTTTTTCATGGCTTTTTCTGAACTGGGTGTTTTATGGCGTTTTTAACTGGGTATTTTCATGGCGTTTTCTGAATTAGGTGTTTTTATGGCATTTTATTTGAACACCCAGTTCATGTCAGTAAGTTTTTTGACAATATTACCCCTTAGTGTAATTTAGCATCAATGTCACCTGTCAACACCAAAATCGTTCTCACACTTTTCACATTTTTCCCTAAATCCTGACTGCATACATACATATATACATATATATATATATATATATATACATATATATATATATAGGGTAATGTTCATGCGATAACCACCCTTATTGCGAGAACCAAGAGAACCAATGTGAACACAAAATAAAATCTAAAAAAAATCAAAAAAGCACTCAAAATTTTTTTTTAATATTTTTTTTTAAATCGCTATATTTCTTTACAATAGAAAAAAAAAAAAAAAAAAAAAAAAAAAAAAAAAAAAAAAACCTTTTTTTTCGAGTAACAGTTATCCATGCACATGTGCATATGTATCATTACTTCGACAAATTCGGTAATACGTTATCAGGAATAGACAATTGCACTTTAATTTACAATACCATTAGTAATACACTACTTTTTACATTACCAATGTTCAAAATGCACATGTGCATCATTAGGTATAACCATGATATAACGTGTTTTGGTACAAAAAGTTTGTGATTTTGAATGGAGAAGTAGGCCCATATACATGTTTTTTGGTTAGTTATATCTAGTGGTTGATGGTTTGGTTATAGTTGTCAATTTATGACGTAATATGTTGATTTGATGGCATAAATGGTGTTTACATACATGTAATAAAGTGAAAATATTGTTAATGGTATTGTATTATGGATGGTAGGAGGTAATGGTATTGTATTATGGATGGTATGAGGTAATGGTAGTGTATTATGGATGGTATGATAGATGAAAGAGAAAGTGTATTCAAAGTAGTGTATCAAAACATCTTATTTCTTGTTGATACATATAAATGCACATGTGCATTTCTAATATCGGCAATGTAAAAAGTAGTGTATTACATATGGTAGTGTAAATAAAAGTGCAATTGTCTAATGTGTGTAATGAATTACGGAATCTGTCAAAGAAATGACAAAAATGCACATGTGCATGTTTGTGTATTATGGATGGAATGATACATGAAAGAGAAAGTAGTGTATCAAAACACCTTATTTCATGTTGATACATATAAATGTACATGTGCATTTCTAATATGGTTAACGTAAAAAGTAGTGTATTACACGTGGTAGTGTAAATGAAAGTGCAATTGACTATTATTTGTAATGAATTACGGAATTTGACAAAAAAAATGATACATATGCACATGTGCACGGATAATTGTTACTCGAATTTTTTTTTTTTTTTTTGAAAAATTTTTTTTATTTTTTTTGTTAACAAAATATAGTGATGTTTCCAAAAAAAAAATAGTAAAAAAATAAAAAAAAATTTGGGTGTTTTTTAGATTTTTTTTAGGAATTACTGTTTGTGTTCACACTGGTTCTCGCGGTTCTCGCAATAAAGGGTGGTTCCTAACGGATCTTTGTCCTCTATATATATATATATACTGAACAGTAGTGTATTTGCGAACTGAGCGAACTAATTCTGGTCATACACGTGTGTAAATTAGTAGCCAAGATTTGATGATGAAATACACTAGTGTATTTTACGATTTGCTAATGAAATCCTAGCCATACACGTGTATAAATCCATGACCAAGATTTGTTTACTCAGTTCGTAAATGTCACACCCCAACCAATGGCGGAAACATCGGGGAGTGGTACTGAGCGAAACAGATTGTTCAGAAGTTTCCATAACAACTATAATTACCAATTATTTAAAGCATCATGTCCCATACCATGACATAAAAGATAACATAATTATTATAGACAAGATCCAGTCAAATTGTTATGTTCCCACAACTCAGATTTCAAATACAGACAATTCATTTATTTGTTTCTAGACCTTTCCTAGCCTTGATTTCACAGCAAGCCAAACATCTAAACATCTTAAACACCTGCCACATACGTTAAAGTAAAAGTCAATACACATAGTGTAAAGGTGAGCATACAAGTTTAATAGATATAATAGAGTTCGAAATCGTTACGCATAACCAGCACGTACATAGTTTAAAATGAGGCATGTTAGTTATCGACATAAACCTATCGATACCAATGACTGCGGGTTGACTGCCCAAGGTAGTTCGTAATACACACTCACCACTGTGAGCCATGTAACATATTGTCCTTAACAACCACTGAATGAACAGGTGCTGAGTCTAAACTATAGTACTATCGTTGCTAAGGCAGGTAGACAGCATTCCATGTGTAAACATAACAAACAAGCATTCATTAAGTCACGTATAACATGCGATAACGGTTAGCGTTAAAGTATTGCGTAGTGTGTTCGATGTGATTTAGAATAAGTAACGTATGTAACACCCAAAAGTGCGTAAAGCAAAAAGGGATCGAGTATACTCACAGCGTTTGATGGATTGAAGGAAGCGCTAGAGAGTGAGGTTAGCCTGAGCAGAACGATAGCATAACGATAAGTGGCGCGTAAAACGATACAAAGGGTCAAAGGATCAGACAGCAATCCGATCGGGTGGCAATACGATCGGGTGGCCGGTCGATCGGATGACAATCCGTTCAGGTGGTCGCCCGATCGTGTGGCCACTCGATTGGATTGTCATCTCGTTTGAGATGGATGTGTTTGTGTATGATGGCTTGCCTTTTAAAGTTTTCGTTGTTGCATTTTAAAAATAGAGAAGTATCTCTACCTTTCAGGTCGGTCGATCGAACGGTCGTTCGATCGGACAGCAATCCGATTGGTAAGGCTTCTCTTGTTTGAGAACAAGTTCACAGCAGGACAGTCACTCGATCGGATGGCTATCCGATCGGGTGGTAATCCGTACGTACTACACATGTTGAAAATTGTTTAAGCGTTGAAGTCAAAACATCACATGGTCGAGTGGCAATCCGATCGGATGGTAATCCGATCGGACGGCAATCCGTTCGATGTTCAAACCCCAAATGAAATAACAGTTAAGTGTGGGACTCGAGGTACAATCCGATCAGGTGGTTTTCCGGTTGGGTGGCAAACCGAGCGGACGGCAATCCGTCCCAGATGACCTGGTCGTCTTCTTCCTTAGTTGTTTTGGTAGTTTGAAGTTTTGAAGTGTTAAATGAGGTACATTGATATCATGCTTGAACAACGGAACCCTCGACTCCGCTCAAGTGACTCGACCGAACAGGAATCACCCTAGTCCAACCGGTTCACGGTTCGAGTCGGTAGTTCATGTTCAAACCTGAAGTCAACACCTCATGGACAGAATTCTGATCTGGAACCGATACGACACCAAGAATGGGTAGAAGATCAGAACAAGGTCCGAATCTATCGGACTTGAGTGCATTGAGTGTAAAAGAGTTGAAAGAAAGTTAGAAAACCATCTTTCAATCCTTTTTACAATGAATATGTTCAGATCTACGATAGATCTTTGTTCATTCATGTGGAAATCATTCAGATCTAAGTTGTTCTTGGTGGATTGAAGCCAAAACATGAAGTTCATAAGAACACCATGATGACATCATCCTAAAACACCTCAAATCTAGTGATTTCTCGGTTAAAAGTTAAGATTCAAAAGGTAGAAATGTGTAGGAGTGCGTGTAGATCGAGAAAGTACAAGATTTAGGTGGAAAACTTACAAGAATCGCGAGAAATCTAAATAAATAGTGGTTGGAACGAGTGGAGAGAAGAGAGGGGCTGTCAACATCAAATGAGGTTGACATATGGGGTATTTGTAGGGTTTCCATAAATGCAAAGGGCGGAAAGAGGCTGGTCGATCGAGTGGCAGCCCGTCCGGGTGGCAGCTCGGTCGAGTGGTAATCCGACCGGGTGGCACCTAGGTGGGTGGCAGCTCGGTCGAGTGGCACCTCGCTCGGGTGGCAGCTCGACCGGGTGGCAACTCGGTCAGCTGGCCACTCGGCTCGAGTGCATGGCGCGATGAGTTTTGCGATTTCGATTCGAGTGTTGAGCGTTGCGATGCGATAGGGTTTCCTATTCAAATTACTTTTAATCCCAACTACTATATCAACATTCAATCATCCTTATTTAACGTTCGTTTAGCGGTTGCGATTCAATTGCGATTGAGTTTCGATTAATCTCCATAACATAACATAAATAAACATGAACAGGTAACACATAAGGCACACACACACGTAAAACAATATCCAGAACGTATAATTCGGGTTGCGAGCGCGATTGCCATAAGCGATAAAGCGATTAAACATGCGATACACATCGATAAACAGCGATTAGACCTCGATTATTAACAATTACTCCACATAATACAACTAACGTAAAAGCATAAAAAGACTATATACAAGTCAAAGAAGTCAAAACAGGAATTGAGCAAGGAGTGACAGATCGCATTTAGAAATCTTGTCTCCCTTTGACTTCAATCTTGACTTTGACTTTTGAAACACGGGGTGTTACAGCCTCCCCTAGTTTAGGGAATTTCGTCCCGAAATTAGGCCGAAGCCGTAACAAACAACTGCGGGTACTTCACCTTCATGTCGCTTTCGAGTTCCCAAGTGAACTCTGCGCCTCGTTTGCCTTCTCATCGAACTTTCACAATGGGAATGCGCGAGCATCTGAGCTGCTTGGTTTGGCGGTCCATGATTTCGACAGGCTTCTCCACGAACTGTAGTGTTTCGTTCACTTGAAAATCTTCTAGAGGTACAATTAAATGATGCTCAGCCAGGCACTTTCTGAGGTTCGACACATGGAAAGTCGGATGAACGTTGCTAAGTTCCTCCGGTAGTTTGAGTCTGTAGGCGACTTTTCCGATCCTTTCCAGAATCTTAAAAGGTCCAACATATCGAGGCGCTAGTTTACCTTTCTTACCGAATCTGACCACACCCTTCCAAGGTGATACCTTTAGGAGTACGTAGTCGCCAACGTCAAATTCAAGAGGCTTGCGTCGTCTATCGGTGTAAATTTTCTGACAACTCCAAGCTTTCAGTAGGTTCTTTCTGATTTGGAGGACTTTGTCAGTTGTTTCTTGCAATAGCTCAGGACCGGTTAATTGCGAGTGCCCGATCTCGTACCATACAATAGGCGATCGACATTTTCTTCCGTATAAAGCCTCAAACGGTGCCATTTGAATGCTGGAATGATAACCGTTATTATACGAGAATTCGACTAACGGCAGGTAAGCGTCCCAATTACCACCAAAATCTATGACACACGAACGGAGCATGTCTTCAAGGGTACGAATCGTTCTTTTAGTCTGACCGTTGGTTTGGGGATGGAACGCGGTACTTAGATTTAGCGTAGTACTGAGAGCCGTTTGAAATGTTTCCCATAGGCGCGAAGTAAACCGAGCATCACGGTCAGAGATAATGTCGCGAGGCGTCCCATGTTGACAAATGATCTCATCGGTGTAGATTCGGGCTAATCTTTCTACCTTGTAGTCTTCCCGTATTGGCAAAAAGTGAGCAGATTTGGTCAAGCGGTCGACGACAACCCAGATACTGTCGTGACTTGATGGCGTGCGCGGAAGTTTCGTTATGAAGTCCATAGCTATACTTTCCCACTTCCACATAGGGATCGGGGGTTGTTCAAGTAAGCCAGATGGTCTTTGGTGTTCAGCCTTGACCTTCGAGCAAGTCAGGCACTTTCCAACGTAGAGGGCGATATCTCTCTTCATGCCCGGCCACCAGTACTTATAGCGAATGTCCTGGTACATTTTATCGGCACCAGGATGAATAGAATATCGAGACTTGTGGGCTTCGTCCATCAAAATCTGTCGTAAATTGGTCCGCTTAGGGATCCAAATTCAACTTATTCACAAGCTGGGCTCCATCGTGGTAGATCCTTTCCTTCTTCAAGGTGCGCTCATTAAAACAAGCATGCTGGGCTTCGTGGATGAGGGTTTCGAGATCGTATTGAGCTTGGATATTACGAATGCTGAGCAGATAGCTCCGTCTGCTGAGGGCGTCAGCAACGACATTTGCTTTGCCTGGGTGATAACGAATCTCACAGTCATAATCGTTGAGAATTCTACCCATCGGCATTGACGCATATTAAGTTCCTTCTAGTCAAAGATATGTTGTAGGCTCCTATGATCGGTGAAGATCGTACACTTGGTACCATACAGGTAGTATAGCCAAATCTTTAACGCAAAAACAACAGCGCCTAGCTCGAGGTCATGGGTTGTATAGTTCTTCTCGTGAATCTTGAGCTGACGAGATGCGTAAACAATAACCCTGTCTCGTTGCATGAGAACACAACCAAGACCAAGGTTTGAGGCATCACAATAGACAATAAAGTCGTCGTTTCCGTCGGGTAAAGTGAGAACGGGAGCGTTGAAGAGCATGTGTTTGAGGGTTTGGAAAGCAGACTCTTGTTCAGTTCCCCAAACAAAAGGCTTGTCTTTATGCGTGAGGGCGGTAAGCGGCACAGCGATTTTAGAAAACCCTTCGATAAATCGACGATAATAACCCGCTAGTCCGAGAAAAGAACGAACTTCAGACGGGTTCTTCGGCGTAACCCAACTCTTAACTGCTTCAATCTTCGCGGGATCGATGTGAATACCTTGACTATTTACATTGTGACCGAGGAATTGAACCTCCTCCAGCCAAAATTCGCACTTGGAGAACTTGGCATATAGTCGATTCCCTTGGAGTAGCTCGAGAACCAAACGCAGATGTTGCGCGTGTTCGGCTTTCGATTTCGAATAGATCAGGATATCATCGATGTACACGATGACGAAGCGGTCAAGAAATGGTTTACACACCCGATTCATCAGATCCATGAAAACCGCGGGTGCGTTGGTTAGACCAAAAGGCATAACAACGAACTCATAATGGCCGTATCGAGTGCGAAAAGCGGTTTTGGGTATATCCTCCTCTTGGATGCGTAGTTGGTGATAGCCTGAGTGTAGATCGATCTTGGAGAAACACGTAGCACCTTGTAGCTGGTCAAACAAATCATCGATGCGAGGCAGGGGATTGCGATTCTTGATTGTCAACTTATTCAATTCCCGATAGTCGATGCACATCCTGAACGACCCATCCTTCTTTTTGACGAAAAGGACTGGTGCGCCCCATGGAGAGGTGTTCGGGCGAATGAAGCCTTTATCAAGCAATTCCTGGAGCTGACTCGAGAGTTCACGCATTTAGGATGGAGCGAGTCGATAAGGAGCTCTAGCAGTAGGTTTTGCTCTAGGAATGAGGTCGATACCAAAGTCGATATCACGACTTGGCGACAAACCTGGAAGATCATCAGGAAACACATTCGGAAATTCACACACAACAGGGACATCGCTTACTCCCGGACTACCTTTCTTTTCCTTCCCCGCTACTACAATGTTAGCCAACAAAGCTCTGTATTCCTTGCGGAGATACTTGCTAGCTTAGACACATGACATGAGCTTGAGTCACTTTGAAGGGGTTTCACCATAAACACAAAATACATCACCATTCGCGAGCGAGAATCGAATCATCTTATCGAAGTACACAACTTCAGCATGGTTTTCACGAAGAAAGTTCATGCCTACTATGATGTCAAAACTCCCGAGTTGCATCGGAATAAGGTCAATCGGAAAGATGTGATTGTTGAGCTCAAGATTACAATCACGAAGAATAGAATTAACAGTGACAGTTCTTCCGGTGGCGACTTCGACATCGAACGTCGAGGGGAGATGGGAGCGCTTACGACTAAGGAGCTTCTCGAATTCCAATGATACAAAACAGTTATCGGCTCCAATATCAAACAAACACGAAGCATAAATACCATTCACAAGGAACGTACCATTGACCACATTGTTGTCAGCCTGGGCTTGGCGTGCATTGATGTTGAAGGTTCTGGCGCGGGCGGTTTGTTGTTGTTGCTATTGAGGCTGTTGTTGCTGAGGCTGCTGCTGCTGGGGCTCTTGTTTCACAACCCTATTCGGGCACATGTTCGCGAAGTGGTTGGGATCACCACACGCGAAGCAGACTCTGGCGTTGATCGCGGGTGCCTGAACCACTTGTTGGCCTTGAGGTGCTGGAAGTAGAGCTTAATGAGCAGTAGCTTGAGCTGGTTCTTGTCGGGGACCAGTACGGTAGTTGGCGGTGAAGTGGCCGTACATGTTGCAATGCACGCAAAATCGGCAGGCGATACCCACCGGGTGATGGTAAGTACATGTCGGGCAAGCAGGGGGGGACCAGTGTAAGCACGCTTTGCAGGCGGTGCATAGGTAACTGGTGCTGGAGCTGATCGGTGTTGTAATTGCTGCTGAACCGGTACGGCTTGAAGTGGGGCAGCAGTGGTAGTGATAGCACATATCTTGTTGCTGGAGCTGCTGTTGTTGTTCTTCTTCTTGCGACGAGAGGACTTTGATGACTGAGCAATGGCGGTTTCGGCAGTTGGTGCGGCGGTAGCTTGGTGTAGGTTCTTGGTAGCTTTATCCCAAAAGCCAGCTTTGACTCGCTTGTCGTTGATTTCAGCGGCAAGCAACTAGGTTTCTTCGATCGTTGCTGGCTTGGCAGCATGCACGAAATCTGCAACACAATCTGGCAGAGCTCGAATGTACTTCTTGATTGTCATCTCCGGCGTCTTTACTTGGTCAGGACAGATGTTACCGAGCTACTTAAAGCGAGCAGTCAAAGCTGCATTCTCTCCATCTTTCTGCTTGATATGCCAGAATTCGTCCTCCAGCTTTTGGCGATCATGGGGAGGGCAGAATTAATCCATCATAATGGCCTTCAGCTCTTCCCACGTCAGCTCGTAGGCTGCTTTATTTCCGTGTTTGTTCCTCTCGGCCGTCGACAGTCTAGTGCGCGGGACTGGAAGACGCCGGTAGCATTCATAGTACGGAGATTTTCAGGACATCCACTATGGCGCAGAGTGACTTCGATGGAATCAAACCATTGAAACATGGCCGTAGGGCCATCTTCGCCAGTAAATTGCTTTGGACCACAAGTTTTTATGGCGTTTTAACTAGTTATTTACATGGTGTTTTCTGAACTGAGTGTTTTATGGCGTTTTCAACTAAGTTTTTCATGGCTTTTTCTGACCTAGGTGTTTTATGGCGTTTTTAACTGGGTATTTTCATGGCGTTTTCTGAATTGGGTGTTTTTATGGCATTTTATTTGAACACCCAGTTCATGTGAGTGAGTTTTTTGAGAATATTACCCCTTAGTGTAATTTAGCATCAATGTCACCTGTCAACACCAAAATCGTTCTCACCGTTCTCACACTTTTCACCGTTTTCCCTAAATCCTGACCATATATATATATATACATATATATATAGTGAACAGTAGTGTATTTGCGAACTGAGCGAACTAATTCTGGTCATACACGTGTGTAAATTAGTAGCCAAGATTTGATGATGAAATACACTAGTGTATTTTACGATTTGCTAATGAAATCCTAGCCATACACGTGTATAAATCCATGACCAAGATTTGTTTACTCAGTTCGTAAATGTCACACCCCAACCGATGGCGGAAACATCGAGGCGTGGCACTGAGCGAAACAGATTGTCCAGAAGTTTCCATAACAACTATAATTACCAATTATTTAAAGCATCATGTTCCATACCATGACATAAAAGATAACATAATTATTACAGACAAGATCCAGTGAAATTGTTCTGTTCCCACAACTCAGATTTCAAATACAGACGATTCATTTATATGTTTCTATACATTTCCTAGCCTCGATTTCACAGCAAGCCAAGCATCTAAACATCTTAAACACCTGCCACATACGTTAAAGTAAAAGTCAATACACATAGTGTAAAGGTGAGCATACAAGTTTAATAGATATAATAGAGTTCGAAATCGTTACGCATAACCAGCACGTACACAGTGTAAAATGAGGCATGTTAGTTATCGACATGAACCTATCGATACTAATGACTACGGTTTGACTGCCCAAGGCAGTTCGTAATACACACTCACCATTGTGAGCCATGTAACAAATTGTCCTTAACAACCCCTGAATGAACAGGTGCTGAGTCCAAACTATAGTACTATCGTTGCTAAGGCAGGTAGACAGCATTCCATGTGTAAACATAACAAACATGCATTCATTAAGTCACGTATAACATGCGATAACGGTTAGCGTTAAAGTATAGCGTAGTGTGTTCGATGTGATTTAGAAAAAGTAACGTATGTAACACCCAAAAGTGCGTAAAGCAAAAAGGGATCGACTATACTCACAGCGTTTGATGGATTGAAGGGAGCGCTAGATAGTGAGGTTAGCCTGAGCAGAACAATAGCATAACGATAAGTGGCGTGTAAAACGATACAAAGTGTCAAAGGATCAGCCAGTAATCCGATCGGGTGGCAATCCGATCGGGTGGCCGGTCGATCGGATGACAATCCGTTTGGGTGGTCGCCCGATCGGGTGGCCACTTGATTGGATTGTCATCTCGTTTGAGATGGATGTGTTTGTGTATGATGGCTTGCCTTTTGAAGTTTTCGTTGTAGCATTTTAAAAATAGAGAAGTATCTCTACCTTTCAGGTCGGTCGATCGAACGGTCGTTCGATCGGACAGCAATCCGATTGGCGAGGCTTCTCTTGTTTGAGAACAAGTTCACAGCAGGACAGTCACTCGATCGGATGGCTATTCGATCGGGTGGCAATCCGTACGTACTGCACATGTTGAAAATTCTTTAAGCGTTGAAGTCAAAACATCACATAGTCGAGTGGCAATCCGATCGGATGGTAATCCGATCGGACGGCAATCCGTTCGATGTTCAAACCTCAAATGAAATAACAGTTAAGTGTGGGAATCAAGGTGCAATCCGATCGGGTGGCTGTCCGGTCGGGGGGCAATCCGTCCCAGATAACCTGGTCGTCTTCTTCCTTGGTTGTTTTGGTAGTTTGAAGTTTTGAAGTGTTAAATGAGGTACATTGATAACATGCTCGAACAACGGAACCCTCGACTCGGCTCAAGTGACTCGACCGAACAGGAATCACCCTAGTCCGACCGGTTCACGGTTCGAGTCGGTAGTTCATGTTCAAACCTGAAGTCAATACCTCTTGGACAGAATTCTGATCTGGAACCGATACGACACCAAGAATGGGTAGAAGATCAGAACAAGGTCCGAATCTATCGGATTTGAGTGCATTGAGTGTAAAAGAGTTGAAAGAAAGTTAGAAAACCATCTTTCAATCCTTTTCACCATGAATATGTTCAGATCTACGATAGATCTTTGTTCATTCATGTGGAAATCATTCAGATCTAAGTTGTTCTTGGTGGATTGAAGTCAAAACATTAAGTTCATAAGAACACCACGATGGCATCATCCTAAGACACCTCAAATCTAGTGATTTCTCGGTTAAAAGTTAAGATTCAAAAGGTAGAAATGTGTAGGATTGCGTGTAGATCGAGAAAGTACAAGATTTAGGTGGAAAACTTACAAGAATCGCGAGAAATCTGAAGAAATAGTGGCTGGAACGAGTGGAGAGAAGAGAGGGGATGTCAACATCAAATGAGGTTGGCATATGGGGTATTTATAGGGTTTCTATAAATGCAAAGGGAGGAAAGAGGCTGGTCGATCGAGTGGCTGCCCGTCCGGGTGGCAGCTCGGTCGAGTGGTAATCCGACCGGGTGGCACCTAGGTGGGTGGCAGCTCGGTCGAGTGGCACCTCGCTCGGGTGGCAGCTCGACCGGGTGGCAACTCAGTTGGCTGGCCACTCGGCTCGAGTGCACGGCGCGATGAGTTTTGCTATTTCGATTCGAGTATTGAGTGTTGCGATGCGATAGGGTTTCCTATTCAAATTACTTTTAATCTCAACTACTATATCAACATTCAATCATCCTTATTTAACGTTCGTTTAGCGGTTGCGATTCGATTGCGATTGAGTTTCGATTAATCTCCATAACATAACATAAATAAACATGCACAGGTAACACATAAGGCACACACACACGTAAAACAATATCCAGAACGCATAATTCAGGTTGCGAGCGCGATTGCGATAAGCGATAAAGCGATTAAACATGCGATACACATCGATAAACAGCGATTAGACCTCGATTATTAACAATTACTCCACATAATACAACTAACGTAAAAGCATAAAAAGACTATATACAAGTAAAAAAAGTCAAAACAGGAATTGTGCAAGGAGTGACAATTGCATTTAGAAATCCTGTCTCCCTTTGACTTCAATCTTGACTTTGACTTTAACTTTTGAAACACGTGGTGTTACCGTAAATACACTAGTGTTATATATATAACGTTATTTTTTATGAACATGTATACCATAAATCGACAATTTTATTGTTCGTAGTTTGTGTCTAAATAAAAATTGTGCGCCGCCAAACTATTTAGAATAGGGTGTTCCAATTGGTTACAATCTTGTGACTAACATGTAACGGTGCATCCAAGTTTCCCACGTCAATACATGAAAGAACGACGAAATAATATTGGAACGTCCAAGCGATTACAACTATGCATCTAAAAAGCTATATTTAAGATGTCTGGTATACTCGCATTAAAAAATCACTTTGTGTCTCTTATGTATACTAGTAGATTGAATGCATGAAGAAAATGTTACTTTTATTGTATATTTTTAAAGGCATGGTCCCTCATTTTTTTCCACTTCATAACTTCACACCTTATTTTCTTTAACATTTTAATTCTTTTGTTTCAACTATATCAACGATTTTGCGCCGCAACATGCAAGACATTATACTGATCTTCCTTTTTCATGCCTAACCATGTTAATGTCACGGACGTAATGTGTGTGACAAAGTCCAAAACACGTCTTGTCACGCGCGGACATCACACGTTATTCTCATTATAACCCGTGTAAAGAAGTCCCAAATGCGACGTTGCTGCCGCAACGCGCGGCACTGGTAAAATTCTAGAATACAAACAAAGACTAAAGGATATATCAAGGTTGAGAAAATGGACTCTGTACTTTGTCATTGCTTTTCCGTGTTTTAATTACTTTCTAGAAATACCATTTGTCCGCTTCCATGGATTTTTATTCGGCACATGCAAAAAGCTTATCTATAATTGCATCTCATTTTTATCGTTCACTGCTGACTAAAGTTCCTGCTACATGTCCCAGTAAGTGGATACATTGTATTTAAAGTTTTAAACGGATGATACACCGATGTTCTTTCGGAGAATTTTATTTATTAGTACGCATAATTTTAAGATAAGTTACAATTAACCTTTAAAATGTTGAGGGTTATTCTCGTGTTGAACAAGAATGAAAGAATTTATCTTTTTTTTTTTAGGGGTAATACGGATTTAATATTGGGTACTAATAAGTGCACTTTACATCAATATCGCAGATAAGCGAGCAACAAGCTGCGCCGCTACCCCTTTCTGAATAGCAAACCCTAGCCTATTAAAGACAAACCCCTGCCCCCCTGTTAACTAGGGTCCCTAGCTCCAGAAGCTATCCGTTTGTTGACTAGGGTCCAAAAGGTTGTCCATAACAGTTGCTCATCATCAGGGGGGCAGGGGTTTGTCTTTAATAGGCTAGGATTTATCTATTAAAAGAATTTGGTAACTAAAACAAGAAATGTATTTTTTTTAACGGTGATAATCTTTAACTTGTTGTGAGAGAGATCTCACACCATCCTAAACAGAGGGTCCTAACCTTACTCTAGCCAGACTACGTTGTCTTAAGCGGGTCCACGCTGGTGTCAGAGTTTGCCTAACGGTGTTCCCCGAGAAACCATACCACCCACTGCCAGTGGCAAGTGCTTGTGCCGCCACTAGAGAGAATCTCTTTGACGTAACGCACGGTGGACTAAAACCAACGGTGGCTTGGGCTCGAACTCTTGACATAGGGTCTGGAAGAACTAGCCTTCATTGTCTTTATCCACCAAGTATGTCACTAGTCGGGATCGAACTTGGGTCTCCAAGGAGAATCTTTCCAACCACTATACCACAAGTGATGATGGATAAAACAAGAAATGTATTATCTACTAAAAAAATTTTGTATTAAAATCATTTGGTAACTAAAACAAGAAATATATATAGTATGACAACCCATTACCTAAAAGGGGCCAATTGCTAGATAGGTAATCGTCGCATCATACTTCATTTAAGAAATGATTTCAAATAAGGCTGACAGATTTACATTGCTTTCAAATCATATTATAAGTATTTGAAATTTGGACATCTCAACGTGTAGTTCAATTCAGAACATCATCTTGGTAGAGGATTTCGAGTGGAGCAGGCTTACTTACATCTTTGTGTTGCATTTCGAGTGGAGAAGGCTTATATTTCTAGCACCGATGTTGCAGTGATGGCTTTGATAATTTCACTTTGATACAACTTACAAATCAAGTGTTAAATATAATTACAATTACCTGTCATGTCGCCTAATTAATAAAAACTCTCGTGAACTTTCTTTCCATTAGTGATCCACCTCAATTGTTTTTTCTCCCACATTTCTTTATTTCCTTGCTTAAATTTCACTTTGATATTTCAAACATGTGTTTCATCTTTTCAAAATCGAACCTCATCACCACTCACCAATTCGTATTTCTGTGGATGCATTCTACGTGTTTGATGAAATACCAATGCTTAAATTTTGTTTTTTACATCAAAATTTTGGGTTTCAACTTGTAGCGTGATTTATGTCGACTTAATAACAACCCCTTCTACGCCTTTGAGTGGCTCCTGGCCATGTCCTTTTCGTATGTTTCATTGTTGCCCGGATGGTGAAGTGGGAAATAAGGGGATTTCTCGGTTGATCTCTCATCTCAAGAGGTTGCACATTTCTAGCGATGAACGTAGAAGTGTGTTGCGCGAGGCCATTTCTACGGACCATGGGTTTTTTATGGACGTGGAAGGTAACTTGAAGTTTTTTGGCCAATGGATGTGTGGGAAGTGTTTGAGTATACATGCATTGAGTCGTGCATGCCATCACCCCGATGGGATTGTTCATTTTACTAATCGAAATAATGACATAGATAGTTACATTATAGGGATGTCGAGACCCTCTCCCAAGGTGCATGTGACCAATGTTCATGAGTCGTTCATGTTGGATATTGTTATAATAGATCGTGTCTTTAAAGCACCCATCGTCACGTGAAAAACATCCATCATAGTTGTCGTTTGGCTTTCTCTCAGGGGTTGAAATCCATTCTCTACAAAGTGGTTGCCCAACCTAGATCCATTGAAGTGTGGGTTAGGTTGTTCCTTCTTCCTCGCTACACTTTTCAAGTGGTCAAACCCAAAAATAGGCAAGAAAGAAGGTCTGAGAATAGAAAGGCATTGCAACAAAGATCAATTTTGAATTCTTTAGCCACAAGGGGAAAGAAGATGGTATTTTCACGTTAGTTAAAGTCCTACTTTGGGGACTCTATGTCACACCCCGACCACGTAGAACATACAAAACGTGGCGGAAACGTCGGGGAGTGTTGTAACAGAATTAATGTTTCACAACCATGGAAATTGAAGTTTCGTTTTATTAATCAAACATGAAAGTTTACATTGTTTAAACAAGAAACAAAGGGTACATAACATAAAGTAGCTAGTTCTTGTCTCGTTTTAAGTCACTAAGGCACAGATCCGCCTAAGTATGTCTTGATAAGTCCTATACATCTTGACCTGAAAACACATGTGAAAATAGGTACGTCAGCATAAAAATGCCTGTGAGATACATAGGTTTTGTGAAAATAGATTTCATGACTTATGTTTGAGAAAATGTTTAGTCATGAACCTTGTAATTTGCTTTGTCTTGTAAATCGTTTGAAAATCAATAAGTCCAGATGATATGTATAGATAAAAGAATAATGTATGGTTAAATGAATAACCATGTAACTGAGTTTGTATAAGATAAGTTGTTTGTAAAACAATGTCTTGTGAAAAGTATGTTATTTGTATAAAAATGTTATATGTCTCAAACTGAAATGATTCAAATAACGCTACGATATGTAATACCATACAAACACTTATATATAGGAAGTACCAGCGGCGTATCCACCATGCTTGTATCATATTACACTCGCATCGTTACTTAATCACTTAATCAAACCAAAACACCAAAGTAATGTTTAACAGTTGTAGAAATGTTTATGTATGGTCAAAGACGGTTCACACGGTTCATAGATACAAACGGTTCAAAGATTCAAACGGTTCACAGATACAAACGGTTCACAGATACAAACGGTTCACAGATACAAACGGTTCACAGATACAAACGGTTCACATATATCAACGGATCACATAGTTAAATGATTACAACGGTTCACATAGTCAAATGTTTACAACGGTTCAATATGTAGTATAATGTGTTCATAAGCTGGATAAGCATATGCAACAGAAAAGCAATGTAAAACAATGTACTAAGTATGCACACAATGGACATACGTAGTATGAAATGTAATGTAGAATGATGTACTAAGTAATGCACACAATGGGCACACCTAGCATGAAATGAAATGAAATCATGTACTATAATGTACTAACGAACATAGCAGGTATATGATGTGAAAACAGGAAAGCATGAAAGTAACAAGTAGGCACATGTGTTCCACCCCAAAACAGTTTGGAAAACAGTAAAAGAGGGGTCTATGTACTCACTTGAGATTGCTTAGTAGTCCTTGAGTAACAACCAAACAATGCTAGAGATCGCGGATATCAAACGGCACCTAATATAGGTAACTATGTTAATAACCGGACCTAAATCAGATGATTGGATAGAATGAGGGTTCGTAAACCAAACGAGTATAGAGACTCGTGTCATATGGTTTAACAAAGCCTACATACTAAATGAAACCTTAATCTAAGTGCTTTCGACCCATTACGACCCGTTTAGATAGCTTATGCTACTTTAACGCGTCGTTCGCGTGAAACGCGTTCGGACCGCCTAACTAGTCCTATGACAAGTGTTATATGCCTAAACATGTTACATAATCAGTTATGTGATAAAAGTTTAGGTTACATATGCTAAATTACCAATTATACATGAAAAGGGTATTCTGGTAATTTACCTAAGGCATATAAACTACCTATCATACAACTACTCAAACGATGTGACCATAGGGTATAACCTCGGAAGGTTATTCCCTACCTACTATGGTCACCTAATGTATTTGGTCGGATCCTAATGATCGACCAAATGGGTCGGGTTCGAGGTATAAGCGATTTATCAGATCGCTTACCCTACGACCCTAGACAACGTGGTAATCAGTAGGCATAGTCCCAAGGGACTATAACCAACGTGATTACACTCACGTTGCGAAGTTCAAACGAACTTCGCATTGACCATTACTGGTCAACGCTGAAAGTCAAACAAAGTTTGACTTTCTGACTCGAAAAGCAGTAAAAATAAGGAAAAGAACGAAAGAATACTTACGAAGGGTCCCCGAATGCTAATCTAGATCACAATAACTCAGGTATGAAACAATGGTTCCAACTTAGAGTCACTTAGATCAGATTCTTGTGGGTTTAGAAGCAATGTGGGTGGGGTATTTATAGTTTTCGGGTAACCGTTAAGATCGTTTGTCGAATATCGTGCCTTAATCGTAACCGTACAAGTGTCGGAAAGTTGTGGTGGCTTAAATTGGTCCTTATCAGCTGAAAATGCAAGTGGGAAAGGTGTGGTGGTGGTTAAAACAGCTGGAAGTTGCTGACTGTTCGTTGTTATCTGATCAGACAGGCGGACGCGGCCCGCGTTAGGATCAGGGAAAACTCAGGCGGGCCGCCTGAGACTTCTGATCAGCAAACATGTTTGATAAATGACAGTTTCAGTCCCTGCACTTGTTTAAGGCCATTTCTGACACTTCTAAGGCCCGTAAAGCCAACTTTAAGGCCCTAAAATGATGCCTAAACATTGTGGACATGAAACATGTTCAAAAATATGTCTGATGTCAGTTCGTTTGGTCGTACGAACGCGATGTTCGCTTAATTACAACGGAATGCGCACAAGCACGAAAAACGATCCAAATGACGCGACGAATGGATTTTTCTTATGCTAAACACTAAAATAAAATATTTTAGTGCTTACATAAATTTTTGGATGTCCGGATGTATTCAGAACGTAAGTTATGCGCGAAAATGCAAACTTGTGCACTTTTTGACACTTTTAGTCCCTGAATGACCCAAAAGTTTATTTTAGCACACCGAACCCCTCAAAGCCTATTTCTAAGCTATGTAAAGGATATTTAAGGTGTGTTTAACTTATGGTTATGTTCCGGAATGTCTGTTCCAGTACGAATCGTCATACTTTCGCAGTTTGTCAAATTTAGTCCCTGTAAACGAATTAACTTGTTTTTGCCATACCAATGCCTTCAAAACTTATTTCTAAGTTATTTAAAGGTTATTTAAGGTATGTTGAGTATATGTTGCTGTTCCGGAGTGTTTGTTGCATTAAAATGGTTATATTTACGCATCAGTGCGCGTATAACCTTCCAGAAAGCGATATAGAGTTTGAAATCGAACAAGAATTGATATGTGTAAACGATACACATATTTTTACAAATCCCAAGTATGAAATACAATATTTCATTGGTTGGGCATTTGTTTGATGGTCGAAATGACACAGGTGTTACAGTCTCCCCTACTTTAGGAAATTTCGTCCCGAAATTAATTCGTAGGAGTCTATTTGTGACTTTGTGTCAGATAACCACCAGAGATATGTAAAGCATAATCCTGTCATTTCCTTAACGGACATTCTTCAGAACGAAAATGAACAAACGGAGTCATTTTCCTCAACGAGTATTCTTCAGAAGCGGAAATGAAGGAATAAACAAACGGGGATTCATTTCCTTAACGGACAATCTTCAGAAACGAAAATGAACAAACGGAATCATTTTCAACGGTTGCTTCCTCAGAAACGGAAATGAAAAAGATAGACAAACGGATATTCATTTCCTCAACGGACAAATCTTCAGAAACGAAAATGAACAAACGGAGTCATTTTCAACGGTTGATCCCTCAGAAACGGAAATGAAAAATTAAGCAACGGATATTCATTTCCTCAACGGATAATCTTCAGAAACGAAAATGAACTAACGGAGTCATTTTCAACGGTTGTTTCCTCAGGTTCGGAAATGAAGAAGATAGACAAACGGATATTCATTTCCTCAACGGAAAAATCTTCAGAAACGAAAATGAACTAACGGAGTCATTTTCAACGGTTGTTTCCTCAGGTTCGGAAATGAAGGATTAAATAAACGGATATTCATTTCCCTCGACGGATACTCTTCAGAACGAAAATGCACAAACGGAGTCATTTTCCTCAACGGGTATTCTTCAGAATTGGAAATGAAGGATAAACGGATATTCATTTCCTCAACGGATATTCTTTAGAAGTGAAAAATGAATAGCTAGTTCATTTTTCCTCAACGGATACTTCATCAGAATTGGAAATGAATAGGGTTAACTTCTAGGTACATGACAAAGCTCGTTGTGGTTTCTGTGCACTAAATTCCATAATTATGTATGCATCCATAATTACGTAATTCCTTGCACAGTTCGCACAGTTTGTCTTGTAATGTTCATAAGCACATAATCACATAGTTGTTTGATTGTTATTATCTTGTTATTGATTGCTATTAACTTGGCACCTCGTACCTCGTTTCTCTTGGAAGAAACGGGTACTTAGGATTTTTGTGAAAAACGCAAGAGATCATACAATGGAAGAAATTTGGGAGTAGTCTGTTCTTCAAGGAATGCGGTTCCTTGATTGTCGGTATTGTAGGGGATATGTTGTTTATACATACAATCACATAAATACATTGCAATGTAAATAAAAGATTTATTTATAAACAACGATAACAACTGTTTCTTGGATCTTGACAACAAAAGAAAATAATACATAAGACGTGATTATTTCTAAACGATGTTGTCTTCTGGTTGATCATATGCTCATCCCTGCGCTGGATTTGCATTAGCAAGCCTTGGGCAATTCCTACAAAAATGGCCCATCTCGCCACAGTTGTAGCAAGATCCCTGTGGAAAACGAGCTTGAGCAGGATTGTTGCCAGCTTGATTTGGTGCAGCTGCGGTTGGGCAAACCCTAGCTGTATGACCTATAAGTCCGCAAACTTGGCATGTGCGGCACTTCACCCCAGCATGATGATGTAAGCCACATTGGTTGCACAAGGGTGCAGTTCCGTTGTAGGGTTTCCTGGCAGGGGGTTGAGCTGGTTGGTTGAGGACGGCTTGATCATTGTGAGCGACCACAGCGTAGTTTTGAGAAGCCTTTCGCTTCTTTGACCTCTTAGGGGATCCAGTCTGTTCATCCATGATCTTTGATTCCTCGATTGGTTTCGATTCTTCGACCGGCTTCTTGTCACCTTTTCGGAAAAGTTTACCTTTCCTGATCTTTGATTCAGTCAAGGTTGCAGATAGCTCAATGGCCTGTCTAACTGTAGTAGGGTTGCTACCAGTCAAAATGTCTTGTATTGAATCAGGGAGGCCATCAATGTACTTTTCTATTGCCTTATCCAAAGGCGTGACCATGTTTGGGCATAATAAACTCAACTCCTCATAACGGTCCGTGTAGGCTCGATGCTCACCGCTGTCTTGCTCAAGATTGTCGAATTCCCTTTCCAAGGCCCTGATCTCGTGACGAGGACAGAATTCCTTCATCATAAGGGCTCTAAGTTCAGCCCATGTCTGTGCTAGAGCAACTTCTGCACCACGATCTCTCATAACCCCGTTCCACCACGTAAGGGCTCTCTTCTGGAATACACTCGAAGCAAACTCGACCTTGCGATTGTCAGGACACTGCACGTGGCGGAAAGTATTCTCAATGCTCTCGAACCATTGAAGAAGCCCAGTCGCTCCCTCAGAACCACTAAACTTGAGTGGTTTCGCCGAGTTAAAACTCTTGAAGTTGCATGGACCATTGTTGTTGTTGTTGGCTTGATTCCATAGAGCAAAGAGGTTTGGGAATTGAGCAGCCATTTGCTGTGCAATAATTTCTGCCAGTTCGGCAGTCGCTATCTGGTTTTCGCGTCGAGGAGGCATTCTAAAAGAGGAAACATGAAAGGAAACGAGTGAGAGATTTAGACGAAAAGAATGAGATGAAACAAATCTGATGAAAACAAGGATAGTGGTTATTTGTTTGTTACCACAAGGTAAACAAACGACACACAGTGACTAATCAAAGTAAATGGGTCAAAAATAATGTATCGCGAAGACATGCTCGCCTATAAGTGAACACTCATCCCAAGAATTCCCAGGTAAGCACAACTGGTCTCGCGTCTGATGAGATATATACGAAGTGCTTGCCTAGACAGAAAACCCAGAATACAGGCATTCACCCTTCCAGTTTGCACGTGTTCACATTATTTAAAACCCAAAACCTTGATGAGATTTTGAAAACTCAAAGGGGTTCAAAACCTTATAACAGAGGGTTCAAAACCTAGTAATAAATCATCCTAGAACAGATGATTAGTTTTCAAAGCGGTTTTGAAATTTATGTTCTTGTTGTGGTCGTCGCCTAAGGATAGGTGACGGTATTGTTTTATGACTAAACGCAAGTAAACTCGCGTTAGGGTCCTAAGAAGGTTATAGACTAGGTCAAAGCATTACTAATAACCTAATTCCCTATAACCATTAGCTCTGATACCATCTTTTCTGTCACACCCCGACCACGTAGAACATACAAAACGTGGCGGAAACGTCGGGGAGTGTTGTAACAGAATTAATGTTTCACAACCATGGAAATTGAAGTTTCGTTTTATTAATCAAACATGAAAGTTTACATTGTTTAAACAAGAAACAAAGGGTACATAACATAAAGTAGCTAGTTCTTGTCTCGTTTTAAGTCACTAAGGCACAGATCCGCCTAAGTATGTCTTGATAAGTCCTATACATCTTGACCTGAAAACACATGTGAAAATAGGTACGTCAGCATAAAAATGCCTGTGAGATACATAGGTTTTGTGAAAATAGATTTCATGACTTATGTTTGAGAAAATGTTTAGTCATGAACCTTGTAATTTGCTTTGTCTTGTAAATCGTTTGAAAATCAATAAGTCCAGATGATATGTATAGATAAAAGAATAATGTATGGTTAAATGAATAACCATGTAACTGAGTTTGTATAAGATAAGTTGTTTGTAAAACAATGTCTTGTGAAAAGTATGTTATTTGTATAAAAATGTTATATGTCTCAAACTGAAATGATTCAAATAACGCTACGATATGTAATACCATACAAACACTTATATATAGGAAGTACCAGCGGCGTATCCACCATGCTTGTATCATATTACACTCGCATCGTTACTTAATCACTTAATCAAACCAAAACACCAAAGTAATGTTTAACAGTTGTAGAAATGTTTATGTATGGTCAAAGACGGTTCACACGGTTCATAGATACAAACGGTTCAAAGATTCAAACGGTTCACAGATACAAACGGTTCACAGATACAAACGGTTCACAGATACAAACGGTTCACAGATACAAACGGTTCACATATATCAACGGATCACATAGTTAAATGATTACAACGGTTCACATAGTCAAATGTTTACAACGGTTCAATATGTAGTATAATGTGTTCATAAGCTGGATAAGCATATGCAACAGAAAAGCAATGTAAAACAATGTACTAAGTATGCACACAATGGACATACGTAGTATGAAATGTAATGTAGAATGATGTACTAAGTAATGCACACAATGGGCACACCTAGCATGAAATGAAATGAAATCATGTACTATAATGTACTAACGAACATAGCAGGTATATGATGTGAAAACAGGAAAGCATGAAAGTAACAAGTAGGCACATGTGTTCCACCCCAAAACAGTTTGGAAAACAGTAAAAGAGGGGTCTATGTACTCACTTGAGATTGCTTAGTAGTCCTTGAGTAACAACCAAACAATGCTAGAGATCGCGGATATCAAACGGCACCTAATATAGGTAACTATGTTAATAACCGGACCTAAATCAGATGATTGGATAGAATGAGGGTTCGTAAACCAAACGAGTATAGAGACTCGTGTCATATGGTTTAACAAAGCCTACATACTAAATGAAACCTTAATCTAAGTGCTTTCGACCCATTACGACCCGTTTAGATAGCTTATGCTACTTTAACGCGTCGTTCGCGTGAAACGCGTTCGGACCGCCTAACTAGTCCTATGACAAGTGTTATATGCCTAAACATGTTACATAATCAGTTATGTGACAAAAGTTTAGGTTACATATGCTAAATTACCAATTATACATGAAAAGGGTATTCTGGTAATTTACCTAAGGCATATAAACTACCTATCATACAACTATTCTGGTAATTTACCTCTGGCGAAATTTTTCTAGAAACCTAACACTTAGAAATATTTTCACCACAAGTGTTAGAAATACATTTTTCGACTTGTTTTCAAAACACAAGTTTCGCCACGACTTATTTACAAAATATCGGAGGTGGGATTTCACAAAATAAAATGTGATAAATACATGTATTTGGAAAATATATATTTTTCACAACATCACTTGTGTAAATGTTTATGATTATTTTGTGAACTACGTAAATATTATTTTTAGAGTAAAAATAATATTACTAAGTATTATTTTGGGAGAATCACATGCAATAGAAAATATAATATTTTTGAGAAGAATATTTATATTTTGGAGTTAGAAATAAAATATATTTTAAGTGAGACTTAATAATATATTTCGAACACACATGTATTAAATCCCCCATCCTTGGGAAGGAAAATAACTACCAAGTATATACAGAAGGTAAACACGAAATAGTTGTCTAACTATTTCCCAACAACTTAAACCATAAAGCTAAGGCACGGCCGTCCGTCTAATAGAATTAGTACGTGTAGGTCGTCACACAGCTGCTTGATCAGGAGACATACTTGGTAGAGACGCACCACTGTGAGTTCATGTCCCCCTTTCCTCTTAACTGTTTTCAGTTTTCTAAACTACGGGGGTGAAATACATGTTACTTTGATTACAAGTACTTTATACATGGTATGGTTAGCGTAAGGAGGTTTACTACTTAGATCATGTGAGTGGGTAGGAGCAACATGAGGCCATTAGTCCTCATGGTAGGACCGAGGGACAGGAGCGGTAGATCTATCTGGGTGTAGCGAGCCCAGCCCCAGGCCAAACTAGAAACGGACCTCGGGGTGACTTCGTGCCCGACGCATAAATCTGCTAGGTTTGAGTCTCCCTACTTGCACTTCACACATATCAGTGGCCTTGCAAACCATTGGTGATCTCAATTCCCTTATTTGCTACAAACCAGGAATTTTTATACTTACAAGTGTTTTACATACTCACTACACATGAACTCACTCAACATTATTGTTGATTTTTCAACTTACATGTATTTCAGGGAATTAAAGGATCTGGCGCGGTATGACACGTTTTCCCGCTGCACTAGTTACGAGGTCATCCGGGTTTGGGGAATGTGACTCTTTCCTGGACAAGTCACAGTCCTTAAACTATGCTTATGTTATGTTGTGTTTGTTGAACAATGTTTATGTCGTTAGGATGTGTTTCCGTTGAGACAATGTTGCTGTATTTGGTTTTTTTAAAACTTAATCAAACGGATGATCTTGCATGGTTTTATTTCATATAGCTTTGTTATGGTTAAGCTATGGTATTAAGAAGTCACACCAAATTAACCACGCTTCCGCAAAGCCAGGGTGTGACAGCTTGGTATCAGAGCTCTTATCATAGCGAAATAGGATTCCTTCTCGAGTCTAGACTATGATCACTAGGGCTCTGACGAAAACATTTTTACTGCATACCACTTAAGTCCAGATCCAAAACGTTTTTACAAACAAATGTTGAGCACATTTTATTTATTATTTATAGGCTCAGTCTTGGAGGCTGAGGCTCGGTCTTGGAGGCCGAGGCTAGGTCTGGGAGATCGAGGTAGTTGGCTAGTGGGACTAGGAGAATTGGCTAGTGGGACTAGGAGAATTGGCTAGTGGGACTAGGAGAATTGGCTAGTGGGACTAGGAGAATTGGCTAGTGGGACTAGGAAGAGCAGTCTGGGAGGCTGGGAAGCTAGTGGGACTAGGAGAATTATTTGAATGCTTACTTGGTGACTTATGTGATTAATTGATTGTATGATTGACTGTTTGTGCATGTTTGTATTTATGTTACAGACACCATGGACACCTCTAGCACAGGTGACTCAAACACCACAGGACCTAGACCTATAGTGTCAGATGACCTAGAGTCTTCAGAGCACGAGGTCCACACATCCGACGTTACTAGCACGGACGAGGACGACTTTCAGCCCTTTGCTTTACCTGATGGTGCTGATGAGCTCGCTGATGGCCCTTTGGCCGGGGACCTACCGTTAGTGGAGATCCCTGCTCCCATACCACTTGCTTCATATCCTGCTTACGATTTGCTTCTCGACGCCGACGATGATGACGACGTCGATCTGTATGATGATGAGCCCTTAGAGGATGAGGTTTAGGGCGAGGCCCTTCTTGCTGCTGGTGGTCTCTTGATGATCGCAGATGCTCCCGCCGAGGAGTCACCCGCTCACTCTCCGGTCCCAGACTCTTTCGAGTCTGTGGCCTCCGCACCTTCACACACCCAGAGTGCGCAGCACTTCTCATATGGATCAGATCCCGACCAGGCATCCTCTGTTGCTCCTATTCCTAGTTTTGCTTTCGACCACGATGATGTGGAGGATTCCGATCCTGTCTTTCCCCCAGGATTTGACCCAGATCAGGATTTAGAGTTTATACCCATGGATCAGCCTATGGAGGATCCAGTCGACCCAGTAGACCCAGTTGATCCCATCGATCCCGAGTTTGATTTTGAGATGGCCTTTGATGACCCCGAGCCTGCCATGGCCCCTGAGCAGGTAGCCGCTCTAGACCCTGCGTTTGAGCACGACCCAGTTCATGCTGACGCACCTATTATTGAGCCTGTCTTTGCTGACCCACCTATTGATGATCACCCAGTGGATGCTCCATTGTTGGAGGGCGATCATGTCATTGCTGCTGATCATGTTGATCCCCCACTTATTGCTGATGCACCAGTTGACCCTCTTGTTGCACCTCACCTTGACCCTATGCCTCTACAGTTTGATCGAGCACTTTTTGAGGCACAGATTGACCCACGAGATGAGCACGCCCAGTGTGGGTGGATTCCTGCTGATGATAAGGTTCCACCTATTCCTCCTCATACCACTGATGCACGTCACGTTGATTTCTCTTTTTCATTTGCACAGTACACACCTCCAGCTCGACCTGGAGAGGGTTCTTCGGCTCACCCTTTTGGACATGTACCGGTATCTATCCCTGCTATACCACCGTCTGCTACTTTTCCCCCTGTTTCCCCATTTCATGTGGCACCTTTTGATCCAGCCAGTGAGCCGTTTCTTTGGACGTCACCTTCTGTTATGCCACCGACCGACCCCTACCATTCTTTCCATATGGGGTATACTATTGAGGACGTTCTGATGTCGTTTGTCGCCCAGCACGAGGCACACACGCAGCGCATTCAGGAGCTTGAGAGAGCCCAGCCGCTGCCGTGTCAGTGCCAGGGTCAGACCCACTCTCCTTTGCAGCCCTCTCGACCTTTACCACCAGACTATGCTGCACGCCTTTTTGCCCTAGAGCAGCAGGTTGCTTCTTTCTTGCGTACCCAGAGAGCCATGGAGGGGAGGACTTGCTCCATTTGCATCGCTTGTTTTACACTCACTTTCCCCCTCCTCCACCGCCATCCGTGTAGAGCTCTTCAGCACCGTATGGGTAGACGCTGGTGAGAAGACGGCGATTGCTTTTGACTGCACAGCATTTTTGGAGACTACATTATGATTCTGACTTTTGTTGACATGTATTTGATGTACTGACACTGATTTGATATAGTTTTTGGACTAGGGTGATGTAGCCCCTAGTCGACTGATGTTGTATGACACTGTGATGTACTTGTACGCTTACTATGTGGTCTCAATATATGGCAATCGCAGCATTCTCATCATATTTGATGTTTTGATTGATTATTTATGTTTTATAACATGGGATATTGTGTGATTGATATGATTATAACATGAGATGTTATGTACTATTACTATCATAATAAAGCGTATGTATTATAACATGGGATCTTTAATATGGCCTGACCGACGTAAACCCATCTTTTAGAAGATGCCGCCGAGACGTCAAACGCCGATGCCTACCAATGAGGCAGAACTCCAACAAGTCATCGCTGCTGCCATCGCGCAATACGCCGCCTCGCAGGGAGGACCCAGCGGAAGCAGCTCAAATAACAATGGCAACAACAATCCACCTCATGGTAATACTAAGTCATTCAGACATACCATGACCTAATTGGATATCTATAGCAAAGATGCTAATGCCGTTCACATGTTACAATGTGTGTGCAGGGTGCACCTACAAGCAGTTTCTAGACTGCAAACCGGTCAACTTTGATGGCATAGGAGGTGCTGTCGCCTTTGTTCGTTGGGCTGAGAAAACTGAATCTGTTCTTCGCATGAGCAAATGCGCACTAGAACAGCAAGTCACCTATATCTCGGGACTATTCTTGGATGGAGCCCTATCTTGGTGGAATTTGCAAGTACAGACACTTGGTGAAGCTGCTGCCTACGCGCTAACTTGGACCGAACTGAAGGAACTTAAGCGCAAAAAGTACTGCTCTCGCTCAGAAATCCAAAGATTGGAAACAGAGTTCTGGCATTTGAAAATGGAAGGTCCAAGGATCGCAAAATACGTTCAAAGGATCCATGACTTATCGCATGTGGTACCCTACATGGTCACTCCGGAGTTCAAGCGGATTGAACGTTTCATTTGGGGATTAGCTCCTCAAATCATAAGCATGGTGACCTCATCCAAGCCTGCGACGATTACTGAGGCAATCGATTTGAGCGTGGCTCTCACAGAGGAGGCTATTCGCCTGAACAAGTTCGATGATGCTGAGCCTAAGAAGAAAGAGACTCACGTCGAGTCATCAGGAGGTAACAAACGGAAGTTCTCGAACTTCAAGCAGGGCGCCAGTGTGGTGGTTAAGAAAGGAGGATCGGGCACGCCAGCTCAGGTTACAGCTGGTAGTGGAAAGAAAGGAAAAGGATATATGGGCACCCTGCCCAAGTGTAATACCTGCCAACGCCACCATTCTGGCCATTGTAGTATGAAAGTATGCGAAGCATGTGGAAAGCCGGGCCACTTGAAGGACACTTGTTGGGCCACTGCTGGCCAGGGAGGCCAGGGAGGATTCGGAAACAGAAATAACAACCGGGGTGGGAATGGAAATCGCCCACAAGGAAACAATGGAGGTAATGGGAATCGAGGCAACAATGCTAATCAAGCGGGCGCCGTGAATCGTAACCAGAGGAATGATCAAGCTGGTTGAAACGGGCAGACACCCGGATGCTTCAACTGTGGTGATCTTGGGCATTACAAGAGGAACTGCCCAGAGTTAAACCAAGCCCTGGAAGAGTGTTTAATATTGAAGCGAGGGAGGCGCGCCAGGATCCCAATGTTGTCACTGGTACGTTCCCTGTAAACCAACGCTATGCATCCGTTTTATTTGATACTGGTGCCGACTATAGCTTCGTGTCGTTAGAGTTTAAGAATATGCTTGGTTTAGCCGCTAATAAGTTAGATATTCCATACTCAATCGAATTGGCTAATGGAAAGTTAGTAGAAGCCAATGAAGTTGTCAGAGGCTATGTGATCGAATTGGGAGAACGTGAGTTTACTTTGGATCTACTACCAGTCCAGCTGGGGAGCTTTGACGTAGTAGTAGGAATGGATTGGTTATCAAGCAACAAGGCAGAAATTGTTTGTCATGAAAAGGTCGTTCGTATCCCAACCGAAGATGGCGAAAAAATTGTGGTTCACGGGGAGAAGCGTGATACGCCGTTAAGAATTATCAGCTGCCTGAAAGCACGGAAGTGTTTGCAAAAAGGGTGTGCTACCTTCCTGGCACACAATGTAGACAAGAAAGCTGCAGAACCGAAGATCGAAGACATCCCTGTCGTGAGGGAATATCCAGAAGTCTTCCCAGAGGACTTACCTGGACTGCCACCTCAGAGACAAGTAGAGTTCCGCATTGACTTAGTTCCAGGCGCCGCGCCTGTGGCTAAGGCACCTTATAGACTTGCTCCGTCTGAGATGCAGGAACTGTCGACACAACTTCAAGAGTTGTTAGACAAGGGATTTATCCGACCAAGCTTCTCGCCTTGGGGAGCTCCAATTTTGTTTGTCAAGAAGAAGGATGGTAGTTTTCGTATGTGTATTGACTACAGAGAATTGAACAAGCTGACGATCAAGAATAGATACCCTCTACCAAGAATTGATGATCTGTTTGACCAACTGCAAGGTTCAAGCTTTTACTCAAAGATCGATTTGCGATCTGGATACCATCAGTTAAGGATACAAGAGGAGAGTATCCCAAAGACAGCCTTCAGAACTCGTTATGGACACTACGAGTTCCTTGTTATGCCGTTTGGATTGACAAACACACCTGCAGTCTTTATGGACTTGATGAATAGAGTTTGCAAGCCGTACTTGGACAAGTTCGTGATTGTGTTTATCGACGACATCTTGATTTATTCAAGGACAAAGGCTGAGCACGAACAACATTTAAGAGCTATTTTGGAGTTGCTGAAGAAGGAACAGTTGTATGCCAAGTTCTCTAAGTGCGAGTTTTGGCTACGTGAAGTCCAATTTCTTGGACATGTGGTTAATGGAAATGGAATCCATGTTGATCCCACAAAGATCAAAGCGATCAAGAATTGGGAAACGCCTAAGACGCCAACCGAGATTCGACAATTCTTGGGTTTGGCTGGCTATTATCGAAGATTCATTGAGGATTTTTCGAAGATCGCTCAACCATTGACGCTCCTCACGCAGAAAGATAAGAGGTTTGATTGGGGAATCAAACAGGAAGAAGCGTTCCAGATATTGAAGGATAAGCTCTGCAATGCGCCAATCTTAGCACTACCGGAAGGTACAGATGATTTTGTGGTATACTGTGACGCTTCGCATCAAGGATTGGGTTGTGTGTTGATGCAACACCAAAAGGTTATTGCTTACGCATCACGTCAATTGAAAGTGCACGAAAAGAACTATACCACACATGATTTGGAACTTGGCGCAGTGGTTTTTGCATTAAAGATCTGGAGACACTACCTTTATGGTACAAAGTGTACAATTTTTACAGATCACAAGAGCCTACAACACATATTCAACCAGAAGGAACTGAATATGAGGCAAAGACGATGGGTTGAGTTGTTAAATGATTACGATTGCGAGATAAAGTATCATCCAGGGAAGGTGAATGTGGTCGCCGACGCCCTGAGTCGAAAAGAGAGGATCAAGCCCATAAGGGTTAGGGCTTTAGAAATGATTATCCGAACCGATCTTTCCTTGCGCATTCGTGCCGCGCAGAAAGAAGCTCTCAAGGAAAGAAATCTTGAAGAAGAATATCTCCGTGGGATGGAGAAGCTACTGGTACCAAACGAGGAAGGAACGTTATGTTTTGAGAAAAGGATTTGGGTTCCTTTGTTTGGAGGTTTAAGGAAAGTTATTTTCGATGATGCTCACAAGTCGCGGTACTCTATCCACCCTGGAGCGGATAAGATGTACCAGGATCTCAAAGATTATTATTGGTGGCCTAGGATGAAAGGCGATGTTGCTGTTTATGTGAGCAAGTGTCTAACGTGCGCTAAGGTAAAAGCGGAATACCAGAAGCCTTCAGGACTTCTGCAACAACCTGAGATTCCCAAGTGGAAATGGGAACAAATCTCCATGGATTTTATTACAAAGTTGCCAAGAACGCCAAGAGGCCATGACACTATTTGGGTAATAGTGGATCGATTAACAAAGTCAGCCCACTTTCTACCTATCAGAGAGAAGGATAACACTAGCAAATTGGCTGAAATTTACATGAGAGAGATCGTCGCACGTCATGGGGTGCCTCTCTCGATCATCTCTGATAGAGACAGAAGGTTTGTGTCAAGGATATGGCAATCCTTCCAAGAAGCTTTCGGCTCACAATTAAATCTGAGCACTGCGTTTCACCCGGAAACTGACGGTCAAAGCGAGCGAACGATACAGACTTTGGAAGACATGCTGAGAGCGTGTGTTATGGATTTGGGCGGTAGCTGGGACAAGCATTTGCCTTTGGTCAAATTTTCATACAACAACAGCTACCACACCAGTATTGGTGCCACGCCATTCGAAGCTCTTTACGGACGCAAGTGTCGATCACCCCTATGTTGGGCTGACACAGGTGATAGACAGCTTGCTGGTCCCGAAATCGTCCAAGAGATGACAGACAAGATTGCGCAGATTCGAAAACGCATCGAAGCAGCTCGCCACAGACAGAAAGCCTATGCAGATCCAAACCGGAAACACTTGGAATTCCAAGTTGGAGAAATGGTTTTATTGAAAGTTTCACCCTGGAAGGGTGTGGCACGCTTCGGAAAGCGTGGGAAGTTAAATCCGCGCTACATTGGTCCTTTCAAAATTTTGGAAAGAATAGGACTGGTAGCATACAAGCTGGACTTACCTGCTGAACTCCATTCAGTTCACGATACATTTCATGTATCCAACCTGAAGAAAAGTCCAACTCAAGATACCATTGCCATTCCCATCGACGAGATTCATGTTGATGACACGCTCCATTTCGTTGAAGAACCGGTTGAGGTTACGGATTGGAAGGTAAACAAGACCCGCCGGAGCAGTGTCAAGCTCATCAAAGTTCGTTGGAATGCCAGACATGGTCCTGAATACACCTGGGAGCGTGAGGACCGGATAAAAGAGAAATACCCCCACTTATTTCCTAAGAACCCTGCATCTACAAGCAGAACTTAAAATTTCGGGACGAAAATTTTCTAACGGGGGGAGAATGTGACAACCCTCACTAAACCAGGTATCCGTACGACTTAATTAACAATTAATTACTGCTTAATTACTGTGCTTGTTTGAAATTACTGATGAACTGCTACTTGATTTCTGATACATGCATATACCTGCATCATACTTTACTTACCGTCACTACATTATTTACATGCTGAACCTTAGTGACAAACATGATGCACAAAAAGCACAGTAGCACTATAAACGGATAACCTATTGAACATGCTGATAAAGCCAGCATCATGCAGACACTGCGTCTAAGGCCTGTATGAGCCAGAAATATTTTACTACACTAGTGGTGAGTGTAGGGATACAAGGGTTGTAGAACTGCGTCTCTAGGAATAAGTTACAATGACTGGATGTGCCTAAAACGTACTCTAAGCACAAAATTCAGCACTTAAATAAACAATTCAGCATCTAGCTACTCAATAAAGTGCCAATACATGAGAAAAATATTCCTGACACTTTGGAGGAATAAGTTGTGTCACTAAAAATAATTATAACGACACTTTAAAGCTTGTTTAACGCTTTAACGGATTACTATCCAACCGAACAACCGGACTATACCCGGAACACGAAAATGTTGTTAATAACATTATTTATCCTTTTCTGAGCCAGTTAGGGTCCCTGAATACCCTAACATCCACTGTAAAGCACAACACACTAGTAACCGGGTTAATCACTTAACTAACTAGATTAACCTAACTTTACACCAACTATTTTGGTTGGATTTGAACTAGCTACCCCCCCCCCCCCCCTTAACCAGCCGTCCCCAAGAGGGGGGACATACTTTGTCCTCCAAATTATTATTTTAATCTTCATGTTTAGTATCTAGAGAGCATGAAATCCGTTGGGTAATACACTTATGGAATGACTATAAGATCAAGGATTAGCCTAACATATCATTCACCACTTAACACCCCAAAACACTCCCTCTCTCCCTCTCTTTGATTCTCGGCCGAGAGCACCCCACCACCATCCATCATTTTTTGAGTTTTGATCTTCTTATTCCAAGTGCATACAAGTGATAAGGATCGCGTATAAGGAACCTTGGTGCAATCGGAAGGCGAAGGACCTCACTACATTGCTTTTATCCACTCATTTTGCGCTTAGATTCTTCCCTAGCCTCGAGCTAGTAGTAAGTTGCTTAAATCACACTCTCGAACTAATTTGAAGTGGTTAAAATGATATGTAACGGTTAAAAGTCGCAAACATGCAAGTTGAAACATGAAAGTCTACTAAAAACACTAAAAGTGATGGTTAAAAGCTCATATGTTGTGTAAATCTTGTAGTATTTGATTTGTGTGGTTATTTAGGCCCGATCTATGTTGTGGTAGCTCGGATCATCATTTAACCCGGGTTGGTCATGACCTTGGATTATGACATAAGGTTGTTTTGGAAGTAACAAGGGTTAAAGGATGAAACTCTACCACACACGAATCATGAACTTGTGTAAAAGTGATTTTGCTTCTGAAATAGTGTTTAAAACTAGTAGATCTACGTATCTACAAGCGGTATTTTCAAAGAACCAAGTATCAAAGAAATCATGTTTTCTAAAGACGGATCTTACACTAACGCGAATGATTTTTAGAACACACAAGTGTGTAAACACTTGTGTAGCACACACTTTCGACAAAATAACTATTTTTGAAAAAGAAGACGAGAAGTTGTAAAGATGGAATTTCTTTAAAAATGGGGTTTTTACGAAACCGGATTGATTTATATAAAAATCCACTAAAAGTAATGGAATTTACTTTATGTTCTTGGATAAAACGCAAGTTCATGTAATTTATGCGTTATACATATTTATTTACTAGTTTGATGCTTTGAACATTGTTTTGATTGAATAAGAAGATTGTTGGTTTGATTTATAAAAGAAAATGATACGCTTAAAAGCGTGGCCACCTCCAGTTACAAAGGAAACTCTGGCGAAATTTTTCTAGAAACCTAACACTTAGAAATATTTTCACCACAAGTGTTAGAAATACATTTTTCGACTTGTTTTCAAAACACAAGTTTCGCCACGACTTATTTACAAAATATCGGAGGTGGGATTTCACAAAATAAAATGTGATAAATACATGTATTTGGAAAATATATATTTTTCACAACATCACTTGTGTAAATGTTTATGATTATTTTGTGAACTACGTAAATATTCTTTTTAGAGTAAAAATAATATTACTAAGTATTATTTTGGGAGAATCACATGTAATAGAAAATATAATATTTTTGAGAAGAATATTTATATTTTGGAGTTAGAAATAAAATATATTTTAAGTGAGACTTAATAATATATTTCGAACACACATGTATTAAATCCCCCATCCTTGGGAAGGAAAATAACTACCAAGTATATACAGAAGGTAAACACGAAATAGTTGTCTAACTATTTCCCAACAACTTAAACCATAAAGCTAAGGCACGGCCGTCCGTCTAATAGAATTAGTACGTGTAGGTCGTCACACAGCTGCTTGATCAGGAGACATACTTGGTAGAGACGCACCACTGTGAGTTCATGTCCCCCTTTCCTCTTAACTGTTTTCAGTTTTCTAAACTACGGGGGTGAAATACATGTTACTTTGATTACAAGTACTTTATACATGGTATGGTTAGCGTAAGGAGGTTTACTACTTAGATCATGTGGGTGGGTAGGAGCAACATGAGGCCATTAGTCCTCATGGTAGGACCGAGGGACAGGAGCGGTAGATCTATCTGGGTGTAGCGAGCCCAGCCCCAGGCCAAACTAGAAACGGACCTCGGGGTGACTTCGTGCCCGACGCATAAATCTGCTAGGTTTGAGTCTCCCTACTTGCACTTCACACATATCAGTGGCCTTGCAAACCATTGGTGATCTCAATTCCCTTATTTGCTACATACCAGGAATTTTTATACTTACAAGTGTTTTACATACTCACTACACATGAACTCACTCAACATTATTGTTGATTTTTCAACTTACATGTATTTCAGGGAATTAAAGGATCTGGCGCGGTATGACACGTTTTCCCACTGCACTAGTTACGAGGTCATCCGGGTTTGGGGAATGTGACACTTTCCTGGACAAGTCACAGTCCTTAAACTATGCTTATGTTATGTTGTGTTTGTTGAACAATGTTTATGTCGTTAGGATGTGTTTCCGTTGAGACAATGTTGCTGTATTTGGTTTTTTTAAAACTTAATCAAATGGATGATCTTGCATGGTTTTATTTCATATAGCTTTGTTATGGTTAAGCTATGGTATTAAGAAGTCACACCAAATTAACCACGCTTCCGCAAAGCCAGGGTGTGACACCTACATCTTTAAAAACACATGTTGAAGAAAGATACACCATGCAGGTAAAGCTTGTACGCCAAACAGTGGATGCCAGATATCAAGATACACAGGTAGAAGTTAAAGTCATCAAAGTCTTTATCTTTGAAAACACTTGTAAAACTCTCACTCCTCCTAAATATGATGATGCCAAAAAGGAGGAGGAAGAAGACTGCATGAGGAGGCTCCCACCCTGGTAAAAATGGCTAGCAAAAAGCCCAACATTATTACACTCAAAAGGGATAGAAAAGAAAAAATAGATAAAGAAATTGAGAAGCAAAAGAGAAGGGATATTAAGGAAGTTAATTTATATCTAACAGTGAAGGAGATCATCAAAAGAAAAGAAATCCAAGACAACCAAAGTTCTTCAACAGAGTTTCCAACAGAGGTTAATCAAAGCACTTCTCTAACTATCTAAACCATTGATCCATCTATCACAATCCAAACCACTATTCCCACCTCCACTACTCATATCACCACTACTTCCATTGCCAAAACATCTATTGCCACTACAAAAGTGAGAACAAAGGTTACAACTACTCAAATACCACCTTTACCATTACCATCTAAGTCCCCTAAAGGACTTCTCAAAAGAAAACCTACATCTCTACCCCCACAACCACTACCAAAAACATAAAAATCACAAACTAGAACCAGGAGAACTATGTTCATTATCCAAGATGATGATGAAGAAACTACTAATGCATCTCTTATCCAAACAACCGCCACCACCACTACATCTCCTATTTCCACCACCGCCACTACTACCCTCACCATTCATTCACCTACCACGCTTCCACCCAATGTTCTTAACCCATTGGAGTTAAGACATGTCTCAAAAGAGATAGAGTCCTTCTACCCCACAACTGACATAAGCAAAGTGACCTTTCCTTCCCTTAAACGATATAAAAAACCTAATAATGTACAAGAGTACCTGGATCTAAAGCTCAAACAGGTTGAAGATATTGCTGCTATCAAAAGAAAAGGGAAAGAGTGACAAAGAGGCACAACAAATCTTGTCTGCAGAATTCACTAAAGTGAATAGACTTGAAGATTTTTCCAAAAATGTCAGTAAGAAGGCTTCTCAAGGCCCAGTTAGCAACCTTGACTGAAAAAGGAATTAAGGGAAGACTATCTGGACTTCATCATGAAGAATAAGCCCTACAGAGCTTCAAGAGCTCAACTTACTGGATGGTACGTTGAGGCCCTTCTGGAAGAAATAGCCAGAATTGAGATGATGAATCTCAATCCGATATCAAGCCCACTCTTCCTAACTGGGTTGCAGGTACAAAACCTCTTGGCTTAAAAGTAGTTGAACTCAGAAGAATGAAGGAAGATATGGTAGCTAGAAAATACAACACTATGCAATCAATGGCTTAGTGGGATGAGCCAACAATTAGGGCAACTTACAAGAAGTTTGAAGCTTTAAGATCCAAATATCCCTAAGTCCTAAGAAAGCGAAATTATGAAGACTTGCCTATCAGTTCAAAGGAAATTATATCTGATCTTCCATCTACAAGACAAGCCTCATCATTGGTAAGAAGCAATCTTGAAAGATAGAAGGATATGTCTGCAGAGGATGTAAAAAGATTTGAAGAAGACATCATGAAGGAAGGGATCAAAAACATGCTTATGTATGAACTTCCTGATACAAATCAAGCTGGTCCGATAAGTCAAGTCATGGGAATGCAAATCCCTTCACCTATTCCAATAACATCACTCCTAGTAAAACTCATTGCCTATAAAATTCAAAAGTGGTCCTCAGACAAAGTTAGCCACGAATTGACACTAGTTAAAGAAAACGGGGAACTACATAAGACTTCAATGAACAACATCATGAGCTCAAAAATTGAAAACGTGCAAGATTTACTTAATCTTCCACTCGAAAAGAATACTTATGACTCATTATCTGAATGATTTGAACAACAATTCAAGGCATAAATCAAGATAATGTTAAAGAAGATAAAGAAAAGTTGATCCAGTAAACATCTATTTTGGCATCATCTGTTCTAGGGTGAGATTGTTGGACCTACAAAATAACAGATGATATCTAAAAGCCAAAGTATGATCTCCTGATCAAGAAATAAGTAAAAGACTGAACCAGTCTCTCCCCAAAGATAGTGAATCTTGAACACCTAATCAGAAGATCTGGTCAAGAGCATGGCTAACATCTGATGAAGACTTGGAACCGTTGTTCAAGAATTCCAGCACCTGTTAATGGTTGTCATCTGTTGAAAACGAAAGCCCTGACCAAGCCAAGGTCTGATGAAGAAGACCAAACATCTGTTAGGCCAAACAGATGTTTGGAAAACTGCAACAGAGGATAGCTTAGACAGTGGTTTCTCAATGTAACAATATTTATCTCATCAGTGTTTAGTATAGCCTAGATCAGATGATAAGATTTGCTCAGATGTTTGCAAACATCTAAGAATCTTTTTTGTTAGGAATGTTAGATATCACTATCAGTGTGACGTCAGCCAATCACTTAACATCGCTTTCGTACTTGTATAAATAAATCACACCTGTTACTGATCTGTTTATCACACACATCACATTTTCTCTTGTACGAACTGATGATTAATGAAAAACAATCGTCGATGATGACTTCCAGTTTGTGAATATTATTATGATAATCAATACCTGTTTACAAACAAAGAAACTCATATTTTAACACAAAACTACCCTAAAATATTAAATACAAAGTACTAAAATGCAAATAGAAATATAAACAAAACTTAAATCTATAAATTTGGGGATTTTTGTACAAACTAATTATATTAAATATCTAATTGTGTGTTTTGTGTCACCATGGTTTGCTAGGTCTTGGATGATCCGGATGAGATCAATGATCAATATCACTTGGAAGGTTAGGAGCTTTTCTGACGAGATATTTTTACGAATAAAATCAACTTCTTTTTATCATAAAAATGTCAATTAAATATATTTAGAATTTTAATAAAATAAATTTGAAATATATATTTTCATGAAAAATACAAGTAACATTTATAAAGCTTATTTTTTTTAAAAATTAACATATTTTAAATTAGTTTTATATGATTATAATACGATTAAAATATTAAATAAATTCATTACATGATCGAAAATTCTAAAAAATTACATGTGTTATTCTAATATGATTATGAACAATAAACAATCATCAATCTAATCAAAACACAACTTTAATATCAAAAGCTTCAAGTCTAAATAAACTAAAAACACTAAGATTATGAACGGGTCTAAGATGCCCTCTATCACAGAAATTGATCAAAGGATTTTGTAGATCTCGAACAATTATGCGAAATAGGCTCAAGAATCACCTCATTTGGTCAAGAATTGAAGGAGATACGAGAACTTGAAGTTACAAGCCCGAGAATCGTTCTTGACTATATTCGAAAGTTGTAAAGGTTGTTTGCATGAATGGACGCTAGGTTTTGCGTTTTAGAGATGGAGAAATCATTTGATGGCGGCTAGGATTGCAATGGTATGCAAATTTGATTATATAGAAATTGGGTGTTTTATAAGTTTAATGGAGATTAGATTTCTAACAAAAGTAGCCTACTATGTATTGTATTTGAACGTTTTATCAACATATATTAGTATTAGAACTATCTAGGGAAATTATATGACATCAAATATTTGTTAACGCAACAAAAACCTGAATCTTGAGGATCAAGTTTGCGTTGGTTGTGAAAATGATGATGCAGCTCCGAAGGTTTAGTGGTTTATAAATACAACTGGCGCCTAGATCTTAACACGAACGCAGCTGCAGTGCGATGGTTTGCGTGTCGCATGGTTACCCGACTGAGCCGGGTTCGAGTCCCGCCCACTCCTTTTCTTTTTCTTTCAATTAAATAAGCTTAATAATTTTCACAAATGGTCCCTCAACTTTACTAACAATGTTAACATCGGTTTATGATTAAAAAACTAACCTAGTTAGCTTTTTCCTTAAAGTTTCAATTATGTACAAACCAATCCCTTAACTTTTAATTTTATTTAACTTACATAATTAACCCTGTTAATTAATTCCCTTTATATGATTTAACGATACAAATAGAACTAACCGGCTTTTATTATAAAATCAATATTCTTAAACCTTTAACGAATAATATTAATTAATTTAGTAACGATGTGATATTAGATAACAAGAAATAATACAACTCCACTTTATTCATTACGTGAAAGATCCAGTTTACAATATAGATCGGGTTTCGGATTTGATTTTTAAAACGATTTGGATTTTTTTTCTAGTACCCAATTTTGGCGGATGTTACACTCTCCCCTACTTTTGGGAATTTCATCCCAAAATTAGAAGGAAACCGCTTGTGCAGAATGGTGTGAAGGGTTTCTCATAGACGTAATCGACATCGGTTAGTATTAGCACTAGGAACTCAAATTTTGGAATCAGATTATGTCTTGAGTGTCTCAGGTAACAAGAGTCTTAGATATGCTCAAGGTATGCTCAACTAAACGAAAGTAAGGCTTAGAACTTGATTGATGTAGTAGCGTTCCAGTAAGGGCTAAATACCCTTCTAGATGAGTCGCTTTTTGATGCTACAAATGCATGAGTGAAGTGCGTTAATGATAGTGCATGAGATAGCCTTTCATTAACGATACGAATATTACATGTGAAGCCCATGTCAGGGGTTGATTGCTACTTAAGAGAGAATTATGTCCGAAATATGACTTGTAAAACGAGAATATTTGCAAATGGAGTCGTAAGGTTTACTCACGATGCCTAACTGCTTTGTGTCACAACTTTGGATTTTGAAAAAAAAATTCCTCATAAGATACCACATAATGTAAAATGTCACAAAACTTGAAACACAAAACACATAACCACACAAAATCTCTCAATATTAGTTTAACACTACTTTTGATAATTTATTAGAGACACTTATATATAGGAAGTACAAACGGCGTATCTACCATGTCTCTACCAAATTTTCATCTACACCGTTATTTGAATCATGATCGATGACACAAACAATACTTACATACGACTTCCCATGACAAGGCTAACGATTCTTTTGATCGTTTGGCAATAACACTTATATATAGGAAGTACCAGCAGCATATCCACCATGTTCTTATCAAAGTTTCATCAGCTTCATTATTGAGTCATGATCGGTTCTATGTGACGACTCGACCTAAATCTACTAACTATGTAAACATAACCAAACCACAAGCAACCAATACTTGAGTCTCGAAACCAAAAAGGCGAGACTTAATAATGACAATGTCTTCGTTCCATAGTCATGAGGAAATGGTCAACCTATGAAAAAGTAAGGTGATACCGACATCTCATAAATTATGAGGGATGGTGAACCGGGTGTAAGTGAGCCTATCATTAAGTGAGGCACTTACAAACAGAGCAATCATTATACATGAATTAAATAATAAACACACAATTTCACAAAGATTAGCATACTTTGATAATTAGGAAACATGAATATGAAAAATCAATAATGTGAAATTACATTAATAGGAAATGGTAATTGTACGAGAAGACAAAAATACGAAATAACAACGATATGAGACGGTCATAACGTAAAATATCAGCGTATGGGATGAAAACAATGATAATTTAAAATGGTACATCAGAACTTCCACGGTGAAAAGGTCGGCTGAGCTATCTGTTCACATCGTTGTTGTTAGCCTCGGCTGGATTTGCATTGATGTTAAAAGTTCTACCCCTTGTTGGCGGGCTTACCAGTTTGCCTAATTTGCCTGGTTAACTAGGTTGGCTTGAGTTTAAGAATTGATGATATTAACCAATCTAGGGCATGAGTTTCTAGAACGGGTGTGATCCCCATAGTTGAAGGAAGTTCTAACATAAGGCACCATGCGGTGATGTTTGGATTATGTCCTGAGTATGTGGTGGAGCCCGGTTTTAGGTAAGACGACATGTATTGATCGAGTGGCTATAACGCCCATAGTCGGTGCACTGTCTACAAGGGATATTAGGTTGATGGTGGTAGTGACAGTGATTGCATTTGGGGTGAGGACCAGTGTACGGTTTCTACTTTGGGTAAGAAGTGGGTGCGACTTAAGTTATTGGATTGGCTTGAATGGGTGGATTACCTGAGTTGGTTGAGGTCACAGCAAATTTCTTATTGTTTCGCTTCCTCTTAGAATTGAAACGAGAAAAGGATTCAGTCTTGACTTCCTTTGATTCTTCGGGAGCATTGGCTAGGGCTTTGTCAAAAATACCCTTGTACCCTTTTCGCATTAGATCTCCTGATTGAACACGGTTGTCGGTGAGTTGACTTGCTAGGCAAATAGTTTCTTCAAGGGGGGTTGGTTTGCTACTCATCACTGGGTCTTAGATCGTTTCTGGATGACCCTCGAGGTACCTTTCTATTAGTCGACTAAGAGGTATAGCCAAGTATGGGACTAATTGTCGTAGCTCGTGGAATCATGTGTTATAGGTTGTACTATCCCCAGTATCTAGCTTCAGGGCCCATAATTCATCTTCTAAATTTTTAATTTCATGGCGCGGAAACAATTGTTGGGTCATGATTTCCTTGAGTTGCTCCCAAGTCAAGGACACACTTGCTTCGACACCGAAGGTGTTTTTCTCACCATTCCATTAGGTCAAGGCTTGACCTAATAGTCGACCAATAGCATAATGGACCTTGCAATCCTCGGGACAATCACAATTGAGGAACGTGCTCTTCATTTCTTCAAACCATTGGAGGAGTGTAGTAACACCCTATATACCCTCATATTTGGGAGGGTTAAATGACTTGAAGTGCTTATAGGAGCACTTGAAAGGATTTGGGCTGGCATGAGTTGTTTGAAAAGTAGGCCCTTGAAGAGCCTGCTGAACCTTGACGCTGGACTGCTATGTTAGGGATAACAACGGCCATTTCCTTTGGCTATTTGAGCAGCTATACGGCGTCCTGAGTTTCCAACACGCTTTCCAGATGAGTAGCGCTTAGTAGACATCTACCGGAATCAACGCAAACAGAGTCGTGAGCTTTTTATATAATTGATAAATGAAATAAAGAAATAAAAACTTATGATATAAAAAAATCTTGGCATGTGACATAATATGAAAATAATAACTTATGATAATGTGATGTTCCAAAAATGAAACATTGAAAATTTCATGGGCTTTGCTCATAATTGGGGTTGGTATGCCTTCCATACGTGACTTTCGTAATCACGTGGTCTCCCGCGATTACTGATTTTTTGTATGGTTTGCATATGTTAGACCACTAAGATACACTAAAACCCCAAGTGAAAATCACGAAACATTGAGAAACTTTAAATTATATGAAAGAAATAGCATCGGAGGATACCCATGGATGGATACGGTGACTTGTTAGAGTATTGTTAGTTCACATAATATTTGGTGTGAGATGCTTTGGCCTAATAGGTCTTTCATACTCTCATTGTTTGTCTCAAGGTTGGCAAACTGGTTCGTTTAGATGATATAGATTTATACGAATGCCAGCCAAGATAGGGGGTCCCGACTACTGGTACTTAAACCATTCTAGTTACTACATGTCCGTCATGTGAACTTACTTAGATGAGATCTGAAAACGAAACATCAAACTCAAAATTAAATAAAATAATATACTTTTGAGGATAATCGAAGTGTTTTGAAAGATTTAAGTAGTTGGGAAACTTATAATAAGGGTATTATAAGTTTTAATATTTATACCGTACAACGTCTGTAGTGTGGTATTATATTTATTATATATATATATACATACATATATGTATACATATATTTATATACATATAGAGGAAGGTTAACGTACATTACTGCTTAACGTACATCACGTACGCGACCAAATTACGCAAGTTCATTTGAAAATCACGCATGTTATAAACTCAAAAAAAACAACATGCGTGATTATTTCATATAACATGCGTGATTATATCAAATTTTCATTTAGCCTGGGTTTGATCAATTTCATCGAATTGGGTTCAAATTCATCGTTGATTTTGAAAAGCTTCATCAAAATATCGACCCTTGAAATCAAACCGTAGAACAGAGGATGAAGAAAACATGACAAATCTTTGATTCAGACAGTAGAACAGAGGATGAAAAAACATTACCAAGCGTTGATATAGACCATAGAACAGAGGATGCATGAACATGACCAAGCTTTGATTCGATTAGAGTCAGATTGCGGTAACAGTGGTTTCAGATTGTAGAACAGGGGATCCGATTTTTAAACTAGGAGGTATGGCATGCGTGATTATTTGTTTCAACATGCGTGATTAGGTTTTGTTGAGTTTATAACGTGCGTGATTTTCATAATAACGTGCGTAATTTGGTCGCGTACGTGATGTACGTTAAGCCGTAATGTATTTTACACTTTCTCTATACATATATATCACATATTTGCATATGTTGGAGAAGATAATTTTTGTGGTTAACATATGTTGGTGAGTAAATCTATTGCTTTAAATAAAACAATTTTTTATATTTGTTTAAAACTGTAAACATGCGAATTCAATGATAATTAAATGATAAAATACAGATTCCTAATTATTAAACTGAGGTAAATGTGATAAATGCGATAAATATGATTACACTATAAATATGAGACTCAAGTCCACTGACGAGCGAATCTTAATGTGGTGGCGATAGTAGGCTACAACTCATAGCCATGGGGAACCTAGTTAGGCGATGAATCCATGTGAATAATGATTAGCGATACTGATTAGTAACAATTGTTAGCAACACAAACAAAAAACAAATCACAATTACCGCATATTACACATTGAACTTTGCATGTATTAGAATAATGAAAAACTTGAAGTAATGAATTAAGGCAGTAGTGACACATAATACACCCCAAAACATTTAAATTGTAAAAAAATGAATTACGAAAAATCTACTCACGGGTTGCGTTTTGTGATTCCTTGAGACAAGCGCACAAATGAAAGTGAAAACTCCAAATGACGAAAACTATCGTAGAATATTAAATACAAAGTCTTAAAACACAAATAGAAATATAAACAAAACTTAAATCTATAAATGTAGGTCCGTTTTTCCCGGAGGATCCGATACGTAACCTATCCTTGTTTATCACAAACACAATCGCGGGTGCGGAATCCTCGAGATGGTGCAAACCAAACAATGTAACGCGAGTAACACAACAGATAATCAAAGATTCACTTGGATTAAAAGGACGAGAACAATATCAAACATATACACATAATGTTTGACGATAAACTCTCTGGTTTCACTATGCTCTCATAAACAAAACTGATAAACAACTTTGTTATATATACTGCCCTCTTAGACGAACCTTCATGTGACGAAGGAATGAGTGGGGAAGGTTAAAGTTCCCCACACATTATCTTGATGAACCTTGAAAGGTTCCCCATGTATGTTCATGAGGAAGGTTAACCTTCCTCAATCACAATAAAGGCAGAATATATACCAAGTGATTTACAGTGAGTATGATAACAAGTAAAGACACAACATTAATGCACACTTGCATTATGTTAACCATACAATAGAGACAGACGTCATACCAAGTAGGATAGGAGGATATCCGACTAGGTAGACATGACGGAACATACATACTCGATAACAAAAGACCGTTTAACATACAACGAAACAAGACAAGTTACAGACACAAAAATGCACTAACAAACTCCCCCTTGTCTGTTGCTTGGTCTTCGCTCTTTGAGTCTTCAATCTTCAGTGTTGTTCGGACCACGAACTGCCCGCATGAATTCCACGGTAGTAGCAGAAGCAAGCGACGCGCTGGAATCGTAAAGCTTGATGCGCGTCCTTGTCTTCGTAGAAAATATCGTGCCGATATAATTTGTCGATGTCGGCCGCGGACATGTTAACGATCCACATCGAATCCAACATATGGAAATTCTCACGATCATCTCTAAAAACAATCACCGTCTCGTGCGTGTCTGAGTCGTAGCTCCATAATGCCATTTCATTGAGAAAGTTCTACGGCATTGGCATTAATGGGATTTTATCTACGACTTTCGCTGGCTGATATACAAGTTTGTAGCGCCCCGTGTTCGTTACAGGATCAAGAGTGAATTTAATCTGCTGGTAGATAGGAAACTGCGGCTTGTAGGATTCATCTTTCCAGCCTGACTTTTTGTTGAACTTTATCCTTTTCTCGAACAATGTAGCTCCCTCAAAGTTTGAACGATTGTGGAGCTTTAGCTTTGTCAGAGCTGCAACATCGTAAAACGGCAGAGATAATATGCTTAGCAGCGAACTGAAATACTAATACCGAATTCCCTTTTGATGGCGATGCAATGAATTTCCTTGACGAACATCCAACAGAGAATCCTTCCACTAGGCTTCACCTTTTCAAACTGTAAGTAGTCGACTTGAGCGACGTCTGGCACAGGTTTGGAAACCTTGGATAAGAACTGTTGTCGCCACGTGGAGAACGCATCTGGGGCATTTTCAGACGTATCACGGTTCTTTAAATGCTCATCAATGACTTCCACATTCTCTTTTAGCCATTCTTCATCGAAAGGGGGAAATTCAGTCCCATCTTGTCGAACATATGAAGATTTCTTCTCATTTCCTTCAAATACGATTTCTTTGATATTTTCAACATTGGTCGTTTCAGGCTCAGACGGCATCTTATCAATCTCAGCGTCATCAATCTCTCTCATAGCATGTAGAGCAAGCAAATGCTCATGTGAAAGATCTTCGATAATTTCTCCTTCTTCAAGTAATTCCCCAGTGACTGGATGAATAACCTGCAATCAGTGTTGTAAAAGTCGCTAGGCGGTCCCTAGTCGGCCGACTGGGGAGTTGGGAGTAATCGGAGTACTCGGAGAGTACTCGGGGAGTACGCGGACATGGTAAATATAAAGAAAATTAATTGTTATATATTATTTATGTGTTAAAATAAGCATAATTCATGTCAACTGGGTATAATTTAAAATGAAACATGTTTAAAGTTCAAATATTCTGAATACAAGTCCGACTAGTCTGAGTACAAGGCCGAGTAGTCCGAGTACAAGGCCGAGTAGGCCGATTTTGACCGAGTTTGACCGATTAAAAGTCAACAAACCACGTTGACCGCCTAGACCGACTAGGCCGACTAGGCTCCGACTAGGCCGACTAGGCTCCGACTAGGCCGACTAGGCGCCGACTAGGACCGAGTACTCCCGAGGCCGACTAGTTGAGACCGCCTAGGAGGAAGTCGCCAAGGTGGAGGTCCGAGGACCGAGTACTCGCCGAGTACTCGGCCGAGGAATCCGACTTTTGCAACACTGCCTGCAATGCAAGATCAGCACTGCTAGGAACAGAAGATGTACCTTCAATCTGTTGAACTGTTCCAGAAGAGGTTCCTTGAGAAGATTCAATCGCTGGAGGCTGAACAACAATGATTGCAGAAGATGTAGTGGCCGGCTGCTTGTAACACCTCGAAAATTCATGTCCTATAATGTGTTGACACGTGTCTTAGGTTTGAACGTGTGTAAGAATGTTATAAAAGGATTTAAGTTGACAAACATGGAAAGTATGTGAATATACGGGTTCTAAATGTCAACAGTGAATAAATATATTTTACATTAACCCTACATGATGCTCATACCTTCACACAAATAAATCATGGATCATACGAAGCTAAATATGAAAGAAAGTGAGAGATTACAAACTACAGGGGTTAAATGTGTCAACATGTTTAAAGTATACCTCTGAGTGACCTTTTAGCAAACCCGAAGCTTTGTTACGGTAAATTATGCTCACTAGAATGCACGATATAAATTTCATAAAGTTTCGTTATCGTATGTGAAAGTTATGATCAAATTCGTATGCGAAGGGTTAAAAGCGTCAACGATGAAGTTTATGACTTTTCGGGTGACAATAAAGTTAACCTAGGACTAAACAAAATGGGTATATGTCTTGAAGCCCTTATACGTCAAATTGGAGGGTTCAAAATGCAAGAAATAAAGTCGAAACAAAGTTTTGAAGGGCCAAGGATCAAAACATAAAAATCTAAAAGTTTGATTTGATACAGAAGGGCATCGCGCGACGCGAGGGCCCCAATGGGGACCTACGCGTGACGCCTAGGGTCCTCTGATCTGAAATCTTTGGGCTATGGTCTGCTAGGTGCATTGTAACCGACTTTAATCCGATTTTTCACATCTTGGACGACCCCTAAACAACCCCTAGACACTTAGGGACATCTGGAGATGATCCATGGCCATTGGTAGGCTTGTGTGTCAATGATCCATGAGATTTAGAGCACTATATAAAGGCCTTATGTTGCAACATTGCAACCACACCTTCCTTCAGCATTTCTGATCATTTCTAGAGCTCCAAAGCAGACTCAAGTGATCACAAATCGTGCATAGGACTTCAGTAAGTTTGCTTAACCTTTCTTAGTTAAGTTTTTGCTTAGTTTTAGCTTAAAAGTCAAACCGTCGTAATTAACGGTTGACTTAACGATTAATCACTAATGGTCCAGTGATTAGTCGAATTGAAAGTAGTTATAAGTTGGTAATTATGTGGGCAATAAACCCTTAAAAGGGCACCCTCTGATTTCAACTCTAACTAGGTCAAATGTCGGGTCAAACTTGTTATTAAAAAGTCAACAGAATGCTTAATTTCCAATTTATGCATAATTAGCAATGTAGAACCCATACAACCTGATTGATCATTAATATAACTTGGTAATTAATGTAAGAACATGTCTAAACATGTTTAACCCGAAAATTTTCAGTAGAGACCCGGTTCGGAACCGAAAGTCGCTTAATTTGACTTTTGCTTTGACTTTCAGTTCTGACCCGTTTAAGCATGTTTTAGAAATTCCTTAGAGCTTTAATTGGACCAGGTTACATGCTAGTATAACCCTCTATGATTATACACTTTGGATCATTAGTTATCCAATTAATATGCATGATTCCGTTAATTGCCCATATGTTGACCATTATGCCCTTTTCACCATAAAACGTGATTTTTGAAAATGTAAAAGAGTAGAAACCTTAGTTACTGATTTATACACTTGCACCCAAAATTTGACATCAGTTTGAGGTGTAGATTGAGAGTTATACTCATTAGCGTAATTAGAAAGCTTCTTTAGCGATTAAACGACATAATTAGCGTATAGCCTATTTAAACATACTTTTTGATATCAAACTCTTTACCCACTGATGTAATATATTATTTTGGGATTTTTGAAGATTTTTAATTAATTTTAGGCTGAGCATAACTTAGAGTCGTAAGCTTAATTCGGTAATTGTCGGTTTTGCCCTTTCGGGCTATAAAAAGAGTTTTACATATCTTTTTGACCCCAAACCTCTTGCTACTGGTTTCATATTATAAATAAATTATTTTAATCCTTCTGGAATAATAAAAATATCAGCTTTCTATATAAAACCCGGAAACGGCTTCTAATCGCCTTTTTAAGCGTTTTTAACGCATAGTATGTACTAAAACTATTTTAAACATACAAAGGGTGATACCTACTGATATTTTAGGTAAATTATAATATTTTAACAGTAAGCAAAAGTTGTTTAACTCAGACTTCAGTTTTGAGCTTTTCGGCTTATGTGAAATTACCAAAATGCCCCAACGGTGCATAGTTTGGTTATAATTGATAAATTTCACATATATACTTTACCCTACTGTTATAACTTATTAAATTGAGTATTTTTGTTGATTACATCAGACCTGTAACTCAGGATAATACTTAAACTCTTTTATAACCTTGTAAATGACCAAACTACCCCTACGGGGCATAGTTTGTGTTTAAATTCGTTTCGGGCATAATAAAAGACATCTTACTGATGTCACAACATATTTGAGGCATATTAACTTAGAAAACCTGTATATGGCTCTTACGGTTACCCGTTACGCCTCTTGCGCGTTCGGTAGGGTTTATGTAACTAGTTTGCATAAATTAGCCGAAAGGGGTCAAACCTTATCGGTTTTATCTCAAAATCCAGAATGTGTATAATATACCCATATTAAGCAAGTCTTCAAACTTGTAGGGTCTAAATCACATTGTCTCTGGTCTTCGCTTAATCGTGCGTACGAACCGTATCTTTAAAACTAACCGGTCTAAGCTTAAGCTTAATTAAAGACCCGTTAGGATTCTAATAGGTTATTATAAACCTTCGTTCCAGAATAGGAGGACCAGTAAAAGCTACTTGCATTAGCTGTTTTTGAATTATACTTGCAAAGGTAAATACTTTTAACTTATTTTCCCTATACGGGCTTGGGGTACGGTATATAAAATACCGCTTGGTCGGGCATTAAATCTTCCATCGTATGGTGGTTAATTGATATTGATCGGCCCGTTTAAATTGTTTTGTTTGCTTAAAGCCTTTGGGAGGTTAATGAAAATGTCCCGGATATCCTTGGCATCATTTTACGAAATGGCCACGACCTAAGCGCGGAGTGTAGGCGTACACTCATCAGTGCATAAATAAGAAATGTGGTGTGTCTATTGATCTTTAACCTGGCACGACCCGGGCTACTGAACGCATAAGGAACATGTAATCCTTTTACAAGTTTATATATTTAAATAATTATCCCAAGTTATAAAATGTTTATGCCACGTGCATCGAAATCAATTTTTAATCATTTTTAAAATGAGTCAGTTGATTGTATTTACCAGTGTAAACTAACGTATTTTCCCAAAAAGATTAAATGCAGGTACTAAGCGTAATAGGCTGGATTTCTCCTTAGCATTAATAGAAGTCTCGCAAGCTTAAGATGCCTAAAGTCTGTTGAACTACTGTTTCCTATTTATTTTTGATCCGTCTGTGGATTAAATTTCAACTGTTGTGATACTCGATATTACAATATTATATTCGGTGGAAATATATCTTTCATTTGCTTCCGCTGTGCATTTAAATATTGTGTTGTTTGACTATTATGTTGCCAACCACGTCACGATACTCCCCCACCGGGCCCACCGGTGGTACGTGGAATTCGGGGTGTGACAGGTTGGTATCATAGCCAGCAGTTATCTTCTTAACTCCATCAACTATCGTAGTGTTGCGAGTTTCATACCATTCCTTCATAAAGTCACATCTTCCTTTAAGATCTTTAGCCAACTTTTGAAGTATAGAACTACTTCTCTCTCTCTCTCTTTCTTCGTCTGCAGCTTTCAAATGTGCATTTTCAGCTTTAAGGTGATCAATCTCAGCTTGTTGGCGTCCTATAACTGTTTGTTGTTGTTCAACAGTGGACTTCAATGTATTTATTTCTACCAGTTGACTGAGCTGGTCGTTCTTCGTGATCCTGATGAAATCAGTTTTCCTTTGAATACGATCTGCAGCCGCTTCAAATTGAGAGAATAGGAAGTTGTTCTTCTCGTCTTGAGACATTTCCGAGAATATCCTTTGACGTTCAGAACTAGGCTGAGAAGTAGTTGCTCTAATTGCAGCAGCCATAGATCTTTGTGGAATAGCCTGAGGAGTTACTGTTGGAGTTTCAGGAGCCGATGTAACCACAGGAGGTGGTTGAGTAGCTGTAGTTGGTGGTTCTGTAGACCTCGGAGGAGACAGCACAATTGTAGAAGCTTCTTCAGCTGTGAATCCAAAGTTTGGATCCACTGCAGCTTCTTGTATAGGCTCAGAAGGAACAGATTGCTGAGCAGACGAGGAAGTACCAATGTTCTTTTTAGCTTTCTTCTTGCGAAGGACAACCTTTTTCTTTTTCTGCAAACGTTCAGTCTCAGTATCTTTTTCAGAGCCTACTTGTTCATCTCCACCAGCACTACTAGCGCCAGGTGCACTAGCAGCTGTCGCTCCAGCATCACCACCATTACCATCACCACCTTCTTCTTCATCATCACTATCAGCCGAATCAGATGAATCACGCTTGCGCTTGAACTTTTCTTTCATCATCTTTTCTAACTCTGGTTCCTCATCATCTGACTGGCTGTCGTCATGACGCCATTTGTCATTACCAGGAGCCACGTATGCTTTATTCAATAGGGCACCAAACATCTTTCGAGGAGGGTCCGATTCTTTGTATCTCTTAGCAGAGAAACCCTTGAATATCCATAACGAGTTTTCCAGCATAGCATCGATTTTAAGAATGTCGTTATCGGCCTTGGGAAGATCTGGATGTTGAACGTTCATTATCATTTGCATAAATCTAGGATACATACAGAATTTGTTGCGGACGTACGAGTTCCTGTTCTCCTCAGATTGTCTTTCATGTTGGCGAAGATAAACTGTGAAATGCTGAAAGGTTTGTTCAATATCAATGCGACCATCAACCCCACAAGATCATTCCCTGCCTTATCATAACCTGCCCGCCTTTTGCTTAAACATTGAATTAGTACATACAGCAGGAACTTGTACTGTAGTGGCAAATTAGCTTTGTTTATTTGCCTAGAAAAGATATCGCCAGTGTACTTCATTCTCAGTAGGCATCCACGCGTGCACATGATCGGAATGGGGAATGGAGCATTTGCGTCATCTTGAAGCTCTAAAACAGTGTTTAAAATCTCTGGTGATACATCTACATTCAACTGATGAACCTGCCCTTGTATAACTTCCTTCCCGTCAACTTCTATGATTTTCGCAGTTTCCCAGAAAGCTTTAATAAGAGACTTGTACACAGGTGTTGAAAATGTAACAGCTTTGTTAATACGAGATTCCCTGAGCCATTGCATAATCTCCTTGTAACCGTAAACTTTTCCTTCAGGATCTAAGAAAGCAACCATATTGTGTCGAGGTTCGGACATCATTTGTTCTTCTGTTTTGTCCGTTTTCTTTGTGGCTTTGCGCTTTTGAGCTTTCGGAGCCATTCTGTGTATGAAACATACTCGTAATGAGACCAAAGCATATAACACTTAAATAATACATATATGTATACACATTTTATGTTCACTGTAAATATTAATCATGTATAAATATACCCACTATATAAGAGTTACAATTTTTGACAAAAACAATGAAATTTTCTAAGTGTTGAGTTTCAAAGAAAGGTTCACAGTGACGAAGGTTTATTCCTCATGACGAAGGTTAAAACTTCGTCAATTTAAAGTTCGCCGTTCAGAAAACAATTTTGGGAATTTTGTCAAATTTCAGGGTTCGACGTCTGGTGTTAAAACCCAGTTGGTTAAATATCAAACAAAAACTCAAATGAACCACCCAGAAAGAATCTAAAACCCAGAATTTTAATCAAATGCCTGTTTAACCAATATAAAAGCAACCAACAACTGTACCCTGTACAAAGAACCTAAAACCCTTGTTTGACATATGAACTTCAAAACAAACATCAGACATATGATCTTCAAACATTTACCAACCCTAACCCCCTTTTTGATCATTATATCATTCAAAACAAATCAAACAAGTAATCAAAATACACATAAATCTCATTACATTCTAACATTTCAACTTATGTAAGTGTAAAATGAAGACATGAACAGGAACTTGTATAATCAATCAATCATCAACAAGTTTCAATGGGTTAAACAAACATCGAGAGTGAACAATGGGTGAATAATGTCTTAATCAGGTTTTGGTCCATGAAAATACCTTTGTTTGGTACAAAACACAGAGAAATCGGATGTCTTTTGAAGTCGGTTACCTGGGGTTGTTTATCGCCAGAGAAGAAAGTGAACAGTGAGAGGGTTTTTGATAAACAGTAGGTCGGTTGGAGAGAGATGTTGAAAAATGAGACAATAATGCACAGGGGCCATTTATATAACCTGGACCCACGAGGAAGGTTAATCAGGGGCGGCGAAGGTTAAATCTGGTGGGGAAGGTTAATGAGTGGGGAAGGTTGAGGATGGTGCCGAAGGTTAAATTGTGAAGCGAAGGTTCATGAGTGGGGAAGGTTAAAAGGGCAGCGAAGATTAATGTTTGGGGAAGGTTAAAAGGGCGAAGGTTCACGTTTGATCGAGGAAGGTTTAGACGGCGAAGGATAAATGTTTAGGCTCGAGGAAGGTTAAAAAATGGCGAAGGTTAACTGTTTGGGCACGAGGAACGAAGTTTAAACATTTGGGCGAAGGTTAAGGGGTTGTTTGGTAGCCTCTGAATGGTCATTAAGAGGCTACCTCTTAATGGAACCATTAAGAATTTTACCAATGAGAAGGTAGAAGAATGTGACATGTGATGATATACCATTCAGAGGTTACCTCTTAACCATTCAGACTTGAGGTTACCTCTTATTCATTCAGAGGTTTTAAACCATTAAGAGGTAGCATCTGAATGGTTATTAAGAGGCTACCAAACAGCCCCTAAGTTGGGCTCGAGGGTTCTTTTGGTCCGACGAAGGTTGTTGAGTTGGGCTTGTAACATTTGGCCCAACTCCTTTTTGACGAAGGTTAAAACATGGTCTCGAGGAAGGTTAATGGGCGACGAAGGCTAAACATTGGGCTCGACGAAGTTGGGCTCGAGGTTGAATTGGGCCACAAAGGTTAAGTTGGCCCGATGAGATTCTTTTGGATCGTCGGTTTGGGCTTGTTACATTTGGCCCAAATCCAATTTTTTTTAAAAGGACACAATTTTGATTAATTTTCAACAGATTTTTCATTTTGTTAGTTTTTCAATTTAAAAAAAAACATTTTATGAAGTGAACACGCAAACAATTCGGTTTCAGGCTTTTTGGCATAAAACTTCGAGTTACTACCCCGGCTAATCAAAATGAGCTTTACAACATACACTATAACAGAAATTAAAATGCGAAAAATTAACGAAAGACAATAACATAAAGAAACTGTACAATGAACAATCTTTTTGCGAGTTTCAAGGTAAGAGAATCATTACCAGCTTACGGTCTTTGTCAAAATGGTTTCTGATTTCTGTTTAAAGCTTTAGATAAGTATCCTACCAAAATTATCGGTATTGTTATCCACATAAGCTCAACTTATCAGATGTAATCACAATTAGGATATATGATTTACGGTAAGGGTTATACTTACTTGTCGGTGTTTATCCACTCACGACACATTCCCGTATCAAGGTATGCACGAGAGTTCATCTTACCGGTGAGTATACCGCTTATCATCCATTTGACCGTATAAAATATGTGAGAAACTCACTTATTTAGTTTGAAAACAAGCCCTATGTGATAGAATCACTTATTGATGAGGAACTTGATTTTCGATGCATGAAGGGCACTGGAGCAAGTCCGTGAACAGGTCAGTACTTTCGTACAGCAAAGAGACGAACTTGACTCCCGGATAAATGTGATATATTATCATTGTTTTGTTGGACATGTGATTGTTGATCACTTATTAAGGTCGAATGCAATATGTACACGTATGTATAGTATCATGGAAGATCTAGACTTCGTCTCCGTTATTTTTCGGTTTGATACAACCATGATACCCAGATGATAAGACAGCATAAAGACCGAATATCTCAGAAACACGGCAATCAATCAAACGAAATTTCGGTACCAAGACCATATGTCAATGAATGGTTCCCACCTGACTTGAAGTCTGTTAGGTTTATATCATCCTGCACATTTTAGTCTGATTGTGAGCCTACCGATACATCGTTAGTAAAGCTACTTATCATTTTTCAATTTTTCTTTTTCTTTTTACCATATTGACAGACCACACCAGTGTATATCATCACTTTCCCTTCTTTTCTCCAAGAAACTCATTTTTGGTTTTCTATTATTTTTGAATTTTTGATTTTTCAAAATTAAAGACACAGAAAGTAAACGACATATTTTTGGATTTTTGAATTTTCACATGTTTTTGTATTTTCTGAAATTTCTCCCCCTAAAATGCGAAAAGATAAGCAAACTGAAAATCTTTTTGGATTTTTGACGCTTAAGAAAATATTTACAAAAACGATCAGCCGACAGAAGTTTACTCTTGTTTCACCTTAATACCATTGACCAACAAAAGATAGTCAAAACGAGATTTGTCAAAAGCTTTTGTAAATAGGTCAGCACGCTGTTCATCAGTGTGGATTTTAACAACATTGATTAATCTTTTGTCAAAACAATCACGTATGAAGTGATATTTAATTTCGATGTGCTTGGTCTTGGAATGTTGGACAGGATTTCTAGTGATAGATAAAGCAGCATTATTATCAACAAAAATAGAGGTAGATAGGAATTCAAAACCGTAGTCGTGCATTTGTTGCTGAATCCACAGAACTTGAGAGCAACAACTTGAAGCATCAATGTATTCAGCTTCACAAGTTGATGTAGCAACACAAGTTTGCTTCTTGCACTGCCACGTGACTAAGCGATTTCCTAAGAATTGACATCCAGCCGTTGTGGATTTCCCATCTATTTTGCATCCGCCAAAATCTGAATCACTAAAAGCAACCAAGTCAAAACCATCATCCTTAGGATACCAGAGACCGGTGTCCGGGCAACCCTTCAGATAGCGAAAAATCCTTTTAACAATTCCAAGATGAGATGCTTTTGGGTTGGCTTGATATCTTGCAAGCAGGCACGTTGGATACATGATGTTAGGCCACGATGCTGTGAGATACATGAGAGATCCGATCATAGCGCGATAATAAGAAGAGTTGACACTTTCACCCTTCAAGTCCGGAGTAATCCCGTGATTAGTCAGAAGTGGGGTACCAGTGGGCGTTGCTTCAGACATCTGGAATCGGCTCAAGATGTCACCAACATATTTAGTCTGATGGATGAATATCCCAGACTCAGTTTGTTGAACTTGTAGGCCCAAAAAGAAATTCATCTCTCCCATTGCGCTCATTTCGAACTTCTCCTGCATAACACGTTCAAATTACCTGCACAAAGTATCGTTAGTAGAACCAAAAATGATATCATCAACGTATACCTGTACCAACAAAAGATCTCCATCCTATTCCTTGATGAAAAGAGTACAGCCGATAAGACCCCGGCGAAAACCGTTCTCCAGCAGATAAGTAGATAAGGTTGCATACCAAGCCCTCGGTGCTTGATGTAACCCGTAGAGAGCTTTGTTGAGCAACCAAACCCGATCGGCATGGATAGGATCTTCGAAACCTGGAGGTTGTTCGACATACACCTCTTCTTCAACAATACCATGCAAGAATGCGCTTTTGACGTCCATCTAATAGACTTTGAATCTTTTAAAAGAAGCATAAGGTAGAAAGATCCGAATAGCCTCCAGACGAGCAACTGGTGCATAAACCTCGTTGTAATCAATGCCTTCAATTTGACGAAAGCCCTGAACAACCAATCTTGCCTTGTTGCGAATGACCACTCCACGATCATCCTTTTTGCACTTGCAAACCCAACAGGTGCCAATTTTCTTATAGTTGTCGTGTTTTTCAACAAGTCTCCAAACACCCAGCTTCTGGGACTATTGTAGTTCCTCTTGCATTGCTTCAACCCAAGAATTATCCTTTAAGGCTTCTTTCCAAGATTTTGGTTCATCTTGTGAAACGTAACAAGCGAAGGACCAATCATTTTGAAGACCAGATTCTCTAATGGCTGAATACAAACCAGCACTCTGGTTGTTTCTCAGCTGATTACGCGTCTGCACCCCTTGTTGGTCATATCCTATGATATTCTGCTGTGGATGGGTATCGTGTATCCTCATTTCAGGATTTTCAGGAACACGAGCATTAACACCCAAATTGTTAATATTAAGATCAACAACCAACTCCACACCGGGAATATGCGTGGAAGTGGATGCATTCCCTTCAGCAGTATCAACATCCTGCACATGAGGAGTTTCAACAGAAGTACCTTGAACAGGAGCAACTGGAGCTGAAGAGCCTTCAGTCGCATCAAGATATTCATCATCTTTCGATGACTCATTGTACTCCGTAGCTTCTTCAAATACCTCATTTTGAACTGTGTTGTTAACCGAATTAGAACCTTGGGGGTTAACAATAACAGGTCTAACCAATGGCGAGTCAGCAGCGTTGTCACTATCAAGTAACATTCTAGCAGCTGCAGAATCTTCGTCAAAGGTCGGCAGATTAAAGGAGTCGAATAGCCCATCGTAGTCGAACATCCAAGGATCACCCGGAGCCCTAACAGGACTTGTATACCTTTGAACCCTTACTTCACTCCATAGCTTAATCTTTTTGGTAGCCAGATTCCATACGCGAAAATTCGGAGTAGCATATCCAAGGAAGAAACCCTCGATAGCTTTCGCTCCAAACTTTCCATCCGGCTCAATCATAGTGCATGGACCGCCAAAAGGTTCTAGAAAGGAAAGATCTGGTTTCCTTTTCTGTAGAAGTTCGAAACAAGTCTTGCCATATCTCTTAACTCTAAGAACTCGGTTTAATGTGTAGCAAGCAGTCGACACAGCCTCCCCCCAGAACTGAACAGGAAGCTCCGACTCTAGCAACATCGTTCTTGCAGTTTCAAATATCTTTCGATTCTTCCTCTCCGCGACACTGTTTTATTGTGGAGTGTATCGAGAACTGTATTCATGAAGAATGCCCTTAGAAGTACAGAACTCATCCATCACACGGTTCTTGAATTCAGTTCCATTGTCGCTTCTGATCCTCTTAACTTTCAACGTGTAGAGATTTTCCAACATTGTAAGAAGATCCTTGAGGATGCCAGGAGTATCACTCTTGTGTGCCATAAAAGCTACCCAAGAAAATCTAGAATAATCATCAGTAACCACTAAACAATAAGCATCCCCGAATGTTGTCTTGTGTCTCATAGGTCCAAAGAGGTCCATATGAAGACGTTCGAGAGGCATGCTAACAGTGTTGATCGTCTTCAGAGGGTGAGACTTCTTCGTTTGTTTCCCTTTCTGGCACGAAACACAGATATCTTGTAGATGAAAACTTCTCACAGGCACGCCATTCACAAGATTGTTTTTCACCAAATGGTTCATTTTTCTTAAGTGAATGTGCCCCATTCTTCTGTGCCAAGATATAGACTCCTTCTCCGTGGGTTTTGAGAAAAAACATGTGACTTATGCAGAGGTCGTAATCGCTTGGCTCATATCAAGAATATAAAGATCATTAACTCTTGGAGCCGATAAGAGAATCCATTCTTCTGGAACTTTGAAACCAAGTTTCAGCACATAACAACCGGCATCATCAAAATGCACGGTGAACTTCTTATCGCAGATCTGCGAAACACTGAGAAGATTATGATCAATTTGTTGAACATAATTGATCTTATCGAAACACACAACACCATTGGAGATCATTCCCTCTCCAGTGATGTATCCGCCTTTGTCTCCAGCAAACGCGACATAGCCTCCTCTAATATTTCTCACATCATATAGAAGCCGTAAGTAACCTGTCATGTGCCTAGATGCTCCACTATCAACAATCCAATGACTATTAATAGTTCCTCCTGGAACACCCTGCACATATCATCAATGATTAGTTGAGGATGGGGACCCAAGCCTTAGTGGTCTTGGGTCGTCCCTGAGCATCACGAAAGATGATCTCGATTTCTTGATGATTTTGTAACACCACATCTCCCCCTGAATTTTCACCCGTCTTAGGTTTCCAAGTTTGATTTGCTTTACCAGATACATTTTTATGAACAGGTTCTAAAACTTCTGGTTTTAAAAATTGTGAAGAACTTGGTTCCCTGTTAACCGTTTTGACTTCAGATTTTAAAGCCTTTTCAACAGCTTTGACGTTTTGACGTCGTTGTTTCGTTTCTTGTTCCTTAACAGTTCTTTTATCATGTTTTGGTGAAACGGGACGACGTTGAGGGTGAACCTTTTCAGGTGGTGCTTTCTCAACAAATTTATCTTTTGGAGTGTTTGAGCAGTTCTTAATGATATGCCCAAACTCCCCACATTTAAAACACGTTCTCCTTTCCACAAACTTAGGAGAATCTGATCGACAAACAGATGTCGAACCCGTAGAATCCGAGGTACTTGCTTTTTCATCACACCCGTTTGTATGTTGAGTGTAATTGTTTTGGCTATTACGCTTTAAAATCGTGACTTGTTGGACAAAATCGTTGTTTGATTTGTTTTCAAAAGTCTCAATTTTATCTGTACCATTCGATGCTACAAATCTGACATTACTGTTTTTCTTTTGATAACGAGCTCCTTTTGTTTCAAATTTTGATTGAGAAACGTTAGGCTTTTGAGCTCGCCTTTCTGGTTGTTTACCCTTAGAAGCAATAGGTAGTTGCTTTGTTGGTGATTTTTGATTTCCAAATTGTTTTCTGATTTCAGCTTTAGGAATTGGGTCACATTGAGTTACAATGACTCCTGGAATTGTCTTTCCTAAAAACTTGTTTGTATTATCTTCAAAAACTTGATCAATCGAAGATGGATTGACATTTTTAATTGGAAAATCATGATCTGAATAGATTTTAGAATCACCAACCAAAGTGTACAACACGTTATTACTCTTAACGGTAGACACAGATTCTTTTACTTCCTTGACAGGATTAATCACTTGTTTGGCAACTTGTTGCACAACAGGAATAGGAGGATCACAAAAAATATGATTCTCAATTGGAATTTCTATTCCCTTCTTCTTATCAAGTGATTCATCCTGGTCATTCACATCTGATTCATCATCCGACGAATCATAGTCTTCAATGATTGGAGGACTTTGTTTCGTAGATGTTGAAGTTTCTGTTTGCTCAGATGATATACTTAAAGAACTGTCCGATTTGAACCCTAGGCCAGTAGTAACTTCCTCATAATCAAGAGGCTCACTAGGTTCAAAACGAGGCATATCCTCTTCATCGGGCATTCGAGTATAGTTGTGTCTCAAAGGAGGTGGACACTTCCTATACCCAACACCTTTCTTGTTTCCCTTCAGTTGTTGAACGTCAATAATGTGATCGAGTACAAATCGGGAGTTAGAATAACTCTCTAACTTGAGCTTGATTGTATCATGCTCGCATTTGGCAATGGCTAGTTCCTTTTTGGTTTCCTCAACAATGTTAATGTAATCGTTAATACTAACTTGTTTATGATAAACAGTTTTGGTTACTTCGGAAACACTTTTCTTTAAGGTTTCAATTACAGATTTAAAATCCTTTTCGTTTCTAACCAGAGCCATATTTGTTTCTTTGCACTTAGACAATTCAATAACCAAACTTTGATTATGACTATGAAGCTTTTCAGATTCAAGCTTCAATTCTACACAAGAATTACAAACACTAGGAGCAGGAGTTTCAGAATTTACCTGACTCGTAGAGGCTGAGACATTTGCCATAAAGGCAGTCTGATAAGAAAAAGATCCGTCTTCAGAGAAGAATTTCTCCATTTCTTTAGATGCTACAGCAGCCTTCTTGATCAGAACTGATTTCTGACTCTTCAACTCCTCTGCTTCAGTCAATAAATCATCAACATCAGAACTCGCTTCTTCCTTTACATCAGATTCAGAATGATAATCGCCCGAAGTAGAACTTTCTTCATCAGAACTCCCGATATAACCCGAACTGTCGTCACTTTCAGAAAATTCTTCCTTGTGAACGTGCTTGATGTGATTTATGATCTTTGCATAACACGCTGTTCCTCCTCCTTCTTGATCACCTTCTCCAAGTTGTACCGACCAATTACACCCTTCATCAGCTTGAACGGTCAATGCTCGATTGGCGTTTGATGGTCCAGACTGGTTCTGGTTCTGATTGTTGTTCACCGCTACCATCCTTTGATCACGATTTTCTTGATTTTCATTGACATTGGAAGTACTTGTCTGATTTCTGAATGGGTTCTGATTGCCTTGTTTGCTTGGTCGGGTGCACTCACGTTTGAAGTGACCCTTTTCGCCACAATTGAAACATGTAACTGCATCTTTATCAAACCCGTACTTCGTATCCTTCTTACTCTCCATCGAAGTTCTTCCCGTTCGAGTCATGAAATCCCTTGCCCTTCTAACTGCACTTGCAAACGCCCACTTTATATCCATCAACTCCATTTCATCACGGTCGATTTGTTGATAATCTTCATTGGTCATGTTGATGTTTCCAATTTGACCTGCTACCAAACCGCAGTAAGCACTGACCATTGTATTAATGAGTTCCATATGCTCCTTTGCTACTTCGCCGCTAACTTTTGATAGGTTTGAAGTATCAACTCTGACTGTGTTAGGATTTAGGGGTGGAGGATTGTTTGTATAATGAGCTTGCTGTTGTTGTGGTTGGGCTTGTTGTTGTGGTGGTTGGACTTGTGGTTGGGGTATAGATTGCGAAAGATAAGCACTTAGATCGAACTGTGGTTGAGTAGTGGTAACTTGAGGTGGAGGTATGGATTGTGAAAGATAAGCACTTTGATCGAACTGTGGAAACGAATATGAGCTTGTATTTGATACAAACGCCGTTTGAAGCTTCGGTTGCTGAATGGAACTAGAACTAGCTGAAGGACCAAAACCCGGCAAATACATTTCTGTGTTTTGAGGAGGTGCAATCCTTTTAGCTTTCCGAATTTCCTCTTCGTTCTTTTGCTCAAACTTCTGAATGAATTCATACAGAGTGCCATTGGCTGTATCCAGAGCGCCCGTATGCTTTAGAAGCTCAATGAATGGGCTCCACTTAGGAGGTAGAGCATCAGCAAAACATGCAATCATTTCCGGATGAGTTGCATCAACTTTATAAGAACACATTTCACTAATCAAATGATAAAAAGGAGAAGTCATATCATTTAGGGCTTCATTATCCAAGAATTGAAATGATTCAAACGCTTTCTTCAATAAATCATGGCGTATCTTTCTAGTAGCTGCGTTTCCTTCTCCTCTCACTACCAATGCATCCCATAAATTTTTCGTGTTTTTACAATAGCCGAATTGATGATAGATTTCTTTGTGAAGCGCTTGTGTAAGAATAGCAAACGCCTTTTTCTCTAAGTCATAGGCTTTCTTGTCATCTTCAAGCATATTAGTAAAACCCGCTGAAGTTAATGCTGCTACTTCGAGGGCAAGGTTGCATGCAGTAAGGAAACACGTCTAAGGTTCGGTGCTTTGCCCTTGAATGTATGTGTGAAAACGACCTTTCCATGTTGGAAAGTCGTTCATGTGATTCAACTTTGGTGGGAGATTGTTGCTGCCCGTTTCACTCTCGCTAAGCAAAAGATTCTGAATGCTTTGATTTTGATTCGACACCAATGCCCATTGACTTGCACTTATTGACTGTTGTTGTTGAGGTATGGAATTTGCTAAATATTCAGCCATCGAAGTGTGATTTTGAGCTGGTCGTGAGTCCGTACTCCAATCCCATGGATTCGTACAACTCATATTTGACATATGAATAACTGTACCTGGTAAAACACTTGAAAACACAAAGTTAGAACACTTTTGTAAAGCTACTGTGTAAAAGTGACAAGTTAATGCGACAAAGATTGAGGTGGCGAAGATTAAGAGAGTGCGACGAAGGTATAAGGTGTGACGAAGGATGTGTATGACGAAGGCTCGTTTTTTTTTTTTTTTTTAAATTGTTTGACGAAGGTTGTTGTGTAGAAGGTTAAGATGACGAAGATTGAGGTGATGAGGAAGGTTGAGGTGATGAGGAAGGTTGAAGTGATGAGGAAGGTTGAAGGTTGAACTGCTGACGAAGGTTGAGGTGATGACGAAGGTTGAAGTGATGAGGAAGGTTGAGGTGATGAGGAAGGTTGAAGTGATGAGGAAGGTTGAAATGATGAGGAAGGTTGAAGGTTGAAATGAGTCTGACGAAGGTTGAGATATTTTCACACATAATTTAAATCTTATCCTCTGACAAAGTTGGTGACACTATTTCAACAAAGCATGGCTTTCTGATTTTCGAAACCTCCTTTTTCTCATAAACCCATCATCACAGTACACAAATGTCAAACACTTGCAATTTAATATTGATAAACACAATAACTCATACAATAAGCAGATCAAACACACGAGAATATTAAGAACAGTTTGAATATGATGAAGAACACTATGAATAGATGAAGAACACTCTTGAATATTCCAGCCAAACTTTTCACCGGATAAATTTTCCGAAAATGATTTTGCTTATACTTTCAACAAAAACCAAAATCCAAACATGCACACATGAAATGTAACAAGGTTTTCAATAAAACTATAGCAAACTAACACCTTAAAACACAGATTTTCAACAAGATTTCCAGAGAAACAATAAACTTTTCAAGAACAACAAACTGAAAATCACAAGAACACACTTGTTTCAAACAACACAATGTTTGATTTTAAACAAGGAAAAGAGCCAAGGCTCTGATACCACTTGTAGGTCCGTTTTTCCCGGAGGATCCGATACGTAACATATCCTTGTTTATCACAAACACAATCGCGGGTGCGAAATCCCCGAGACGGTGTAAACCAAACAATGTAACGCGAGTAACACAACAGATAATCAAAGATTCACTTGGATTAAAAGGACGAGAACAATATCAAACATATACACACAATGTTTGATGATAAACTCTCTGGTTTCACTATGCTCTCATAAACTAAACTGATAAACAACTTTGTTATATATACTGCCCTCTTAGACGAACCTTCATGTGACGAAGGAATGAGTGGGGAAGGTTAAAGTTCCCCACACATTATCTTGACGAACCTTGAAAGGTTCCCCATGTATGTTCATGAGGAAGGTTAACCTTCCTCAATCACAATAAAGGCAGAATATATACCAAGTGATTTACAGTGAGTATGATAACAAGTAAAGGCACAACATTAATGCACACTTGCATTATGTTAACCATACAATAGAGACAGACGTCATACCAAGTAGGATAGGAGGATATCCGACTAGGTAGACATGACGCAACATACAGACTCGATAACAAAAGACCGTTTAACATACAACGAAACAAGACAAGTTACAGACACAAAAATGCACTAACAATAAATTTGGGGATTCGTATAAAAAATAATTATATGAAATACTTAATTAATTGAACTGATTCTTTTTATTTATAAAATACGTGTTTTGTGTCATTATAGTTTCCTAGATCTTGGATGATCCGGATGAGATCAATGATCAACATCACTTGGAAGGTTAGGACTTTCCCGACGAGATACATTTACGAATAAAATCGATTTCTATTTATTATAAAAACATCAATTAAATATTTTTATAATTTTAATAAAATAAATTTGAAATTTATATTTTCTGGAAACACACAAAGTAACATTTATAAAGCTTATTATTTATGAATTAACATATTCATTAAATTAGTTTTATATGATTATAATATGATTAAAATATTAAATAAATTCATTACATGATCAAAAAATCTCAAAATTTACTTTTGTATTTCTAATAAGATTATGAACAATAAACAATCATCAATTTAATCAAAACACAACTTTAAATCAAACACTCCAAATCTAAATAAACTAAGAACACTAAAATTATGAACGGATCTAAGATGCACTCAATCATAGGAATTGATAGAGGGGTTTTGTAGATCTCGAAAAATTTATACGAAATAGGCTTAAGAATTAACTCGTTTGGTTAAGAATTGAAGGAGATTTGAGAACTTGAAGTTACAAGCCCTAGAAACGTTTTTGATTGAATTCGCGAGTTGTAATGGTTGTTTGCATGAAGTGGAGGTTAGAGTCTGCATTTTAGAGATGAAGAAATCATTAGATGACGGCTAGGGTTGCTATGGTTACGAATTTAATTATATAGAAACTAGGAGTTTTTATAAGTTTAATGGCAATTTGATTATTATCAAAATTATCCTACTATGTAATGTATTTGGACATTTTATCAACATATATTAGTATTAGGACTATCTAGGGAGAAAATAAGACATCAAATCTTTGTTAACACAACAAAAAATTTGAATCTTGGGGATCAAGTTCATGTCGGTTGCTTAGTTGATGATGCAGCTCCGAAGGTTTTGTGTTTATAAATACAACTGACGCCTAGATCTTAACACGAATGTAGCTATGGTGCAGTGGTTTATGCGTCACCTGGTTACCCGAATGGGCTGGGTTCGAGTCCCACCCACTCAACTTTACTAACGATGTTAACATGGGTTTATGATTAATAAACTAACCTAGTTAGTTTATTCCTTTAAGTTTCAATTATGTACAATCTAATCTCTTTAATCTTAATTAAGTTACATAATTAACTCCGTTAGTTAATTCCCTTTATATGATTTGACGATACTAATAGAAGTAACCAACTTTTTTTAGAAAATCAATATATTAAAACCTTTAACTAATCATATTAATTAACTTAGTAACGGTACGATATTAAATTACAAAATATAATACAACTCCATTTTATTCATTATGCGAAAGATCTGGTTTATAAAACGGATCAGGTTTCGGATTCGATTTTTAAAATGATTGTGATTTTTTTCTAGTACCCATTTTTGGCGGATGTTACAATCCTAGATCCTTTTCACTTGTAACTTCTAATTTCTATACTTTTCATCTCTTACAAATTTTTGGTTTTTGCTTTGGTCTAATTTTTGTGAGTTAACACGCCGCAATGTGCGTGTGTGCGTGATTTAACGTTTTTACATCTAATTTTCCCCGTTTAGTTACCTTGTCGCAACACGCAGGTTTTACATGGACTTAGTTGTTTTATTTCTGTGTTTTACATGTCGGTCTAATTTTTGCTCATTAACCCATCGCAACGAGCGTGCGTGGTTCAAAATTTTTACACATATTTTCCGTTAGGTTTTATTTTTTTTCGTGTTTTATTTCTTTTGTTTTACATGCTTTTCAAGTGTTGATGACCACTGACGATTGTGTACTAGTATGACATTGAACCTACTTATAATCGTTTTACCCCTGGTCACAACGTGGATGACTTAATATTAATTCATGTTAATATTAATATTAATATTAATATTAATAGTAAAATCACCATGTAAAATCACTATATGATAAAAGAAAACCAAACAACTTTTTTGTACCATTTAGTTTTCATTTTTGGGATTTTTTACCATTTTTATCCAAAACAATTTTTTTGTACAATATAGTATTTCACTTTTGAGATTTTTTGCCATTTTCATTTAAACATCTAACTTGCTTTATTTTTTTTTATCAAACATTGAATCAAAATGACAAAAAAAATCCCAAATCTCAGGGACAATTTTGGCAAAAAAAAAAAAAAGGCAGACATTTGGATAAAAATGGCAAAAAAAAATCCCAAAAGTGAAGGACTATATGGTACCAAAAAGTTGTTTTGTATGAAAATGGCAAATATGCCTAAACCTCCGGGGCGATTTTGGCAACTTACTCTTCATTTTTTTATTCTTTTTTAACATTTATTTTTTATATTATTTTCAATTTTAATTAACTTTTAAGTGTATTTTGGTTTTTTTTTTTCATACTACTTTTAAGATGTGATGATATATAATTTTTGAGTATTTTGTTGTGATGTGTCTATTTATATCTACTCCTCGGTATACATTATTTTCAAAACCGAGAAGTACATATCCGAAGCTCCAATATACAAATCATTAAAAACTCACATTTAGTTTTTTCTTATATAAATTAATATTGTTTGCACTTTTTGTTATTATGGTAGTATAATATAATGTAACGTCTCGCTTTTTGTAACTTTCCTTAATTAGAAAGCTTGTCTTGTATTTATATTTTCGAAAACTTGTAATCGTATTGTATTTCAAATCATTGTAAATCCGATACCTTGATCGTAATAAAATTGATCATTTTATGTGAAATATACATTGTTTATTCGTACTTACTTATACATTCAAATCATACACATACTTGATGACATTCGATATTCTCGTGAACACATGCTTATCATACGAATGACAATTGAAAATACGTGACTTTATACACTTACTTCATGCAAATAATTGGATATACGTTTACAATCTCTAAACTATACCTTCATATCTAATTAATACCAAAATATATGTTAAACATACATTAAATGCCTCATGTTGTAACTAATAATAAACATCAGGGACCATAAGTGTCAAAATAATAAAAGTACTTCGGAGAACATGCGCCACGATCCACGGCATATTTGGGTTTCTCTTCCGCGACCCGTAGTCGGGTGCGATCTGCATCAGAACCATTCCCAGCTGCGTTGTGGTACCCGAGGAAAATCCACAGTCATCCTGATCTGACACTTCGCCGCTTTTGGATTGCTTATCAAATTTCGGGACGAAATTTCTTTCAAGTTGGGGATGATGTGACAACCCGACTTCCCAGGGTCTTTCCTCGACACGTTACTTGTCTCACAGTTGCGTCTTTATAATTTGTTACGTTGTAATATGTGCACCTTTGCTATATGATTAATAAATTGTTATATTGGTTGGTAAAATGTTGGAAACTTATGAATTGTTCAAAGTTATAAACACAACACATGCATCCTCATGCTCACTTGACGAAACATTGATGTTTCATCATATCCATACTCAACGAAACACTACTCGATGAAACACCTGGTGTTTCGCCACCAACATGAGTTTCGTCATTAGCATCACGACGAGAAACTGACTTTCGTCGAGGTTCTCTTTCGCCGAGATGGGCTTCTGGCCCACAAAAGGCCCAATCACGATTCAGTTATATATTTACGTATTTGTGCTCGGAGTTTTAGTTAGCGAAACCCTAGTATCTCCTCCTCTCTAAACTGACGGCAACCTTGCACTCACACAAAGTTTTCCCCTCCCACTGATTCAAGTGCTGTCATTCCTTTTCGATTCTCCGGTGAGTGCGACAACACTTGTTCTAATGTGTATTGCTTGTTTTAGGATATGTATGAACTGTTGATTTCTTGCTGGCAATGTCAATCATGATTATGTATAGTTTTAAAGGGGTAGTTGGAGTATTCTGTTGTTGATATAGATATAGTAATCATCTAGGGTGTATGTTAAACATTGATCTAATCATACGTGAAATAACCTGATATGAAATTCTGAAACTTGATAGTATTAGTGACGATCTTGTTGAATGATGATAATCAAGGAGTTTCACATTGTTAGGGGACGATCACTGGTTTGATGATAATTGTGTGATATAATTGATGATTGGAATGATTGAGTAATGATTTCAATTGATTGTATCGTCATGAATGGAACAGTTACAGTTAGGGTTTTCGCGTGATTAGCAGCTGATAAGGCCATGACGAAATATAGTGATGTTTCGTCACACCCACACACGACGAAATATATAATGTTTCGTCACACACACATCAGCGAAACATCTTAATGTTTCGTCGACGAATAACCATGAAGTCTTGTCACACATTGGCCGACGAAAGTATGATGTTTCGTTGCCCTGGAGTTTCATCGTTAGGACAGAAGCTCACCAACAGGCTGTAACGTTGAACGAGTAGGATAATGAATGATTTTATGTTAATCCTTGTCTGTTGATGATATCCGTTATGTCTGGGAAAAAACATAATTCGGCTTTGATTAGCACACTTAGCTGTTGGATACTGTTGCGAAACACGTGTGTGAATTGTGGATATGCATGAGTAGAATAACTGTTATGTGCCATTCGATGATTGTTACATGTACGCACACCATAATTATGATTCATACGTAAACCTAATGAATGTAAACTGATATCGCATACGTGAATACCATAGGCTGTGACTGTTTAAGTGTGAACAAGTAACTAATCATACCGAGCAAACCAAGGTGAGTTCACTTCTCTCAAAACAAGCATGCGTCTGGTGGGGACAATCAAATTGACAAACTTATAAACGGATTTCGTAAACCTATATCCTTGTAGGGGATATGAGGCGGATTTCACAAACGCATATCCTTGCAGGGGATATGCAACGGTTTTCAGAAAATGTTGATGTTGGATAATACACACATTTCTATCACTTAAGTCCCATCGTACTACCGGGTTGTTGCTTGTAGGGCAACGGGGTTATTAGTTGATAGCGTTATTCGGTTTGGCACCCTCACGACGTACCTGGATAGGATGGGCGTGAACTAATAACTTTAAATCATGACCAATGTTTGATAGAGCATTGGGGAAGGGCAAAAAGGGCCGTCTGCGGTATCGAGTTATTATCAACATAACACAGTGTAACAAATCATAAATCACTACTTGGTATTAAACGGTTAAAGCAAACTGTGAACTCACCAGCCTTTCTGATACACTTTCTCTGCATGCTTGCAAGTCCTTAGGTACATGGATTGGAACTTGCTATCTGGGAGTGCTGGAGTGGTCATGGGTCGTAGCTCTTGGATACAAGTTTAATGATTATTGCACACATGTTTTGAAATACTTGAAATAACTACTTATCTTATGCTTCCGCTAAACGTATTTGTTTTGGATTGTGTTTGAATTTACTTTATGAAATAAATGGAAACTTTTATTAAATACTATGTATGGTTCAATGTGATTGGTGGCTAGATCCTGGTACGTCACACGCCTCGCAGGGGATTCCGCTTGGGGTATTTTTTGGGGTGTGACATGCGTATTGGCTCATTTTTGGTTCTCAATACCCACCTAACTTCATTTAATTCACTAATAAGAACCAACCCTAATCCCCCACTATAGATACACTCATTCCCACTCTCATTTTCACTTTTAAAACCTCTCAAACACTCCAAAACACTCTCTAAAACTTTCTAAAAATTCTAAAGTTGAGTAGAAAGTTCAAGCGTATAAAAAGTGAGTTCTAGCTCACTTCCTTCTTCAATCTTACTTGTTTCTTCTTCTATTTCATTTGGATAACCTTTAGGAAGGTTTTCACAAGTTTGCCATAGGAAACTAAGGTGAAACCTCATCATATTTAAGGTCTAAAGTGAGATGTATTATCTGATTTTGTTCGTGTTATTGTAACTTTATTTTCTTCTACTTTTTCTCACCATTTCTTCTTCTACAAAGCTTGGAACACCTCTAGGAGTGTTTCCACAAAATTACCATGGTAATCTAAGGTGGAACATTACCATTTTGAGGTCCAAACTTTCTGTTTTGAAGAAACTTGGTTAACTTTTACAAAACTTAACTTTTTCTACTTGAATCTTCTACCTAACAATCTCCTAAACACATCAATGGTTGTGGAATTTTCTAGAGTATATTTTACAAGTTTAGAGGTACAAAGAACCTATAAACTTTCTGATTTATTAGGGTTCAATACAACCCACAAGTGTTGAAGTCACATAAGTTTACCATAGTTCATATGGTGAGACTTATGTTTGATGCAAGTGTGGACTTTGGATACTTTGGCATTCCTAACTTGATTCCACACCTCACTAGATGTTTTTATTTTTTAATCCAAGTAGCTTTCTAGATTCAAAGTAACATACCCTCATCTAGGCTCCAACACTTAGTTAACTCTTTCCATGTTGAGGTGGTTCAACCGGGTTAAAGATTTACTTGGCTACTTGACATGTATTAGTTAGTTTCTTTTATTTCTTATTATTCATGACCCCCCGAATCATCCTTGTGATGATTTTGTGCAGTGGTGAATCATACAAAGAGGTTAAATCCTCCATGCTTGACTTACATGATAATTTATGACAATCTATGATGGACTTAGTTGTAGGATATTAATATAACTATATAAATATACATATATATATTTATATAAACTTGGCCAAGTTTTTTATAATAATCGGTTAATGGTTATTCATCATGAACCAGGGCTAACTTATCTACGATTCTAAGTCACTTGTTATTGATTCTAATGGGCAAACTAGGACCCATGAAATCTCATATAACTTAGTGTAAAAAACGAGTACTTAGAACTAGATAATATTTTTGTGAATACGTACTTTTTGTACTTTAAATTCCAAATCCAAATCTTCCATATTAAATCCGTTATTCACACACCTTCGTTTACCCTTGTAGGGTGACCTTGGTGTTCCATCCTACGACTTACAACTCTTCACGGGATTCAAAGGAAGCTTTGCAAAACCGTGAGTATACTCAAACACCCTTTTTACGCTTTACACTTTTTGGGTGCAATATGTTTAATCTATGAAAATCACAATCACACTTATGCCTTATTTAAATACACAAACAATCCAACACATGCATGCATATGTTATACTTGATTCGTTAATCTAGGTTTGTTCATTTTGTGATTAAACTTTGTACGAGCCTACCCTTAACATGTAGCGCTATAGGAGTAACGCACCGCCCGTGAACGTGAGGTCATGTTAAATCTTTAAACATTGCGTTAACCTTGGTTTGACTTGATTATTCACATGCTAGATTTACGTTAATCTTGATAAGATAGTTTGACATGTGGATTCGTTTACACATTTTTATCTTATGCTACGTATTAAAACTTGTGTACTCGCCAATGCATTTTGTGTTGAACTATACTTTTAAATATGTTGCAGGTTGATGATGATCATCATGATGAAATCTAGTAGGGACAACTTTAGAAACTCATAATGAAATGCTAGATTTGTTATCTTATTTTGATTAAACTTGTTGTATTTTAAATTTCCAAATGTTGTACTTTGATTTCCATGTTGTTCTTGACAATATTTGTTATGAAATGAAATCGGTTTTGAATTAATTATTGTCACAAATAGTGTTATGTGTAATAAGCAATCTATTTCGTCTCACTCTGATGTTTCCGCCATCGGTTGGGGTGTGACATATAACGTTGTGCTTTATAAATTTCGAATATATAGTTGCGACATGCTTATTTTTATCAGAGCTTTGTTTAGGATCTAATGAACCAAATATGACTGATAGTTTTTTTTGTTATGGCGACGAACCGAAGAACGTCAATAAATGTACCCGTATTTGTTTTTATGGTTTTCGTATTAGTATTAGTATTGAAAGTCTGTAACGAATCAAACTGATAGCAACTAAAGTCTGTCACGAATGTATTTAGTGTATTTTCTTCGACATCCGGTATTAATTTCATTGAAAACGGAGTTGTATTCATAATAGAGGTTTTTTTGGTATCATAAGCTATACTAGCGGCGGTGACGTAACGATGCCATGATGACCAAATCGATTCCAACCGAACAAATTGGTACTAGTGTCTTAGTAAAATTAGCACCCTTACCGATATTCATTTTTATCGTTTTCGAATGATGTAAAAAAATGTCGATATCCTTTTGGTTTTTAAGTTTCTTTTTCGATTGCCATAACAAACCGATACCACACCGAATTTTATCCGAAACTTGGGACAAAAATTCTACAAGTTATTTACAATTCATAATATTTTTCTTTTAGACCATGGGTAATGGTTAATGTCCCTTAAGAGACAATTTTTGCCACATCACCATCATAATGCTTCATGTAATGGTTAAGGCTTCTTAATACCCTTTCATTTATTAGTTTACTTATTTTTCCTCCTTAGACAAAACGTAGTGGGGCGGTATGCCCACACTTAGCGCCGTATGGCGCCCATCAACACCGCCACGAAGGGCGGTATATTTCAAAATTTTTGAATGGCGCGATATCCATAGCGGCGTGAAGGAGGACAATCTCAAAATCTTGACCAATCATAAAATAGTTAAGAAGGAGGAAATTCAACTTTATTAATTTCTTGTAATCTTGTATATTTGTTGCTCTGTTTCTAAATGTTGCAGGTATATCGAAGGAGGAAGGAGGTAGGTGCAAGGAGGAAGGAGGTCTTATAACTTTTAAATCCCTCAAGTTTGCTTTAGTGTTAAATATTACCCTTAGAATTTGTTTTAATTTTAAAAAGATCCTTTAAAGTTTTAGTTTTAAATAACACATCTTACAATTTAGTTATATATGTTAATGTTTTAAAGTTTTATTTAAATTAAAAATAGGTTTAGTTATTTTTATTTTAGTGGAACCGTTTTTTTTTTTTATGTTACTGTAATGTTTTTTTTAAGTGTAATGTTTTTTATTTTATTTTAGTGTAATGTTTTTTTAATTTAATGAAATGAATTTTAATTTTATAAAGTTAGAAAATAATTATAAAAAATTAGAAATTAATAATTTAGTAATGATTAGGCGGGGGCTTTATGACTACGGGCTTAAATGCATAACGCCCCATAACGCTCACCCGCACACGTGGCGCGCCACGTGTCGCATAACGCCCACAAAGGAGCATTATGACTACACATGGCCTTATTAGACATTATTCTAGAAATGCTCCTCCCTCTTCATGACTCTATAATGCCTATGAGGGATGATGTAAGGGCATTATCAAAACCTTTCACGCACCTATAAAGTCCCATATGAGAAACCTTCTAGAAATTATGACGTCGTTGACTTTTTGTTTACAACATATCTATTTTGGAGCTTCATTTATTGTATTTATTGGATTGGATTCTTTATTCAAAATTCACTTTTGTAATTGTAAAGATATTATATATTTGCAAGATCTGTGAATATATATATATTTTTTTTTGAAATTTGAACTTCATTAGAAAACGACACACTTGATCTTCAAGGAGGAGAACAAGCAGCCCGAAACCATTACATCATATCACATTTACACCACTGTTCCCAAGTACATGTTCTATTCCTATTTCTGTGCGTATACCACATATAGCCGTAAGTCTTCACATCTGCAATAACCTCCGCAATTTTAGTCTTTTTGTCATTAAAAATACGATCATTCCGGGCCTTCCATATCCTCCAACATCCTATAATCATCAAGCCTTGAACCATTTCCTTTGTCGCTGAACTGAGCCGCATGTTCTTGTATATCTCCGTGAGGTCTTTTAAATCGCACACATATAAGACCGGAAGTCTGCACCACGTCGATATGGCCTGCCAAACTGCACTCGAAAAAAAACAACCCGTGAAGATATGTTTCGCTGTCTCGTCACTATCGTCACAAAAAATGCAATTGTTATTCTCCAATTGAATATTTCTCTTGATCAAAGCAACTTTAGTCGGAAGTCTTTCGAGCAGCGCTCTCCACATAAAAACGTTACATTTAAGAGGAATCCATTTGCACCAATCAAACTGAGCCGCCAAGACTGGGACATCTGTTGAAGTAATCCAAGCTTTAAGATTTGCCACTGAAAATTCTGAACCGGTACCATGCCACAACCATGAATCTTTCTTTTCAGAGAGCTTCACTGCCGTAAGCATATTAGAACAATCCGTCAATTCTAAAGTTTCTTCTAAAGATGTCGGATCATGCTTCCATCTCCACCCAAACATGCTAGCGCCTCCCACCTTCAACAGCCGATCCGACACCTTACAATGTTTTTCAGATTCAAGCGTATAAAGCTTAGGAAATCTCACTTTTAAAGGTTGCTCGCAGATCCATGGGTCCATCCAAAATCTAATCGATTTACCATTCTCTACATCAGCTCTAATCAAGGAGTTGAAACCAATACCTTCCACTTTCAGTTGACGACCCAATCTAACTACATTATACCACACACCTTTATATCTACCTTGAACCGGGAATATATCCCAGTTACGAGCCGAAACATGAATCGCATCCACCACTTTTCTCCACAAAGCATTATTCTCGCTCCTATACCTCCACAACCATTTCAACACCAAAGCTTTATTAGATTTCTCCAACCTGTTTAAACCCAACCCACCTTTATTCTTTGCCACAGCCACTTTATCCCACCCTACCTAATGCATCCTTTTTACCTCGTCACTACCTCCCCACAGGAATCTTTTCATTTGCGCCTCTAACTCCATAATTATTTTTTTAGGAGCCTTATAAAGAGAAAAATAGTAAGTTGGTAAGCTCTCTAAAACCGACCTGATTAAAGTTAATCTTCCACCAATGGATAGAACATTTGCTTTCCATTTAGATAAACGTGACCGAAAAATCTCCTTAACCGGTTCCCAACTAAGGATCCGGTTCATGTTCGCTCCTACTTTAATACCTAAATACACAAAAGGAATGTTCCCCGCCTTACACCCCATACATGCCGCCATACTTTTTGTATCTTCCGATCCAACCCCCATACCGTATAATGTAGATTTGTGAATATTAATACGAAGGCCCGAACATAAATAAAATATTCTCAACATTCTCTTCAGATTATTAAAGTTAAACGAAGACCATTCCCCCAAAATCATAGCGTCGTCTGCATATAAAAAATGATTTACCTCGGGACCACCATTCGGGAGACGAATACCATCAAAAGCCCCGATGTCGCTTGCTTTTTTGAATATGCTAGACAATGCCTCCATCACTATTACAAACAAGAATGGCGATAGAGGGTCACCTTGACGGATTCCTTTCTTGCAATCGAACTCAAAAGTAGGAGCACCATTAACAAGCACCGACGACCTAGCTGAAGCCAATATACCTTCCATCCATAAACACCACCGCGCAGGAAACCCCAACTGACGAAGCATATCTATTAAAAAGCCCCAATGAACATTATCATATGCCTTCTCAAAATCAATTTTAAAAATAAACATCTCCTTCCCTGCTTGTCTTGCCCATGCCATAATTTCATTAATCATCATCGGCCCATCCAAAATATATCTACCACTCAAGAAAGCTGATTGTGTTTCTGACGTAATACTCCCCACTACCTTTCTAAGCTTATTCGCCAAAACCTTAGAAATCACCTTACTTGTTACTCCTATGAGAGTTATTGGTCTATAATCTCCCAATCCCGAAGGCGCCGAATTTTTAGGAATCAATGTTATGAATGAAGATCCAACTCCCCGACTTATGGAACCAGTTTCATAAAACTCATTCATAATATTCATAAAATCAGCTGAAAATATACTCCAAAATTTTTTGATGAACTTAAAATTAAAACCGTCTGGGCCCGGTGCTTTGTCATCCCCGCAACCAAACAGCGCTTCCTTAACTTCGATTTCTGAAAATTGAGACATTAGCATTTCCACATCGACTTCAGCTAGCCTCTTTAAGCCTTGACCCTGCAATGTCGGCCTACAAGCCATGTCCTCAATGTATTTCATCTTAAAGAACTGATGTACTTCTTTCTTGACTTTAGATGCCTTTGTCTCCCAAATCCCATTGATCAACAGCCCTGGTATACTGTTACTTGCCTTTCTTTTATTAATGAGACCATGAAAATATCTCGTGTTATCGTCCCCATCTTTTGCCCATTTACACCTAGACTTTTGCTGAAGATCTTTATATTTGAAATCTTCTATCTCTTTTCTTCGTCTTCGACTCTCCTCCCAAATCCATTCTTCCTCCTCTGTCAAATCCCTCTCTTCCCGAATCACATCAAGAATTTCTACCTCGTTTGTTAAGATCAGTTCCTCCTCCAACTCTTTTTTCTTCATATCCTCTTTCCATTCGGTAATACGTTTACGAAACCATTTCAATTTTTGTAGCAAGATCAAATCCGATCTACCTCTTCCTATAAACTCTCTATTCGCTTGCAAAATAACATCTTCAAAACCGTCCCTTGCTAGCCACGAATTGAAAAAACGAAATGGTTTTGGGCCAAAATTACCTGAAAACGTCTTCAGGACCACCGGGCAATGATCGGGTCTTCCTTTAAGCAATACTCTATACTCGGCATCCGACCACTTACAGAAGAACTCCCAGCATACTAGAACTCTATCTATGCGGCTTAATTTGTTACCTACCGAAAACGTGAATTTCCTTCCTCTTTACATCAACTCCTGCAAGCCCACCTCTTCAATGAAATCGTTAAAGTCTTTAGCCGCTGCCAAATTGAAATTGGAATTTCGCCTTTCATTCTCATCTCGCACAGAATTAAAGTCTCCTCCAACTACCCATAAACCACTCCTCGCCTTTATTACATTCGTAACATTCTCCCATAGTTGCCTTTTCCCCACATCAGTTTGGGGAGCATAGACATTCAATATGTTAATAACCTCACCGCTTCCTTTAATGAAACCTGAACAAAGTAAATAATTTCGACTTCTATCCGTGACCTGCAGATCAAACACATTTGTGTCCCACATCGTAACCAAACCCCCTGATCGACCTGTAGGCTCAACAAACCCGAAATCAAACCCACCTCTACCCCAAAAACCCTCAAGGTCCTTTGAAACCACGTTACTGCACAAAGTCTCCTGAAATAGCAAGCACCCAATCTGTTGTTCTAATCTCATACCCCGAAACCAACCCTGTTTAGCTTGAACTCCCAAACCACGAACATTTAAAGTCAAGAAATTCATACTAAAACCGATTGAAACCCTTCTTTAACAATGGAATCTATTACCTGCTGTTGGAACTCCCCAATATTTCCTACTCCCAATCGGCGCCCCAATTCCACCGTATTAGCAGCTTCATCATCAATTTGGCGCTGATTTATTATGTTGCTTGAATCGTCGCCCTCACCCTTGTTCATATCGTTACCATGTTCGAATTCCACATTAAGTCTAGAAGACTCTGAATGCAACTGTTGATTGAGATCTGGTGTAAGAAATTCATCTTCAGTTTGTTGTTCCCCAGACTTTCTTTCAATCCCAACGTCACTTGGCCCACTAAAGCTTTCTTCTATTCCCAGCAAAGCATTCAGCCCAAAAGGATCTCCACTTCTGGGCCTTTTCTTAGGCCTTATTTTATCTTGAGGTGAAATCGAATGGGCCCTCACTTTACGATCCAATTTTTTAAATTTTTTAGGCCTAATTACTTCACCAGTATCACTTTTGTTGACAAAAGTATAACAAAAAAAATTATTCTTTGATTGGTCAAACCCCAAAATGTTCCCACCATCCACTGTGTGTTTTTTATTGCCATTATTCTCAACGTTAATACTTTCCAAAGCAATATTTGTTTCCTTATTTTGAGCATCCGCATTATTCTCGCCACCGGTCAGAGAATTCTCACCGGAATTATCACCGGCATCATCCTCTTTCCGGTTATCCACATGATCTTCATCCATATCAACACTACTATCCTTGTTAAAAGAACGGCCTTCGTCTCCAATTTCCTCTTCCAAACAATCCGGCATCCACTCTCTCTGTTCCTCCTCTACCCATACCCGAATAGACTTGTCCTGCCATTTAAGCGTCAAAGAACGTTTTATCCTACCTCCTTCCCCGCTGAGGACTCCAATACACACATATGAAAAATCATCGTCTTCTTCAGAAACTTGTGCCGTTTGAACCACAGTACCAAACCTCCCACCGATCACGTTAAATACTGGATTAATTGCAAGATTTAACGGAACACCAAAAATTTTCAACCATGCAATCCTTTCGAATGCAAGCATTTGACCTTTCCAAATATCTATTTTCGAGAAGCATTCCTTCCAAACTTCCTCATTGTTCTTGAACATGACTGTCTCCTCTGCACTTCCGAAAACTAATAACACCATAAACCCTCCGATATACTTAATCATAACTTCGTTATACCCTCTCTCCTGTAACCATTTTTTAAGCGAAACTAACTTTTGGAATTCCAAGACCCTACCAACAACAGCCTTGTCATGCCACTGCGGAAACGCATTAATGTTGGGTGCCAAAATAATTGTGTCAGCCTCCTGATTTTGAACATTCTTTAACAGAGTATCCCTAAAAGACATTCCCACACCATGCTCTACACCTCCTCGGTTTCCGGTCTTCTGGACTTTCCTATCTTCGTTCTCGTAATGCTTCGGTATCTCCTTCCTGGTCACACTCTGTTTCTCCGGGTTCTTGTTATTTCCCATAAGAGCCCCGTCAACGAACTTAGCAATACTTATAAAAAGCTTGTTATCACCAACCTTAATCGACTTTAATCTTGATTCCAGATCCAAACTATCCGCCACCTTAGAGAACGTCACAAAAGCAAATCGTTGTCCCATCTTATTTCTCTTCCTTGCCACGTATATCCCCTCAATCGCACCGTAATCCCCAAGAGAACGTTTGATGTCGTCACCCGAACACCTCTCCGGTATATTAGCAACGTAGAACTTTGTGAGATCTTGTCTTTTGGTGATATCCTCAACTTGATTTTTCCCTCCTCTTCTTCTCGCCGGAGCATCTTGCCATTCTTCATCGTCTGGTTGTATTTTCCTCATCCCGACTTTTACGGAGCAGAAAAACGAGTTTGAAATTGAGACGAACGGTATCTGTGAATATATATGCACAAAGATTGCTATGTACCCTTTTTAGGAATATATGCTGTGAATATATATGCACAAAGATTGCTATGTGCCCTTTAATTAAGAAGATGTTATTGTTATGAATTAATTAAGAAGATGTTATTGTTATGAATTACAAAATTGGGTATATCTAACTCTTAATATTATCTTTATATGGTTTATAGAAAATACGTAGTTTAATTTCAATTTAGTGATAATCATTTTCTGATAAAGACTGCAGCATTTTCCGCTTGTATAGTGCGTAAACGAACAACCAACCTTTATTGTAATCTACAAAAAAATATATATATATATATGTTAAAACATCACATCTGGTATATGCAAAACATATACCTTTCAAAGCACTCTCTGGAATCACTCATTAACTTAGGGCTGTACAAAGTATTTATTTTTTTTAATATATATGATGTAAAAGCTTGTTTGAGTCAAAATAGGTAAAATGATACTTTTAGTTATTGTCTTCTGTTTGAAAAACAATTTTGTCAATCGTTTACACATTAAACATATTTTACACACTTATTTTTATATTAGATCATTATACTATATAATATATTTCACGCATACTTTAAATAAATATGATGCAAAATTAATAGGTATAACTTTGTTTTAGCTCTAATAAGATAGTGGTATCATACACATTGAATCTGCATATTAACAAAATAAATAATCAAAATATTTTTTATTCTATTTGTGTAGTGTTCATTAAGGAAACGTTCAAATACCATTGAGGTTTGTTTTCCCTTTCAATTCACTAGGTGGATTTGGTTTTTCGTTCTAACTCGAACTAAAATGACCATTTTTAAGCGATCCATTTTAACCCGGACCTATTCTGACTTGAATGTGTGTAGCCCATTTCAAACTAAACCTATCATAACCCGAACCCATTCTGACGCGTTACCCCGCCCAACCTGACTTGCCCATTTTCCAGGCATGATTTTTATGTTTCATTTATATATAAATATTAGAATATCATCTAAAATTCAATTAATAATAATAAAATCAAAGTAAACATTATACCTACTATAAATTTCCCATGCTGGGAATAGTAATCACCTGCCATTGGTCAAGAGAGGAGGCACATGAAAATAAATAATATGACCGTAGATAAAATTTGGAGACACTTTGCTAGTGTGACTAATATATGTTACAGTTCTTTCTTAAAGTGTGGCTAAAAATGTCAAATACATGTGTTTTAGTCACATGAAACAAAAATATGTGGCCATAGATCACATATGGCCACACATTTCGAGTTGTGGCTATTAAATGTCACATTATTTTCTAAAAGTGTGGCTAAAGGTTCTGAACTGGTATAAATTATCACAGTTAAAATAAAATGTGTGGCTAAAGGTGTTTTAAAATGTTATGAATGACCTTTAGCCATACATTTTTCAAATGTGTGGAAGGGTGGTTTTGCCAAAAGTGTGGCTATAGCCCTTTTTTACGTAGTGACACTTTCAGTGACTTCGTTACGATTTCGTTAGCTTGACCATTAGGTCAAGGGTGTTTTAGTAATCTCGGAATATTAGAAAAACATACAAACCCTAATTTCTAAATCTTGTGTCGCCACCACCTTTTGAATCAACTCTCATCTTCATTATGTTCATCTCATCTCTTCCACATCTCATTTTCATTATCTCCATCTTCAAAGCATCAATTATATGCAATTTCTTGAAATAACTTGATCAAATCCTCTATTTACGATAGTTTTGGTTGTTTGATGTGGAGCCACTGTGACTTGATCAAATCCACTTATCAAGAGGAGATCTCAAAAATCTGTGAGTTAGAGCATCATTTGTATAAGTTTGAACAACAAGCCTTAGCTCACTGATCAAACTTATCCAAATTCTTGAAATAACTTGATTAAATCCACTTTTAAAGAAAAGATCTCAAAAATATGTGACTTAGAGCAGCATTTCTATAAGTTTGATCAACAAGCCTTAGCTCACTGATTTAGCAATTGAATCGCTCAAACTATTGAGTCAGAGATTTCCCCTTTGACATTAATGAATGTTTCATACAGTTGGTTTTCCTTATTGTTCTCCTGTACCTCCAAACTCTTCGTTTAAAACATCTCACAATTCTTTGTCATTCTCACAGTGAAGCAATCTAGCATAGATTTCATTGGGTAAGGCCATATCCAGTATCGTGAATGCCTTAGTATGCGACAGAGAAGGAACATAAGGACCATAACCACCGACCTCCAGCAAGCAGTGTTCTTCTGAGATAGGTGGTGACACAACCTTCGTTGACATATTTTGAATTCATGGCGAACAAGCATCAAAGGATTATTTGTCGATCTGGTATTATAAGGATCATGAGTGATTGACATCTTCTCTTAATTCTATTTGAGATTTTCTTTGAAAACAAAGTATTGAATAATTTAATGTTCTGACTGATCTAATTCTTCTCATGTCCTGAGTTCTTTGATCAATTATCAATTTTGAGTTTGGTTTGTCTTTTGAATCAACAGTGAAGTTAATTCAATGTAACCTTGCTTTGATACCAATTGTTGGATCTGAGAGTGTGTGTTTGTGTGTGTTTTTGATAAAATAGTTTAACAAATTACAAATTCATCAAAACATGTAACAATAAACACATAAATAATACAAAACCGGATTTGGGAAATGAATGTCAAATGATTCAATTATATTGAAATAATTTAAGTACAATCAAGGTACAATTCACTTCCCCTCACCAGGTGCACTCTCTCTCTCTCTCTCTCTCGATCTCCCTTTCTTAGCTCTTATGCTTTTCTCTCTCTAAATACTCTGATAAGAGGATATTCAACTATAAGAGTTATAAGGATTACATCGTTTACTGTTCTATTTATAGAGGAGAGAATTGTGGGTTTAGGTACTGCTCTCATGAGTGGTGGTGGGTTGTTTTTACAAACCCCAAATCATCCCCTAAAAGGGTATTTTGTTGTTCTCCGGTGGACGCCACCGCCGCCAGAGCCGGGTCTGATGGACCACTGTAAGTCGCCGTCAAAACCGATGGTTTGGGTATGGTTTTTGATTTTTTTGCTGGGTTTCTTTTGATTTTTGGGTATGTTCTTGATTTTTTTATGGTTTTTGTGTGCTTCTTGGCTGGCTTCTGTTGATGGGTGCTTCTGTTGGCTAGCTTCTGTTGATTTTTTGATGGGTTTTATTATTATTAAAGCTGTTGATGGGTGCTTCTGTTGGCTGGCTTCTGTTGTTTTTTTCGATGGGTTTTGTGATTACAGGTGACCGATTTTGTAAGCGGTGCCCGGTGGTGCCCCGTGGTGTCGATCGATTTATTGGCAGTGATGACGATGCCATGGCAAAGATGGTGGAGGGTAGATTTTTGAACCTGCAACCCCCACTTTTGCAGCCATGATTATTGGAAACTCTAAGCCAAACCCCGTTTTTTTGAAGATCCACACATGAATTTAAGTTTTTTGTTGTTTTTTTTTTATTTTTTTTACTGTCGATGATGATAAGTTTCAATTTATCTGAGACACCTACTGAGTTGTGATTTTTGAGTGAGTTCGTTTTATGTAAAAAAAGTTTTTGTAAAAAAAATTAAAACCGTAATAAAGTTTCCGTAAAGAATTTTTTGAAAAAAAAGTTTTTGTAAAAAAATATTGTAAAAAATTTTTGTAACAAAAGTTTAAATCCATACAAAAAGTTTTCGTATAATTTTTTTTTCATTGCAAACAACTTTTTGTAAAAAAAAAAAATTGTAAATTTTTTTTTGTTAAAAAGTTTTTGTTAAAAAAAAGTTAAAACCGAAAAAAAGTTTTCGTAAAAAACTTTAAAAACGTGTGTGTGAAAAAGTTTTTTTAAAAAAAAGGTTAAAACCGTAAAAAAGTTTTCATATAAATTTTTGTTCTTTGTAAAAAAGTTTTTGTAAAAAAAATTAGTAAGAAAGTTTTTTGTAAAAAAAGTTTAAAACCATAAAAAAAGTTTTCGTAGAAAAAAAGTTTACAACCGTAAAAAAAGTTTAAAAACTTGTGTGTAAAAAATGACGCGTAAAAAACGGTGCGTAAAAAAACCGGGAAACGACGCGTAAATACGGGGCGTAAAAAAGGCACGTAAAAACAGGGCGTTAAAAAACGGCGCGTTAAAAACTGGCGCGTAGAAAACGACGTGTAAAAAAATCGGGCAAAAAAACGGCGTGCAAAAAACAAGGCGTAAGACGGCCTGTAAAAAAACCGCGCGTAAAAACGGGGCGTAAAAAACGGCTCGTAAAAACGTTTTTTTTTTTAATATTGAAATTTTCTTTTCAAAAAATCTGATTTTAAAATTTTGTTTAATAAAAAAATCTGATTTTTAAACGGCGCGTAACTATAGGGCGTAAAAACGGCACGTTTTTTAAATTTTGTTTAATAAAAAATCTGATTTTTAAACGTGGCGTAAAAAACAGCGCGTAACTATAGGGCGTAAAAACGGCGCGTAAACGGGGCGTAAAAACGGCGCATAAAAACGAGGCGTAAAAACTGGGAGAAAAAACGGCGCGTAAAAAAGGGGCGTAGAAAACGGCTAGTAAAAACATTTTTTGTAAAAAAATCCTGAAAAAAATCATTTTTTGTAAAAAAAAAAATCAGATTTTAAAGTGTTTTTAATTAAAAAACTGATTTTAATAAAAAAACAATTAATTTAATAAGACAAAAAAGTAATAAAAAACAATAAATTCAATAAAGACAAAACAAGCAAATTTACTAAACTATCCTTTTAATATTAAAATATTAAAAACATAATAAGGCAAACAGAATTTAATATTGTTTTTATCACTTTTAATCTCATCAATTCATCTCCAAAGATCAATGGTTAGAAAATGGTTCTCACGGTTTTCGCAACTGGATGTGGTTTTCATTTTAACGCTCCCCTATACATGTATGTATTTTTCAGCATATTAAAAACTTAAACTTGTATACATTACCCCAATATAGTCTATAAGAATCAATTGTTTGATTTGTAACCAGATGTGAGAAAACAAAACTGAGTTTCGTTATGATGTAATCTACTTAATCTATACAAGTTACAAAATTTTATGCATACCTAATTTTCTTTATAATTAAATAGTTTATAAAAATAGAATCAAATAAAAACAAAAATTTAATATCATATTTATAAAATTATGTTATCAACTTAAATTTAACTTTTTATCATTTGCTTATTTAACTCATTATCAAATTTTTTTTTATCTAATTTTAGTATAATTAGATAAATTTGTAAATCCTAACTACTTAACTTATTTAATTTATAGTTTTATTTTGTGTTGGTTGTTTAGTTTTGTTATTTTATATTTCTAGGGTAATTGTTATCTTTCGAATTTACTCGTTTCCTCGGACGGTTCCATTTTTGTGGATCATGCTTCGCAAATTGTGAGTGAATCTTACGACTCATTTTTTTATTTTATTTATATGTTTTTGGGGTTTATTATGTGTCATATGTCTTTATTTCATTTTACAAAATTCAATTACGTACAAGTACCATTATGTGATGTATGTTATGTATTGTTTGGTTGTTTATCACTTGGTGCATTTCATTCATTTAGGATCAAAGGTATCCTTTATATAACGGAGACGAAGTTGGGGGTATTTTTACACTACGAAAATGGAGTTAAGGGATATTTTTACACTATGGAGACGGGGTTGATGGGTATATATTTTACACTACGGAAATGGAGTTAAGGAGTTTTTTAGGATCAGGAGGCTCTGTTTCACAACTAGGGCTTCAAGTTCCAGGTCCCTCTACCATCGACCTCTTGATTACTTGGCCTTTACCTGATTTTATTTGTGTTCATGAACACATACATTTCCTTAATAAACGAACACGAAGATAAAATCTTATTCGATAAGTGTCCATAAACTCACAGACCGCACCCGCGGTATCCATATGCCAGCTGCTGCCCGATTTTTGCTCATAGCGTTTGCTTTTTGCCGAATGCCATGCAACTGAATAATATTCGGCGAATGGGTATCGTAAAACATTGTATGCGGTTGACCTGGCTGATAACAAATCTTTACTGTTAATAATCTTCTAGAATATTAATTATTTTTTCTTTTTCAATTTATATGAGATAATTCAACTGAATAATATTCTCTTGTGTTCAATAATGTATTGGAATTACATGTTGAGACTATTCAGTATTCACAATGCTGTTTTTTTGTTCATAGCATATTTTTATATATAAATTAAAATTATATGAAACAATTTAAATGAATAATATTCTCTTGTGTTCAATAACTAGTAAATAATCGGCAATTTGGATAATATTAGTTTGGTTCATTATGATACCGACACTTGCTATAGTAATAGAAAGAGAAAAACTAGAAATTAAAGTCGTGGTATTTTCAAAAAGATATTTACACTTGTTTTACATCAATCAAAAACTATAATATTGGTACCCCTATGATATCAACACTCGTATAAAGTAAACTTGTGATACGCGGTTGCGTTTATTTTTTTTCGGCGTTGCAATATAAATTTTATTTGAAAATAGTTGTATTAAAATAATGGTACGTTGACAAATCGAGTCGGTATAGTAATATTTACAATTGTTTTATTACACAAAAGTTGTATAGTGTAACTCAAAAAATTAAGTTGTGTTTTACATCGATTGAAAATAATAAAAACGAATACTAATACTGGTTCCGATAACACCGATACCGGTACCAAAGTTGTTGGTCAGTACTTAATCAATTCTTCACCATATCATCATTTCGAATACAACTCCGTTTAAATAAAACTTCAAATAAAAAAATGAACGAAAGAAATTGATATCGAAAGTAGAGAGAAATTTAACAAAACTACGTGTTTAGTCTTTATAAAAAATGAACGAAAGAAAGTTATAAGAAAAAAAGTTTAAGGTTAAAACGTATATTATTCAAAGTATAACGTGTGCAATAGAAACTTACAAAAAAATTACAATTACTATTCACGCAAGTTGAAAACGTATATTATTCAAAGTATAACGTGTGCAATAGAAACTTACAAAAAAATTACAATTACTATTCACGCAAGTTGGTAACTGTTATAAAGTGTAGGGTTAAAAACAAATATTATTTATAGTTTGATATATGTAATTAAAACTAAAAAAAAAGAAATTAGAAGTCAAAAGTAAAAGTTACTATTCATAAAAGTTGGTAATTGTAATATACTACTAATACTAATACTAATAGTAATAGTAACTAGTAACTAGTAATAGTAATAGTAACTAGTATTATTTATAGTTTGATATATGTAATTAAAACTAAAAAAAAAGAAATTAGAAGTCAAAAGTAAAAGTTACTATTCACAAAAGTTGGTAATTGTAATATACTAGTAATAGTAATAGTAATAGTAATAGTAATAATCTCGCAGGTTAAGGCGGAACTTGGTCATTATGGTACCGGCACTCGCTATAGTAACCGAAAGAGAAAACCTAAACACTAAAGTCAAAGATATTGAAACTTGTTTTACATCGATCGAAAGCTATAATATCGGTACTAGTACGGTATTAGCACTTGTATAAATTAAACTCGTGATACGCAGTTGCGTTTGATTTTTTTCTTGACATTGCAATATAAATTTTATTTGAAAAAGAGAGTTTCTATTCTAAATAACAATACGATGACGAACCGAGTTGGTATAATAATATTTACAATGGTCTTTTACACAAAAGTTGTATGGTGTAACTCAAAACATAAAGTCATGTTTTACATCGATTGAAAATCATAAGAACTAATATTCTGTCTTAAATACAATTTGTATCAAAATGTAAAGAAAAAATTTAACACAATCATGTATTTAGTGTTTATAAAAAACGGAAGAAATGTATAGGAAAAAAACTACAAGGTTAAAAATGTATATTATTGATAGTGTAAGGTATGTAATAGAAACTTAAAAAAAAAGTCAAAGTTATTGTTCTCGCAAGTTGGCAACTAATATAACCTATAGGGTTAAAAACGAATATTATTTATAGCATAAGATGTAATTATTCCATATATAAGTTTGCAAGTTTTTTGTGCATTATTAGTTGTAACTTGTGCTTTGTGAGGTTTTAAAAAAAAAAAAAAAACTTGATTTTTTTCTTTTAACCCCAAGGTTTTTACCTTTTTCAATTTTAACCCTACATAATTTGTTTTTTTTTAACTTATACCCAAAACTTTTCATTATTTGCAATTTAGCTTCGCAACTTTTGTAACTTATGCTTTTCATTTTTCGCAAAATTTTGTTTTACGTAAAGTTCTAAATTTTTTGAGTTAATACGACGCAATGTGCATGAGTGGTTCAACATTTTTACCTCTATTTTTTCATGTTTGACAGGTTCGTCGCAACACGCATATCCTAGGTCGAGTCAGTGTTGGTGATCAATGACGGTTGTGTGACATTAGTACTATTTGACACTGTTTTATGCCCCGCCGCAACGAGGGGTGTGCTTTGGGGGTTTTCAAAGAAAAAATGGTTATGGATATTGTTGTCGTAACGTTGGCTTTGGGGGGTTTAAAAAAAATGTTTTTTTTTTACTTTTCACCCAAAAGTATTTCATAAATTACTTTTAACCCAAAACTATTTGTTTTTTTTACTTTTAACCCAAAACTTTTTATCTTTTACAATCTATCCTTATAACTTTTTTTACTTTCAACTTTGGTCATTTATAGTTTCAATTTTTCGCAAATTTTTCGCTTTATGCTTGGTTCTAAATCTTGTGACTTAACACATCACAGCTGTGTCTTTGGTTTAACGTTTTTACGTTTAGTTCTAAATTTTTTGAGTTAACACGACGCAACGTGCGTGTGTGGGTGAACGTTTTCACATCGTCTATTTTTCCCCGTTTGACAGGTTTAACATAACATGCGGGTCCTAGATCCACTTAGTTATAAGTAAAGAATCCCCGCCGCATTGCGGCGGGTCACAATCCTAGTTGAAATTAAAAACAAACTTACCATAGTGTAAGGTGTAATTGAAACTAAAAATAAAGAAAAAAAGTCAAAGTTACCATTCATAGTGTTTATAAAAAACAAATAATAGAAAGGCATAAGAAAAAAAAAACAAAATTACAGGGTTTAAAACGTATGCTATTTATAATATAAGACGTGTAATAGAAACTTATAACAAAAGTCAAATTTATTTTTCACGCAAATTGTCAACTGATATAAGCTATAAGGTTAAAAAAGATATTATTTATAGTGTAAGGTGTAACTGAAACTAAAAAAATATAGGGAAATTGGCCTTTAATAATCCCACCTAGACCTTATTGGCCATTAATAATCTCACCTCAGAATATTCCCCCACCAGTCCCACCTTTCACCTATTTTTCCTACAATGGTCCCCCGTTAAAAAAAACTTAACGGAGTTAAGCTTTTTTCCAAATTACAAACAGATTTTTTAGGGCTTTTGATTAAAACGACGATACGAGTTCATTGATGTAAAACTTGCCTCGAAACGGTTCTCCAAACGATGAAAACGACGCTTCAATTCGGGTGTTTAAATTTCCAGTTAACCAAAATCAAGTCACTTGGAGCACCATTTCGAAGTAAGTTTTACCTCAGTGGACTGTTATCATCGTTCTAATCAAAAGCCCTAAAAAATCTGTTTGTAATTTGGAAAAAGCTTAACTCCATTAAGTTTTTTTAACGGGGGACCATTGTAGAAAAAATAGGTGAAATGTGGGACTGGTGGGGGGAATATTCTAAGGTAAGATTATTAATGACCAATAAGGTATAGGTAAGATTATTACAGACCAATTCCCTAAAAATATATAAATAAAGAAAAAAATATAAGTTACTGTTGAGAAATAATACGATAAATATATTCACAAATAGTATAATAAATATATAATGTTAGATGCAAAACTATTCACAATATTGTTCCCTTTTTCCCGTTGTAAAGTTCATAAATTTCATATATACCCAACATAAAATCAAAATTATATATATTCCTTTCCTTGAAAGTAAAAAGTTTAGATTTATCCATTTTGATTTATTTTATTCTTAGTACATTACATAATGATCACTTTACATTTTTTTTTAAGGGTTATTGAATTTTATCACTTTCAAATATTAGGTATTAGTTAATACTAACCCCAACTATCACTTTGACTCTCACCACTCTCAACATATCACTTTGTGTATTGTGTCACTTCGCAGGCGAATGTTTCTTGGTGTTTGACTTGTGTTTTTGGTGATATTAGGCTAACAATTTGTGAATTACTAATGACTGCAAGTGAATCTACTGCTAACAGACAGGGGGGGTCAGAAACCACTCAACCGGAGTGACACAATACACAAATTGTTAAGTTGAAAGTGATGGAAGCCAAAGTAATAGTTAGAAGTGCCAATGACCAATAACTAATAGATGAAAGTGATAAAATCCAATAACTCTTTTTTTACTTTCTTTCTATTTCACATTTACTTTCACAATATCAAACTAAATTTAATATATCAAATTCATTGCAATATCGAACTACTGATTCAAATTCACAACAATTTCCATAAAAGTATTTAGAACTGTTCTTCAAGTGCATTTTCAACTTTTTCACTATAAACGAATCAAACGTTCACCGAAAAGTTCGTGAACCGTTTTGAGGGGAGTTCATTTATGTTCATTTGTTTATTAAACAATCGAACACGAACAATAAATTTTGTTTGTTTAGCTAAATGAACAAACATGAACAAAGGTCGCGTTCGTTCATTTATGTTCGTGAACGTTCGGTAATGTATTCGTTTGTATTCAATAGTTCATTTGTGTTTTGTTTTTATATTTTATTTGAATAATACAAAATCCCGACAAATAAAATATTTAATAAGTGTCAATTCGTGTTCGTTCGATTTGTTTACAGCCCTACATTTAAGTGTATGTATGTATTTTTTACATAGAATAATGAAGGTTAATGTTCTTTTGTCAAATTTGCCGTTCAAAAAAAAAAAAAAATTGTTCTTTTGTCAAATAGAATTAATGAAGGTTACTGCCTTTTCAATTTTTTTAACCACTGAAGATAACCTCACGAGCTTACTGTTCCCTTTTCAAATAGAACCAATAGATGATTTCATTAGACTAGAAGGTATGGTGAGGCTCATCCCCAAGAGGATGGGCCGTCATGTCACCCGTCACGTCACCGAGAGTGAGGATTGGTCTAAAGAGGATGGAACTAGGGGTGGAGGATTGGGCTAAATATATACATATATATATATGTATATATATATGTATATGTATATATATATATGTATGTATAGGTATGTGTGTGAAGGAGGTGGCCCGGCTTAGGCGTCGGCTGGAGGACGGTGAAGACAGGACGAGGCAGAGGGGGGCGATGTGGGGGTCCGGCGCCGGGGCTCGCCGGGGCAGGGCCGGCCCCCATACCCTCCAGTCTTATGTTTTTATTGGTGATCTGGATTTGTAAAACAGAATCATTCGACTACATCTGTTATCATCAGATGATTGGATGGATCAATGAAGGTTTTGTGATCTGATCGAATCCAATCTTCAAATTACACAAATCAAAGGAAATCAGAAACTCAATCAAAAAGAATCCGAAATACAATCAAACAAACGCACCTGTAAGATCGTCTCCGGTTACCGTTGTTAATAATGGGCATCGCCGTTTGGTTCGCGATCCGGAGAGGTGGAAACCAGAAAGTCAACAGTGAAGAACGAAAAGTCATTAAGGGGGTGTTTGTTTAGCTCTTAGGCCGGAGGGTGTGGGGGGCGCGCCACCCACGCCAGGTCACCTTCTATAGAGCCCCGGGGCGCAATCACACCACACCCTCAAATTCAATTGGGGGCGCTATGGGCTGGGCCTTATCATGGCAACGCCAAGGTTGAAAGGTTCAGGTGGGCCCACTTGTGTTTGCACCAATGAAATTTTTTTTTTGTTTAATATGAGGCTCTATCCACACCATGCAAATTAAAGAGGGCTCAATGGCTGAGGTGGATCTTAGGTGGCGTTGATGTGGCCTGATAAAGCCCCTATGGGCTTTCAACCACACCCTCCAGCCTTAATGAGACTCTTAAAGGTTCAGAACTCTTACTAGTTTAACAATTAATGGTTCAAACTGTTTGTTTCGTGAGCAGATATCTGAATGGTTCAGATATTTGCCTCTGAATGGTTAATCATTATACTGAATCTAAATGACTAAACCTCTAATCTGAATTGGTCAGACATTTGGCTCTGAATGGTTAAGCATTATATTGACTTTTAATGGTTCAGACCGCTTACTGGTTCAACACTTAATGGTTCAGACTATTTATTGTTTTAGCACTTAATCATTCAGAAGTTGACAAACAGCCCCTGAGTTTTTTTAAAGTTTAGAAGGGTATTCTTGTCATTTTGTCAAACATGGGGATATATGTATTTTAAACTTTAGGTTGGGTATATATGTAATTAAGGTTAGAAATAAGGGGATATAAGTAATAATCTTTTTTTTTTATATAAAACAATTAAAACATAAAAATAAAACAACTTTTAAAAGCTTTTTACATGGAAAGTTCTTCAGCTTTTTACATAGGTACCTATTTGTCTTTTAAATCCCTGACTCTTATCTTTCTCAGCTTTATTAGTTAATCGCCCTCAATAATCGTATTCGTTAAAGTGCTAGTGAAAATTACACGAGTGGCTATTACCAACTACGTTTCATTGACGGAAGAATTAGTCAATAATTATTAACATACTTGGTCCAATAAAAAATTAAAAGTAATAGAGGAAAAATTAAAAAAATAATAAAGGTCTATAATCCATCGATGATTACCTATGGACATCATAACCCAACAAAGAAAAGACCATCCATCACCAACGACGATGAGTATTGGCGAAATTTGAGATTTCTGACCCGAAAGATGGAAGTCACCAGAACTAAAAATTTCCATAAAACCGGGGGTCGAAAACGTATATACCAAAAAATTTCTATACGAAAATTGTATACTCTCCACGACTGAACGAAAAGTTCGGGGGGTCGGCCACTCCCTCCGGCCCCTTAAAAGCTTCGCCCATGACGATGACACTGATCAATGACAAAAAAAAAAAAGACTATCAGCGACACCATTACAAATAATAATAATAAAGACTACCCAACTGAAATGGAGAAGTTAGAGAAGAAGTTGAATGCTACTCGACGATGATAAAACCGCTCCAGGTGACCATAAACGAATTGTTACACATACAATGATGTGATCAACACAATCTATAAGGATGGGCAAAATACACTCCCTCTAAAGAATCAATTTTAAAATAATCAAATTCTACTTCTATAAGAATTCTTATTTTTGTTATAATGGATATGGAAATGGTTACGAAAACAGTTTAAATTATCAATATCTTACATACCAATAATCTAGTCATATTTTAGTATAATTATTATCAATTAAATTTTGAGTATAATTATAATCTATTGAACATCCAACAAAGATAAATAAGAAAAGTCATCTTTGAGATAAAAGAGCATCTCATCAAGAAGTCCACTTCTCCTGGAGAGTGTGGTATAAAGCTTCTAAAGGCTTTATCACGTTACTTTGGCGTTACCTCACCGCCACGTCATAGGGGCTTTAAAGCCCCTTCCTTTAACTTGAAGGGTGTGGTATAAAGCTCCCTTTACACTATAGCGCCCCCCTTTGACCAACACCTTCATCGTTCAATTCAATTTCCCCACGTTAACGTGCTGGCGAACATAAGATGGCGCCCCCTTTCATTGCCGCAGTGTCGCCGATGGCTCCCCCAGGGCGCTATGGAGGATGTGGTCGAGAGGTGGCGTTAAGCGACACCCACTGGCCTTATTGTACAGGTTTGACCACTCACTCATAAATCTTTTTTTTTAATCTAAAAAGAGCCGTGTGACATGAAGGTTTGGAATAGTTTAATGTTGTTGGAAAAAGTAGGGGTTTGGAATTGTGATGATTTGGAATGATGCGACATATTGACTAGGTAATATGGATTTTTAGACTTTGATCACCATTGTCGATGCTCTAATGCTCTCCTGTTACGTGCTAATTCAAATTCATTATATTTTAAAAGAAAATCTATATAATATAATAAAAGAAAATGATTTAGGACACTTTCCATGCTATGGTGGAATCTCAAGGTGATTTGGGAGGGAATGTATATCCTACGTTTAAACTATTTTTGTGTGGGATCCATATAAGTTCGAGTGATCCATTACCCAGGATATTGGATCCATATATACGGTTATATCTCAATATCTCAATTATGGAGATCATATTCTCCACCTACTTTTCTCTCTAAACCCTAACCGACACCCATCTTTATCTCTTTCTTGATTCCTCGGTTCCTCAAACAGAATCAGTGGTATGTTTTAATCTATAGATGTTTATGGATGTTCCTACTTTAATGGAATTTACTAATGTTTGTCTGTTTTTGTTTTTTAACTTCGAAACCCTAACTACTCGATTTATTCAATTTATGGTTCTTTGAACGACGATGATTCTTCATTCTTTAAGAAAGGTATGTTGAATCTTAATGTTTATGCATTTGTATATGCTAATCCAAGTTTGTAATGGTTTGTTTTTTTAAACTATAATACTGATCCTCAATGTAATTTGTATTACTTTTCACTCTGATTCTTCAATCTAAACCAAAGGTACATGATCTTTCATTATTTTCATATTTTTTATTAACATTGTCTTAAATATGTGTTTTGTTGTTTTTTATTTGACATAAGTTCTTTGGATATTGTTTCATACGCTTCTCCGTTCATCACCTAAAAACATGATCATTGACATAGGTCTTTTTTTTATTGTATTTGTGTATATGTTTTTTCTCTATTGTGTTATATGAAGATTCAAGATTAAACAAAAATTTTGAAGTATTTGGTTTTATTAACAATTGTTGGTTGCAACCCATGTTTGACGAGGATAGCATTGAGTATGAAAAAGATTTGTTCCTTTGATTATGCAGTTTTTGTTATGAATATATTTAAATAAATGTCTTAAATAATGAGATGTTTTCGGTTTTATTATACAAAAAATGTAAATATTTGAGTTGAATTATAAAAAGACTTATGAGTAAGGTTTAAACCATGAAATCTTATCGGTTTATATTTGTGATCCATCTTTGATGATAAAATTGATTTTAAGATAAAAAAGTTTTTGGCTTATAGATTGTTCAATTGTATACATCTTTTTTTGAAAGATGATTGTAACTATTATTTTTTTTTTTTGGTTTCACATTTTTGTTTGCACAGATAAAAAAGGAGTGAAAAATTATTAAATAAATTTTGTTACTTGTTAGATGAATTTTTCTATTTATTAAAGGATTTTTGTCTTGGAATTTACTTTTTTTTTGTCATGACATCTTCAATTAAGGAAAAAAAACATTGTGTTATATTCGCATTTATTGATAGACTTTCTTAATGATTTCCATTGATATCCTTTTGTATTTGTGTTTTGGTCAAAAAATCTGATGAGGATATTGCAACCAAACTCTCTGTTACGGGGTATGATGCTAGTAATGTAGAACAATGACAAGGATCACTTCAATGTAAATTGCACAAACGACACAAGAATTTATACGGGGAAAAAGCCCTTGATCAAGAGATGATCTCCGGCACAAAAAACCCCGGGTGATGGAAACTACCGATCACCAAGCTCAAATAAATGAATAAATGTTTACAACTTCGGATAGTAACGAGCTAGGTACAAGGATCACTATCGTGAAATGTGTAAAAGTGAGTGAAAACGAATGAATGTTCGTCGAGAGCTTCAAGTGTGCGAGTATACAAGTGTGTGTAGCTGAAAATGACTAAGTGTTCTAAATTTTAGCTCGTTACCCCTTTTAAAATAGAAGTTAACTACACTAACTAACTATCCGATTTTTGTGCCAAGCTCCCACGTTCTCCACAACGTCCATTTCTGGTCAAGCACGTGCAGGATAGTTTGGGAATATTCTCCATGAATGTCGCCAAGACTAAGTCAAGCTTGTTATTCCTACGAAGTAATACAAAACATAAATAAACAATCGTCAGTACGAGGATCCTTAAAGTGATCCATGATCCTGATCCTGAAGCTCTTCTGAGGATCACCACCTGTCACAGAAGTAAGGATCATTAATTAGGATAACGAATAAGGATCACTAATTGTTAGAAAATCCTCCCCTAACAATTGCCCCCAAAATATAAGGAGTGATATGTAAAAATGAGCGAGTTATGTTTTCCTGATCTTATCCGCAACTAACTATCGAATATATAGCCGTTGATATCGAACTAGCCGTTGCAACCATGACGTCACAGAAGTGACAACCCTGCACGATCATGATTATGAATAGGAGATAGAGATAGGATCAAATGCATTAAAATTTTCAGAGAGACTCCCTTTATAACTGCATTCCGAAGACAATCAGGTACTCTCTCTCTTCATCTTCTTTCCTCTCTTGCTCTGTTTTCATCTCTTTCCATCATCACATCAAAGATGTTGCTCCGAAATTCCCCAGCCAAGGATCACCCGAAGAACAGCCCTCCGAAAAGCCAGGGGATCATCGAAGATTCCATTAAAGAACGCTGCTGTTTCAATGATGCACAGATCGATAGGATCCGCCACTGCTTCCCGGCGAACACCGAGTTTAGACCTTTTGACCCCAATGCCCTGAGTGATCATATCTCCGACAAGTGGGTTGCTTTCCCCGTCACTCCGTTCACCATAGGCTATACATATCCTTTTCCAGCCTTCACCCAATCTTTCTTTTCCTTAACCGGCATCTCTTATATCCAAGCCATGCCGATGATTTGGAGGGTTTTATACACCCTTGAAAGGATCATCGAGCAGGAAGGAATAGACCTAGGAATGTCAGAGCTGGGAGAGCTGTATGATCTCACCACTTTTGGTTCTCATCGCTATTTGTTTAAACGTAAGCCCGGTGAGGAACACCCGATCTTCAAAGCCACCAAGAACGATGCTAATTGGAAGCGGCGTTTCTTTTTTATCAAAAGAGATTCTATTGAGGATGGAAAGGATCTACCCAAGAAATGGGCTACCCATGGTAGGGTGGAGGATCCTGAGAAGGATCTCCAGAAACTTTTTCCTGATGTAAGGATCACTTATATTTTTTTTGCTTTCTTCTTATGCAGCTATCACCGTCTCACACCTCAGATTGTCCCCTGCTGCTAAGGAGAGACTCCTTGCTTTCAAGAAACTTGATCCTGAGACAAGATCTTTCAAGACAACAACCCAAGATTCACAGGAGGTATCCTCAGGCTCTGTCACGATGTCAAGTAAGTATCCTTGTTTAAAATTTAAATAAATAGTAAAATATAAATTAAGAAAAGATACTTATCTTGTTTTGGTTGTGTAGGTGCTGGAAAATCCACCAAGTCTGCTTCTAAGTTCAATGTCACTGATCTCACTACTGTCAGATCCTCCAAGAGAAAAGCTCCTACCAGTCTGACAGCTTCAGTCCCTAAGGCACCCCTCAAAGGAAAGGCAATCAAGAAGAGAAAAGCCTCTGAAGCTGGGGATCTGCAGGGTGTGCCTTTGATCCGTCATCAATTCCTCGAGTACTTTAATGAGGTAAGGATCACTGTCTCTGCTCGTATATCTTGTTGACATATCCTGCTGATATATCCTGCTGATATATCCTGCTGATTTGAGGATCACTTAATCCTGACCTTATCCTTTATCCCTTTTGCAGAAATTCTCTGAGATTGAGGATTATGTTGGCCACGTTGAGGATCAGGATAGGAAGATTGCCGACCTCCAGCAGGTTGCAGTGCTTAAGGACCTTGCAATTGCTGATCTTCAGAAGGAAGTCCGGGATGCCAAACAGGAGACGGCCAAGGTGCTGATCAATGTTGACTATGAGAAGCGTGAGATCACCAAAGATGCCAAAGTCTCTGCCGCCATAACAATGTACAAGACCAAGCTGCAAATAGCCTTGGAAGCTCAGGATCCTGCTTTTGACAAGAGCACCTGGGATGTTGAAGGCTGGAAGGCAAGGCTGGCTGAACTGGACGATGAAGAGGCTGAGGAGGTTGAAGAGATCCTGACAATTGAAGCTGGAGGCAAAGGTGAAGGTGGTGAAACAAGTGGAGCTGGAGGTGATAATGCAGCGAAAGTTTAAGCTGCATGATTGGGCGATGATGGACATTCTTAGACGCAGCCGGAGCCCAATTTTTAAATTTGGTAGTAGCTTTTTGTGATTGTGATGTCGAACAATTTGATGGTTTGTACTTGAACAATAGGTTTTAGGATTAAGGATCATGTATGATCCTTTGGACAATAGGCAGGATTGCAGTTGGTGGAGGGATCCTCTGTTTGGGGGATGAAGCCATTGTAATCCTGCCACCTTTATATTCCTGCACTACTTTTGAACTTATTATCATGGACACCCTTTACCTTCCCCAGCGGACGGGCCACGTTTTGCTGGTAGATGCTCGGGGTAGGTAATTTTGACAACCTTTAAAGGGTTACTACTTTGTTAATAAATAAAATCTTAACCTTTTGTCGCTTATCTTGTGTTGTTATCCTTGTGTTTCTTTGATTTTCCTTTGTTTTGATGCATATTCATTAAATAATTTTGAATAAGTCAGATTGAAATTATTTAGGATATGATCCATGATCAGATATTCTATAGTTAAAGAATCCCAAAAAGCAATATGTTTTAAGGATCACAAGTCTAGTTGTCAAACTTTAAGGGTTATTCAAATAAATAATGAATAGAATTAAAAAATGGTTAAGGATCATACCTGAGGATCCAAGTTAGGATCCTAACCATAATAAGGATAACTGTAAGATAAACCTTAGAAAGAAGTAAGGATCAAGGATCCCTAGTTGCTTATCTTCAAGGACCTGAAATAGATCATAACTTGGGACTAAGCCAATATAAGATAAGAGTTAGCAACTGGGGACAAGCCCACGGATTACTGGGGATAAGCCCAAGGATAACTGGGGACAAGCCCAAGGATAACTGGGGACAAGCCCAAGGATCGTATGTAAACTGGAGTATGGCCCTAACTGGCGACTATCCAAACTTAGTGACATGAAAATGCCAAAACCTTAGCTAACGTGAAAACGTTAGAAACCTTAGCTAACGTGAAAACGTTAGAAACCTTAGCTAACGTGAAAACGTTAGAAACCTTAGGAACGGATGTATGGTACGTCTACCATTATACGTAGGATCCTAGGCATAACCAGTACAATGGAATTATCAGCCCCTAAAACGAGTACTGGTCCCACTGCCTTGAACTATACCAGGATCAGCATGCGCTACAGGCGGAACTGGGGTCAAGCCCAAATAACTGGGGTTAAACCCAAGGAACGGATTGCTTCAGCGGATAACCAATGTTATGCTAAGAATACCTGAACTTTCAAAACTTAAACTCACGTGAGAGATGGATAAAGGATACATGATCCTTATCCTTATATGAGAAAATAGAGAAATGAAATAGTTCAAGTTTAGGATATTACCTAAGTGAGGATCGCCGATACTTTGAGGATCCTTTGAGGATCATCTATGCCATGAGGATCCTGCTCACATGAAATATTTCTTCAAGTGGACAGCATTCCAAGCTCTTGGTAGCAAATCACCTTCCATGGTTAGCAATCTATATGCCCCCTTTCCTGCTTCAGCTTCAATCAAATAAGGGCCTTCCCATTTTGGAGCCAATTTTCCATCAGCAGGAATGGTGGTATTCTGAAATGCTTTCCTTAATACCATATCTCCAACTTGAAACCTCCTGATCCTGACATTTTTGTTGTAAGCACCAGCCATTCTTTGCTGATAACTGGCCATCCTTATCCTAGCCATATCCCTGATTTCTTCAATAGTATCCAGGTCTTGAGCCAAGTTCTCATCATTCTCCTCAGGATCACGGGTACTTGTTCTTGCAGTTGGAACCACCATTTCTGTTGGGATCACTGATTCTGCCCCAAATACCAAAGAGAATGGCGTTTGACCAGTAGCATTCTTAGGGGTTGTCCTATCAGCCCAAAGCACATAGGGTAGTTCTTCTGCCCATTTCCCTTTCTTGGATCCAAGCTTCTTCTTCAAATTGTTGATGATGATCTTGTTGGATGATTCTGCCTGACCATTAGCTTGTGGGTGGACTGGTGTTGATGTTATCATCTTAATCCCCCAGCTGTCATAAAAGTTAGTGGTTCTGCCCCCAATAAATTGGGAACCACTATCACATATAATCTCAGAAGGAATTCCAAATCTAGTTATAATATTTCTTTTAATGAAGGATATAACTTCCTTTTCTCTGACTTGGGCAAAAGCTTCAGCCTCTATCCACTTGGAGAAGTAATCAGTCATAGCAAGCATGAATACTTTTCCACCAGGTGCCTTAGAGAGCTTACCAACTATATCCATACCCCATCTCATAAATGGCCAAGAGGAGGATATAGGATGCAATAATTCAGCTGGTTGATGAAGGATATTGCTGTGCCTCTGACAAGGATCACATCTCTTAGCATACTCCACAGCATCTCTCTTCATGGTTGGCCAGTAGTATCCTGTCCTCAGGATCCTTGAGAATAATGCCCTGCCCCCAGTGTGGTTTCCACAATCTCCTTCATGGAAGTCTTTTAGAACTTCTTGGATTTCAGGATCCTCAATGCATCTCAAGTATGGTCCTGCAAGAGATCGTCTATACAACATATTATTTAAAATTGTGAATTGAGATACCTTAGATTTGAAAGCCCTAGGGTTTTCTCCTGTAGGAATCTCTCCATGTTGTAAGTATCTCATAATTGGTGAGATCCATGATCCTGATCCTGAATGGGATTGAGTATCCTCACAAGGGATAATTGCTGAATCATTTCCTATCTCCATAGCCTCGTGATCCTCGATAGCCGGGGTCAGGATATGGATAATAGGGATTTTGATATCCTCCGGGATCTTCAAGGATGATCCTAAGTTAGCCAATGCATCAGCTTCTGTATTTTCTTCCCTTGGTACCTGCGTCAAACTAAAGGAAACAAAAGAGAGTGCCAAACTTTTGACTATCTCTAAATATTTGGTTAGCTTTTCACCTTTAACAGCATAGGATCCATTAAAGTGGTTTGTAATTAACAATGAATCTACATGTACCTCAAGATACCTGACCCCCATATGCTTTGCAATTTGCAAACCAGCAATTAAGGCTTCATATTCAGCCTCATTGTTAGTGGTTTGGAACTCACAAGCTATAGAGTGGGGTATTATGTCCCCCTGTGGCGATTTTAGTAGTATTCCAAGCCCTGTGCCTTTGACATTTGAGGATCCATCAGTATAGAGTATCCAAGGATCCTTGGTCTCTTCTAGCTGCTGGACTTCTAACTCAGCTTCTTCTTGTAAATCACTACTGAAATCAGCCACAAAGTCAGCTAATGCTTGGGATTTGATAGCTGTCCTAGGCTCATATCTTATATCATATGCACTTAGCTTCACTGCCCACTTAGCCATCCTTCCTGACATCTCTGGTTTCCTGAGGACATTCTTAATTGGAAAATTAGTTTTAACAATGATAACATGAGTTTCAAAATAATGTCTTAACTTAGTAGATGCCATAATTAATGCAAGAATAAGCTTTTCAAGGTGTGAATACCTGGATTCGGCATCAAGTAAACTTTTACTTACATAATAGACAGGATGTTGTGTACCTTCATGATCCTTAACAAGGACCGCACTTACTGCTTTTGAGGATACTGCAAGATACAAGATAGCACATCGCCTTTTTCTGGTTTCATCAAAGCCGGGGATGAGGATAGGTAATCTTTGAGGGCTCTTAAAGCATTTTCATGCTTCTCAGTCCACTCAAATTTCTTATTCTTCCTTAGGATATCATAGAATTCTTTGCACTTCTCTGAGGATTTGGATATAAATCTGTTCAAAGCTGCTATCCTGCCTGTTAGCCTTTGAACATCCTTAGCATTGGCCGGAGATTTGATGTTCACTATTGCTTTGATTTGTTCCGGGCTAGCTTCAATGCCTCTCTTTGTCACCATATATCCTAAGAATTTACCTGCTTTAACACCAAAGTGACATTTTGAAGGATTAAGTTTCATGTTATATTTGTCAAGGATATCGAATGCTTCCTCCAAGTCTCTTAGGTGATCCTCAGCTTTTAAGGATTTTACCACCATATCATCTATGTAAACCTCCATAGTTTGTCCAATCTGGTCCTTGAACATCATATTCACCAGCCTTTGATATGTTGCACCTGCATTTCTTAGTCCGAACGGCATAGCAATATAGCAGTATATACCAGTTGGAGTCATGAAGGCTGTATCCTCTTGGTCGGATGGTTCCATTTGGATTTGTTGGAATCCAGATGAAGCATCCATAAAAGTTAACAGTTCATGACCCGCGGTTGCATCCACCATGGAGTCAATGTGGGGTAATAGGAAAGGATCCTTGGGACATGCCTTATTTAAATCGGTAAAATCGACACATACCCTCCACTTTTCATTTTTCTTTTGAACAACAACCACATTGGCCAACCATCTTGGATACTTGACCTCCCTAATCATACCTGCCCGGAGCAATTTCTCTACCTCTTCCTGGATAATGGCATTTCTTTCCGGTGCAAACTTTCTTCTCCTTTGATGGATTGGTTTGAAGGATCTGTCAATCCCGAGTTTGTGAGTGATTACATCTTTGGATATACCAGTCATGTCTTCGTGTTTCCATGCAAAGGTAGTCTTTATCCTTTTGAGGAAGGATACGAGGTCTTCTTTCATTTCGCCAAGGATCCCTGATCCGATATAGACCTTGGATTCAGGATCATCAGGATCCATGAGGATTTCTACCACATCCTGCTCTCTTGCCTCCAAGACATCCCTTGGAGGATACTTTGATTGCTATTGCTCCCTTGACTTCGAGGCTGGTTTCATCCATGAAGTGTAGCAATTCTTAGCCTCCTGCTGATCACTATCAATCTTCACTATTCCCCAAGGACTAGGGAGCTTCACACATTGATGGTAAGTAGATGGGACTGCTTTCATATCGTGTATCCAAGGCCTGCCAAGGATAACATTACAACAAGATAAACAGTCAATAACACAAAATTTTTGATAAGAGTGTAGGCCTTCAATGTATATTGGGAGTTTAATGTCCCCCAGGGTATTCTTAGTTTCGCCACTAAATCCCACGAGCACGGAGGATCTCGGTATGATGTCCGATTCAGGAATACCCATCTTCTTTAGAACATCAAGCTGGATAATGTTCACTGAGCTTCCTCCGTCTATAAGTATCCTGCGGACAAAATGGTTAGAAATGAAAAGAGTAATAACTAAACCATCATGATGAGGATCCTGGATATCAACACGATCATCCTCATCAAAGGTTATGACTTTTCCTTCGGAGACACTTGATGTTCGAAAAGGTCTTTCTCCATTGTCCATTTTAGTTTATCACTTGTGCATCTGCTGGAGGGGCTGGAGCTTTCTCAGGGATCCTTTCAGGATCCTGAGTCCTTGACTTTTTTCTTCCCAACAATTCTTTCAGATGCCCCTTGCTCAACAAGTATCCAATTTCCTTTCTTAGTGCAATGCATTCTTCTGTGAGATGCCCAAAATCTTCATGGTATGCACACCACTTTGATTTATCCTTAGTTGCAGCTGGCCTATCATTTTTTCTCGGCCATCTAGCTTTATCACCTAGGTTCTGCATCGCAAGGATTAGTTCATTGTTATCAACACAAAAACAGTATTCAGAAATTGGAGGATAATCCTCATCATCCTCTTCTTGATCAACAGAATGCACGTTCTGGTTATCAGATCTATTGTAGGATCTGAATTTGTTGTTCCTGAATGAGGATCCTTGCTTATCCTGCTTTGAGGATCCTGCTAACCTCTCCTGGATCCTCTTGTCGTCCTCTAGCCGAATGAACCTAAGTGCTCGTGTTCTTACCTCATCTAAGTTCCTGCATGGTGTCATAACAAGATCATCATAGAACGACGAATCCCTAAGCAATCCCATTTTAAAGGCCTCAACAGCCGTAGCTATATCTAAGTTGGGAATGTCTAAAGATTCTTTACTGAATTTGGTAATGTAATCCCTTAATGATTCATTATGACCCTGGGTTATCCTATATAGATCACTAGTTAATCGCTCGAATTTTCTACTACAAGAAAACTGACTATTAAACAAGTTAACTAGATTAGCAAATGAGGTAATAGAATAGGGAGGAAGACTTAGCAGCCATTTGAGAGCTGATCCAGTAAGAGTGGATCCAAATCCCTTGCACATGCATGCTTCCTTTAACCTTTCTGGAATTGGATTGATCTCCATCCTCTCCCTGTATCGTGCTATGTGTTCTTCAGGATCCGTCGAACCATCATACAGCTTCATTGTTGGCACATGGAACCTCTTGGGTATCTCAGCATCACAGATTGGTGGTGCAAAACGAGATATCTTGTGGCTCCCATCTGCAATCTCTGGGATAGGTTTGACCACTCCTGGAACACTTGATATCATGTCCTTTAGCTTTTGCAATTCTCTGGCCATGGCATGATTGATACCTGGATCCTACATAAGACCATGGTTAGTAGTATAAGAATTATTAAAAGTGTTACCTCCCATTGGATTCAGATTAGGAAGATTGGATGTTAATCCATATTGTTGGGGCTCTGGAATGATCGAGGGACCAGTAGAAGCATTGGTCTGCATTGGAATAAAATCTCCCTGATGGACATCTGAACTTCCTGTTTGCAAACTCCTCAAGGATCCTGGCATCTGGAAGGATCCCTGAAACTGGGACGATCCTGGAACAAAGGAGGATCCTTGAACCTGGGATGATCCTGGAACAAAGGAGGATCCTTGAACCTGGGATGATCCTGGAATAAAGGAGGATCCTTGAACCTGGGACGATCCTGGGACAAAGGAGGATCCTTGAACCTGGGATGATCCTGGAACAAAGGAAGATCCTTGAACCTGGGATGATCCTGGGACAAAGGAGGATCCTTGAACCTGGGATGATCCTGGAACAAAGGAAGATCCTTGAATCTGGGATGATCCTGGGACAAAGGAGGATCCTTGAACCTGGGATGATCCTGGAACAAAGGAAGATCCTTGAACCTGGGATGATCCTGGGACAAAGGAGGATCCTTGAACCTGCTGCTCTCCTGAATATCCTTCTGAATTCGTGAGGGATCCCATATGTTGAGGATAGGATCCCGCTGGCTGGAAATATGAACCTGATGCCTGGGTCACTGTTGTTGTTCCGTAGTGCACTCCTTTTGGTCCACCCACATATTGAACATCTGGAAGCACTGATGGCTGGGAAGTAATCATCGGAGTATCAAAATTCAAAGATTTTGGCACCAGTGGGGAATGATCCTCTGCCGTTTTCTTTTGTTTCTTGAGATCTCCGATTTCCTTGAGGATCCTTTCATTGGTCTTATCCTGTTGCCGTATCTGATCCTTCATCTGCAAAATCAAAGTAAACATGTCACTAGTAGTGAGAGTGTAAGAAGCAGAAGAAGTTGGAGGTTTTGAGAAAATGGGAGTTGGTTTCTTCGCAGCATTCTCAGCATTCTTCTGGGATCCAGAAGATGGTGGAGGCAAAGGGGGAACGCCTTGTGAAGAAGTGAATGAGGGCATCAAATTTGAAGCATTCTTCGCTGAGGAAGCCATTTGCTCGGTTGTAGTGAACTGAAATGAGCACAGAAATGCGAATTTTTCTAAGGATGAAGCACCAATTGCCCCGCGGTGGGCGCCAAACTGTTTTGGTCAAAAAATCTGATGAGGATATTGCAACCAAACTCTCTGTTACGGGGTATGATGCTAGTAATGTAGAACAATGACAAGGATCACTTCAATGTAAATTGCACAAACGACACAAGAATTTATACGGGGAAAAAGCCCTTGATCAAGAGATGATCTCCGGCACAAAAAACCCCGGGTGATGGAAACTACCGATCACCAAGCTCAAATAAATGAATAAATGTTTACAACTTCGGATAGTAACGAGCTAGGTACAAGGATCACTATCGTGAAATGTGTAAAAGTGAGTGAAAACGAATGAATGTTCGTCGAGAGCTTCAAGTGTGCGAGTATACAAGTGTGTGTAGCTGAAAATGACTAAGTGTTCTAAATTTTAGCTCGTTACCCCTTTTAAAATAGAAGTTAACTACACTAACTAACTATCCGATTTTTGTGCCAAGCTCCCACGTTCTCCACAACGTCCATTTCTGATCAAGCGCGTGCGGGATAGTTTGGGAATATTCTCCAGGAATGTCGCCAAGACTAAGTCAAGCTTGTTATTCCTGCGAAGTAATACAAAACATAAATAAACAATCGTCAGTACGAGGATCCTTAAAGTGATCCATGATCCTGATCCTGAAGCTCTTCTGAGGATCACCACCTGTCACAGAAGTAAGGATCATTAATTAGGATAACGAATAAGGATCACTAATTGTTAGAAAATCCTCCCCTAACAATTTGTATTTAAAATTTTAATAACTTCTTAAAATAAGCTTTATTAAATCTTAGCATTATATTATTTAATTTTTTTTAAATTACTTAAACTGAATTACCATTTAATAATACTATATATAGTTATCTATAATTTTGAATATATGTTTATTTATGACCGATTTCATTGATTGCAAATCAGTTTCAATCATTCTTTCATATCTATTTACTTTAAAATTTTAAGAAACTTACAACACTAAGTTATATTCTTTGACTAATCTTGAATCTTTAAGTTGTAATCAAGGAGGTAATTTAATTTAGAGGCTAATAAATACCTATTAAGTTATTGTGCTCATAATAATTTTCTTTTTATACCATTTGAAATTTGTATTTAAAATTTAAATCGAATCCTAAATTAAGTTATCCATAGTGTTAGTAATTCCAAAATTATGTATTAGTTTTATTCACTAAGCCGAATTACCATTCATTTATTTATATTTTTAAATTTGAAATATGTTTATTTATAGTTATCTATGTTTTTTTAAATTTGAAATATGTTTATTTATGGCCGATTTCTAAATCAATTTCAATCATTTTTTAACTTGTAATTATCATTTATTAATATGTTAATTAACAAGGTTATAACCTAAACTAATTTTATTTCATTTTTGTCGAATATAAAATATATTTAATTATGATGGTTATATATTATGGATCAGATTAAGACCAATCAAGTTATTATTTTTCTAACTTTTAGTTTTAAACCATGGATGTTATATTATTTTAAAATTCATTTTTATTAAATAATTTTGAATTTGGTAAGTATCGATATATTTTGATTATTTGTGTTCTGCATAAGGTTTTTTGCTCAGCTCCTAAACCTCATATTGTTTTATTTATCTGAATCCATTTTGTGTTCCTTCTGGGCAAATTCAATATTTTTTTTTATATTCATGTAATAACCCATTTTGATATACCTACATGTTATTTAATATAGTTTTTCTTAGTGAATTTCGAAGTTAGTACTGAAGACCTTTTATATCCAATCTTTTGTTTAGCTACTCAGAATTTCAACAATAGTTCAACACTCTTATCTACTAATGGTCGATAATCTATCAAGATTTATATGCTTATGTGTTAAACAACATCAAAGTTTCTGGATTACCAAACCATAGATTAGTTTTAAAGTTAGGTGTTCTAGTAATGCTTTTGAGAAACAACAATCAACATAATGTTTTATGTAATGACACACGTCTTCAAATCACACGCCTTGTAAACGGTTATCAAAAACGTTGTTAACTTCTAATTAATATACCTTATTCTTCACGCATTATTAATTTATATATATATATATATATATATATATATATAGAGAGAGAGAGAGAGAGAGAAAGTATAATGTACTTCACGCCTTAACGTACATTAACGTACCTCACGAAATATATAACATGCGTAATTATTTTTTTGACCAAAATAACGTGCGTGATTTTGGATCTCATGCGTGATTATGTGGTCCCATGCGTGATTATGTGGTCCCATGCGTGATTATATGTTCCATGCGTGATTATACCCCAGATCCAACAGTTACCGTTGTCTCCTACGTGAAGTATGATAAGCCGTGAAGTATGTTAACCTTTCTCTATATATATATAGAGATATATATATATATATCTATATATATATATAGGATCAGGATTTAGAGAGAACGAGTGAAAGTGTGAGAACGGTGAGAAGGATTATGGACCGTCAGATCAAAACAATCTATGGACTACATGACGCGGTGGCGTTTTCGTAAATAACATCACTTTTATTAGTGTGGCGTGCTCCCATAAGGGCAAAAAGGTAAATGTTCATATACAAAACACATCAAAGCCTGACCGAAACATATATACTTCCCAGAGAAACCTCCCCAAAACCAACGTAAAACGCGAAAACCCTAGAAAACGCGAAAAACCCTAGAAAACGCGAAACAACAAAAACTATGGTGTCGAAAGATCAAACCAGATCCAGAGGATGGTGTCGAAAGATCAAACCAGATCCAGAGGAAAAAACTCAGTGAGTTAAATTTGATTTACAATTGTGCTAGTTTATGCTACTTTTGGCGTTCTAATTTAAAAAAAAAATTGCAGTTTCTACAAGTGTGGAAGGGGAAGGGTCATCTGCTCCAAAATGCTAAAAAACGAATGAGCAACGAAAGAAGACAACAAGAGGACATGGTACACAAATGTTACTTTTTGTTGGATCTGAGTTTGGTTTTGATTGTATTTTCCGTTTGAATTAGAATGAAAATGGATGAGTTGTGCAGCGGAATTGATATGGAAACAAACTTTGCATACAATCAAACAAGAGTATTGCTTTGATTAAACACTTTTCACAGAGAACCGAAAGATTGAATTTAATTTCAACAACGATTACAATGCAATGCTTAATACAAACTCCTCCTCAGCCAGAGCTCAGTGTTTGTTCGTGCAGAGAAGACGATTGTTGCAAAGAGCTACTTGAACAGTACAGGGCACTGTTCTATTTATAGGCACTAGCAAACCACTGAGCATCTAAGCTGACGTCACCATGAAAGTGACATCTAACCTCCTAACAAACTCTAACCTCTTATCAATACAAACACTGCTATGCTAACTACTGCTATTACATTTCATTACATAGAAGATATGTTAAATAGCTGCTGCATCCTTCCACTGCTGTGAACCCAGCAGTACTTGTCTGGATCAGTAGTGCTTGACTCAGGACAGTAGATTGACCAGCAGAGCTTTAGTCTTCCATCAGGCCTTTACTTGATCAGCAGTTGTAGGTCAGCAGTTTGCACGATCAGTAGATAGGAGGTCAGCAGATGTTGAAAACCACTTTCAAGGGGAGAGACTTGTATGTAACATCTGCTTATTCTGGATCCACTGTGCTGATCCAGTTTTGGCTTTAATTATCTGTTCCTCTGGTAGGGTTCAATCCCAACAATCTCCCCCTGGAACAGATAATGCCAAAACTCTTCATTATTGTGGAAGTTTATTGCCTCATCAACAGTTCCCTTATTTGCCCTTTAAGTTGTAGTTCAAAGGTTAAGGCATCTGTGTCTTCATCATCCCTGCTAAGTGGAAGATCAAGGAGATCCTGCAAATCTTCAAGACTTAGGCCAAGTGCTTGTTCCCTTGATATTTTCTTCACTTCTCCATCAGACCTGAACAAAGTCAATACATGGGTCTGTTTGTCAGTTTCCCACTTTAGTATTTTTGAGCCTGATGGGTTTCTTGGGAGATGTTTATTTGAAGAGGAGTTTGGTGATGATGGCCTATTGAACACTGTCTGAGCAGTGCTTGCAGGTTGTTCCAATTCAGGATCTTCTTTCATCATTAATTTAATGCCCTCTTTTACAATGGCATTTCCAGCAATTAGATCTTGAACTGTTTCAGCATCTGACTGGCTTTGACTCCTTTTTTTGTAGATGGCAGCACCAGTCGGAGCAGTGGTTCTTTTAACTTGCAGCTTTGGTGGTCTTTTTGAGACCTCTGCTTTGGAATAGTCAGGCTTTTGTGGAACTGTTGGATCTTTCTTTCTAAGTTCCTCTAACATTTTGTAGGTAGCCCTGACCCTATCTTCTCCCCACTTTGTCACAGAATTCTTTGACCCATAATCAGCTGCTATCAACTCTTCTTTCATTCTTTTCAACTCTAAAACCTTATCAGCTTCAATCTGTTTGAATTTTTCAGGAGGAGTCTGCTTGACCTTATTTTTGATCATTTCTTGAATCCTGGCTGCCTCTTTTTCAAGTTCAGGAATGGTCCAGTTTTTGTACATATGTTTCTCCCCCTTGTATTTCTTGTAGGTCATGATGTTCTCAATGTAGTCTTTTCTCAAGGACTCATCTGCCCTTTCTGAGAGTTGTCGACATACATTTTTGGCAAATTGCTCCATAGCACTGACCTGTGTAAGTAGAAACTGATAGTTTTGCTGAAATTCTCTATCAGATTTCCCTTGTCTGTTTTTGATTGCAATATCCTCTGCTTGCTTGGCCTTGAGTTTCAAATATTCTTCGATATTGTTAGGCCTGGGATATCCTTCAACTGATGGCAAACTCCTTTTAGCTGGGTCGTCCTCATAGTAGAAGGATTTGATTTCTTCCCTAACTGCAATGAGTTCCAGAGGAAATGAGACACCAGCAGGAGGTAATGGCTTTAGAATTTGAGCTGAAGAGAGAGGTATGGGTTTTGGAATTGTGACAAGTGACAAAGATTTTGGTGGTGAAGATGTGTCATCATCTTTGAGGATTAGCCTTCTCCTTTTAGTTTGAGGAGGGACTAATGATGTTTTGGGTGGAACAGTGGTGGTAGATTTGGTGGCAGTGGTTTGTGATTGACTAACAAATGTTGAAACAACTGGTGTTTCAACCACTGTTGTCATTACAACAGATGTTATAACATCTGTTGTCTTCTGCTTTTTGTCAGCAGGTGATGTTGTTTTTGGTGGTGATGGTGGTGAAGCAGTAGATGTGGTGTGTGTTGAAGTGGTGTGTGTTGAAGTGAGAACAAATGTTGAAACCACTGAAGTACCAGCAGTAGTTGATACAATAGGAGTTACAACAGCTGTTTTGGATGGTGGTTTTGGAGCAGACTTTGAACGTCTGGTTGGTATGGATTTGGGTTGCCTTACTTTTCTAGTAGGCTTCTTCTTTTTATCAACAGGATTTTCATCATCCTTTGACCCAGAAGTACCCTGATCTGGATAATCCACCCTGGCTTTCTTCTTGGCCTCTCTATCCTTTTTGACCCTTGCAACTGCTTCTGCCAGTGCATTTGTGATCTCATCAATTTTCTTGCTACCATCTGGCAAAGGGATATTTTTAGTCATGTTTTCTCTTTCTGGTTCAAGGTAAAGACCACCATCTATTCCCTTTTTCTTCCACTCCTGAATTTTCTCCCCCTTTTTGGCATTATCTGTAGGGAGTTGATCAATAAAGAGGACAGTTGGAGGAGCATTGCCAGTGGTATGCAGTATCTGGGCTTTTAGAGCCTTGAGATCAGCCTGGGTGTCCTTGAACCTAGACTCCATTGTATTTCTCAGCTTTAGTACATGTTTTTCATGTTGCTGATCTGCCAGTTGTGCTTATTGATGGAGAAAAGGTTGAAATAGATCCCAGAGCTCATTTGTAGCAGGTGCTTGTGGTGGAGCAGGTGCTTGAGGTGGAACAGCAGTGGATTGCACCTTTTGTATTGTAACAACTGTTGCAGCATATCTTTGAGTTCTGCAACAGAGTTATCAAGTTTTGCAACACGATCCATCAATTTCTGGTACTTTAAACCATCACCCAATTGAATGGGATCATCTGATTTCCCACTAGCAGTGGTTTTATCAGTGGTTGAGGTAGGGAGTTTACTCCAAACATTAACCACTGATGCCCCTTTTTCTTGGTACTGGGGTCTTCTCCCTTCAACACTTGACAGTCTTTTGATGTTGCCGGAGGACAAGAAAAGTCCACTGGTAGATATCAGAGGTGGTATAGAAGGAATTGCCTCCAAGGAAGTCTTATTAATGTAACCACTGTCCAACTGTAAACCAGTGGGTTCAACAGTTGTAGTGGCTGCTTCACTTGGATTACCACCAAGAGTTACTTGTAACTCAAGGGGTGTAACCTCCTCAGGTTGTGTTGGTGGGTTAGCAAAGATTGATACATCAGACCCAGTCATTTGTTGAGGCATATTCTCATTGATAGGTGATTGAGAAGGACTGGTTAATGCCTGGTTCAAATCAATTGCATCCAATAGAAGTGTAGTTGGTGGGGGAATTATGGATGTGATGTTTGGTTTAGAAACAGAATTTGCCCCGGGAATTGGGCTGTGGATGATGAAATCAAGTGATTTCAGAGCATCATGATGTGGTGTCCCAATTTGTACAACCTGTTCTTTTTGTGAAGAAGCAGGAGGAGCTGTGGTTATGGGTTGAGATATTTGTACCAACTGCTGTGAGGAAGAAGCAGCAGTGGTTTCTTGTGACTTTTGTTTTGTCACAGGCAGTTGCTCTGGTATCTCATCCTCCAGAGTTGCCTTTTTGATGGGTTTGGAGGGTTTTTGAGTTTTTCTTTTTGTTGGCTTTTTGGTGATTGTTGGTGTGGGTTTCAAAACAGTTGTTCTGCTGCTTTGATCACCTTGAGCAGTGGGCTCAGCAGCAGATACCTGAGGAGCAGTGGTAGCTGCTAAATTCTGCTCAGGCACCTCTGCTTGTGTTTTGCAAGGTGTTAACATTCTTGTAAAAGTTTCAGCAGTTAAGCTGTTTATTTGAAAATAATCACCTTGGTTTATTACAGCAATATCATCCTTACTGAATTTCTTTTCAAAATAATAACTTAAAAACCTTGGAAACAGTAGGAATGATTTTGTTTCAACATTGTTAACCAAATCATTAAAGATTTCCCGAGAATAATTAAAATTTTCTTCTTGAAGAATAGCATATCCCAGATTTTGAATCTTTAATGGTATTTCATTAAAAGAAGTGGTTTTGTTTGAAACACACATTAGGAGAGTATGGAATAAAAACCTTGTTGCAGAAGGAAAGAAACCTTTTTGTAAGGTAGCTTTCTTCATCATTGTGTCTGCATACCCTCTCTCAATGAAGTCAATTTTTAACTCGTTTTTAGGGAAATAAGTTTTACCTTGCTGATCCTCGAGTTTAAAGACTTCTGATATAGATTGTGGCGTGATTTGAACAGCTTTACCCTTTAAAGATGAGTTAATGGATACCACAGTTTCACCTTGTGTGTCAAGGGTAGCGTTTTTCCAAAACTCTCGTTGGGTTGCTAAGTAAATTGGTGCATCGGCTGTTAACAAAGTTTTGTACTTTGATTTTGCCATTTTGTTGATGATGGAGTCGAAAGCATTTGTGGTGCCAGGCTTTGTGAGAAGACCCAGAAGATTGTGAGATGGTTTGTGTGGAATTTCAGTGGAATTGACCTTTTGAGAGGCCGCTTTCGACGATGATTTGGAGATGGGTTTTGCAGATTGCTTCGAATTTTTCATTTTGAGGATGATGATCAAAGAAATTTTTGAAGAAATGAGATGGAAAAACTGTTTTGAGAAGAGAATTTTTGAGAATTCAAATCGACAGTAAAACCCTGTTTTTGTGGTGAGTGGGGGTTTTATAGAGGAAAAAGTGAAGGCTGACGTGGCAGCGGTTACAAAAGGTCTGACCAAAATGTACTGCCCACGTGATAACCCCTGATGAAATGAAGGACAGTACTTTTATGAAAGTTACTGGTGAAGGCAGTGGTTATGGAAGTAGTGGATGATTTTTACTATCAGTGGATAGCATATCAGTGGATAAGACACTGCTTTTGAACAACAGTGTTTATCAGAGAAATGAGGAAATAAGGGTTGACTTTCAGCAGTGGACAAACTTTAAAGCAAAGCAGACTTTTGAATAAGCAGTGGATATGGCAGACTTTTAAGGATTTTAATGAAAATTTCATTTTTGGCTATTTTTAAGGATGGATTTTTGATTTTCTGAAAACATTTTGATGCTTTTATTCATAGAAAAACAAGATGTTGCTTGTTATTCCATGTTTAGCATCCCAATTCTCGAGACCAAGCTTTCAAAGGTGGCTGTATCAAGTGCTTTTGTGAGCACATCTGCCAACTGGTCTTTAGTTGGGACATGATGCAGAGAAATCAAACCTTTTTCATAGCAATCCCTCACAAAGTGATGTCTGATGTCGATGTGTTTGGTGGTTGAATGGGAAACTGGATTTTAATGATATTTTCTGTTGCCTGGCTATCCAACATGAGTGGTGTCTTTAAGGCAGTGATACCAAAATCCAGCAACTGGTTTTGAAGCCACAGGAGTTAGGCTGTACAGCTTGCAGCAGCAATGTATTCAGCTTCAGCAGTGGATGTTGAAACAACTGCTTGCTTTTTGCTTTGCCAAGAAACTAAGCAATCACCTAGAAACTGGCACCCTCCTGAAGTGGACTTCCTTGTGGTGTGACATCCAGCAAAGTCACTGTCTGAAAAACCTGAAAGCTTGATATTCCCATTAGCTGGATACTAGATACAAAGTGTGGGAGCACCTTTTATGTATCTGAAGATCCTTTTTACAGCAATGAGATTTGATTTTCTGGGAGCTGATTGACTTCTTGCACAGACACATGTTGCAAACATGATGTCTGGTCTAGATGCAGTTAGGTACAGTAAAGACCCAATCATGCTTCTATAAAGTGTTTGGTCAATCAGCTCATCCTTTTCATCAGACATGACAAGCTTATTGGTTGCCATGCGTGTGCTGCATGGTTTACAATCATTCATATCAAATTTATTCAAAAGTTCTTTAGCATATTTGCTTTGATGAATGAAAGTTCCATTTTACATTTGCTGAACTTGGAGACCAAGAAAGCATTGCAGCTCACCCATTGCACTCATCTCAAACTCAGCTGTCATGAGTTCTCTAAACTCTTCACACATTTTGTTACATGTGCTTCCAAAAATAATGTCAGCCACATAAATTTGGACAATCATTAAATCCTTCCCTCTCCATTTTAGAAACAGTGTTTTATCAATGGCACCTCTTTTGAAACCATTTGAGAGTAGGAAGGTGGAAAGAGTTTCATACCAGGCCCTAGGTGCTTGTTTCAGGCCATACAAGGCTTTGTTTAGCCTGTAGACATAATCTGGATAAAATGGATCCTCAAAACCTGGAGGTTGACAAACATACACCTCTTCTTAAATTGTACCATAGAGGAAAGCACTTTTGATATCCATTTGAAACACCTTCATGTTGTGGTTGACAGCAAAGGCCAGGAACAGTCTGATAGCTTCCAATCTTGCTACAGGGGTAAATGTTTCATCATAATCAATCCCATCTTCCTGTCTGTAACCTTGAACCACAAGCCTGGCTTTATTTTTGACAACAATGCCCCTTTCATCAGTTTTGTTTTTGAAGACCCACTTTGTGCCAATAGGACTTACATCTTCTGGCAGTGGTACAAGCTCCCATACTTGTTGTCTTTTAAACTGTTGGAGCTCTTCTTGCATAGCTTCTACCCAGCTGTTGTCTTTCAGTGCCTCTTGGTACTTGACTGGCTGATGGAGTGATAGAAAACCAGCAAAAAGACAAATGTTTTGGGTTTGGCTTCTTGTGAGCACCCCTTCATTTATGTTGCCAATGATTTGATCAGGTGGATGAGATCTCAAAAAGATTAAATCTCCTTGGTATGGTATAATGGCATTTGTTGGTGAAGGCTGCAAATGTGTATCATCTGAGCTAACCACTGCTGGTGACTTTGATGACCCAGCAGTGGCTTCAAAAGGTGGTGGAATTGGTGGTAATGATGAGGACACATGCTGACTTTTATCCACTGTTTGGGGACTTTTGTCAGCAGTGTTTGTTGATGTGGAAGCAGTGGTTGATGGGCTACTTTGGTCAACAACTGTTGAGGTAGCAGTGATTGAGCTTTGACAGCTGTTTTGAACAACTGATGCTTTTCCCATTGTGGCAGACTTTTGAGGGACAATGATTTCATACCCATAGTCTGGTGTTGCATCCACTGGTGTACCTGCACTGTTAGTCTTGACAGCAGTATTTTCAAAAGTAAATTTTTCAAGATCAAACAGATCAGCAGGATTTGCTGGGATTTTCATTGATGAGAGTTCATTGAACTTCACATTCAAGGTCTCCTCCACTGCCTTGGTCCGTGTATTAAACACTTTGTAGGCCTTGGCAGTGGTTGAGTATCCCAGATGATAACCACAATCAACTTTGGCTGCAAATTTTGAGATGGAATCTTTTAAGTTTAAAATGAAACATGGGCAGCCAAAGACTTTGAAATAGGAGATCAGTGGTTTGATTTTGTACAGAATTTCATAGGCAGTCTTTTTGTGCCTAGGGTTGATTAAAACTCTGTTTTGGACATAGCAAGCAGTGTTTACTGCCTCTGCCCAAAAAGTCAAAGGCAAACCTGAATCAGCAAGTATAGTCCTAGCAGCTTTAATCAGTGTTCTATTCTTTCTCTCCACAACCCTATTTTGCTCTGGTGTTCTAGGGATGCTGTACTGCCTTACAATCCCTTTCTTCACACAGAAGGCATCCAACTCCTTATTCTTGAATTCTGTGCCATTGTCACTCATGAAGACTTTCACTGGAAGGTCAAATTGCTTTTCAACCTGTATCACAAAGTCTTGCAAAATGCCTGCAGTCTCATCTTTTGAGTGTAAAAAGAAAGTCCATGTAAACCTAGAAAAGTCATCAATAATAACCAAACAATATCTCTTTTTCTTGAGACTCATAACTTGAACTGGGCCAAACAAATCCATGTGCAGCATTTGCAAACACTGAGTTGTTTTGGACTCTTCAATGGACTTAAAGGAGCTTTTATGTTGCTTTCCTTTTAAACAGGAAACACAATGCTCAGAACATGAAAACAATTTTTGTGGTAGGCCTCTTACCAAACCATTTTTTGAAATTTCAGTGATTGTCTTAAGATTTGTGTGCCCCAGTCTTCTGTGCCAAAGTTCTGTCTCTTTGTTAGAGGCAGCTGAGAAGAGACAGGCATCAGCTCTGGGACACTCTTTAGACATATCAACAACATAAACATTACCACTTCTTTGAGCAACAAGTTTTGTTTGACTAGTTTTTATTATTGCTTCAATCTTTTTGACCATTTCTGGTCCAACAATCCTACAACACTCCTTTGTGAAGAATGACCCATACCTCTTGTCACTCATTTATGAAACACCCAGGAGGTTGAATTTCAGACTGTCTATCAGATTGACATTTTCAAATTTTACATTGCCAGACTGTACTGTACCAGACCCAAGAACTTTCCCTTTACTGTTTTCCCAAAGGATATATCGTCCCCTCCATGAATTTTGAAATCTTTGAGTAGGGCTTTACATCCAATCATGTGCCTGGAGCCTCCACTATCAACATACCAGAGGCTATCTAAGCAGGCAGAAGCTCCCTGCACATGAAGTAAAAGGATTAGTTCATTAGGGTTTCCAAAGCCAATAAGGCTTTGGATGGGGTCTCAACAGTGTCTGGGATGGATGTAGATTGATGGACAGTGGTTAGGTCAGGGGTTTGGACAGTTTTAGGACTGTTTCTAGCTAACCACTGTTGAGGGTCTTGACCAATCACCTGTTGGTACCCAAAAGGATGCCTGTTCACTTTGGGTTTAGAGGGCCTTTTGTAGGCCTCATAAACGTGTGGAACCCTAGGGTATGGTGGTTGTCCCTTACCTCTTCTATATTGATTGGCGGGGGGTGCATCAGTAACCTGAACATCTCTTTTAATAGAGGTTTGGTTCAGCTGTTTTGTGACAGCTGTTTGAACTGGCACAAACAGTGGTTGGTTTTTAGTGAATTTGACAGATGATGTTGATGGACTCAAGGATATTTTAGCAATGTATTCATTCTTTTTCACATCAAAGTTTTTGAGATACACACATGCTTGAGTTTTGTGGTTTGTTTTACCACAGATGATGCAGCTTTCAGCAGGAACAATGACACTTGTTTTGTTCAAATCATAAGCTTTTAAATGAAAGCAGTCTTTTGTTAGATGATTTTTTTTCTCACAAAATTCACAAAACAAGTTATTGACCTTTTCTTTCTTCTTTCTCTTTTCGGACTCCTTTGCAACAGAGGTTTTAACCTCTGTTGGGACGTCCTTGAGAGGAATGACTTTAGCTTTTGGAGCTTTAACACCATCAGTGGATGTAAAGTCCATGGGCTTGAAATTTTCAAGAATATCACACTCATCAGACCATGTTGGTTTAAACTGATATTTTTCAAGCTCCTCAAAAGTAGAGGATCCCATTGGTCTGTCAAGTGTGATTTTGTTACCAAGTTTATCAGTGATTTTCACTTCTTGGCCTTTCTTGTTTGTGGGGATGAACTCAGTGGTTACATCAGTGGTTTGAACAGATTTTTCAACAGCAGTGTTTTCATCATCATGTTTTCTATAACCAATACCAAACTTCACATTGCTTTTTATCTGTTTTTCAAGCAATAACTCATATCCTTTGCAGAATTCCACCCATTTCTCACCTGTGATTTGGGTGGACTCTAACTCCTTTTTGCAAACTTAATATTTTTCTTCCATAGTTTGGAGTTGAGTTTTGGTTATGCTTTGCTCTTCTTTGAGACTGCTGATTTCTTTATCTTTTTCAGTCAACTTGTTTCTAAGTTCTTTTAAAGACTTTTCAAATTTGACTTCATCAGACAAGACTTTGTTCCTAAGGTTTTCATTTACCTCTTTGATGTTAGCAAATGCAATAATGCATTTGTCAGAACACAGTTTTTCAATAACTTGAGGAGATACCTTGGCAGCAGCCATCATAGCACAATCACATTGATGATCCTCTTCATCATCAGCTCTTGCTTCTTTCTCACCTGCTCTTTTCTCTTTCTCTTTCTCTTCTTCTTTGTCCTCTTTGGACCATGGATCTGTCAGTGGTTCAATCAGGGTTCCTGAACTTTCTCCCAGCAGTAGTTCACCAGCCACAGCAGTAACCACTGCTTCAGTCACCTCATCCACTTTTCAGCACTTAGCTGTTCACCTTCAGTTTCAACCCCCTCTGGTATTGACTCTAATGCCATCAAACAAAATTTATCATTAGAAGGTTCATTAAAAGCATAGAGTGTAAAATTTTCATCACCAAGTTCATCAGGCATACTTCTCCAGTCAACAAAGCCTTGAGTGAAAAAGCTTTGCTGATCTGGTTGTACCACTGCTGGAGCAGCTGTTTGAGGTGCAACAGGTTGCACTTGTGCCTGGGGGACAGGGGTTTGAACATACTGAATTTGTGGAACAGTAGTTTGGACATAATGCACAGGCACAGGGGTTACAGCATAGTGAGCAGTGTTAACATGGGTTACAGGGGTATATTGGGTATAGTGCACAGTGCTTTGATTTTGAGGTCTAGGGTTTGAGCTAGGATGAGTAATTATAGGACCAGTAGTTTGACTCCTGCATTCCCTAGCGAAATGACCTAGCCTATTGCACTTGTAACACTTGATTTTCGATTTATCCAACCCAACCCTTAGATTCCCATGTAACCCTGGGAATTTTCTTCCCGTTCTTTTGTAGAATTTGCTTGTTCTTACACTAAGCAAAGCCAACTGATGCAAAATGTCCATCTCTTCTAAGTCAGTGGGATCAAAATGTTGTAAATCATTGAGTTCAAAACACAAATTATCTGACATCTGGTTTTCATTGGCAGTAAATGCGTAGTTTGCAGAGTGAGGATCAGGGTTGTTAAAATTTGCACCAGCAGTTATATCAATGAAGTGATCATAACCCTGTTCCTTACCACTGCTACCAGATTCTTCCTGACCCAAAAGAGCTGTGCTACCGAATGAGTAATCATCAGCAACTTTTCAAGACTCTTGCAACTTCCTTTTCTGGTTTAACTCCCTTTCATAGGTAAGGAGTCTACCATGGAGTTGGGTCAGGGTCAGATCTTTGAACTCAGCTGAGTTTCTAGTGACAAAAGCTATGGTGTCCCATTTTTCTGGTAGTGACCCAAGGAACCTGCTATTTTGAGTTGAATTTGGAAAAGTTACTTTAACAAGCCTTAGTTCACTAATGAGACAACTGAATCGCTCAAACTGCTGTGTCAATGATTCACCCTTGATGTGACAAAATGTTTCATACTGCTGATTCAGAATTTCCCTATTGTTTTCAATGACTTCTTCAGTTCCCCCAAATTGTTCCTTTAATGCATCCCATAGCTCTTTGGCACTGTTACAATGTAACAGTCCATCATAGATCTCATTTGGTAATGCAGATGCTATGATGCTAAATGCTTTGGCATCGAGTTCAAACTTTTGAAAATCAATTTCGGTATAGTTTTCAGTTGGTTTAGGAACGAACTTCTTTGGATCCTCAGCACTTGGCACCGTAGGAACATGGGGACCAAAAACAACAGACCTCCAACATCCGGTGTTCTGTTGAGCAAGGATATGACCCATCCTTCTCTCCCAGATGTTGTATTCATTACGTTTAAGCATAGGTGGCTTAAAAAGAGAGCCAATGTTATTCTTATCATCTTGTGATTGTGACGTCATCCTGGTTGTTTTACAGGCACTGATTAATCAACTTTAATGGTGATTAATCCTTACTCTGTTTTTCAACAAACCGAACAAACTATCGATATCAACGATTTTGAGCTGAACTATTTATGTCAAAATGATTGTTAAATCAAATTTGACTGTCCAAGCTCTGATACCAATTGTTGGATCTGAGTTTGGTTTTGATTGTATTTTCCGTTTGAATTAGAATGAAAATGGATGAGTTGTGCAGTGGAATTGATATGGAAGCAAACTTTGCATACAATCAAATGAGAGTATTGCTTTGATTAAACACTTTTCACAGAGAACCAAAAGATTGAATTTAATTTCAACAACGATTACAAAGCAATGCTTAATACAAACTCCCCCTCAGCCAGAGCTCAGTGTTTGTTCGTGCAGAGAAGACGATTGTTGCAAAGAGCTACTTGAACAGTACAGGGCACTGTTCTATTTATAGGCACTAGCAAACCACTAAGCATCTAAGCTGACGTCACCATGAAAGTGACATCTAACCTCCTAACAAACTCTAACCTCTGATCAATACAAACACTGCTATGCTAACTACTGCTATTACATTTCATTACATAGAAGATATGTTAAATAGCTGCTGCATCCTTCCACTGCTGTGAACCCAGCAGTACTTGTCCGGATCAGCAGTGCTTGACTCAGGAAGTAGATTGACCAGCAGAGCTTTAGTCTTCCATCAGGACTTTACTTGATCAGCAGTTGTAGGTCAGCAGTTTGCACGATCAGTAGATAGGAGGTCAGCAGATGTTGAAAACCACTTTCAAGGGGAGAGACTTGTATGTAACATCTGCTTATTCTGGATCCACTGTGCTGATCCAGTTTTGGCTTTAATTATCTGTTCCTCTGGTAGGGTTCAATCCCAACACTTTTCGTGATGTAAAAATACACTTTGAAACTTTGTTGCCAAAACGCCAAAATTTGTATCGTTTGTTTAACAATGTATGAGAACGAAATTTTACATATCACTCATGTGTTACTAAACACCATGCATCCTGTCTAGCTTTGTTACTAAACGCCAAAAATGTATGGTTTTTGTTATAAACGTCATTTAACTGTTATTGTCTTATTCAACATCTATCATCTCTTATTGATTTATAAAACTCCATAAATGTATCATAGTTATGTTAAATTATACTATTAAAATGCCATAATAAAAAACGCCATGAAATCATTTTTTATAGGAGAAGAGAGGTTAAGTCAGAAACGCCAATAAGAAGAAGGCATTAAGTCAGAATGTTGAGGTTGACGAAGAACCATATCATGAGTTCAGTGGGGCTAGGATCTTGTCAAGAGTAAAACCTACAAACTTGACTGGATGGTTTATGAATCTAAACGAAAATTAAAGACAGACAGCACACCAAATGGGGTTTGGTGCTACACTAAGGTTGAAAATAGACACCGTACCGACAATGCTTGCATACTGGTTGGTTGAAAATTACAATGAAAAGACAAACACCCTAAACGTTGGCAACCATACCATACATATGAATGATGAATTGATAAACTCTTTAACGGGTATACCAAAGGGAAGGGTGCCCGTGAACATGAAAAAAAGACCAACAACTAAAGACTAGGTGGTGGCTGAGTGGAAAGCACAGTTCCAAGGGTTGGGATGGGTTAACAGACCAAGTGTGAAGATATACTTTGATAACGTTTTGCCTATGATGCATGGCTTTAGGAGAGACTTCTGCCTAAATTTTCTTGTAGCATTCTTCACTATAATGGGGTATGCAACTGACAATGCAGTCGTCAACAAACAATTCTTGCACAACGTTACACCAAACATTCAAATAAACCAAATGAACTAGTGTAGTTATATCATCCAATGCTTGCAACACGCCAAAACCGCATGGGCTACCAAAAACCATTACACAGGGCCACTGATCATACTTGCGGTAAGAATAAAATTTCACTATTCATTTGTGTGTCATTAAAACGCCAAAAAATATCTGTCATTTGCAAAATCTATTTTGTTACAGCTTGCCTTGGTGAACGATGCTTGCAATAGGAAAAAATGGGACCGAAAAGAAGGATACCCAATTGAGTGGGTTACAACAGATACTCTTGACTTATTTGAGAGTGCAATGGCAAAACACCTTGTGGGCAATGAAGTAAAAAGGAAAACAGTCAAAGAAGCTAAGGGAAGCAAGCCCCAAAAAACAAGAAAAATGCAAGTTGTTGTTCATGATGAAGATGATGGTGATGATGTTGAGAATGAAGATGAAGATGATGTTCACAAGGTCGATGAGCATGCTGATAACAATGATGATGAGTTTGATGATGATGATGGTTTTGATCATGATGATCATTATGACTATGATGTGCAAAACGCCATGCCCTTCAATGATGATGAAGAGGCTTCACTTCAAAGGATGGTGAATGAGGATATAGAAAGCTGGGATATGATGTTTGAAGTTTCTGCATCAGGAAACCATGCTCTTATCAGAGGAGTAACACAGTATGACAACATTTTTGCTGATGAAGAAGAACAAAACAAAGAACCTGAAGAGGTATGTTGTTCAAATAATAAACTTAAAAAAAACCAAAAAACACCATGATAAACAAAATCCTTTTTTTAATATAACAGGAAATGGCTGATAAATTGGATTGAGCATACAAAGAATTAGAAGATTGTTACAATAAAATGAGCACATTGTTAAAACAGTCAAAGTCTGAATACCCAAACAGCCTCCTGGTATACATTAAATACTCACAATGTATGACATTGTTGGAGAACATCTCAAAATTTGTTGATGAAAACGCCAAAGAAATGCCAGCTGAAAGAGAAGAAGATAGACATGAAACTGAGGTTGAAAATGAGGTGGTACTAGGAGATGAAAATGAAGAAGAAAGGGAAAAGGAGATTACCGAAAAAGAAAACGCCATTGAAGAGCAAACAGTTCATGAAAACGCCAAAGCATTTGAAAATGAAGAAGAAGGAGAAGAAAGATGTGAAAATGAAGAAGAAAGGGAGAAGGAGATGGTTGGAATTGAAAACAACATTGAAGTGGAAACAATTGATGAAAACGCCATGGAAGTGGAAATATCAAGAGGACTTGGGGAAGGGTTAGGCTTGGGTTAAAGGTAGGTGGTTTTGGGTTGTGGTTAGTAAAAAGGGTGAAAAGCGTAAAAAGCGTCGGTTGTCGTAAAACTTTTTTTTTTGTTTTTGTGACTTTAATTCAAGCGAAGCATTTTCAAACAAATTTTCTTTTGAGGAACTTGTTTGTTTATTGCTATACTTAATTTTTTTTGATAAGGGATGTCACACGAAAAACCGAGCTTTTTACTAAAATAAAGGGTTAAAAATAAAAAAGGTTTTGGTGGGTAAAGGATGTTTGTTTTGTGGGTTTAGAAACGAAAAGGTTTAGGCTCAAAGGGGTTAACTAGGGGGATTTTGGGTAGGTGGTAAGAAAAAGTGAAAAATAATGGTGTTGAAAAGAAAAAGGCTTAGTCCTAATGCCTCCATCATTTACTTACTTGGGTTTAAGTTGGTAAGGACCGGGAATGTATCGTCATGGCAAGTTCTAGAGTCGCAAGAAACCAAGCAGCTATTCACACAAGAAACGAAAGATGAGCATTTAATCTAAAGATGTGTATTTGTATGCTCAATAAAGGCTCAAAACTCACTTTTTTGTGGGAATGGGTTTATTATGTGATAAAGTATATATAATCAAATTTTAACTGGATTTATCATGCCGTTTCATAATTTCCTTATGTTGGTTCTTTTTATCACGATCCTATTGGTTGAAAATTTGTAAAAATATAACCTTTTTAGAACTTGTTATTCCCAAATTAAACCAAGACAAGTAAAAAAAAATAAAAAGTTTTTGAAAAAATTTGGAGTGATTAGCAGTTCCAATAGAGTTTTGTGTAAGGCTTGTTATTAGGACTTGCAAAATTCAAGGTTTTACTTTTAGCATCCCCCCACACTTAAATTACACATTGTCCTCAGTGTGTCCCAAAAATAAGTTTTTAGGTTGATTGAATGTGTAAAAAAGTGTTTAAAAACAAAAATTTATGTTACTAGGCATCTGGACAGGGGCCACGTTGATCTGGGCACGGCCCCGTGTTTAGATTGCCAGTATCATAGTTTACAGAAGGCTAGGCACGGGGGCGTGTTCAGTGAACACGGCCCCGTGTCCAGTTACCTGAACTGGGCATTTTCTGCAGATCATCGGGCACGGGGCGTGTTGGTTGAGCACGGCCCCGTTCTGAACTTGCTATAATGAAGAAAAATTGTTAGGAGGCTCTGTTTTTGTGCATGGGGTGTAGGTTCAAGTTTCCCTTAGTATCCTCCATCATTCCGAGTGTGTTTTATTCTTGAAAATTAAAACTAAACTAGAAAGCATAAAAGTTAATCTAAACTAAAACTAAGGATAGTTCCGCGGAATACCTCCGTGGTGCGCCACGTTTATAAGGTTCATTGGCTAGACCCAAAGTCAGTCATATGTTACCCAAGTGGGATGTTTTGCATGCCATGTTACACCGTCGGAGAACATCATCCAAACTTGAGTCTATGACTTTCATGTAATTGACCGGGTCGTCGTCTTCTACTCTTTTCCCAACCCCAAATTTCATTTCCTTGTCCTCGACCCTCAATGTTGGTGTCCCACCATTTATATCTACCATTGCGTGGGCCATAGCTAGGAATGGCCTCCCTAAGATGAGTGGTACTTCGGTATCTTCCTCCATATCTAGTATGACAAAGTCGGCCGGGAAGACAAAGTCTCCGACTTTTACCAATAGATTTTCGGCGACACCTTGTGGATATTTAATGGACCTATTGGCGAGTTGTATGCTCATTTTTGTAGGGTTTCCCTAGTCCGAGTCGGTCAAACATTGATGCGGGCATGAGGTTGATACTAGCCCCGAGATCGGCTAGTGCATTACGTATGGGTGATCCCCAATCGAACAAGGGATGGTGAAGCTTCTGGGATCGATCTTCTTTTGTGGGAGTTTGTTGAGTAGTAAGGCAGAGCATTCTTCGCTTAAATTAACTAATTGCAATGATTCGATTTTCCTTTTGTGAGTGAGGAAGTCCCTCATAAATTTTGAATATTTAGGCATTTGAGTTAGGACTTCGACAAATGGAATATTAACATGCAATTGTTTTAGTAAATTTACGAACTTTGTGAATTGCTCATCGGTCTTTTGTCGAAGTAACCGACCGGGGTACGGTACCGGGGGATTCTTGGTAGGCCCTTGATTTGGTGGAGGAGCCGTCTCTTGTTGGGGCGTTGGCGAAGTTGTGGTTTGGTTAGACTGGCTCTTTTCAGTTGGAGGTAACGGAGCCTCCTCGGGACCTACAGTATGGTTTCTTAATGTGATGAGATGTACTTGCGCCTTTGGGTTGGTTTCGGTATTGCTGGGTAACGCGCCTTGTGGTCTCTCGGAGAAATTTTGAGCTAGTTGATTTAGTTGTTTTTCAATGTTTTGAATTCTAGCTTGTTGATTTCTAAAGTTCGATTCCATTTGTTGAAATCGATCCGAGTTTTTCTTTTCGGTGTCGGAGACGAGGCGAGAGATAGTATATTCAAGCCTCTCTCGTCCCCCTTGTTGTTGAGAGAAATTTTGTGACTCGTTTCTTGGTTGTTGAAAGTTTGTTCGTTGGTTTTGATTTTGTTGGTTACTACTATTGCCGGGTTCTCTCCAACCAAGGTTAGGGTGGTTACGCCATCCTTGGTTGTAGGTACCTGTTGGCGGACCTGACGGCCTAGGTCTATTATCAATGTAGTTTACCGTTTCTGTTTGATTATCCATTTCTTTCATACAACTCCAATTTTTATGTGGTCCACCACACCCTTCACAAGCCATAACCGAGGCCTTTTTTGCCATTTCTAACTTTTTGAGTTTTGAAGAAAAGGCCTCAATTTGGGCTTGCAAAGAGGTGCTTTCGTCAACCTTATGGGCGCCCGGGGTAATAGATTTTGTGCCTCGGGGAGTGTGCCACTGAAAATTGGTTTGAACAATTTCCTCAATTTGATTATAAATTTCATTTGGGCGACGATTACCTAAAAGTCCTCCGGAACTAGAGTCAAGTGTTTGTCTTGTGTGTGGCAACAACCCATTATAGAAAGTGGATACTTGTTGCCATACCGCAAGACCATGATGAGGACACTTTCTTAGTAGCTCCTTGAACCTTTCCCAAGTTTCATATAAGGATTCCCCGTCCTCTTGTGAGTATGTATTAATTTTAGTCATTAATTTAGCCGTTTTAGCAGGAGGGAAATACTTATACAAAAACTTTTGGGCTAGTTCGTCCCAGGTGTTTACCGAACCAACTGGGAGGGTATTAATCCAACCCTTAGCTCGGTCTTTTAGTGAAAATGCAAACATTCGGAGGCGGATGGCGTCATTTGATGCTTCGTTGATCCGAAAAGTATCACATATTATCAAAAAGTTGGTAATATGTAAATGGGGATCTTCGTCCGCGAGCCCGTGGAAAGTTACAGAGTTTTGGAGCATTTGGATCAAATGCGGCTGAAGTTCGAAGTTGTTGGCATCGACATTCGCTGCATTGATAGCGGCGCCAAGATTACCTACAGTGGGTCGTAGGTAATCCATGAGGGTACGTTGATCCGCCATTGGAAGTGGATCCCCTGAAACTTTCTCTTGGTTTTTAGCTTTAAGTCTTTTTCTTAGAAAGCGTTCGGGTTCGTCTAGAGGTTCTTTTATGTCTTTACTGGAACTGGAGCTCATACACTACGTAGAAAGTTCAGGTGCGGTGCCTAGGTTCCAAGCCCTGCACTGAAAACAAAAAGAATGTCGGTCTAAAGTTTCACCACGGCCCCATGCTCAGATGAACACGACCCGTGGTCGGAGTTACAGTGATTGTTTTCCGGATCCCTGTTACTGGAGAGTTCAACACGGTCCCGTGCTGCACCGACACGGCCCGTGCTCAACTCTCTGTAACTCCGAAAATAAAAACTACCAGTAATGATGCTGGGCACGGCCCGTGTCCGACTAGGCACGGCCCCTTGCGGAGCTCTACAGAAACTGAAAATTAAAGAAAACTCCTAAAAACAAAGAAAAATAAGAAAAACGATTAGGCCGTTGATTCCTAACTTTCTTAAAATCCTTGTGTCCCCGGCAACGACGCCAAAAACTTGATGCGTGTGTAGCGTTATATATTTTTAGTTATATTTTAAGCCCTTTTTAACACTTAGTCAAGTTTTAAATTTATAAAACACAATATTTTACTAACACTAAACACACATATGGGCAAGTGCACCCATCGTGAGCGTAGTATAGCGTTGGTAAGATATCGAGGTCGTCCAAGGACACAAGAACTTTTAGTACCGGTTTATCCTCAACGTCAAATCAAATCAAAAGTTTTGAAAAAGGTTTAAATATGAAAATTAAACTAAAAATGCTGAAAAATAAAAATAAAAATAAAAACAGATAGACAAGATGAATCACTTGGATCCGACTCGCCTTTAGTGTAACCTTTGATGATTTCCGCACTTTTGCACTTTTTAAGAGATTATCTTAGTTATAGTAGTAGGCCCCTCTTTTGAAGGTGACGTTACCCTCAACACAGTAGTTTGAGTCGGCAAGGATACAATCCTAAAGGGTCGGAATATTGAAAGATAATTAATTAAGTTATTAATGCGTAATGTGGTAGGCCCCTCTTTTGAAGATGACGTTACCCTCGGCTAAGTGGTTTGAGTTAGCAGGGATACAATCCCAAGTAGCCAGATTAATGTATTAATAGTAGTTTACATATGAGGGGATCAAGCCATTCGCACCCCCGCCATCCAATACCAGTTGGTATTGAAGGAGGTCCTGGTAAGCTTGACCCAGGTCCTTGCAGGATCTATACACTGAATAAGGCAAGAATCTTACCAAACCATTCCCTTAACCCCCGACCAGGTAGCCAACATATCTCTATATAGACCGTAGAGATATGAATGGTGTAAATCTTTTATTTTATATAGACAGTAAAATAACGCTAAGACACCACAGACAAATGATAAGGAAGTTTCACCTTCAACATAAGAAATTAGTTATTAAAGTCATTAATACAAAACCAAATAAAAAGTGTGAAAAGATTAAAAAAAAACAAAAGTATTACACTAAATGCTTGTGTTCACCAAGTGATGTAAGAGACTTAGGCAAACATGGCCTTTGATTGTCAAGAACTCTTACTATCAATCTTGGATCCCGAGACTACTACACACACTCTATGATGGATGATGGATGATGGTGGTGGATGTGGGTGTGGTGATGGTGGTGGAGTGTGGGTGAAGTGGGGGAGAGGTGGTTTGCCAAGGGATGCCTTTCAAGTGAACCAAGCACCTCTATTTATAGCCTGCACAGAAGCCCGAACACGACCCCGTGTCCGCTGGACACGGCCCCGTGTCCATCCACTTTCTCTTTCTTCATTAATCACACCCTGTCTTTTGCGGAAGCGTATGATGTGTGACTAGTTTGTTATCATTGCATTCAATCATAATAGACAACTACATGATCAAAACGATGCTCATCCATTCATGAAAATTTGAGTATTACAAATACTCGTTATTTAAGTTTTAAAAAACACAACCTTCGTCTCGGTTACAATTCAACAAAAGTGGATGACATCTAAACTTGAAGTCTACTTCTAGCTATGACACTTGCGCCCAAGATCCATCCTGTCACCTGAAATACATGTAATTTTTGGAAAACATCAACATAAAGTTGAGCGAGTTCATGCGTTTTTTTTTTTTGTATTTCACGTTTGTATACTTTGTATGAAAACATAGTGTGTGTCATGAATAATTCAAGTTTTCATATATAAATCAAGTATTCATGTGTACACCACGTACTCATGTATAATTAAAGTTTTTTTTTTCTTGAGTACCCCACGTACTCAAGTATAATTCCCGTTTTCTTGTGTACCCCACGTACTCAAGTATCATTCAAGTTTTCTTGAGTAGCCCACGTACTTCAAGTATAAATCAAGTTTTCTTGAGTACCCCACGTATTAAATGATTGTTTATACAAGGACATTAAGGCACGTGAGAACATAGGGAGCATTAGTATTTTCTCCTTCAAGGCATGTGAGGACATAGGGAGCATTAGTGTTTTCTCCCTCAAAGCATGTGAGGACATAAGGAGCATTAGTATTTTCTCCCTCGAGGCATGTGAGAACATAGGAAGCATTAGTATTGGCTCCTTTAACTGTGTCGATTACCCTCGACTGTGTCAATTAACCTCGACTGTGTCAATTTCCCTTGACTGTGTCGATTACCCTCGACTGTGTCGATTAACCTCGACTATGTCGATTTCCCTCGACTGGGACACCGAAGCACTCAAGTGGTCACATAATGACCATGAGTGGGGCTCGGCCGTACCCGTTAGATCTAACCCTCGTCCCTAATTAAGTATTAAAGGCATTTCAATATCTAGTTTAAGCTCACATGATCTAGTATTTTCTAGGCATTTCTTAAAGCTCCTCATATTGCACTCACCAAGAGTGCTTCTCGTATTCTCAAATCATATTGCACTCGGTACTCGTTCTCACCAAGAGTGCTTCTTGTATTTTTACCATTTGTAAAAATTGTGATATTTGTAACATGTATTTCACCCCCGAGAGTTATAAAACCAAAAACAGTTAAAGAAAAGGGGGAGCATGAACTCACAACTTTGCGTTCCTGCGTCGTAAACTCCACCGGATTTGCTTATCTAGCGTCGCGACCTAAACGTGTTTTATTAACGTCAGTCACTAGACTTGTGTCGCACAAGTACAAGTCACTATCTTTTGTATTTGTATTGTTGTGTTAAAAATATTTTATATTTTTAACTAAATATCTTACTTATATTATTTTCCCAAAAATTAATATAAGTATATTGTGTTTTGCACTTTGCACCCGAATTATGTATCTTGTCTGAGTATGTTGTATGTGTATTTTCACTTCTTAAGAGTACTTAGTGTATTTTCAAGTCCTAATACACTATCATGCATAATACACACTACACACACTTAGCACAAAATTTTTGGTGATCAAATAATATATATTTTCCTCAGATAACATACTCGACACTTAGACACGCAAATTACTACTTATGTCATTTCAACTTAAATATCCAAAACTGGGCTGTTTTCGGGCATTTTAATAAAATAGTTAATTTATTCCAAAAATTCCCAAATTTTTACAGAATATCTTAAACTATCCAAATATTATTATGTAAAAATCTCGGGATCCAATTCATTACCAATATTTTATAAAAATTCATTTTCCGGACTGAAATCAGATTTATCTTTTTCTGACTGCAGTCCACGGAATAATTTATTTAAAATTCATCAAGAGTCCGATTTACGAAATTCCAGTGAGAGAATTACAATTACATCGGTGGTCATCTACAGTACAAATTTCATGATTTAACTCTACACAGAAATCAAGTTATGACGGAAAACAGGACGCATATTTTCAGCAGAAAAATGCAGCTCTAGCTGCTGTTACGAAAAGACACTTTAAAAATAGTAAACGGAGTCCAAAAATTATGATTCCAGTTCCATTAGAACCGTATTTCATAATACATAAATCTAGACTTCAGAAAACACATTTTTCGTTTTTTTAAAGTCTGGTTACAGCCAGTTGAAGGTGGCTGAAAATACAATTCAGCATGCTGTTTTTAGTTTAAAGGTTACTAAAACGCACACATACGACCATCATTCTTTCTAATAAAGATTTATCTCGTAACATAAGTCATTTACAGCAGATTATTGTTTGTATTACTCAGATTTATCATGATTACTTCATTAATTTAACAATACTTCATCACTACACTAGTTTATGTTCAAGACTTGTTTATGTCCATTAGAGTTCTTAACATTTCGTCATTCTTTCAACTATTAACCACCAAAAATATGAACAAGATGAAGATCTAAGGCACTTACTACTAGCACAAGGCTAGGGGAGTTTCAAAGCGTAAAAGTGATGGATAAAAGAAAATGAGAGTGGTCCTTCAACTTCCGAACGCACCAAGCTTGCTTGTATGATCCCTAGCACCCTTGAGTGTATGGGAAATGCTTGAAAGAAAACTTGTAAGTGGTGATGGTGGTGTGTGTGATTTCAGCCGATCACAAGAGGAGGGAGAGAGATGAGTATTTGTTGTTGGTGATAAGAGTGAAATGAAGTGTTAAACTCTTAGGTTTATTTATTAACCAATCCCACCATTACCCAACATATAAAGTGCTTCGTTAACCACCAACAACTTCAATTAAATAATGAAAAGAATGTGGGGATGTCCCCCATACCTTGTAACCGTATGGTTGAGGGGGGGGGGGGGTCTAGTTGGATTTCAACCAAGTTAGTTAGTGTTCTAGATGGAAAACTAAGGTTAAGTTAGAGCTTAATATGTGTTACGTAGTATATAGTGTGTTAGGGTGTTTGGGGACCCAAACTAACTCAGAAAAATAGAAACAATGTGTTTGACAGTATTTTCATGTTCCGGGTAATGTCCGGTTGTTCGCTTAAACACCGGTTCGTTAAAGTGCTAAATTACACTTTTTAGTGTCTTTTAAGTACCTTTTTGTATCCCTTTTCACTTCCCAACACTTGGGGAAATATTCTGGATAATAAAACGTAGTTTCTGCATAATATTCATGTGTTTAAATGCTGATTATTGCTGAATGTACTAAAATTCTGCACTTAAAGTGCGTTTCGGGTGCTTTTTAGTGCGTATTTTTTGCTTCCGGAGAGTATATATATTAAACCCTTGTATGTACTCTTGGGTTTTAATGTATTCTTGTCGTTGGACCTACACCTAGGCCTTAGTTCTACTGTCTGACTGCTTTCCGCAGTTCTGTTGACACAATGTGTCTTACCGGTGAGTTTACTAATATTTTTGACGCAACGCTATCATGAAGGAATTCTTGTAGTATAACAAGTTCATGAATTCACTTGTATGGAATTCAGAAATTTATTCGTCTGGTAAACTAGATCATGTACAGTCATTAAAGCACAAATTATTGTTCATCTAGTGTACGGAATGTACGGAAAAGTGACGGTTGTCACAATTAATTGCAATTTGTCTGCATTAGGTCCACACGCCCCCGTGTCCACTAGGCACGGCCCCGTGTGCAGAAGCGTATCTGTACTATCAAGATTTGCTTGGATTCTGCAAATCTTAGCGTTGACCATGGCCGTGTTGAGCTGAGCACACCCCCGTGTTGGGAAATAAAAGCTTCTATAGCTTTGTCTTTTCTGCAGACACCTGAGCACGCCACCGTGTCCGCTGGGCACGAGGCGTGTTTAGCACTCTGTTTGCTTGTTTTTGCTTGGGAAGATGCTGTCGATGGGTCAGGCATGCTACGTTTATTCCTTTTCTTGTAATTATGTTAGATTTTGCTGGATATTTGCTCCTTTTGTTCATTTACACTCATTTAATCCTGAAAATACAAAAAGAAGACAAAAGCTCACTTTTTTCAACATTAGTACTAAAAAGGGTTAGTTTTATGCCTCATTTGATGAAATTTATATGTTGCATTTTAGACACAACAGTGTTCAAGATGGGAGAAAAGTTTCTCATGAGGGTGATCTGTGAGTCCATGAAACCAGGATTTCAAGCACACGTCTCAATTATTCTATGTTGGGCGCATATCCTGAACTATGAAGAAAGATACAAGGCTCCAGAATCACCCTCAAGGTTAGTCTGCACAGAATTACTGCTGGTAACTCTTTTGCTATATTTAATTGATAAAATTATAATAGGACATTGTTTTGTTGATTAAAATGTGGTAATCAATATTACAGAATACTCCGGCATACTATGAAACGACAAAAGAAAATATACGAAACAAAGAATTGAACAGAAACATGGAAACTGTTCTGAAAAATACACGTTTCAAAGGAGACAAGAAACATAAAACCATCAAGGATTATGAACTGGTCTTCGTGCCAATAATATGGGAAAGACATTTCTATGTTGTCTGTTTCAACATAAAACACGAAAGAGTTGATGTATTGGACAACAACGGGGCAGGGGATGACGTAAGCATATAAAAAAGTATGCTGGATGGGTGGAAAAGTTGGTAAGCATCTTAAAAACTTTGTATATAGGAACTATGTTGACAAAACGCCAAACTAATATATGCGAAAAAATGTGAAACTGCAGCACGAAGCTTTTGCAAACTACTTGGGTATTAAAAAACACCCAAAGCATAAGATCATGAGCAAGGCGAAGATTGTCAGACAACAGATGGATTGGAGGACAACGTCTAACGTGCTCGACTGTGGGATTTTCGCAATGAGGCATATGGAAATATACATGGGGGATATAGCTCGTTGGAGAAGTGGTTTGGCAATAGAAGATGCCCCAAATCAACTCCAGCAAAGACAGCTAAATGAACTAAGGGTAAAATACATTGGAAAAATCCTGTTTCATAGCGAAAATGAAAACAGAAAACTATTGACAAGTTGTCTAAAAACATTCATGGCTTTAGGGGGACCAAAAATACGTGAATTGTTTGACAAAGAAGACGAGATAATAGCAGAAAGAATGGAAGAATTTGTAGATTAGCTAAACGCCATGGATTTTAATGTTGACTATTGTGTTTTACTCTTTACATTATTACATTTACATGTTTGGTTGTATGATCTTCTATCGTATTTGTGCAAATCAAAGAAAACGCCATGATTAAAGTAATTAACAAATAGTAACCATTTAAAACATAAACAAAATTAAAAAAAGGTTAAAAAAACTAAATTAAAACAAGTAGAAAACACAAAAACGCCATATCTATTGCATATCAATAAAACGCCATTAAAACATAAACGCCATTCATAAAAAAATACTTTTAAAAAAAACGCCATGTAAAATAGCCTAAAGATGAAAACGCCATTAAAACATAAACGCCATTGTTAAAAAATACTTAAAAAAAACGCCATGTAAAACTAGCATAAAGATGAAAACACTATTAAAACATAAACGCCATTCGTAAAAAATATAATTTAAAAAAAAACGCCATAAAAAACTAGCATAAAGATGAAAACGGCATTTATATTTAATTTTTTTTTGGGCAAAGGAATCATAACGGCATTGTTTAGCGGGAAGTGGACAATGACAATCGTACCCCCGCATAATAATTAGTGCTCCCTGCCACGTGTTGGGCCATATCCGTTCTCATCGTTCTCACACTTTTCACCGTTCTCTCCTGATCCCGTTTCTATATATATGTAGACACACACACACACTGTTGTGTTTAATAAAACTTAAATATCCGAACCCGTGAGTACTCACGGGTGTTATCCTAGTTGTATTGCAGTACCCGTTTTTGGTAGTTTACTTGTTCGTATAATATTTATTGTAGTATCACTGTGTTGGATATATGTAATAAGCGAAGTGATTGATTAATCTATTTCTTTGTGATGTGTATGGTTCGATCGGTTCAGCTATTATCCTCAACCATAGTTGAAATAGTCATCACGGTTAGTCTAGTAGGAAACCCGCGCGATCTGGCATCGGCGCAAATTTACAATTCGGTACTCATTCTTCATTAGTTCACCAATAATCTTGTGATATATTATATAGCACTTTTATTAGTTTTCTTATTTGTAGCAGTCTATCTATGCCGTGACTGTTAAGCCTCTTAACAACAAACAAAACAATATATCGTCAAAAGCGTAGATTCAATCTTTTTCCTCAAAAGAAAACAATATGCTAAAATGTTTCACCACTAAGAGGTGAAGATACCCTTTCCAAAATGTGGTTGCATTATCGAAACAACTGTTTTTAACACGAACAAATAATGTGAACCTGCCTCATCATAGCAGCTCTATAAGCTATAAGAATAGCCGATTTCTTCTAATATTAGTGTATTAAGAGCCACTTGAACAAACTGACTCAATGAATGAGCTTGCTTCATCCAATAACAATTTTGGCAAATTCGTTAACACAATCATGGCTACAACAATCATGATATTGCACATTCATCGCATTGAATTACACCACCTTAATATCATAGAATATAACACATTGTTGGTGTTTAAATGTGCTAAAGTTTTGAGAGGTTAAATTAATAAAAATAATATAAAGAATAAGTTGGATGAGTTGTGTATTGAGTCTAAGTTGGTTTCATACTGAAACAGGTCCGAGTAGGTCACTTTGACAAAGGGTCAAATACTTGTAACTGAGGTTAACTATTACTAGGTTCAGGTTAATGGTTACTTCTTTCTATTAATGTATGAAATTTATATTCTAAAGTTGTTATGTAACTGAGGTTGATGTTTTGGAAGATACTCTAGGCTGATCGTCACAACCATGATCAAGTTATAATACTAATTCAACTGGTGCAATTATTTTAACTCCATCTAATTGTAACATTTTCGAATATCCAAATCAATAAAATCTCTCTTTGTTGGATCGTGGACATAACTTAATTCCACATGTCAGGTTAGTCCAGAATATATAGATTAAAATAACAGTAGCTCAACTGAGATTAGCAAGGACATGAGCAGCAGGATCAAACAACCATACACAACACCAACATTAGCAGTTGTAGTAGGTCTCGTTTGATAGTTCCAATGAAACCACAACATGATCTGAATGAATGGAGAGTGTGACAACTTTAGAAAGGTCATAAAACAATCTCTATTTTTTTTTTTAATTTTTTCATACAATTTCTATTTAATCCAAATCCATTCAACCAGTTTTGTTTACCAAAATCTCTTCTGCACCACTTCAAAAACGAGGACGTAAAAATCATATACTTCGGGGGTGGACTACAATGAAAGTGTAGCCGACCTAAATGAATGTTTTGATACGTTCAATAGCATCCAACAAGGAAGGATCGGCCAAAAAGAAAAAAAAAGTTATCTTGCGTTTTGAAAAAAAAAAGTTGGCAAAAGGAGAATGATTTGGAGGAAGAAAAGTGAGTGGATATGAAATTACTTGCTACGAAAACCGATTACCTTGACAACGAAGATAGGGAAATGTACGAGCAATTGAAAAGTGACATCAAGAAGAAATATCGTAGTTAGTTTGGTTTTTTTATTAGTTTCATTTTTATTATTTTTAGTTTTTTTATTAAGTTTATGTAGTGTTATTTCTTTATTTAATAATAATGTTTTTTTAAATTTTATTGATTTGTTTGAACTTTTTAACTTAATTTAATAAAAAAGTGATTGGCACGTGTCGTTCCACGCCACCCTTAAAGGGAAAATCTCTCTCTGTTGACGTCGTTGGCATGTGGCGCTTGAAGTCCCTTCACACTGAATAGTCTAACATTGTTGGTTTGCGGGAATGTAAATTTGTAAGTATTTAAATCTTTAATCTCATATTTGTGGTTAGAAACTAACAATCCTGGAATTTCTGTAATATTTCCCTTTATACAGTTATATTTACATAATTATAATAAAAGTTCTAACTTCGATAAAGCAAAAGTTCAAGATTTAAACGTGATTCACATGAATAATTTAAAAAAGCCAGCTATTTTAACTATTCAAGCATCAAGCAAAATGACAAAATTACAAATGCTAAGAAACGTAAAAAAGTGCAACGTGTGGAAGATTCATGCATAAATACTTTAGCTTTATTTATAATCGAAAATAATTTCTCTCCGTTATAATGCCGCCAATGTACTAGAAGAAAATCATGAATGGGTGTGCTTTAGCTTTTTATGATTGAAAATGCTGTAAAAGGATGAACAATATATTACTATTAAATTAAACTAGTCAAGTCGCTCAAATCAACGAGTTATTGTCCTTTTCAAATTGGATGGATATATTATTCCTCTTCACTATGGTTCCAATCATAAAGAACAAAATAATTAAACACCAAATATATCTTTTGAAGTGTTATTAAGTGCACTTTTTATATATTACAGTTGTGAGTTAAACAAAATTAGGTTTAACTTGTCCTTTAAATGAAAGATAAAAACATGACTACAACAAATGAATAATTTTTGTTTTTCCAATTCACACACAAACGTAAAAATTAGTCTATGTAGGCATTGCGTTTAAAATTTTAAGCATTATGTTTTAGATATTTTTGACATGGTATTATATACAAAAACACCAAAAGTTATAATTTAAAACACAATGAAATGTATTTTATGAAAGAAGTTAAAAAATCATGCTAAGAAACTTAATTAGTGTGTTTTAATTTTTATGCGTAGGATATATTTTATTGTGTTTTAAACGTTTAGTGTTCACAATAACTATATAGACCTCACATTTTTAGGAGTTTAAGAATTTGTAGGTGAACTCTACCATATATGTATAGATATGGTAGGATTAGCCTACGAGTATCATTTTTTTTTACAAAGTGTGAGAAGTCTATGTAGTAATTGTATTTTAAATTCTGGACATTATGTTTTAGATTTTTCTTGCATGGCATTATATTATATAACCCTACAAAAAGTAACTTGGGTTGCATCTCTAGAATGAAAAGTCGCGACTTTTAAAACAATACATATACATACCCCTTTGCTTAATTATTACATGTACAATGGTTGTCTCTCTAAAATGAAAAGCCGTGACTTTTAAAAAACTACATTTACATACCCCTTTATTTAATTATTATATGTACAATACATTAACCAACACACCTTTTGAAAATTATACATCCTTTAATTGATTTTGAATCTTTGATGTACCAACATGCTAAAGCACCCAAAAGTCAGATTTAATGGCGTTGACTCCAAAGTTGATAACCGAGTCGTCATGCAGGTCGAAAAAAATTTAAGCAATCGCAAAGACACTCTATGGGTGGTGAACTTACAATTGATAACCGAACCGACATACTATTCGAGAAAAAAATGAACCAAACCAACATGTCTCCTCCGACCACCGTTCCAGTCGTCTGCCACCGTTTCACATTCTATAAAACCCTCACCGTCTAAACACTCACAAGATAATTTCTCAACCAAAATGATAGATGAGGCTAAAGATTTTAGATGGTTTCCATCGCAAACATCAGGTATAGTAAACCAAAATGCGATATCCATATGTATGTATGTATGTATCTGAGAAACGAGAATTATATAGATTACGTGATTTTACTATCGTATTTAGTCGATTACAATATTGATTTATCGTGTTTTAATTTTGTAGATTTAGATGAATTGTTTTTCATGTTGATGTTTTCGTATAAGAATTAACCCGGGATCGGTAATGCCGATGGTCGGGCCATTTACCCGGGTCAGTGATCCAACCGAGATTTTGTATTTTTTTTATTTGTTGTTGCAAAATATGTAAGATGGAGAAGGGATTTACAGAGAGGAAAGTTCACAGGATTTGCGACGGATTTACAAGACCTCACCGAAATAATAGTTGCAGACGATGTTTTAGGGGGTCGATGGTAGACGCTGCCGGAAGTAATTGGAGAAGAAACATTTGGACACGTTAAATGAATAACTAAATTCAATCTGAAAATTAATCAATCTATTAAAATGAAGTGCTTCTTTGCAACGAAATAAAACTGTAACCTTTTTTTTTTGAACGGCACTAGCCTCTATTTCTAAAATTCATATTTGAGTCATATGTTTGATAAGGAATGAATTAATAGGCTTAACCTAATTATTAGAAAAGATGATGCGTCATATTTGAATTTATACATGTTATATTTTGGAGTTGAATTATGTGACTTTTTATAATTGAATTTTGTGAGTAGAATTAATTGAGATGGTAATTAAGGTGTTTTTTTTTGTTTTTATATAATAATGTTAACATTAATTATTGTTTTTGTTAGCATTATAATTATATAATTCAAAACGATAAATGCTAAAAGGGTTTTTAGATGAAAATGGTAAAAAAATTATATGTTATCTGACCAGATTAGCTCTAAGTTAATTGTTATTTTTGGACGGAGCTAATGATTTGAACGAAAATGAATTTTTTTTTCAAACCTCAGGGACCCATACAAGAAAAAAGAATTATTTGGTAATCAACTCCCGCCGCAACGCGCGGGTAGCGTCACCTTGTTATATAATAAAACACCAAACGCAATAATTTAAAACAATCAAATTTATATTCGCATTAAATTTAAATCACACTGATTAACTTTCTTCACGTGGGGTTTTAGATTTCATTCATAGAATAAATTTTATTGTGTTTTAAATTGTAACATTTGTTGTTTTTCTATATAATGCAATGTTAAAATAATCCAAAACATCATGCCTAAAATTTAAAACTTAATGCCTACATAGACTTGTTATATTCAAATAAGAAGAAAATGTTTTTACAACAAGAAAAAGAATAATCTTAAATCAATAAGTTGCTCATGTTATATTTGTAATTAATATTATTATCAGAGTATGCATGTAATTTGCCAATGACGTGACAGTGGAGTTGTAAGGGAGAAACTTGGTGTTTTAATGGAATCAGGTTTGATTCTTGGCCTCCCCATTATTTTGTGGCGGCACCTGGTGATGATGGTAGACTAGGCGAATAGGTGAAAATCGCTAGTTCGATCCTTGAACTGAGCGGGTTTACCTCACTGCACAGTCGTGCGTTGGGCGAGTGTTCACGGGCTTCGGCCTCAGGTGAGGATTTTCTCCGGTTCGGAGATGAGTGTATCCCGATGTGGTGAGTTTCGCCAGTATCCCATTTGAAGGATTCGTTGGCCGTTCAAAAAAAAGTATGCATGTAATTTGAATTAATAATTTATTAATTTATTGATTTCAAATAAATCGTTTTCAAGATACGTATGCAAAATTGGTTCAAATCAAATTTAGAATTATGGCAATATATGCTTTTCAAATCATTCATGTGCATTACCTTCTCCAAACAAGAAAAAATATATTGTTTGAAATCATTCAACGTTCCAAAATAGAGGACATATTAAATTTCAACCCTTTCCAAAATATATATAATTATTATGATAAATCATTTTTACAAATATATGTTGTTTCAATTTATTCAACATTTCAGCATTAATAAGATCAATAAAAATATATTTAAGGATTTATGAGCACCTTCAGCTCTAAAAAAATCTTCAAAGATTTATTACAGGTAAAAATCGTCTACTTTTACTACACTTCTCATCTAATACATTTAAAATTTTAATATATATATACACACACGAGCATTATATTCTACAAATGGTTAAAGCACTACAAATGTTAGGATCAGATGTGGTGTTGATAGATGACACTGGTGCAAACTTAGAATAAGGACAATATTATCAAAAAACCATGCACATATCGTTCACATGTCAAAGACCATTCAGGTGCAAGTCACATGCATCTTTCAACATCTTTTTTAAACACTCATAACTTTTTTATACGTGATTTGTTTCTCTAAATTACACCGTAAAATTGAGTGTTTCGTTATCTTTCCAACTACTATACTATTGTTATACTTTCGAAATAGAAAAATGACATGAACCATGTGTTCGTGAAAGTAGGTGTTTTTATGGAATTTTTGCACTGTGCAATTTTTTACTTTTTGAAAAACGCCGTAAGGATCCAGTCCAGAAAAACATATAAATATTGTCTCTTATTAAAAAATGCCATCATAAAACTCAATTCATAAAAACACATAAAATGTCCCGTTGAAAAACACCAAAAAAACCTAGTTTAGAAAATCGCCATAAAAACCTAGTTCATAAAATGCCAAAAAACACAGAGTTAAAAAAAACCACCATAACAACCTAGTTGAAAACACTATAAAAACCTTGATGAAAACGGCATAACAATCCAGTTCATTTTTTTCGGAAATATATTAATAACATACTCGTTGGAAAGATAAAAAATAATGGATTTTATGGTGTAATTTAAAAAAAATAATAACAAAAGTTATGGATGTTTAAATATCATAGGGGAAATGACATGTGATTAACATTTGCACCCTTGTTTGTATCTTCTCATTCTACCCCTCCTGATAGCTTTAAGGTTCCAGATATTTACAAAAATGTCACCACATCAATCTCAACCACAAATTATAAAGATCTTGTGATTGACTATAAATAACAAAGGTCAAAGTAATAATCGACGGTTAAATAAGGGAAAGAGTTAATTACATCATTAGTCCCTATGGTTTATAGAAAGTAACAAGGTCAGGTACTAATTGTTTAGAATCACATTCTAGGGTTTCAACTTTCAGTTTTGTAACAACCTAGAGTACTTAGACTAAAAAAGGTTAGTTTTTCTGTTAAATTTCTATAAAATGACAAAAACACCCTTTACTTATAGAAACAAAAGAACAAAACCATAGGGAGTAATTTGTAACTTATCAAAACATATAAACTAAAAGTATTAGTCTCTACCACCGTCCCCAATCCATCCCCATCGCCCTCAAACTCTTCAACAACCCTTCCAGTACTCCCATGGCACCATCAAACCCGTCGGCATTAAAATCATAGGGCTCAAAACTCTAATTCCATCATTGTTGTTTTAAAATTCTACCAACGAACGAGTTTACCATATAATCAGTGTCCTTTCCAAAGCGTACATTGTGAATTGATCAAAGGGGGGGGGGGGGTTAAGGCAGCGATTGGAGCTCCAATAAGGTGAGCGACATAGTTTTCTGGTATGGTGAAGGCCGTTGGAGAATCGTAAATGTGATTGGTTTATTTGTATATATGATTTTCAGACTCCGTTTCTAGGATTGTGATTGTCAGAGATAACCGTTGATCTTTACAAAGTTTCGGATGAGGTCAACACTGGAAAGGTAGTAATCTGATGATGATTCTTGTTATTTAGTTGATTATTTATGTATATAGTTCATTTGAGTTACTGATTATGATATTGTCCTGTTCAATTTTTGAAAAGGTAGCATTAGGGATTTGATGGATAACAATAATGGAGAAGTATGATGTTTAAAAACTGTTTGATTTCTTTGGTGTATGGTTGGATTTTATGCTAATTTTGGTACTAATAGTAGTTAAAACATGTTTGTACATGTTATTTTTTGTAGTTTTTAATTGGGAATGGAATAAATCTTAGGTTTTTTTTTATATTTATAAGCTGTCTCTACATCTCTGGTCAATTATGCACTTGTTGTATCAAATTATGTTAGGATTATACAATGAATTGTAAGTTTGTATTATTAATAATTCCAAGGGACTAAAGGTGTAAAACAAAGAAAGTTTGTGGCTATATTTATAAGCCTTAAAAAAGTATTGGCCCTATAGTATATTTCAAAGTATACAAAAATATATCTTTTCTTTTTGTAAATTACAAAAATAGTCCCTTATTAGCCATATAGTTATATAATTAATCCTTTAAATATAAAATTACTTAAATGCCCTTGAAACTAATAGAAAATCTAACATATGTTAGTCTTACTACCTCAGGTTGTTACAAAATTAAAAGTTGGTACCTTAGAGTGTGACTTTAAACTATTAGTATCTGACATGGTTATTTCATATAAACTAAAAGGACTAACAATGTAATTAACTCTAAGGGAAATATATCATTGGACGACACTTGGTTTTTATCTAAAGCTATGCTATATGCGATGTGTTCTCTGCCCGTTGTGTGTATTTAGTCTAAATAATTTATTTTTTTTAAATTTAAAACTATATAATTGTGCTTTCAAGTTATTAAGTTAACACACTTAAGTGTGCTTAATATTACTAAAATTGATACACCTAATTCACACGACATCATGACCACATCAGAACATCATTTTCTTTGCTTTTCATTTCATACCTTTTTCAAAAATCCAAAAATCTATTTTTGATTTTAGGAGGATAAACATTTAGAAAATCCAAAAACATTGAAAAATGAAAATTTAAAAACAACAGAAAATTTTTGAAATAACAAAAACATTGAAAAATACATCAGTGGACTATTAATGCATTCTAAATTTTATAACATTTAAAGTTGAACCAGTCTCACAGTTTGACATATCAGTAGACTTTACAAACATTAGAAGCTTCGGAAAACGATATAAACTAATAGATAAGCCAAATTTCAGTGGAAATACAGCTGATGTATAGTACTTAGTTTTGTCGTTCTTGACTGTGTGCCTGCATAGTAATCGCTGAGTGCTGAAAAACATAAAAAACTAGTCAGTATGTGAACTTTCACTGCTTTCTGAAAAAGTCACCATGTCTTCATGCTTTATTTTACAATGATTTAAACTTGTTTGAATTTTTTATTTTGTTTAAGCATTTCAACTTGTTTTATTTCTTAATTTGTTTAAACACTTAACTTTCTTTGCTTATGAAAAGATCGACCTGATTGTTGGTGTTTAAGTAATCTAATTAATTTTTGCACGAGACACCACCGATGAAAGTTTAAAGGCGTTACTTGTGTCAGTGTATTGCACGATGAGGGGATACACCACAAGCTATAGGGTCTATAGGTTATTTGTGCTTTAAGAAACAATAAACATTGGTAAACATTGTAAAATTGGACTTTATGAGTTTAGGTGGATAACAATACAGACAATCGACGTAAATTGGTTTATACTTAGTGTTTGTTCAAAACAATGGTGTATCTGATTAGTCTCAATTACTGATATGATCCTCTTGCACGTTTTCTCATTAAAAGATTTTTTGTAAATATTTCATTTCTGTATGTTTACACATTTCTGCATTTCAGTTTCAAAATATCAAAAACATTTTTCAGTGTGTTTAGCTTAAGCTTTGTAAAAGTCAAAAATATTTTGTTTTTCAATTTCATTTTCATTTTAGACGAACTGATGTTAGAATACAAAATCTTTCCCAAAACATACTAGGTTGAGCTGAAGCACAATTGGTCACATTTTTGGAAGTTGGTTTAGTTAAAAATGTCAAATCTTGATTGAAAATTGAATGCACAAAATGTAAAACATGGGAAATTTCACATTTAGTGAAAACTGAAGAACTATAAACGTTTAACCAAAGTCATTAACTTGGATTTGGTCAAACCTTTGAGTGTTTGAACCTGGCTAAATCTAAAATTTGACTTTAACTGGTCAAAGCAGCGCATGAGTCATCAATAAAAGAAATGCATGAGTCACACACATCGCATAAGACATACGCAACATACGACTCATTCACTAGAAATAAAAAGTTGAAGTCACGCTTCAAGATACATACGCAATTACGGAGATAGTTTTACAAAATCAACTAGTCTAAAGGGACCATTTCGATTTTGAATATTATAACCTTGAATCTTGTGCTTTTGTTAAAGATTATATGTAGGTAATATATAGCATCAAAACATCAAAAATAACGGTATTTGGACTGAATATGTTCATCGTGTTTACTGAAACCCTAGATCCATGATCGATCTTATTAGAAGTGTTTGTTTGAACTAAATTTGATATGGGTTTTGTGTTTCGGGGTAGTCTGAATGCTTTAGACTGAATAATTTCAACAAACATTAATGAATTCTTCGATCTGATCTAATCAGTATCATCCAAACCCTAGAATTTAGGAATTTGTATCAATTGATAGTATTTGGAAAAATTGATTGAGGGCTATGGTTAGAAACTTATAGTGTAACTATAAGTACTGTTAGAAACTTCGCATTCTTATACTTTCCCTATTTAGAAAGTACTGTTGCATTTCTTTTCTCGGAAACTTGTAACTATATTATAACTATATTTCTATTTCAACTTTGTAATCCGAGACTATTGATCATAATGAAACTCGATCATTTTTATACATATTTATGTAAACATTTTAGACTTGTTTACATGCCCATACTCAAAAACCTATGTTTTAAACACCATTTTACTTTCTTTATACTTGTATATTACATTATTATGCTTGTTACACGTAAAACCAATTAAAATACGCAAATTTTACCAAACTAACCTCTTCGTGCGAGTGAATACCCCACTCGTGCAAAGGGACTTGTCCCCTCGTGCGAGTTGACCCAGTCACTCAAAATCACTCATGAGCCCTATAAATACGTTCCTACCTTCACTCATTACAGTTCCAAGCCGCACCAACACTCTCAAAAGCTCCGAACTTACACTTTCGAGCAGATTGTTGTAGAAACATCTAAGTAATCATTTCCTCAATTTTTCTATACTTTTCTTGCATTTTCTTCAACATTTTGTCAAACCTCACCACTTTGGAGTTCCAAACTAATATTTGAAAACTTTGATTATAGTTATGTTCTTACACTTTGCAAATTTGTTTTTATTAAAATACTCGTACAAATTTTTTGACTTAAACTTGGTGGAATCTAGTACCCATCAAACTCACAACCAGTTCATAGTTGTGGGTTTGCGTTAGGGTTAATTTTCACTGAGAAATGGCTGTTTCGTCCGAATCAGAACAGTTCTCCTTGTGCGGCCTGGCCCCATTCGCATGAATGGACTCCCATTCGCACAAATAGTTGTTGTTTTCAATCTTTTCAATGTAAGTTCATATGTACCCCAAGTGTTGAAGTCATCTCAAATTCACCATCTTCAATATGGATGAATCTGAGTTGTGACAGAGTGTGAACTGTAGGAGCCTTGGCTTTCCAAACTAGTTCCACCACCTCACTTGCGTACCTTGCAATGATTACCAAACAGTTTTCTAGAAACAAAGTAAGCTAACCCCGCCTCGCCTCCAACATTTGCCATGTTGGGTATGGCACGCCTGGGTTGTTCTTATTTGACTGTTTGGATTATTTATTACCTATTTCTGTTATACTTTTGAACTATTAATATTATTGTATAATAGCATATATAAAATAAGATAAACTAAATCTAGAATGTTAACCGATTTTTTTTGTTAAGTTTCATGAGTGGACTTTCACAAGACTGGACGCTTTCGCACGAATGAAATCCCATTCGAATGAACTGGTGTGTCCATTCGCACGAATGGACCCCATTCGCACGAACAGACTCTCATTCGCATGAACAGTGCTGTGGACTTGTTATATTTTCACTAATGCATATTTGTATTCCAAACCGAATCCTTCGTCTACATCAGGATACTCACACCTTCGTTTACCCATTTTAGGGTAACCTCGGTGTACCAACCCTCCGCTCGTCAACTCTAGGATTAGTTGAAAGCTACGCAAAACCGTGAGTATACTCAAGCCCATTTTCCATTTGTTACACTTTGGGTGCAACATGTACACTTTATATAAATCACGCAATCACAATTAAACTTGTTATAATCACACTCTACCCATTCAAACATTAGACTTGTATTATTCTTGTTATCTCGCATGCTATGTATACTTGTGTCTATATGCTCATTAACTTTGCTATATCTTAAAAATTATAGCGCTATAGGATTAACGCACCGCCAGTATTCTTGTGGTATTGTTAAGTAATCTATGTTACACCATTGTCGTTTCGATGACATTGGTAATCATGATTACGTTAAACTCTGGTTTGACTTATAGTTTACACTTGTTTAGTATGTTAGTAACATTATATGCAAATTATCATGTTGGATATGAGAAAGTTTTTCATTATTATGCTATGTTATCAAACTTGTATACTCGCCAACTTTTGTTGATCATTATTTTAATACATGTTGCAGGTCGCTAGTTGATGAGACGAAGAAATTTATTTAGGGTGGCTAGATACACACCTAAAATTTAAATTCATGTATTTGTTTCATGTTTACTACTTGATGTATTTTCCCTTCGAAGAACGTATTTCATTTTAGTATTTATGAAATTTGAATTTAATTAAATATTGTCACAATTAGTGTTATGAAGTCTCTTGCAATCTTGTTTTCGTCTAACTCCGATGTTTCCGCCATCGGTTGGGGTGTGACAGATTGGTATCAGAGCCATAACTATAGGGAGTTAGGAAAATTGCCATGCTTTTGACCTAGTCTATAGTTTAGGAACTATACTTGACCATTCTTGTTTATGCTTAAAACTACTTGAATTCTCCCTACTTTTTTCATATCTATTTTCTTTGGTCTCAAATATAAATGTCTTTCCTAAGGTAACCACAATACATATGGGAAGACCTGAAGACACTCTTATCCCGTAATCGAAATGACTCACCAAAATATGGGTGATTCCCACATTTGGTGACGACTTTCAATCCGCTTTACATGTTATTTCGTAAGAAAGTTCACCATCAAGTCAGGAGTGATATCCATATCTTGATGGGAATTTCCATTTCATATTCCAGTGGACCCTTATCGATAACTCAAAATTATATCTTGTTTCGTTCGGTAAGTACCAACCACATTAGGGTACGATGTTACCAAGTTAGGGGTGAAACCCGCATCTTGATAACTAGTCCCACTCTTCGATTTTCAATCTCGCCAAAGTCTCGAATCCTTAATTGACTGGGGATATGTAGTAACTGGAAGGGTGAATACCGTTAACCGCTCGTCAGTGAGAGTATTCTACCTATTAGACCAAAGCATGTTTCCCCTAACTCAAAAGGATTTCGATCACTTTGGAAAAGTCTGTGACAATTGTCAAATTTGCATGTATCCGTACAATTATTAAACAGTAATTAATGCTTAATGATTGTGCTGATTTAATATTTATGACAGGAGTGTTTTCTGATTATTGTTATCATATATACATGTGCATCATATATTGCAAAAGTCATATCATTATTTCATGCAACACTTTATTAATTCGAATAATGCACGAAACAAAGCTAGCATAATTGTCAGACAAATCAGGAAAATGCTGACGGAGTTCAGTACATAGACAGACATGGTATTGAGACACAAAATGAGCCAGAAACCAAGAGTTACACTAGTATAGTGTGTAGGAAAGTAAGGATCATAAAACTACCTTCCTAGTGATGGGTTAAGTGCTGGAAAGTGCCTAAAACTCACATAAAGTGCAGAATTCTGCAGAAATCAGGAAAATTCAGCATTTAAACACTAGAATAACATGCTGAAATATGGTTAAATGGTCCAGAATGCTTTCCTAAACGTCACGAATCAAAACTGTCACAAAAGGTAACATTAAGCACACTAAACTGCATAGTTTAGCACTTTAACGCAACGGTAACCAACCGAACAACCGGACACTACCCGAAACACCAAATTTTCACTAGAAGCATTGTTTTAACATTACCAATCTAGTTATGGTCCCCGAACATCATAACACACTATATAACATCTAGTAACTAATCACCCTAACTAAACACTTGATTTTCAACTAACAAAACTAACCAAGAGTTGCAACCTAGTCTAGACCCCCCACCTATACACGGTTACATGTGGCCCCCACTTCTTGATTTTGTTTCAATTCTTTAATAGATTATGTCTCCTACTAAATTAGCACATAACACATTAGGAAATAGGATGTTGGAGAGTTATAAAGGTTCACCACTAGTTCCATACTTCTCATTCTCTAACATACTCCACACTTGAAACTCTTTCTTCTTCCCCTCTCCCACTTACGGCCGTGAACACCCACACCCACATCCATCTTCATCTTTCGATTCTCAACCATTCCATACATATCCAAAGGTGTAAGAAGCCATATAAGGAAGCTAGGAACTCTTGGAAGTTGAAGGACCTCTCATACAAGCTTTTATCTACCTCTACTTCATCTTGTGATCATCCCTAGCCTTGAGCTAGTAGTAAGATCCTCTACACCTTATTTTACATCTTGTTTTGGTGGTTAAAGAAGGATACAAGTTGTTAATCATGAAGAACACTATGAATCTTGAACATGAAACTTAAACATAAGAGTAAAATCATGAGAATACATATTGTTTAAGTGTTGTTATGCTATATGATGGTTTATTGATTGTGTTCATGATGTTAAACATCAAATGATCTTGCTAGATAGTGATTAAAGACATAATCTAGCAAGATGAGAGGTTGATTATGTTAAGATCAAACTAATCATCCATATGTAAATCATGAACTTGAAGTAAATTGTTTTTCTTGTAAAATGATGATCAAAGTGAACATAAAGTCTTGTAAATCTATGATTTCAAGAATCATTTTTCAAGAAAACAAGTTAAAAATACAAGATTTACTTAAGCTTGGTTCTTAAAGGAATTAACCACATTTGTAGTAGTTAAACAAGTGTAGAAATATATATGTAACAAGAAAAACTCTAGAAGAAACATTTTTAGAAAAATGATTTACAAGTTGTAAGCATCTAACTTCTTTAAAAATGATGTTTTTAAATAAACAATCACACTTTAAAGGGTAACTAAGCCTACTAAACACACTAGTAAGTTACTACAAATTTTTGTAAACTTTCAGGTTCATGAAGTAGTAATTTATGCTTAATTTTGGCAAATTGGTAAGTGTTAATTGGTTTAGTGTTGGTTGTGAGTATGAATACACCCATCCTTGGGTTGTTATACATGTACAAATATGTTAAGTGTTAAGTTAAAATATATTATTTTAACTCATATTCCAAAATTTAATAAATATAATCTAAGTTAAAACATTTATTATTTTAACAAATAATTATATACTTGGGAATAACAATGACACAAAGGAACGTAACTCAAAGATACTAACTAAGACTAAGCCAAGGCACGACCCACCCGTCTAATAAACCGTAGTACGTTTGTAGGAAGTCGTGTGAACGAGTATCAGCTGTGAGTTACGTCGGATTGAAGAACGTAAAACCGTGAGTTAATGTCCTCCTTTTCTTTTAACTGTTTTCAGTTTTATAACTTCGGGGGTGAAGTACATGTTATAAAATGTTTACACATATGGTATGGTTAGCTAAGGAATGAACTATTAGATCATGTGAATGGGTAGGCGAGTAACCTAAGACCATTAATCCTTTTTTAAGGATCGAGGGACATTAGTGATAGATCTATTGGGTGTTGTGAGCCCCGCCAATGAGCCCGCAGGTTGGGCCATGAGGCGACTATATCTTCCAGCCGGAGGCTGGTAGGAAATACGCATAAAGGATTGAGCCATTCCTACACCATTGCACACATATTAATGTATTAACTACACATTAATTGATCTGTTTCCTTGTTGCTTTCATACCAGTTTACAGAAACATACATACGTACAGAAGTTTTACAAGGTTATTCGTGCACACATACAAAACACATGAACTCGCTCAACTTTTGTTGATGTTTTTCAAACTACATGTATTTCAGGAAACTGAATATGGATCTGGCGGGCTATCAAGGGATTTCAAGATGTGTCTTCAATAAATGATGTCATCCAGCGTTGAAGGGTTTGGATCATGTATCATATCTTTGGTAGGATACATGGTTCAAAGCCTCGTTTTGTTAAGTATCTTTTGTGAAGTCCAGTAGGGAACTTAAAAAATGGGTTGTTATGTAAACTTAAAGTCTTAGTTGGTGTAAACAATGACGATTGTAATGTTTTGAACTTAATTTATGGATGAACATCATGGTTTTATCATATAGGTGTTTGTTATGGTTGAATGCAATGATACTAAGCAAGTCACACCTAATCACGCTTCCGCAAAAGTCATGGTGTGACAGTTTGGTATCAGAGCTTCGATTGTAGCGAACTATGATTCTTTCTCGAGTCTAGACTACAATCATTAGGGCTTTCATGAAAATACTTTTACAACATGTTTTCATTGCATACACAAAACGCCCAGATCCATGGAACAAATGTTTTTAGAAAAGGAAAGACAAGAAACACGTTTGCAAGGTCACGTTGGTGGTTTAGTCTGCATGGGGTAGACTAGGAAAGACAGAACAGTTTCATAAAGGATGATGTGAATACATGGTTACATAATAAATTGTCTTTGACTGTATATACTAGGTGTTAGTGATTACTATAGGTATACATGCTATGATAACGACGTTACAGGCACACATGTTATCCTCAGAGAATGAATTGTCGGATACCCATGACCCGATGGCTGTCGTGTCAGACGACGAGGTGATACCCGAACCAGAGATATATACGCCGGACACTGAGAGTGATCCTGACATGCTGTCTGAGGACGAGGACGACTTCCAGCCTTTCGCGCTACCAGACTTTGGCAATGATTTACCCCTTGCTGATGGTTTCCCTGACGAGGATCCTTTTGTCATTCCTATTCCAGTCCATGATCACCTCATCATTGGTCACCCCGATGACGAGCACATCGTGGCTCCGATCCTTGATGCCGTACCTCTCGTGGTCATTCCTCCCGAGGATTGGCATTTCGACGATTTGTTTGATGATGACGTTGATTTGTTTGTTGATGGTCGTCCTGTTGATGCCCAGGGTGATGGAGAGATAAACGAGGATGTTATTGCTGTCCCACCTCCTAAGATTCCTATTGTTGAGTTATTCTCTGATTCTAGCTTACACTCCGTTTCAGATTCCTTTGAGTCTGTGACGTCCTCAGCTTTACTGGCGGTTGGATTACAGCATTACGCTACTGATTCTGATGATGACACGGCCATGTCTGCTGCACCATCTCCTCCACACGTCCCCGGGCTTGATCCTGAGCTAGATCTTGAGCCTTTTGATCAGCCTGATGTTGCACCTGCTGATCCCGAGCCAATACCTGAGCCTGACCATGTTCCTTTTGGTTTACCAGAAATTGCACCTCTTATTCCTGACCCAGTTCCTGCACCTGTTGATCCTCCAGTTGTTGAGGCATTTATTCCTCCACCCGTACCCGCTGATTTTGCTCCTTTCCCTCCTGTAGAGTCCAATGTCCATCGCACCGACTTACCTATCATTTTCTTACAGGACATCCCTGCACCCCGTCCGGGAGAAGGGACTTCGGGTCAGCACACCGCGTGACGATCCTTTTGCTTCAGCAGCATTTCCTCCGACCTCACAGGCTACACCATTTGCTCCCTCCGCATCCACACCGCTGGATGAGCCATTCCGATGGTTACCACCATACACCATGCCGATCTCAGACCCCTATCATCCCTCACATTATGGAGGCTACACACGGGATGAGTTGCTCCTGCCACTTCAGCTACAGTTTGAGGTTTTGAGTCGCATATTTTTGGAGCTTGAGCAGACACCACGTCCTCCACCTTGTCCCTATCAGTCTACTTTTGTTCCCCCACATTCATCGTCATCCCCTTTGCACACCCACCTGCTGCTCTTACACCTTTTCCAGGTTTTGATGCTCGTTTCCTTACTATCGAGTAGCAGTTCAGTTACTTACTTCGCCATGTATATGAGCTCGAGGAAGAGCTCGCACATGTTCGCAATTTGCTTTTCTTCCCTCCTCCACCTCCGCCATCAGTACAGTAGGTTTTTGGTCTTATGCAGATGCATTACTCTTGGTGAGAGCACTACCATTGAGCCGAGATTGTGAAGACTTTTGAAGACCACTTTTGACCATGTGATTTTTGGTATATTGACACACTTATTGGACCGGGGTAGTGTGACCCTATGTCCCTTTTGATGTGATACACTATGTAAGCAATGTGACTGTGGTCGGTAATTAATGAAAGCTCAATCGTCTTGTTCTCACTAAACACTTTGATGATTTACATGTTGTGCTATGATTATGTTGTTGCATGATTGCTTGCTATGATAAATGCTTATATATACGCGTACATACGACCTTTGGACGACTATATGCTTACTTGACGAATAAGACCTGACCTGTCTGATCTTCTTCTTAGAAGATGTCGCCTAGAAGGAACACTGATACCAACAACCCTCTGCCGACGATAGAGGCAGAACTACAAGAGCGCATCTCACAGGCCATCGCACAGCACGAGGCCCTTCGCTCCAAACACAGCGGAGGTACCTCAGGAAATAACCCACCCAACGGTAATGTTTAGTCACTTAAGACACATTACAAAATGTTTGGACATTTCCAAGTGTGCTTTGCTAATGCCTTATGTGAATGATGTTGCTTATGTCACAGGCTGCACCTACAAGCAGTTCTTGGGCTACAAACCCCTTAATTTCAACGGCACTGGGAGTGCCGTTGCCTTCGTGCGCTGGGTTGATAAAACGGATTCTGTTTTGTGATTGAGCAAATGCACTCCAGAGCATCAAGTCACGTACATTTCTGGACTGTTTCTAGATGGAGCATTGTCGTGGTGGACTCTTCAGGTCCAGACGCTAGGTGAAGCTGCTGTGTATGCTTTGACATGGGATGAACTAAAGGAGCTGATGCGTAAGAAGTATTGCTCTCGGGCGGAAATCCAGAAGTTGGAAACTGAATTCTAGAACTTGAAAATGGAAGGTTCAAAGATAGCTGAGTATGTGCAGAGATTTCATGATTTATCGTGAGTTGTTCCATATCTTGTGGAACCAGAGTTTTAGAGGATCGAACATTTCATCTAGGGATTGGCACCTCAGATTCTGAGCATGGTGACAACATCGAAGCCTCCAACAATTACCGATGCTATCAACTTAAGTGTGGCGCTCACTGAAGAAGCGGTTAGACTGGGAAAATTTTCAATCTCGGAGGAGAAAAAGGAGACTCATGTGGAGCCATCTGGAGATAACAAGAGAAAGTTCGCAAATTTCAAGAAGGGTACTCGGGCAAATAACAACAACAATGCCAAAAAGGGAAAAGAGTACATGGGTAACCTACCTAAGTGCGACAATTGTCGACGTCATCATACCGGGCGATGTAGGTATGGAAAATGTGATAACTGTGGCAAAGTGGGGCATGTCAAGGAGACGTGTTGGCATGGTACTGGACGTGGAAATGGAGGTCAAGATGATAGCGGAAATCGCGGAGGAAACAACGATAACAACAACTATCAAGTACGTTTTCAAGGGTGTTTTAACTGCGGTGATGTGGGGCATTTCAGGAAATATTGCCCTAAAAAACAAATAGGCACGTGGGAGAGTGTCTAACATCGAAGCTAGAGAAGCACGCTAGGATCCAAACATGGTTACTGGTACGTTCCCTATTAGTCAACGATATACATCTGTGCTGTTTGATACTGGTGACGATTTCAGCTTCGTATCTTTAGATTTTAAGAACATGCATGATTTAGTTGTTAGTAAGTTAGGCATCTAGTATTCGATAGAATTAGCTAACGGGAAGTTAGCAGAGATGAATGAAGTGAATAAGAGGTTGTGTTATAAAGCTTGAAGATATCCCTGTAGTAAGGGAATATCCTGAAGTCTTCCCCAAAGACTCGCCAGGATTACCTCCTCAACGACAAGTTGAATTCCGCATTGACTTGGTTCCAGGCGTCGCGCTTGTAGCCAAAGCACCCTATCGTCATGCGCCTTCAGAGATGCAAGGGTTATCCACGCAGCTTCAGGTGTTATCCGATAAAGGAATTCACAAGGCCAAGCTTCTCCCCTTGGGGAACTCCAGTGTTGTTCGACAAAAAGGAGGATGGTAGCTTTCGAATGTGCATCGACTACCGGGAGCTGAACAAGCTAACCATCAAGAGTCGGTAACTCTTGCTGAGAATTAACGATTTATTCAACCAACTGGAAGGATCCAACTACCAATCTAAGATTGATCTTTAACTGGTTTATCATCAGCTGCGGATTCAGGAAGAAAGTATACCGAAGAACAGTGAGTCAAAAAATTGTTTTAATAGTGCACTAATGTTGTGTGGTATACACGGTACACAAAACAGTTACACACAGAATACAAACTTTGAGAATTTAGGACCTTCGGGGACTTATGTCGAAGTCCATTAGAGGTTATCTCGTAAAAACCACGTCTATTAACTTGGGCAAACACCATTATTTTGCCGTGCATGCTATTTCAGTTAACCGAACAGATAAAGTACTCAAATTTCTTTTATTGAAATTCCCACTTTTGCATCTAATGAATGGATTCTCACATTCCTACTCCTCTTAATGGTCCTTGTATCACGAGCATTTCTTTCATTATAGCAAATACCCAATGCTTCATTTCTTGAAAATTCATGGGTTACGCATGCATCGTTTGTTACGCATGTGGTCTCGTGTCGAATAGACGTTTCATCAAAGTCTAAATACTATTTCACTATATCTAGTTATTGCCTTGTGACTCAGATAACCTGCATTGTTGTAGGTGTTGACTCCTTGATATCGAATCAACAAAACTTTCCTGAAATTTCTTTTCCTTCATGTTGCATACATGGTTTATCCTTGTAACCATGCCAAAATTCCCTTGTCGATACATATATTTATTGTCAAATTACGCTGAAACCAAGTTCAATTGCTTGAACTTGTCCATGTCGCATATTCAATTCAAGACACCATGTGATGTATTGAAAGCATCATATTCAAATTCATTTTAGCAAGCGTTTCGTTTGTTCCGAGTCATAGTAGACTTGTTTGGTCTACGACCCTATTAAGTCGTTTGTTGATTTCGATACCCTGTGGTGGTGCTTCCACTAAATAGAAGCTTGCGTTAATCTCATTTACACATCTCATACACGGATTTAATTATTTATTCATTGACTTGCTATAAATCCGCTCTGATTTATCATGCTAAAGCAATCTTAATGCAATTGTGTGTTAAGACAATGGTATATAAATTCATTTTATATTCTAGTGTACCTATTGATGTTTCTTTTATCATCGATCGAATGCCTTGCGATATTTATTGCGTTCTTCATCTTCGATCGAAAACAGTAGTTCTTTGATCTTCCATATTCAATCGAAAATCCTATGATGTTGCTTGAATCAAGTTTTCAGATTTGTTTCATTGTGCTTTCGTTTGATTTCAATCACGGTGAACTTGTTTGGTCACCGCTATTATCAAATTATCTCATTCACTACGACACCTTGTGGCGTCGGTATAAACTTGTAGCCTGTGCTAAACATGGTCAACCGTTTCATACAAAACTACGTATACCTTTCGTTTGACTCATCATTTAAACACTCTCAATGCAACTATGTATTAAGACGTTGATGCACCAGGTTCGGTTGTATTTTATTTCGGTGTATTCTCGCAATTCAATAATGTCAACACACTAATTTTATTAATTTATTTGTTCGAAAGTTGACGGATCATTTTTGATGTCATTATCACATTTGAGCTTGCTGATTCTAAGTTCATCTAGTGGATGTTATTGTTTCTAGAGCTTATTTGCATATTGTGAACGATCGTTTGGAATTCTATCGGTCAAAACTCCTCTTTTGTTGAACCCCTGTTAACTAAGTTACCCTAGGTAATACACCTATACGTCTCGTATTCTTTGACATCAAATTCTGAAAATACATACCTTTTAACCACTGGGTTCTTATTGTTGTAATATGCCCCTGGATTCACCTAATTTAATAAGTCTTGATTCGGTTTCGTGGTAACTCACCTTGTGTTGGTGCATCCGTCTGTCGACTTTGTCTTGTATCGAGTCTTGTATTGTATTAGATAGATCAGGGCACGCAAAACGATAAAAGTGTGTTTATAAGTAATTTCGCACGAAATTACACAAAGGTAATTCCGTACGAAATCAGGTGGTAATTTCGCACGAAATTAGATTTCGTGTGAATGTGATTTCGTTTGGACTGGTCCGTGCGAAATTACATTGCCTATAAATACCTGATGTGTTTGTGTCTTTGGTAACGAAATTACATTCCGGTTAGAGAGCCGAAGTGCTGCCGAAGTGTCTACTCGCTGTAAAACTTTGTCAAATCAATACATAGATAGTTTAAAGTGTATTTCTAGCTGAATTACCTTGATACGTCTGTTTCCACCTTTTGTATCGAGCAAAAACTCTTCTGATCGACTCATTCGGGTCAGAAAACGATCCTACAAGTGGTATCAGAGCTCAGGAGGAAGAGTTCTTACCAATTCAGCTTAAAGTTCTGTTTTCTACACCTTCTTTTTCAAAATTAACAAAATTTCATGGTCAAAATGTCTTGAATTTCACACATTATACTCGCAATTGTGTTTTAATAAAGCCTTGAAAGAATTGGACCTAAAATCGGACTAAAACCTGATCAATTGGACCAAAAACAGCTCGAGATGATGACATCAACAGTATTTCATACAAAATCAGCTTAATTTCGCTTCAGATTGTTATTTCGTTTGGTTATTTCACACGAAATTAATTGATTTCGCTTCAAAGTGATATTTCGTTTGATTATTTCGCACGGAATTGGTAATTTCATGTGAAAGGGTTATTTCGTTTGAGGTGATTTCATTTGAAAGTTATTATTTCGCTTGAAAGGGGTATTTCGTCTGAAGAGGTTATTTCGTTTGAGAGTGCTATTCCGTATCAAAGTATAATTTCACTTGAGGAGATTATTTCGCTTAAAGAATTTCGTTTGAAAGTGTCTGTGTTTTGAAAAACTTGTTGCTATATCATGGAAGAAGAATTTTATAACGTGTTTGCTATTGCCCCGACTACTCCAGCTGCCATTGCTCAAAGTATGAACATGGAAAATGAAACCGGAACAATGCAAAAACCCCCGAAGCTAATGGGAATTGAGGAGTATTATGGTTGGAAAGATCGGTTTGAAAACTGGGTTCAAGCTAACCATTTGAGATCTTGGGAATGTGTTGAGAAAAAGTATGTTCTACCACGTACAGATTTAGGAGTTGAGAAAAAGATTTTTGATTTTACGGATAAAGAACGAGATATATACAAAGCAGAAAAGATGATGATCAGTTTACTCCAGCAAGCTATTAAAGAAGACATATTCATTTTGCTTCAACATGATAAAACTTCACGCTCAATTTGGGAAGCCCTTCGAATTAAATTTGAGGGAAGTGAGAAGATGATCAAGAGTAAAAAGGCATTGTTAAAGAAAGAATTTGATCTATTTACAAGTTTGCCGGGAGAAGATACAAAGAAATTAATTGAAAGATATTGTCACTTAGTTCGATCAATGTCATTGTTAAATATCAACAAAGATCGAGAAGAATGGGTTGACAAATTGGCTGATGCTTTACCACAGAAAGAATGGGGTAAATTTTTGATGATATTAAAGAATACTGGAGAGTATGAGGTTTTGACAATTTCCCAGTTCATTGAGAAGATTGAAGGACAAGATCTTGAACAACAAAAGATTGCAAGAATGAACAATCCGAGTGCACAACAAGATGTTAAGATGTACTACAAACGGAGTGTTTTAGAATGTCCGAAAATCCAAACTGCTTTCAATGCCAAAAACTCATCGGAATCAATCAATCAAAGTTCAAACAACAGCAGCAGTGGATTCTCCTCATATCCGAGTGTTAATCCGAAAGCTTTAAGCTCAAGTCATCAATTTCAAAGCTCAAACAGCAACAATGGTCATGTCTTAAATTGCAACATCGCGTTGCATCTTCAGAATGGTCAAAATTTTTCTGAAGAAGTTGTCAAAAGTCATATGGCATTACTTGTTACAGTATTGGAATCATATGAAGGATTGGTTACCGGAAGAATCGGAAATCCTATGTTGACGAAAGAGGATTATGATTAGATAGATGCTGAAGAAATGGACCTGATGGATATAAAGTGGTGTTTAGCGAGTGTGTTGAGGAGAGCTGAAAAGTTTAAAATGATTACAGGAAGAGATGATTTCTTGGATGCAAAAGTTTCAACTTTGGGTTTTGATAAATCTAAAGTTACTTGTTTTCGATGCAGGGAGAAAGGTCATTTCAAGAGGGAATGTACTAATCAAGAAGTGAGTGGGGCAAAGAATCCGTTTGGTGGTGATGATTATTATCGAAAAGCAATATATCAACAAGTTTCTCATCAACCTTATCAACAAAAAGAACCACAAACTGCACATGCTAAAATGATCGAAGAAGCAAATAAGAAAGCTTATTATGGCATAATTGATCAAGATGATGAAAAAGTGGCAGAAGGTTTCAGTTGGGACAAATACATTCCACCTGATTCAAAAGTAGCATCTCTCATTGCACAAATAGTTCAAGAGCCAGATTTGATGACGGAATGGATGAAAGCGTTTGCCAGTGATGAGAAAAGACAAGATGAAGAGTTTGTTTCTTCAGATGATAGTTCAGAACAGACGCAAGTGTTTGATCAATCATCAAATGATGATAGTGATGATGAGGAAGAAATGCATATTAATATTGCAAAATCTCATTTATCTCCTGAAAGTTTTCAATTTTATTTTGCAGATCGTGTTGAAAAGCTAAAGGAGAAACGTGCAGCAAAGAATCAGAAACAGGTAAAAAGCGAGAATGTTGTTCAAGAAGAGAAATCTGAACAAAGTGAAGAAGTTAAAGTTGCTGAGATAGTAGTTGAAGCTGAAAAGGTGTTTGAAACTGAGAAAGTGGATGAAATTGAGAAGATAGTCGAAGTTGAAAAGATTATCGAAGTTGAAAAGATTGTTGAAGTCATCAAACCTTGTTTAAAGTGTTTGGAGTCATGTAAGCAGTGTGAAGAGAAAGAAAAGAAGTTGAGTGAGCAAGATAAGATGAAAGAAAATTTATTGTTTAATCTCAACTATGTGAAAGAATCGTGTGATGTGCTAAACAGAACAGTAACTGGTCTACAAAAGACTAACTCAGAAAGAGAAGATGCGTTAACAATGATGAATGCTGTAATGATGACTAAGCAGAAAGCCATTAATCATTACATTGAAGAGTGTGCCAAGTTGAAGCAAGAGTTGGAGACAGAAAAGATAGAAAATGAAAGAATCAGACGTTTACTGCAAAGTTATTCTAGTTCTGATTATTTGATTGATAGAATTTATCCAACTGTTGTAGGTATGGAAGTCTTTCAGGACAAGAAGACTGAAGAAAAGGATACTGGTAAGAAACAAAGTGCAAATTATAACAAGTGTCTGCCTCCGATCTGGGAAGGTTATTCTCCCAGAAAACCAAATGAGGAGCAAGTCAAAAAGGCTGTCAATATTAAGTTAAAGTCCGACACAACTGATGAGTTACCAGAAAATATTGATGTCACATTTACATCGTCTGACACTGATCATTAGTCTGAGTTAATAAAGAAAGTGGTCGATCTGGTGTTGGATAACGATGAAGAGTCAGAGTCAAAGTCTGAGTCAGAAAGTTCGAGTTCGTTGGTCAACAGTTCAAAACCATCGGTTAAAAGAGTTTACAATAAAAATTCTTGTTATCAAAATCTAATTTGAATGACGAATCAATCAAAGTGGCATATACTTTGAATGATTCAGACAAATTATATTCTGATGAGGAATTTCCAATAAGAGGTGTTAAACCTGAAATAATCAAAAAGGTTTTGAAACTAATAGAAATTAAAATTTCTGAAATAAAAGATGTAAATCTTTCTGAAAAACCAAGACCTTACACCTCAAGAGCTAAACAAAGATTAAACAAGAAAAAGGGTTACAATTCTGGTTCTGGTTTTTAAAAGAGACCAAACCATAATGGTAATTACAAAAAGAAGGGATTGGGTTTTATTCCACCGAAAAATCATAAAAATGAAAAAAACTTATAAACCAAAAACTGTATTTGTTTCAGGGACAAGTTCGGATGAAGAACAAAAGAGCTCATTCTGGAAGCAAACAAACAAAGAGCTCTTTGCAGAAAAACAAAAGTTTGAGAAGAATGGATCTTATCATAGAAAGGAAACAAGAACCTGTTACAGATGTCAAGAAGTTGGTCATATTGCCTAGAACTGTCCAATGGCTACCAACATAAAACAGGAAGTTGTTTCTAAACTTAAAGAAAAGATTGTTGATAAAACCGAACCACTAACTGAAAAGTTCAAAGTGTTTAAAAATTCAACATATGAGGTTGGTGAATGTTCGAAAAGATTTTACAAGAGAAGAGTAAATCTTGACAACCAGAAATGGGTTGTTAAGAAATCAGATGTAAAATCTGGCGATGAATCTGATTCCACAAAGTCAGAAGAGCCACAATTTGAGCTAAAAATTGAAACGTCAGAACCGCCAATGGATGATGTCAATTTTCCACCATTGCGGGCTGAAAATTTTAAACAAAAAGTTGGAAAGATTGAGATCTCGAATCAATTCTATTCTGAGAAGAAAGAATTTGATGTCGACAAAGCTTTTAATGGAAAAGTGAAAAAGATTTTTGGGAAAATGGTCGATGGGAAAGTCACAGGGGTTAAAGAGTTTTATGAAACTAAGAAGGCAACTTATAACCCAAGAGAAGTTGAGGAGGTAACATCCAAGTTTGGTCAGGCTTGGATGTCTGTTTTTCATATGTGAAAAGTATGACTTGCCGGAGCTTCCAGGTTGGTAAGTGTGAAGCAGGTATCGGCATCTTTCTTGAGAAATTCACGAAAGTGATTTCGACCTACAAGTGATTATTAGTTTGTTCTTACAAGTGGTAAATCAGGGACGTTAAGTTGTACCTGATTTTCTACAAGAGGTTTTTGGTGATTGATTTTAAAACTGTTACATTTTTCAAGTGGTTAAATAAAGGGGATTAATTCATATTATGTAGAACAAACAAAGTGATAAACTATACCCTAACCTACAAGTGGTTTTGTGAAAATCAACGAAACTAATTTTTCGGAAAAACCATTTGATTAAAACAAACTTAGGTGTTTTGAAATCATAATGGGAAAATAGTTTGTTGTAAGGGGGAGTTCTGATTGTTTATGCCAATGTGGATGGCGATTTGAAGCAATTTGATATCAGTTGTCAGTTTACTTGTATAGTTTGTTTTCAAATTTCTTTTAAATGATTTTGAATTTTAGGGGGAGTAAGAAAATTTCAGAAAATCCAAAAACATTTGAAAATTTTGAAAAATTTAAAAACATGATAAAATAAAAAATGAGTTTTGTTGTAAAAAAAAAGGAAATAATAGTACATCAATGGACTATCACAGCATGCTAAAGAATTGGAAAGTTAAAATGTGATAAATGGTCTCACTGATGATGTGCCAGTAGGTTTTTGCACATTTAGTAAATTGTGAAGAGATATAAACCTAAATTTCAAACTTACTTATATCGTGGGGAACATCTCTCGGATATATGGGTAACCTCCGAAATCTTGTTTGAAAGGTCCCTCTTTCTGAGATACTAGGTCTTTATACTCAGTGATATCTGGGGTATTATCCCGGGACTTCTGATTTTGCGGAAGCAATGACCTAGTCCCCGTATAATACTTTACGCTTGCTTGAAATATAGCACCACCCTCAGTACAAAAAATGATGAAACATTGCAAACTGCTAATCATGTGCTGTTGAAGAAAAGATTTTCTAAAGGGAACACACCAAAAGTCGAAGCCATCATCTCTCTGATTTTGCGGAAGCAATAGCCTGAGCTCTCATGGCCCTCGCATTTAACCCTTTACAGATATCATCTAGGTATACTCACCTGTAAGACTGAATATTGGGATCTGAATACGGGAGCATATTCTGAGGTGGGACACACGTATAAGTTTAAGTCTCTAAAACATTAATCTCGTATCTCGAAACAGTTGAACTTTGTGTGAGAATTTAAGTGGATCAGTATACTGACAATCTAAGTGAATCGTTTAGAACTGAAAATGTTTAAACCTTAACGGTGTTGGTGATGTGTCTCAACAACTGATATGATCCTCTTACATAAACTCACAAAAATATTGTCTGTAAATATTTCTTTACTGTATTTCTTTAAAATCAAAATTTCAAAAAGATTTTCAGTGTGTTTTAGCATAAATTTTGAAAAATCCAAAAAGATTTTCGACAACTGATGTTGAAAAGCTGATTTTCAAAATTCCAAGTGCTAAACATGATGGATAACTAGTGAGGGGGAGTCTGTTTGAGATAAGAAAAAGATTTGAAAAGAAAATTGGTATTTCTACAAGTGGTTCATCAGAGATTAAAACTGTAAAATCATTTTCTTGATTTGTGTCTACAAGTGGTATGCAGAGAATAAATTTGTAAAATTTTAAATTTGTGAAATTTATTTCTGGGTTAAGTTTGTGCAGGAATGAGGCATGAAAAGAGCCAGGTTCCGATTTTTGAGGATCATGTGGTTTCAAAAGAGAGCCAGGTTTCGATCCTGAGCAGAAAGTTAGCCAAGTTCTGATTCTGGACCTGATGTTCATGCAAGCTGATGATGCTGATGAATTTAAGGAATCAAGAGATCTGATCAAAAGAATTGGAGAAAGATTAGAGCCAGGTCTGAGATTCTGAGAGAAAGAGAAAGAGAAGATTGAGGATGCTTTACATTGTTAGATACTTTGGAAGAGTCGAGAAGGCTGATAAAGACTGAAGATTGAAGACTCGACACTGAAGACTTCGTCAACATCCGAGGGGGAGTCTGTTGGTGCATCCGTCTGTCGACTTTGTCTTGTATCGAGTCTTGTATTGTATTAGATAGATCAGGCCATGCAAAACGAGAAAAGTGTGCTTATAAGTAATTTCGCATGAAATTACACAAAGGTAATTCCGTACGAAATCAGGTGGTAATTTCGCACGAAATTAGATTTCATGTGAATGTGATTTCGTTTGGACAGGTCCGTGCGAAATTACGTTGCCTATAAATACCTGATGTGTTTGTGTCATTGGTAACGAAATTACATTCCGGTTAGAGAGCCGAAGTGCTACCAAAGTGTCTACTCGCTGTAAAACTTTGTCAAATCAATACATAGACAGTTTAAAGTTTATTTCTAGCTGAATTACCTTGATACGTCTGTTTCCGCCTTTCGTATCGAGCAAAAACTCTTCTGATCGACTCATTCGGGTCAGAAAACGATCCTACACCTTGGTATTATTCATATCCATACACGCATAACGTAACCCTAAGGAGTTAATGTAGTTTAAATTTTGAGGACGAAATTTTCTTAACAGCGGGAGAATGTGACGATTGTCAAATTTGCATGTATCCATACAATTATTAAAGAGTAATTAGTGCTTAATGACTGTGCTGATTTAATATTTATGACAAGAATGTTTTCTGATTATTTTTATCATATATACATGTGCATCATATATTGCAAAAGTCATATCATTATTTCATGCAACACTTTATTGATTCGAAAGATGCAAGAAACAAAGCTAGCACAGTTGTCAGACAAATCAGGAAAATGCTGACAGAGTTCAGTACATAGACAGACATGGTATTGAGACACATAATGAGCCAGAAACCAAGAGTTACACTAGTATAGTGTGTAGGAAAGTAAGGATTATAAAACTGCCTTCCTAGTGATAGTTTAAGTGCCGGAAAGTGACTAAAACTCACATAAACTACAGAATTCTGCAGAAATCAGTAAAATTCAGCATTTAAACACTAGAATATCATGCAGAAATATGGTTAAATGGTCCAGAATGCTTTCCTAAGCGTTGGGAATCAAAATTGTCACAAAAGTTAACGTTAAGCACACTAAACTGCATAGTTTAGCACCTTAACGAACCGGTAACCAACCGAACAACCGGACACTACCCGAAACACCAAATTTTCACTAGAAGCATTGTTTTAACATTACCAAGCTAGTTATGGTCCCCGAACAACATAACACACTATATAGCATCTATTAACTAATCACCCTAACTAAACACTTGATTTTCAACTAACAAAACTAACCAAGAGTTGCAACCTAGTCTAGACCCCCTCACCTATACACGGTTACATGTGTCCCCCACTTCTTGATTTTGTTTCAATTCTTTAATAGATTATGTCTCCTACTAAATTAGCGCATTACACATTAGGAAATAGGATGTTGGAGAGTTATAAAGGTTAACCACTAGTTCCATACTTCTTATTCTCTAACTTACTCCACACTTGAAACTCTTTCTTCTTCCCCTCTCCCACTTACGACCATGAACACCCACACCCACATCCATCTTCATCTTTCGATTCTCAACCATTCCATACATATCAAAAGGTGTAAGAAGCCATATAAGGAAGCTAGGAACTCTTGGAAGTTGAAGGACCTCTCATACAAGCTTTTATCCACCTCTACTTCATCTTGTGATCATCCCTACCCTTGAGCTAGTAGTAAGATCATCCACACCTTATTTTAAATCATGTTTTGGGGGTTAAAGAATGATACAAGTTGTTAATCATGAAGAACACTATGAATCTATAACATGAAACTTAAACATAAGACTAAAATCATGAGAATACATATTGTTTAAGTGTTGTTATGCTATATGATGGTTGATTGATTGTGTTTATGATGTTAAACATCATATGATCTTGCTAGATAGTGATTAAAGACGTAAGCTAGCAAGATGAGAGGATGACTATGTTAAGATCAAAGTAATCATCCATATGTAAATCATGAAGTTGAAGTAAATTGTTTTTCTTGTAAAATGATGATCAAAGTGAACATAAAGTCTTGTAAATCTATGATTTCAAGAATGATTTTTCAAGAAACCAAGTTAGAAATACAAGATTTACTTAAGCATGGTATTTAAAGGAATTAACCACATTTTTAGTAGTTAAACAAGTGTAGAAATATATATGTAACAAGAAAAACTCAAGAAGAAACATTTTTAGAAAAACGATTTACAAGTTGTAAACATCTAACCTCTTTAAAAATGATGTTTTTAAATAAACAATCACACTTTAAAGGGTAACTAAGCCTACTAAGCACACTAGGAAGTTACTACAAATTTTTGTAAACTTTCTAGTTCATGAAGTAGTAATTTATGCATGATTTTGGCAAATTGGTAAGTGTTAATTGGTTTATTGTTGGTTGTGATGATTTATAAAAGAAAATGATATGCTTTGAAAGCTTGGAAACCTCCATTTTAAGGGGAAACTATGGCAAAATTTTTCTAGAAATTAAACACTTAGAAAAATATTTTTTAAACAAATATTTACAAGTATATTTTAAACCATGAATTTTCATAAAAAGTTTGCTGTAATTTTTGTTACAAAAATTATAAATATTGGAGGTCGTTTTTTGTAAATAAAAGTGACTAAATATGTATTTGGGAAATATATATTTAGACGCCACCATGTGTGTGATTATTTGTATATTATGTGTATTAGTTATATTATTTTAGGACTTGAAATAATATAACTCATCAAAATACCTAAAATTACAATACAAAATATTACCAAAATTCCAATCAATAAATATATAATTTATACCCAAAATATTTGAGACCGAACAAGGAATGTAACTCACAAAAATATTCTGGAATTTAATTCATAAGTATATTTTGGTAATTGATATCTTGGACACCAAGAGAATAAAAATATGATTTTTACAATTATTACAAACATATATCATATTTTTGACAAGAAGAAAATATATTATTTTTGGGAGAAAATATATATTTTCTAGAATAAACTTGGAACATATTATTTTTTGATGAAAAATGGGTTTATATATATTTTCTAAGTTAGATTTGAAAATATATTATTTTTGAAGTTAAATGAAAATACAATTATTTTTACCAAGGGAAAAATTATAAATAATTTTTCTATGTAGGATTTCTTAAAATATATATTTTGAGAATATATATTGAAAAATTTTTGTTAGAAATATTATTCCGGAAAAATAAATACAAAAATTAAGTATAAGAATACTTGATAACTACAGGAAAATACGTATTCTCGTACGTATAAATATACACCGGAATACGCCACCGATACTTGGCAAAATATACATGTTTAAGATATGAGTATGAATACACCCATCCTTGGTAAGTTATACATGTACAAATACGTTAAGTGTTAAGTTAAAATATATTATTTTAACTCATATTCCAAAATTTAATAAATATAATTTACGTTAAAATATTTATTATTTTAACAAATAATTATATACTTGGGAATAACAATGACACAAAGGAACGTAACTCAAAGATACTAACTAAGACTAAGTCAAGGCACGACCCGTCCGTCTAATAAACCGTAGTACGTTTGTAGGAAGTCGTGTGAACGAGTATCAGCTTTGAGTTACGTCGGATTGAAGAACGCAAAACCGTGAGTTCATGTCCCCCTTTTCTTTTAACTGTTTTTAGTTTTATAACTTCGGGGGTGAAGTACATGTTACAAAATGTTTACAAATGCTTACATATGGTATGGTTAGCTAAGGAATGAACTATTAGATCATGTGAATGGGTAGGTGAGTGACCTATGACCATTAATCCTTGTTTAAGGACCGAGGGACATGAGTGATAGATCTATTGGGTGTTGCGAGCCCCGCCCATGAGCCCACGGGTTTGACCATGAGATGACTGTGTCTTCCAGCCGGAGGCTGGTAGGAAATACGCATAAAGGATTAAGCCATTCCTACACCATTTCACACATATTAATGTATTAGCTACACATTAATTGATCTGTTTCCATGTTGCTTTCATACCAGTTTACAAAAACATTCATACGTACAGAACTTTTACAAGGTTATTCGTGCACACATACAAAACACATGAACTCGCTCAAGTTTTGTTGATGTTTTTCAAACTACATGTATTTCAGGAAACTGAATATGGATCTGGCGGGCTATCAAGGGTTTTCAAGATGTGTCTTCAATAAATGATGTCATCCAGCGTTGAAGGGTCTGGATCATGTATCATATCTTTGGTAGGATACATGGTTTAAAGCCTCGTTTTGTTAAGTATCTTTTGTGAAGTCTAGTAGGGAACTTAAAACAATGGGTTGTTATGTAAACTTAAAGTCTTAGTTGGTGTTAAACAATGACGATTGTAATGTTTTGAACTTAATTTATGGATGAACATCATGGTTTTATCATATAGATGTTTGTTATGGTTGAATGCAATGATATTAAGCAAGTCACACCTAATCACGCTTCCGCAAAAGTCTGGGTGTGACAAAGTCTTAGTTTCGTTCCGAGACATTCCACGTTTTACCTTGAATCTCTTTTATGTCTTATCAATTTTAATGTCTTTTACATTTGATACGCTTTTCATTTCAATATTGAAGACACAAACCCCACTTTCCTCGCAATCTCAAACCATAATAATTCTTCATGAACAAACTAAATTTATTATTCCTTAGCATTTGTTTGTGATTATACATGGGAGATACTCGTTATGCTATGTGATCTACTTGAAACTTATGTGTTATGTGACATATGACCTGCTAAATTATGCAAACTAAATTTTTCTTTCAAACATTATGATCGAGTCTCATCCTTTCCTCTGTTTTGATCTTCTAGATATCTTCCAGCCGTTTCTCCAACTTAAAGAGAGGTCCCAAGTCGAGCTCCAACAAGAAGATGCTTACGTTCATGTCCAAGCAGATGGCTCACGTGATACCTGACATCGTGAGCAAAGTTACCTCAGCCAATACCCCAAACTCCTCTATTGATTCCAAAGTCGACTAACTTAAGCCAGTCACGTTCAACTACAAGCACTTCACTGCTTACAATCCACATGCATTCACCGGCAATGATGGTGTTACTAAGATGCTTGATATGCACAAAATTTAACATATAAATTGTATCAAAAACGGTATAAAAACAACACTTTTCAGTACTAATGTTGGAAAAAAGTGTGTTTCTTTGTTTACTTTTGATTTTCAGGATTAAAATAGCTCAAATGAACAAAAGGAACAAATTAACCACGAAAACCAACATTAATAAGAAGAAAAGAAGTTGGCACGCTATACCGACCCTCCAAGCTTCACTCCAAAGACAAAATAACAAGACCAGAACCCAAGCATGGGTCCGTGCCCCCATTTATGATTCCCAGAGAATAGAGACAAATAGAAAACGACAAGGGACATGGGGCCGTATCCCCTAAAGCACGGGCCGTGGTAAACTCTCATATTCGTAAATTTGGGTTCGTACAACAAGTATAGAAGACACGGGGATGTGATGTTGCCACGCGGGGCTGTATGTGAAGAAGAGCTGACACCAGCATTAAATGAAGATATAGAAGGAAAGGACACGGGGCCGTGCCAACCAGGCACAGGGCTGTGTAAAGCTACTGTTTTCATGTATAAAGGAGGTGCTTAGCTCATTTTAATAACTATCCCTTGACAAACCACTTCTCTCACACTTGCCACCACACCACCACCACAATACTAGCATCATTCACCACTTTCATCCATCATCCATCCTTAGGGTGTGTGTGTAGTCTCGGGATCCAAGATCGATAGTAAGAGTTTTTGTCAAACAAAGGCCATGCTTGGCTAAGCTCATACATCACTTGGTGAAGACAAAATCATTTATGTAATTTGATTTCCTAGTTTTGGTAACTTTTTATTTGGGATTGTATTAATGACTCGAATAACTAGTTTTTTATATTGAAGGTGAACGTTACTTAATTATTTCTTCATGTTTTGTTGATTCACTCATTCGTGTCTTTACGATCTACATAAAGCGCGTTAACTGCCTGGAAGGGGGTTAGAATGGTCATTGGGTAAAGTTTTTGCCTCGTTCAGTGTATAGATCCTGCGAGGACCAGATTCAAGCTTATTAGGACTTCCCTTGAGCCAGATGGCATCAAATTGGGGGAAGTAAAAACAGCTTGTAATCCCTTATAAATTAACTACTATTAAAACTTTAAACTGGCCTTGCGGGACAGTATCCTTGCTGACTCAGACCAATATGGCCGATGGTAGCGTTGCCTCCAAAAGAGGGACATGCCACTTTTTGCATTAATAACCTAATTAATTATCTTTCAATAATCTGGCCTTGGGGGACTGTATCCCTGCTGACTCAGACCAATATAGCTGAGGGAAGAGTTGCCTCCAAGAGAGGGACATGACACAATAACTAAGATAATCTCTTAAAAACTCAGAGCGATGAAATCATCAAAGGATACATAAATGACAAGTCGGATCCAAGTGATTCTCTCTTGTCTATTTGTTTTATTTATTTATTTATTTATTGTTATTTATTAAAAAAAACAAAAATTTTCTCTATATTTGGTTAGATTAGACGTCGACGCTATTCTGGTTTTAAAAGCTCTTGTGTCCTTGGACGACCTCAGTATCTTACCATCACTATGCTACGCCAACGATGGGTGCACTTGCCCTAGCGTGTTGCCGAGAGTGATATTCTTATATCATGTTTTGTAAATTTAAAGATTGATCAAAGAGTAAAAAAAGTACTTAAAATACATTAAAAATCCGTACACGCTCCGACACATCAAATTTTTGGCGCCGTTTCCGGGGACACAAGGATTTTAAAAAAGTTTAAAATTGGCGGCCTAATCATTCTAATTTTTCTTGTTTTTTTTTCCTTTTTTTCACTTTCTGCAAGAGTGACATGGGGTCGTGTGTAATCAACACGGGGTCGTGTCACATCCCCAGTAACATCAGGACTGTTTTATGCCAGATACAAGCTGCAGCACGAGGCCGTGTGACAACCACACAGGGCCGTGTAACAATAAAAGTTTGTAAGAAAAAAGTTACTGCCTAATCCCGACGGTTAAAATCCATCTGGCAAACATGGATGTTTATGATTACTTTTACCCCCGCCACTTTAACGTTGAATGGTGCAAGTTATGTGGTGGAATGCACAAAGAACTAGAATGTGCCATTCTAAGATTTGATCCCCACTAGTTAGCCCCATCGTTTTCCTATGACGATCACCTTAAGATGGGCGGGAGTAAAAATGATGATGACGTCCATCCACCTGAATCCCACCAACCCTCTTACCTAGGAGACTTAGAAGACATAAGTCAAACAGCAAAGAGGATTCTCCAAAAACTCAAAGAAATAGAATCCACGATGAAGGCGCAATATTCGTCAAGGAATTTAAGTAAAGGAGAATCGATGGAGGAACATTCAGGTACAAACAACACCGAGACCAACAAACCTACCCTAGACACTTACGAAGACGAAGGCGATATTCGTCCCTGTATCGACCTCGCAATGACAATCCCCTTTACAGTGTGTGAGTTTCACACCGACGATGTGGACTGGAGTGAGCCGACTCATACCTTCTTTGAAAAGAGCCTGGATAAGGTAAATAAGGGAAGGTTTCGCCCTCCCATTTTTAAATTAGGATTCTATCTTTTCAACAATCTCTTGCTTTTTCGTATTTCTTGCTGGAGCCTATGGTATATCCGGCAATACGGTGTTGTTCCAACCAGTAAGGAACTACCCAATAAGGAACAAGTTCCTTAAAAATTTAGACGAAACTTCATAAAAACCCTAAGACATGGGGTAATGTCCAATCTTATTCCAAACATGAGGGCGTGTTAGACAAACACGGGGCCGTGCCCCTTGTATTTTTCAACACGGGGCCGTGTCAACCTAGACATGGGTCGTTTCTCACTAACGGGCAATATTCTCTGACTCATGGAGGCTAAACGGGGCCGTGTTTCCTAGGCACGGGGCCGTGTCGACGTTTTGTCACTTTCTGGAAAGTCAACCTTAAGGAGAATGTTTGGAGCCATTCTGAAAAGACCAAGATCCTTCCAGATCTTGCATACATACCCCAAAAAGGTATGTTCTTGAAAAGGTTCCTTAAACCTTCTTATCTTTACCACTTATAGCCATTTCCTCTTCTCCCTTCAACCAAACCTCCATGAAGCTTTAAGCTTTAAAGCTTCAATTGGAGGACAAAAAACATGATTTTTAGCTCAAGGCTTTGCAAATATACTATAGTAAAACATTATTTTAAGCTATTTACGTCCAAAAATGTAAGAAATCAAACAAATTTAACTTAAAATAAAAGTACTTGAGCTAACATTTCAGTGTTGTTGATTCAGCACGGGGCCGTGTCAATCATCTGTTATTCCAAATCTTTAATAGTTTGTCGTGTTTTCTAGCATGTCAAGCAAACAGAGTGGAACATCATCCAACAGCTCCAGGAATAACCGTCGAGGAAGGAGACTTTCTCTTGAAGCAACTCTCGTTCATTACGTAAGTGCTTTCAGAAAATCTCTTGAAGAGACGACCATAGTGGAAGAGGTTCTAATTGACCATGTGAACTACATCTCCATAGCATTGAAAGATTGCTTCAGGGAAATCTAACTTTTACACCAAAGGTTGAATATTTTGGTTGTGCCTCCAATGGAACTGATTTGGCCTCAAGAGGATTGGAACCTTGCTAACGAGGTCATTCACCCCACCGGATGGGATATTGAGATTCCGGAACTTCTTATTAATGCTGCTTTTGAGGTTCTGATCCGTCGCAACCCCCGTCCCCTTAATAACCCGGGAACGGGCGGCCACGGTCAGTTTCAGTGGTATCGATGTTTATCAGTTTGGCAGCAAGAAATTACTTCAAGACCATTGTTAGGAAATATTTTATTAGAGTAAAATACCACACTTTTATAATATTAAACACGTGGGAAATTTCCAAGTTTTTAGTACACACATTTTTATAGGGATAAACCCTATTTTATTTAGTTAAAAACATCTCTTTATTTAGGTAACTTTATAGCCACTTTTCCAAGCCTTCAGTGCTGTCCAGCTGGCTTCTATTTGGCTTTCACATTTTGTTACCTGAAATGCGTTTAAAAACATTTTGTCAGAGGGAAATACTGGTGAGTGAATCCCAGTTTAATAAAGGTAAGTAAAACCATTTTACAGTATTGAGGGCGGTCGCGCAATTACATTTGTTTCCATCTACTTTAATTACCACCCACAGTACTGTCAACCTGACTTGTGGTCATGTTACTACTCACAGTGTAGTAACAAATTTTGTATACAAAACCCCAACATACCGACGATAATTGTAGAATACAAATACTCAATCACTGTTCAATATAATGTAAAACATTTGAGGTTTTGTAAAAACAGTTTGCAAAAAGGAGATTACTCAGATTGCTGTCTTAGAGTTTTCCTTTAAGATTTCCTGGTGATTACCTATTAATTATGCAAATGCACACGTGTTAGTATAATAACCCAATATTTATATTAGTAATACCCTCCCTGAGATGGCATTCCAACGACTACGTCTGGCAGAACCACGACAACCGTTACGGAACCCTAGATCAATTGGGCAGCGTATCTAATACATAACCGGGGGTTATGATACTTACAACGAGGCAGAACTTCGTTATTTAGGGGGTATAATGCCAGAGAATTATAATTCCTACCCAGAAATTTGAGAGAGAAATTGTGTGTGAACGATTTCGAATGAACGACCGAGGCCCTCTATTTATAGTGCTGATCTTGCAGTCTCTCGCGGCCCGCGAAGACTTAAGAGTGGTCTTACGTGGCCCGCCACCTAGGGGTCTAGGCTTTAGCTGCGCTGATTCGAACTCGTAGACTTGACACGGATTGGGACACGTGGCACGCTAGAGTTCCGCCTGGGGTTTGAGCTGTCGCGGCCGCGTAGCCTGAAGGCAAAGCCTTCGCGGCCCGCGAGCGACCCCAAAATCTTGTTTTTATGTTATTTTTGTAAAATTAAAGGTATTTAGGGCCATAGCTCGTATACAGGGTGTATTTTAAGACATGTAGGGACAGTCTAAATATATTAGGGTGTCAAAATTATTTTGGAGGGTTGTTATGTCCTTCCCACCTTGTTTTAGAACTCGTCCTCGAGGTCTACTTGAATAAGTGTGGATATTTCCTTTGCGTCTTTGATTCAAGCTCCCATGTGTATTCTGGTCCTCTCTTGGATTCCCATCTCACTTTGACTAGAACTAATCTCTTGTGCTTGAGATTTTTGACTTTCCTGTCTTTAATTTGTAGAGGACTTTCTACAAACTCAAGCTTTTCTTTTATGTGACACTTGTGCTCCGTAAACACACACAATGTAGGACACTCTCTTTTATCAAAGAAACAATGTATTTTGGTCACAAAAATTTGTTTATTTTGGTTTTACAATTTCACATTTTGATTCTAGTTCATTTTCAAGCTTTAAATCGCTTTCTGGAAAGTTATATGCGAACTGATGCGTAAACGTAATCAGTTTAATGCGGCAAACACTCCGTAATAGTTACATAGGCTTAACATACCTTAAATAACTTTTATATAACTTAGAAATGGGTTTTAAAAGCTTTGGTGTGTCAAAAACAAGTTTATTCACACTCAGGGACTATTTGCGTCAAACTGCGAAAGTCTGCTGATTCACATAGCATCGAACATTCCGGAACTTGATCATAAGTTAAACATGCCCTAAATATCCTTTACATAGCTTAGAAATAGGCTTTGAGGTGTTTGGTGCGCGAAAATAAACTTATTTGATCATTAGGGACTAAAAGCATCAAAAAGTGCACAAGTTTGCATTTTCGCGCATATCTTACGTTCTGAATATATCCGGACATCCAAAAATTTATGTAATCATTAAAATATTTTATTTTAGTTATTGGCATGATAAAATTCCATTCGTTGCATAATTTGGATCGTTTTTCGCGTCCGTTCATGTTTCGTCGTAATTAACCGAACAACGCAACCGTACGACCAAACGAACCGACATCCGAGATGTTTTTGAGCATATTTTAAGTTCCCTATACTTTAATTTCATTTTAGAGCCTTGAAATGGGGTTAACGGGGCTTAAACATGTCAAAAATGCATCAAAAGGCAAGTTTCTGACCTGCAGGGACCTGTTTTGACATTCTATGAAAGTTGGCTAGGCGGGGCGCGTAAGGTGAGCCGTATCCTTACGCGGGCCACGAGAACTGCACAGATCAGCAAACCAGTTTTTCTGATTCAGCAGCTGGTTTCAGGTTTTTGCACTTGGTTTCTTGCATTCTATGGGCAATATTTTGATGGTTTTTAGTACCCCTTGTATTACAAAACCTTGGGCCCAAGTGTAAGGATTATTCAAGCATGGTTTACGAGGAACAAACCTAACAGTTGTGGATTTCCTATAAATACCCAACCCAATTCATTTGTTCCTCACAAAATCTGATTCAAATGCTCAAAGTTGGGGTCTAGCACTTCATACCTGAGCAATTTAAATCAGGATTTCCTTGCTTGGACCCTTTGTAAGTATTCTTTCATGCTTTTATTGCGTTTTTAGCATGAAAGTCAAACAGTGTTTGACTTTCTACTTTGACCGGTCAATGGTCAACACGAAGTTCGATTGAATTTTGCAACGTGAGCGTAATCACGATGGTTATAGTCCCTTGTGACTATACCTACTGATTACCACGTTGATTAGGTGTAGTGACGAGTCATAGTTTCGGTCAAAATACGCGTCTATGCGTATTTTGCAACCAAACTATTATTGGGTATCAAAACCGTTTGTTTTGATATCACACTTGTTTTCAAACCTCATTAAACATGTTTTAACATGTTTAACTCGTCACTTTTTTATTAGTGCTTGTCTAGGGTCGTAAGATAAGCGGTCTAAACAACCGCTTAGACTTTCGAACCCGACCCGTTTGGTCGATCATTAGGATCCGACCAAACATATAATGTGACCATAGTTGCATAGGGAATAACCTTCCGAGGTTATACCTTATGTTCACTTCGTTTTGTTAGTTGTATGATAGGTAGTTTATATGCCTTAGGAAAATGACAAAAATGCCCTTTTTTGCATAATTTCATTTTAATCATATGTAACACATGTTTTGACATCTAAACTGATTATATAACATAATTAGATATGTTAAGGCATATAATACTTGTCATAGGACTAGTTAGGCGTCTCGAACGAGCTTTCGCGCGAACGACACATTAAAGTGGCATCAGCTACCTTAATGGGTCGTAAGCACTTAGGATAGGTTCCGATTTAGAATATAGGCTTTGTTAAACCATATCACATGAGTTCGAATACTCATTTGGTTTACAAGACCTCATTCTACCCGATCTTCCGATTTAGGTGTCGATTCGCTCTCATAGTATCCGTTACCCTAGGAACCGCTTCAACACTTGAACTCTTGGTCTTTTGAGCTTTGTTATACCTTTTGAACCGGAACTATACGCAATCCTAGGCGAGTACATAGTTCCCCTCTTTTACTGTTTTCAAATGTTTTGGGGTGATTCATATGTGTAATCGATCTGTTTTCAGAATGTATGGCATATATATGTGTTCACTAAGTGCTTTTATGTGTTTTATTCCGATTATGCAAACACAATGTTTTATCCTTAAGTGATCTACCTATCTACATAGTTAGATTCATGCAGGATATTTGAAGTATAGTCTTAGATCTTCCTATCTTCATAGTAAGATTTTTAAGAAGTACTTTACAACTCGATGGTTGGTTTTTGTGTAGTTTGTTGGTGATTTAGATAACGAAACTAGATAATACAATAAGCACATGGTGGATACGCCGCTGGTACTTCCTATATATAAGTGTGCTTATTGTATTACCTTTCGTGGCATTATCCCGAATCACCATTAGGATTTAGGATTGTTTTGATTCAATAATTCAATATGACAGAACCCAGAATCCTTATAGTATCTATCTATCTTTATAGGTTGATTCTTATAGGATGTTTAGAGTACTAATATTGGAGTCCATGTTTGGATTCATTGTGTACTTTAATGCATGTTAGATTAGACAATGTGACAAGAACCTGATCCCTGTAGTATCTATCTATCTTCATAGTTAGACTTATATGGGATGTTTAGAGTACTAATATTGGAGTCCATGTTTGGATTCATTGTGTATTTAATGCATGTTAGATTAGACAATGTGACAAGACCTGATCCCTGTAGTATCTATCTATCTTCATAGTTAGACATGTATGGGATATTTAGAGTACTAATATTGGAGCCCCTGTTTGGATTCATTGTGTACTTTAATACATGGTTACGAGGTGGAACAAGTTGACGATTATGTGTTTATGTCGTAGTTGTGATTTAGATAACGAAATGGGTGTAATAAAATAAGAACATGGTGGATACGCCGCTGGTACTTCCTATATATAAGTGTTCTTATTTTATTATTCTTGTAGCATTATCTGGATCACTTTAGGATTTTGTGTATGATTGTTTCAATGTTCAATTATCCAAATCTTTGTAGAATCTTCCATATCTCTTTAGGTTAAATTCTTAGAAAGATATCTGAAGTATTATCATGTCTAATTGATTTGATTTATATAATACCTTCAGAAGTTTTTGATTTATTTCAAATAGTTATTATTAATCCTTGATTGGATTCCTAATAACACATTAACAAGTTTTTACAATGGTTTAATCGAGATTACAATATAAGGCATAAAATGACTTACTAATAATCATATTGCCATATACAAACCTATTTTGTCACAAGTTTTCACAGTTAAGATTTTGTAATGCAACACTAAATTTTTGCCATTCTTTGGCTTCAAGATTTATTTTCAATTAACAGCTCTCGTAGCTGTTAAAGTATTGCAATACCAAATGTTTTGCCATTTACATGGCTAATAAAACCTATGTATTCGCCGACATTTTTATGCTGACTTTTTTTTACATATGTTTCAGGTTTTCGACTGTTCAAGCATGCAACGCATCGGACTACATACGGGCCTTAGACTTCTAAAACAAAAGAACAATTTCATGTATTCTTTGTTTGTAAAATGATGTTAATGATATTGAAACAATTTAGTACCAGTAGTTGTGAGCAATTTGTAACGTGCCTCCCTGATATTTCCGCCGCGTGTTGTTGTATTACGCGATTGGGGGGTTACAATTTACCTCTATATCCTTAAGAGGTACTACTAGTGCTTCATCTGCTAAGCATTTCTTGAGATTAGATACATGAAATACATCATGTATCCCTGCCATTTCCTCTGGCAGTTGTAGCTGATAGGCTACAAGTTCTATTCTTCTAATAATCACAAAAGGTCCAACATACCTGGGGCTTAGCTTTCCCCTTTTTATGAATCTTACCACTCCTTTCCAAAGAGAGACTTTTAATAACACCTTGTCTCCTATTTGAAATTCCAGTGGCTTTCGTCTATTATCAGCGTAACTCTTCTGTCGATCACGTGCTGCTTTTAATCGTTCCTTGACTTGAATGATCTTGTCGGTTGTTTCTTGTACTATTTCAGGTCCAGATAGTTGCTTTTCTCCAATTTCTGCCCAACAAACTGGGGTTCGACACTTTCGTCCATAAAGGGTTTCGAATGGTGCAGCATTGATACTGGTATGTTAGTTGTTATTGTATGAAAATTCTATCAATGGTAAGTGATCGTCCCAATTACCTCCGAAATCAATTACACAAGCTCTAAGCATGTCTTCCATTGTTTGAATGGTCCTTTCGCTTTGTCCGTCCGTTTGAGGATGATAAGCGGTGCTTAGATTTAACTTGGTTCCCACTGCTTTTTGGAAACTTGTCCAAAAATGAGAGGTAAAACGACTATCTCTATCAGAAACAATTGATATAGGAATTCCATGTAATGAAACTATTTCATTTACACCCAACTTAGCTAACTGTTCCATACTGAAAGTATCTTTCATTGGTAGGAAGTGAGCTGACTTAGTTAGCCTGTCTACAATCACCCAGATTGTATCATTACCTTTCCTTGTCTTGGGTAGTTTGGTAACAAAATCCATTGTTATCAATTCCCATTTCTATACTGGCATTTCTAACTGCTGCAACAAACCTGAGGGTTTCTGATGTTCAGCTTTAACTTGTGAAAAAGTTTGACACTTAGAAACATAAGCTGCTATGTCCTTTTGCATTCCTATCCACCAAATTTTTTTCCTTAAGTCCTAATACTCTTATCACTTCCAGGATGCATCGTATACTTAGACTTATGGGCTTCTTCTAATATACGGTGGCGTAGGTTTCCTAATTTAGGTATCCATATTCTTTTCTTATGGAATCTCCAAATTCCATCTGTTCCTTGTTCTAATTCCTTAATCATTCCTTTCAATTTCTCAGTATCGTCCTTGATTACTGATTCTTATGCTTTCCTGACTTGTTCGTTTAAATCTACTTGTAGATTTAATTTAAGAGAACGTACTCTTTTTGGCTTTGCATGATACTTTCGACTTAACGCATCAGCTACTACATTTGCCTTTCCTGCATGATACTGGATATTGCAATCATAATCACTAAGAATTTCCATCCAGCGTCTTTGTCTCATATTCAATTCCTTTTGCTCGAAGACATACCTTAAACTCTTATGATCGGTGAAAATGGTAAACTTACTACCATAAAGGTAATGTCTCCAAATTTTCAGGGTAAAAATTATAGCTCCTAATTCTAGATCATGGGTTGAATAATTCTCTTCATGATTTTTAAGTTGTCTAGAGGCGTAGGCTATAACCTTTTGACGTTGCATCAACATACATCCATAACCTAACTTAGAAGCGTCACAATAGACTACAAAGTCTTCAGTTCCTTCTGGTAATGCTAGTATGGGTGCATTGGTTAACCTTTGCTTAAGAATTCTAAAGGCTTCTTCTTGTTTTGGTCCCCATTTAAACTTAACAGATTTGCAGGTTAACTTTAGTTAAGGGAATGGCTATTCTAGAAAAATATTGAATAAATCTTCTATAATAACCGGCCAATCCTAAGAAACTTCTAACCTCGGTTGGTGATTCAGGGGTTTTCCATTTGATAATTGCCTCGATCTTTGTGGGATCTACATGAATTCTTTCATGATTGACTAAATGTCCAAGAAACTGTACTTCTTCTAACCAAAATTCACATTTAGAAAAATTAGCATAAAGCTTTTCCTTTCTTAATAAACTTAGAAGTGCGTGCAAATGCTTTGCATGTTCCTCCTTGCTTTTAGAGAAAATGAGAATATCATCTATAAAGACAATTATGAATTTATCCAAATATGGCTTACATATTCGGTTCATCATGTCCATAAATGCAGCTGGGGCATTGGTTAAACCAAATGGCATGCCAGTAAATTCATAATGGTCATACCTTGTTCTGAAAGCGGTCTTAGGAATGTCCTCTTCCTGTACCTTTAATTGATGATATCCTGATCGTAAATCGATTTTAGAGAAAAATCGAGCTCATTGCAACTGATCAAACAAATAATCGATTCTCGGTAATGGGTACCGATTCTTAATCGTGACTTTGTTCAATTCACGGTAATCAATGCACATACGCATCAATCCGTCTTTCTTTTTGACACACAAAATCGGTGCTCCCCACGGTGATGAACTTGGTTGTATGAATCGTTTCTCTAACAGTTCGTCTAACTGTTTCTTTAATTCTTGCATTTCTGCAGGTGCCAAGCGATAGGGTTCTTTGGCAATTGGTGCTGTTCCTGGTAGCAGATGGATTCTGAACTCAACTTCCCTGTCTGGCGGTAGTCCTAGTAGTTCTTCTGGAAACACATCTGGAAACTGGGATACTACTGGAATATCTTTTAGTTCCTTTCCTTTAGTGTTAGTGATTATAGAAATCAAATACACTAATGATCCTATTCTTACATACCTGGCCGTTTTCATTACAGAGATGAACTTCGTGGATCTAGAGGGTTTATCTGCTTTAATTGTGATCTTTTCACCCTTTGGTGAATTTACTTGGATTGACTTTTGATTACATAGAATACTGGCTTTATTGGCTACTAACCAATCCATTCCTAATACGACATCAGATCCTGCCAGATGCATTGGGTAAAGGTTTGCAATAAATTTTTGATTTAAAAATTCTATTCTTGCTCCGTGCAAGATTTCGGAAATCTTAATGGTTTCTCCATTTGCTGTTTCTACCAGATATTCTTGTGGGAGTTTAGTTAATGGTTGGTTCAGAAGTTTGCAAAATGAAGTATTAATAAAACTTTGTTTTGCACCAGCGTCAAATAATACTTTAGCAAAAACATCATTAACTAAAAACGTACCAGCAATCATGTCCGGGATCATCTTGGCTTCTTCTGCAGTCAGCAAAAATGCTCTAACATTTTTAGTAGTCTTGTTGTTCATGGCTGGAGCTAGTTTCGGACAGTTTGGCTTGATATGACCTTTCTCCCCACAGTCGAATCATACTCCATTACTAGGTTTCTTCCTATAATCTTCTTCCTTGTGTCATGGCAATTTGAAGAAATTGAAGTAGGTGGAGCATCTTTCTGAATGCTTCTTCTTGCAGGCCTTACAGTAAGGTGCAGAGGTAGAACCTACGTTTTTCCCACGGTTGGAATTTCCATAACGAAATTCTTGGGTAAGCCGTTGAGCTAGGTTTCTCCTCTGGTCCTCTTCTCGCGTACGTACTAATTCATCAGTCAAGGTGTTTGCTAGTTCTACAGCTTCTTCTATGGTTTGGGGTCTAGCTGCCTTGACTACATGCCTAATCTCACTGATTAATCCCCAGATGTAACGCGAGATTAATACTGGTTCTGGTGATCCAAGGGTTGGCACTATTCTAGCATATTCGAAGAATGTAGTAGTATAACCCTTACTATCCACTCCAGTCATCCTAAGGTTTAAGAACTTATTTTCTATTTGTTCTTTTTCATTGGGAGGGCAGAATTTCCTTTCTACCATGTTCTTAAATTCCTCCCATTCCATATTGTAAACTCTGTCACTTCCCCTAGACTGGAGGATAGTGTTCCACCATTCTAAGGCTGAGTTCTTAAATAGATTGGAAGCAAACATTATTTTATCCTCTTCCACGCACTTACTTATTTTTAAGACTGCCTCAGTCTTTTCTATCCAGCGTAGAGCTGCAACGGCCCCTTCATTGCCCGAGAATTCCATTGGTTTACAAGACTAGAATTCTTTATATGAACAACCATTAGACATGGTTCTTCTTATTTTGGGAATGGGCACTTGAAGTATGGGTCCATTGTTTATGCTGTTTTCTGGTTCAGTAGGTCGCTTACTGCCATTGTTACTTTAATTATCCGCGTTCTTAACCGTTTTAATAATATAGGGCATTGCGTCTATAATCCCTTGTGCCACTATGTGTTGGATGGCACTATTAATCACTTGTTTTCCATTATTATTGTTGTTCGGGTTAGCATTGTTATTCTGGTTATCGTTATTCTGGATTTCCTGGTTCACTTCATTGTCCATCTGAATTTCAAACATTTATCACATATTAATATCACAGGACAATATCCAATACAAAAAATCACACAACACACATATTGATAAAAATCGTTGATCATTCCGACTTTTACTCTTTCTTATATATTATGCGTCTAATACAAACTGGAAACTGGAATTTAAAATTACAATACTATTACGCATCCATAGCTATTATCTAGATATATATATAGGGGAAGGTTCAAATGAAAACCACTAGTTATTGTGAAAACTCGAAAACTAATTAAAAAAGCCAAAAAAAACATACCAAATTTTTTTTGTGTACCAATTTTCGCCACTTTTAGTATATAAAAAAATTTTCAAAAAAAAAAAATATTTGTAGTGCACATGTGTAGTACTACACTGTAGGATCGTTTTGTGACCCAAACGAGTCGTTCAGAAGAGATTTTATCAGTTTCAGAGGCGGAAACTAAGAAACCGACGTCGAAACAGCTTGAATATCACTTTAAACACTGATTGTATTAATTTGACGTTGTTTACAATCAAATCTCACACCGGCAGCACTTCGGTGTGGAATACCAGAACTATTACTCTTGCCTGTCCGCTTCAAATGAAGCAACATGACACATATTTATACTACTAGCCTGACCGCTTGAAATGAACATGCACATGTTCAAGCGGTTACACTCAAGCGAACATAACAAATTGAATTTTCAAGCGAACAAGACAAATTTGACAGAACATAAATTATGATTTGCATATTTGACTTTCAAAGATGATGTAACATGTGATATCATCTAGATGATGTCACTTGAGATGTCATCTAGATGATGTCACTTGTTCAGATCCGCAATGTAACCAGAGACTCGATATAAGACGAAGACGACAGATGTGTGCACCAACAGACTCCCCCTCAGATGTTGACGAGTCTAAAATGTCGAGTCTGCACAATCTTCAGTCTTTATCAGTCTTTGAACTTCCAAAATCTTGTCTTAGTTCTTGTCTCACTCTAAATCCTTCTCTCTCTAGCAAACTCCCCACGAACAATCTCTACTCAGATATCTTCAGACTCCCCCTTTCGCTATGTTGGGATCGCAGTCTGGCTTGTTAAAATCACATAAACCTCAGGTATCGGAACCTGGCACTCTATCTTCAGGTTCAAGATTGAAACCTGGCTACACCTGCACATTCTTAACCCAAAATTAAATTTCACAAATTTAACATTTGACAAATTTATCAATCCAGATCCTCTCTCAAATTGAACCAGAATGATTTATCAATGATAAATTCTGATGAACCATTTGCAAAAATTAATCATTTTTCTTTTCATCAGATAACACTTCCATCCATTCCTTCAACATTTCTGGCTTTTGAACAATATGTGCAATAAAAGCTTTAACATTTGGATCATCTGGAATGAATTTGTCCCAGCTAAAACCTTCAGCCATTTTCTCATCATCTTGATCAACGATGCCATAATAAGCTTTTCTGTTTGCATCCTCGATCATTCTTCCATGTGCCGTTTGAACTTCTTTTTGTTGATTCGGTTGATGAGTGATCTGCTGATAGATAGTTTTCCTATAATAATCATCTTTCCCAGATGACTCCTTTGCTCCTCTTGGCTCCTGATTCTTGCACTCTCTTTTAAAGTGACCTTTCTCCCTGCAACGAAAACAGACAACTTTAGATTTATCAAACCCTAAATTAGAAAGATTTGCATCCAAGAAGTCATTTCTTCCTGTAATCAATCTAAACTTTTCTGCTCTCCTCAAAACACTAGCTAAGGCCCATTTAATATCCATCAGTTCCAGCTCCTCTGCATCGATTTGGTCATAATCTTCCTTTGTGAGCATCAGATTACCAATTCTTCCGGCAATCAACCCTTCATAAGACTCTAATGCAGTGACCAATAATCCCATATGATTCTTTACAATCTCTTCAGAATAATTTTGTCCATTTTGAAGATGTAAAGCCACATTGCACTGAATTAGATGACCATTTCCAGCAGATGAACTTTGAACACTTGGAGGATTCACCGTTGAGAACCCACTAGTGTTGACTGATCCTTGACTGCTTGGTGTAGATTGATTTCCAGCACTAAATGCAGTTTGTATCTTTGGACTTGCTTCAGCAGTTTGAACATTTCCTTTATAGTACAATTTAATATCTTGTTGATGAGTAGAACTGTTCATTCTAGCAATTTTCTGCTGCTCGAGATCCTGTGCCTCCAACTTCTCTATAAACTGTGCAATCGATAACCTTCTAAACTGTCCGGAATTTTTCAATATCATCAGATATGTACCCCATTCCTGTTGCGGTAACGCATCAGCAAGCTTTTCAACCCATTCTGCTGGAGTTTTTGTAATCTTCAACTGTGACATAGTGCGTACAAGATGACAGTATCTTTCAATAAGACTCTTTGTTGTTTCACCAGGCATGCACGTAAATAGTTCAAATTCCTTTTTCAACAAAGCTGCTTTACTTTGTAGCATTTCAGTACTTCCCTCAAATTTCTTTCCAAGAGCTTCCCAAATAGAATAAGCGTTTTCATCATGTTGAAGCAACACAAATATATCTTCTTTAACAGCTTGTTGTAACAAATTGATCATCAACTTTTCTCCTTTGTAACTCTGATACCACTTGTAGGATCGTTTTGTAACCCGAACGAGTCGTTCAGAAGAGATTTAATACATTTCAGAGGCGGAAACTAAGAAACGAAGGTAGAAACAGCTTGATTCACACTTTAAAAGACTTGTATATTGATCTAACACTGATTACATGCAGAAAATATACCGGCAGCACTTCGGTATCACAACTATCACTCTTGCCTGTCCGCTTCTTTCTCAGTCTGTCTTTTTGCCCCTGTGAAAGCTTTACTTTCGGTTTTAGAACTTTCTGTTCTTGAACTTTAGATTCTTGAACTTTCTGTTCTTTGGGCTTGACATTGACTGGTTTCTTCATTGATATTTTCTGAGATTCAGCCCTCGATCTTCCCTTTGACCTCATTGGGCAATCTCTGGCAATGTGACCTATGATATTGTAGTTAAAGCACCTCCTTGTCTCAAAACTCCAACTATGGCAGTTAACAGCAATGTGTCCTTGATAGCCGCATCTGTAACACACTCTGTTATCGTACCAATCACCATTTTCAGCCCAAACATTCAGATCAAAGCACTGTTTGGCTTGGTGATATCCATCTCTCTTCTTGTAAGCTGGATTTGGCTTTGAAGCACTGTGGTCAAACCTGCACCACTTTTCACCAACTATTTTTGAGTTTTGTTTTTCAGATTTTTGTGATTTTGTATAACGATTGGATGATTGAACTGATGAGCTTTTATTCTTGTTTTGACCATTTTCTGAATTTTTAACTTTTTGTTTCTGTTCCACTTTCTTCTTCAAAGGTTTTTGCGTAGAGCATTCACCCTTTTCAGTCGATTGCAAAACAGTTTCTTGAAATTTTTCTTTTAATTTCAAAAATATTTTCTTTTTCTCATTTTCAGCATCAGACTCTGACTCAGATTCATCTGCTGAATAAAACTCCTCATTTTTATCATCAGTTTTCCCATCACAATCTTCAACCTTGACTTTGTCAAAGTTTGTGACATAGTCACTTATTGGAACAGAATTGATCAGTTTTGGACAGGGGACCTCAGATAAAATCACAAAACCTTTCAATTTCTTTTCAAGCTCATCAATTTTGTTCCTTGAATTCTCAGCTTCATTTTCAAACTGAGATATTCGTTCAAGATGAGACTTGATTGTTTTTTCGTTTTCAATTTTAATGTTTTCAAGAACAGATTTTTCATTTTCCAAAACTTTTAACTGTTCTTGAAATTTCGTTTCATTTGCTTTCAAATTTTTGTTCTCAAGTTTTATCCAGAAATCTTCATCTTCTGAAGATTTCTTTTTGCTTTCAAAATCTTTTTCTTTCTCTTTCAAAATCTTGTTTTCTAATGTCAAACTGTTCAAATCATTTAACAGTTTGTCATTTTCAGATTTCAACCTCTCACAATTTTCCTGCAAATCAAAAATCTGTTTCTTATCAGCTTTTTTCTCGTCTTTCAAAACTGAAATTTCTTCAGTCTGTTCCTCTCCCACTTGAACACCTTTACTCTTGCTCTTCTTTAATATTGATTTTCCACTTTGACTTTTCTTCTTCTCAGCATTCCTCTTCATCTGTTCTTCAAGTTTCTCAATGAATGGACAAATTGTCAATCTAGAGTATTCTCCAGTTCTTTTTAAATCCAAAAGATAGGTACCCCACTCTGTTGAGGTATGGCATTGGCCAATTTTTCAACCCATTCATTTGGACTTTTCTTAATACCCTTCTCAGACATTGAGCGAACAAGATGACTATACCTCTCAATGATATTCTTTGTACTTTCTCCTGGACAACCTGAAAACGAATCAAATTCTTTCTTTAATACATTTATTCTATAAAATGTTTCTTTAGTCATATTAAAGACATTGGTATCCATGATTCGTAAACACGTTTTTCAAGACAGTCTCGTTAAGCGAAATATTAAGTCCAAGATAGATCACCTTTCAAACAAAATACCAATCACTTAGACCTGAATAGGCTGAGAACTTTGAATCACACAACACTAATCCAAATCACATGGGCTGATCAATATTTTCTTTGTTAAAAAATGATTGGGCCGTACTCTTAATCAGATCACATGGGTCACTTGAACAACACTATCACATGTATCGATTATGAATCACATGCTAACTGACAACTTTGATAATATATGAGAATCCCATGCACTATATCGGTACTTGAACACAATGGCCGACGAAGACTTTTAACACAAATAAAGCTTGAACCGATTAATACTATTCTCGAGAATCACTTTCAAACTGATACAAACATGTGATTTCTATTCCCAATCTACTGACAACTTCGATCAAAATGATTCACAAAAATCGATGAACTTTCAATCGGTTCACACTACTCAAAGCACAATCACTAATATCACATGCACTGACCCCCTCGTTTAATGTTTTCCCACAACTCGATGTACACACTTAAATGAACAAGTGATTCAAGCGGTTAGTTCAAGCGAGAGGTTAATGATGTCAGCAAGATCAACACGTATTTTTAAGCAAACTGCTGATTTCAAGCGAAAGCCTGTGTTTCGCTTCAAACTGCACCAAATTTACAAGCAAACCCTGATATTTCAAGCGAAAGCCTGATGATGTCAGCAAATGTCGAACCAATTTCAAGCGAAAATTCAATTTTAACCAGTTTTAGGTCGATTTTCGTTCTGAAACTTTACAGGATTTGTTTAATCATAATTACGCACAATATGTGAAAATTTGAGCCATTTTTAACCGTGAAAAAATTTAATTTTGTGAAAGAATGGTGTAGAAATCAGAAAAAGTGACGTAAACAGGCTGTTTTGGCAAGATCTCTTCCTCTTGAGCTCTGATACCACTTGTAGGATCGTTTTGTGACCCAAACGAGTCGTTCAGAAGAGATTTTATCAGTTTCAGAGGCGGAAACTAAGAAACCGACGTCGAAACAGCTTGAATATCACTTTAAACACTGATTGTATTAATCTGACTTTGTTTACAATCAAATCTCACACCGGCAGCACTTCGGTGTGGAATACCAGAACTATTACTCTTGCCTGTCCGCTTCAAATGAAGCAACATGACACATATTTATACTACTAGCCTGACCGCTTGAAATGAACATGCACATGTTTAAGCGGTTACACTCAAGCGAACATAACAAATTGACTTTTCAAGCGAACAAGACAAATTTGACAGAACATAAATTCTGATTTGCATATTTGACTTTCAAAGATGATGTAACATGTGATATCATCTAGATGATGTCACTTGAGATGTCATCTAGATGATGTCACTTGTTCAGATCCGCAATGCAACCAGAGACTCGATATAAGACGAAGACGACAGATGTGTGCACCAACATACACCTGTGTAGTACACATACACATGTGTAGTATTACACATGTGTAATACAATTTTTTTTTTTTGAAATTTTTTTTTATATATAAAAACCTGTGATTTTTTATAAAAAAAATTGAAAAAAAAAATTTCGGTGTGTTTTTTAGGCTTTTTTTAGTTAGTTTTCGAGTTTTCACAATAAAAGTGGTTTTCATTTGAACCATCCCCTATAAATATATATTTATGTTATTACTATTATTACTAATCATAGAGGTTCATCCAAAAGTTCATATTACGCTCGTCACATTTCCAGACGAGTCGTTCTCCTATCTGCCTCATTCTTTCACTTCCTTCTAAAATCTCATCACCAAAGGTTCGGAGTTCTTGCACATTTTCTGTGCTCATGGGTGGTGCAGGGGCTGGTATTGGGTTTGGGAACTGGGGCATTGGTTCTTGGTAAGGGTAAGGGTTCTCTAGAATTTCCCTGATGAATTGGTCATTATCGTAATAGGGGTCTAGAGGGTCTAGATCTGGGTAGGCTGCTAGGTTTGGCATGGGTTCATCTGGTATTGGGTAGCGTTGCTAGTAATCCCTTGGTCGTCAAACCACGGGTCGTAGTCTGGGTCTAAGGGATTGGGTGCTGGTACTCTAGGTATCTCAGTCGGGTCAAAAGCTGGTGCTAGGATTTGGTTTTTCGAGTTGACTTCAATCTCCTTTGGTTGTGTGGGAAACAAGGGTAATGGTTGGGGTGCTATGAGTTGCTCTAGATTAGGGTCTGCAGCTGTAGTTGCTAAAATATGAAAGTTTGCTAGACTCCTATTGAGTATATCTTGAGTGTGAGCATCTGTTTCTCTCTTAACGGCTGCTAAAGCTCGCTGTTGTAACTTTTTCATCCTTTTCCAACGTTTATGCGCTCCTCTGCTGAACCATCCTCTTTTCTTAGGAGGGAATGGTTCTTCAGATTGGGCCTTGAACACGAATATCCCATCTTCATTGTCAGCAGAATACCCTGAGAGGGTAGGCTGTGAAGAGGTGCCTTCGTCCCTAGGTGAGCTGGACATTTGACGGTAAGCGTCTGAAGGTCCTTGGTCGCTCATACTATAAACTAACAAATAGTCAAATAACACAAAACAATAATGTACATATATGCACGTAGTTCCGTAGATAATTTTCTAACATTTTGAATAATATCTTGGTGTCAGCAGAACACTTCTATGGCTGAATCAGTGGCTTAGCTCTGATACCACCTTCTGTCGCAACCCCCGTCCCCTTAATAACCCGGGAACAGGCAGCCACGGCCAGTTTCAGTGGTATCGATGTTTATCAGTTTGGCAGCGAAAATTACTTCAGGACCATAGTTAGGAAATATTTTAACATAGTAAAATACCACACTTTTATAATATTAAACACGTGGGAAATTTCCAAGTTTTTAGTACACACATTTTTATAGGGATAAACCCTATTTTATTTAGTTAAAAACATCTCTTTATTAAGGTAACTTTATAGCCACTTTTCCAAGCCTTCAGTGCTGTCCAGCTGGCTTCTATTTGGCTTTCACATTTTGTTACCTGAAATGCGTTTAAAAACATTTTGTCAGAGGGAAATACTGGTGAGTAATCAAGGTAAGTAAAACCATTTTACAGTATTGAGGGCGGACGTGCAATTACATTTGTTTCCATCTACTTTAATTACCACCCACGGTACTGTCAACCTGACTTGTGGTCATGTTACTACTCACAGTGTAGTAACAAATTTTGTATACAAAACCCCAACATACCGACGATAATTATAGAATATAAATACTCAATCACTGTTCAATATAATGTAAAACATTTGAGGTTTTGTAAAAACAGTTTGCAAACAGGAGATTACTCACATTGCTGTCTTAGGGTTTTCCTTTAGGATTTCCTGGTGATTATCTATTAATTACGCAAATGCACACGTGTTAGTATAATAACCCAATATTTACATTAGTAATACCTTCCCCTAGACGGCATTCCAACGACTATGTCTGGCAGAACCATGACAGCCGTTACGGAACCCTAGATCAATCGGGCAGCATATCTAATACGTAACCGGTGGTTATGATACTTACAACGAGGCAGAACTTCGTTATTTAGGGGGGTATAATGCCCAAGAATTATAATTCCTACGCAGAAATTTGAGAGAGAAATTGTGTGTGAACAATTTCGAATGAACGGCTGAGGCCCTCTATTTATAGTGCTGATCTTGTAGTCTCTCGCGGCCCGTGAAGACTTAAGGGTGGTCTTACGCGGCCTGTGACCTAGGGGTCTAGGCTTTAGCTGCGCTGATTCGAACTCGTAGACTTGACACGGATTGAGACACGTGGCACGCTAGGGTTCCGCCTGGGGTTTGAGCTGTCGCGGCCCGCGTAGCCTGAAGGCAAAGCCTTCGCGGCCCGCGAGCGACCCCAAAATCTTGTTTTTAGTTTATTTTTGTAAAATTAAAGGTATTTAGGGCCATATCTCGTATACGGGGTGTATTTTAAGACATGTAAGGACATTCTAAATATATTAGGGGTGTCAAAATTATTTTGGAGGCTTGTTATACGATCAATCCCGCTCCCCTACCTCAAGAAGAGGTTGATGAAGAACCCTTTATCTTCCTTCCAAGGGAGATAGAGGAAATGCTCAACGACCTCTAAAAGGGTATTTCCGGAAATAGCTTGAAGCCCTCCGAAGATTAATCTCGTTTGTTACTAACCATTCTTAGATCTAGGGAGTAGCTATTAGGGGTTTAAAATAAGATCTCGTAGGGCATCTATCCAGATTATTGTCTATCTAGCTTTTGAACTTAATTTTTACCTTTGTATTTTACTTTGTTTTTAATGGATGAATGAAAGATCTTTGATAATGGTACAAATAAATAAGTGGAAAAGTGATGATAATAGCTAAAAGAATGTTGACCCAGCATCCCATGCATGAAAACTTACAGCTCCTGACTAAAAATCTTCAATCCTGTAAGTGCAGCACGGGGCCGTGTCAGGTAAGCACGAACCCGTGCCCCATGTTTGCTATAACATTTTTTATTCTGGCTCCCACACACGGGGCAGTGTCAAGTGCCTGTTTTCCAAAAAAAATTGTATTTTTAACACACATCTTATACATTTAATCAATTTAACTTATTTTAGACACATTGTGGATAATGTGTAATTTAAGTGTGTGTGTGTGGGGGGGGGATTTAATAACTTGAAAATTGTTTGTCCTAAAACACAAGCTTTACACAAAACTCTACATGGAATCGTTAGAACGCCTCAAATCTTTTTCAAAACTTTCTTTTTATTATTTTTGTTTTATATTGTTATAGTTTAAGTTAAGAAACCAAGTTCCTTAAAAGTTAAAGTTTTTATAATTATTTACAGCCGATAGCGCCGTGATAAAAAAGGAACCATACAAGAAAAATTTATATAAACGACATGACAAAGTTTTAAAATTTCATTGTATATATATTTTCACATATTTACCCTTTCCCACAAACTTGTGAGTTTTGAGCCTTTAACGAGCATCCACTATTACATCTATACTAAATGCCCATGCTTCATTTCTTGCGTGAATAGCCCGCACAGTTCCTACAAATCTAGAATTTGACAAGACAATACATTTCTGGTTCCTATCGACAAAATCCAAGTAAGTATATGATTGAGGCATTAGGATTTTAAACCTGTTGGGATTGAACCCTACCAATGGAACAGTTGATAAAGCCAAAACTGGGTCAGGGCAGTGGATCCAGAATAAGCAGATGTTGTATTCTATATTTCCCCTTGGAAGTGTCCCTAACAACTGATGACCTCCATCCACTGTTCGTCTACAACAACTATTGGTCATCAACAACTGCTAACAACTGCTAAAGACTGATGAAGGCTAAAGCACTGATGCTCAATCTACTGATATGGGTCAAGCACTGCTGAAGTTATAAAGTACTGATGGAATCACAACAGTGGAATGAGAAGTAGTAGTTTAGTTTACTTAGTTGTATTGTAATGTAATCTGTAGTTAGCAAACAGTGTTTGTATTAGATCAGTGGTTGTAGGTTGTTAGGAGGTTAGATGTCACTTTCATAGTGACGTCAGCAAGATGCTTTAGTGGTTTGCTCGTGCCTATAAATAGAACAGTACCCTGTACTGTTCTATTAGCTCTTTCATCCAAAGTCATTCTGTATGAACAAACCAGTGTGAGCTCAGGCTAAGGGGGAGATTGCACTGCATGCATGCATTGTAATTGAAGTTTATAATAAATATAAGCATTCGGTTTCATGTTAAACATGTATGTTGAAAGCATTTCTTCCGTTTGATTGTGTTGAAAGTTTATTCCATTTAGTTTCCGCTGCAATTGTTTATCATTCATTTTCATCTTAATCAAACAAAGCACAATCATAAGAATATCAGATCCTAACAATTGGTATCAGAGCTTAGACAGTCAAATTTGATCTAACAATCATTTTGACGTAAAGAGTTCAGCTCATAATAGTTGATACTTTTAAATTGTTCGTTTCGTTGAAAAACAGAGTAAGGTTTAATCACGAACAAAGTTGATTAATCAGTGCTTGTAAAACAACCAGAATAACGTCACAATCACAAGATATGAACAATAGCATTGGTTCTCTTTTCAAACCACCAATGTTGAAAAGAAATGAGTACAACATCTGGCAGAGAAGGATGGGTCACATCCTTGCTCAATAGAATACCGGATGTTGGAAGTCGTTTATCTTTGGACCACATGTTCCACTGGTGCTGAGCGTTGAGGATCCAAAGAAGTTCGGACCTAAGCAAATTGAAAACTATACTGAACAGGATTTCAGAAAATCGAACTGGATGCCAAGGCATTTATCATTGTTGCATCTGCACTCGCCAATGAAATTTATGCTAGGCTGTTACACTGTAACAGTGCCAAGGAATTGTGGGATGCACTTAAGGAACAATTTGGGGGGGGGGGACTGAAGAAGTAATTGAAAACAACAGGGAAATTTTGAGCCAACAATATGAAACCTTTTGTCACATTAAGGGTGAAACTTTAACACATCAGTTTGAGCGATTTAGCTGTCTCATAAGTGAACTTAAGCTTGTTAAAACTGAATTTCCAAAATCAACTGTTAACAGCAGGTTTTTAAGATCACTTCCTGAAAAATGGGATACTCTAGCTTTTGTGACCAGAAACTCTGTTGAGTTCAAAGATCTGACCCTGATCCAACTTCATGGTAGACTCCTGACCTATGAAAGGGAGTTAAACCAGAAAAAGAAGTTGCAAGAGTCTGGCAAAGTTGCAGATGACTATTTATTTGGCAACACAGCTCTTTTGGGTCAGGAAGAGTCTGGAAGCAGTAAGGATCAGAGTTATGATCATTTTATTGACATAACTGCTAGTGGAAATTTCAACTCTGATCCTCACTCATCCAATTTTGCTTTCACAACATATGGAGAAAGCCAGAACTCTGACAATCTGTGCTTTAAACTCAATGATTTACAGCATTTTGATCCAACTGACTTAGAAGAAATGGACATTTTGCACCAACTGGCATTGCTAAGTGTAAGAACTAGCAAGTTTTACAAAAGGACAGGGAGAAAATTCCCAGGGTTACATGGGAATCTAAAAGTGGGGTTGGATAAGTCAAAGATTAAGTGTTATAAGTGTAATAGGCTAGGTAATGCAAGAGTCAAACCACTGGACCAATTATCACACATCCCAGCTCAAACCCTAGACCACAAAATAACCAAAGCACTGTACACTATGCCCAATATACCCCTGCTGCCCATGTTTACACTGCTCACTATGCACATCCTGCAACCCCTGTTCCTGTGCATTATGTTCAAACCACTGTTCCTAAATTCAGTATGTCCAAGCCCCTACTCCTCAGGTTCAGGTGCAACAGGCTGCACCTTAACAAACTGCACCAGCAGTGGTTCAACCAGATCAAGAAAGCCTTTTCACACAAGGGTGGGTTGACTGGAGCAGTTTACCTGAAGAGTTAGGAGATGAAAATTTTGCACTCTATGCTCAAAGTACTGTTTCTGGTAATGATATCTGTTTTGTAGCATTAGAGACCATACAGAAGGGGCTGGAAGCTGAAGAAGGACAGTCAAGTGATGAAACAGTGGACAAAATTGCTGAAGCAGTGGTTACTGCTGTTGCTGATGAAGTATTGTTGGGAGAAAGTTCAAAACCCCTATTGGAACCACTGTCCGACCCTTGGTCCAAAGAAGAAGAAGAAAAGAAAGAAGGTGAAAAAGAAGAGAAAGCTGAAGAAGAAAGTGATCATACCTGTGATTGTGCCATGATGGCTGCAACCAAGGTATCACCTCAGGTTCTTAAAAATCTGTGTTCAGACAAATGCATCATAGCATTTGCTAACATTAAAGAGGTGAATGAAAACCTTAGGGATAGGGTATTAACTGCATAAATTCAATTTGAAAAGTCATTAAAAGAACTGAAAAAGAAATTGAGTGAAAAAGAAAGTGAAATTTGCAGCACCAAACAAGAGCATAGCATAACCAAGGACCAACTCCAGACCATGATAGAAAAATATCATGCCTGCAAAAAGGAGTTGGAATCTACCCAGATCACTTGTGAAAAATGGTTGGAATCCTGTAAAGGTTATGAGATCATGCTTGAAAAATAGCTTGAAAGTAATGTAAAATTTGGCATTGGGTTTAGAAAAAATGACCAAGTTGAAAACACTGCTGCAAATCAAGCTGGTTTTGTTGAAATCATTCCCACAAACAAGGATGGCCAAGAGGTTAAAATAACTGACAAACTTGGTAACAAGATCACTTTAGAAAGATCTGTGGGGTCCTCAACATTTGAGGAAACTGAGAAATACCAATTTAAACCCACATGGTCTGATGAGTGTGACATCCTTCAAAACTTCAAACCCATGGACTTCACAACCACTGATGGTGTAAAAGCTCCCAAGGCAAAGGTCATTCCTCTTAAGGACATCCCAACAGTGGTTCAAAACTCTGTTGCAAAGGAGTCTGAAAATAAGAAAAAGAGAGAAAAGATTAAAAACTTTTTTTGTGATTTCTGTGAAAAGAAGAATCATCTAACAAAAGATTGTTTTCATCTAAAACCATATGATATTAACAAAACAAGTGTCATTGTGCCAGCTAAGAGCTGCACCATCTGTGGTAAATCAAACAACATCACTCAAGAATGTGTGTACCTCAAATCCTTTGATGTAAAAAGGAATGAGTACACTACAAAAACATCATTGAGTTCATCAAAACTACCAGTCAAGAACCAACCACTATTTGTGCCAGTTCAAACAGCTGTTACCAAACAGCTGAACCAAACCTCTGTTAAAAGAGACATTCAGATGACTGATGCACCCCTGCTAACCAATACCGAAAAGGTAAAGGTCAACCACCATACCCAAGGGTCCGACATGTTTATGAAGCCTACAAAAGGCCTTCTAAACCAAGAGTGAACAGGCATCCCTTTGGGTATCAACAGCTGATAGGGAAAGACCCCCAACAGTGGTTAGAGAAAAACAGTTCCAAAACTGGCCAAACCCCTGAGCTAACCACTGTCCATCCACCTGAACTTAACACAGACACTGTTGAGACCCTATCCAAAGCCTTATTTGCTTTGGAGACCCTAATGAACTAACATTTTACTTGATGTGCAGGGAGCATCTGCATGCTTAGATAGCCTTTGGTATGTAGATAATGGAGGCTCTAGGCACATGACTGGATGTAGAGCCCTACTCAAAGATTTCAAAACTCATGGAGGGGTGATATATCCTTTAGTAATAATAGTAAAGGGAAGGTGATGGGGTCTGGTACAGTTCAGTCTGGTAATGTTAAGTTTGAAAATGTCAATCTGATAGACAATCTAAAATTCAACCTCCTAAGTGTCTCACAAATGAGTGATAAGGGCTATGGCTCCTTCTTCACCAAGGATTGTTGTAGGATTGTTGGACCAGAAATGGTTAAAAGGATTGAAGAAATAATAAAAAAATGGAAAAACCCAACTTGTTGCTCAAAGAAGTGGCAATGTTTATGTAGTTGATTTGTCAAAAAAGAACCCAAAACTGATGCCTGTCTGTTCCCAGCTGCCTCTAACAAAGAGACAGAACTTTGGCACACAAGATTGGGGCACACAAATCTCAAGACAATCACTGCTTTGTCAAAACATGGGTTAGTAAGAGGTTTACCTCAAAAACTGTTAACCTGTCCTGAGCATTGTGTTTCCTGCTTAAAAGGAAAACAACATAAAAGCTCATTTAAGTCCATTGAAGAGTCCAAAACAACCAAGTGCTTGCAAATGCTTCACATGGATCTGTTTGGCCTAGTTAAAGTCATGAGTCAAAGAAAGAAAAGATATTATTTGGTAATTATAGATGACTTTTCTAGGTTTACATGGACTTATTTCTTACATTCCAAAGATGAGACTCTAGGCATTCTGCAAGACTTTGTTACACAGGTTGAAAAGCAGTTTGACTTGCCAGTAAAAGTCTTCAGGAGTAACAATGGTACAGAGTTTAGAAATAAGGAGTTGGATGAGTTCTGTGTGTCAAAAGGAATTGTAAGGCAGTACAGCATTCCAAGAACACAAGAGCAAAATGGGGTTGTTTAAAGAAAGAACAGGACATTGATTGAGGATGCCAGAACCATGCTTGCTGATTCAGATTTGCCATTAACTTTCTGGGCAGAAGCAGTAAACAATGCTTGCTATGGAACATAGTTTTAATCAACCCGAGGCATCAAAAGACTGCCTATGAACTGCTGTATAAAATAAAACCACTGATCTCGTATTTTAAAGTTTTTGGCTGTATATGCTTCATTTTAAAATTAAAAGATTCTATCTCAAAGTTTGCAGCCAAAATTGATTGTGGTTATCATTTGAGATACTCAACCACTGCTAAGGCCTACAAAGTGTTCAACACAAGGACTAAGACAGTGGAAAAGACTTCGAATGTGAAGTTCAATGAACTCTCTTCAATGAAAATCCCTACAAACCCTGCAGAATTGTTTGATCTTGATAAATTTACTTTTGAAAATGTTTCTGTCAAGACTAACAGTGCAGGTCCATCAGAAAATCCTTCATTAGACTATGGATATAAAGTCATCATTCCACAACAAAAGTCTATTTCAATTGGAAGAGCAACAGATGTTCAAAACAGCTGTCAAAGCTCAACCACTGCTACCTTAATAGTTGTTGACCAAAGTAGCCCTTTAACCCCTGCTTCCACATCATCAAGCACTGTTGATAAAAATCCTCAAGCAGTGGATAAAAGTCAGCATGTTTTCACACCAGTTCTTCCTATTCCTCCACCTCCATTTGAAGCCACCGCTGGATCATCAAAGTCACCAGCAGTGGTTAGCTCAGATGATTCACATCTGTAGCCCTCACCATTAAATGCCATTGTTCCATACAAAGGAGATCTAATCTTCTTGAAGTCTCATCCACCTAACCATATCATTGGCAACATCAGTGAAAGGGGTGCTAATAAGAAGCCAATCCCAAAACATCTATCTTTTTGCTGGTTTCCTATCTCTCCATCAGCCAATCAAGTACCAAGAGGCACTACGACAACAGCTGGGTAGAAGCCATGTAAGAGGAGCTCCAATAGTTTAAAAGACAACAAGTTTGGGAGCTTGTACCACTCCTAGAGGGTGTGAGTCCTATTGGCACAAAGTGGGTCTTCAAAAATAAAACTGATGAAAGGGGTATTGTTGTCAAGAATAAAGCAAGGCTCGTGGTTCAAGGGTTCAGACAGGAAGAGGGCATTGACTATGATGAAACTTTTTCCCCTGTAGCAAGATTGGAAGCTATCAGATTATTCCTGGCCTTTCCTGTTAACCAGAACATAAAGGTGTATCAAATGGATATTAAATGTGCATTCCTCTATGGTAAGATTCAAGAAGAGGTATATGTCTGTTAACCTCCAGGCTTTGAGGATTCATTTAATCCAAATTATGTCTACAAGCTAAATAAAGCTTTGTATGGACTGAAACAAGCACCAAGAGCCTGGTATGAAACTCTTTCCACTTTTCTTCTTTCTATTGGGTTTACAAGAGGTAAAATTGATAAAACTTTATTTTTCAAATGGAGAGGGAAAGATTTGATGATTTCCAGATTTATGTAGATGACATCATTTTTGGAAGCACATATTCTAAAATGTGTGAAGAGTTCAGAAAACTCATGACAGCTGAGTTTGAGATAAGTGCAATGGGTGAACTCCAGTGCTTTCTTGGTCTCCAAGTAAGGCAACTGCAAAATGGTACTTTCATCCATCAAGGCAAATATGCCAAAGAACTTTTGAAGAAATTTGAGATGGATGATTATAAACCATGTAGTACACCCATAGCAACCACAAAGATAGTCATGTCTGATGAGAAGGGTGATTTGGTTGATCAAACTCTTTATAGAAGCATGATTGGGTCTTTATTGTACCTAACTGCATCTAGGCCAGACATCATGTTTGCAACATGTGTTTGTGCAAGATCCCAATCAGCCCCTAGAAAGTCAAACCTTATTACTGTAAAAAGGATATTCAGATACCTAAAAGGTGCTCCCACACTTGGTATCTGGTATCCAGCTGATGGAAATATCAAGCTTTCAGGTTTCTCAGATAGTGACTTTGCTGGATGTGACAAAACAAGGAAGTCCACATCAGGAGGGTGCCAATTCCTTGGTAGTTGCTTAGTGTTTTGGCAAAGCAAAAAAGCAAGCAGCTGTTTCCACATCCACTGCTGAGGCAGAGTACATAGCTGCTGCAAGCTGTACAGCCCAACTGTTATGGCTTCAAAATCAACTACTAGATTTTGGTATCACTGCCTTAAAGACACCTCTCATGTTGGACAGTCAGGCAGTAGAAAATATCATCAAAAATCCAGTATCCCATTCAACCACCAAGCACATTGATATCAGACATCACTTTGTGAGGGATTGCTATGAAAAAGGTTTGATTTCTCTGCACCATGTTCCAACTAAATATCAGCTGGCAGATGTGCTAACAAAAGCATTAGACACATCCACCTTTGAAAGCTTGATCTCTAGGATTGGCATGCTGAACATGGAATAACAAGCAAAATCTTGTTTTTCTATGAATAAAAGCATTAAAATGATTTCAGAAAATCAAAATTCCATCCTTAAAAATAGCTAAAAATGAAATTTTTCATTAATCCTTAAAAGTCTGCCATAACCACTGATTTGGTTCAAACATCTGTTTTGATAATATTGTCCACTGCTGAAAGTCAACCACTGTTTTCTCATTTCCTTGTTAATCACTGTTGTTCAAAATCAGTGTTTTAACCCACTAATAGGCTATCCAGTGATAGTTGAAAATCAGCCACTGTTATCTTTATAACCGTTGCAACCACTGATACTTGTTCCATCAGTGGTTTCCTTAACAACTGTCTTCCATTCATCATTAGTGGTTGACACGTGGACAGTACTTCTCCGTCAGATCTTTTGTAACCGCTGCCACGTCAGCATTCACTTTTTCCCTTTATAAAACCCTGATCAAAACCCCAAACAGGGTTTTCACTGTCGAATCGAATTCAAAATTCCTTTCTCAAAGCAGTTACCATCCATTTCTCACCAATCCTTCATCATCTTCTTTCTCTCGCTTTAACATTCAAAATCGCCATGGCTCTTCCTTTCAAAGCTCCCCACAATTACTCGGGTCTCCGTACAAAACCGAGTCATACCACCACTTTTGACTCCGTCATTGATGCTCTTTCGTCCTCAAAGTACAATACTTTGTTGACTTCTGATGCTCCGGTTTATCTACAAACCCAGCAATAATTTTGGAAAAATGCGAAACTTGAATCTAAGGATAAAACGCCCTTAGCCATTACTTCTTCGATAAAAGGGTGTTCCAGTTACAATAACACCTCAAACCATTTCAGAGGTATTTGAACTCGGTGATCTTCAAGGTAAAACTTCATTTCCTAAAACAGAGTATCAAACTGATTTTTTTGAAAGAGGGTATGAAGAGGAAATGAAAAAAGATACTTTACAAAAGGGCAGTTTTCCTCCTGCCACAAGGTTTTTATTTCATACCCTACTAATGTGTGTTTCCAATAACACCACTGCTTTCAATGAAATTCCATTGAAGATCCAATACCTGGGTTATGCTATACAGAATGAGAAAAACTTTAACTACTCCCAGGAGATCTTCAATGATTTGGTCAAAAATGTTAATAAAAAAAATCATTTTTACTGTTTCCAAGGTTCTTAAGCTATTATTTTCAAAAGAAATTTTCAAAGGATAATGCCCATGTGCTTATCCAAGGAGAACCTAGTCAAATAAACAGCCTAACACCTGAAACATTTACATGGCTGTCAAAAATTTCCAAAACACAAGTAGAGGTTCCTGAGCAGAATTTAGCAGCTACCACTGCTCCTCAGGTACCTTCTGTTAAGCCCACTGCTCAAGGTGATCACAGCAGCAAAACCACTGCTGTGAAACCCACACCTAAAACCACCAAAAGATCAAAACATAAAAAATCCCAAAAGCCCCCCAAACCTACCAAAAAGGCAACTCTGGAAGATGAGATCCCAGAGCAACTGCTAGTGACATCACAAAAGTCACCAGAAACCACTGCTGCTACTTCCTCACAGTAGTTGGAAGAAAGATCTCAACCTGAGCCTCAAACTCCTCCTGCTTCTTCTAAAAAAGAACAGGTTGTAAGAACAGGGACACCAAATTATGATGCTCTAGAATCACTTGATTCTATCATCCACAGCCCAGCTCCCGGGGCAAATTCTCTTTCCACACCCATACTCACTGCCCAAATTCCAGCACAAATATTACCCTTGTTGGATGCACTTGATATAGCTCAAACAGAAATCAGTTCCTCTCAAACACCTATCACTGAGAGTATGCCTCAACAAATGACTGAGTCTGAGCTCCCTATCATTGCTAACCCACCAACAACTGAGGAGGTTACACCCCTTGAGTTACATGTAACTCTTGGTGGTAGTTCAAGTGAAGCAGCTACTACAGGTGTTAAACCCCTTGGTTTACACTTGGACAGTAGTTTCATCAATCAGACTTCCTTGAAGGCAATTTCTTCTTTGGGAACCAGGGTGTTTCCAATATTTACTGGTTCACTAAAACTGGTCACCCCTGCTGAAGGAAGAAGTCCCCAGTACCAAGACAAAGGGGCATCAGTGGATGATTTTTGGGATACTTTCCCTATGTCAACCACTGATACAACCACTGCCAGTGGGAAATCAGATGATCCCATTAAGTTGGGTGATGGTTTAATGTACCAAGAATTGACGGAAAGAGTTGACAAACTTGATACATCTATTGCAGAAATCAAAGACATCTTGCAATAATTGTTAAAAGCACAAAAGGTTACGCCCACTGCTGCACCAACTCCAACAGCTGCTCCATCATCTGCTCCTACTCCCACTGAGCTCTGGAGTTTATTTCAACCTATGCTCATTCAACAAAGACAATATGCTGATCAGCAACATGAAATTCAAGTTCAAAAGATCAGAAATTTAATGGAAGCTAGGTTCAAGGACACACAGGCAGATATAAAGGCAATCAAGGCCCATTTGCTGAACACCATTGGCACTGCTCCTCCCTCAATCATTTTTGTGGACAACCCACAACCTAATGATGCCAAAAAGGGGGAGAAAATGAAGCAGTTAAAGAAAAAGGGATATGAAGATGGTCTATACATTGCACCAGATAACTCCAGTATGCTTGCAGAAATCCTTAGGCCAGATGGTTCCAAAAAGGTTGATGTAACCTTAAATGCCTTTGCTGATGTAAAGACAAGGCTGAAAAAGGACATGGAGGCAAAGGGTAAGTCAAGCTTTAAAGAGGAGAAGAAAGTTTTTATGGCAATGGAAGATCAGGGTACTTCTGAGCCCAAGGATGAAAAAAATCCTAAGCCAAAAAGAAGACAGCCCACTAGAAAGGTGAGGCAACCCAAATCCACACCTTCCAGACTCACAAAACATGCTCCTCAAACTCCCAAAAACTCCACTCATCAAACCTCCAAACCAACAGATGTTAAAGCACCTGTTGCATCAACAGCTGTTGGTACTTCAGTGGTTTCAACAGCTGTTACCCAAACAACTACCACTAATACTACCACTTCAACACACATCTCAACCACTGCCCCAACAAAAATCTCATCACCACCAAAATAGCCACCTGCCAAAAAGCAGAAGATAGCTGATGACACATCATCAGTTGTAATGACAATAGTGGTTGAAACACCAGTTGTTTCAACAACTGTTAGTCAGCCACCTTCCACTTCAATCACCACCACTCAAATCACCACTTCTTAACCCACCAAAACACCACCAACCTCTCCTAAACCCAATAGGAGAAGGATAATCTTGGAAGATGATTCTCCACCACCTCCAACATCTTCACAACAACTGACCCTTGCTATCATTCCAATCCCTAATCCACTCTCTTCAGTACAAGCTCAAAATCCAAACACTACCATTGTTCCTGCAGCTGTTCAGTATCCATTAGATCTTCCAGCAGTTAGAGAGTAGACAAAATTCTTCTACTCTGAAGATGATCCTGCAAAAAGGAATCTGCCATCTCTTCAAGGGTATCCCAGGCCTAACAATATTGAAGAATATTTGACGATAAAGGCACAACAAGCAGAGGATATCTCTAAGAGAAATACACCGGGAAAATCTGATAAAGAAATTCAAAGATACTACCAATATCTGCTAACTCAAGTCAGAACTTTGGAGCAATTTTCAAAAGATCCCTGTCAGAAACTTTCAGAAAGAGATGATGAAAGCCTGAGAAAAGATTATATTGATTACATCATGGCATTCAAAAGATACAAGGCAGATAGGGTTCAGTACAAAGAGTAGACCATGAGTGAACTAAAAGAGGAGTTAGAAAGAGTGCAACAAATGAACAAAGACAAAGTAAAGCACACTCCTCCTGTTTGGTCAAAATACAAGAAGAATGTACCTGAAAGGACCTTAAAACTGAAGAGAATGAAAGAAGAGCTTATTACAGCTGATTTTGGGTCAAGGAATCAGGTGACAAGATGGTCAGAAGATAAGGTCATAGCATCTTACAAAAAGTTGGAAGAGTTGAGAAAGAAGAATCCAAATGTGCCTCAAAAACCTGAATATCCTGAAGCAGTGGTTCTAGCAAAGCCACAAAAGCTACATGTCAGGAAATCCACTGCTCCTCCTGCTGCCATCCTTTATCAAAGAAGGAAACAAAAGCAGATGGATGCAGAAACAGCAGAGGATATAGCACAAGGGGATTTCATTATAAAAATGGTCCTTCAGCAGATGATAGCAGAGAATCTTGAACTAGTAAAATCTTCAAACACTGCTCAACCTGTTATCACGAGGCCACCATCTCCAAACTCATCATCAATAAATCCTCTCCCAAGAAACCCACTGGATTCAAAAATACTAAAGTGGAAATCTGACAAACAGACCCACGTATTGACTTTGCTCAAATCCAGTGGTGAAGTGAAGAACTTATCAAGGGAACAAGCATTGGGCCTGGATGTTAAAGATCTGCATGATCTCCTTGATCTTACACTGTGCAGGGATGAGGATGACATAGATTCCTTGGACTTTGAATTACAATTCAAAGGTCAAGTCAGGGAATTGTTGATGAGGCAATAAAGATCCATAATAATGAAGGGTTTTGGCATTATCTATTCCAGGGGGAGATTGTTGGGATTGAACCCTACCAAAGGAACAGTTGATAAAGCCAAAACTGGGTCAGGGCAGTGGATCCAGAATAAGCAGATGCTGTATTCTATCTTTCCCCTTGGAAGTGGCCCTAACAACTGATGACCTCCATCCACTGTTCGTCTACAACAACTGTTGGTCATCAACAACTGCTAACAACTGCTAAAGTCTGATGAAGGCTAAAGGACTGATGCTCAATCTACTGATATGGGTCAAGCACTACTGAAGATATAAAGTACTGCTAGAATCACAACAGTGGAATGAGAAGCAGTAGTTTAGTTTACTTAGTTTTATTGTAATGTAATCAGTAGTTAGCAAATAGTGTTTGTATTAGATCAGTGGTTGTAGGTTGTCAGGAGGTTAGATGTCACTTTCATGGTGATGTCAGCAAAGATGCTTCAGTGGTTTGGTCGTGCCTATAAATAGAACAGTACCATGTACTGTTCTATTAGCTCTTTCATCCCAAGTCATTCTGTACTAACAAACCAGTGTGAGCTCAGGCTGAGGGGGAGATTGCATTACATGCATGCATTGTAATTGAAGTTTATAATAAATATAAGCATTCGGTTTCATGTTAAACATGTATATTGAAATCATTTCTTCCGTTTGATTATGTTGAAAGTTTATTCCATTTAGTTTCCGCTGCAATTGTTTATCATTCATTTTCATCTTAATCATACAAAGCAAAATCATAAGAAACTCAGAATCTAACAAAACTCTTTTCCATTTCAACTTTATTTTTATTTTTTTATCCCATAAAAATACAAAAATCCCCTAGTTAGCCCCTTTGAGCATAAACCCTTTAATTTCAAAACCCACAACACACAATCACCCAAAAACCATATTTTTTTTAATCTTTACACCCTTTATTTTAATAAAAATCAGTTCTTTTGAAAAAAACGCAAAAATTATGTGACTAAGGCTTATAAAAACTTTTTTTAAAGTGCTTGAAATAAATAAGCAAATATATTGCTTAATAAGCACTTACTTGGTCCATAAAGTCACAAAATAAAAATTTCAAAAGAAACCGACCTTTTACGCTTTTAGCCTCTTTCAATAAAACTACCCTACCCGTAACCAAAAACCTACCCTTTCCAAGTCCTCTTGATATTTACAACGATTAAGTCTAAAAGGAGGAAGTTTGATTGATTGTCAAGCTTATGGTAGGAGTAAGTTCGGTACGAGTGTTTGACTTATAAATTTCAGCCAAGTGTTGAGTGACCACTTGTGAGGTATGTGAATGTATATATAGCTTAATGAAATTTTAAATATATGTTATGCTTAAAAATATTTATTTTTCTTAAAAATTTCTAAATAAATTCATGTTCAATAGGATTGTAAATAAAATAAAAACAAGAATAAATAATAAACTTGGATTCCCGACACTCTATATACAAGACCCAAAACTTCTGTTATACCCATTCTATTTGGGAGTGTAAGAAATTTGTAGGATCGTTTTCGGCCCTGTTTGAGTCGATCAGAAGAATTCCTATCCAAAACAAGAGGCGGAAACTAATGCTTTGGTATGATTTCAGCTGGATTCACTTTAAACTGTTGTTGTATTGATCTTGAATGCGTTTACAAACTCTGACAACACTTCGGCAGCACTTCGTGGCTCACCGGAAGACAACACCTACAACTATTCTCTTGATTTCGCTCATACAACCTATTTATAGGTGACATGATTTCGCTCATACGTACATGACACAAGAGCGAAACCCCTGATTACCATATAAGCGAAACCTCACAGTGACACATGAGCGAAACCATGTCTATGACACATAAGCGAAACCCTATTTAACATGTGTTTCCTGATTTTCGTGCCCTGTTCTATCCTATACACTACAAGACTCGATATAAGACGTAGTCGACAGACGTTGTGCACCAACAAACTCCCCCTCGGATGTTGACGGAGTCTTCAGTGTCGAGTCTTCGATTGTCAACCTACAGTCTTTATCAGTCTTCGATCTTCCTCTGAAGTATTTGTCATTGCAAGAATCCTCATTCTCTATCTTTATCTTCAACAAACTCCTCTCTCTCAAATGTTGAATATCATGGTGTCTTCAGACTCCCCCTCTCAATCTGCTGGGATCGTAGTCTGGAATTCACAGCTTCAAAATTCATTCCAAGATCTTTACCTTGCTCTCTTACAGCTCAGTATCGTCACCTGACACGAATTTACCTGAAAAATCTTTACCCAACACATAAGTTTCTTTTTAAAGATTAAATCTTTTAACAATTTAGAAACTATGTCAGACATTCTATAAAAAAATTTTCTTTGAAAACCACTTGTAGATACAAAACATTTTCACACTCTCTCCCAAACCTGTTCTTCAAGTTTAACACTTGGAATTTTGAACGTCAGCTTTCCAACAACAGTTGTCGAAAATCTTTTTGGATTTTTACAAAATTTATGCTAAAACACACTTAAAATCTTTTTGTATTTTTTAATGAGAATGCAGTAAAGAAATATTTACAAACAATATTTTTGTGAGTTTGTGCAAGAGGATCATATCAGATTATGAGACAAATCACTAACACCGTTAAGCTTGATTTCATTTTAAGTTCTAAACGATTCACATTGATTGACGATATTGTTGTCCACTTAAACTCAATCTAAAAACTTTCGAAATGCTTACCGATACGTTAAGGTATATTAATTTTGCACTAAGTTCTTATGGACCCCACAATCTCAGCATATCCCCTCATCATGCAATACATTGACTCAAGCAATGCCTTTAAACTCTTATCAACTGTGATTTGTGTGAAAACAAAGCAGAATGTTTAAACATTAACAATCAGGTCGATACTTCCGTATACGCAGAGAAAGTCCAATGTTTAAACAAAATAAAAAAAAATAAAACAAGTTGAAGTTGTTTAGGCTTTAACCACCAGGTCGATACTTCCGTATACGCAGAGGAGGTCCAAAGCTTAAACGAAACACCAAAGAAAATAAAGCAGAACGTTTAGGCAACAACATCCAGGTCGATACTCACGTATACGCAGAGGATGTCCGATGCTTAAACAAAATAAAGAAATAAGACAAGTTTAAATCTTTGCAAAATGAAATGCACAATCACAGTGACTTATCAGCAAAGTTGTGAAAGTTCACAAACTTAACCAGTTTTATGTCTTTCGACAATCAGCGATTACTGAGTAGGCACACAGTCAAGAAGGACAAAACTAAGTACTATGCTTTCGACCATGTTTCTCACTAGAACTAGGCTTTTTCATTTAAGTTTGTATCGTTATCGCAATTCTACTAGTCTAGCTGAGCCTATCGTCACATCCTTAGTGAGACCGTTTATCACATTTTAACTTTCCATTTCTTTAGCATGTTGTGACAGTCCACTGATGTACTACAATTTCCTCTTTTATGCAACAACAACTCATTTTTCATTTTATCATGTTTTTGGCTTTTTCAAATTTTCTAATGTTTTTGGATTTTCTGAAAAATATACTCCCCCTAAAATACAAATACATCTAAAGAAAAATTTAAAACAAACTATACAAGCAACTTGACAACTGATATCGAATTGCCTCAATTCTCCATCCACTTGGCATAAACAATCAGAAGTCCCCCTCACAACAAACTATTTTCCCATTATGATCTCAAAACACTTAAGTTTGTTTTAATCAAAATGGTTTTTCCGAAAAATTAGTTTTGTTGATTTTACCATTTGTAGGTTAGGGGTTTGGTTCATCACATTGTTTTTCAACCACTTGTAGGAAATCAGATACAAATTAATGTCCCTGATTTACCACTTGTAAGATCAATCCAATCAAGCATTTTCAACCAAACATCATCTGTTGGTTGAATTCTCAAGGTGCCGATTCCTACTCCACACTTACCAACCTAGGAGTTCCGGCTATTCCTGCAGTATGAATTGCCAAAATTTCATTATAAAATTCATTTACATCAACAATTATTAAGAAAAATGCCGATTCCTGATCCACAATTACAAACTTGGGATCTCCGGCAAGTCAGGTTTTTACTGTTTGAAAAATATATCCACCCAAGCCTGACCTTCCTTGGGTGTAACAACCTCTTCTTCATCTTTACTTTCAACCGACCTGTGAACATTTCTTTTCGAAGCATAAAATTCTTTCACTCCTTTGGCCTTACCATCGACCATTTTTCCAAAAATGTGTTTCACAGTTCCGTTGAAAGCCTTATCAACATCAAATTTCTTCTTGTCAAAATAAAATTGATTTGAAATTTCAACGTTTCCAACTTTCTTCTTAAAATTTTCAGCTCGCAAAGGTGGAAAATTCACATCATCCACTTTTGGAACTGATTTTTCAAATCTTTCTTCAACACGTGGCTCCCCTGATTTTGTGGAATCAGATTCATCACCAGAACTATTTCCTGAACCCTTAACAACCCATTTTTGATTTTTCAGATTTTCTTTTCTTTTTACCACATTCTTTGAACATTATCTAACCTCAAAAGTGGAGTTTTCAAAGCCTGTAAATTTTCTGGTTGTAAGTTCAGTTTTCTCAACAACTTTTTCTTTCAATTTACCAGAGACTTCCTGTTTTGGTTTGAATGTTTTCGGACAATTCCTAGCAATATGACCAGCAGTTTTGCACTGAAAACAGGTTCTCGTCTCTGTAGTCTTCTGAATAACACTTTTCTTCATCTCATCTTGCTTCTTTGCAAGGAATTCTTGATTTGTCTGCTTTCTGAATGCTTGCTCTTTCTCATCATCTAAAGATTTTCCTGAAACAAACACAGTTTTTGGTTTAGAAAATTTTTCATTTTTATAATTTTTCGGTTGATTAAATCCTAATCCTTTCTTTTTGAAATTACAGTTATGGTTTGGTTTTTTATGAATACCAGAACCAGAATTGTAACCCTTTTTCTTGTTTAATCTTTGTTGCACTCTTGAGGTGTAAGATTTTGGATTTTCAGAAAGATTAAAAATTATTTTATTTCAGAAATGTTGATTTCTGTTAGTTTGAAAACCTTTTTAATCATTTCAGTTTTAACACCTCTTATTGGAAAAGCTTCATCAGAATATAATTTGTCAGAATCTTTCAAAGTATATGCTACTTTGAATGATTCATCATTCAAATTAGATTTTGATAGCAAAAACTCTTTATCATAAACCCGTTTGTCCTTTATGACTGTTGACTTTGATGTATCGGACTCAGAATTTGACTTGGATTTGGACTCCGGTTTTGACTCCTCTATGTCATCTTTATCTAACACCTGATCGACCACACTTTTTATCAACTTTGACTCATGATCAGTGTCGGATGACGTGTATGTGACATCAATATTTTCTGGCAAGTTATCCAACGGCCCAGACTCCCATTGTAAGTTTATTGCCTTTTCGACTCGGAATTTGGATTTCGAGATAAATATCCATTTTCGACCGGGGGCGGACATCTATTGTAGACCACACTTGGTTTCTTACCAGAAATCTTCACTTTATCTTCGTCTTCTATCACAGATTTCTCTTCTTCTGAAGTCTTTACTTCTTCAAAAGTCTTCAAATTCTCCACAACCGGATAAATCCTGTCAACAACAAAAGTAGAACATGAGTAACTTTCTAATAACTTGTTGACTCTTTCAGTTTCGATTCTTTGTGTTTCCAGCTTTAATTCCAGCTCAGCACACTTTTTTATGTGAAAATTGACATCATCAAGCTGTCTCAGGTACGCTCTCTTCAGTGTATTCATTGCCACAACTTGTTCACCGTTTGAATCAGTATACTTGTTAATTTCTCTGTTCATTTTATCATAGGATTCTTTCAATCTGTTTATATTGTGCAGCAACTCATTATTCTACTTGATTAAAGAATCACAATTCATGCACTTTTCAGAAACTTTGACAAGTTCTACATCAACTTTGACTTCAAATTCAGGAACATCCTTGACTGTTCTGTTTGACCGTAAAAATTCAGCTCTTCTCTTTTTCTCAGCTTCAGCTTCAGCTTTTAATCTCTCTTCCTCTTCTTCCTCTTCTTCAAGCTTTCTCCGTTTTTCCGCTGCAGCTTCCATGACTTTTCTGCCCATTTCAGATCGTAGGCATTTGCAATGAAAGCTTTAACATTTGAAGTGTCTTTGGACATCTCTTTGGCCATGAGTTCTTAATCTGGGCAAAAATTATCCCAACAGAAACCTTCAGCCAGTTTTTCATCATCTTGTTCTGCCAAACACACTTTGCTGTTTGTTGGAAGATATTTATCCCAGCTAAAATTATCATATTTGCCCTGATTAACTAGACACGCTCTTTTTGAACCTTCAATCACATCTCTCCCATGTGCAGTTTGTGCCTGATGCGGTGCTGGTGGTGTGACTTGATGATAAATCGCCTTTTTGTGATAATCGTTGTTTCCAAAAGGATTTTGGGCTCCAGTAGCTTCACGATTTTTGCACTCCCTCTTGAAATGCCCCTTTTCCCTGCAACGAAAACATGTAACTTTAGATTTATCAAAGCCTAAAGTTGAAACATTTGCATCACAGAAATCATCTCTTCCCGTAATTTGTTTAAACTTCTCAGCTCGTCTCAACACACTAGCCATGCACCATTTAATGTCCATCAATTCCATTTCCTCAGCATCTATTTGATCGTAATCCTCTTTCGTTAGCATTGGATTACCGATCTTTCCTGCCACAAAACTACTATATGATTCTAAAATCATTCCTAACAAAGACATTTGATTTTTAGCAACCTCTTCAGTATAATCTTGATCATTTTCAAGACTTAGAACAATATTGCACTGAAGTTTTCTTCCATTCTTAGTTGCAGAAATGTTTGGATCGAATGATGAAAATCTAGTGCTGCTTGATCCTTGGGATGATTTCTTTTCAGAAGAATCTTTCGCACTGTAAGCAGTTTTGACTTTTGGAGAAAAATTTGACTTTTCGTTGACACCACCTTTGTAATACAAGCTGATATCCTGTTCTCCATCGTAGTTCTTCATCCTGGCAATCTTCCTTTGCTCCATCTCTTGAGCTTCCAGGTGTTTGATGAAGTCTCCCAGTGTCAAATTTTTTTAATCCTTTCTGTTGGATCTCAGCATCATCAAAAATGTTCCCCAAGTTTCATGAGGTAGCGCATCTGCAAGTTTTTCAATCAATTCATCAGTATCTTTTTTAATACCAAGTTTTGACATATTTCTCACCAAGTTACAATATCTTTCTATAATTTGCTTGGTATTTTCAGATTTTAATCCCCGAAACAGATCAAACTCTTTCTTCATGAGAGACATTTTGTTTTTGAGCATATCATCACTTCCAACAAATTTTGCTTCCAATTCTGTCCAAATTGAATAAGCAGTTCCATCATGTTGAAGCAGTATTAAGATATCTTCTTTTATCGCTTGCTGAAGCAGACTCACCATCAAGTTCTCATCCCCATATTTCTTTTTATCTTCAGTACTCATTTCCCTAATTGTTAACTGAGCATTATTCCTTGTGGGCCTAACATATGGTTCTTCAGTGTGTTCCCAAGCATCCAAATGATACGCCTCAACCCAATTTCCAAACCGTTCGGACCATGCATTGTAATCATCAATATCCATGAGTTTAGGTGGTTTCTGAGACGTCCCAGTTTCGTTCTCAAGCAAAGTATTCTGAGTGATTGTAATCGGACTAGCAAAGGCGTTATAAAATTCGTTGTCCATTGTTCAATTGTCAAAAATTCACAAATTTCCAAGCTAAGGAAAAATTGACTTTGAAGCGAAATCAGCAAGAACACTTAAGCGAAATCAGCTTGAAGAGATGAGCGAAATCAGGTTGTACAGATGAGCGAAATCAGGTTGATCAGATAAGCGAAATCAGATTGAACAGATGAGCGAAATCAGCTTGGTACCTTGGAGCGAAATTAACACTTAATGGTTCACAAAAGTGAAATTAGACTATATCACTCGAGCGAAATGCCAACTATCTTTGTTGCTATGAGCGAAATGAGATATCAACTATGAGCGAAATCAGCATGATGTCATCATTTTCACGAGTCACTATGAGCGAAACCTCAAAAATACTAAGATTTAGGTCGATTTTAGCTTTGAAACTTTCAAGGGTTTATTAATACATGATTATGAGTGCTGTGTGTGAAATTGAGCTTGTTTTACCGAGAAAAATTTTCAAAAATGACAAAGAAGGTGTAGAAAATCAGAATATGCAGCTGAAATGGCAAGAACTCTTCCTCCTGAGCTCTGATACCACTTGTAGGATCGTTTTCGGCCCTGTTTGAGTCGATCAGAAGAATTCCTATCCAAAACAAGAGGCGGAAACAATGCTTTGGTATGATTTCAGCTGGATTCACTTTAAACTGTTGTTGTATTGATCTTGAATGCGTTTACAAACTCTGACAACACTTCGGCAGCACTTCGTGGCTCACCGGAAGACAACACCTACAACTATTCTCTTGATTTCGCTCATACAACCTATTTATAGGTGACATGATTTCGCTCATACGTACATGAAACAAGAGCGAAACCCCTGATTACTAGATAAGCGAAACCTCACAGTGACACATGAGCGAAACCATGTCTATGACACATAAGCGAAACCCTATTTAACATGTGTTTCCTGATTTTCGTGCCCTGTTCTATCCTATACACTACAAGACTCGATATAAGACGTAGTCGACAGACGTTGTGCACCAACAAAATTATATAAGAGTTTTGCTTGAGGACAAGCAAAGATTCAAGTGTGGAGGTATTTGATATGCACAAAATGTAACATATAAACTATATTAAATACGGTATAAAAACAACCCCTTTCAGTACTAATCTTGGAAAAAAGTGTGTTTCTTTGTTTACTTTTGATTTTAAGGATTAAAAGAGCTCAAATGAACAAAAGGAACAAATTAACAGTGAAAACCAACATAAATACGAAGAAAAGAAGTTGGCACACTATACCGACCCTCCAAGCTTCACCCCAAAGATAAAATAACAAGACCAGAACCCAAGCACGGGGCCGTGCCAGCCGGGAATGTGCCATGCCCCCATTCAAGATTCCCAGAGAATAGAGACAAATAGAAAACGACAAGGGAGACGGGGTCGTGTCCCCTAAAGCACAGGCCATGGTCAACTCTCAGATTCACAAATCTGGGTTCGTACAACAAGTACAGAAGACATGGGGCCGTGCCGTTGACACACGGGGTCGTGTGTGAAGAAGAGCTAACACCAGCATTAAATGAAGACAGAGAAGGGAAGGACATGGGTCATGCCAACCAGGCACAGAGCATGTAAAGCTACTGTTTTCAAGTATAAAAGAAGGTGCTTGGCTTATTTGCAAACCATCCCTTGGCAAATCACTTCTCTCACACTTGCCACCACTCCACCACCACAATACCAGCATCATTCACCATCACCACTTTCATCCATCATCCATCCTTAGAGTGTGTGTAGTCTCGGGATCCAAGATCGATAGTAAGAGTTTTTGTCAAACTAAGGCCATGCTTGGCTAATCTCTTACATTACTTGGTGAAGACAAAATAATTTATGTATTACTTTTGATTTCATAGCTTTGGTAACTTTTTATTTGGGATTGTATTAATGATTTTAATAACTGGTTTTTATATTGAAGGTGAGCTTTACTTAATCATTTCTTCATGTTTTGTTCACTCACTCATTCGTGTCTTTACGGTCTATATGAAGCACGTTAACTGGCTAGAAGGGGGTTAGAAGGGGGGTTGGGTAAAGTTCTTGCCTCGTTCAGTGTATAGATCCTTCAAGGACCTGATTCAAGCTTATTAGGAGTTCCCTTGAGGCAGATATCATCAAATCGAGGGAATTAAGAATAGCTTGTAATCCCTTATAAATTAACTACTATTAAAACTTTAAACCGGCCTTGCGGGACTGTATCCCTGCTGACCTAGATCAATATGGCCAATGGTAGCGTTGCCTCCAAAAGTGGGACATATCACTTTTTGCATTAATAACTTAATTATCTTTCAATAATCCGACCTTGCGGGATTGTATCCCTTCTGACACAGACCAATATGGCTGAGGGTAGCGTTGCCTCCAAAAAGAGGGACATGCCACAATAACTAAGATAATCTCTTAAAAAACACAAAAGCGAGAAAATCATTAAAAGATACACAAATGACAAGTCGAATCCAAGTGATTCTATCTTGTCTATCTGTTTTATTTATTTTATTTCTTTATTGTTATTTATTTAAAATAAAAAACTAAAATTTTCTCCATATTTGGTTTGATTAGACGTCGACGATGTTCCGATATTAAAAGTTATTGTGTTCCGGTATCTTACCATTACCATGATACGCCAACGATGGGAGCACTTGTTTCAGTTATCAAATAAAACAGATTAAACCGGGTTCCTACATTTATGAGCAAACATAGGCGGCTCATTTAAGTAATACCTGCTCCAAGTGGCGCATTCACTAAACCCCAAGTTTTCAAAGAAAACAAGTTAAGAGTATTTACCTTTTAGCTAGCTTCCAACCGTTACCTGCTTTCAAATATAGTTAAAACCGTAAAGACAAAACATTAAATTCGAGTTCGATTATCTGGGGGATTCTATAGTCCGGAGTGAACAGATTTAGCTATCTGTTAGAATGTATACAGGTCATAGGTTAGTTACTTTGACACGACCCCTTAAGTAAGAATAAGCTTAATCGCTAGATTAAGCGTTACTTGATTTGAATGTGGTTTGTACCTATCTGAGTGTAAGGACTCATTGAGTAATGGTAGTTTAACCAACATTTTGATTTGGATAAGTTTTAAAAGGTTTTAACCCGTTACCCCTAGTTTATGCGAACTAGGTTCACACAACAAGTTATGCGCATAAAGACGGGTTCGAAAGGTCGGATGGGCTTATGATAAGTCTTATTATCAGAATACATTCTTAGTTGAAGTATACACTGATATAAAGTCAGATTAAAGCTTGGTTTAGTGTAAAATCATTCATTTAGTTCATTTGACCACATAAGGGCATTGTGGTCATTTTTAAATATAATTTCAAGACTTATCAATAATGTCACACCCCTAAAATACCACATGCGGAAACCCCGCTAGGCGTGTGACGTACCAGGATCCTGCCATCAATCACATTGATCTATTGACAAGATATCAAATAAAAGTTTCCATTTATTACTTAAATTATTTCCAAAACATAATATAAAACCAATACGTTCAACGGAAGCATAAGGTAAATTGTTATTCAATTGTTTCAAAACCAAGGTACGAAACCAATAAGCAGGACATGTGTATCCAAGATACTCGACCCATGACCACTCCAGCGCTCCCATATAACAAGTTCCAAGTCCATGAACCTAACGACCTGCAAGCATGCAGACAAGCGTATCAGCATAACACTGGCAAGTTCAACGTTTGTTAAAGCGTTAAGTTACCAGATATTAGTTTAAAGCATTTCAAAAATACGCTGTTGTTAATAACTCGAGTGCCGCAAGATGGCTCCAGATTGTTTGCCCTTCCCCAATGCTCTATCAAACATTGGTCGAGTGGTTAAGGTAATTAGTTCACGCCTATCCTCCCCGGTACGGTGTGAGGGTGCCAAACCTAATAGCACTATCAACTAATAACCCCTTTGCCTCCCCGATAACTAATTCGGTATATGATGGGACTTAAGTGATAGATATGAGTGTATTAACCAACATCCCAAGTTTAACATTCCAGTTAAACCCATTAACCTAGTATTCCTCTCCGGAATATTTACCAGATGTCCCTCCCCGGGACGCATGCATGAAAAAGAGCAGTGAACTCACCTTAGATTGCTAGGTTGGTTATTTACTTGTTTTCAAGTTGGTCAATCACGCCCTATGATGGTTACCAATATTTATCAGTTCTACGCTCAAGTAATCACGTATTCAACAGATTGTACACATAGTTAACTCATAACATACAAATACAACACATAACAACATCCAATGCATATAAGTCTCACTAGTCAAACAGGTGACATATCAGTCCAATATCATCGTATGGCCCAATAGTATAAGGCCCATGTAATTGTGCTACTCATTGTACGTTGGGCCCAACAAACAGTATGTAGCCCAAGAGACCCATCATAACATTTCAAGTGATCCTTAGTCGAGACTATAAGGTCTCGACTCGCAACCCGGGGACTCGAGTGATAACTGTACTTGTCAAAATCCCACGGTCTCGAGTCGCAACCCGAGTTGAAACCATGCTGGCCTTGACTCGCAACCAGTTGGTCTCGAGTTCTCTTGTTTTTATGAAGTCTGGTCTCGAGTCGGAACCATGAGGTTGCGACTCGCAACCTTTATCGATGCCTATAAAATTGTAACTGATTTCCCCTTATTAACAACCATCCTGTAATTTCAGCAAACACTATGCCATGTTCCAAATCAGATCAATAAACACAATTTTTGCAGTTATCATACAAGTTTATACAAACCCTAATCGCTTACAATCTTAACGTCAAAATTATTGAGCATTAAAACACACAACATCATCATTACAATTTCCATCATGTGATCCTAATTTATTACCAAAAATCAGAATAACGAATCCAATCATAAGCATCATCCAACTCGATCAACCAACATGCATACTAATCGATTCAATGACACTTTGTTTATCAATTCTTTGATCCAAATTATCATGATATCATAAACCCATAACTCAAACCCGAGACTGTGTCAACATATTTTCACACCGGTTCTTATGGACACAACACGTAGTTTCATTATCCATAAGGATTCTCATGACCGATCATTCCATTCGCATCTATGAACACAATTTTTACAAGAATTCCATTACCCTAACACATTAACACGTAACAACCATGTGCCACACGAGAATCACAATCAAATAACGTTAGGAACATACTAACCGAAAGAACAAGATGAGAATCAAGACGATTCTTCGAGAAGGACCAAGGCTGTCATCGGTTTGCTTGGGATAGAAGGAGAGCTAGGGATTTTCCAACTCTTGTGTTTTGCAAAATATGAAAACCACACACAACAACATGTGTGTATGTGCTCAAGATAGGTGAACCGGGCCTATCCTGGGCTCGAGAGGGTTGGGCCGAGAGAATAAGGAGTGTATGGTCTCGAGTGGGGTGCGCGATCCGGAAGGCTAGATTACTATCACACATACATACTTTAAACTTTCACATAATACACAATGATTTACCATTAATCAAATACATCTGCTATACCATATAACGTACACGTAGTTATAAAGAGACATAAAACATGAGAAGGAATTAGTACAAGAAAAGGCTTTTGAAATTACGAGTTGTCACATCATCCCCAACTTGAAAGAAATTTCGTCCCGAAATTTGATAAGCGATCAGAAAGAAATGTAGTGGCATGATAGATTAAGATGACTGTGGATTTTCCTCGGGTGCCACATCATCCCCAACTTGAAAGGGTATTTCGTCCCGAAATTCACCAGTCGCATCAAGATTTGACTTGGCCGTTTCGAACAATTGAAGATACTTAAGCTTCATCTGATCCTCGCGCTCCCACGTAAACTCCGGTCCATGCCTTGAGTTCCAACGAACTCTCACAATTGGAATCCGACTGTGCTTACGAACCTTAACTTCCCGGTCCATGATTTCTATAGGTTCTTCAACGAACTGCAACTTGTCGTCAATCTTTAGTTCTTGCAATGGCACGACAAGTGTCTCATCGGACAAACACTTTTTCAGGTTCGAGATATGAAAGATGTCATGAACATTACCCAACTCTTCAGGTAACTCAAGCCGATAGGCAACCTTGCCGATTCTTTCCAGGATTTTGAACGGGCCAACGCAGCATGGATTCAGTTTGCCTCGCTTCCCAAAATGCACCATACCCTTCTAGGGTGAGACTTTTAACATAACGCGATCGCCTACAGCGAACTCCAAGGGTTTCCTACGCTTGTCAGCGTAGCTTTTCTGACAGTCGCGCGCTGCCGCCATGCGATTCCTTATCTGAACAATCTTTTCAGAGGTTTCAAGTACAAGTTCTGGACCCGTGATCTGGCTGTCACCCACCTTAGCCCAACAAAGAGGAGACTGGCATTTCCGTCAGTACAAAGCCTCGAACGGCGCTGCCTGGATACTGGAATGGTTGTTGTAGGAGAACTCTACCAAAGGCAAGTGTCTCTCCCAACCTTTACCGAAATCAATCACACATGCTCGCAGCATGTCTTCAAGTGTCTGGATGGTTCGTTCGCTTTGACCATCCTTCTGTGGGTGATAAGCAGTGCTCATGTCAAGACGTGAGCCAAATGATTTGTGCATCGCTTGCCACAAATCAGATATGAAATGTGGATCACGATCAGAAATGATGGAGGTTGGCACCTCGTGCCTAGAAACCACCTCCTTCAAATATATTCCAGCAAGTTGTGGGAACTGACCAGTTTCCTTGATTGCGATGAAGTGTGCTGATTTCGTGAGACGGTCGACAATCATCCAAATGGTATCGTTCCCGCTTTGAGTTCTAGGTAGCCCAGTGCCAAAATCTATGGCGATTTGTTCCCATTTCCACATGGGTATTTCTGGTTGCTGAAGCAAACCAGAGGGTTTCTGATATTCCACCTTAACCTTCGTGCAAGTCAAACATTTACTCACATACGTCGCCATGTGGGCTTTCATCTTCGGCCACCGGTATAAGACTTTTAGATCCTGATACATCTTATCAGAACTTGGGTTAACAGAGTAGCGTGACTTGTGTGCTTCGTCCATCACCAGTTCTCTAAGTTTCTTCTCCAAGCCTCGCATCTCTTCTGCTTTAAGGTTCTTGTCTTTCAACGCTTCAGTTTGGGCAGAACGAATCTGATCAGGTAGGTTAGAATGGATGGTAAGCTGCAGAGCATGGACACGCTTGGGTTTCGTTTCCTTTCGACTAAGGGCATCAGCCACCACGTTAGCTTTACCTGGATGATACTTGATTGCACAATCGTAGTCGTTTAAGAGTTCTACCCAACGACGCTGTCGCATATTCAATTCCTTCTGGTCAAGAATGTGCTGAAGGCTCTTGTAGTCGGTATAAATAAAGCATTTAGTACCGTACAAGTAATGCCTCCAGATTTTTAAAGCAAAAACCACGGCCCCCAACTCCAAGTCGTGAGTCGTGTAATTCTTTTCATGAATCTTCAATTGCCGAGAAGCGTAGGCTATCACCTTCTCGCGTTACATTAGCATGCAACCGAGGCCCTAACTAGAAGCGTCGCAGTACACCACGGAATCTTCGGTACCCTCGGGCAAGGACAGAATTGGTGCACTGTAGAGCTTTTGTTTTAAGAGTTGGAAAGCACCATCCGACTTCGCTCCCCACGAATATACGACGCCTTTCTGTGTTAACGCAGTGAGGGGTTGAGCAATCTTTGATAAGTCTTTGATAAATCTGCGATAGTACCCAGCGAGACCAAGAAATTGTCGCACCTCCGAAGGGTTCTTTGGTGGCGCCCAATTTCTGATAGCATCAATCTTAGCAAGATCCACGTGAATCCCTGATTCATTAACAATGTGGCCGAGAAAGTGTACTTCTCGAATCCAGAAGTCACACTTTGAGAATTTTGCGTAGAGCTGCTCCTTCCTCAGGAGCTCAAGGATAAGATGCAAGTGTCGCTCATGGTCCTCCTTGCTCTTAGAATAAATCAGGATGTCATCGATAAACATGATGACAAAATCGTCGAGATACAGTTTGCACACACGGTTCATGAGGTCCATGAATACCGCAGGTGCGTTGGTTAACCCGAATGGCATGACCAGGAATTCGTAGTGGCTATAACGTGTTCGAAAAGCTGTTTTAGGAACATCCTCCTCTCGGACTCTCATCTGATGATAGCCCGATCTTAGGTCAATCTTCGAGTAGAAACTTGTCCCTTGCAACTAGTCGAATAGATCATTGATTCACGGTAAGGGGTAACGGTTCTTGACAGTCCCTTTGTTGAGTTCCCGATAGTCAATACACATACGAAAAGATCGGTCCTTCTTCTTCACGAATAGGACTGGGGCTCCCCAAGGCGAAGAACTGGCTCGGATAAAGCCCCTATCCAACAGTTCTTGAAGTTGATTAGACAGTTCTAGCAACTCCCCTGGTGCAAGAAGATAAGGAGCATGAGCGATCGGGCCTGCTCCTGGCATAAGATCAATCTAAAATTCCACTTGACGATGTGGAGGTAAACCTGGAAGTTCTTCAGGGAACACGTCGGAAAATTCGCGAACAACTAGTAAACCTTCGATCCTTCTTTCCTCAGGTTGGGCGTCGGTGACGAGTGCTAGAATAGCAGGATAACCCTTTCGTAAACACTTCTGGGCTTTCATAGCCAACATGATGCTAACCAGTGCACCACTTCGATGACCTTGGACATGCAGAGATTCTCCACCAGGGAGAGGTATACATACGATTTTCTCCTTACAAAGTATGTCAGCATGGTGCTTGGACAACCTGTCCATACCAACCACTACGTTGAAACTACCGAGAGTAACAAGAAGAAGGTCAATGTCAAACACTTGACCCACAAGATCGAGTTTTCATCACATAAGAACGTGTGAGGCTTCAATTGACTTGCCATCAGCCAGTTCTACTACATGTTTGGTTTCTAGCGGTGTTGGGGTTAACACTAATCATCGACAGAACTCCCAAGACACATAACTCCAATCGGCACCGGAATCAAATAACACAGAAGCAAAGAGATTGTTCATAGAAAACGTACAAGTCACGACATTGCCATCGTTCCTAGCATCACCAGCGCCAATCGTAAACACTCTCCCGCGAGCATCATTGCCCTCATTGTTGCCGTTATGGTTGTTCCCCGCATTGTTATTGTTGTTCTGACGGTTGTTGTTGTTGTCATTGGCGTTCTAGTTCAACTGAGGACAATCCCGTTTAATGTGACCTTCGTTCCCATACTGGAAACATCCCTTCCTATTGCCCTGGTTCTGGTGGGACTGCTGCCTTTGCTGATGTTGCTGCTGTTGTTGATTATGCTGTTGCTTTGGAAATGGAGCTCTGCAGTCCTTTGCCATATGGCCCACTTTATCACACCTATGGCAGGCTCGGATACACGGTCCACGATGATGGTAGTTATACTTGTTACACTTTGGTTGCTTTCCCACGTATGAGCCTTGGTTCGGATTGCTGTTCTGACCTTGGTTAACAGAGGATGACTGACTGAAACTATGACTGTTGCTGTTGTCAGGCCTTTTCAGCGATTGGCTTGCGCTGGTCACCTTGTCAGCATCACTCCATTTACGCTTGTTATCATTAGCAGGTGTGGTAGTTGTAGCAGTTGTGGTAGTATCAGAAACACGAGGTGGTAGCGAGCCACACTCGACCTCTTGGTCTGTAATCTTGTTTGCTAAGCGGATGATTTGAGGCAGGTTGCCAAGGTTTGCAATAGTGACCAATCCTTTGACCTGTGAAGCTAAACCGTTAATGTACAGTTCAAGTCTCCGATGCGGTGGTCGTGATAGGTTAGGATACATGTTCGCCAGTTCATGAGATCGCTTCGTGTAAGCCTCGATCTCGGACCCCACCATCTTCAAATTGTAGTACTCGTTCTCTAGTTTCTGATTCTCGTCACGAGGACAGTACTCCTCTCGCATTAACTCCTTGAAATCATCCCACGTAGTTGCATTAGCCATTTCGATGCCCAACATCTGTACCTGAGCATTCCACCAAGTTAAGGCACCATCCTCTAGTGTGCCTGTAGCATACTTCACTCGGTCTCCCACGGGACAGTTACACATAGCGAAAACAGACTCGGCCTTCTCAAACCGACGAAGTAACCCCACTGCTCCTTCGGTTCCACTAAAAGTCAGTGGCTTACAATCCATGAATGTCTTAAAATTGCAAGCAGGTGGGTTATTCTGGTTTTGATTCACATGTTGACCTAAAGACAAGAGAGAATACAATGCACGAGTGAGATTTGAGTACATGACACAGGAATAAAGAGCGTTTGGTACGCATCGTACCAGCTTACTGAGCCGCTAGGGCTTCAGCCACGCGAGTGTTGATCAATTCGGTTAGTTCAGCCTGGGACATAACAATGTTGCCACATCCAACGCCGCGACCACCACCACGTCCACCGTTACGTCCACCACGTCCACTCAAGATTCTAAATAAGCAAAAGAAAAGGTTAAGGGTCGGGATGGAGTAGGAGTCAAACATCACTATGACTTCTACGGTTTACTAAGTCCTACCATCACGTCAGGTAATGGAACAAAACCCCTTACGCACTCGTTAAGTCTCACTGGGACTCACATGCACCCCACCTTATTATTATGTGTGCACCCATAATGATAATGTGGTTTGCATGCTTATCTCAGCTCCTCTTAACTCACGCCAAAAGGTTCTTCAGGTTCGAGTAACAAGACAAAAGGAAACAATAAACATGGATCACAAAAGTCTAGAGGAAAATGTCACACTATCAATTACACAACACGAACAGACAACTCACGAATCTATACTATAGTGCCAAGTGTGCAATCACAGATCATGTCATGCGTATAGGTATACTTGTTTTGCAATGTAACAAGTAAACAAGAGACGAACCTTGCCATCTGGGGCTGAGTGTCATGGTCGATTTCAAAACTGTTCGGTTATAGTCTGGTTTAAAAAAACGTTTTAAAACCTAGTTCACTACAACCAGTGGCTCTGATACTAAACTGTCACACCCCCAAAATACCACATGCGGAAACCCCGCTAGGCGTGTGACATACCAGGATCCAGCCACCAATCATATTGAACTATTGACAAGATATCAAATAAAAGTTTCCATTTATTACTTAAATTATTTCCAAAACATAATATAAAACCAATACGTTCAGCGGAAGCATAAGGTAAATTGTTATTCAATTGTTTCAAAACCAATGTATGAAACCAATAAGCAGGACATGTGTATCCAAGAGACTCGACCCATGACCACTCCAGCGCTCCCATATAACAAGTTCCAAGTCCATGAACCTAATGAACTGCAAGCATGCAGACAAGCGTATCAGCATAACGTTGGCGAGTTCAAAGTTTGTTAAAATGATTAGTTACCAGATATTAGTTTAAAGCATTTCAAAAATACACTGTTGTTAATAACTCGAGTACCGCAAGATGGCTCCAGATTGTTTGCCCTTCCCCAATGCTCTATCAAACATTGGTCGAGTGGTTAAAGTAATTAGTTCACGCCCGGCCTCCCCGGTACGGTGTGAGGGTGCCAAACCTAATAGCGCTATCAACTAATAACCCCGTTGCCTCCCCGACAACTAATTCGGTATATGATGGGACTTAAGTGATAGATATGAGTGTATTAACCAGCATCCCAAGTTTAACATTCCAGTTAAACCCATTAACCCAGTATTCCTCTCTGGAATATTTACCAAATATCCCTCCCCGGGACGCATGCTTGAAAAAGAGCAGTGAACTCACCTTAGATTGCTCGGTTGGTTATTTACTTGTTTTCAAGTTGGTCAATCACTCCCTATGATGGTTACCGATACTTATCAGTACTACGTTCAAGTAATCACGTATTCAACAGATTGTACGCAAAGTTAACTCATAACATACAAATACAACACGTAACAACATCCAATGCGTATAAGTCTCACTAGTCAAACAGGTGACATATCAGTCTAATATCATCGTATGGACCAATAGTATAAGGCCCATGTAATTGTGCTTCTCAGTGTACGTTGGGCCCAACAACCAGTATGTGGCCCAAGAGACCCGTCACAACATTTCAAGTGATCCTTAGTCGAGGCTATAAGGTCTCGACTCGCAACCCGGGGTCTCGAGTGATAAATGTACTTGTCAAAATCCCACGGTCTCGAGTCGCAACCCGAGTTGAAACCATGCTGGCCTCGACTCGCAAGCAGTTGGTCTCGAGTTCTCTTGTTTTATGAAGTCTGGTATTGACTCGAAACCATGAGGTTGCGACTCGCAACCTTTATCGATGCCCATAAAATTGTAACTGATTTCCCCTTATTAACAACCATCCCATAATTTCAACAAACACTATGCCATGTTCCAAATCAGATCAATCAACACAATTTTTGCACTTATCATACAAGTTTATACAAACCCTAATCGCCTACAATCTTAACGTCGAAATTATTGAGCATTGAAACACACAACATCATCATTACAATTTCCATCATGTGATCATAATTTATTACCAAAAATCAGAATAACGGATCCAATCATAAGCATCATCCAACTCGATCAACCAACATGCATACTAATCGATTCAATGACACTTTGTTTATCAATTCTTAGATCCAAATTATCATGATATCATAAACCCATAACTCAAACCCGAGACTGTGTCAACATATTTTCACACCGGTTCTTATGGACACAACACATAGTTTCATTATCCATAAGGATTCTCATGACCAATCATTCCATTCGCATCTATGAACACAATTTTGATAAGAATCCCATTACCCTAACACATTAACACGTAACAACCATGTGCCACACGAGAATCACAATCAAATAACGATAGGAACATACTAACTGAAAGAACAAGATGGGAATCAAGACGATTCTTCGAGAAGGACCAAGGCTGCCATCGGTTTGCTTGGGAGAGAAGGACAGGTAGGGTTTTGCCAACTCTTGTGTTTTGCAAAATATGAAAACCACACACATCCACATGTGTGTATGCGCTTAAGATAGGTGAACCGGGCCTATCCTGGACTCAAGAGGGTTGGGCCGAGAGAATAAGGAGTGTATGGTCTCGAGTGGGGTGCGCGATCCGGAAGGCTAGATTACTATCACACATACATACTTTAAACGTTCACATAACACATAATGATTTACCATTAATCAAATACACCTGCTATACCATATAACGTACACGTAGTTATAACGAGACAGAAAACATGAGAAGGAATTAGTACAAGAAAAGGCTTTTGAAATTACGAGTTGTCACAAATAAACCTATCAAACAGGCTGACCATGTAGCATAACTTTAGTGAGTTATACTTAACAATAACATGGTCCTAAACAACTTTAAAACAACCCTAAACGTTGACCAATCGGGTCAGAATAAAAAGTCAAAGCAAAAGTCAAACTGCTTAACTTTTGACAAAGAATAAGACCCTAAACTGAATTGAAAAAGTTGAGCATGTTATAATCAATTTAGATTAGTTATAAAACTTGTACAAATGAAAACAACTGAGTTTTAAGTTACGTAAACCATTTACGCATTTAAGTCGAAAAATTCATGTTTTACGTAATATGCTCAACTTACAATTCAACTAGTAAACGTGATTGTCCGAAGGTATGATCGCAGAGGGATCACACCAATGTTATTATGATTACATAGTAAAGCTCAGACCGAACTTTACTTTGACCAAAATGGTCAGAAGCTAAAGTCAAACAGAAAGTTAACTGTTTGCCTTTTATCTTAAAAGTAACTAAATAAATGAAATTGCACTAAAGTAAACACTTACTTGGAAGTGTTGAGCAGAAAGATTACTAAGAGAAGAGTCCTCTTGTCCAAAGGAATGCTCAAAGGAGGTGTTAGAGAAAAAGAAGATGAATGAGCAAAGAATTGAGAAGAATTCATGCCCTTTTATACTTGAGGATGAAGCACAAGATTAATCCAAGTGTCCATGAACATTCTAGGATCATCCTAGGTGTTATTTAGGTGGCAATCGCTGAACCAGAGTGGCCAAAATGTGAGCAAGGTGTCACCATGGCAGAAATCCTTGGTCCCCAAGCAAAAACTGCCACTGACAGTCCCTTACGGATCGTAAGGGTTAAGGCCTTGCGGCCTGTTAGGAACTTAGACGCACTAAAAACTTAAAAGGCTTACAGACCGTAAGCCATAAGGCTTTGCGGTCTGTATGCGACTACCAGAAATGGATTTTTGAAAATTTTGCATGTTTAGTCCTTGGACTTTACATCTTTGGCCATTTGGCACTTTTAGTCCCTCTCCTTCCTCGTTTTTGGGATGGAGATCCGGGATGCGTTTTAGCTAACGCTTAATAACAATAATCATTCTCTCCTTCCCAAATTCGGGATTAGTCGGAGATTCAAAACACGTTTCTATTAACATTCAAAGTTGTTCCTTCCTCCTTCACATAGTCGGGATTAGTTAGAGGTTTCTCCCTCCACGTAGACGGGATTAGTTGGAGAATTAGACACGTGTCGTCACATAATTGGATGGAATTTTCAGGGTCTTACAATAAGGTATACTCCTTACGGACAGTAAGGAGTTTGAAAACCGTAAGGCGGTAGAACACCCCTTACGGACCATAAGCCTCTTCTTACGGTCCGTAAGAAGTGCATTGACAGAAGAAACATGGCTGGACAGCAGCCTTGTTCATCCTTGTGCCAATTTTAATATAAATTGCTACACTTCACCACAACATGACACCTAATATAATATTAATCATGCTCTAATCACACCTAAGGACACTTATCACATTCTTAGGATCATGTATTAGTATAAATAGAAGTATAAGTTGCACATTTTCATTCACACCTTCATAATCCACTCTAAAAACTTCATATAGAGTTGCTTCTACTTAGGAGCCTCCTATTTTGTGTTCTAAAAGTGTTTTCCAACACTAGTAAATGTTCTTCCAAGTCTATTTCAATTTGTTGGCTAGTTATTAGCTGAAAGTCAAGCAAATTCACTTTTGCTTTGACTTTCGGTTCCGACCATTTTGGTCAAGTCAAAGTTCAAGTTGAACTTTGCAACATGATCGTAATAATGAGGGTATTAATCCCCTGTGATTATACCCTCTGATCATCACGTTTAGTAGACGAAATGACGAGTCAAACATGTATAAAATAAAAAGTCAAAAACATAGATTTTTGCAAATTCCGATGAATGATCTTTTAATTATCTAAACTATAAGTTTTGGCATTATAACAGTTTATATAACATTATAAAACTTATTTTGATATGTCTAGCTCGTCATATTCTATTTTGAGTTCAATTCTATATGAAAAGTCAAGCAATTTGACTTTTACTTTGACTTTCGATTCTGACCCGTTCAGTTTACTTTGAAACCCAATCAAGGCATGTTTTGTGACCATAATATTACAGGGAATAACCTTCTAAGGTTATACCTTATGGTCATACCATTTGAAGGGTAAATCGACAAGTCCACTACATCTACTTTTAAAAATGTCAAAACGCCTATTGACATTGGAACTGATTATATAACATATGAAAATATGTTTCGACATAACGGACTTGTCTTGGACACATTTGACCAGTCGATACTGCTTTTACGCTTTTCATGTTTTTAGCTTTTTCAAATTTCAAATGTTTTTGTATTTTCAAAATTTTTACTCCCCCTAAAATCCAACACATTTAAAGAAAATTTGACAACTCGATGAAGATAGCGTCATCTTGGTATCCATTTTTTTGCTTGGCATGTGATGCATAAAGTACCCCCATGATTTACAACACATTGATTTTTAACAATGTTAAAACCATTTTCAATCACTTGTGAATTAAATCATGTTTGTTCAGCCGTGAGGGTTTCGGCGTATTCAATCAAAACATATTTTTTCAACATTTTTTATTTTTAAGAAAAACTAAAAACATATTTTATTCATTTTTCAAATTTTTGACAAAAAAAAAACATATTTTTTAGTTTTTAAATTTTTCTATTTTTAGGGTTTTTGATTTACAATTTATTTATATACAAAAACAAACCAACACTCCCTATTTTTTATTCTCAGGGATCTACTGCCTCCCGTGCCAGGCTGTTCCGCTCTCCGATTTGACATTCAACCATCTTCTGGAGCACCTACACATTAAGCTAACTCAATTACTTGAATAAGGAAACCCAAGCCTGTTTGACCTTGGGTATTGTGACACAATACGAATTGTTTAATTTCGGCAAATCGTTATCATTTTTCACAAAGACTTTTTCATTCTTATTTTCAACCTTCATGGTTGAATTGATTTTTCGATTATTGTCATTCACAGAAGTCTTTTGATTCTTTACCACACACATTTATCCTTTTGAAACATTTCGTTGATAAAATCTTGAATCATTTTGAACATTTCATTTTGATAAATCAACTTTTGGTTTTGTTAAATCAGCAGTTGATTTCCAACTTTGTTTAGTCTCAAATCTGGGTGTCTTTGATTTCCAAGTTTGTTGTGAATCTCCCTTTGATGTTTTCGGCTTCCAAGTTTGTTTTGACTCAAACTTGGTTGACATTTGTTTCACCACATCAGACTTCTTTTTCTCAACATCAACAGGTTTCAGATTTGGACATTTGCGACCAACATGTTCAATTTATCACATTTAAAACATGTTTTCTTTGAAACATCTTTAACCTGTTGTTGTTATTTCTTTTGAGCGTGGAACTCTTCATTAGACTGTCATCTAAATTTGAGTTCTTTCTCTTCTTCTGAACTTGTTCCGTGAACAAAGTTCGTTTTCTTCTGATAATTTGTCTTCTCAGTCCGTTTTCTTAGATTTTGTTTCTTTTTTTATAACCCAATCCAACCTTCATGTTTTTCTTCTTATATAGGTTTATTATAAAAAGTTTTCTTGCTCTTCCCATCAAATTTTGCAATTTCAGCTTTCTCGATTTCTACCAATTTAAACACTTTGTCAATCTTTTCCGACAACACATTCTGAATAGGATGCTCAATATCTGAGAAAAATTTGTCCAATCCAATCATGGCATATGCCAATCCTATTGTATCATCATTCACATCTTTCTCAGATTTTGAAATTTTCAGATAGTTTTTGTGAAAAATTTCCTCATTTTCATCTTGTAAATCAGACTTATCTGTTTTAGTAGACTCCTATGTCAGAACGCTTTCAACAACCTTACCTACCACCCCTGAATCACCAAGATCACCAGATTTAGTGTAAGTCACATCAATGTTGTCAGGTAATTGGTCAACCATGTTAATTATTTTTTTCACCTTTTCTTTATCATAGAATGTTTAATTATTCTCCAACGGTGGTGGAACCTAATTATACTCTGACCAAATTCCCTTTTTGTTCCTTTCAGACTCTTTACCATCTGGTGTGATGTTGAAAATACGTTCTAGAATGTATGAAGAAGCATGATAACTTTGAAGTTTATTAACAGAGTTTTCTTTATCAGTCAATTCTTGTTTAAGTTTAGCAACTTCATCAATATATTGAATTAAAACCCGTTGTTTTCCTTCATATCTGGCTTCAACAAGTTTAGTTGTTTTTAAAGATGCTGACAATCTATCATCCAGACTTTTAACTTTACTCTTTAAAGTTTGATAAGCTTCTTTTACAATATGATATGACCATTTCATTCCATCATATTCCTTTTGCAACTCTTGAATAATATTATCTTTTGTTAAACACTCGTTACAATCAACTGAACACTTTTGTTTTAAAACTTTGTTTTCTTTTTCAAGACTATCACATTTCTGTGTCAGCTCTTCTTCTTTTTGTTTCAAAAACTTTTCATTTTCAAGCATTTCAATACATTTTTCTTTAAAAATATGTTCCATTTTAGTAAACTCAATATTTCTGAATCTTAAATTTTCATCCTTCTCGGTACAGGCACTACATGTTTCCATGCATTTCCTACACTACACTTCAGTTTTGATTTCAATTTTATTTGATGATATAGAAGATTCAGTTTTAGCTATTACCTCAGTATTTGTCACCGTGGCTTCTTTTTCCATCTGATTCTGATCTTCTCTAATCACTTGTTGTTTCTCATCAACAGCTTTTTCTGTCGAACTTTTCAGCATCTCATCACCAGCTTTTTCTACTGTTTTCTTCAACTCATCCACCATCTTCTGGCTTTCGTCAACAATTTCCTCTACAGTTTTCTTCTCAACACTGGCATGATTACCCTTTTTATGCCCCCCTCTACTTCTTTCCTGTAGTTTGGATTTCTCTGATTCCTGAAGCCCATACTCCAGAAGTTGGAATAGCAACAACAAGAGCTTCAAAATTTACCTTTTGAGGATCAATTATCGGATTTCCTTGAGGATCAATAAAACATTCTGTTTCGCCATCCCATCTATTTGCACCCTTTGCTTCTTTGAAAATCTCATACACATCACTCAACCACATACGTGCATGACGTTCCTCTTGGCTTGGTCTCGTCTCAGCAACCAAAGCAAGTTTTTTTTTGGAATATATTTATACCAAATAAGCCCTTCGTCCTTTTGACTTGTTAACAAGGCTTGCTTTCTTTCTTTAGATGGACCTTCTTCGATCTGCTTTTGGTTTGCTTTTTTTTGCCTTTCAAAAAAAAATTGTACGATGATAGATAGATTTCTTGTAATAGTCTTCATGAAATGTATTCACACTATCATCAGCTTGCCGATTGGTACACTCTCTTTTAAAATGCCCTTTTTGTTTGCACTTGAAACAAGTGACCTTAACTTTATCAAACCCCAGCTTCATGTCAGGACCTTCAAGACATTTTTTCCCAGTGATCTCTATAAAATGCTGAGCTCTCATGATTACGCTAACCATACACCACCTGATATCCATGAGCTCCATCTCTTCCGGATCTACCTGGCCGTAATCCTCATTTGTCATATTTGGATTGTCGATCTTTCATGCAACCAAGCTTTCATAAGACTCCAGAATGGAAGCCAAGAAACTCATATGTTGTCTAGCAAAATTAGTATTCAAATTCGGAGAATCTTTCCAATTTTGATTCAGGTTAGATTTAGATGATGCAGAAGATGAATGATATCCAGAATCATAACTTAGAGAGTTGCTATTTGAAGAGTCACCAGTGTTTTCAGCACTAAATGCCGTATTGATCCTTGGTGTCTGATTGTTCATCAGCATACTTTTTCGATAGTATAAATCAACATTTTGCTGATAACTTGAACTGGTCATTTTGTTGTGTTTTTGTAACTCCAGATCATGACCTTCAAGTTTTTTAATCAAACTATCCAAACTGATCTCATCAAACCTGGCATCATTTTTCAAAACTATCACAAATGTTTTCCAATCATCGACATGTGGTAATGCCTCGATCAATTTGTCGATAATCTCTTCTCTGTTTTTTCTAATTCCAAACCACTCTAACTCTATTTTCAAATGACAAAATGTTAGGATCGGAGGCTCTTATGAGAGTGTTAGTTTGTGTAAATTGAACAATCTATGAATATGAAAACATGTAAAGTGCAGCGGAAATGAACAACAAACTTTGTAAACACAATCATGAAGAGAAATGGATTTGGTAAACACATGAATTGCATCAGTCGAAAGATTACAAAGTAAATCAAATGATTACAACCATGCTTACAAATAAACTCCCCCTCAGCCTGATACTCCAGTGGTTGGTTGCACAAGATGAAAGGATTGAATTGAGGAGAAGAACTCACTCAAGACGATCAAATATAACAGTACAGGGTACTGTTATATTTATAGGCAAACCAAACCATGAAAGTGACATCTAACAACCTAACAACCTGTAAACACTGTTCTTTACAAACTACTGATGTCTAACAACTGATTGATAAGAAAATATAAAACATGGGTAAACTACTGATTCATTTTCCACTGTTGTAGCCTAAGCACTGATGTTGAGCATTTGTGCTTTCTTTAAAGGTGATCAGTCCTTGAATGGGCAGTGCTTGTGTCTTCAGCAGTACTTAAGAGAGAGCAGTAGATAGAGCGTCAGTGTTTGTCTTTAGCAGTCTTTAGCGTTTCATCAGTGTTTGGTTCATCAGTTATTCTTCTGAGCAGTACTTAAAGTATATAAGTTGCTAGATAACCACTGTCAAGGGGAAAGCTTAATGTAAACATCTGCTTATTGTGAATCCACTGTTGTGAACCAGTTTTGGCTTTCATTATCTGTTCCTCTGGTAGGGTTCAATCCCAACAATCTCCCCCTGGAACAGATAATGCCAAAACTCTTCATTATTGTGGATTTTTATTCCTCATCAAAAGTTCCCTTGCTTGTCTTTTAAATTCTTCTTCAAATTCTTTGGAACTTGTGTCATCCTCATCCCTGCACAATGAAAGTTCAAGGAGATCCTGCAAATCTTCAACACTAAGGCCTAGTGCTTCTTTCCTTGATATGTACTTCATTTCACCATTGGATCTGACCAGGGTCAAAACATGGGTCTTTTGATTAGAGAGCCACTTTAGTACTTTTGAATCCAATGGGTTTCTTGGGAGAGATTTATTTGCAGATGAGTTTGGAGATTTTGGCCTTGAGAAAAATTGTAAAGCAGTATCCTGAACTTCAGACATTCGTTTAAAAGCCTCTTCTATGACTTCATTTGCAGCAGCTATGTCTTCTGCAGCTTCTTGTTCAATCAGCTCTTGTCTTTTTCTTTGTTCAAGTTCAGTTTCTGTAATATCTGCTGCAGGTTTGGTTAATACCTTTTTGAAAAGGTTTTGAAGGCTCACTGAACTATCTTCTTTTAGACCCATTTTCTTGATGGTTTCTGTGAAGTACTCAGCTTCCTTTTCTTTTTCTTCTTCACTGGACAGCAGTTCCCTCTTTTCTTTTCTCAACATTGTGACAGAGGTTTCTGCTGCGTTGATCAGTGTTTCAAAAGTCTTGATCTGCTCCTTTAGCTTTTTGTAGTCAGACTTTTTAGGAGTGTCAGAGACTGTCATCCTCCTTTTCTTAAGCCTTTCATAAGCTTCATCTGTTTACTGCTTAGTCCATTTTGCTATGGCATTTGCAGTATCCACCCTTGCATCCACCAGCTCCTGCTTCTTTCTTTTATACTTAGAAGTAAGATCAGCTATGAACTTTTTGTATTTGTTCCAATTTGGAGTTGTCTTCTTCTTTCTTTGATCATTTTTAATCCTTTCAATTCTGTTAGCCTCATGCTTTAATGCAACTATTGGCCATTCTTTGAATTGTGTTTCTTCAGCAGGATAGAACTTTTCATTCATTATGTATGCAAGATATTCTTTTCTCAATTCTTTTCGTTGATCTGCTTCAGGAGATAAGTTTGACATTTCCTTGTTCAGATCACTTGCATATTCTTCCATTTGTTTGACTTTGGTGAGCAGGAATTCCATTCTTTCCAAAATGGCTTCATCACCTTGATCTTTGCATTCAACTTTGGCTCTTATCTTAGCCTGTCTTGTTTTGAGCTCAAGATATTCGTCCATATCGTCTGGGATTATGAAGCCTATGAGTGAGGGAAATCTCCTTTTTGAAGGATCATCTTCGGTGTAAAATTGTTTCATCTCAATTTTTACAGCTTCAAGCTCCAGTGGATGTTTTGCAGCCTCAGGGTCATATATGTCATATGTTGGCTGACTTGTTTTTCTTTTTCGACTGTAAATTGTTTCTGGTGGAGGGGTGCTTTTAGGTGGTTTATTGATAGAAGCAAATATGGCTTGAGATGTAGTGAGGGTATTTGGACCAACAGTAGTTGTAACAACTGGTGTTTCAACTACTGTTGTCCTTACAACAGATGTTGTAACATCTGTTGTCTTCTGCTTTTGAGCAGGGGTTGAAGGCGGTGAAGTTGTTTTTAGTGGTGGTGATGGAGAATCATCATCAGGAATGAAAACCCTTCTCCTTTTTATTGTAGGAGAGGCTGATGATGTCTTGGGTGGATCAGTGGTTGTGGTTTGAGTGGTGGAAAATGTCTGATTAACAAGTGTTGAAACAACTGGTGTTTCAACCACTGTTGTCATTACAGCAGATGTTGTAACATCTGCTGTCTTCTGTTTTATGACAGGAGGTAATGATGATGATGGTGGTAGGGCAGTTGTTTTGGTAGTGTGTGTTGAAGAGATGGCAGCTGTTTGGCAAGCAGTTTTTGTAACTACTGTTGTATCAGCTGTTTGGATGGAAATATGAGATTTTGTGGTTTGAGGTTTAGATGTCTGTTTTTCTTGATCTGGTTCAATATACAGACCATTTTCTATTCCCTTTTTCTTCAACTTGATTTTCTCCCCCTTTTTGGCATTATCTGAAAGGGGGTTATCCATGAAGAGGATAGTGGAGGGAACTTTTCCACCATGGGCAGTCTTTTGTATGCTGGCCTTTATAGCCTTGATGTCTGCTTGAGTATATTTAAATCTTGACTCCACCATGTTTGTTAGCATTTTTACATGCATTTCATGCTACTGATCAGCCGTTTGTTTTTGTTTTTCAAGCAGGGGTTGAAAAAGATTCCAGAGCTCATTTGCAGCAAGTGCTTGTGGTGGAGCAGGTGCTTGAGGTGGAATAGCGGTGGATTGTGCTTTTTGAGCTTTTAACAGCTGTTGCACCATATCCTTTATTTCAGTAATTGATGTTTCAAGTTTTTCGACTCTGCCCGTCAATTCCTGATATTTTAAATCATCACCCATGTTACTGGGATCGTCTGATTTCCCACTAGTAGTGGTTGTATCAATGTGTGACTTAGGAACTGAGTCCCAAAAATCACCCATTGATGCCCCTTGTTCTTGGTACTGGGGACTTCTTTCTTCAGCACTTGATAATCCTTTGATGGTACCAGTGGTTAAAACAAACTCACTGGTGGTTACCGAAGGTGCTATAGAAGAAATTGCCTTCAATGGAGTCTTACTAATGAAACAACTCTCCAACTGAAGATCTGTTGATCCATCAGTTGTAGTTGCTGCTCCACTTGAACTACCACCGAGAGTTACTTGTAACTCAGGGGGTGTAACCTCCTCAATTGTTGCTGGGATAGCAGGAGTAGTAGCATCAGACCCAGTCACTTGTGGGAGTATACTCTCAGTGACAGGTGATAGAGAGGAACTGGTTTGTGTCTGAGCTATAGCAACTGCATGCAACAAGGGTATTATTGATTGTGGCATTATGATTGGTGAGGGTATGGGTGTTGAAAGAGACAAGTCCTTGGGATCAGGACTGTGGAAGATGGATCCGAGTGGATCCAGAGCTTCATAATTTGGTGTCCCTGTGATTACAACCTGATCCTTTTGTGAGGATGCAGGAGGAGTTTGAGGCAATGGTGGAGATCTTTCTACCAACTGCTGTGAGGAAGTAGCAGCAGTGGTTTGTGGTGACATTTGTGTTGTCACAGGCAGCTGCTCTGGGATCTCATCTTCCAGAGTTGCCTTTTTCTTGGGTTTGGTGGGCTTTTTGTAAGATTTTCTTTTGGTCTTTTTGGTGATGTCAGGTGTGGGTTTCAAAGCAGTGGTTGTGCTGCTCTGATCACCTGGAGCAGTGGGCTCAGCAGTAGTTGCCTGAGGAGCAGTGGTTGTTTCTAAATTTTGCTCATGCACCTCTGCTTTTGTTTTTATAGGTGCCATCATTCTGGAAAATGTTTCAGTTATTAAACCGTTTATTTGAAAATAGGCACCTTGTTTGAGCAAGTTTTCATTTTCTTTTTCAAATTTTTGTTTAAAATAGTAGCTCAAAAACCTTGGAAAAAGTAGAAATGCTTTGCTTTCCACATTTTTTACCAAATCATCAAAGATCTCCTGGGAATAGTTAAAATTTTCATTATTTAAAATAGCATAACCCTGGCATTGTATCTTTGAAGGTATTTCATTAAAAGCAGTTGTTTTATTAGACACACACATCAAAAGTGTGTGAAATAGAAATCTAGGTGCAGATGGAAAGAAACCTTTTTGTAAGGTTTCCTTCTTTGATTGGTCTGCATATCCCCTTTTTAAAAACTCAGCTTTCAACACGTCTTTAGAGATGGAAGTTTTACCTTGTTGATCATCAAGTTTGAAAACTTCTAAGATGGATTTTGGGGTAATTTGAATTGCTTTACCCTGTATTGAAGAGTTAATGGCTATGACTTTATCGTCTTGTTTCTCAAGCGTCGCCTTTTTCCAAAACTCTTTCTGGGTTTGCAGGTAAATAGGAGCATCTGCTATCAACAAAGTTTTGTACTTTGATTTAGACAGTGCATCGATGATGGAGTCGAAGGTGTGGTTGTTGGTGGGTTTTGTCAACAGACCCAAGTAAATATGCGGGGATTTGTATGGTATTTCGATGGATTCAGAGGCCGTTTGAGCAACCTCTTTAGAAGATGATGATGGCTTTGATTTTGATTGTGATTTTGATTTCGATTTCGTCATTTTTGCGGAGAAGAACGAAAAATGATTTTAGGAAGAAGGGTTGGAAACTGCTTTGAGAAGAGAATTTTGGAATTCAATTCGACAGTGTAAAACCCTGTTTGGGGGTTTAGGGCAGGGTTTTATTTAGGGAAAAAATGAATGCTGATGTGGCAGCAGTTACAAAGATCTGAGGGCTAAAAACTGACCACGTGCCAACCTCTGATGATATGGATGAAGAGTGGAGAACAGTTGTTTTGAGAACCACTGATGAAACAAACATCAGTGGTTACAACGGTAATAATATGATAACAGTGAATGATTTTACTATCAGTGGATAGCATATCAGTGGATAAGTCACTGATTTTGAGCAACAGTGCTTGCCAAGAGAATGGAAGGATCAGTGGTTGACTTTCAGCAGTGGGCAATATTTAGGGAGCAGATGTTTGAACAAAACAGTGATTAGGGTAAATGGTACAGATTTGAAAGACTAGTATATCAGCAACTGTATTGAGAATTTTCCATTCAAGGTTTTTGCCACATGTCAATTACACATTTTGAAGCTTTTTCAAATTTCTGACAGTGGTTTAGTACCTCAGATGATGTAGACTTTTTACTAAGGCAACTCATTCTTGTTGTAATACTTAAATTAACACATGAGTACCTAAGTAGTTTAAGCTCTTTTGACAATCAATCTTTGATCAGTTTTAAAACAAACTTGAGTTAGATATGACCTTGATACATGAACCATTTTCTTTTGAACCATTTTGAGGATAATATTACCAGCAAAAAATAAAGGTAATATATCCTGACAGGAGATTGAAACTTTACTATCAAAAACCAGTAAAGGTTCAAAATATATTATACCAAAAAAATATAAAGAATAACATATCCTGCTTTATTTGGAGAAAATCCCTTTTAAAAATATTAAAGGATTTTCTGAAAACAGCATCAAAAGGAACTGGTATAAATTTCCACAATAGTTCAATTCATGTCAATCTCAAGTTTGTGAAAATGGTCAGTGGTTGAACAACAGTAGTATGACATTGTAAATCCATTTTGACCACTGTTTGGTACCATTTTCTTGTTGATTTATTGTCAAAAATGAGGACACATGTACACATGAGTTTTGAAAACCCTGTTATAGACGTTGTTACCATGTGATGATTTTGAACATTTGTCTAGTCCTCTTGTAAGTTCAATCACTGGGAATACTATTGTCACCTGAACTTCCCTGAACCAATGAGCACACACAGTTGCTTAATGACCATTATTACCCCAAACTTTGACTCTTAAGTGTTTTATGTTTATACTCTTTTCTTCTGACTTCAAAAGTTTTGAGATAAACACACTTCTGAGTTTTTGTGAATTTTCTTCTTCCCTTTTTACCCTTCCCATTCATAAGTAATGGAATACTTACTGAGAGGCATTTATTGAAGGAATACTTGTTCCAAAATCATTTTGCAGTAATGTTTTGAGAGATTTGGTCATTTCTGCACATGCTTATGCCAACCTTCTCATTACCTATGATCTGGACATTTTTTACTTCTAATTTTCTTAATGTATTTTTAACACAGTTGATTTTTGGTCCTTTTGAGGGATTTTCAACCTGTTTTTCAATACATAAGATTTGATGACTAAGGTTTTAATTTCCCTCTTTTTATGTTAACAAAAACACTAATGTTTTTATGAACATAGGCTTTTGTTAATCTGAGGTTCATACTTTAGCATCTAATATAGTGACATCACAAGATTCATAACAACAGTTGAAATCAATTTTGAAAATAAGAGATAATACCCTAGTTTAACAGATATGTTTTCAGATCTGAAAACTATGAGTGACTTGTGCATGACATCACTTGTTGTGTGAAATTTGTGTGTCATATGACATCTTGGTTGTTTTACAGAGTATTTGAACACCACTTTAAGCGTTATTACTCGTTACTCTGTTTTTCAACTAAATACAACCAACCTTAGTATCAATGAAATTTTGAGCTGAACTATTATGTCAAATTGATTGTTAGATCGAATTTGTCTGTCTAAGCTCTGATACCAATTTTTAGGATCAGAGGCTCTTATGACAGTGTTAGTTTGTGTAAATTGAACAATCTATGAATATGAAAACATGTAAAGTGCAGCGGAAATGAACCACAAACTTTGTAAACACAATCATGAAGAGAAATGGATTTGATAAACACATGAATTGCATCAGTCGAAAGATTACAAAGTAAATCAAATAATTACAACCATGCTTACAAATAAACTCCCCCTCAGCCTGATACTCCAGTGGTTGGTTGCACAAGATTAAAGGATTGAATTGAGGAGAAGAACTCACTCAAGACGATCAAATATAACAGTACAGGGTACTGTTATATTTATAGGCAAACAAAACCACTGATGTATCTGAGCTGACGTCACCATGAAAGTGACATCTAACAACCTAACAACCTGTAAACACTGTTCTTTACAAACTACTGAAGTCTAACAACTGATTGATAAGAAAATATAAAACATGGGTAAACTACTGATTCATTTTCCACTGTTGTAGCCTAAGCACTGATGTTGAGCATTAGTGCTTTCTTTAAAGGTGATCAGTCCTTGAATGGGCAGTGCTTGTGTCTTCAGCAGTACTTAAGAGACAGCAGTAGATAGAGCGTCAGTTTTGTCTTTAGCAGTCTTTAGCGTTTCATCAGTGTTTGGTTCATCAGTTGTTCTTCTGAGCAGTACTTAAAGTATATCAGCTGTTAGATAACCACTGTCAAGGGGAAAGCTTAATGTAAACATCTGCTTATTGTGAATCCACTGTTGTGAACCAGTTTTGGCTTTCATTATCTGTTCCTCTGGTAGGGTTCAATCCCAACACAAAATCTTTCTTTCATTTGTCGGACACTTTCTCCTTTCATGCATCCGAACAGATCAAACTTCTTTTTCAACAAAGAAATTTTGTTCTTCTTAATATCTTTTCCACCCTTAGCTTTCACTTTCAGTGCTTCCCACATTAACTTTGACGTTTCACCATGTTAAAGTAGGAACAAAATATGTTCTCTAACAGATTGTTGTAACAATGTTAACATTCTTAGTTCAATAAAGTGTTCCTTTTTATCTTTATCTAAAAAAGCTTTAATTTCAAGTAATTTATTTTTATCATTTATCGACTTTTCATATCCCAATGTTAACATAATCTAGCTATCATAAGCGTAAGCCTTCACCCAGTTTTCAAATCTAGTGCTCCACCAATGATAATCTTCGATATTCATTAGTTTTGGTGGCTTTTGATAATTTCCGTTAACATAATCTGGCTTTTTTTATGGGTGTTTCTTCGGTTGTGAATGCATTGTAAAATGTGTTGTAGAATTCTTCAGCCATGATCTTGAAAATTTGAATAACCCGCGAACAGACAATCAAACACTTGATTCAACTTTGAAAAATAAACAAACAGAAGATCTTGGTTCATACGAACGTAGAATGTTGGGTTCGTACGAATTGACACAACCCTGGTTCGTATGAATGAACACAAAAACAAATAACCCCCGGTTTGTACGAAGCAACAATCTGGATTCATACAAATATACTCAGAAAACAATTTGATTTTAAACCCCAGTTCATACCAAGCTAACTCCTGAGTTCATATGAATGGACACTGAAAATAGGTTGATTATCAAATCCCGGATCGTACAAAGTGACAATTTCTGGGTTCGAACGAATGCACTCACTGGGTTCGTAGTAACTCAGTTTCATAACAAACAACCATGTTTTCATTGATTTGATGACGGATAAGTTTGAATTTTGATCTAAAACTTTGTAGAATTGTTTAAAAACGTTTTCCACACAACATATTCAAAATTTAGCCAATTTTAACCGTGAAATCTTTGTAGATCTGAGTTTAAAGTTAAAAAAGAAGTGCAAAAGATGAGTAGAAGAAGATATGTGTAGCAGATGATGAATTCAGCTCTGAATCTAATGAAGACGCTTGAATATTTGTGTCTTTAATCCGTGCAAACAATCACCCGCTCTGATGCCACTTGTGGACTCGCTCCGAGGATCGATTCTTGAACAATTGAATGAGTAGAACACGTATCTTGTGCGGAATCCAAGTACGTGTGTAGATTGAACACAAAGATGTAAATTAATGTTCACTTCTATTGATAATTGACAAGTACAGAACCACGAAATCAAACGACAAGAGTTTCCCCTCTCAAGTCACAAAGATACCAAATGAACAAGACACCCTAGGTATTTATACTACATGCTCATCCGGACCAAACTACCTATGGATGGACTTCCATCCGAACGGATGGACTTTTATGAATACACATTGAAAGTTACGGATGGACTATTAGCTCATTCGTCCGAATGGACTCTGTGTCCATTCATCCTATTGCACAATCCCCATTCGTACGGATGGCCTTCTTCATTCATAGACTTTATGAATTTCTCTGTTTAGCACCGGTGTTGTCTCATCTTATTAAGCTATGATACATGATTGACAGAAGTGATAGACATATGCACTCACACTACGGAGGTGAGAGGCTGCCGTCGATCAAGAGAGGAAGGAGAGAGCTAAGGTTTATATGTTTTGTGTGTTTTTGGGGTTATGAAAGCCACACCACCAACTGGGTGGGTGTATACACTCGACAAGGAGTCGGGTTTGGTTTTGGGTTTGAATGGATTAGGCCTAGAACTCAACAACGAAGGGGGTTTGGGCCGAGTACAAGTAGAGAAGGGAGGGGTTCGGCCCACAAACGTAATGTGCGACTCGGGAATTATGTGCGACTGGGTTTCCTTTAACGATGGGTTCATAGAATATTCATGTTGGTGCATATGTCTGTCGACTTCGTCTTGTATCGATTCTTGTATCTAGATTGAATAGATTGGAGCTCGGTAGGCAAGTTTATAGGAAATTGGAGTTGTTGGACCAATTCACACGAAATGGAAGAGGCCATTTCGTGCGAAATGGACTTTGTCCATTTCGTACAAAATGAATCTTGACCATTTCGTGCGGAATGGCCACTCTATAAATAGCTGCCTTGTTCAAATCATTTGTAACAGTTCCGGATTCTAGGGCCGAAGTGCTGCTGACGTGTCATTTGATCTGTAATCGTGTTATATCAATATACAAGACAATTAAAGTGATTCTGTGTGTAAATCAAGCTGATTCAAAGTCGATACGTTTGTTTCCGCCTCTCGTATTGATTAGAATTCTTCTGAACGACTCGTTTTGGTCGTGCAAACGATCCTACAATTCAAATAATTCACATACATTCAATAATAACAACTAACTCAAATAAAATTAATTAACCTTGATAGTTAACATAACGTACACATAGTTACACATATAACGGAGCGTGGAAGGAAATAATACATAAGAAATGACCTTGAAAATACGAGTTGTCACAACAGTCTTCCAGGGTATTCACTTTTATGAATTCCTCTGATAAGACTTGTAATCTTTGTTTGTCATCCTTCCCTCTACATTTCTCTTCAGCTATCTTTTCTGCTTGTTTTAGCTATAAATCCATGTATTCTGTTACATTGGATGGCATTGGGAAATCATGGAGAGATGGGAAGTTAAGCTGTCTTATATCTGCTGATGAGTAGAATGACTATATCTCTAATGGATATGCAACAGTGATTATGGTAGTGGTGATTGATGGTATTGATATTAGAAGTGATATGGGAATGGATGTGAATATGGATGTGGTTGTTTGTTGTGTAGTAGGTGATAGCGATGATGTGGTTCCGATAGGTGAGGCGTGAGGAGTGTATGGATAGTGTGGGTGTTTTTGATGGTGCTGATGGATAGTGTATGTATAGTTTTTTTAGAACACCAGTAGGGGCCTTTCGGAAATAGGCTTGACTGGTTCTGGTAATGTGGTAAGTGTTGTAGAAGTAACATTTGTTTTCACTTTTGTAATGGTGACAAGTGTTTGGACATGAAGACCAGTGGTTTTCGTTTGAGTGGTAGTAGTGGTTGATGAAGTTGTGGTTGGATTTGATGGAACAATGGTTTTTAATGGAACAGTGGAAGTTGCAATAGAGCTTGGAGAACCTTGTCTTGCATATTGTTGTAACACCCCGACCACGTAATACAACAAACCGTGGCGGAAACGTCGGGGAGTCGTGTCACAGAATCATTGTCTCACAACACATGGAATTTAGAATATTGTTTTATTACATAATAAGTTACATTGTCTTGGAATTAGATCAACAAACAGTACAATTGCCGTTCATGTTTTTATATTTATTAAGGCCCATGTCCATCCTATGTAAAGCAATCAACAGTCGTCACGTAATAAAACCTGAAACATGTGTGAAAGTAAATACGTCAGCATAAAAATGCCTGTGAGTAACGTAGGTTTTGTGTTGAGTATTCATGACTTTGAATGTTTAAAGATATGTTTAACGTAAAGTAGTCATGAACCATTGAAAATGTTTTCTTTTATAAAATCATAAGAAAATCAATATGAAAATCGAATGATGTAAAAGATTAATGTACGGTTAAATAGATAACCAAATGAAAATAATATGTACAAATATGTCATGTCTTGTCCTTGTTGAAATGGTTTAGAAAATGCTATGATATGTAACATAATAAAAGCACTTATCAATAACCATCAAATAATGTCTTGTTTAAATGTTAAATGTCATGTGTAAACAATTTCTAATGTCAAGTATAAACAAATGTCTTATGAAATCTAATATCATGTACAAAACAAGGTCTTTGAATAACCAAAAGTTTAAATCAAAAGTTATGTTTTGAAAACCATTGCTTTTATCGATGTGAACATTTATACGGATTGTCTATCGCATACACTCAAGCCTTGAGACTGTCTGATAAACCCTTATCAGGATCAAGGTTTATCAAAAATGAATTCGGATTCTGTCATTCCACTTCCGAAATACCTAGAAAGCGGGAACGGGATTTGTCAAGTCCTATAGCGCTATTACATACTACCGAGCGGCGTTATCAATGTTAATGAATGTACTACTCCGTTAAACATACCAAATGTCTTTTTCAATGTAAGCATGTCATGAAAATGTCTTTGTAAAACCATGTAATAGGCATACTAAGTCAATATGCCAAGTAAAATGTCTTTGAAATAATGTATTATATGTGATATGTAATAAAACGTGTATAATGTCATGAAAATGAAAAGTAAAGTTATGCACATATGCTTCACCCCAAAACATTAAAAAAACGTAAAATAGGGGAACTATGTACTCACCTTTGGGTGCATTTTTATATGTTAACACTATCCCTCAAATTGTTTATTCGTCCTAAATTAAATAAGAACAATTTAATAATCAAAACTCACAAAAATACCGAAGTTTCTCCGATGCTTAGAATTTTCACATAGCTTCGAGATTTTCTCAAAAAGTTATTATTTTTTATTATGTTGGTGTGAATATATATATATATATATATATATATATATATATTAAAAGAAAACTTTGCGATTTGAACGATTTTATTGGTGACCCTCATCATGTTATAAGCAATATATCTACGATTTGCGCGTCGTAATATATATACTCAAGTGTAACATACTAATAATAGTGTAATAAACATAATTTTGTCAAGTATTAACATGTCATCATACATATATTATAAAACACACAACACATTGTAACACATAAAATTTACCCATGAACAACTCATTATAGTGTATGTTGAAAAACACGTATTTTAGCGATTCGGTAACGTTTTTGGGTGCCGGAAGTCACGTATGACTAACCAAACACCAAGTAAACTTAATATAAGTTAAAATACTTATTTTTATATCAAAAATATCAGTTTACTTACTGATCTAAAACAGTTTTATAAAAATCCTCCGAAAAGCCGATTTTTAACCGTTTTACCGCATAGTTTTGCATCAAACGTTACCCTAACCATCCCAAATCGAAAAGACTTGATATTTTAACATAACCCATGTTATTTACTGAATAAAATAGTGGTTATACTCATGATAGTGCAGGTTTCACATAAAGCACATAAATCATACAAATTTCACATATTTTACCACTTTCTAAGCTATATGTACAACATGCAAAGCTATCAAACCTATGACAAAGTTTCATGCCATTATAATATACCAAATAATGTTATTTTTAGTGTTTATAATCTGTTCTAAAACATTTTTGTCATATAACCATTTTTTATCACTTCTTGAGCTTTAAATCAACATGTATTCTTATGTACAAGTGTCTAAAGCACACTATCATATCATCAACATTTCATATGAGTTTAGATGCATCAAACATGTGATTTATTCATGTTTATTTGCTGATTTAATTGAACATTCATCGTATCATGCACAAATCATCAAACACTTGCATTTTAACTATCATTCAAGAACAAGCAACAACTTAAAATTTCTCAAATATGTCTAATAAATTTTTAGCCATTTACATGTCAAAATACTAACATTATTCCAAAGTATAACTCATGGTTCAATCTCTCCTTTATATCTCTAACATATTTGCACATAGCCTTGTTCATGCAAGCAAACATCTTAAACAAGTATTTGTCAAAAATCAAACTCAAATCACACACACACACACACACACACATATATATATATATACATATATATATATATATATATTCGGTTATATGTACACACATATATACCACCATTTTTATTTTGTATCAAGACCCATTTCTTTTTAGATTTCAAGTTTGTGAAAAATTCCAAGATTCAAGAGAAACTTCAAATCATCAAGAACAACCAAGAATCAAGAGTTTGATTTAAACATAAATTTTATACCTTCAAGATTCAAGTAAGTTGTTGATGAGATTTTGATGATATGGAGCTTGAAATCACTTGAAAGCACCTTGGAAACTCCTTTGGATCTTCACACCAACTTGAAATTAGCTTGGAATGGAGCTTGATCTTCAAGAACAAGGTTGAAGAAGATGATAATGGTGATGGTGGTGTGGTTACGGTTTGGGGGAGAGAGAGAGTGAGGGAGGGGAGTGTGAATGAGAAATGAAATGAAGTATGGTGATATATATAGGACAAGATCTCAAATGAATCTCCATAATATCACATAATATCTTATTGAATCCAAGAAATATCAAATATGATATTGCAAGATCTAGTAAATATTTTGGTGGGGGCCACATAAGGTGACCCTAAATTTGAAAGGGGGGGGGGTTAAATGTAATTTTGATTGGTAAATTAGATAAAAACAGGTATTTAACTGGGTACCGGGTATTTTATCTAGCGTTTAAATCCCGGTTTATGGCGTTTTAAATTATTTTTATTATTCTATAAAAATAAACTCACCAAATTATTACCGAAATAAATTTTAGTTGCCGAGAATGGCTGCGTTGTCTGCGTTTTGCAGTAGAAACACTGTGTTACGTAGTAACACGCGGTACACGCTTAAACTTTGAAAAATAATGTTTTCAAGCGTTTTAATTTATTTTTCAATACGAACCTGATTAAAAATAAAATTTTAATCATAACAGAATATTTTCAGGACTTAAATATTATCCGGGCGGTCACCAACGTTCGTTTCGCAGTTTTGTCGCAAATAGTTCTAAAGTTCGAATAAACATGTTTTGGCATACCGAATCCTTCGAAACTTATTTCTAAGTTATGAAAAAGGGTATGTTTGGCTTATGTCACAGTTCCGGAGTGTACGCCGCGTTAAACTGATTATGTTTACGTAACGGTTTTTTATTTTACTTCCAGAACAAGTTTGAGAGTTCGGAATTGAACAATGATTGAAAACGTACTAATGTCACAAATAATTAATAAAATATTGAAATTAAAATGTCATATTTCATTAAACACAAAGTTGTTCGGAACAGTACAAGGGTTAAAATACACAGATGTCACAATTGTCTTCTTGTGGGAGCATCTGTTGAAGATCCTTGATTCTATTGAATTCTTTTTCATTCATGGATATCTTGCACTGCAAGAACATTCTTAGCCTCTCTTGTGTCTCTCCTCTTTTCCTTTTCAAGGGCATCTGCTTTTGCCTTTTTGGTTATAGATATACCAGGCTTCTTTTGAGCCCTTTTGACTAGAGTAGGAAGCTTTCTCATGCTATCATTCTCCCTTTTTTGGCATCATCTTCCGGATACCTGGATTTTGGAGCGGTGCCTGTTGTTCGAAGGAGGTGATATTTGATGGCTTTGATCTACGCTTGTGTATCTTTGTATCTACCTTCAACCATATTCTTGATAAACTCCATATGGATATTGTGGGTGGCATCAGCAAATTGCTTTTAAACTTGGAGACAGTGTACTGCATGGGACCATATCTTCTTTGGAAGTTTTGCATTTTTGGTGGAGTTCTAGACTTTTGCACCAGAGTGGTCATCATATCTTTGACTTGATCAATTGAGGATTCCAATTTGGTTACTCACAACGTCAATTCTTGATATCTTAATCTATCACCTAAATTAATAGGATCATCTGAATTCCCACCAGAGGTGGTTGTAATTGGGTTTAAACCAAATGCCCCTTGTTCTTGGTTCTGGGGACTTCGAATTATAGAGACTGTACTGTTGTAGACTGTATAGTTGTTGCCTTGAAGGAAGTCTTACTTATGAAACCACTGTCCAAATGTGAGACTGTTGTCTCTACAATTATAGTGGCTAGTTTCACTTGTGACACAAGAGGTGTACCCTCCTATGATTATGGGTTAGAAATGATCTCTATACTTGGCCTAGTCACTTGCGGGGGCATACCCTTAGTGATTGGCGATTGAGAGGAAATAATAGTGTTCAAACCAGTTTTGTCAATTGCATCAAGCAATGGTTTCATTATGGTGAGTATATATGTGGGTGGAGGAGTAGAGAGAGAGTTACCCCATGGAGCAGGGCTTCAATATAGATGTTCAAGTGAATCATCAAATTCTGTATTTAGTTCCCTCGTGCTTACAACACTATCCTTTTTTGAGGATATGTGAGGATTTTTTATGAGTGGAGATGTTTGCATATGTTGTGAGGGAGTAAAAGAAGATATGGTTGCGTTTGTGTTGCAGCAGGCTCCTCTTGCATCTTAACCTCCAGAGTTACCTTTTTGGCATGTTTGGCTTTGTGGATTGGAGTGGTTTTTGTGGATTTTGCTGATGTGGGTACCATAGTGGGGTGTTGTGTAGTGTGAGCATCAAGAGCAATGGGTTTTGTAACAAAGGTTGTAACCTCTATTGTCAAAATTTTCTCTTGCTTAGCATTATCCTAACTTTTATAGGTCATCATGTGAGTGAAGGTTTCACTAGAAAGACTGCTCATTTGAAGGCCCTGGCCATGTTCAAAAATATTTTGTGGTAAAACTTTTTGTAAGTAAAAGCTGAGTATCCTTAGATACATGATAAAGGCATTGGCAAGTCCTTTCTTGATTCCTTCACATTCACACCTCGTCCATAAACAAAGTTTGGGATAGCTTTTAATTTGCATTTATCAAAATAGCATATACCAAATATTGAGTTTTTAGAGGTATCTCATTAAAAGCAGTGGTTTTTGCTAATGTACATACAAGTAGGGTATGGAAGAAAAATTTCATCTCTTGTGGGAAGTGTGGTTTAAATATTGTTGCTCCCACCAGTTGAGCATCATACACCCTCTTAATAAATTCAACATGAAGATCGTTTTTAGAGAAAGTATCCATACCTGCCTCAACATTAAGGTTGAAAGTGGTGGATATGATTTGTGGTGTGATCTGGATGTCTACACCATCAACTTTAGATATAACTAGTGGGATTCCCGCGCTTCGCGGCGGGCTTACGGTCGTCATCAACTCGATTCGTTAAAGTATCAACACCGTATCAGCTCAGTTCTTATAGCAACCAAAATGATATCTTCATGTGTTTTATATTGATCGAAAACTATAAAAACAAATACCGATACTAGTACCGATGTTGTTTAGTCGGGGCATCAATTCGGTCACTAGCACTCGCTATAGCTTACGGTACTAAAAATACTCTATTGCCAATACAACTTTATTTTCAATTAGTTTGTACCGTCACGTCAAGAAAATCATAAGAACGAATACAATAATGGTACCGATATAGTATGAACAATATGGGTTGGTTCTTCACGGCATAGAACAAAAAAATCAACTACATTTACCTATTCGATTAAAAATTTTATCGAATCGTATTTAAATTAAGTATGTCGCAACGGTGTATTCAAAATTTTATATTATGCAACTCATGATAACAAAAAAAGGTAAATGGTCTAACTATATACAAAAAACTCAATGAATTTTATATCGCCATGTTGAGAAAACCATAAAACCAATTATAGTGCTGGTATCGATGTTTGCTCGAATAAAAATATTAACGAATCATTGATAAAAAATAAACACGTCGCGATGATATATATTCGATACTTTAGTAAATGTCATATTATATTACTCAAATAATGAAAAGAGTAAATAACTTATAAAACATCATATTATATTGCTTAAATAAAAAAAAGTAAACGACATCATGTTATATTACTGTGTACAACTCGGTTTTAAATAAAATTTATGTCTAAAAATAGATAAAAATTAAGCACATTATAATTGCATACTCGGAATTTTATAAAACATTGTATTTCTTTAGATTATAAGCGAAAACGAAATCTATCCAAAAGAAATTGCAACAATAAAAATATTATAATGTTTATATTAAAAATAATCAAATAAATAAAAGAAAAAACAAAAAGTATTGGATGACTCCACTAACAATTCAATTTAAAAGTAAAATAATTAAGAAAAAAGAAAACTAAAATACGCTATTGGTTCAAATGGACTAATTAGAATAATAATAATAAATAAATAAATAAAAATCACTGTACAAGTCCTTTGAAAATGTAAGGTATAGAAATAGTGAAATGCTTTTTGTCTGGAAGTAGAAAATCATAGTGTGCCCAAAACTTTTTCAACGCATCAGTGAAGATGGGTGCATCAGCAGTCAAAATATTGTGATATTCTGATGCTTGAAAATGTCGATAATGGGGTGAAAAGCAAGATTTGAGTCATGTTTGACTAGATATGGTAGATAGTTATGCGGGAAGGTGTTTGATCTTCAATATCAGTGCTTTATCTTTAACAGGGCTTTGGCCATTGAAAAGAGGTTTCTTCTTGATGGTTAGCTAATTCTATCATTAATACATTCATTAACTATTAGCCAAGTTGAACGATAGTATGTTATAGCGCTACAGGCATGACGCCCCATTCCCACTTTCTGTGTTTTGTTTGTTTGTGGAAGTATCCTTTGGGTAATGATAAAAATTGATCTGTGTGTTTAGGTAACCCCTTTGGGTTTATTCCACTAGTCATCTAAGGTTTAAATGTAAACCCAAACGACCATATTTTTTTTTTTTTTTTTTTTTTGCAGAATGCTTAGTTTTCCATATAAAGCCATACTATTTGTTCTTAAACTATTGCTATCTGATTTGCCAATAAGCCTATGTTGCTCACCAACTTTTGTAGTTGACCCATGTTTTATCACATATGTTTCAGGTGCTAACCATTGGTTTTATCCAAATTTGCTTCGCATAGGAAATGGGCATGTCCTTAGCTTATTTTAATAGAAAAACAACTGCTATGTAATGTTTTGAAACAAAGTTGTTTTTTTTTTGGTTTGTTTGTAAGAATAATATAATTTTGTTGAATAATAATATATCACATCTTTAAGTGAGGGTCACATGTTTTGAACAATCTAGTGACGTGACGCCCTGACGTTTCCGCCATCGATTGTGGTATTACATATTTGTATCAAACCCATGGTTATAGGGAATTTACTTTCTAGATTGCTTTGGACCTAAACTATAATCTTCCTAGGACCCAAACACGAATTATCTCATGATCCCTATTAATTATCTTCCTTATCCTTATCTTCTTCCTTTTCCTTACCTTAGATTCAATTCTTAGTTCACTACATTATAGAAAATCATCATTTATCCTTAGATGATTAATTTTCTCTCTTTAGGCTTAATGCCTAAAATGTTTTTAAATCTCGTCAAGGTCTTGGGGACTAATAATGATTAAAAACACGTGCAATCTGGAAGGGTGGATGCCTATACTCTGAGTCTTCTATCTAGGCAAGCACTTCTTATAAATCCTAAGCAACTGAGGGGCTTATTATGCTTCCATGGGAATTCTTGTGGTGACTTTTCACTTATAGGCGAAAATATGACTTCCCAAAACATTATGAGAAGCTAAGTACTTTGATTAGTCAAACGTTTTCGTTTATCTACTAAATCGTTACGACCCTTTTGTCGTTGTTTTACTATGTTACCTCATGTGATATGTTTATTTGAGATTTTTTAATACATATGCTATGTCATCTTACAACTCTTTGCGTATCCCTATTATGTTCTCAATTTCTTTTGAAATACTCTTTTGTGCTTGTTCTCCTTATACTTTAAAATTTTGTTGTTTTGATGAATTTTTTTAAATATAGTTATCTAAATTTTATCTAATTGGTACGAAAATAAGTGTAGTCAGAAGCCCCAAACTGTAATCTTTCATCCAGTGTTGAATCCAGAGCACTTGTGAACAACAACTCGATGCCACTACATACTCTACTTCACAGGTAGAAAGAGAAACAGTCGTTTGTTTCTTGCATTGCTACGTGACTAACCTCGACCCAAAGAACTTACAACCGGTCGTCATAGATTTGGCATTTAGAATGCCACTCTCGAAGTCTGAATCCGAGTATACCTTCAGAATGAACTCATCATCTATAGGATACCATAAACCCATTCCCAAACATCATTTGAAACATCGAAGAATTCTTTTGACCAACATTAATGCAGTACTCTCGGATTAGCTTGATATCTTGCGAATATACATGTAGGATACATAATGTCGGGCCTCGATGCTGTAATATACATCAATGAGCCAATCATGGAACAATATTACGTAACATCAACCTTCCTCTTGTAGGATTAAGTCCAATTCCATGATGGTGTGGTAGTGGAGTACTCATGGTTATTGTTCCCGTCATTTTAAACTTAGAAAGAATGTCATTAACAAACTTTGTTTGATGAATGAAAATCCCGTCGGGTAATTGATCCACTTGTAAGCAAAGAAAGGACTTCATTTCCCCTATCGAACTCATCTCAAATTTCTTCTTTGCACAAAATTTGTTGACCCGAAAATGATGTCGTCTACGCAAATCTGTACAATCAGGATATGCCCGGTTGTTTCTCGAGTGAAAAGAATACAATCAACGGTTCCTCGAACAAAATCATTACCCAATAGATGTTGAGATAACATTCCATACCAACCTCTCAGGGTTTCGTGTAAACAATAAAGAGCTTTGTCGAGTAGATAAACCTTTTCTTTGTAGATCGGATTGACGAACCGTGGTGGTTGTCTTACATAAACTTCCTCTTTCACTTTACCGTAAATAAAAGCAGACTTGACATCCAATTGATGCACTTTGAAAACTTTCCAAAGATGCAAAAGCAAGTAAGATCCGAATCACTTCAAGCCTTGCAACTAGAGCGTAGACTTTCGTAAAATTAATACCTTCCTGCTGGCAAAACCCTTGCACAACTAACTGAGCCTTGTTTCGAACTATAACACCTCTATCATCCCTTTTACACTTGAATACCCATTTTGTTTTAATCATCTTGTGATTTTCTAGTAAATCCACCAATCTCCATACTCCAAGCTTCTCGAACTCCAACAACTCTTCTTACATTGCATTCACACAACTTTCCTCAGTTAACGCTTCTTTATAAGTTTTTGATTCTGTCTTAGTAATAAAACATTTAAAGGAAAACCGACTTTGCACAGATAAGTCATTTGGAACTAATCAATCATTTTGAAGCGGATGAACTTTGGAATGGATGAAATCAATTTTTAAGCTCATGAGTCATTCGTACGGATGAGTTACATCTGTTCGAATGAACTCGTTTGCTCCAAATGAACTGTTTCCAAAACAACAAATCAGTTTCAAATTTTTACATGTTTTTGAAAAAAAAAATTGTTACACTCACAATCAGATAATCCTGAATTACATAACCCCCAATCCAATTTTAATATTTAACCGTTAAAAATTCACGGATTGTAATCTAGGGTTCTGTTTAATCAAATTTTGCCCGATTCAGTTTCATTTTGGTTTTGTTTAATGTTATTAATGACATGCTAATGTTTAAATGATGTTCTCAAACATCTATTATCTAACAAAACATCCTCAAAAGTTCATAATCTTCCAGATCTGCAAAACACAGAATAAAGTATCGATTCAGTTCAAAATAACCATGTTTTTTTACCTTGATTCAAGAAGTTGTTGTGTAAATCAACAACCCTAATCAGAAAATATGAATTTTTGGCAGAATTTCGATTAAAAATGGTGTTTTGAAATCAAGAGCAATTTTGTGCGGATGAGAGGTTTTTGGAACGAGTTAGTGATTTGTACGAATGAGCTATATATATATTGAGCGTTTGAGTTGTCCACGCAGACGAGTTCCGTCGTGTGGATGAGTAGTCTGCGTGGATAATGCTCATTCGTGCGAAAAGTCATCCGGTTGAAATTCATTTGTGCAGATAAGCTCATTTGTTTGAACATCACATTTCATTTTTCAAAATTTTTCCAATTTTAACCAGCCACTCAGTTAACTAAGTCCAAGTTAATGACCCTGGTTATCTGATTTGCTAACCAAGTCCAAATTAATGGCCTTGGTTAAACACTTTATGAACAAACTGATATTTTTCAACAAAATTTAAGTTCAAATTAATGAACTTGTATTCTTGAGCACACTTTGATTTAGTAAACATGAAATTTAGTGAAAGTTGTAGAACACACTTTGATTTAGTGAGCTGGAAATTTTTATAATTTTTCTACAACGTTTTGTATTGTTAATATTTTTTTATAAATACAACACAGAAGTCTGTCAAAATTATTATCTTCTAAACATCTAAACATCTTCGAAGTTACATTGTTAAATTAAACTGTACTCCTCCACAAACATCATCACAACAAAACTTTGACAAATAAATCCTTATTTCTAGGAAACACTTGAGCTTTGCAAAGCACGTGTAAACACATCATGAACAATCTAACTGAGTACATTGTCCCCACTTTTCTGTTTACAAGTCGTTTTGGAATGATTCAAATGTGCAAACCATGTTTTCTCAAATACCACGTTATAGCATATGTGTTTACTAAGTGCTCTTTGTGTGTACAACTTATGTGGTGAAAAAATACAAATCCTAGATTCCTTGTTGGATCTTTCTAAACAAACAGGTATATCCTTGTTCGATACTCAAAGTACTATTTCAAATCCTTGATTGGATTTCTAAAAGTACTTTCACAAGTTCTTGTTGGTTTTGATGCTAAGTGTTATGTGCAGTCTTATGTGGTGATACAAAGTACAAATCACAAGATAGATCCTTGTTGGATGCTAAAAGAACTATTCTAAATCCTATATTGGATTTCTAGAAGTACTTTAACAAGTTCTTGATTGGTTTCTATGCTAAGTGTTTACATGCAAACAAGTACAAGTCAAACAAAGTATAGTGTACAATTTTTGTTAACACAAATTACTTGGTTTTTTACATATTGCCATTTACAATACACTTTTCTCACAAACTTTTATTTTGAAAAACAATGTAATACAATATAAAACTTTTGCCATTTACTTGGCTACAAAATTCTATTTTCAGGCTTCAACTCTAGTAGTTGGACAATGTATTGCAATAACAAAACTGTTGCCGAATACTTGGCCACAAAACCTATGTCATTCACCAACTTTATTGTTGACCGTCTATTTTCACATATGTTTCAGGTACAATTGTTTGATGATATTCAAGTGTGCTACACATAGGAACGGACTCTGGCTTTAGAGTGCTTCTAAATTTAAAAACAATTACTTGTACTCCTTTGTAACGTGACTCTCCAAGGTTTCCGCCGAGGTTTGTATACGTGGTCGGGATGTTACACAAATGATAATAATAAATTTATACTAAAGCTTCACCGAAAAATATTTAATATTAAAAATACGAGGTGTTTATTGATCAAGATATGGGTACAAGTGCAATGGGAAAAAAAAGATGAAAATATATCTAAAATATCCTAGATGTTACAGTTGGTTATCCTTCTTGTCCTATCCCGATACAGTTTGTGTTCTGGACACGGGCCTGCCTATGGGTGCATGGCCATGCATGGACGGGTGTCCCGACAGAGCTTGGAAATGTGTCAATCTTTGTTGGTGCATATTATGTATATCTGCCACTGTGCGAATAGGCTAGATAGAGCGTGTGTTGAATATTGTATAGTTAACATACGAACACATGACTTTGGAGAGGACAAGAGAGGTTCGTACAGATTTAACACATTCGTACGGATGTAATTTCGTAAGGATGTAACACTTTGTTAGTGTATATTTTGTGTGTCCATCACTGGGCGAATAGGCTAGTTAGAGCGTGTGTTGAATATTGTATAGATGAGATTAGAAATACAAGACTGTAAAGAAAAGTTCCCTTTGTACGAAGGAACCCTTCACACGAAGGGACACTAGTTTACTCGCACAAATGGAAGCTAGTCCATTTGCACAAAGCCTCACTCTCATGGAATGGATTGCCTATATATAGTAGTTGTGAGTGAGAGCTGAAAGAAGTTTTGGAGTTCCCAGAGGGGAAATGATGGAGAAATATTTTCTCCTGCTTGTAAATGATGTATACCCTTTCGGTATGAATGAAGCTTCCGACTATTCTGCTTTTACTCCATTCTTAACAATAATATTCTACCAAATTAGTTTATCTCGTCCAAACTTCTGTCTAAACCCGCCGGATCCTGGACTCTCAATTGGTATCAGAGCTACGGTATCAATTCAATCGATCTAACAGTTGATTGAATCACCTACGCTCATGCATTATGGGTTTTTAGGGGGTTTTAGAGGTAAAACATCAAAATTGAAGGTCAATTCACAGATGGAATTTGAAATTGAAGACATCATTACATTCGGAATTGATTTTCGACCATATCTGTGAAGTATCATCATGAAATTCGTAGAAATAAAGATTTTAGATCGAAAAATGTGATCAGCAGCATTCGAACAAAGGAACCACTCACGCGAAGAGGACTCCACTTGCACGAAGAGATTCTTTCCATTCATGCGAAAGGAATTTTCAAGCGAGTGAAGATGTCATTCGCATAAAGACACTTATTCGTTCTAAAAATCATCTCAATTCCATAAATGGACCTACTCCATTCACACGAATGAGCCAAATGAATAAAAAATGCATTTTGTTGATCGTAGTGACGAGACGAGTATCCAGAAAAAATTTGGTGATTGATTTTTTTTTTTGGTCATTCTAATGTCAAATACGAGTTGTTCGAGGAAACCGTCGGGGGCTTCAGAGAATAGATTTGATGATGTGATCACATAGTAGTGAAGATAATGGGATAGTCATGATACCTATGCAAAATGTTTATCATCCAGGTTATTTGACTATTAATGGGCCAAATCGGAAAATCCTCAATGATGAAAAACACACTTTTTGTGGACCAAAATCACAAATTTTCCGCATAGTGGAGTTTTTCAGTGAAAAGAGTGGACTGAATTTGCCAAGTTTGAGGGGGAAATTCAATGATAAGTTTAGAGAGGTCAGAATTTGTAAAAATGAGGGGGAATAAAAATTTCATAAGAATATATTGAAATTCTGGCATTTTTCAAATTCGTGGCATTAAACAGTATTCGGATGGTTCCGACTTTAGATTGTCATGGGATGCATAGGATCTGGATTCGTTAGTTCGTGCTCAGAGGAAGTTCAGATTCTACAGATCATGGTCAGATAGATGTCTTAGGGTTTGAGTCCCGAGTCTTCGTCATGCCGGTTAGTAGGATTACCATCAGGAGATGCATTAGTATTGTCGATACATAAAAGATATCCCATCTTTGTGATAGTCTAAAGTGTCAGATTGGTTAATCTTCAAGCGGAGGAATTGTTTTTCAGACTAACTGTTGGGGAATGACGATGTTTATTGATTAAGTTGCTGCCGGAACTAACGGAGAAGACTATACATCAGTTATTTTGACTGAAGAGGAAGAATGTGAATCTCATCGTGGAAGAATGTTTCTGAGATCTGAATGCATTACCAGATGATTCGTTATCTGATGAAGATTTATTGATTGTGGAGATTACCGTTTACACTAATCAATCATTTAGGAGTGTGCTTAAAGGAGATTATGGAAAACATGATTTCAGATTTTCATGGGTATTCATAGACTTGAAGTTTACCGATGTGGTGATTCGAAGTTTTTATCAATTGCCGGTTGGGTTTTAGAAGATTAAAAAATGGAGCCGAAATGGTAAATCAAAAACCGAACACGGATGTGGTTAATGTTGAAACAAAGAAGCTACATCAATTAGTTTCAAGTTGATGGTTATTCGTGAAGATTGTGGTATACCAAATTAGAGGAGGTTAGAAACGGTTCAAACAAACACCTGAAGATTCATTTTAGGGGGAATTTGTTTTTAACGAAGATAATGCAAGCCCGAATCATCAATCAAGGGGGAATCAATTGAAGATATCAAGATGCCTGATTGAAGTTGCAAAATATTCAAACACGACTCTCAGTTTCCAAGATCAAGCTTCGACAGTGACGTACAAGGGGGAAATTGTTAGAGCGTGTTTTGAATATTGTACAGATGAGAGTTAGAAATACGGGATTGTAATGAAAAGTTCCCTTCGTACGAAGGAACCCTTCGCACGAAGGGACACTAGTCCATTCGCACGAATGGAAGCTAGTCCATTCGCACAAAGCCTCACTCGCACGGAGGGGATTGCCTATATATAGTAGTTATGAGTGAGATCTGAAAGAAGTTTTGGAGTTCCCAGAGGGGAAATGCTGGAGAAATTTTTTCTCCAGCTTGTAAATGATGTAAACTCTTTCGGTATGAATGAAGCTTCCGACTATTCTACTTCTACTCCGTTCCTAACAATAATATTCTACCGAATTAGTTCTATCCCGTCCAAACATCCGGCTAAACCCGCCGAATCCTGGACTCTGACAGTTTCGTACAGATATAACTCATTCGTGTGAATGTAACTACGTCCGCATGGACAAGCTCATCCACAGGGAAGTGCTTGTCTGTCCCAACCTCATGTGTGTGTGTATATATATATGTAGTCTCGTGTGTTTGTTAGTTGTTAAGTTTTGGAGATCCCAAAGGGGAAATGCTGGAGAAATTTAGTTTCTTAAGCTTGTGAACCATGTAAACACTTTTGGTGTGAATGGAATCATTCGACTTATAACTATTCATACGAGACTTCTACCAAATTAGTTTTATCCTATCCAAACTTTTGTCTAAACCCATTAGATCCTGAACTTTCAATTGGTATTAGAGCTACGGTACCGATTCAATCAATCTAACAGTTGATTGAATCACCTACACTCATGAATTATGGACTTTTATGGGTTTTTAGACGTAAATCATCAAATAAATGGTCAATAAACGGACAAAAAGTAAAATTGAGACCATAAGATTGATTAATATTGAATTTCGACCAAGTCTATGAAAGAATCATCATGAAATTCAAAGAAACAAATATTTTGGATCCAAAAATTGAATCAGAAGTGTTCAAACGGAGGAACTACGTCCGCACGAACTTAGTACGTCCGCACGAATATACTACGTCCGCACAGAGGTAATCTTCATTCTTTTGAAAAACATGCATTTGCACAAAAGTACTTCATTAGCACAAATGTAGATACCTTAGCACGAAAGGTTCTCATCCACGCGAAAGTGTCAAAATTGCCTAAAAATATTTGGGTTGTTCAGCGACATCACGCGAAAGGCATTTTTTGATCGTGGTGACGAGACGAGTGTCCAGAAAAATTTGATGATTGAAACTTTTTTTGAGTTTTTAACGACAAATACAGGTTGTCCAGGGACTTCATCAGGGGATTCAGAGAATAGATATGATGATGCAATCACAATGTTGAAGATAGTGGGGTAGTCATTGTTACCTATGCAGAATGGCAAGTGACTATTAATGGGCCAACAAGAAAAATCCGCATTGATGAAAAACTAACTTTTGTGGAGCAAAGTCTCACATTTTCCGCATAATTGAGTTTTTTAGTGAACAGAGAGGTCAAAATTTGAAAAAAATGAGGGGGAATAAAAATTTCAATAGAATATATTGAAATTCCAGCATTTTTGTAATTCATACGTGCAACAGCATTCGGGTGGTTCTGACTTCAGATTGTCCGGGGATGCATAAAATCTTGATTCGCTAGTTCGTGATCATAGGAAATTCATATTCTTCAGATCGTGGTCAGATTGATGTCTTAGTGTTTGAGTCTTGGGCCTTCGTCAACCGGGTCAGAAGGATTATCGTCAAAGGATGCATTAGTATTGTCGACGCTTAAAAGATATCTCGGAGCTGATAATTCTGTGATAGTCTAAAGTGTCAGAATGGTTAATCTTCGAGCAGAGGAATTGTTTTTCAGGCCAACCGCCGAGGAATGATGATGTTTGTTGATTAAGTTGATACGGGTCTAACGGAGAAGACTATATATCTGTTATTGTGACCGAAGAGGAAGAATGTGATTCTGATTCTGATTGTGGAAGACTGTTTCTCAGATCTGAATGTGTTACCAGATAATTTGTTCTTTGATGAAGATTTGATGATTGTGGAGATTACCATTTACACTAATAAATTATTAGTAGTGTGCTTAAAGATGATTACGGAAAACGGGATTTCAGATTTTCGTGGGTATTCATAGACTTCAAGTTTACTGGTGTGGTGATTTGAAGTTTATATCAATTGCCCGTTGGGTTTTTAACGATTAAGAGATTGAGCTGATGTAGTAAATCAAAAACCGAACACGGAGATTAACGTTAAAACAGAGATGCTGCATCAATTGTTTTCAAATAGATGATTATTTGTGAAGATTACTGTTAAGCAAATCAGAGGAGGTAGGGAACCGTGCAAACAAAGACCTGAAGTTTCATTTCAGGGGGAACGTATTGAAGATAATGCAAGCCTGAATCATCAATCATGGGGAATTATCTGACGATATCAAATGCTTGATTGAAGTGGCAAATATTCAAACACGGATCTTATATTTCAAGATCAAGATTCGACAGTGACGACCAAGGGGGAATTTATTGGTGCATATTATGTATGTCTGCCACTGTGCGAATAGGCTAGATAGAGCGTGTGTCGAATATTGTATAGTTGAGATACGAACACATGACTTTGGAGAGAACGTGAGAGGTTCATACGGATGTAACACATGCGTACGGATATAACTTCATACGGATGAATTTCGTAAGGATGTAACACTTTCGTACTTATATAACTCATTTATGCGGATGTAACTACATCCGCACGAAAAAGCTCTTCAACACGAAAGTGCTAGTCCGTCCTAACCTCATGTATATATATAGTGTCGTGCGTTCGTTAGTTGTTAAGTTTTGGAAATCCCTGAGGGGAAATGCTGGAGAAATTTTGTTTCTCTAGCTTGTAAACGATGTATGCTCTTTCGGTATTAATGGAAACTTTCTACGTATGACTATTCTTACGAGACTTGTAACCAAATTAGCTTTATTCTATCCAAACTTCCATCTAAACCCGTCGGATCCTGAACTTTCAATCTTGTCAAATCTCGAAGCTTCCATGATTTGTCTTCAGTTAGCATCATGGGCGTGCCTAGGTGTGCACGGTCTTGAATCTTAAAATTCATGAGCTTTTCTTGTAGATATCAGCCTCCTTTGCTCTAATACCACTTGTTAGGATCAGTTTGGTCGACTTGACAACACATGGTGATATCTAGGCTTCAAATGTATGTGCGGAATCCATAAAAGTGAAGTAGAAGAGACAAGAATTCCATAATTTCTCAATCTTTATTCATTTGGACAACATAACAGTACATAGAAATGTTTTAACCAAATCTGAGCTCTAGAGTGAGTTCCCAAGTTATGAAATCATGCGCCCCAAACATCCAATATATAGACATTTGGTTTGAGGTGGATGACTCTTACGGGCGAATATCTCATTCGTCAAGATGTGTCTAACAACATTACAAACCTTCAAATCGTAATATAAGTTATGCTATCTTATAAATCAACTAGACACGATTCAAAGACGTAGGCAATAAACATATGTACTAACAAGTTCTACACGATAGGAATGGAGGAGGCAACATATATGTGGATCAAAGCATTTATAACCAAATTTTGAAGGAGAGTAGCCTATAAAAATGCATTGCTAACCTTGGATGAAGTTTAGACTTTGCATATGGACGAAGCAATGGGTAGCTAAGGCATCCAAAGAATATAAGTTTGTTATGAGTAATTTTGTCCAGACGTGGTAACATCAGCAACCGGATTCTGTGATGAAGTGGCTATAACATTGACATGGTTGTCACGTAGGAAATGAGCCAGTTTGCGACAGTCTTTTGTTTCATGCCCTAAGATGTTACAGAATTGACAATAAACTCTATTGTTTAGACGATTGCCACTATTGTTGTGGTTCATCCACTACTGATAAGGAGCACTGGCTTGTCTTCTGCAATTGAATCTGTAGCGATGATACTTTTCATTTTGAAATGACTAATTGTTAACCCACTTTTTTTTCCAGAAATGATATTCGCATGTAGTTAACAGTGGCAATAGTGGGTGCAGAGGAATTTCCAGTTTCTTTGAGAAGCCTTCTCTAATCTTCAAGCTTAAAAACAATTTCGGGTATTTGATTGGTGTTTCTAGGACCTTCAAGGAAGCGGTGATGGAGCTAGTTCATCAACAATCACCTTCATTTCGTGCAGAAACTTAGTGATAGAGAAAATTCCTACAATGTTGGAATTTCCATTCTTCGTGGGATGTATGAAGTACTAGCATAACTGGTGATTTGGACCCATGCTTCACGGGTTGTATGAACTGCGTCGGTCCAACTACAGAGAATGCTACTTAGCATTATCTGCTAGTTCAAAAGTGGATGTAGTATATTTCTCATGGTTAGTGATGAGCTGACAAATGTGTATTAGCTTTTTAAGGAGAACACTATTAATATCCATTAGTTAAATAAGTTAATCCTTGTAAATATTATTTTTACATGTGCTTTTTAACTAATGTATCACATAGAATCAAAACAAGTTGAAAAAGTTGAATGAAATCATGAAAACTTCTCCAAACTAGCTAAAGATGAAAAAAAATTCTAAGAATATGCGACCATAACAATAAAAGCTAATAGCAGTAGAAAATAATCATATATTTATTAACGCGATGACGTGTGTCGGTGTGAGTGTATTTTTAGTTATATTTTTAGCTATTTTTACTCGCCGATTTCAAGTTTTAAATTTATAAAACACGATGTTCCACTATCACTCTACACACACGCTAGGGCAAGTATACCCATTGTGGACGTAGTATAGTGATGGCAAGATACCGAGGTCGTCCAAGGACACAAGAGCTATTAGTACCTGCATATCGTCAACGTCTAATCAAACCAACTTTTGAGAAAAGATTTTTAAACTAATAAAAAGATAAAAATAGAATATAAAAATAAAATAAAAATGATAGACAAGAAAGAAACACTTGGATCCAATATATCTTTCACGTACACTTTTGATGATTTTAGAACATTGGGCATTTTAAGATATTATCTTAGTTAAAGTAGTAGGCCCCTCTTTTGGAGGTGACATTACCCTCAACCTAGTGGTTTGAGTCAGCAAGGATACAATCCCACTAGATCGGAATATTGAAAGATAATTAAGTAAGTTATTAATGCAAAATGTGGTGGACCCCGTTATGATGCGGCGATCACCCTCAACCCGTTGGTCTGAGTCAGCAGAGATACAGTCCTCGCGGGTTTAGTTTAAGGTTTTAATAGTAGTTTATGAATAAGGGGTGCAAGCGGTTTCTTACTCTCAGTCAGGCCAGTCATTCCCGGCCAATCCATGGAGTAGTACTAAACTTGCACCAAGTTCTCGCAGGATCTATACACTGAACGAGACATAGAATTACCCAAACCACCCTTCTAATCTCCTTTTCAGGTTAATTAACATGCTTTTTTATAGACCGTAAAGACATGAACATGTTGATTAAAAGAACATATGAAGAATGGTTGAATAAATTCACATTCAATATAAAAAACTAATTATTAAAGTCATTAATACATACCAAATTAAAAAGTAGGCAAAGTTTGGAAATCATAAAAGAAATACATAACAGATATGTCTTCACCAAGTATGTAAGAATTTAGCCAATCATGGCTTTTCTTCGACAAACATTATTACGTTCAATCATAGATCCCGAGACTACACACACACTCTAAAGGTGGAAAAATGGATGATGGTGGTGGATGATGGTGTTGTAGTGTCGGTGGAGTGGTGGCAAGTGAGAGAGAAGTTGTTTGCCAAGGGATGAGTTGAATTGAAACCAAGCATCCCTATTTATAGATGAAAACAGAACATCTAACATGGCCCGTGCCCGCCTGGCATGGCCCTATGGTCACCAGTCCCTCTCTTCTACATTAACTGCAGTGTCAGACTTGTACTAACACGACCCCGTGTGTTAACGGCACGTGGCCAATGTACTTGTTGTACTTCTTCAGATTATGGAAATCTAAGAGTTGACCACGCCCTGTGTTAGTTTAGCACAGCCCCGTATTGATCTTGAAATTTGTCTTTTATTGTTGTCTCTTTCTACTGCAGTGGATTTCCCCCGGGCACGGGTCGTGCTTGGTGAGCACGGCCCCGTGCCAGAGCTTCTCTCTTTGTTATTTATTGGGTTTAGATGTGGATGGGGGCTCGGGAAGTTGGTCAATCCTTCTTTATAGCATTATATGACAGTTTTTTTTTCTTGCTTCTTTTGTTCTTTTAAGCCCATTTAACCCTGTTTATTCAAAAGGAACAAAAACACAAGCTTTTTCCAACATTAGTACTAGAAAATGGTTGATTTTATGCCTCATTTGATGTAATTTATATGTTGTATTTTGAACACATCAAATACCCCCACACTTGAATCTTTGCTTGTCCTCAAGAAAAACTCTTTATTAGCTTTACACACCTAAACGGAATGGGTAGAAGAGAAAGTTTTGGACTTATCTTAGAGCGTCGGGAGTCCAAGTTCTAACTTACTTTGTTTTTATTCTATTTACATTCTTATTTGGTCATGAATTATTTACAACACAATTTAAGAAAAATTATTTATTTTTGGGCACCACATGCCTTTATAAAACTCTTTTTGGTTATATACGCGTTTTTACACACCTCACCAGTAATCACTCAACACTCGACTGAAAAATGTATAAGTGAGAACGCTCACACCCAATTAGGAAACTACTCCTTCTATAGGCTTGAAAAGTAATCAAACCTCCTCCTTTTTGACATTTTAATCCTTGTAGGTATCGAGAGGACTTTTAAAGGGTAGCCTAGGGCTCGGGTAGGTGAGTTTTATTTGAAAGTGGCTAAAAGTAGTAGAAAGTTGGCTTTTCTTTTGAAAAATTTTTATTTTGTTGTGACTTAGTTAGAACTACATATCTATAAGCAATATTGTTTTTTCTTATTTATTCTTAGTATCTATTGTTTTATTTATTTGAATAACTAAGTCACTTATTTTGCTAACTTTCAAAAGAGCCGTATTTTACTGAAAACAAAGTGTGAGAAGGTAAAAATTTGGATGGGTGGTTGTTTTTGCCAACTTTGTTTGCGGGTTTAAGAAATGAAAGGTTTTTAAGGCTCAAAATGGTTTTTCTAGGGGGAGTGTTTTTGGGAAAAACAAAGGAAAAATAAAGGTTTTTACATAAAAAACGGGTTTAGTCTTAATGCCTCTGTCATTTACTTACTTGGATTAGCATTGGTAAGGACTTCGGATGCATTGCTTTGGCAAGTTCTAGAGTAGTAAGAACCAAACAGGTTAAATCACACAAGAAACGAAAATTTGAGCTATTAGTATGGATGTTCATTTGTGCTCATTTTGTGGAAAAAAGGTTGTAGTGTAAAAATGTATAAACAAGTCAATTTTTTTTAAAGATTTGTTAGGCCCATTTTATAATTTTCTTAAGTGGTTCTTTTTATCATGACGTTTTTAGATGTAAATTAATAAAAACATCATTTTTAGAACTTATTTACCCAACTAATCTAAGATAAGTAAAAGAAAGAAAATAAAGTTTTTTGAAAAAGTTTGGGGTGTTTAGCGGTTCTTAGTGAGTTTCGTGTAAGGCTTGTTTTAGGACAAATGATTCAAGGTTTTAACCTCCCCCATACTTAAATTACATATTGTCCCCAATGTGTCCCAAAAAAGAATTTATTTAGGTTAAAAATGTAAAGTGCGAAAAAATAACAAAATTTCACAATTACTGGGCACTTGGCATGGGGTCGTGTTGGATGAACACGGCCCATGCTCAGATTGCAGTGGAGTGAGCACGGGGTCGTGCAGGGTGAGCACTACCTGTGCCACTGTTTTGAGAAAAAACTTTTTGACATCAATGGCTTGGGCACGGGGGCGTGTTGAGTGGACATGGCCCCGTGCTGCTCGTCTGTTTCAGTTAAAAATGCAGGTTTTTGATGTTTAGCTCCTGTTTTCCGGGCTTAGGGACCACTATGTTCAGTGTATCCAAGCCTTCCATTGTAGCTACGCTTCTACAATACTACCACAACACACATAATATACAAAAACCATCATAGAACCTAAGTTACCAACGTTCAAAGTTTAACCACCACCATAGCATCACAAAACTAAAAACAAAATGTAGAAAATAAAATAGTCTAACAAAAGTAAACTGTTTCAACCGGGATGCAACCCGTGGAAATGTTTAGATTGTTCGAAGGGTGAGAAAGTTAACATGCATGATACCCACTTCGCTTGCCATCATCGCTGCCTAGTCGGAGTCCATCCTATGCCCCTCGTCCTCCTCATCATCATCATCTCGAATCACCATGTAATCCCGGATGTAGGTGATGTCGTTTTGCATATAGTGAATGCTTCGTTCCATGCTTCCGGTCCGGGTGCTCGAGCTTTGGCCTAAGCTGTAAGCATTATTCGAGACTTGGAGGGTTTCCTACATAATATTATATAAACTTGTAAAGTCAGGAAAATCAGCGCCTCTTTAGGATGAGGATCATAGGAATTTTCCGGGACGAGGATGGTTCGGTTTGTCTTCGATTGTCAAAATCATATCCGGGTCGATGAGGATCATAGGAATTTTCAAGCACGACCCTTTGAGTCTTTGAAGCGCATGGTACTGTCAGGGCAATCGATGATGAGACCCATGCTACGACACATTGCAAAATCAACCTTGGTAGTGCCGACACCTCTGTTGAACGACAATGGGGTTCGTTGAATGAAATTCTTGAACAACTTTGCAATCCATCCCCCATAGAAAATCGACGTTCGGGTGTCCGCTATAGGATTGGCATCCATGTTTTGGAGCAAGATGTGGGCAACATCGATAGGTTGGTGAGTCATGATGCAATAGGGTACAGTAAGTTCTCTTAGATTCACCACCCCGCCTCTATTATCCCTTTGGCAGAAAGAACCGCTTAGAACCCGGTGAATGTAGAGGACGAGCGGGTCTCAGATCTTTGTGCTTTTGGTGGAACTTGGATTATAGTGGTCGTCTCCTATCAATGCCCATTCAGCCTGGCAGAAGTTGTCGGGTAGTTCGTGAAGGACTTCAGTAAACTCGGGCTCAGTCGCGTCCTCTTCGGTGTATAGGCCAAGATGGATACCGAATTGGGCGACTGAGATGCTATACATCTCCGCTCCACACCTAAACTCCACAGCATCCGAATCAAACAAATTCGGCTCGGTCCGTTTATACTTGAGGGTGCTTAGGAACTCCATGTTATATTGATGTATGGACCAGAGACGGGTTTCTAGGAAGATTAGGAGAGGACCAGTCACGAGTGAGTTATATCTCTCCCTTTGTCCCACTGCATCGAGCGTATCATAACACACCTGCCTTGGTGGTTCTTCATGGCGTTCTTTCAAGATTTTGTAGCGATCTTGGTACTCTAACTCATGAGTTTTGAACCTCAGAAACTTGTGTGGAGCCATCCTGCAAGAAAGATCCAGTAAGACAGTTTATACGTATGAAAAATAAGTAAAAATATGTTAACAGGGGTTCTGGGCATGGCCACGTGTCAGTCTGACATGACCCTGTGTCCGAGGATTATCTTGGGCACGGCCCCGTGCTGAAGCAGCACGACCCTGTGTCGACGAGTCTGTTCATCCAAAATTTAAGGTTTTCAAGCTGGCTTTGAAAAATCTGAAATTTTTGGTTCATTAGTAATGCCTAACCCCGATTAAGAAACCCTAGTAACGGTTTTTACCAAAAATGCTCGTTTACCCTTCCGATTTTAACATTTCCCGTCAAGAACAAGGGTTTGGCAAAAGCAGTGTGAATCAATCAATTTCCTCCACAATGTTTAAACATTTACTTTCAAAATAACTAATACTAACAAGATTTAAGCAAAAATTCGAGATTGGCACAGGTCTAGTTCAAGAACCCTAGATTAAACTTGCATTTTTGGGTGTTAAACTACATGCAAATCGTTATACTAACTACAATGATGTTAGAATCATACCTTGTGGTCAGATTGGATCGATCGAACATGGAAAATTCTCGGAAAACCGGTAGGAACCGTCGTGGCAGAGAAACGGGTCGTGGTGTGTTTTGAAAAAGTGAAGACTGAAGGGTTTTAAATCCCAACAGTTAGTCGGCCACGACCCCGTGCTGATGCATCACGGCCCATGCCGGGTCTTTATTTTTTTCGTGTATCTGGGCGTTTGAGCACCGGGGCGTGTCAGATGGGCACAACCCCGAGTTCAGACTGCCAGTAACCTTATTTTTAAATTCGTGCACGTGTGTTTGACCATTTCTCTGTGGTTCATTTGGTACTTTACCTATTTTCTTTGAATCCTCATGGTTGATGCTTTCCAACTGTTCCTACAAAGATGATTAAAAAGAAAAATATGCAAAATAACTAGATAAAAGTTTGATTATTTTACCGATCAAGTGTCTACCTTTTGAAGACCCATTTCAATTTCTTCCTCCTCTATGATGCCTCGGTATGGTTTTAGCCTTTGCCCGTTTACCTTGAAGGGTATACCGTTTGGAGGCTTAATTTCTACCACTCCATGCAGAAAGACTTAAGCATACCCAGAAATAATCTGTTAGGATCGGAGGCTCTCATGATTGTGCTTGTTTGTGTAAATTGAATAATCAATGAATATGAAAACATGTTAAGTGCAGCAGAAATGAACAACAAACTTTGTAAACACAATCAAAGAGGAAAATAGTTTGTATAAACACATGATTTGCATTAGTCGAAAGATTAAAAAGTCAGTCAAAAGATTACAAAGCATGCTTACAAACTAAGCTCCCCCTCAGCCTGATACCTCAAGGTTGGATTGCTCAAGATGAAATGATTGAATTAAGGAGAAGAACTCACTCAAGACGAATCAAATGTAACAGTACAGGGTACTGCTCCATTTATAGACAAACCAAACCGCTGAGGCATCTCAGCTGACGTCACCATGAAAGCGACGTCTAACAGCCTAACAACCTGTATCTACTGTTCTTATACAAACACTGCTAAGCCTAACAACTGACAATACATAAGACAGATGATATACTGAACTACTGCTCTCTCTATTCATCAGTGCTTTCCTCAAGGTTGATCAGTCCTTGACTGGGCAGTGCTTTGTCATCAGCAGTTTGTACCAGCAGTGCTTAGTTTCCAGCAGTCTTTGAGGCTTCATCAGTTGTTATGCAGAGCAGCAGTTGTATCCGGGCAGTGGATATAAGACCATCAGCTGTTGTAATCACTTTCAAGGGAGAAGACTTAATGTAAACAGCTGCTTATTGTGAATCCACTGTTGTGACCTGGTTTTGGCTTTCATTATCTGTTCCTCTGGTAGGGTTCAATCCCAACAATCTCCCCCTGGAACAGATAATGCCAAAACCTGTCATTATTCTGGATCTTTATTCCTCATCAGTAGTTCCTTTGCAAGTCTTTTAAATTCTTCTTCAAATTCTTTGGAACTGGTGTCATCTTCATCCCTGCACAGTGAAAGTTCAAGGAGATCCTGCAAATCTTCAACACTAAGGCCTAGTGCTTCTTTCCTTGATATGTACTTCACATCGCCATTGGATCTGACCAGAGTCAATACGTGGGTCTTTTGATCAGACATCCACTTTAGTACTTTCGAACCCAATGGGTTTCTTAGGAGAGATTTATTTTCTGTTGAGCTTTGGGATATTGGCCTTGAGAAGAAATGTAAAGCAGTATCCTGAACTTCAGACATTCTTTTGAAGGCTTCGTCTATGACTTCATTTGCTGCAGCTATGTCTTCTGCAACTTCTTTGTCAACCAGCTCTTGTCTTTGTTGTTGATCAAGCTCAATGTCTGGGATATCTGCTGAAATGTGTGGTGATGCAGGCTTTGTTAATACCTTCTTAAAAAGGTTTTGAAGTTTTTCTGAGCTTTCTTCTTTTAGACCCATTTTCATGATGGATTCTGTGAAGTACTCAACTTCCTTTTCTTTTACCTCTTCACTGGTCAGCTGTTCTCCTTCTTCTTGGTTTGTCACAAGAGTAGAATTTTTAGTTGACCGAAACAGTGTTTTGAGGTTTTCTATCTGCTGTTCAAGCTTCATCATTTGTTCATGCTTATTTGAAGTGCCTGAAAGAATTATCTTCCTTTTCTTCAGCCTTTCATAGGCTTCATCAGTTTGCTGCTTTGACCATTTTGATATGGCATTTGTAGTGTCCACTTTTGCATCCACCAACTCCTATTTCTTTCTTTTATACTCAGCTGTTAGGTCAGAAATGAGCTTTTTGTATTTACTTCAATTTGGAGCATTTTTCTTCTTTTTAGGATCATTCTTGATTCTATCAATCCTATCAGCTTCATGCTTTAAAGCCACTATTGGTCATTCTTCAAATTGGTTTTCTTCAGCAGGATAAAACATTTCTTTCATTATGTATGCAAGAAGTTTTCCTCTGATCTCTTTTCGTTGTTCTGCCTTTTCTTTGCTCAGCTCTTGTGCAAAAACTTTTATTTGTTTGACTTTTGTGAGCAGAAAATCCAATCTTTCAACAATGGCTTCATCACCTTGACCTTTACATTCAACCTTGGCTCTTATCTTAGCCTGTCTTACTTTGAGCTCAAGATATTCATCCATGTCTTCTGGAACCATGAAGCCAACGAGTGAAGAAAATATTCTGTTTGAAGGATCATCATCAGTGTAGAATTGCCTCATCTCATTTTTTATTGCTTCCAGTTCTAACGGATATCTTGCAGCAGTGGGATCATATTGGTCCTCATCTGGCTGAGTAAGTTTTCTTTTTCTGGTGTAAAGCTTTGCTGGTTGAGATGTGAGACTGGTGGAAACAGTGGAAGATGACTGACTAACAGCTGTTGAAACAACTGGTGTCTCAACATCTGTTGTCATTACAACTACTGATGTGTCAGTAGATGTCTTCTGCTTTTGAGCAGGGGTTGAAGTGGTTTTTGATGGTGGTGATGGTGGTGGTGACTCATCATCAGGAATGAAAACCCTTCTCCTTTTTATTGTAGGAGAGGCTGATGATGTCATTGGTGGATCAGTGATTTGACTGATGGAAAGTGTCTGACCAACAGTCGTTGAAACAACTGGTGTCTCAACCACTGTTGTCATTACAGCAGATGTTGTAACATCTGCTGTCTTCTGCTTTATGGCAGGAGGCAGTGGTGGTGATATAATTGTAGATGATGATGGTGTGAAGACATTGGTTTTGGTGGTGTGTGATGGAGTGGTGTGTGTTGAAGAGATGGCAGCTGTTTGGCTACTGACAGCGGTTTTTGTAACCACTGCTGTATCAGCTTTTTTAGATGTCTGTTTTCCTTGCTCTGGTTCAACATACAGACCATCTTCAATTCCCTTTTTCTTCATCTTCTTGACATTCTCCCCCTTTTTGGCATTATCTGCGAGGGGGTTATCCATAAAAAGGATAGTGGAGGGAACTTTTTCACCATGGGCAGTCTTTTGTATGCTGGCCTTTATAGCCTTGATGTCTGCTTGAGTATCTTTGAATCTTGACTCCACCATGTTTGTCAGCATTTTTACATGTATTTCATGCTGCTGATCAGCCATCTATTTTTGGTGTTCAAGTAAGGGTTGAAAGATATTCCAGAGCTCATTTGCAGCAAATGCTTGTGGTGGAGCAGGTGCTTGAGGTGGAACAGTGGATTGTGCTTTTTGAGCTTTCAGAATCTCTTGCACTATATCCTTAATTTCAGCAACTGAGGTTTCCAGTTTTTCAACTCTGTCCGTCAATTCCTGATATTTTGAATCATCACCTACTTTAGTAGGATCACCTGAATCCCCACCAGCAGTGGTTGTATCAATGTGTGACTTAGGAACTGAGTCCCAAAAATCACCCATTGATGCCCCTTGTTCTTGGTACTGGGGACTTCTTTCTTCAGCACTTGATAAACCTTTGATGGTACCAGTGGTTAAAACTAACTCACTAGTGGTTGCCAGGGGTGCTATGGAAGAAATTGCCTTCAATGGAGTCTGATTAATGAAACAACTGGCCAACTGGAGACCTGTTGATCCACCAGTTGTAGTTGCTGCTCCACTTGAACTACCACCGAGAGTTACTTGTAACTCAGGGGGTGTAACCTCCTCAATTGTTGCTGGGATAACAGAGGTATAAGCATCAGACCCAGTCACTTGTGGGAGTATACTCTCAGTGACAGGTGATAGAGAGGAACTGGTTTTTGTCTGAGCTATATCAACTGCATGCAACAAAGGTAGCATGGATTATGGTAGTATGATTGGTGAGGGTATGGGAGTTGAAAGAGACATGTCCTTGGGATCAGGACTGAGGAAGATGGATCCGATTGAATCCAGAGCTTCATATTGTGGGGTCCCTGTGATTACAACCTGATCCTTTTGTGAGGATGCAGGAGGAGTTTTAGGCAATGGTTGAGATCTTTCTTCCAACTGCTGTGATGAAGTAGCAGCAGTGGTTTGTGGTGACATTTGTTTTGTCACTGGCAGTTGCTCTGGGATCTCATCTTCCAGAGTTGCCTTTGTTTTGGGTTTGGTGGGTTTTCTGGATGTTTTTCTTTTGATCTTTTTGGTAATGTCAGGTGTGGGTTTCAAGACAGTGGTAGTGCTGCCATGATCACCTGGAGCAGTGGGCTCAGCAGCAGATATCTGAGGAGCAGTTGTAACTGCTAAGTTCTGCTCAGGCACCTCTGCTTTTGTTTTTATTGGTGCCATCATTCTGGAAAATGTTTCTTTTGTTAAGCCTTTTATTTGAAAATAGGCACCTTGTTTAAGCAAATTTTCATTTTCTTTTTCAAATTTTTGTTTGAAATAATAGCTTAAAAATCTTGGAAAAAGTAAAAATGCTTTGCTATCAACGTTTTTCACCAAGTCATTGAAGATCTCCTGGGAGTAGTTGTAATCTTTATTGTTTAAAATAGCATATCCCAGGCATTGAATCTTCAATGGTATTTCATTAAACGTTGTTGTTTTATTTGAAACACAACTCAAAAGCGTATGAAATAAAAACCTTGGTGCAGAAGGAAAATAACCTTTTTGTAAGGTATCTACCTTTGATTGTTCTGCATATCCCCTTTTACGAAATCAGTTTTCATCTCGGCTTTATCAAAAGAAATTTTACCTTTCTGATCATCGAGTTTAAAGACTTCGGAGATTGATTGTGGAGTGATTTTAATCTCTTTACCCTGTATCGAGGAGTTAATGGCTATGACTTTATCGTCTTGTTTTTCAAGCGTCGCCTTTTTCCAGAACTCTCTCTGGGTTTGCAAGTAAATGGGAGCATCTGCTGTCAACAAAGTTTTGTACTTTGATGCAGATAATGTATCAATGATGGAGTCGAAAGTGTGGTTATCGGTAGGTTTTGTGAGCAAACCCAGATAATTATGAGGAGATTTGTATGGTATCTCGATGGATTCTTCGGCCGTTTGAGCGACCTCTTTTGAAGGTGATGTTGATTTTGGTTTAGATTTTGATTTTGATTTTGTCATTTTTGCAGAAAAGAACGAAGAATGATTTTGGGAAGAAAGGTTGGAAACTGCTTTGAGAAGAGAATTTTGGAATTCAATTCGACAGTGTAAAACCCTGTTTGGGGGTTTTGATCAGGGTTTTATTTAGGGAAAAAGTGATCGCTGATGTGGCAGTGGTTATTATGATCTGAAGGCTAAAAACTGACCACTTGTCAACAGATGATGAAGAGATGAATTATGGAGAACAGTTGTTTTGGAAACCACTGATGAAGCAAATATCAGTGGTTACAACGGTTAAAATGAGGACAGTGGGTGATTTTCATTATCAGTGGATAGCATATCAGTGGATAAGACACTGATTTTGAGCATCAGTGCTTGCCAAGCAAAATGAAGAGTCAGTGGTTGACTTTCAGTAGTGGATAGTATTTAGTGATCAGATGTTTGAACAAAACAGTGATTAGGGTAAATGGTACAGATTTGAAGGATAAGTATTTCAGCAACTGTTTTGAGAATTTTCATTCAAGGTTTTTGCCACATGTCAATTTTGAAGGACAGTGGTTTAGTACCCCAGATGATGAGAGCTTTTTGCTAAGGCAACTCATTTTCGTTTAATATCCAATTAAAACATGTGTGCCCAGTTTAGCAATCAACCTTTGCTAAATGTTTAAGAACAAACCTGAGTATGATATGATCTTGACATACGTACCATTTCCTTTTGACCCATTTATGAGGACAATAATACCAACACAAATAAGGTACTATATCCTGACAGGAACTGAAACTATTGCCAACAAAAACAAGCCAAAAGTTCAAAATATATTATTCCAAAAAAAATGAACAATATATCCTGTTTATTTGAGAAAAACCTTTTTAAAAAATGGTTAAAGGCTTTTCTGAGAACAGCATCAAAAGGATCTGGTATATTTTCAATAAAAATACGTAATCATCTCATTCTCAAGTTTATGAAAATGGTCAGTGGTTTGACATTAGTGGTTGGAAATTTTGAATACATTTTGACCACTGTTTGGTACCATTTTCTTGTCAGTTGATTACCAACATGAGGACTCATGGACACATGAGTTTTATCTAGTCCTCTTGTAAGCTCAATCACAGAGAGTACTATTTTCACCTGAATTTTCTTGAACCAATGAGCACAAGCAGTTGCTTAATGACCATTATTACCCCAAGCTTTGACTCTTAAGTGTTTTACGTTTATACTCTTTTCTTCTGACTTCAAAAGTTTTGAGATAAACACACTTCTGAGTTTTTGTGAGTTTTCTTCTTCCCTTTTTATCCTTCCCATTCATAAGTAATGAAATACTTACTGGGAGGCATTTATTGAAGGAATACTTGTTCCTAGATCATTTTGCAGTAAAGTTTTGAGAGATTTGGTCATTTCTGCCCATGCTTATGCCAACCTTCTCATTACCTATGATCTGGACATTTTTGACTCCTGATTTTCTTAATGTATTTTAACATAGTTGATTTTGTCCTTTTGAGGATCTCAACCTGTTTTCAACACATAAGATCTGGATGACTAAAGTTTTAATTTCCCTCTTTTTATGTTAGCAAAACACCAATGTTTTTATGAACATAGGTTTTGTTAATCTGAGGTTCATACTCTAGCATTTAATAAGGTGACATCACAATTTTCATAACAACAGTTGAAATCAATTTTGAAAATAAGAAATAATCCCACAGTTTAACAGATATGTTTTCAGATCTAGAAACCATGAGTGTCTTGTGCATGAAATCAATTGTTGTGTGAGATTTGTGTGTCATATGACATCTTGGTTGTTTTACAGAGTATTTGAATGGCTATTTTAAGCATTGTTACTCGTTACTCTGTTTTTCAACTAAATACAACCAACCTTAGTATCAATGAATTTTGAGCCGAACTGTTATGTCAATTTGACTGTTAAATCGAAATTCACTGTCCAGGCTCTGATACCAATTGTTAGGATCGGAGGCTCTCATGATTGTGCTTGTTTGTGTAAATTGAATAATCAATGAATATGAAAACATGTTAAGTGCAGCGGAAATGAACAACAAACTTTGTAAACACAATCAAAGAGGAAAATAGTTTGTATAAACACATGATTTGCATTAGTCGAAAGATTACAAAGTCAGTCAAAAGATTACAAAGAATGCTTACAAACTAAGCTCCCCCTCAGCCTGATACCTCAAGGTTGGATTGCGCAAGATGAAAGGATTGAATTGAGGAGAAGAACTCACTCAAGACGAATCAAATGTAACAGTACAGGGTACTGCTCCATTTATAGACAAACCAAACCGCTGAGGCATCTCAGCTGACGTCACCATGAAAGCGACGTCTAACAGCCTAACAACCTGTATCTACTGTTCTTATACAAACACTGCTAAGCCTAACAACTGACAATACATAAGACAGATGATATACTGAACTACTGCTCTCTCTCTATTCATCAGTGCTTTCCTCAAGGTTGATCAGTCCTTGACTGGGCAGTGCTTTGTCATCAGCAGTTTGTACCAGCAGTGCTTAGTTTCCAGCAGTCTTTGAGGCTTCATCAGTAGTTATGCAGAGCAGCAGTTGTATCCGGGCAGTGGATATAAGACCATCAGCTGTTGTAATCACTTTCAAGGGAGAAGACTTAATGTGAACAGCTGCTTATTGTGAATCCACTGTTGTGACCTGGTTTTGGCTTTTATTAGCTGTTCCTCTGGTAGGGTTCAATCCCAACATAATCGAAGCCTTGAATTAAACAATAGCACTTGATCCCCCTCCCGAAATTCTTTAGGTTTACTTATTTTATCATGTATATTTTTCATGCGTTCTTTATAAATTTTGGAATTGGAATATGATTGATTTCTTAACTCGTCTAATTCATTTAATTGATAGTATCAATTTTTACCGGCAAGGTCTTGGTCAATGTTTACGTTTTTTAACGCCCAATAGGCCTTGTGAGCAATTTCTACCAGGAGGTGACAATTTTTTCCACAGACGAGCTTATATGGGGTGGTGCCTATTGGTGTTTTGTAGGCGGTTCGAAAGGCCCATAAAGCATCATCTAATTTATCCGCCCAATCTTTCTTGTTTTGACCTACGGTTTTTTCTAAGATTCTTTTTAGCCCTCGGTTTGTTACTTCGGCATGACCGTTGGTTTGAGGATGGTAAGCGGTTGAAATGCGGTGACAAACCCCATATCTTGTTAAAATTTTGTATAATTGATGATTGCAAAAATGGGTGCCTCTATCACTGATTAGTGCTTTTGGACCACAAAAATGAGAGAATAAGCGTTTTCAGAATCTTATCATAACTCTACCATCGTTGCTTGGAAGAGCTTCGGCCTCGGTCCACTTGGACACGTAATCGACCGCTACAAAAATGTATTTATTACCTTTTGATGGTGGGAAAGGTCCCATAAAATCCATACCCCAAACATCAAAAATTTCACAAATAGGAATGCCTTTTTGGGGCATTTCATTTCTTTTAGAGATATTACCTGTTCGTTGGCATGCATCACAAGTTTGAATGAAATTGTAAGCATCCTTATGGATGGTTGTCCAATAAAATCTTGAATTGAGTACCTTTCGTGCAGTGCTTGCGACTCCATGATGTCCTCCATATGATCCTTCATGACAATGGCAAAGAATTTGTCTTGCTTTTTTTCTGTGGACGCATCTTTGAATAAGTTAATCGGCACATATTTTAAAAAGATATGGATCTTCCCAAAAATAGTGTCTCACATCGGCAAAGAATTTTTTTTCTTTGTTGATGTGACCAACCTTTGACTAAAATGCTACTAGCGAGGTAGTTAGTACAGTCGGCGTACCATAGTTCTTCTTGACACTCAACCATTTCTAAAGATTCGGTGGGGAACTTTTCGTTGATGAGCTCTTCTCGAGTCGACTCCAAAGCGGGATCTTTTAAACGTGATAAATGGCCAGCGACGGTGTTTTTGGCTCCTCGTTTATCTTTTATTTTTATGTCGAATTCTTGGAGGAGAAGAATCCATCGGATCAAACGTGGTTTGGCATCTTGTTTCTTGAAGAGGTATCGAATGGCAGCGTGATCCGTATAGACTATTGTTTTAGAAAGAATAAGATAGAAGCGAAATTTATTAAAAGCAAATACTATGGCTAGTAATTCTTTTTTGGTTGTTGTGTAATTTTCTTGAGCATCATTTAGAGTTTTACTTGCATAGTATATTGGGTGAAAATGCTTTTCTTTTCCTTGTTCTAGAACGGCTCCAACAGCAAAGTCACTTGCATCGCACATAATTTCAAAGCGTAATTTCCAATCGGGTGCTATCATGATTGGTGCGATGACTAGCATTTCTTTTAATGTTAGGAATGCTTTGTTGCATTCCTCGTCAAAGACAAATGGTGCATCTTTTTCAAGTAATTTTGTTAGAGGTCTAGAGATTTTTGAAAACTCTTTGATAAATCGCCTATAAAATCCGGCATATCCTTAGAAACTTCGACTGGCTTGAATGGAGGTAGTCGGGAAATAGTGTTTATTTTGGCCCGATCCACTTCCATTCCTTCGCTTGAGATCTTATGACCGAGTACTATTCCCTCCGTTACTATGAAATGACATTTTTCCCAATTAAGGGAGAGGTTAGTTTCCTCACATCGTGATAGCATTCGTTCATGGTTATCGAGGCATTTGCCATATGTATCTCCAAAGATAGAGAAATCATCAATGAAAACTTCTATAGTTTTTTCTATCATATCGTGGAGGAAGGCCACCATGCAATGTTAAAACATAACGGGGGCATTACAAAGACCAAAAGGCATACATCGATAAGCAAAAGTTCCATAGGGACATGTAAAAGTGTAAATGCATATGTCGATCGCTTGTGTCAATCACGTAACGTAGCTTTATCAGATGATACAAGACCGGTGCTGAACAGAGCAAAAGACAAAAGTAGTGTGTGCTGAAGTCCATTCGGACGGATGGACACATAGTCCATCCGGACGAATGCAGATTTGTCCATCCGGAAGTCCATGCATCCGGATGAGGCCATCCACTCCGTATAGCCATCCGGATGAGCATGCCTATAAATAGGAGAGTAGGTCTTTGTCATTGGTAACTTTTCATGACTAGAGTGGGGAAACTCTGTACATTTGATTTCTCGGTTTTGTACTTGTCCGATTATTAATTGAGATCAGCTTATAATTACTTCTTCGTGTTATGTCCACACACATGATTGGATTCCGCACATTTCACGTGTCGGTACCCATTCAACGGTCAAGGAATTCATTCAGATCCTGAATTCACAAGTGGTATCAGAGCAAGGTGCTTAATTGCAAGGATTGAAACACGAAGATTCATCAACTTCATCAGATTCAGAGACAAATCTTCATTTTCTTCTTCTACTTTTCAATTTTGAACTTAAATCCCAGATTCACAAAGATTTCACGGTTAAAATTAACCAAATTTTCAGTATGTTGTGTGAAAATCAGTTTTAACAAATCCTACAAAGTTTCAAATCTTAATTCAAACTAAAACTTATTAAAATCAGTGAAATACATGAACTTCGGAACTAGTTTTGCTGACATCATGGTCCATCCGGACGTATCAGCTTGCTAATTGCTCATCCGGACCAAGTCCATCCGGACCAGAAAGTTCATCCGGACCAAATTCTCCATTCGGACCAAAGGTTCATCCGGACAAAAACCACATCCGGACTAGTACATCCGGACGGGTCCATTCAAACCAAATACTTTGTATTGTGTAATTTTCAAGTTTGATCAAGTGTTCGTGTGTTTGTAGGTGATCATGGCTGAAGAATTTTACAACATGTTCTACAATGCGCATACATCCGAAACAATGACTGATCCTATCCCGGTTTCAACTAAAACGGTTTCGAGTGATATTTCCGAGAGTCTAAAGAATGAAACTTTGTACGGAAATCATCAATTACCACCGAAACTAATGAACATAGAAGATTATCATTGGTGGAGTACTCGTTTTGAGAACTGGGTGAAGGCGTATGCCTACGAGAGTTGGATAATGATGACGTATGTATATAGAAAACCTGTAACCGAACAAAATGAATTAATTCCAATTCCAGAATATTCAAAAGTTGATAAAGAAAAACATTCTGATGAACTAAAAATGGTAACATTATTACAACAATCAGTTAGAGAGGATATTATGTTTTTATTACAACATGGTGAAACATCCAAGTCAATGTGAGAAGCATTAAAATTGAAAGCCGATGGTGGTACAGATATCAAGAAGAACAAGATATCTTTATTGAAAAAGGAGTTTGATATGTTTGGATGTATGAAAGGAGAAACTGTTCGACAGATGATTGAAATATTTTGTCATCTCAAGATCGAGTTACATAGTTTTATAATCAACAAAGATAGAGAAGAGATTGTTGATAAACTTGCCGAGGCGTTACCGCAAGTTGATGACTAGAAAACGTTTGTGATTGTTCTGACAAATGATCCAAAGTTTGAAGAAATGACGTTGGATGGATTGATTGAAAAACTTGAAGGACATGATTTGTAGTTACAGAAACAAAACAAGATGTCTAATTCCAGTTATCAGCAAAATGCTGATTTATACTATCGAAGAAGTCTGCTGCAAAAAAATCAGTCACCAAAGATCGGTACAACATTTAGTACTGACAATGCTGGCGATTCATCAAAGAATACGTCTTCATGCTATGATTCAGGATATCACTCATCTTCTGCATCATCCAAATCCAGTCCAAATCAAAACTTGAACGATTCTCCAAATTTGAATTCTGATTTCGCAAAACAACACATGAGTTTCTTGGTGTCTGTTCTGGAGTCCTACGAAGGTTTGATTGTAGGAAAGATCGGTAATCCAAGCATGACCAAGGAAGATTACGATCAAGTTGACCCAGAAGAGATGGAGCTCATGGATATTCGTTGGTGCATGGAAAGTGTCATCAAGAAGTGCAACGGTTCATGGAGATTACTGGTACAAAATGTCTGGAAGGCCCTGATATGAAGCTGGGATTTGAAAAAGCCAAAGTCACTTGTTTCAAGTGCAAGCAAAAATGACACTTCAAGAGAGAGTGCTCAAAACGCCAAGCTGATGATAGTGTGAATCCTTTTCATGATGATTATTACAAGAAAGCTATCTATCATCGCAATAATGAGCAACCAACAAGAAAGCAGATTGAAGAAGAGTCGTCTAAGAAAAAGAAACAAGCTATGTTGACGATTAGCGTTGGTTGTAGTGGACCAAGTATGTTAAATCATGATGTTGAAGGATTTGATTGGAGTGAGTATATAAAAGATGAGAGAAAAGAGAAGAAGGCATTGGTTGCTGAGATTAAAAGAAGTCGAGAGGAAGAAGAGGCACGATGTTATTTGAGCCATGTATACGATGCTTATAAAGAAGCAAGACGGGCAAATAGATGGTGTCAAGAAAAAAGAGTGCTATGTTGATCCGAAAGGGAACCCGACAGTTGATCCTGACGTGGTTGATTTTAAAGCCTTAGTTGATGCAATTCAAACTATTGGTGTTTGGTGTTGAGGGCTCAGAGAGATTCCATGCAACAGAGAAATGGTCGAGGAAGGAATAGACAAGGTGATCTATGCAAGCTTAGAGAAGAAGAAGAAAACAGTGGAGGAGATTGTGGTTGAGAGTCAAAGGTTGGTGAAGGAGGTGAAGAAAGAGAAAGTAGCTGATGAAAGATTCAAGAAGCCGGTAGTGGAAGCTGGTGCAGAGAAACAACCAGAGGAAGAAGATCAGAAAAAGAAGGTAGAAAAGGCTGACACTGAGGTAAAATCAAGCTGAATCTTCTGAAATGTTAGATAAATCTGATTATAAAACAGAACAACAGTGCAAGGAATGCATGGAAAAGTGCAAGGCTTGTACTGAAAAGGATAACAATCTGAGATCCAGAGATATTGAATTTAGTGAAGTTGAGAAGATTTTCAAAGAAAAATGTAATGTAATGCTTGAAAATGAGAGATTTATGAAAGAAAAAGAAAAAGAGCTAACACAGAAATGTGAAAATCTTGAAAAAGAAAACGAAATTTTAAAACAAAAGTGTTTACAGAGTGCAACGAATGTATTCCAAAAGATAAAATTATTCAGGAGTTGCAAAAAGAATATGATAGAATGAAATTGTCATATCATACAGTAAAAGAACTGTTTGAGATTTTGAAAAGTAAAGTCACAAGTCTGAATAACAGATTGTCAGCATGCCAAGAAACAAATAAATTTCTTGAAGACAGATTTGAAAGAAAACAAAAGGTTTTAAATAGATATATTGATGAAGTGGCTAAACTAAAACAAGAATTAGCTGAAAAAGAAAACTTGGTGAACAAACTTCAGAGTTATTATGCTTCTTCATACATTCTTGAACGTATTTTCAACATCACACCTGATGGTGTTAATTCCGAAAAGAACAAAACGTGAATTAGGTTAGAATACCATCAAGTTCTACCACCGTTGGAGGATAATTATACTATCTACGATGGCGAAAAGGTGGAAAAAGCTATTAACATGTTTGACTAATTACCTGACAACATCAATTTTGGAAACCAAAAGTTGTTTTGCCAAAACAAAAAGTTCAAAATGATAAATTTTATCAAATGAATGTTTCAAAATGTTAAATCTGGGTGGTCAAGCAACAAAAGGTTTCATTTGAAGAAAAACTTAAAGAAAATGTTTTTGAGAAAAATGAATGAAACTATCTAGTTTTACCTGGAAAGATACATATTCAGCTACTTGAGTCTAAACAGGCTTGGTTGCATTGTTCAAATGATGGAATTATTTGAATGTGCAGGTGCTCCAGATGATGGTTAATTGTCAAGAAGAAGGAGGGAGCAGCCTGGCACGAGAGGCTGCTGAACTCTGCAACTGAAAAAACATAGAGTTTATTTGTTTATGTACATAAATAAACCATAATTCAAAAACCCTAAAAATAGAAAAATTTAAAAACCAAAAATATTTTTTTACTTTGTCAAATTTTGTCATAATTTATAAAATTTTCAAAAATATGTTGATTGAATATGCTGAAACCCTCACGGCTGAACACACATGATTATTTCACAATTAAAAATGGTTTTAATATTGTAAATCATGGGGGTATTTTCTGAAAAACAGGGCATGTGAAGCAGAAAATAGATGGCGAGACAGCTATCTGCATCGGTTTGTCAAATTCTTTAAATATTTTGGATTTTAGGGGGAGTAAAACTTTCAGAAAATACAAAAACATTTGAAAATTTGAAAACGACAAAAACATGAGAAAATGAAAAATAGTTTTTGTGTAAAAAGAGGAAATGATAGTTCATCAGTATACAATCACAATACGCTAAAGAATTGGAAAGTCAAATGTTATAAATGGTCTCACTGATGATACGTCAGTAGGTTTTTACACATTTAGCAGATTGTATTCGAGATATAAACATAAAATCAATATCTTGTTTATCTCATGGGGAACATCTCTCGGATATATGGGTAACTCCCGAAATCTTGTTTGAGAGATTGCCTGATTCTGAGATGCTAGGTTTTTATACTCTTTGATATCTGGGGTATTATACCTGGTCTTCTGATATTGCGGAAGCAATGGCCTAGACCTCGTATCCATTTGCATAAAAATTGAAAAAATATCGAAAGATATGAATCAAGTGCAGTTGTAAAGAAGATCCCTAAGTGGGACACGCCTCAAGTCTTGCATTCATCTCTTTGATTGAACGGTAGTTCATACCTGAGCTCTCAAGGTCTCGCACTAACCCAGAGTACATATATCATTATAGTATATTCACCTGTAAGACTGAATCTATGGAATCTTGATACAGGAGTATATTCTGAGGTGGGACACGCGAATAAGTTAAGTGCTTAAAACATTAATCTCGTATCTCGAATCAATTGAACTTTGTGTGAGAATTTAAGTGGATCAGTATACTGACAATCTAAGTGAATGGTTTAGAACCTAAAGTGTTTATAGCTCAACGGTGCTCGTGATTGGTCATAAACTGATATGATCCTCTGATGCGAACTCAGACAAAAACATTGTTTGTAAATATTTCTTTACTGCTTTATGTTTCAGAAAAAAACAAAAAGATTTTGTTTCTGTTTTATTTTCGACAACCGATGTCTGAGAGCTGAGTTTTAAAGTCTTAGTATGGTAAACGTGTTTCTGAAAAATAAACATGTTCATTAATTTGAAACTTGAGGTTTTTATTGAAAAATTCAAAAACAGTTTGTGAAATCTCCAAGGTCATTAAGTTGAACTTGGATGATTACTTGATAAAAGTTTTGGATGCTTTTAACTGTCAAATTTATAAAGTCATTTGATAGAGGGAGAAAGTCAGAAAATCCTGGAAAATAGCATACTGTTACTTAGAGCAAGGTTACTGATTCTGAATATGTGGGTTAAAGGGCCAGGTAATCGTTCATGAGAAATTATAAGATATTTTAAAATTGTTAAATATGAGTCAGATACTCGATCAGAGAATATTTAGAGCCAGGTCATCGATTCTGGAAAACCAAATTGCTTTCTCTGTCAAATATAAAATCCAGATTTCTGTGAACAAACGATGTCCTGTGATGTCACATATTTGAAATGCTCCAGCTTATCCATGTTATATTTTAGAGCAAGGTTGTTGTTTCTGAACTTTAAATTGTTAAAATCTTATAGATTGTTTGAGAATTTTCAGGTGATTGAGCCAGACTACGATCCCAATAGCAAAGCTTAAGGGGGAGTCTGAAGACGAGCTCAAAGGGGGAGCTTGTAGAGCCAGGTGACGATCCTAGCAGCTGAAAGCACTGAAGCTTAAAGTAAGGGGGAGCCTGAAGGAGGAATTAAACAAAAGAGGGAGCAGCTTGAAGATAAAAGCAGATCCACGGGGATTCCGTTAGAAAAAAAAATAGAGTCTGTGTTGCTGAAAATGTCAACATTTCTACAAAGACTTAGAGAGAGACAGAAAGCTACGAGACTGACTACAACAAGATCCAAGGGTGAGTCTGTGAATGCATATGTCTATCGCTTGAGTCAATCACGTAACGTAACTTTATCAGATGATACAAGACCGGTGCTGAACAGAGCAAAAGACAAAAATAGTGTGTGCTGAAGTCCATTCGGACGGATGGACACATAGTCCATTCGGACGAATGCATATTTGTCCATCCGGAAGTCCATCCGTCCGGTTGAGTTCCATCCGTCCGGATGAGGCCATCCGCTCCATATAGCCATCCGAATGAGCATGCCTATAAATAGGAGAGTAGGTCTTTGTCATTGGTAACTTTTCGTGACTAGAGTGGGGAAACTCTGTCCGTTCGATTTCTCGGTCTTGTACTTTTCAGATTATTAATTGAGATCAGTTTATAATTACTTCTTCGTGTTCTGTCCACACACGTGATTGGATTCCGCATATTTCATGTGTCGGTACGCATTCAACGGTCAAGGAATTCATTCAGATCCTGAATTCATGAAAAGTTGTTGTTGGAGCCTATGAGATCATTGATACTTTCACTGGATTAGTTTTGTTATAGTTTGTAGCTTATTTGAAGTCTAGGGACTTGTTTTGTAATTACATGAAAGTGGCAAATCTTACCTAGTGTAGTTAAGATGCCAGCATAATTATAATTATGCTGGCAAGTCAGATTCTATATATAGCCTTGTATTGTTGCCCTAGCCAAGCTTTTGGCCAAACTTGATGAATATTAGTGTTGTTTACATTTTGATCTCTACTCATTGTGCTTAATCAGATTTCCAAGGTGTTTTATTGTTTATTTCATTGTTTGGATTCAATACAACCCTTGTTGTATTCATCATACCACTAGCTTCATCTTCATTCTTGATTCTTCTTAACTTTTTCATGGTACAAACACCTAATCAATAGGTGTTTTGGACTAAAACAATCAACCACTACGATCCAGATTGATATTGGGATCTACAATTTGGTATCAGAGCCTTTGTGCTCTTGGTTGTTGTGTTTTTGTTAAGATTTTTCAAAGTTTTGATGGTTTTTAAAAAGGTTTCAAGTTTTTCAAATTTTTGGACTTAAAATGGATTGATCTGGTATGTTTAATCGATAGGTTGTTGTTAATCAGTGATTAGGGAGTCATTTTGGACATTTTGATGCAAAGAAACATGGTGTTTGAGTCGTTTTTGGGTGATTAGAGGGTTTTAATACAGCGAACTAAGTTTGAATATCGCATAATTAACAATTTCGCCAATTGAAACAAGAGTGAAATTGCTAATTTTCGGTGAATTAGTGTCATTGTCCCTGTAGCGAATTTATCGAAGGCGACTTCGAGAACAATGATAAAGAACCACAGTGTTTTTATCACGGTGTCCGGTGAAATAAGCCAAACTAACATGTTTGTTTGTTGTATCAACGGAATTAGCTTTCTTCGCTAGTGGAGGACTTCTCCGCGTTCCGGCGAAGACATTTGTTCAGCGAAGCTTGTCGGCGAAATTGTCTCGGTCCACAAATTCCAGTCAGATTTCTGGCTAATTTAGATACTTCACCGGCAAATTTGTTCATCATCAGTCTGTCAGCGAATTTAGCCTCTGATCAGCTTTCTCAAATCAAAAACAAGTCAAAATGTCGTTGAATCAACTAAGTCCTATTGCTCAAGCTGAACTTGAGACTGGAAACACCACAAGAGCACCAAAGTTGAAAGGTGCAGAAGATTTCGGTACTTGGAAGAATCGAATCAAATCATTCTCCGAATTCACTGATTACAATCTACGGCTTTCTGTCACCGCTGGACCCCACGTTCCAACGGTGGTTCGAGGATATGTGATAGTCAATAACAACGACCCCACAACCTACACTGATGAAGACAAAGCCCTAATCCAACGTGACCGTCGTGCACATGCTGCCTTAACCATGGCTTTGTCAACTGATGACTGTAACATGTTTGAAGAATACAGAACTGCTAATGAACTCTGGCTCGCTTTGATCGAATACTACGAAGGAAATGAAGAGCTAATTGAGAGCAAAAGAGACATGGTGCAGAATTAATACGACATGTTTGGTGGAATTTGTGGAGAAAGCCTGTCCGATCATATCAGTCGCTTTCTGAATATGATGACCAAGATGAAGAAGGCAGGAAATCCTGTCACTAACCGTGCTGCCATAAAGAAGCTTCTGGACTCGCTTCCAAAGGAATGGAGCCTGCAATGCATGATGATAAAAGGGATTTCCTCAACAACACAAATCTTGTCACTTTGTCCGATTTTATCAACGCTCTGAAGGCTTTTGAAATGGATGTCAACAAACGTGAAATGAATACTAACGGTTACTCCCCAAAGTCAGCCCAGACTTCTGCTTAACTAAAGAATGTGGCATTTCTTGCTTCAGGAGGCATCAGTCAACAAGCTTCCGACATGTCCTACTTTAACGTTTCCGCAAGCGCATCAAAGGATCCACAATCTAGTGATAGGGCTGTTGTGGTCGGGGATACTCAAGCTTTGAAAGTGTCAACTGAACATGTAGCACTTTTTAACATGTTTCTGAGTAGCTATAAAGCTTTAATGTAGGGAGAACTCAAGAAGGAGATGCTCACTGCTGAAGACATGTATCAGGTTGATCAAGATGACATGGAGGAGATGGATTTGAAGTGGCAGATGGATATGATCACTCTAAGGTTGAAGAAGTTTTAGGATAAGACTGGGAAGCGTCTAGGTCTTGGAAAAGCTGGTTTTGACAAATCCAAGCTGAGATGTTACAACTGCAAGAGTTTGGGTCATTTCAAGCGAGAGTGTCCTTTGTTGAAGGAGGGAAACACTAAAGCTCCTCCTGCTGTAAAACCAATTGCTATTGAAGAAAACAAGAACAATGCTGCTCCTAACACACCAAAAGCTCTGGTAGTTGAAGATTATGATTGGGGTGAAGAAATTACTGAAGCCAAGGAACAAGTCAACAAAGCCCTCATGGCAAAGATCTCAAGCGGGTCATCATCAAAACAGGTTGAGAAACAGGCTGCTGGAATCCTAAAAGGGGACAACATTACTGACAAGGGTCTAAAAAGCATTCTCACCTCCCCAGGGCCTGAGAAAGACAAGAATCCTGTAGAAGCTGAAAAGTCCAAGGTGCAGACTCCGAAAGAGTTACCTGATGAGAAGAAAGAAAAGGGAAAGCCTCTGCAACAGCTATGAAAACTGAATCCTCAAAGGAAAAGGCTGACAAGGACTTCGTAAATAGCATTCCACACGATTTTAAAGTAAAGTTATGAACACAATCATGCGTTGACATCGTGGCACACTATAAATTTCTTAATCTTGAATTTGAGAGGGAAAAAGACAAAGCTTTAAAATTTAATAAAGAACTTAAACAGATTGAGGCCGCATATCAGAGAAAGTTGAATTCAACTTTAGCTGAAATGCAAACTCTAAAAGAATTCGTTTTTAGAAAAGATTTTATCATCAATGATTTAACAGATAGACTAGAAAAAGCTTTGAACGAAAATAATAAATTAAAAATTATTATAGACAAATGGAATGTCAGTCAAAAGGCCTTTACTTACATCAAAAACTGCCAACGTCCGACGTATGTAAAAGATGGGATCGGGTATAAGGATAGGCAAGGAAATGAAAGAAAACTTTTCTTTCCATCACTTAGCAAAAACTATGTGCCTATGCCAACTCCTCATCCCGGCAATGATTTAATTGATGAAAAGGCCTCTATAGATCAAAATGGTTCTTTTAAAAATGAAACAACCGCCAATATTCCTAAAAGTAATGCAGATCCAATTGTGTGTAAAGAAGATGTGTGCGATGAGGATGGAGACTACGGCGGTTCAAAAATAGGAATAGGTTATTCAGGCGACAGTTATTCCACCGTTAACTGGTTTGCCTGGAACTTTTCTAAGAAAAACAATATTCGGAATGAATGTAATAATTTAATTAGGACGGATGACTGCAATGGCCGTGTGCCTAAATTTAACTCTTTGGATGACTGTAAGGGCCATGTGCCTACATTTGAGACCCGTGATCGTGAACATGCTATGTTTGAATATCATGATTTAAATTCTGCATTTTGTGATGATAAAAATGTGTGTGAATCTCCTGTATTTGTGCCAGAATTGAAAAAGAATAGCTTTGGAAAATTCCTCACCAAGGAAATTCCAGAATTTATTCCATCTCGAACAGGTATGACGGATTCAGAAAAGAAAGTCACTGAAGATAGCAGCGAAGAAGATTCAAGCTTTTCTGCCTCAGAAAAGGAAGAAGAGTCTTCAAGTTCTGATGAAGAACAAGAATCAGAAAATTCAAATGAAGATCAAACAACAGAAGATCAAAGCGGTGAAGATTCAAGTGACGAAACATTGGAAGTTCAAAATTCATAAAATTCAAGTGAAAATCAGAGCTCCGAAGATTCAAATGAAGAAGCAAGTGAAGATCAAAATTCAGAAAATTCAAGTGAATATCAAACATCAGAAAGTTCATCAGATTCCGATAATGATGAAGACTGCTCAGAAGATGAAAGCCGAGTTGACAAGAAAATGAAGAAAGCCGAGAGCTCAAGATACACCGCATCAAAAGGCTCTTCATAAAGCTCAAGACACTCATCATATACATCATCTTCTAACACCAAAAAGCCCAGACATAAACGATGTTTTCGCTGTGGTCATTTAGGACACACAGCGAAACATTGTAAAAACAAGAATGTTTCTAAATCAGAATATGGTTTTGTTAAAAATTTCACAGATCAGCTTGACTACCTTAAGAAATCTGTTAAAAATCTAGTTAATTCAACAGCTTGTTTTTGGAAACAAAAAGAGGACATTGTGGGACAAAACCATGATAGATCCAAGGTAAAGCAAATCTAGGTTCCCAAATCAAACTAATTTGTGTATATATTTGTATTTCAGAATAAACTCCAGAAATGGCTTCGGATGCTCATGGAATATATTTGGCATACCGACAGCGGATGTTCAAGGCACATGACAGGCTTAAAGGAACTTCTGAAGAATTTTTGTCTTATTGATGGTGATTTCGTGTCATTCGCTGGAGACGAAAAGGAGGGAAGATGATTGGAGTAGGAGACGTTGTGTCTGAAGCACTCACTTTAGAAAATGTCAACTATGTTCCAGAATTGTGCTATAATCTTATGAGTGTATCACAAGTCTGTGATAAAGGAATATCGGTGCTTTTCAATAACATGGAATGTTTGTTTCTCAAGCCTGGATATGTCGTTCCTACAGAAATGATCATGCTCATAGCTCCACGACAAAACAACACCTTCGTTCTCAACATGAAAAATGCCAAGACAAATGATAACTTGACGTGTTTAATCTCAAAGGCTTCAGAATCGGAGTCACTGCTTTGGCACAGGCGATTAGGGCATGTAAATTTCAAAAATATGAATAAACTCTCTAAGTTAAACTTAGTAAGAGGTCTTCCGATAAAAGAATTTCCTTTTTCTGAAAAATGTATAGCATGCGCCCAAGGAAACCAACACAAGAAATCACACAAGCCCAAAGCAGTGAATACGATTACTGCGCCTCTTCAATTGATGCATATGGATCTTTTTGGTCCAATAAGTGTTAAAAGTCTTGCTAAAAGTTCCTACTGTTTGGTGATTACAGATGACTTCTCTCGTTTCTCATGGGTGTATTTTCTTGAAGGCAAGAATGAGACGGCTGATATACTTAAGTCATTCATACCCTTGAACGAAAACGTGACCAGATTGAAAGTGAAGTCGATCATAAGTGAAAATGGTTCCGAATTCAAGAATCAAACCTTCATATCCTTCTGTGCAGAAAAGGGAATTCATCTTCAATACAGTGCGGCTAGAACTCCTCAACAAAATGGAGTCGCGAAACGAAAGAACAGAACTTTGATCGAAGCCGCGAGTACTATGCTGGTGGATTCAAAGCTTCCAATCATCTTTTGGGCAGAAGCGGTAAATACAGCATGCTATGTTCTGAACAGAGTTCTCATTGTAAAACCTCACGGAAAAACTGCATATGAACTTCTCTTTAAAAGGAAGCCGCTCATTGATTTCTTCAGACCATTTGGATGTTCTTGCACTCTTCTAAACACTCAAGAGAATCTCATCAAGTTCGAAGCAGTAGGTGATATTTGCTACTTCATGGGATATTCATCAACTCAGAAAGCCTACAGAGTCTACAACAAACAGACAAAGATGGTGATTGAATCTTATTACATCGACTTCCTAGAAGGAAACTACACTAACACTGGAAGTACTCCTGATTGGTTTTATGATGTGGGTGTGATTTTTAACACCTTCGAAATTCCAGAAGATGTTCCAGAAGCAGGACCTGCAGAAGCTGCTCAAGTTGAACCTCTATTTGATTCTTCAGATATTGGTTTAACTCCTTTCGCTACCCATTTTTCTCAATTCTCAGCTGATCCACTTCTCTCCGTGGATGAAGTAAATGGTGACACTTCGCCTGAGAACACCCCTCAAAATGGTGCTTCTTCTTCACAGGCGAATGTGGATGAACCAACTCAGGAAGATGATCCTCCAGTAATCTACGTTGACGAATACTTCACCAACCTTCCGCAACAAATTGAGACCAACACAAATGCAGGATACAAGACAAATTGCAATCATCCTCTTGAGAATGTCATAGGTGCAGTTGAAGAAGGAGTACATACACGTGGACAGTCATCAAACATCAACAAAGGGCTCTATGCCGCTTTTCTCTCACAGTCTGTGCCTCGTGACATTGAAGAAGCTATTCAAGACTCCAGTTGGGTACAGGCCATGCAGGAAGAACTATCTCAATTTCGCAAATCAAAGTTTGGGAGCTAGTAGATTTACCTGAGGGAAAGTTTCCGATTGGTACAAAATGGGTCTTTCGCAACAAGATAGATGATCATGGAGTAGTGATTAAGAACAAGGCTAGATTGGTGGTGCAAGCTTTTCGTCAGGAGGAAGGAATTGATTACGAAGAAGTTTTTGCTCCAGTTGCAAGATTGGAGGCAATCAGAATATTCCTGGCATGCGCGTCATACAGGAATTTCAATATTTTCCAGATGGACGTAAAGAGCGCTTTTCTCTATGGCAAGGTAAAGGAAGAAGTCTACGTGTGTCAGCCTCCAGGATTCGAAGATCCTCATTTTCCAGGTCGCTACTACAAGTTGGACAAAGCCCTCTATGGTCTTCACCAAGCTCCACATGCTTAGTACGAGACTTTGTCAACTTATCTTTTGAAGTGTGGGTACACCAGAGGAACGATCGACATGACTCTCTTCACCAAACGAATCAGAGAAGACGTAATGCTGGTTCAGATTTATGTGGACGATATCATCTTCGGGTCAACAAATGAGGAGCTGTGTCAAGAATTCGAGACCGTCATGAAGGCAAAATTCAAAATGAGCATGATGGGAGAACTCACGTTCTTCTTAGGATTAGAAGTAAAGCAAAAGGAGGAGGAAATTCTTATTCACCAGGCTAAGTACATTCGGGATATTCTCGCAAAGTACAACATGAACGACTGCAAAGTTGCAAGCACCCCGTTCGCCTCACAGATGGAGCTTACTCTAGATCCTCAAGGAAAAGCAGTGAATAAGTCCTTCTACCGCTTCATGATAGGCTCTCTGATTTACTTAACTGCAAGCATGCCTGACATTATGTGGGCCGTTTGTCTCTGTGCTCGTTTTTCAGAAAAATCCCAAAGAATCACATGAAATCGCTGTGAAGCGCATCTTCCGCTTTCTTAAAGGAACTCCGAAATTAGGTCTTTGGTATCCTAAAGATAGTAATTTTGATCTTATTGCTTACTCTGACAGTGATCGCAGGTTGTAAAGTTGATCGTAGGTCTGTATCAGGAGGATGTCAATTCTTGGGAAATCGTCTGATTTCTTGGCAAAGCAAGAAGCAGACAACTGTGTCCACCTCCACTGCTCAAGCTGAGTACACTACGGCCTACAGTTGTTGTTCACAAGTTCTCTGGATACAAAATCAGTTGTTGGATTATGGAATCAACATCATGAAGACTCCTATATTCATCGACAATGAAGCATGTCTGGGAATTGTGAAGAATCCCGTCCACCACTCAACAACAAAGCATATCAAAATTCATATTCACGCAATTCGAGATGCTTATGAGAAAGGATATATTCAAGTGGTGCCAGTGGATACAACACAGCAATGGACCGACATATTCACGAAAGCCTTTAATAAAACACGATTCAACCAGCTGGTAACCTGGTTGGAAATGGTCAATTTCCTTGATTGGAAATGAATCTTGTAGTCCAAAATCGTTTGTAAATACTCTATCTTCTGTCCATTTCAAAAAAAAAAAAAAAAAACGTTTGTTAAAAGTAAAACAAGTATCGTAAAACGTTGCCCACCAAAAAGATTTTCTGAACATTAAAATTTCATTTTCGGGCAATGGACTTTCGAAAATAAAGATTTTAGGGGGGATATTCCAGAAAATCGAAATTAGATGCTTGTGTCTGACTCCTGTTAGAAGAAATGATAGAAAATTGCTAACACTTTGTCATTTCTTGAAAAACAGAAAACAAAAGAAACCGGGGTACCAAGCAACGACGTGTCGGTAGATTCAGCAACACCAACGAGTAAACTGCTTTTAGGGGGCAAAACATAGCATCTACACAAGGATTCTGGCTTTTCTCAGGCATTTCGCATCATTGTGGGTAACACGTTGCGGCATATGGCTTAATGGTCTTAAATCTTGCGTTGATAGATTGCCAAAGTCTGAGATTTCATGTCTTTATATTGGTTTTTCATTCGGGGATATTATAATTGTTCTTCTGCTGCATCCAGATACATGTTGACCTAGACGCTATGATATCTTTTCAAAAAAGAGCCAAAAATGGCCAGATGCCTAAATTGAAGAAGCTTTCATAGAAAGTCATTCAAATGCGCAAAAATGCACAAATCATACCAAAACTGGTATCTGTCTCCACCCTCGGTAGTTTCTGGGATATCTGTTGTACGAAAGTACTGACCTAATCTCCAACTCTATCGTTGAAAAACAAAACGAATGAATCCAATATACTCACCTGTTATGAGGAACCTTTGTGCATACCTTGATCGCTGGGGTATGTCCTGATGTGGGACGCACTGGCCTAATAATTCTATTTTCAATATCTTGTGTGGGGGCCATAGAAGTCTTGTCAATATTACCAAAAACATGATAAACGCGCTCTCCGAAGGCATGTTGAAAGAAGGATGCATGGATTTAAGCGGACAAACAGACTGGCAGTTTTTCTTGTGCCTTGATTCGCTAATAATAAAAAATAAGGATTTGACAAATGTTGACAATATGATCTTCTGCAGGTAAGTTGTCAAGCGTCAAAAGAAACAAGAAAATCAGCAAAAATGGAACATCCCAGAGTTGAAAAACGAAGTTCGGAGTCAAAATGGCCCAAAATTTTCTCTAGTTTGTGAATATTTCATAATTTCTATTATTTTAAACAAAAATGGGGACGTTTTTCAAGAAAGTATGAAATTCACGAGCGTATTTAAATTAGTTTCTGAAAATGGTTTGTAAACACTCAAATGGCGGCGGAATTAAAATACCAGCGAAATTATTAATTTCGCTTGTTATCCTAAACCGCCTATATATTTCCTTAACCGACCTAGTTTTCAAATCTTTTCAAACTAATTCTCTTTATCTTCTCTCTATTATCGGCTCATATAATCAAATCTGTTCAAGACTCTCATTATTTAAAATTTTCGTTCTCATTGTTTGGTTAAGATCATAGGTAACATGTTTTGTCTTGCTCATCTCTTACAGATTAACATATGTGACAGTTATGTTAGATTATTTGAGTTTGGTTTCTTTTTGAAGTTCATGACTTAGGATCTTGAATCAATAGATTTCAGGTTATATTGTGAATGCTTATAACCGGTATAACTGATATCTCAAGATTTTTTGAACTCGTTTGGATTGTTTCTGATCGACGTTAAACAAAGTGTGCAAAAATTATGTGATCTGTTAGGGTTTAAGAAGGGTTTTTTCAAGAAACATTTGGGGCCAGTGAAATTAAAGATGAATGTAGCGATGACTATGGCGAATTTAGAACGGATCAGGGAATTTCAAAAGTCTCGAACGCGAGTTCGAGCAACCGGCGAAATAATTTATTTCGCTGGTAAGACGGCCTAGATGATTGTCTTCGCTGCTCGATCGTTTCGAAAACAGAACCTATCTTTGCCGAAAATCATCAGCGAATTTAATCTGGATCACATCTTCGTTGCCGGCGAAGATACCAGTGATCCGATACTGTCGCCGACGAAATTGTTTGGTCTCAATAATGATCATCAGCGAAGATATCCATTGGGTTATCAGCAAAATTTGACTGTTGATCTTTTTCTTGTAATTATTTTCTTGACTTTTGTAAATATTTTCAAATATCATTTTTCTTATATAACATGCAAATATTTTTTTTGTAAATATTATCAAACTATATATATTTTCCTATACCAAGTTGTAAATATCATATCTAAGTGTCGTAAAAAAAATTCTAACTTGGCTCGTTTGTTGTGTTAGAAGCAAGATGGTGAAAAACATCGAGTGGGATAAGACTCTGAAGCATAATCAGCATATCAAACTTGAGCAAACCCCAAAGGATTTCGAAGACGTGGCAAGATAGATACAATCAAGCAGGATAAGCTACGCGGCCCAAACGGAAGTTCCTATTTATCGAATCCACATTCAAGAATTCTGGCAAATAGCGAAACCTGAAACTGTTAACAAAATCAAAAGGATATCTGCAAATGTTTGCAACAAAGAAGTAATTGTAACTGAAGAAAGGATTCACACTGTTTTGAAGCTGGGAGATAATGCACAGGATCCGATCAGCTTGAACAAGGACGATATTCTTGATGGCTTTCGTGGTATGGGATACGTGGGAGATTTTAGTCAAAAGAAGGAGATGAAAAGAAATGGACTTACGAGGGATTGGAGGTTTAACGTACATGTCATTGCTATGAGCATAGCTCATCCTAAAGGTGGATATGACGGGTTGAATCTGGAATGGTCGGGAGCAATGTTGAACTTATGTTTGAACCAAAAGTTCAACCTCTCTGGACTAATCTTCAACTACATGCTCGAGAATACAAGAGGACATACTTGGGCAATGTATCCCAGATTCATTCAAATGTTAATCAACGATCAATATTCCAAACTGCCGCATGATGGAGGCCTCTACACCTTTCATGTTCCCACCAGTCGACAGTATACAGAAATCAAAACAAACGAATGGGTGATGTTACACGACTGGATGTATACTGTAGAAAGACTCCCGTTGGTTAAAGTAGCTTATAAAAAGTATAGAGAAGCAGTTCAAGCAAAAAAAACAAAGAAATGCATGCTTACGTCTCTGAACAATCAAAGTACATAAGGTTTTAGCAGCATGGAATAGAGAAGCTATACAGAATGTTGAAGCAAATTTGTGCCAAAATTGAGATAGAGCCCATGTTCTCATTTGCAGAAATCTTCGACTTTGAGGCATTTAAAGAAGAAGAAACAAACAGAAAGAAGAAAGAAGCTGAAGCGAAGAAAAGACGTCTTGAGTCGACAGAAAAAGTCACTGAAGGATACGATAGTGACGAAGAAGAAATGGACAGAGATGAAATGCCTTCAAGATTTATTGAGTGGGGATTGGAAGAGGAAGTTATTTAGGAACAAGAAGATGGAGAAACATTCACCCCACAGCACCCTGAATGGTTTAGAAGGGAAAGAGAAAAACTTCCTGATTTTTATCAGGTAGTCACTGTTGAAAAGACAGAGGCTACTGATAAAATCATTAGTTGGATGTATAGTAATCTTAAAGGGATGTTTGTGGTTAAATGAAGAGGTGGTGTGATTTAGTACTTCAGGACAGGGTATGATCTGTTTTCTCTTCCCAGGTGGGATATACGAGAACTTGGCCGACTAGATATGTTGAATCCAGATGATAGCAGTCTCGGGGGGGGGGGGGGACTTTGAGCGTATAATTGCGAAAGAATGCAACAGAGGCTTTGAGGTATTCAAGCCGCAACGTCCCCGAAGGAGAGTATCCAAGACAACAAAAGATCCTATTACTCGCAAAGGCAAAGTGACGTGGGTTATCAACCCTGCAAAAGTTGTCACTAGAATTAAGCTCCCAGATGAAGTCCCGGTCTGTCTGAACAACCTCAAGAAGTGGTTCTATGATAGTCATACTGGTGAATCGGTGATCCGATCGAATGAAAATGAAGATATTAAGATATTGGATCCAATGGATGTCTTCATGTTCGGACTCTCTGATTTAACGGTGCTGAATGCAAATCGAATCAATGTTGGGGCTGGAAACGCAAATCTAGAAGAGGCAATGCTATTTCAGAGGGCAGTGGAAAGAGCCTAGAAGAGAAAATGAGACATGCTCGACATCATTGACAAGATCGAGAAAAGAAAGGATGCAGATGCAAAGAAGAAGGAAGAAAGGAAGAAGAAAAAGCACGAGAAAAAGAAAGAAAAGTCTTCTTCAACAACAAAAGAGTCCACCCCAACTCCGCAAGTAACATCACAACCTCCGGCCTCATCCACATATGAGGCCATTAGGGAGGAACCACCATCAACTAGTGAAGCTGTTTTAACGGAAGAAACTCCTGCAACAACGACCGAAGTTCAAGCAACAACACAAGCAACAGAGAGTACATAAGTCCCTCATGTGCCAAAAAAGAATGCTGCAGATAATCCAGAAGCAACTACTGTAGAATGAAAAACAAGTATGCAACGATCTAGGGGGGATATTGTTGGAGCCTATGAGATCGTTGATACTTGCACTGGATTAGTTTTATTATAGTTGTCTAGGGACTTGTTTTGTAATTACATGAAAGTGGCAAATCTGACCTAGTGTAGTTAAGATGCCAGCATAATTATAATTATGCTGGCAAGTCAGATTCTATATATAGCCTTGTATTGTTGCCCTAGCCAAGCTTTTGGCCACACTTGATGAATATTAGTGTTGTTTACATTTTGATCTCTACTCATTGTGCTTAATCAGATTTCCAAGGTGCTTTATTGTTTATTTCATTGTTTGGATTCAATACAACACTTGTTGTATTCATCATACCACTAGCTTCATCTTAATTCTTGATTCTTCTTAACTTTTGTAGGTACAAACACCTAATCAATAGGTGTTTTGGACTAAAACAATCAACCACTATGATCCGGATTGATATTGGGATCTGCAGTTGTTTTCTCTTAGTCCTCCGGTGCAATTGGAATTTGAAAATAACCGGAGAAACCATCGAGAAAACAATAAAATTTATGACCGGATAGCCTTTCTAACATTTGGTCGATGAAAGGTAAAGGAAAGTGGTCTTTCCTCGTTGATTCATTTAACTTACGATAGTCGATACAAACTATCCATCCAGTGACGGTTCTCGTTGGTATTAATTCATTTTTATCATTTATTATTACCGTCATACATCCTTTCTTTGGAACTACTTGAACAGGACACACCCATGGGCTATTGGAAATGGGATAGATAAGTCCGGCGTCAAGTAACTTGATGACTTCATTTTTAACCACTTCTTGAACATTTGGATTTACTCGACGTTGTAGTTGTATTACCGTTTTATAGTTATCTTCCATTAAAATTTTATGGGTGCACATGGATGGGTTGATGCCTTTGATATCCATGAGCCTCCATGCAATTGCATTTTTATGTTTTTTTCAAAAGCTTTATTAATTTTTCTTTTCCAAAAAGTGCTAGTTTAGAAGAAATGATGACGGGGAACTTACCAAGTTCGTCTAAAAATGCGTATTCTAGACCTTTAGGTAGTTCCTTGAGTTCGAGTGGCGGTGGGTCTTCAAGAGACCACTTATTTTCTTCTTTATTAATGTCGATGGCCGAAATGGATTGCTCGAGGACAATTTCCTCTTCGACAAACTATTCTTCTTCTTCTTTCGTATCGGGTGGTTCCGCTTCATCTTCGATTAAGAGGTCGTCATCGTGAATTGGATATTTCATTGATTGGTCAAGATCAAGATACCTTTGTCGTCCCCTAATCTAAGTGGTAGGTTGGTTTGCTTCTGTTGGGTCAAGGCTTGATGGGATTTTGAAAATGGTTTTCCCAACACGAGGGGGGCATCATCTAAGATTACAAAGTCGGTTGGGACTACCTCTTTGCTTGCTATAATTAAGACATTTCCAACCATTCCATTGGTAGTAATCGTTTTGCAATTTGAGAGAAAAATAGGAATTTTAAGAGGAGAAAAATAACTTGTATCCAATTTTTCAAAAATATAGTTAGGCAATATGTTAACGCAAAGATCTTTATCGATTAGCACATTACTAACAAAGATGTTTTGAAAAAAGCATGGTAACGGTTTTATGTTCATTTAATGATATTCATCTTTTATTAGTGAAGTTTGATCATTTGTTAACGTGACGCTTACTAATTCTTCCATTTTAGTATAAGTGTTCAACTCTTTTAAAAACTTAGCATGTGAAGAAACCAAACAATGATTTTCAAAAGAAGGTTGTAAAACATGAATTTCTGAAGATGTTTGATCAATTTTAGAATTGTTAGTTTTAGAATTACCTTCTTGGTGAGTTGGTTCATACATGAGTTTTTCATTTTGTTCTTCTATTTTTACCTCTTCGATTATTATCTTTTTAATGCAAATAGCCTCTTCTTTTTCTCTAGATTTCTTAAGTAAGATTTCTACATTTTTCATACTTTCTATAAGTCTAGCGGCTTCGGGGATGAATGTTGGTGGAGTGTCGTAATCTTCAAACGGATTAGTATCCCAAAAGCTTGACTTTGGGAGCTCAAACATTGGTTCTTCATAAGTGGTGTATGAAGAACTTGGAGTAGTGTATGACGTTGATGGTCTAAAAAGGTCACAATATTGCACCGAATGGGATTTTCCGCAAATGGTACAATACGGTTCCTCATAATCATCCTCTATATAATAGCTTTAGTCTTATGAGTAGTAATCCATTGTATTGGAAGATACCCAGAAGAACAACAAGCCACGGGATCAAAAAGAGAAATTAAAAATTTAACTGAAGGTTGAGCACGGCCCCGTGCTGAATCGGCACGGCCCCGTGCTACAGTTCTGTATCTGGGCTTTTTAAAAATATTTTAGAAAAATTTGCAGCACGGGGGCGTGTCCCAGCAGCACAGCCCCGTGTTAACCTACTGTAAAAAAGAAAAATTTTAAAAACGAGAGCGCGGTTTTGAAAAAAATGTTAGAATTTGATTAGAACATTAATTTTAAGCTTCCTTGAAATCCTTGTGTCCCCGGCAACGGCGCCAAAAACTTGACGTGTGTCGGTGTGAGTGTATCTTTAGTTATATTTTTAGCTCTTTTTACTCGTCGATTTCAAGTTTTAAATTTATAAAACACGATATTCCACTATCACTCTGCACACACGCTAGGGCAAGTATACCCATCGTGGACGTTGTATAGTGGTGGCAAGATACCGAGGTCGTCCAATGACACAAGAGCTTTTAGTACCGGCTTATCGTCAACGGCTATTCGAACCAACTTTTGAGTCAAGATTTTTAAACTAATAAAAAGATGAAAACAGAAAATAAAAATGATAGACAAGAAAGAATCACTTGGATCCAACTTATCTTTCATGTACCCATTTGATGATTTCCGCACATTGGGCATTTTAAGAGATTGTCTTAGTTAAAAGTAGTAGGACCCTCTTTTGGAGACGACGTTACCCTCAACCTAGTGGTTTGAGTCAGCAAGGATACAATCCCACTAGATCGGAATATTGAAAGATAATTAAGTAAGTTATTAATGCAAAATGTGGTGGACCCCCCTTACGAGGCGGCGATCACCCTCAACCCGTTGGTCTGAGTCAGCAGGGATACAGTCCTCGCGGGGTTGGTTTAAAGTTTTAATAGTAGTTTATGAATAAGGGGTGCAAGCGGTTTCTTACTATCAGTCGGGCCAGTCATTCCCGGCCAATCCATGGAGTAGTACTAAACTTGCACTAGGTTCTCGCAGGATCTATATATAGAACGAGACATAGAATTACCCAAACCACCCTTCTAATCTCCCTTTCGGGTTAATTAACATGCTTTGTATAGACTGTAAAGACATGAACATGTTGAGTAAACGAACATATGAAGAATGGTTGAATAAATTCTCCTTCAATATAAAAAACTAATTATTAAAGTCATTAATATACACTCAATTAAAAAGTAGGCAAAGTTTGGAAATCATAAAAGAAATACATAAAAGATATGATTTCACCAAGTGATGTAAGAATTTAGCCAAGCATGGCTTTTGTTTGACAAAGATTCTTACGATCAAGCTTGGATCTCGAGACTACACACACTCGAAAGGTGGAAAAATGGATGATGGTGGTGGTGGTGGATGATGGTGTTGTAGTGGTGGTGGAGTGGTGGCAAGTGAGAGAGAAGTGGTTTGCCAAGGGATGAGTTGAAGTGAAACCAAGCATCGCTATTTATAACTGAAAATATAACATCCAACACGGCCCGTGCCCATCTGGCACTGCCCCGTGGTCACCAGTCTTTCTCTTCTACATTAACTACAGTGTCAGACTTGTACTAACACGACCCCGTGTGTCAATGGCACGGCCCGTGGCCAATGTACTGGCTGTACTTCTTCAGATTCCGGAAATCTAAGAGTTGACCACACCCCGTGTTGATCTTGAAATTTGTCTTTTACTGTTGTCTCTTACTGCTGCAGTTGATTTCCACGGGGCACGGCAAGTGCTAGGTGAACACGGCCCCATGCCAGAGCTTCTGTCTTTGTTATTTCTTGGGTTTGGATGTGGATGGGGGCTCAGTAAGTTGGTCAATCCTTCTTTATAGCATTTTATGTTGGTTTTTGCTGTCTTTTTGCTTCTTTTGTTATTTTAAGCTCATTTTACCCCGTTTATTCAAAAGGAACAAAAACGCAAGCTTTTTCCAACATTAGTACTAGAAAATGATTGATTTTATACCTCATTAGATGTAATTTATATGTTGTATTTTGAACACATCATGCGATTATTCTTTAATTAACCTGCTGGCATGTAGAAAAGTCAATTACCAGCCAAATTATATTACCAAAGCTAACTTCCAATGAGTGTGATACAAACTAGCAAAGTGAAAGAAATGTATATTGTAGTATAACTTGTGAGTAAAACCCACACGTTGCGATGGAAATGTTAAAATTTGTAAGGTTCTGTTTCGACGACTACAATACAAAAGTGTTTATTTAGAGTGGTTTGATTACACAAAAGTTTTAAGATGTAACTCAGAAAATGAAGTTGTGTTTTACATCAATTAAAACCCATAAATATGAATACCGATACCGCTTCTATAAACACCAATATGAGTACTATTGTTTTTCTATCAATAACGGCTCAATTCATCATTGTACCGCTATTTCCAATATAACTCCGTTTTAATAAAACTTGTATTCGAGTGTCGAAAAAAATTTAATGCAACCACATATATAATTTGATAATGTGAGGTTTCGACGACTACAATATGGTACTGATTTGGTTTGGTCGGTAGCGGCTTGGTGTAGCATAACCAAAAAAAATATAGTTGTGTTTTACATAGATTGAAAACCAAAAAAATCAAGTACTGATAGTAGTTCCAATGGGTCGGTAGCGGCTTGGTTCACCGTACCGTTATTCCGAATACAAGTACATATTCAATAAAATTTATGGTATAATGTGGAGAAAAAAAAACGCAACCACGTATTTAGTTTTTTTTTTTTTTTTTAAACTATAAGAAAATAAAATATCAACCAACGAAAGTCATAAGAAAACAAATAAAATTATTCGGTTAAAGACGTATATCATTAATAGTATAATTGGTGAAACTGAAACTTAAAAAAATACAAACCAAGCCACTCTTCACCAAAGTTGCAAAATTATGTTTTGTAATACCCAATGTTGGTGAGTTTTTAGTAGACAGTTACGGTTGTTCTCTTGGGTTCTATTAGGGGATACGGAGTGGGTGGCAAACTGGTTCGGCAAAGACAGTTTGCCGTGCGGGAACACCGCCGCCAACCATGTTTGTCGTGCGGTGAAGGTGGAGGTGCGGCAACCTTTTACCGATCGGGGAGAGGGAGGGTAGGAGAGAGAGGGGGTGTGTGAGGTGGGGTCCATGTCATCTTTAACCAATCACACATTTTTCATTTTTTTAAATAGTTTACCGATTAATGAAGTGTCTAACCATTGACAACACTTTTGAGTATAGTTTAAACACTTTTTATTGAATGGCATGACACACTCTCATTGGTTGATTTTGAATTTTACCACTTTTAAGTGTTTAACCACTCCCTACACCCTTAGTATATAAAGCATGTAATCATGTATAATCTAATCTAGTACATCTTGTCTGGACTTCTTATACACATTTTTGTCATATTAAAATAGTAAAAGAATAATATTGTATGGTACATATCATGATTAAGAAACACATAGGTCTTTCCTCGAGTTCCCGACAAGAGAATGAAAATGCTTTAGTCAAAATACTAGTACGGAGTAATATCAAAAGGTAAAGTAAGCATGGCGTGGAATTTGCTTCAATCATGAAGAAAATTGAATATTTCCAAAAGAATTTCAGTTACTGTTGACATTTAAATAAATATAAGGGTAAATTACTTTTTGAGTCCCTGTGTTTTATAGGTTTTAACTAGTTGAGTCCAAAAGCAAAAAGTTTAACGACATGAGTCCCTATAAGCACTTTTCTTAACCATTTGAGTCCAAATTTCTAACTCCATCCATCAAGTTTGTTAACTACAAGGGTAATTTAGTCATTTACACACAAAGTACAAGTCTTATATGCACAAGAGTAAGGAACAAGTTTTTAATGCATAAATGTTTTAATATTATATATAAAATAAATTATATATAATGTTATACACTGCACACACACCCATTTCAGTTCACACCCATTCCTCCACTCTCTCTTTCTCATCTAGACCACCATTAACACCACCGCACCATCAGTGCACCACCACCATCCCCACCGCACCTCCACCGCTATCACCACCTTCTGTTGACCGTTAACCACCACTATCACCGCTGCAAACCGCACCGTCAACAGATCCACACACTCACTTTCTCTGCCTAATATCTTTCTATCTCTTGCTTATCTCTCTCTCTCTCTCTCTCAACAAAACCACCACCACCACACCACAACCATCACCACCTCCACCACCGCACAACCATCACCACCACCGCACAACCACCTACACCAACACCGCATCACCACCACCGACAACGCAAGCAGCCTCACCAACACCGTATCACCGCACCAACACCACCACTCCTATGATGTCTCCTATTCAATCTCACAATCTTCTCACCATCCTCATCACCACCACTATCCTCACCATTATCTTCAGAACTAACGGAAAACAAAGTGTCCGAAACAACAGAGGTTGTGGCTAAACCCTAACCCTAGAGGAGTGTTACAGCTGCTAAAAAGGTTTCTAGAACCTATAACGGTGGTGGTGGCGGCGTATGGCATTGGAAGTGGAGTGTTATGGCCAAACCCTAACCCTAGAGGATGAAACCCTGAAGCGATAAGGATAATACGAGGGGTTAAAATGATGGGGCCTCCTGCACGACGTAAAAACATCTGCTGCTGCATAGTGGCTAACAAACATTGCCTTATCACTCTCACATCATTTTTGTTTGTCTTGTAGCTTCGTTTTCACTGTAATTTTCTGCAACTGGTGAGAAGAGAGATAAACAGGGTTTTAGGTTTCTAGGGTTTTTGAAAGTGAGTTGCAACAATGAAGAATGCCCAAAACTGGGTGGTTTGGCTAATTGAAGTGGGGTTTTATTGAAATTAAGAATGAAGAATGTCCAGATGTTGGATTTCAATGAAATGGTTAAAGATTGAAGGCTTTTGTAGGGGTTGTACTCTTGTAGATGAAAGATGGATGAAATGGGTTCAGCAAGATTTATGGCAGTAAGAGTAATCGAGGTTACAATGGTGGTGTTGATTGTGGTCTGGAGGTTTGTGGTTGAGGTGGTGGTTGGAGACGGGGATGGTTGTGGCTGTGGTGGTGACGGTGACGGTGATGGTGTTGATGGTGGTCTAGAGAGAGAGAAAAGATGAGAGGGAGAGATTTCAGATGAGAATTTAGAGAGAGAGAAAAAGAAATAGGGATATAATAATATTTAAGAGAGATAGAGATTTTTTTTAATTATAAGGGTATTTTAGTCATTTAATAATATTTAACCAAAAAATTCTAACAGTGTTAGAAATTTAGACTCAAATGGTTAAAGAAAATGCTTATAGGGACTCAGGTCGTTAAACCTTTTGATTTTGGACTCAACTAGTTAAAACACATAAAACACAGGGACTCAAAAAGTAATTTACCGTAAATATAAACTAGTTCTTCAAAGTCACAAGACAACTGATGAAAAAGTTTGAAGGAGTATTAGTAGGGACACGTACTTTACAAAAAATATTAGTAGGGACACGTTGGCTTTTCGATTGACATTCACACAAGAAAATTTGTTACAAGTGCCAAGTTGCCAAAGAAACAACTGTTCAATAAAAATAAAAAAACCTTTAGAGAAGCTTCTTATTCATCTTATAGATAATAAAAAATAGAAAACCTTTACAGAATCTTCTCAAGTGCTAACATCGATTAATAATTATCCACAATCCTCACCATTAAATATCAATAATATAAAGCTTTATGCATTGGTAAAACTTTATTAGGTAAAACTTAATAGGATAAAGTCATAAAACCAAAAGAAATCGATAAGGTTTTTTTTTCCATTCAAACATTGATCGTTCCAAAAAAAAAAAAAAAAATCATTGATATTTAAAAATGGTTTTGTTGGTCGTCTAAAAAATCATGGATCGTCCCATCTTTTGTTAATCACCAATCTAATTAATTATTTTTCAACACTTCAATAGTGTTGATTATATCAAGAGGGGTTGATAAAATAAAAATTTTATATTTGAGGTACATAAATTGATGAACCGACCTTTAATAGTGTTGATAAAATGGGTGCCCAAGGCTTTCACAAACATGAGTTCGTGTGGAGGAGTATTAGGCTAACTTGGGGATAATATACCCATTCTTATCTTGCATTTATATAAGAGGATTATTTACACATGCTGGTCTCGTGACAGTACCCTTATCGTTGCTTAAATCGCTAGTTTTACAATAACTTATTTGGGCGGTCCATAGTAAATATCCCCGAAAATAATTTTCTTGAAGTTTTATATATTATTAACAATAGTAAATATACATTTATAAGCAGTTCTAGTAAATTTTCTGAGAAAAAAACATTTCAGGCGATTTGAAGTGGACCGAAAAAAAAAAATCACTATTAATTTTCATTATCCCTTGTTCCCTTCCTAAAATTATTTGAGTTTCCTCATTTCTAACCCTAAATCAAACTCACTCCCTCCCTCCCTCCCATGAAGTTGTCTACCAATTGTTATGATGCAAACAGAGAGCCCAAGTGGACTACGAACAATGCTTGCATATACAAGAACAGAACTTTGATAAATGCAGCCAGAACAATGCTTGCATATGTCAAATTACCTTCATATTTTTTGGCAGAAGTAGCAAATGCATATTTCATACAAAACAAAACTATCATGAACAAAAGATATTAGAAAATGCCTTACTACATTATTAACAATAGAATACCTAGCATAAATCTTTTTTACACACTTTTGGATGTAGGTGTTTCATATTTAATGATTTTGATAGTCTCTAAAAATTTGACAAAGGTATCTTTCTTGGATATTCTCTTACATCAAAGGATATAAGGTATTTGTAATCAGTACAAGAACCATAAGAGAAAGTTTATATGTATCTTTTGATGATACATCATTTACAGAAATTTCTTATGACATCATAAAAGTTACTAATAAACAAAATCCAGAAAATTTCCAACACCTTCTTAATCAACTAACTTAAGAACTGTTAGGATATGACTGGGTGGATAAAAATGATAAAATTAATGAACACACAATCATATACTAACCCTGGAGAAAACGTGGAGTTAATGGTTGAATAATTTGCAAAAACAAAAATTTTCAAAAGCCCTAACTCAAAGTATTACAAACTAATTTTACAATTTTAAGAAATATGTTAAAGGCTTGGTAAATTCTACATGTTTTAGGAAAAAAAAAGAAGCAATTATTGTAGAGAATCATGATAGATTAAAATTTAAACAAGCTTGGGTTCCAATAGGTAACCGACTTGTGTATATTTTATTTGTTTGTTTTTATTCTTTTCTGTGTACAAAATAAATTGCGAAAATGGTTTTGGGCCTTGATGGAATACATATGGCGTGTAGATAATGGGTGCTCACGGCATATGACGGGTCTGAAGAAACTTCTCAAGAATTTCAGAATTATTGACGATGATGCCTTATTCTTTGGCGACAATGAAAAGGGCGAAAGATGGTTGGACTCAGAGACATCGTTTCAGATGCTATAACTCCTGAAGACGTGAATCAAGTTCCTGGAGTGTGCTATAATCTCATGAGCGTTCAACAATGAAGAATGTTTCTTCCTCAAGCTAGGATATACAGTTCCTCCAGAGATGATTATGCTCAAGCCATGTTATTCAGTTCCTCCATCAAAATGGCTTTAGAAATTATAACAATCAGAATTTTGTTTATAAACTAAGAGTTCATCAGAACTCAGTGTTTGTATGTCCAAACAGGAGTTTTCAAAACCAGAATTTCCTAGGGTCACAATGTCTAAACCTATATAGGAACACCCCAGGACCAGAGACGTAGTGGAAATCAAAAACCATTTCCATCGACAGGTCTGAGATCCAAGACTCCAGTAAGGAGAGTAAGGAGTGATGAAGATTGGATGGATTTTTCGATAGTTGATGAATTTGGAAGACCCAAGTCCATCAAGGCTTGGGTCCCCCTATCTAACAAAATTTGTATTGGTTGGTGCAGAGCTACTAAGGAGGCTAATCAAATTATGGTATGTTGATAGTGGTTGCTTCAGGCACATGACGGGGGATAAGAGATTGCTTGGTGAATTTGAAGAAATCAATGGACCGTATGTGAACTTTGCAAGAGTAAAAGGTGGAAGAATAACAGGTCAAGGGAAAGTTACCAACGGGAAGATTACTTTGGATAAGTTACTATGTCGAGCAACTCAAACACAATTGATGGGTGTGTCGCAAGTCTGTGACAAGGGATATTATGTCCACTTTACAAAGTCTGAGGCATTGGTATTAAAACCAGGTTTGGTCATTCCTGGCGATTGGGTAGTTATGAAGCCAACAAGTAAGAATGATACATATATCATGGACATGAGCATCAAAAATTCTTCGATCGTGGTTGCATGTTTGATTTCAAAAGCATCTGAGGTTGAGTCGATGTAATGGCAAAGACACATGGCACATATCCACTATCTCAATTTTCTTGGGTTTTCTTTCTAGTATTGAAGGATGAAATAGTAGAGATGTTGATCAACCTTTTTACAAACTTGGAGAACCTGCTCGAGACGAGTATCAAGCGCATTAGAAGTGATAATGGCACGAAGTGCAAGAATCGGTTACTGGATATGTATTGTCTCCACAACAAGGGGATAGAGCATCAATTCAATGCACTGTACACATCAAAACGGAATGGAGTTGTAGAATGAAAAAATAGGACTTTAATTGAAGCTGCTAGGACCATGTTTTCTGATTCTAAGCTTCTTGTCCTCTTTTGGGCAGAGGCAATGAATACAACTAGCTATGTTCTGAATAGTGTTTTGGCGGTTAAACAACATAACAAAACGTGTTATGAACTTTTGAAAAACCATAAACCAAATTTAGAAGGGTTTGAACCATTTGGGTTACCATGCACTATAATTCAAAATAAAAACCAACCAAAATTTGGTCAAGTGGCTTACGAAGGATTTTTCCTAGGTTATGTAGACGGTTCACCAAACAAAAGAGTTTTTAGTAAAACAAATGGTAAAATCGAAACGATTTTTCATATTAAAATTATAACATATTCGCCGAAACAGTCCAGCCCAGGTCTATCAAAAATATATGATTATGATGAATTCTTTGAGTCTTTTAAAATTACTGAGTTCTTCGATGCGGGTGATCTGAATTTTACTCATAGCTTGATCAGGATGAGGATGAGATTGTATTTTGTCCAAGATCAAGCGTTCCAATTTCAGATAGCTCAAATGCGATACATGTGCCAGGACCTTCCTCAAGTGCAAATGCTGAAGAAGCGAATTCCAGTGACAGTGAGTCGGAAACTTTTGTGAGGGAGAACTTTATTAATCTATTTGCTAATCAAAATGTTCATGGGGATATTGGATCAAATCTGGTAAACAACTTGGAAGTTGACACTAATGCTACAACACGAGCACACAGAGATCATCCGGTTGACAACATAATTAGTGATCTGAATTTAGGTGTGTAGATAAATAGAAGTGTTGTAGAGGGTTCTTCTTTGTATGCTTCAATTCAGAAATGTGGTATTAACAATGAGTGCTTGTATAGCTGTTTTATTTCTCAAGTGGAGCCCAAAAAATATTCACATGGCTCTTATGGATAATTCTTTTGTAGAGGCTATGCAGAAGGAACATAGATCAGTTTGAGAAGTTGAAAGTCTAGGAGTTAGTTGATTTACCAAAAGGAGAAAGAGAGATTGGCACCAAGCGGGTGTTCAAGTGTAAGAAAGATGACCGAGGTATAGTGACAAGAAACAAGGCTTGGTTAGTGGTGAAAAGGTTTAATCATCAAGAAGGGATTGATTATAATGAAGTGTTTGCACTAATTGCAAGGTTGGAGGCGATTCGTTTGTTTCTGTATTTTGCATCTTTCAAGGGTTTCAAAGTTTATGTGCTTGAGGTGAAGAATGCATTTCTTTACGGGAAAGTTAAAGAATTGGTGTATGTCTCACAACCATGTGGATTTACTAATCTAGACTATTCAGATCATGTTTATAGATTGGATAAGGCACTATATGGATTGCATCACGCACCCAGGGCGTCTTACAAGACACTATCGACTCATCTTTCAGCAAATGTCTTTGAAAGGGATCAGATCGATTGTACACTTTTCATTAAGATAAAGAAGAGATATTTTCTATTGGTACAAGTGTACGTGGATGACATCATTTTTGGCTCATCTAATGAGAGCATTATCATGAATTTGAGATGGTGATGAAGAGTAAGTTTGAGGAAAATGCAATGGGTGAGTTATCATTCTTGTGACACTTCGGGTTTTCCTGCACCTTTCTTTTTACGTTGTAACTACGGGAATTAATAAACGAGAATTATATGGATTATTAACGGATTGATTACATAATAATTATGTGTGAATGTGTAAATCAAAATTTATAATATAATTATTTATGATAATATATGTTAAATGTATATGTATTTATGTGAAGTTGAAACCCCTTGGTTTCGACTCGAGACCTCATGTTTCGGAGTCGAGACTTCCCTTGTTCCGAACACTCTTTTGGGTTGCATGCCTCTTGACCTCAGCCCAAGTGCAAACCAGCATCTGAGCCCAAAAGAAACCGCACACCCATTTCCTTGGAGGTGCACATGTAGATATACAGTACCAAAAATAGTATAAATATTCCTTTTTTTTGCAAACCCTAGGGAATGTTTTGTCCCATCATTGTTGGCGGCTACACACACTCTCACACCCTCACTTTCTCTCTAACCTTCTCTCTCTAGAAAACCCTAAAAACACCCTCCTTCTTCCTTGATCAAGTTGACGACAGCCTTCATACTTCGAAGAAAACCATTATTCCTCATACTTGGGAGCTCCATTCTTCTAATCTCCTTGCTCCCTAAATCCTCAGGTTAGGGTATATATACCACTTGTTTTCTCTATGTACTAAGGTGTATGGTTTGTTGATGAAAAGTGTTTCTGAATGCATGATGATGACTGATTTTGTGTTAAATAAACTAAAGTTTATACGCTGCAAGAAGTATCGATATTAGGTGATAGTAAATTGTGATAAAGATGCAAGCTTGCTAACGATTTATATGTTAACCGACTATTAATGAAGGATACTTGTTTTAGGGTTGAATGAATAGATAATTTGGCTTGATAAATGTTGTTTTGATGCTAGAATATAAAGATTGATCTAGGGATTAGAGTTTGTTTAAGGATGATGATGATGAGCTTGTTTGCGAATCCATTTGTAATGCTTGTTGTCATAGAAATTAAAGGACATAGTTTGATTTAATGTCCAAAGATAATATTCTGTGAAAAGATTTGAGTAAATGAATTATGATTATGCTTAGATATCACATTGAATGTGCCAAGTGTGTTAATAAAACAGTGATTAGATGATATTATGGTTAGATCTGCTCTCATGATGAAACCTGGTGAACTGCCAAGTGTGTAATAACAATAATAACCATAATGGGACGGGATTGACCGACTGTTTAAACAAGTAAATTACCTGTCGAGCAAACCGGGGTGAGTTCACAACTTTTTCTAAAAGCATGCGTTCCCGGTGGTTGGGAAACGAAACGAAAAACACTATCTCCTTGTGTGGGATACAAACTACATTATCTCCTTGTGTAGGATACGGGTAACACTATCTCCTTATGTGGGATTCAGGAAACACTATCTCCTTGTGTGAGATACGGGTATATTCTCCCCTTGTGTGGGACGCTCAGTTAATTTCGATTTATATATACCGAATCTCTATCATGAAGTCCCTACTTTCTATACCGATTAGTCCCTGGGGCCTGGCGAACGGGTTATTAGTTAATAGCGCTATTTAGGTTTCACCAACCTCACACCGTGCCTGGAGAGGATCGGTCGTGAACTAATAGACCTTGGCAAACCGTCAATGATGATAGACATCGACAAAACGGGGCAACAAACAACATGAGGTCGCTAAGTATTCGGTATTACGCAGTTTAGTAACTTACATATGGGGTAGCTCCCCATGGCATGATATAAATAAGTAACTTAACTACTTAAACAAGTTTTATGGAATTAAAACTGGACAACTCGTGAACACGCCAACTTTATGTTGATACCCTACTGCATGCTTTGTAGGTACATAGTGACTTAGGAGCTTGCAGCTTGGGGAAGTGTAGTGGCCGCCTCAACCCATGTTGGGTTCTTTTAATAATTATGAACTGTGAACTTATGATTGAACCATTTTACTTATGCTTCCGCTGTTCTCTTAAAAGTACTTTTTTTGAACTCAAAAACTTTGGACTTAAACTTTAATTGTCACTAATCGTATTGGTTTGGTGAAACTATTTTACTACTATTATAATTGTTCAATATGATCAGTGGCTTGATCATGGTCAGTCACACGCCTCGCGGTAGTACTCCGCATGTGGAATTCGAGGGTGTGACAGATTGGTATCAGAGCCATTGGTTATACTGAACTCGGTTTTCAAAAGAAAAGTCTTTTGAAAAACCAGACTATACCCCGTTTAATATCAAACCACCCGCAACGATACTACACTCCAAGTGCAAGGCTCAAAACATTAGACCTCATGGCTCGGGCATGTGTTTACTTGTTATTTGTTTGGTGTATACGTAATGATATATGTACTAGTGTGTTTAGTATATATGTATATGTATATACGTATATACTCGTGTGAAATGGTCAACCCTCCCCCCACTTATTCTTACGAAACTACGGCGTCATTCTCATAATGTGTTTTGTTTATATCATAAGCTTTTAAAAGAAAACAGTCTTTTGTAGCATGGTTTCTTTTTTCACAAAAATAACAAAACAGGCTCTTTACCTTTTCTCTTCTCTTCCTCTTTTCAACTTCCTTTCAACAGAGTTTTTAACATCTGTCGGGATGTCTTTCAGAGGAATGACTTTAGCCTTAGGTTCTTTGGCACCCTCAATTGTGGAAATATCCATTGGCTTAAAGTTTTCAAGGATGTCACATTCATCAGACCAGGTGGGTTTGAATTGATATTTTTCTATCTCTTCAAAGGTTGATGACCCCTCCAGTTTTCTAAAATGATTTTGTTTCCATTTTTATCAGTGACTTTTATCTCTTGACCAGCCATATTTGTGGGGATAACTTCAACAAATCCAGATTCAATTTCAGCAGTGTTTTCAGTTTGGTCATGTTTTCTAAAGTCAATGCCAAACTTTACATTGCTCTTGATCTGCTTTTCCAACATCAGTTCATAACCTTTACAAGACCCCACCCATTTTTCACAAGTGATTTGGGTGGATTCAAGCACCTTTTTGCAAACTTGGTATTTTTCTACCATAGTTTACAGTTGGTCTTTGGTTATGTTGTGTTCATGTTTTAAGCTGCTGATTTCATTTTCTTTGTCAAACAATTTGTTTTTCAATTCTTTAAAAGTTTTCTCAAATTGCACTTCATCGTTTAAGATCTTGTTTCTAAGGTTTTCCTTCACCTCTTTTATGTTAGCAAAGGCAATAATGCATTTATCTAAACACAAATCTTTTAAGATCTGAAGTGATACCTTCACACACACTAGCATCCCATGGATTAGCAAGAGGTTCCAACAGAGGTTCAGGTTTCTTTTCTTCTAACGTATGTTCACCAACAATATCTGCTGTAACCACTGTTTCAGTAATTTCTTCCACCACTTCAGATCTGGGCTCCACTTCCTCAAATTTCTGCCCTTCTGGTATTGACTCTAATGCCATGAAACAAAATTCATTAGGAGAAATATCAGGATTAGCAATTGTAACACCTTATAAAATCATGTCTAATAATGTGTTAACACGTGTCCCTAATCCTGTTGTGTCAAACGTTGATTAGGTGGATGAGATTTAAGGAAGATTAGATCCCCCTTGTATGGAACAATGTCATTGAGAGGTGAAGGCTGCAGATGTGAATCATCTGAGCTAACAACTGTTGGCAATTTTGAAGAACCAACATCTGTTTGTAATGGAGGTGGAGGAATGGGAGGAATGGGTGTGGCACAATGTTGATTTTTATCCACTATTGATGGATTTTTATCAACAGAGGTTGGAGATGATGTGATGGCAGAGTTTTGATCAACAATTGTTGATTCAGCAGTGGAAGAGCTTTAACAGTTGTTTTAAACATCTACTACTCTGATGGTGATAGTGATTTTGTATTGTTGGATCACATTATCACATCCATAGGCCTCTGAGAAAGATTGTGGGGTACCTTCAGGGTTAGTCTTGACAGACATATCTTCAAATGTAAATTTATCAAGGTCAAACAGTTCAGCATGGTTTGCTGGGATTTTCAGTGATGAAAGTTCATTAAACATTACATTCAAAGTCTCTTCCACACACCTAGTCCTTGTGTTAAACACTTTATAGGCCTTGGCAGTGGTTGAGTATCCCAGAGTAACCACAATCCACTTTGGCTGCAAATTTTGAAATTGAATCTTTTAAGTTTAGGATAAAACATGGGTAGCTAAAGATTTTGAAATAGGAGATCAGTGGTTTGATTTTGAACAGAGTTTCATAGGCAGTCTTTTGATGCCTAGGGTTGATTAAAACTCTGTTCTGCACATAACAAGTAGTGTTCACAGCCTCTGCCCAAAAAGTTAAGGGTAAACATAAGTCTGGAAGCATTGTTCTGGTAGCTTCAATCAAAGTTCTGTTTTTCCTTTAAACCAACCCATTTTGCTCTGGTGTTCTTGGGATGTTGTACTGCCTTACAATCCCTTTTTCCAAACAGAACTCATCCAACTCCTTGTTTCTAAACTCTGTTCCATTATCACTTCTAAAGACTTTTACTGGCAAGTCAAATTGCTTTTCAACCTGTTTAACAAAGTCTTGCAAGATACATGCAGTCTCATCTTTAGAGTGTAAAAAGTAAGTCCATGTAAACCTAGAAAAATCATCTACAATGACCAAACAATATTTATTCTTTTTCAAACTCATGATTTTTACTAGGCCAAACAAATCCATGTGCAGCATTTGCAAACACTTGGTTGTTTTTGGAATCTTTAATGGACTTGTAAGAGCTTTTATGTTGTTTACCTTTTAGTCAGGAAAAACAATGCTTAGAACAAGTAAAAAGTTTTTGTGGAAGACCTCTTACAAGGCCTTGTTTTGAGAGTGTGGTGATAGTTTTAAGATTTGTATTCCTAAGTCTCATGTGCTATAACTCTGTCTCTTTGTTAGAGGCAGTTGAGAACAGACAAGCATCAACCATTGGGTTATCTTTTGACATATCAACCACATACACATTGCCACTCCTTTGAGCAACAAGTTGTGTTTTACCCCCGGCTATGATTTCTTCAATCTTCTACACCATATCTAGCCCAACAATCTTACAGTTATCCTTAGTGAAGAATGGCCTATAGCCTTTGTCACTCATTTGTGAAACACTAAGGAGGTTAAAGTTAACATTGTCGATAAGATTGCCATTCTCAAACTTGAGCTTCCCAGCCTGCATTGTCCCTTACCCCAACACCTTCCCTTTTGAATTATTACCAAAGGATATATCACCCCCTCCATGTTTTTTGAAATCTTTGAGTAAGGCTCTACATCCTGTCATGTGCCTGGAGCCTCCACTATCTACATTGTCACACCCCCAAAATCCACAAGCGGAGTATCACCGCATGGAGGCGTGACTGACCAGGATCAAGCCACCAATCATATTGAACAACATAATTAAATAAATAAAACCAACCACAATATAATTGGTGTCCAAAAGAAAGTAACCAACTTTAAGTTAACAGCAGAAGCATAAAATGTAAAACCCAATCATAAGTAACAAGTTCAAAAAGTTTAAATGTTTAACATGGGACTCAACAGTCCATGTCCCACAACGACCACTCCTCCCTGTGCAAGCTCCATAAGCACCTAACGACCTGCAAGGCATGTAACAACGAGTCAACAACAAAGTTGAGCGAGTTCACAGTTGGTTGTTTAGTTTTATATGTTTGTTTCGAAAACCAAAAGTTGTTCGTAAACCACGAGTTAACCAGTATCTTTGTTTCCCAAACCATATCCATAATCAGTGGGGGCTTCCCCATGTGAACCACTAGACCGTTACCATATCGACAACCGACGAAAATAAGTTGTGCCCTGCGTCAATGTCTATCATCATTGACTAAGTGCCCATATCCATTAGTACACGCCCGTCCTACCGGCACGGTGTGAGGCTTGTCAACCCTAATAGCGCTATTAACTAATGACCCGCTCGTCATTGGCCCGACGATTAAGTCGATATAAAAATGAGGGACTTCATGATAGAGTTTTGTCTAGTAAGTTTAAGGTTGTTGTCCTACCCAAGGAGGACGAACGTACGTATTCTACCCAAGGAGAATACGCAGGAATAATATTGGCATCCTACCCATGGAGGATGGCGGTACATATCCTACCCAAGGAGGATATGTAGGTTTCGTTTTAGTTCTTTAACCCCCATTCCCAACCACCGGGAATCCCATGCCTTTTAAAGAGTGTGAACTCACCTAGGTTTGCTCGGCAGATACGTAAGGGTCGATTGAGCTGGTAGTGGTCAACCACGTCCTAACATGGTTACCATACAAGTCAGGTCTAGGTTCAAGTAGTGCACGTAAGTTTACACATAACTAACAAGTCAAGAGCACGTAATGATCATGGCATACACATTGAACATGTTAAGCAAATCGGTTAAACAAACTCAAAGTTCAACTTGTGTGATCCCAATGGTTTGGGCCGAAACATTTGTACGATTCACTACGAAGCCCAACTAAACACCCCGGCCCAACATGTTGTGCGTTCGGCACCACCTTGTGTGATCCACAGCATGTTGTGCGATCCAATGTTCACCCAGCCCAGTTTATAAATAAGCCCAACAACTTGTGCGGCCCAAATGAATAGACAGTTTAATAGTAATAACCTTGTGCCTACAATTCAGCTTGTGCGACTGGACAAACTTGTGCTATTGAGTTTGGGCTTTGAGGCCCAACAATATAATTAAGTCCAAGTAGTTTGTGTGTAGCCCAAGCCTTGTGCGATCGGCAGTGCCTTATGTGATCCACAGGGTCTTGTGCGATCATGCAATGCTGTGTTGTACACTGTGTTCTAACTAGTTGTACCTCAACTTGTGCGACTGTCTTGTGCGATCAGATCAGATCTTGTATGATCTGATCTTGTGCGATCAAGGGAGTCTTGTGCGATCAGTTCATTATCCCGAAAATCATGCAATCAGTTACCTAGTTTCCATTTATTTTGCAAGACTAATTCCAACAGTTTCTATCTTTACCTTAATCAATCAAATCATGGTTTTCATCAATAATTCCCTTATGAACCCTAACCATATTCGAAGCCTAAACAACATCTATAATCTTTTACACATATTAACATGGCTCATGTTATTGATTTCTAGCATGCATCCTAACAAGTTTAACACAACCGATCATCCGAATATGAACACATCACAGCCGATAAACATACATTCGGTTCTCCATCATCTTTAACATCATACGATTATCAATCCTACAATGATCTAAATATACTACACATGTGAACCGATTTTCATGAACATCAAACCTCATCAATATACATTACAATCAATCACATATCATCCCTAAATAATCATGTAGAACATATAGATTACAACATGTCACACCCCGACCACGTAAAACAATAAAACGTGGCGGAAACGTCGGGGAGTGTTGTAACAGAATCATTGTTTCACAACCATGGATTAAACAATTTCGTTTTATTTAATTAAATGTATTACATTACATTGGAATTAGAAACAAAACATGAACAAATAGACTTTTATTGTTATTAAGTCGCTAAGGCCTCGTCCGTTCCTATGTGACCATGCATCAATATCATCATCAAATATCATCAACTATGGTACCTGAAACACATGTGAAAATACGTCAGCATAAAAATGCTGGCGAGTACATAGGTTTTATGTGAGTGTCAGATTCATGGCTCGTTTTACATGTTGCAATACTTATTTAAAAACCTTATTTTGAAAAGTATAGTATTGCGACATAATTAACCAACTCAAATCAAGTTGGCTATGATTTATAAAATCTCGTAGCCATGATTCTTAACTCCAAAACATTTTGTTTTATTAAATCAAATCGTAAAAGATCTCGTAGAAACACATTAATAAGACTCGTATGGTTTATATTATTCAGAAAACATAATTGTGTGACATTGTTTCAAAATCGTTTACCCAAGTGATCTAGATAACGCAACGATATATAATGTGTTAAAGGCACTTATATATAGGAAGTACCAGGGGCGTATCCACCATGCTTTTAACACATTACACCCGCCCCGTTACCTAATCACTTCCCTAACCCAATGGTTCAAACAGTTACAAATGGTTCACATAAATCAAATGGTTACGAAGGGTTCACATAAATCCAACGATTACAAATGGTTCACATACATCCTATGATTACAAATTGTTCACATACATCCAACGATTACAAATGGTTCAAAACGTAAAACAATTATGCTAGCATGTTAAGTGAACATACATAGCAAAACATAATGAAATCATGTACTAATAGTGTACTAATTAACATAGCAAGTATATGATATGAAAACATGGAAAACACGAAAGTAACAAGTAGGCACATGTGTTTCACCCTAAAATGTTTGAAAAACAGTAAAAGAGGGGACTATCTACTCACTTGAGATTGCTTAGAAGTCTTGAATAACAACCAAGGAAAGCTAGAGGGATCACGGAATCAAACGGCACCTAATATAGGTAATTATGTAAATAAACGGACCTAAATCGAAAGATCGGATAGAATGAGGTTTCGTAAACTAAATGAGTATAGGAACTCATGTAATATGGTTTAACAAAGCCTTCATACTAAAATGAAACCTAACCTAAGTGCTTACGACCCATTATGATCCGTTTAGGTAGCTTACGCCACTTTAACGCGTCGTTCGCGTAAAACGCGTTCGGAACTCCTAACTAGTCCTATGACAAGTATTATATGCCTTAATATGTCTAATATTGTTGTCTAATCAGTTTAGATATAAAAAATTATGTTACATATGCTTAAAATAAATTTATGCGCCAAAAAGGGCATTTTGGTCATTTACCTAAGGCATATAAACTACCTATCATACAACTACTTAAACGAAGTGACCATAAGGTATAACCTCGGAAGGTTATTCCCTATGCAACTATGGTCACCTAATGTGTTTGGTCGGATCCTAATGATCGACCAAACGGGTCGGGTTCGAAAGTATAAGCGGTTGTTTAGACCGCTTACCTTATGACCCTACATAAGCACTAAACCTAAAGTGACGAGCTAAACATGTTAATACATGTTTAACGAGGTTTGAAAACAGGTTTGGTATCAAAACAAATGGTTTTGATACCTAAAATTAGTTTGGTTACAAAATACGCAAGAATACGTATTTTGGCCGAAACTACGACTCGCCACTATGCCTAGATAACGTGGTAATCAGTAGGTATAGTCATAAGAGACTAAAACCATCGTGATTACGCTCACGTTATGAAGTTCAAACAAACTTCGTGTTGACCATAAACTGGTCAATGTAGAAAGTCAAACAAAGTTTGACTTTCATGCTAAAAACGCGTAAAAGAACGAAAGAGGACTTATAAAAGGTCCAAGAATGGAAATCTAGACCCAACTTGCTCAGGTGTGAGGTGCTAAGCCCCAAATTAGAGCAAATAGATCAGATTGTGTGAGTTGCAACAATGAGGAGCATGGGTATTATAGGATTTCTAGGACCGTTAGGATCGTTCCTCGAAAACCGAGCTTAAATCTGGACCGTACACATGCACCCATGGTTTTGCAAAACCATGGGCACCTTAAAAATAGCCCATAGTGAGTTATAAACCATGTGCAAATGAGGGGAACAGCTGGAACAAGCTGAAAATCAGATTTTCCATTTTGGTCCCTTCCTAAGATAACTATGGCAGATTGTTAATTTTGGTCCCTGAATGTTCAAAACATGGTTTTTGATGCATTTTTTACACGTTTAAGCCCCGTTAATCCCATTTCAAGGCTCTAAAATGAAGTTAAAGTATAGGGAACATGAAACATGCTCAAAAATATCTCGGATTTTGGTTTGTTTGACCGTACGGTTGCGTTATTCGGTTAATTACGACGAAACACGAACGAACGCGAAAAACGGTCCAAATTACGCGGCGAATGGATTTTTATCAAGCCAATCACTAAAATAAAATGTTTTAATGATTACATAAATTTTTGGATGTCCGGATGTATTCAGAACGTAAGATATGAGCGGAAATGCAAACTTATACACTTTTTGACGCTTTTAGTCCCGATTGATCAAGAAAGTTTATTTTTGTGCACCAAACACCTCAAAGCCTATTTCTAAGCTATGTAAAGGATATTTAGGGCACATTTAACTGATGATCAAGTTTCGGAATATCCGTTACAGTACAAATCGGCATACTTTCGCAGTTTGTTGAAATTAGTCCCTCTAAGCGAATAAACTTGATTTCGCCACACCAAACCCTCCAAAACTTATTTCTAAGTTATGTAAAGGTTATCTAAGGTATGTTAAGCCTATTTCACTATTCCGGAGTGTTCGTTGCATTAAACTGGTTATATTTACGCATCAGTGCGCGTATAACCTACCAGAAAGCGATTTAAAGCTTGAAATCGAACATGAATTGATATGTGCAAACAATACACGTATTTTTACAAATCCCAAGTATGAAACACAATATTTCATAAATTTTGTATTTGTTTGATGGTCACAGAGTCACAGGTGTCACACAACATCATGTAACATACAATCGGTAGTTAAAACACTAACCGGTTGGAGAAGAGAGCAAGGATTGATCCGAACACAAAAGCTTCGATGGAAAGGGGTGTGTTGCCGTTGGCTTTGAGAGGGAGAGAGAGGAGAGATTTAGGGTTTGCTAAACTTTGTGTGATTTGGTGAAGTGTAGGATTTATACTAACACTCTAGGTGTTATGCGAGCTAATGGAGTGGGCCGAACCCTTCATGGGTTGCCCTTGGGTTTCGAGTACAAATAGTGTGGCCCAAATGGGCTTGTACGATTACATTACATACATACGTTACACAAAATCACATAATACGTAGCACTTATTCATTAAAACTAACATATCAACTTGTCACATAGAGTTCATATACGTTACATTAAACACAAAGATAGATGCAGAAATACGAGTTGTCACATCATCCCCAAGTTGAAAGAAATTTCATCCTGAAATTTAGCACGTACCAACTGAGGAGGCTAGTTAAGTTGTATGGTTTTCCTGGTTTTCCTGGGGTGTCACATCCTTCCCCCGTTGGTTTAGAATTTCGTCCCAAAATTCCGCAGTAACTCCAGCCTTAGTAGTGGTTTCACTGTTCTCGAACAACTGGGGATACTTGTGTTTCATTTGGTCTTCTCGTTCCCAGGTAAACTCTGGGCCATCACGGGAGTTCCAACGAACTTGAACAAGAGGAATTCTGGTGTGCTTGAGAATCTTCACATCTCAGTCAGTAATCTCTACTGGTTCGTCGACAAATCGCAGTTGATCGTCGATAGTGAGCTCCTTGAGAGGAACTATGAGGGTCTCATCTGACAGACACTTCTTCAGATTTGACACGTGGAAAACGTTGTGAACTCCGCTGAGTTCTTCAGGTAGGTTCAGTTAGTAGGCCACCTTGCCTATTTTCTCTATGATTTCGAAAGGTCCGACGTATCGCGGGTTGAGTTTGCCTCGTTTGCCAAAACGAACAACACCTTTCCAAGGTGAGACTTTGAGTAGCACTTGATCCCCAACCTGGAACTCCAGTGGTTTCATACGCTTATCAGCATAGCTTTTCTGATGGTCACGAGCTGCCGCCATTCGTTGTCGTATCTGAGCAATCTTCTCGGTTGTGTCTACGACGAGTTCTGGGCCTGTGATTTGGCTGTCACTAACTTCTGCCCAGCAAAGTGGTGATCGGCATTTACGTCCGTACAATGCCTCAAACAGAGCGGCCTGGATGCTGCTGTGGTAGCTGTTATTATACGAAAACTCCACAAAAGGGAGGTGTCTTTCCCAACCATTTCCAAAATCGATTACACATGCTCGAAGCATGTCTTCAAGGGTTTGGATGGTGCGCTCAGACTGCCCATCCGTCTGTGGATGATAAGCGGTGCTCATGTCTAGATGTGAGCCAAAGGACTTGTGCATTGCTTGCCACAGTTCAGAGGTAAAACGCGCATCACGATCGGAAATAATGGAGGTTGGCACTCCGTGCCTCGAAACCACTCCCTTTAAGTAAACGTCTGCTAAAGTAGAAAAATTTTCTGTTTCCTTGATAGCCAAAAAGTGTGCAGACTTAGTCAGTCTATCCACTATCACCCAAATAGTGTCATTTCCGCGTTGAGATCTAGGCAGGCCAGTAACGAAATCCATGGAAATTTGCTCCCATTTCCATGTCGGGATCTCTGGTTGTTGGAGCAGGCCTGATGGTTTCTGATATTCGATCTTGACTCTCGCACAAGTCAAACATTTACTGACATAGGTTGCTATGTTGGCTTTCATGCTAGGCCACCAGTATGTAGTCTTTAAGTCGTGGTACATCTTATCCGAACCAGGATATACTGAGTAACGAGACTTTAGCGCTTCATCCATCACGAGCTCGTGTAAGTTTCCATAAAGTGGAACCCAGATGCGCCCTGTTATGTAGTAAGCGCCGTCTTCCTTTTGTTCTAACCGTTTCCCTGATCCTCGTAGGGACTCCGCCCTGATGTTCTCTGCCTTCAATGCTTCAACCTGAGCATCTCGTATCTGAGCTGGAAGACTAGATTGGATGGTAAGTTGTAACGCTCGCACGCGCTTAGGTCTAGTATCCTTTCGACCGAGGGCGTCTGCCACAACATTGGCTTTGCCCGGATGGTACTTGATCGCGCATTCGTAATCATTCAAGAGCTCGACCCATCGACGTTGTCACATGTTTAACTCCTTTTGCTTGAAGATATGCTCAAGACTCCTGTGATCGGTGTAAATGGTGCACTTGGTACCGTACAGGTAATGTCTCCATATCTTAAGAGCAAAAACCACTGCTCCCAACTCCAAGTCATGCGTAGTGTAGTTCCTTTTGTGAACTTTAAGTTGGCATGATGCGTAAGCAATGACCTTGTCACATTGCATCAACACGCAACCAAGTCCTTGGATGGACGCGTCGCAATAAACAATGAAATCGTCTGTGCCTTCAGGCAGTGAGAGAATTAGTGCGCTACAAAGTCTATCTTTTAAGTGTTGAAACGCAGATTCTTGTGCATCACCCCAACGATAGGTGACACCCTTTTGAGTTAGTGAGGTGAGAGGTTGCGCAATCTTGGAGAAATCCTTGATGAACCTTCTGTAGTAGTCTGCCAATCCCAAGAATTGGCGGATTTCTGTTGGTGTAAGGGGTGCAGGCCAATTCCTGATTGAGTCAACCTTGGATGGATCAACGTGGATCCCATCCTCATTCACCACGTGGCCTAAGAAATGGACTTCACGAAGCCAAAAGTCACATTTCAAAAACTTAGCATACAGCTGCTCTGCTAGAAGAAGTTCCAAGATAAGTCGTAGGTGCTGCTCGTGCTCCTCCTGACTCTTAGAATAGATCAGAATGTCGTCGATGAAAACAATAACGAACTTATCCAGGTAAGGTTTGCACACTCGGTTCATAAGATCCATGAAGACCGCAAGTGCGTTCGTCAACCCAAAAGGCATAACCAGGAACTCGTAATGGCCATATCGAGTTCTGAACGCTGTTTTGGAGATGTCCTCGCCTCGGACTCTTAGCTGATGATATCCCAACCTCAGATCAATCTTTGAGTAGAAGCTCGACCCTTGCAGCTGGTCGAACATGTCATCAATGCGAGGAAGAGGATAAAGATTCTTCACAGTCACCTTGTTGAGTTCCCGATAGTCTATACACATTCGGAAGGTACCGTCTTTCTTCTTCACCAATAAGACTGGAGCTCCCCAGGGCGAAGAGCTAGGATGAATGAAATCCTTTTCCAAAAGCTCTTGTAGTTGCATAGACAACTCTTCTAGCTCTGATGGGGCTAAGCGATAAGGTGCACGAGCTATTGGTGCTATTCCAGGAGCTAGCTCGATTTGAAACTCGACTTATCGGTGAGGCGGAAGACCAGGTAATTCCTCAGGAAATACCTCAGGAAAGTCGCGCACAATCGGAATATCTTCTATCTTCTTCTCCTTCGTCGAGGTATCAGTAACGAGAGCCAGAATAGCAGTGTGGCCCTTTCGCAAACACTTATGGGCCTTAAGGAAAGAGATGATGCCCACAACAGCACCACTCTTGTCGCCATGAATCACTAAAGGTTCTTCACCAGAACGAGGAATGCGGACGATCTTCTCCTTGCAAAGGATCTCTGCTCGATGTTGAGATAACCAATCCATCCCAATAACGATGCCAAACTACCAAGAATGATGGGGATAAGATCGATAGAGAAAATATGACCTGCTAAGACGAGATTACAACCCTTAACTATGTGTGTGCCTTCAAGAATTTTACCGTTTGCTAGCTCTACCATGTGTTTGGTGTTCAAAAGTGCTGGAGTGCGCTTAAGCATTTGACTAACTTTTAAGGACACATAACTAGTATCGGCACCCGAATCAAATAAAACAGTAACAAAGAAGTCATCCAGAAGAAACTTACCTATCACAACGTTGGGATCGTTCCTCGCGTCACCCTGACCCAGCACGAAAGCAGTTCCCCTGGCACCATTGCCATCATGGTTACCCCCGTTATTGTTCCCGTTCCCCTGATTATTGTTGTTGTTCTGATTCTGGTTCAACTGGGGGCAGTTTCTCTTTAAGTGACCTTCAGCACCACACTGATAGCATCCCCTGTTACCCTGTTGTTGATGCTGCTGATTCTGTGGAGCTGGTGGTTGTTGTTGACGATTCTGATTTTCCGGTCGTGTGCCCATTCAATCCTTAGCTTCATGATCAAGCTTGTTACACCTCAGACAACGACCCTTATTGCACGGCCCACTATGATGCATGTTGCATCGGTTGCACTTGGGGTGGTTTCCTCTGTATCCACCCTGCCCCTGACTACCCGAAGATTGTTGTCCAGGGCTCTTGTAGTCGTCAGTCCTTCGCTGCTGAGACTGAGACTGAGCTGAAGTCGAACCCTTGCTGGAGGCTCCATCCCATTTACGCTTGTTGTCGTTGGGGGCTTCAGAAGTAGTAGTAGCAGTGGTAGTACCAATACGCTTGGGCAGCTTGTTCTGCTCAACCGCCTGATCAGTGAGACGATGAGCCAAACGAATAACTTGCTGGATAGTGGCGAGGTTTGCTGCAGTCACATGACTCTGGATCTCTGGCACTAAACCTTTGAGGTACAGCTCGATACGTTTGATAGGAGGATCCACCATAGTAGGACACAAGATAGCAAGCTCGTTCGATCTTTTCGTGTACGCTTCAATTTCCGACCCCGTCATCTTTAAGTTGTAGAACTCTACTTCCAGCTTGTTGATGTCATCATGATTACAGTACTCTTCCTTGATCAATTCCTTGAAATCATTCCATGGGGTGGCATTAGCAGCAACCAACCCCAACATTTGGACCTGAGCGTTCCTCCATGTGAGCGCTACACCTTCAAGAGTACCAGTAGCATACTTCACCCTACGAGCCTCAGGGCATTCACACATCTCGAAAACAGATTAGAGTTTCTCGAACCAGTGCAGGAGGCCTATAGCTCCTTCAGTGCCACTAAAAGTAGTAGGTCGGCAGTCCATAAAAGTTTTGAAAGTACATACAGGAGGCTGAGCATGTTGACCTCCTGCCTGAGCGGCTGCGAGTGCTGCAGCAACTTGTTCATTAATTAAAGCCGTCAGCTGGGCTTGAGTTAGGTTGATACGTCCACTCATGATCTTCACAATAAGAGAGCATGAGTGAGATAAGTGTCGCGAAAATGCGATGACAGAAGGGAGTAAGCACACATGTGTTTCAACAATAGTTGCTACATTTATCTAAGCATACCATAAACAATGTACTATGTAACTAATAGGTAGGTAATATAAACATAAACCATATCACCTAGAATGTTGAGTCTTGCACGTGGAGCGAAGCGTCGTTGTGGATCGTTGAGCACTGTACAGGTTATAGTCTGGTTTTGTCAAAAAGTTTTTTTTCCCTTTTTAAAAACCAAGTTCACTATAACCAATGGCTCTGATACCAATCTGTCACACCCCCAAAATCCACAAGCAGAGTATCACCGCATGGAGGCGTGACTGACCAGGATCAAGCCACCAATCATATTAAACAACATAATTAAATAAATAAAACCAACCACAATATAATTGGTGTCCAAAAGAAAGTAACCAACTTTAAGTTAACAGCGGAAGCATAAAATGTAAAACCCTATCATAAGTAATATGTTCATAAAGTTTAAATGTTTAACATGGGACTCAACAGTCCATGTCCCACAACGACCACTCCTCCCTGTGCAAGCTCCATAAGCACCTAACGACCTGCAAGGCATGTAACAACGAGTCAACAACAAAGTTGAGCGAGTTCACAGTTGGTTATTTAGTTTTATATGTTAGTTTCGAAAACCAAAAGTTGTTCGTAAACCATGAGTTAACCAGTATCTTTGTTTCCCAAACCATATCCATAATCAGTGGGGGCTTCCCCATGTGAACCACTAGACCGTTACCATATCAACAACTGACGAAAATAAGTTGTGCCCTGCGTCAATGTCTATCATCATTGACTAAGTGCCCAGATCCATTAGAACACGCCCGTCCTATCGGCACGGTGTGAGGCTTGTCAACCCTAATAGCGCTATTAACTAATGACCCGCTCGCCATTGGCCCGGCGATTAAGTCGATATAAAAATGAGGGACTTCATGATAGAGTTTTGTCTAGTAAGTTTAAGGTTGTTGTCCTACCCAAGGAGGACGAACGTACGTATTCTACCCAAGGAGGATGGCGGTACATATCCTACCCAAGGAGGATATGTAGGTTCCGATTTAGTTCTTTAACCCCATTCCCAACCACCGGGAATCCCATGCCTTTTAAAGAGTGTGAACTCACCTCGGTTTGCTCGCCAGATAAGTAAGGGTCGATTGAGCTGCTAGTGGTCAACCATGTCCTAACATGGTTACAATACAAGTCAGGTCTAGGTTCAAGTAGTGCATGTAAGTTTACACAGAACTAACAAGTCAAGAGCACGTAATGATCATGGCATACACATTGAACATGTTAAGCAAATCGGTTAAACAAACTCAAAGTTCAACTTGTGTGATCCCAATGGTTTGGGCCGAAACATTTGTGCGATTCACTACGAAGCCCAACTAAACACCCCAGCCCAACATGTTGTGCGTTTGGCACCACCTTGTGCGATCCACAACATGTTGTGCGATCCAATGTTCACCCAGCCCTGTTTATAAATAAGCCCAACAACTTGTGCGGCCCAAATGAATAAACAGTTTAATAGTAATAACCTTGTGCGGTCCAGTTCAGCTTGTGCGACTGGACAAAATTGTGCGATTGAGTTTGGGCTTTGAGGCCCAACAATATAATTAAGTCCTAGTAGTTTGTGTGTAGCCCAAGCCTTGTGCGATCGGCAGTGCCTTGTGCGATCCACAAGGTCTTGTGCGATCATGCAATGCTGTGTTGTACACTGTGTTCTAACTAGTTGTACCTCAACTTGTGCGACTGTCTTATGCGATCAGATCAGATCTTGTATGATCTGGTCTTGTGCAATCAAGGGAGTTTTGTGCGATCAGTTCATTATCCCGAAAATCATGCAATCAGTTACCTAGTTTCCATTTATTTTGCAAGACTAATTCCAACAGTTTCTATCTTTACCTTAATCAATTAAATCATGATTTTCATCAATAATTCCCTTATGAACCCTAACCATATTCGAAGCATAAACAACATCTATAATCTTTTACACATATTAGCACGGCTCATGTTATTGATTTCTAGCATGCATCCTATCAAGTTTAACACAACCGATCGTCCGAATATGAACACATCACAGCCGATAAACATACATTCGGTTCTCCATCATCTTTAACATCATACGATTATCAATCCTACAATGATCTAAATATACTACACATGTGAACCGATTTTCATGAACATCAAACCTCATCAATATACATTACAATCAATCACATATCATCCCTAAATCATCTTGTAGAACATATAGATTACAACATCATGTAACATACAATCGGTAGTTAAAACACTAACCGGTTGGAGAAGAGAGCAAGGATTGGTCCGAACACAAAAGCTTCGATGGAAAGGGGTGTGTTGCCGTCGACTTTGAGAGGGAGAGAGAGGAGAGATATAGGGTTTGCTAAACTTTGTGTGATTTGGTGAAGTGTAGGATTTATACTAACACTCTAGGTGTTATGCGAGCTAATGGAGTGGGCCGAACCCTTCATGGGTTGCCCTTGGGTTTCGAATACAAATAGTGTGGCCCGAATGGGCTTGTGCGATTACATTACCTACATACGTTACACAAAATCACATAACACGTAGCACTTATTCATTAAAACTAATATATCAACTTGTCACATAGAGTTCATACACGTTACATTAAACACAAAGATAGATCCAGAAATATGAGTTGTCACATACATACCATAAACTATCTAAGCATGCAGAAGCTCCCTGCACATTAAGTAACAAATTAGTTCAGGTGGGTTTCCAAAGCCAAGATGGCTTTGGATAGGGTCACAGATAGGTCAGCCTTAAGTCCAGGAGGATGAACAGTGGTTAAATCAGGGGTTTGAAAAGATTTTTGAGCATTTTTCTATAACCACTGTTGTGGACCATCTCCTGTCAGATGTTGATAATTAAAAGGATGCCTATTCACTTTGGGCTTAGAGGTCCTTTTGTAGGCTTCATAAGCATGTGGGACCTATTCGTATGATGGTTGACCATGTCCTCTTGGGAACTGGTTTCATGGTGGTCCTTCTGTCACTTGTACCTCTCTGGGAGCAGAGGTTTTGTTCAACTGATTTGTAACAGCTGTTTGGACAGGCACAAAAGTCTATTAGCTATTGGTGGAAGGTTTTTGTGGACTCTTCGGTGTTTTTGATGTGTGCTCTTTTCTTTTAACCTCAAAAGTTTTGAGATACACACACTCTTAAGTTAAATGGTTGGTTTTTTCCACAAATTGTACACTTAGGTGCAGGCTCGATGAAACTTGTTTTGTTTATATCATAAGCTTTTAAAAGAAAACAGTCTTTTGTAGCATGGTTTCATTTCTCACAAAAGTAACAAAACAGGTTCTTTACCTTTTCTCTTATCTTCCTCTTTTCAAATTCCTTTTCAGCAGAGTTTTTAACCTCTGTTGGGATATCTTTCAGGGGAATGACTTTAGCCTCAGGTGCTTTGACACCCTCAATTATGGAAAAATCCACTGGCTTAAAGTTTTCAAGGATGTCACATTCATCAGACCAGGTGGGTTTGAATTGATATTTTTCTATCTCTTCAAAGGTTTATGAACCTTCCGGTTTTCTTAAATGATTTTGTTTCCATTTTTATCAGTGACTTTTATCTCTTAACCAGCTATGTTTGTGGGGATAACTTCAACAAAGCCAGATTCAATTTCAGCAGTGTTTTCAGTTTGGTCATGTTTTCTAAAGCCAATGCCAAACTTTACATTGCTCTTGATCTGCTTTTCCAACATCAGTTCATAACCTTTACAAGACTCCACCCATTTTTCACAAGTGATTTGGGTGGATTCAAGCTCCTTTTTGCAAATTTGGTATTTTTCTACGATAGTTTGGAGTTGGTCTTTGGTTATGCTGTGTTCATGTTTTAAGATGTTGATTTCATTTTCTTTGTCAAACAATTTGTTTTTCAACTCTTTAAAAGTTTTCTCAAATTGAACTTCATCTTTCAAGATCTTGTTTCTAAGGTTTTCAGTCACCTCTTTTATGTTATCAAAGGCAATAATGTATTTATCTGAACACAAATCTTTTAAGATCTGAGGTGATACCTTAGCAGCAGCCATCATGGCACAGTCACATTCACCTTCACACACACTAGCATCCCATGGATCAGCAAGAGGTTCCAACAGAGGTTCAACTTTTTTCTTTTCGAATATCTGTTCACCAACAATATCTGTTGTAGCCACTGTTTCAGCAATTTCTTCCACCATTATAGATCTGGGCTCCACTTCCTCAGATTCCTGCCCTTATGGTATTGACTCTAATGCCATGAAACAAAATTCATCAGTAGAAACATCAGGATTAGCAATTGTAACACCTCGTAAAATCGTGTCCAATAATGTGTTGACACGCGTCCCTAATCCTATTGTGTCAAACATTGACTAGAGGGACTATTTTTGCCAAACAATGAAAATATGAATGTGGAGGGAGAAAAGTGTCAATATGTTTAAACTAAGCCTCTGAATGAACTTATACGGTGTTCGTATTCTATTAACGAGCCACTTGTTGGGCGAACGAAACCGTTTGTGATTTAATTCAAAAGTTAGTTATATGGAGGGTTAAAAGCGTCAACATGTTAATTCATACCTCTGAGTGACCTTTTAACGAATCGAGAGTCTTATGATGTTCGGTTATACTTCCGGGTATACCTACTAATGGTTTTGAGGAGTTATATAACAGTTTAATGGCCTAAGGACTAAAACTGCCAACAACTGAAACATCAAAGGAGGTCGCCGCGGCCCCCGACCCCCTTGGTTGATTACGTTGCAGGTCACCAGGGGAGCCCACTTTGAAAATTCTGCCTTGGCCTCCAAACAAACAGCCAAAACGAGTCAGAACTATTACCAGAGGTTGTTAGCTATTTTGGGACACGTATGAGGTCACTTGTTAGCCTCCCATGACGCCCCTGGACACCTGGTAGCAACATGAAACTCCCTTTTTCACTATAAATAGGTGCTAAGTTCACTTTTCACAACTTGCACCTTCTTCAAATTCATTATTCTCTTCCTCCTGGAGATTCTCAACTGAATGGAGCCTCCACGTCAGTTCTATTTTCGAGCTAGGACCTTTTGTAAGTATCCCTAACTCCTTCTTTTCATTTTATAGGCTTTTAAAAGCTAAAAGTCAAGCTTTTTCGATAAAAGCTTTAACTTTTGGTTTAGAACTTAATGGTCCAGCCTTGTTCTAGGCGAACATGGGTACGTGATCGTAATTAGGTAGGTGTTAATCCCTCAAAAGGGCACCTCCTAAGAATCACGTTTGCTTGGTCAATTGACGAGTCAAAGTTTTAATATTAAAAAGTCAAACGGGTCAGTTTTTAAAATAATTAAAATCTAATAATGTAGGTGTTATAAAATATGTTTTATCAATTTAATAAAACATTTGTAAACATGTTCAGCACGTCAATTCCAGGTTTAGGGTCGGTTCGCAACCGAAAGTCGTGAAATTTGACTTCTACTTTGACTTTCGATTCTGACCCGAATTAGATTAGTTTCTTATTGTTTTAAGGTTCCATTATGACCATATTATTATGTAGTATGATCCTCTGGGGTTATATTACATGGTCATATAGTAATCTGAGTTTTTATCAAGTTCCGTTATTATACTAAATGTTGATAAATATGTCCTTTTGTTTAAAAATAAGGTTTTGAACATTAATAAACATGCAAATGAATTATGTACTGAAATATTAACTTGTTTAACATATTTTGATGTTATAAGTCAGGTCATAAACTGAGTTTTTATATATTATCGTAAATTAATTCTTTAAAGGACCAAAATGCCCTTTTGGCATCTAAAATGGGTTTAAACATAATTTCATTATAAAAACTCATTACCTACTGATGTGATATCATAATTAGGATTATTTGGGATGTCAAGTCAGATTGCATTCTGAGTTTAACTTCAAGTTCTTGTATTATGCTCTTAAATGACGATAATGCCCTTATGGCACCTAAAATGGTTTTTAAACATGATATTCATACAAAACCTTTTACTTACTGATATGTTAGAATAAATAACATATTTTCACTATTTTAACAAGGTCTTAACATCAGTTTTCATAAAACTTCGCAAATATCATCATTTAACGACATTAACGCCGTTTCAGCGCATAGTATGGTTTTAAACCATACTTAACAACCAAGACTTGTTACCTACTAATTTTAAAACTAATTTAAAATGTTTTTATAGTAGGTATATATTTTAAACTCAGAATCCCAACAAGCTTTCAAACTCTGTGTGAAATGATCAAAATGCCCCTACGGTGCATAGTTTGGTAATAAAACATAACCCGCACATATATTTGATATCCTACCGATATTATATCATAAATTAACTATTTTTTCCAGAATTTTTATAACAATAACATTAGGTTACTTGCAAACTCCAATTATAAGTCGCTAAATGACCAAAACACCCTTATGAGGCTTAATTCGATTTTAAAACCTTAACGGGCACACATGTTGATATCCTACTGATATTATAACATGTTTAAAGTACAATAACATATGGAACTTGTATATGACTCATCCGGTTACCCGTTAATGCTACACGTACGGTTCGACTTACGTAACTAGTTTACATAAGTTTACCGAAACGGGTTTAACCTTATCATTTTGTTCTCAATTTCCAGAATGTAATTAGTTTACCCATTTTATACAAGTCTTCATACTTGTTAGGTTTAAAATACAACAAAACAAAGTACAACATAGCATGGTACAGAAATTGATACAACAAGTTTAAATCTAAGATTTCTAGGTGTGTATCTAAGGCATCGTCGCTATGCCAAGTTTTAAGTTCATCAACATCATCTTGTAACATGTTATAAAATTCATGGTTCAATACAAACATATTGGCGAGTATACAAGTTTTGTTACATAGCATAATAGTAAAAGTTTACACGAATCCTCATGGAAAACTAGCTATTCAAGATAATCATTAAACTGGCATGTGAACAAACAAGTCAACCCAAAGTTTAACACAAGTAAAAGAATCTTAACATGACCCAACGTTCACAGGCAGTGCGTTACTCCTATAGCGCTATACATGTTAAGGGTAGGATCGTACGAAGTTAATGACAAGTTCAACACAAAACTTACAAACCTAGATTAATGTATCAAGTATAACGTATGCATGCGTATATTAGGATTGTTGTGCATTTTGTATAAAAATCTAAGTGTAACTGTGTAGGTTTATAAGATAACATATTGCACCCAAAGTGTGAAAATGAAAGAGGGGATGCGAGTATACTCATGGTTTTGCTAAAGTCTTCGATAGTAATTCCGTGAGCGTAGTTTTGGCAGGAGTAGGTGGACGTAGTACAGGAACACCGAGGTTATTCTACCCGGCGAGCAAAGAGATGGTGGAATTAGCACAGGAACACCTAGGTCACCCTACAGGGTAAAAGAAGGTGTGAGTCAGAGTTATGGAATTAAGTTAGGGAATTTAATATACCAGGTATTATACGAAAGCATTAGATAGAAAATAAACAGAAAGTGTATTATGTTCGTGCACTCATCCCTACACTGATCTTTTTGTGGTTTTACGGGTCCAAGCATGCACGACAGAATCGATGACAAGGAACACGAAAGTAGAATAACGAGAACGGAAATACGAACAATTCGTACGAATGGGCACATTTGTACGAAGGGACTGTTGTTGAGGAGATTCTCATTTTGAACATTTTAACTATTTAGAAGTTACGTTCGTGATTTCTTTTAAGTATTATTAGTTATAATTTTAGTAGGGGTAACTTTATAGAAATGTAATCAAGTTTGCTAATTGTTCTAATTAAGTCACTCAAACTTTTTTTGTCTCTCTAAAATCATTAAAGTTTCATTTGTTGTTTTAATACTATGTAATTATCAGGTCACAAGGTTACCAATGATGATGTGTCAGGTTTAACTGAATTTTTAATATTTAATATCAAGTTATTGTATTATATATGTATAATTTATATTATGGACATGGAATTTTCTTTTGAAAAACTAAAGGTAATCAACGTGGCCTTCAAGAAAAGGAAAAAAGTAGTTTGAATATATAATACACAATACACCAAGTATAAGCATAACCACACATATGAACCTGCAAATCGTTTTCCTCTCCGACTACACACCGGCAAGCGGCAACCCTATACTTTTTTCCGGATACCAAATCCTAGATCTGAACCCATTTTTCTACCTAAAATATGCATTTACTTGCCGGCCATAACACCCAATCTGAAAACTTGTTGTTCGACCGAAATCTAAGATCGAATGGTGAGGTTAAAACGATAGTCGTCTCCGGCAAGAGGCAGTGTCCGATGGGTTGGTGTGAACCAGAGGCGATACAAAGATGATTGAGATGCGATGGCTTTTGGTCAGGGTGTTTGTGTGGTGTGGTGTAGTTGTCGATCGTAATTAGAGATAGGTGTGGGTTGGATTTTGATTTTGTTGTGACGAAATCCCGAACACCCGATATGACTAATGTGTTGAATGGAGAAGGAAGAAAGGGCATGGATATACAACCTACCTCCGTTTATTTCCAGTTGTCAGAAGTTGCAGTTGCCGGCCGGAAAGACATGAACTGAGTTGCACGAGGAAGAAAACTTCTAAGAGTTGAGATTAGTGGAACAATTCTAAAACTTGATTATTTTTTAGGGTTTTAAATATGTTTTGATTTTATAAAATTCACCTAATAAATAATATTCACATAAGCATTAAAACAAAATAAAAAACAGGAACAGTAAACTAAAGTTTAGTTACTTTATAGATACAAAAAAAGTTTGGTTGATTTAATCGGAACAGTAAGCAAACTTGATTACATTTCTGTGACGTTTTCCCATTTTGGTATATGAAAGTCCGATAGAGTCAGAAGATCCTTGCACCGACCATCCAATGGACCATGGACTAAACAGCCACTGCCTAAAAGGACTATGTCCATGGGTCCCCGTTGGCAACAACTGTCACACCCCAACCGAAGGCGGAAACATCGGAGTGGGACGAAGAAAGATCGCTCATCACTCATAACGCTAATTATTACAATAGAATTAAAAATAAATTGATTTCATTCATAGCAATAGAATTAGAGTTCTCTTCCTTGCTTAGAATATTTGAGAGAAGTAGAGAGGTTGAGAGAAGAATGGTTGGAACCCTTAGTGTCCTTTTAGAATTCTTAAAATTCTTGATTTACAGAGATTAGGAGAATTAGAGAGATGGAGAGAAGAATGGTGTGAAGAAAATGGTAGAAGGAGGTTGGTATTTATAGGTAGAGAAGATGGAAAAGGGTGAAATATGATTGGTTAAAGAAGGTGGAAAAGGATTGAAAAGATTATTGGTGGAGAAAGTAGGTGGAAAAGGCGAAATATGATTGGTTAAAGAAGGTGGAAGAGGATTGATGAGGTGGAAAGATGATTGGTATATTTCTTGGTATTTCTTGACTATATATATTATGTAATTGAGTATATAAAAAGTATAAAAGTATAATTCAAGTATTGAGGACGTGCGTTTAAGTATTTATACGTATAATTGTGTCGGTTTGCGTATAAATATGTATTTAAATGATCGGTTGTGTGAATAAAAAATATGTATAAAATATGAATTTTATTATGATTAACACCTCGAATTGTGAGATTGAAATTAAAATAAGATTGTAAGGTTTCTAAAATTAGAATACGAATAAAAACATTTTTAAAATAGAAATACGAAGAAACGAGGCGTTACAACAACCACGGTAGTAGTTGCAGAATTACTGGGCCGGGAGAGGACAACCTCTTGTTCCTGCTCCTCTTTCTTCGCTTCGGGGACAGAGGTCCTACGGTAGGTAACAACAGGTACAAGCAACTTGACCGAAGGGGACCAGCGTTTCTACTCTTCCACCAAGGAGCCGTTCGCAGCGAGAAGCAAGGGATGTCGTGAATAGTGGGAGGTCACAGATAATTTACCTATTCAGAGAGTGATCATATGATCGATACAGGATATAGACTATCTCTTTCTTTATTCGATTCTTTTTCTTAAAAAATAAAGACGAAGGGTGACTCAACTTCTCAGCTAGAGTTGGGGGTGGGACTTGTTGGCATAATGCAAGCTGGAATGTGGGAATTTGAGGTCTCATGAACTACTACTAAAAACCTACTTTTTTTCTTTTTGGACAAACAATATCAGGTCGGGTCTATGGATGGATCCAGATCTACGGGTCATGCATGGAGGTTTTAATCTCGTTATTGATCACCAAAGCACAAATCAGTTAACTTAGTTAACTAATCGGTTGGTCACGATTACAGAATTGAAAAGACAGAATGTAAGTTTAACAAACAACCGAACAATGTACAACCCAGGTGTGCCAACACGACATGGAAAGGTAATCCTAAGTGTCGGAGGCTGGACGGAGTTCCCTCATTCTAGGTCTAGGAAGTTGTTTGGGGTTCATTACATGAGTTTAAGTGAGGTAGTGGATCTAGTTTGGAAACCAAGGTTCCCACAGAACACACACTGATGTTCCAGAACTAACTATTTGGAAAATAGCAATCTGGACAGTCATTCAACACTTGATAATCATCGGAACGTGATGAACAGCTGCATTCCTACGAACCGGGATGTCACATTCGTACGAAAGGGATGTCCCTTTCGGACGAATGCGCATGCCATCCGGACGAATGTGACTGTTCCTTGGGTAAATTAGCTCGGTTTTGTTTTGTAGGACCGGGTTTGGGGACCGAAACCGTGATTCTTGTGAGATCGGTTCAAGACGGGAGAGATTAGCAATGATAAACAAACAACTTTGTATTAATCCGGTAGTAAAACGTTACAAATCGGCCCGATTACATGATAACCGAACTAATACCAAAGGAGTATACATTCCGGGAGAGATCAAGTGGTGATCTCTCCCTGGGTGAGGTCTCAAACCTTCTCTCACTCTCTTAGTCTTGCAAATGACAAAGTGTTGGTATTTATACCCAACACAGGTTGTATGGTCGAAGGATCTAACTGATTGATCGATAGATCATCTGTCGATCATCCAGCTATCGAAAGATACACATATACCTCGAAGGATGACATATCCTTCGAGGTCCATCTTCATCTATCGATGGATATCTTTCGAGCTCATCGAAGGATATACACAATCCTTCGATGCCTTATCCTTCGACACCAAACATTATACAACCATAATCTAACTGTTTGTCTAGCAAAACCCACACGGTCAACCGAATAACCCTCTCGTTTGACCACTTCAAACGAGCGGGTCTATACACGTTCGATAGACCGTTTCACTAACTATTACAAATTCAGCGTAAAATAAAACTAATCTATTCGACAAGCATCGGACACAAATCTGCATCAACAAATTCCCCCTTGTCCGTTGCTGTCGAATGCTGAAAATGCAACTGCAATCGATCTTCAGTCAAGTATTCATCTTCTCTGTGTTAACAAATTCCCCCTTGACCGATGATCCAGGTAAGTAGTATCTTGACGCTCCTTGTAAAATATTTCCCCCTTAAAGTACGCGTATCCGTGTTGGGTGTTGTGCAATTTCCTCAATTGACCGATCTTCCGCTGATCTTCCAATACTCCAACCGGCATTTGATAAGGGTTCCAATCTTTAAGAACTGCATCAAGTCTTGATCTTGTCATAAGAACTCTCCTTCATACAAGCATACTACATTGATAGAGATTTCTGGTGAACTGTTTTCTGTAAACCGTCTTTGTGGAATCGACCAAGTAATGCACTTTAATCTTCAGCATCAACACTCAGGAAAGTCAGCTAGACCAAGTGTATCCCTTGCAAGCTCAACCAGCATGCTTAGTTGAACTACATCCAGATCTCATTGTCTCGCCTTTGTGAAGTTGACCACGTAATGCACTACGGATCTTCAGCATCAGTACTCAGGAAGTCAGCTTGACCAAGTACATCGTTTGCAAACTCAACGAATTGAGTTACCCCCAGATCCCTGTAAAATCCCAAAGAAACATCAAACCCAAAACCGAATCCTGCAGGTCTTCAGCCTTGAACTATCAGCTTCCATAAAGATTCCCCAGGTCTTCAGTGAACAGCGCTTTTGTAACTACTGTAGACTTTAGAAACCTGTATTTTTCCGTGCAAAACCCTTCACGCTGGTTGGAGAATTAATTAAAATCCTCAAATATGTGTATGTGCAAAACATTCCACGCCGAACCGATTGTATCACCAGAAAATCACAACTCTACCACCTGTGATTGCGTTTAGAAATTTACCGAAGAAATTCAACATTTTTATCCCCCCATTTCTTTGGTAAAATCTCTAAACCTTAACAGATTCTTTCCACTTCAAAGAAACTGTCGTCAAATGTTCACCAATTCCCTCCACTGAGCGGAACTGTCGTCAATCTTTATTGAATGTTCTCGGTTCCGAAAATTCACGAAAACGACTTTCTTCTTTGCATATTCTAGTTGAATAAGAACATCCCCTAGTACCCCGTAGGATCCGACTTGTATCCCTCCAAAGACTTTGTGAACTCGTTAGGACCGGTGTTGACATTGACATTCTAGGTTCATTCATTCGTTACCAAATGCGAGAATATGACAATAAACAAAAAGGATTTCTTCGTTGCATATTCTAGTTGATAAAGCAATATCGCCTAGTACCCCATCGGATCCGACTTGTATCCCTCCAAAGACTTTGTGAACTCGTTAGGACCGGTGTTGGCGTTCAAGGTTCATACGTTCGTCTTCAAATGCGAGAATATGACAATAAACAAAATGCTTTCGAACATTTACGAATAACCGGTAACAATCATAAACATTGACGTGCGGAAGTGAACATATCGTGTTGTTTTTGGCCCATAATAGTCGCGTCACCATTTTTGACATTTTCATCGGTAACCGTGACTACCCCACATTTTTTTTTTTTAAATAAAATCAAGTTCTCATCATCCTTTTGTTTTCATCATGCCCCCTTTTTTTTTTTTTTTTTTTTTTTTTTTTTTTTTACAACATCAGCAGCCCCTTTTCTCTGGATCCTTCGAAACATCCTGATCTTTCGATTCGGGATCCTTCGATACACAACACAGGTGATCTTTTGAAGTTGTTTGTTCTGATCCTTCGAGATCTGTCTTATCTTTCGAAGCTGTTGAGATGATGATCCTTCGAAATTGTTGATCTTTCAAACATCCACAAAATATCTAGATCCTTCGAAGTTGTTGATCTTTCAAAGATCCACAAAATATCTAGATCCTTCGAAGTTGTTGATCTTTCAAAGATCCACAAAATATCTTGATCCTTCGAAAATGTTGATCTTTCAAAGATCCACAAAATATCTTGATCCTTCGGAACATAAATATGACCCTTCGAGAAAAAGAATGATCCTTCGAAGTTGTGATTGAACTTTCGAAAACAGTTAGATCTTTCGAGCATCCTATACATCTTTCGAAACATGAAGGCACCAAGAACATCAAGAACACAGCTACTGTGTAAATCTGCAGATTCGATGAAAACACTTTGTACACGATTTTTGATGAAGAAAACTTGAATATTTTAGAGAAAAACATAAAACCCAACACTCGTTTTAGCACAGATCTGAATATTCGGGTCCAGATCTGAGTTTTTCTCATTTTCACCTTTTTTACATCTTGAACAAAAACGCACAAAAATCACAGATCTAGAGCACATGTGACTTAGTAAACGGTTAGTTTTACTAAATCGGGCACCATGGCTCTGATACCAATTGTAGGACCGAGTTTCGTGACCGAAACCGTGATTCTTGTGAGATCGGTTCAAGACGGGAGAGATTAGATATAAACAAACAACTTCTTTGTATTAATCCGGTAGTAAAACGTTACAAATCGGCCCGATTACATGATAACCGAACTAATACCAAAGGAGTATACATTCCGGGAGAGATCAAGTGGTGATCTCTCCCCGGGTGAGGTCTCAAACCTCCTCTCACTCTCTTAGTCTTGCAAATGACAAAGTGTTGGTATTTATACCCAACACAGGTTGTATGGTCGAAGGATCTAACTGATTGATCGATAGATCATCTGTCGATCATCCAGCTATCGAAAGATACACATATACCTCGAAGGATGACATATCCTTCGAGGTCCATCTTCATCTATCGATGGATATCTTTCGAGCTCATCGAAGGATATACACAATCCTTCGATGCCTTATCCTTCGACACCAAACATTATACAACCATAATCTAACTGTTTGTCTAGCAAAACCCACACGGTCAACCGAATAACCCTCTCGTTTGACCACTTCAAACGAGCGGGTCTATACACGTTCGATAGACCGTTTCACTAACTATTACAAATTCAGCGTAAAATAAAACTAATCTATTCGACAAGCATCGGACACAAATCTGCATCAACATGTTTGAACTAGTCACCTACTCAACTGGAATTGGCTCAATCTTGAATCCACAGCTATTGTCTTAGCTTGTGAGCTCATAGAACCCCAGATCTAGCTGAATTCGAAGTTAAAAAGTATGTAAAAAGGTTTTTGAAAGTTTAAACTTCGTTTTCAGCTTGGTCCTCAACAGTTTGAGGGTTTGTATCAGATTGCCCAAGCGAATCTGACAAACCAAGTGATAGATGATGAAGAATCTATGTAAAAACTTGTAGAAATCAGAAGAAAGTAGAAGAACTAGATGAAGAACAGAAGTTTTCGAGCTAAATACTCACTTAGGAGTGTCTGAGATAAGCTCCAAATTGTTCTGCTCAATGTTGGTTCGAGAGAGAAATTCGAGTGTTGAAGGTTTGGAAGTGAAGGAATGAGTTGGTATTTAGAGAGTGGATGTGGAAATTTGGCACGGATGTGCATCCGTGCGAAGCGGGCCAGGCGCATTCGTATAAATTTGACAGGCCCAAAAGCCCAATGTTGCATTTTGCTAGATTTGATCGATTTTAAGCATTTTAAGCGTATAAGTGCAATTTTTAAGTGTTGTGCATAAATAAAGGAATGTAATAATGTATTTTGCATGTATAATAAGTATGAATACGAGTAACACAAGTATGTATGTAACATAAATAATCGAAAAGTATTCATGAATAACGAGTAACACAAGTATATAAACGATAGAATTTTCATTATGATTCAAGTCTCAGATTACAACGTATGAATTAAAATACGAATACAGAGGATTACAAGTTTCCATAAATGGAAAGTATAATGAACTTGCTAAATAAGGAAAGTTACAAAAAGCGAGGCGTCACACTTCTCTTGCGGGCGCACAACCATGCCAGCTAACAAAACTACAACCAGTACAAATAGTACAAATGACAGTAGCCTGCAGCCAATCAGCATGCGTCAGGCTTTGTGTTAGACGACCCCACGATGATTAATCGTCCTGTGGACAAACAGTACAAAAGGATAGTAATGTGTAGCTAATCAGCATATACTACTCACTACCCCATGATCTCCACTAAGGACTGATGACAAACGTAACAACAAGTACATTTGGAAGGTGACGTGTGACCAATCTCGATGTGCCATCGTACTCCCACCTTTACAAACACTACTTGTCATGTCATAGGGGGCTAAATGAATATTCCTTGAAAGCCATGTCCGACCCATGGGCCCATCAACCCATCTCCTTCTCTAACCCTTCGACTATAAATACCAACATCCACCAAAGGTTTAAGCATTCCAATATCTACTCTCTCACTCTAAACACAAACGCATATTGTTTCTCTCTCTGAGGACAATTACTTATTCACACGCCGAATATGGTTAAGAGAATAACCCCCTTCTCCTTTTAATGAGCTCACGGTGTTGTTCGTTTTGCATATCGTACACGCCTATACCAATCGAAGAAGAGATTTTAGAAGATAAATCCCTTGTCGATATACCAACTTTAGGATCTATCCCCTGTGGATTTGAACTGGTGTTTCTTCATACACAAAACGTTTGAATATTTATTGCCATGTGTTAAGTTATGGAGGTAATAGAAGGTTTTGGTTTTTGGGCAACGGTTTTTCATTAAAACCGGCGATGGTTTCGATTTTCAGCTGAGCAGGAACGGCGGAGAAGATGGGAGAGGGTTATATGTTTTATTTTATAATAAGTGGGCCCCGTATATTATTATTATTATTAGGGCAAATTACACTTTCTGTCCTTTATGTTTGTATTGAATTGCAATTGATAGCCTTTAAGTTCAATAATTACAGTCACAATCCTTTATTTTGAAATATTATTACACCTTTCGTCCTTTACCACTAACCAGGTTAAATTTATCAGTTTAGTCTGGTCATGTGCAAGGCACATGAGGGCAATTTAAACATTTTACTTATTTACTTGCAAAAAAACTCAAAAAGATTTAAAAAAAAAAACTAGATTGCCCTCTCTCTCATCCACCACCACCAACAAAAACCACCACCTCCACTCACCACCACCCACAACCAGATCTAAGCCTATCACCTCCAACATCACCCCATTTCTTTTTCATTTAATCTCACAACAAATCTGTCTCCTTTTTAAATCTGGACAAGTCTTAAGTTGTCATCAAGAATGCACATGCATGTTTACCACAATTGATGAATCAAAACCATAAGATCAAGAAACAACAAACCATATGTAGCTAAACATAATCATAAACCAAGAATAAAATCTTCCAAACTAAATACTTAAACTAAACCATCAAAACCCCCAAATCAAACATCATTAAAAGTGCCAACAAACAAAGGTCAACAAAAAGTCAACAAAAGTAAAACTCAACCACCAACCCCCAAACCCCAAAACCAACATCAACTACTTCAAATCAAATCAAGAAACACATGGAGCAAGCTTCCAGTTCCAACCATACCTCGAACTTGAAAACTCGTAAAGCCGACCGGTATTCGAAAACACAATAATCCCAACTTCAGCATCACACAACACAGACAGTTCATGAGCTTTCTTCAACAACCCAGCACGCCTCTTAGAAAAGGTCACCTGTCTAGTACTCACATTCTCAATTTTCTTGATATCAATCTTTCCCCTTCCCATCTTTAACTAACGAAATCAGAAAACACCCACAACCCAGATCACAAAACTGATCTAGAAACACAACCCAGATCCCAAAATTAAAATGTGAATGGGGTGGCGTGTTATAAATACCAAAAATTTCTAATCTTTTGTGAGAAAAGATCTAAACTTGACCACAAAAAAAATCGACTTTTTAGATCTGCAAGTGGCAGGAGTGGTGGTGGACGGCGGCAGGAGTGGTGGTGGTGAGGAGATTAGGATGTGGGGGTTTAGAAAGAGAAAGTTGAGAGTGTGTGAGTGGTTGATTTATAAATATAAATTATATTTCCTTGAGTTTTTCTTTTTCTAAATATATATTTTATTAAGTAAATAGGTAAAACTACAAAGTTACCCTTAAATGAATAGACTTAACAAAAAAATTTAACCTAGTTAGTGGTAAAGGACGAAACGTGTAATGAGTTTTCCAACTAAAGAATTGTGACTGTAATTATTGAAGTTAAATGCTATCCATTGCAATTCAATACAAACAGAAAGGACAAAAAGTGTAATTTAGCCTTATTGTTATTGTTATAATATTAGGTTAGTTATATTTAACCACCAAAAGTTAGTTATTCAGCCACCTTTTGAAAAGGTGTGATGGTTAACGGCTACCAAATTTATGATGTATAAATTCTGTGTTTTGTCTCTTTGACTCTTTGTGCTACCAATAATTATATATAATAAGGTATCTATATTAAGCTATGGACTTAGGGTGATTGAAAAGGTGTGATGGTTATTGCTTTCTTCCAAAATTAATCACAAATTAGATTGGATATGTATGAACTACACAGAGACATGAACCGTTGGGTAAATGATAGGAATAATATTGCAATTCAAAGGTCCAGTTCTCATGAAGGTAAAAGGACAAGTGGGGTGAAACATGCATGTCACCTAAACAACGATCATGGAAAGCTGATACACAGTAAAGATTCTACTGATCACTCCAGTAATCAAGTGGCTAGAGATATAGGTTTTGATGGATCTTGTGGTGCTTGTTTTTACAAAGTTGAAAACGTAAGTCTTTAATGTTTGTCAATGAAGATGATGGAAGAAGAAAGGGAAAGGACACCAGTAAGGATAAAAGGGAAGAAAAAGTTTGATGCAAATGAAGAATGGTGATTATTGAATGAAATTAGGAATGACAAAATTATTTTGGATGAAATATAGGATTTGTTACTTCGTGGATCTATGTGTTGCATTATCTACCACTGTTGGTTAGTTTGTGGGTCTACAGCCGAGCTTTTTCACTCCATGGAACAATGACATCGTAATGGAGGATGACAATCTTACAAACGGCCATTACACAGCGGCCATTATACGGGTCTTATGTGGGTGCTTTTTTGAAGGTAATGTTGGAAATTTGGTGATTGGATATTTAATAAATTTATAATTTAATGAAATTATAAATATAAATATTAATAAGACTTATCATATGGTGAATTAAAGACTAAACTATTGAATAGAGTTTTTACGTCTTTTAATTATAGTCTTTATGTCTCAATTAATTTAAGTCTTCATGTCTCTAATCATGGCCGGCCCTGAGAAATTCGTGTACCCTGTTTGAGCTCGAAAAATATGCCCTTATAAATTAACGAAATTGGATATTGGGCTCACTAAAGGTCTAAACCTAATGCCAAATGGGTTAACAACTAATATAAACCATAAGAATAGTTTTGTAAGAGGGTCTGTCTTGGTATTTGTATGAGTGTACCCTATTAAAAAAATATTTTACATATACATATCGGGTTTTTTCATAAAAAATGTGCCCCTCGAAGTATCAGACTTTTCACTCATCCTTAATTCTTGTAAAATAGTAGGTTATGTGCCTCATTTGAGATGAACTAAACTATAAGAAAAATACACATGTATGCATGAAGAAAATGACGAGCATTGAAGACTAACTTGAGAGAGGAGTACTCTCTACTCATTTTCCACCACCATCACATCATATTCGTTCCATAAATTCTAACACTATAAATTTATCTGATGTAACCTCGGGCTCGTGGTCATCTCCGGCAGTACAGACTGCTTCGGTTATTGTACCCTGGGAAACAGACGTGTCGTCTTTGGTAGAGGCGATGAATCTGTTTTAAGGGAAGCGTGTTGAGCTGTGCTTCAGCCACAACCGTCAACATCGTTTGTTCTTTCTTGCAGCAAGGAATACTACAAGAAGGCCTTGTTCGAGCACAAAGTTGATTACTTTATCTTTTGAAGATCCAGATAAGTAGACTTCAAGAATACGTTACTAAAGATCAAGTTGAAGACTTTATCTTTTAAAGATATTGGTTTGAATCGATTGATTTATTAAATATGTTGTAGTTCATATTTATTTTCATTTGAATTTGTACACGGTTCATGTACCACAATTTCCTAAATGTTTAAAGTGAGTATCTTTATTATTTTTTTATTAATTTTATTAATAAAATTATGACCCATGTCCTACAAACTTAAAACATATTTTGTGAGATTGTTGCTACAATAGTAAAACCTTATTTATAAGGATTTCGGGTTCATGAAAAGATTTATAATAAAAAAATATTTTTTGAAATTATAATCTTATAACTATTTGTTTGGGAAATATGTATGTAGTACAACTTTGTTTGGATTTCTTGAGATTGAGATACATTGTTAAATCCTATACCGTGGTACAAAACGATTAGTTTTGGTTCAACCGTTTGGTTTTTGAAACGATTTTGGAATCGTTAATTTTTTCTAACTTTTGTGTTAGATCGGGTTTATTAGTGCAAACCATACGTTTTTTGTAAACGTTAAATTCTCTAACGTGTGCATTAGACCGCCTTTACTTTTCTAAACCATACGTTTTTGTAAACGTTTCATGTTCTAACATTCTTGTTAGAAATGATCATATTATTTATCTAATATGGTTCGAAAAATGAATGTTAAAAACAGGTTTATTTTATATAAACTAATAAGTCTTATAATGATTTTTGTAATCATTTATTTCTACACGAGTGTGTTGGAATTGGGTTATTTATACAAACTGATAAGTTGATAACTGTTTCTGTAATCGTTTAGTTCTAAGGAGTTTGTTAGAACCTATTTATTGATAAGCTTTATAACAATTTTTGTAATTATCTACTTCTAACAAAAGTGTTAGAAACGGTTTATAAAACTGTTAATTTTGAAAATGATTTTTGTAATCATTTGTCTTCTTGAATGTGTGTTAGAAATGTTCACTAAAAGCGTTTGTTTGGAAGCAATTTTTTAATTATTTATTTTCTAACGTGTGTATTAGAAATGACTTTTTTATTTGAATCATATATGTATTTATAACAAGTCGAAATAACATTTTGTAGAAATGTTAATATTTCTAACTTGGGTGTTAGAATTTTTTTCATTCTACCATGATTATTAAAAATGGATAAACTACAAATGCTTTGAAATGTTTTATGTAAACATTTTAACACATTCTGCTTTGTATAAACGTCATACATTGAAGTTGATGTTTGATTAACTTCAATAATTAAATCACCATAAAGTGTTGGTGTAGTTGTGTGAGATTTATTACCAACTTTAATTTGTGATTTCTAAATTCAAATAGTCATGTTTTGTATAATCAAATGACTTAAATTTTGTAACACGTGTGTTAGAAAATGTGTATCACGAATACAAGGTTAGAAATTGTTCATAATGAACAAAAATGAGTTATGTAAACATTTAATTGCCTATGTGTGCATTAAAAATGATGAAAAATGATTTATTTTATAAACTATATCTTTGAAAAATGTTTTATGTAAACGTTCGATTCTATAATGTGCCTGTTTTAACATTTTTTTTCTTACATGCGTAGTAACACTAAACAATATAAAACCGTTTTGATATTTTAGGTTTTGATCTATGTTATCAAAAACTGTAATTAATATTATTAATATTGTACATTGCAAAACTAAGAAAATATTTTAAATTTTAAAATGATTTTTAAAACAAAGTTTTGCATAGTGTTGAGAATATAAATGGTTTGTTACTCTTGCTAAAAGCGGCGTTGTTGAACAAAGAAACATTCTAGTGGATATTATTTGATGGAAAACAACTTGGTGTTGCAGTGAACAAATTTAGGCGTTCAAGTTTACTACTTAAATGTAGCATTTGTAACAACTTGGTGTTGTTTTGAGTAGAAGTGTCCAAGTTTAAAGTTTCAAGATGAAATGGGAACTTATACTTACAAGTGCATAGAGTCTTATTGAGGGAACCTCAAGACATGCCATGGGATAATATCGTTTCAGTCAGATTATAAAGTGTTGAAGATAAATGAACTTTACTAGTTGATGTCCACATATTGTCTATGCTTCAGTTTAAATTTTAAAACTGATTGACACTTATGATTTAGTTTCTCTGTCACCCCTTCTCCACTGATGACACCACCGGCGATCATCAAAAACATCTCCTCCTCTTAAAGAGCTGATCATCTTGGTAAGTTACTTTTCTTGTTTTTTCCACATATGATTTTGCATTAGCGATTTTATCTGATTCATCTTCTTTTTTTTAGCAAATAAGCCTATAAAATGTTTCTAGGGTTTGTTGTTTAGGGACAAAAATCATGGCTGGTTATCCTTAACCTACCCCCTATGGATGCAAAAACGTGCCAAGCAGAAAATCCCTAACTGCCGTTTACTGGCCGAAAGTTAACCATAATCAAACGTCCATGATTCTTCTTAACGCCGCCATCGAAGAATGTTCGCGGAGAAGAATGGTTGAAGAAGCTGGTGACGGTGATGACGGTTTACAAGGGCATCGTGAATCTATGAGTTTATATGAGTAAAGGTTTCGTATTCGTTGTCTCAGATTCGGATTAGTGATATTTTATTGAGTATCTGACTATTATTAACTGACTGATGTGTGTCCTTTGTACTATAGACCCAACAAAAGTTATTTATGGTTCATCGGCTAACGACTGAGACAACAATGTTGGCTGAGGATGGTGATTGTCTTTCGATAATCACCCGGAGCAGTGGTGACAATTTTGGGCTCTGCATCTCTGTTAAAGCTTTGTGTTGATTCGAGCTTCACAGGTTTCGTTTATTGTATGAAAATGAAAAACCATTGAATTTAATATAGTTAATTTGGTTGAGATTGAAAGTTCTTTAGCTAGATTTGATAAGAGAATTTGCTACAAAAAATAAATGAAAAATGAGCTAAAGACAAACATTTAAAACAATTAATCATATGCATGTCAACTTTGTTGATGACATAGTATGGTTTTTACAGATATGTCATTGATTGAGACGCGGGAACATATAAAGAAACATCCACCATTAGCATTAGCAACGACTGAAAATTTTCCACAATGTATGTGAGGGTAAATTTTCCATGTATTCTGAACATTTACTTCTTCAATATACTACTTTCCTTGAATTGAATTTTGTGTTATTTTAACAGCAGGTGACATTTGTCTTTTTTCTGTTACCATCAAAACACATTTTCGTGAAAAGTTGGAGTTTCAAGTATGCCATCTTTAACTGTGATATGTTTAATTTTGTTTGTTAGTTTACAGTAAGTCTGTGAGATTTGTGGCTAAAAAGCTATAATTTTGATTATTTTCAGTAGCTATTGTGTTGAAGTAAAATATTACTATTTATGCTTTGTTGAATGGTAATTGAAGAACTTTATCTCAAAGTATGTTGGTTGTTGTAGGGTTATTTGATCGAATTTAAAGAAGCGAGGAAGTTGGTTCGTCAGATTAGATTGGTAAGCCAATTTTTATTGAATTCTGAGTTTACTGAACCAAGCCGATTTAGTTGTTTACCAAAAAGAAAAACAGTAGAAAGAAATGGGAGATAAGGTTCCACTGTTAAAGAAAAAGTCAAAGAGAAACTTGGATTGCACAAGTACGCCATATCTAGTGGGTCAACATCGGCCATTAAAGACGTCATGGCTACACTTGACCAGGAATTTATGAAGCTTGGACATGTGCTATGGGCATAGATCCTACTTATGATGATGCAAAGGGGGCTCAGTTTCAAATCCTATGCCCGAGACAAGTGTGATATTTGTACATTTTTAATGATTATACAATTCTGAACATTGTCGTATTCAATAAAATCTTGTATTTTATTTACGAGAATGCATTAATTTCAATCGTTGAACAATTTCGATCATTTTCGTGTTCAATAAAGTCATATACTTTATTTACGAAAGGCGTAACTGTACGATCAAACGAAACGATATCCATGACATTTCTGGACAAAATCCAAGTTACACATGCCTTAACACCATTATTTAACCTAAATATTAGGTTAAAAGGGGTTAAAAATGCAAAACGCAACAATACAAGGCAAGGGGCCAAATATGCTAAAATGCAAAACTTGGCCCCCAAACTGCCTTACGGACCGCAAGAGTAACTCCATACGCTCCGTATGGGGTGCCCAACACAGCAAAATGTATTGGCAGCTTCTTGTTTCATGTCTTGGACCCCAAGTCGCGAATTTTCCTGCTTTTAGCCTCCTTTGGACATGTGTTAAGACCCTCCTCAGATCATGACACCTCAAGGACACTTGCCTTGATCTTAGGAGCTCAAGAACACTTTAAATAGTAAGGGATTTATCCATTTTCACTTGCTCATTTCACATTTCTTTCTCCCACTCTTTTGAAGGATGTTCCTAGTCATTGGAAGCCTCCTACTAAGCTCTTTAGTGTTCTTCAACACAAGTAAGCGCTCTCTCCTAGTCTACTTTATTTATGTTAGCTATTTTGAGCTAAAAGCCAAAACAATTTGACTTTTTGTTAGACTTTCGGTTTCGACCATTTTTTCTCAAATCAAAGTTCAATTGAACTTTGCAACGTGATTGTAATCACGAAGGATATACTCCCTTGCGATTGTACCTTCTGATTACCACGTTTAGTAGGCGAAGTGACGAGTCACAGTTTTATTAACTAAAATCAAAATTGTGCATAAGTGCATTTTACGACGAAACCGTTTTCGGGTTTAAGAACTCAAAGTTTTGACACCAAATCAGTTTTATAACTTAATTAGACATGTTCCAACATGTCTAACTCGTCATTTCTAGTTTAATGATTTTTGGTAAGTCGTAAGTGGAGCGGTTTAACTACCTCTTTAACTTTCGAATCTGACCGTTTGGTCAATCTTATGATTTAACCAAGGGCATTTTTTATGACCATAGTTATATAGGGAATAAGCCTCTGAGGTTATACCTTATGGTCATAAGGTTTGGTTAGTTTTATGATGAGTCGCTTTTATGTTCTTTTAAATTGACCAAAACGCTCTTTTTACGCATAAAATGGTATTAAGCATATGTAAACAAAGTTTTGACATCTAAACTGATGTTATAACATAATCAAACTTGTTTTGGCATATAAGACTCATCATAGGACATATTTGACCATCCGATCTTGTAGTTACGCTTATAACCCGTTAAAGTGGCGCAAACCACTTTAACGAGTCATAACGGGTCAAAAGCACTTTGGATCCCTTTTACGTTTTCTAAATTCACGACACACTAACATAGTTATTCGACACATTAGGACATGCTTGAGCTTTGTTTATTCGATTGAACGAGGACACATACACAATCCTAAGTGAGTACATAGGTCCTTTTTTACGTTTTCTAAATATTTTGGGGTGACTCGTATGTGCTAAACCCTTTTTGAGTTTTCAAAACAAAGTCTATGGTTTATAAAAACCAATACGATTTCAATAATGTGAACAACTTATTTTTGCGTTATCCATAGGACTGACATTCATTAGCTTTAGCTGAGCCGACCAGTAGTATGTTATGGTACCATAGGACTGAGAATCATGTTACTAGACCGTCCACTCGATTTGGTGGAAGTTTGGGGAACGACAGAAATTATTTATGATTCATAAACCCTTTGGTGGTTTGTTAATCAGGTTAAAGATACCCTTTGGTGGTCTAGTTAAACAGACCCTTTAGTGGTCTAGTCCACACAGGTTTGAATGTGGTCATTAAAGAACGACTACAGTTTTCACAATTAAAACAAGGACAATTGGTTTATAACACGAACAATTGGTTTATAACACGGATGATTGGTTTATAACACGGACGATTAGTTTATAACACGGACAATTGGTTTATAACACGGACAACTGGTTTATCACACAGATGATTGAACTATTGGTTTATGGTATGTGATTTAGATAACAAGACATGTGTAATATGATAAAAGCATGGTGGATACGCCGCTGGTACTTCCTATATATAAGTTCTTCTATTGTATTACATATCGTAGCATTATCCAAATTACTTGGACAAATGGTTTTAAAAAATTCACGCAACGATTTTTACTTAAAGATATAAACCATTCAATGTTTTCTTTTAAATTGATTTCTTACTCGGTTTTACAAAAGAAATGTTTTGGTCAAGATTCAGGTACAAGGTTTTTCATAAACTTAAACTAACCTGTTTAGTTGGTTAATTATATTAAAATATCAAAAACTTTTTGATACAAGGTTTTCATTTATCGACTCTCATAGTCGGACAAGGTATTGCAATAACAATTACAAAGTCATGAATTTGACACACACAAAACCTATGTACTCACCAACTTTTTTTGCTGACTTTCTTTTCACATATGTTTCAGGAGCTAATGTTTGATGATTTGATTGCATGCTTCACATAGGATGGACGCGGACCTTAGTGACTTTAAAACTTAAAAGACAATTTATTTGTATTTTGTTTATGTTCTTCAAAGACAATGTAATCTATTAATGAAATACAACAAAACTTTGAATACCATGTGTTGTGAAACAATTCCTCTAACGTGACTCCCCATTGTTTCCGCCGCGGATTGTTGTTTTACACGAAAGGCGTAACTGTACGATCAAACGAAACGATATCCATGACATTTCTGGACAAAATCCAAGTTACACATGCCTTAACACCATTATTTAACCGAAATATTAGGTTAAAACGGGTTAAAAATGCAAAACGCAACAATACAAGGCAAGGGGCCAAATATGCTAAAATGCAAAACTTGGCCCCCAAACTGCCTTACGGACCGCAAGAGTAACTCCATACGCTCGGTATGGGGTGCCCAACTCAGCAAAATGTATTGGCAGCTTCTTGTTTCATGTCTTGGACCCCAAGTCGCGAATTTTCCTGCTTTTAGCCTCCTTTGGACATGTGTTAAGACCCTCCTCAGATCATGACACCTCAAGGACACTTGCCTTGATCTTAGGAGCTCAAGAACACTTTAAATAGTAAGGGATTTATCCATTTTCACTTGCTCATTTCACATTTCTTTCTCCCACTCTTTTGGAGGATGTTCCTAGTCATTGGAAGCCTCCTACTAAGCTCTTTAGGGTTCTTCAACACAAGTAAGCGCTCTCTCCTAGTCTACTTTATTTATGTTAGCTATTTTGAGCTAAAAGTCAAAACAATTTGACTTTTTGTTAGACTTTCGGTTTCGACCATTTTTGGTCAAATCAAAGTTCAATTCAACTTTGCAACGTGATTGTAATCACGAAGGTTATACTCCCTTGCGATTGTACCTTCTGATTACCACGTTTAGTAGGCGAAGTGACGAGTCACAGTTTTATTAACTAAAATCAAAATTGCGCATAAGTGCATTTTATGACGAAACCGTTTTCGGGTTTAAAAACTCAAAGTTTTGACACCAAATCAGTTTTATAACATAATTAGACATGTTTCAACATGTCTAACTCGTCATTTCTAGTTTAATGCTTTTTGGTAAGTCGTAAGTGGAGCGGTTTAACTACCGCTTTAACTTTCGAATCTGACCGTTTGGTCAATCTTATGATTTAACCAAGCGCATTTTTTATGACCATAGTTATATAGGAAATAACCCTCTGAGGTTATACCTTATGGTCATAAGGTTTGGTTAGTTTTATGATGAGTCGCTTTTATGTTCTTTTAAATTGACCAAAACGCTCTTTTTACGCATAAAATGGTATTAAGCATATGTAAACAAAGTTTTGACATCTAAACTGATGTTATAACATAATCAAACTTGTTTTGGCATATAAGACTCATCATAGGACATATTTGACCATCCGATCTTGTAGTTATGCTTATAACCCGTTAAAGTGGCGCAAACCACTTTAACGAGTCATAACGGGTCAAAAGCACTTAAGATCCCTTTTACGTTTTCTAAAGTTACAACACACTAACATAGTTATTCGACACATTAGGACATGCTTGAGCTTTGCTTATTCGATTGAACGAGGACTCATACATAATCCTAAGTGAGTACATAGGTCCCTTTTTTACGTTTTCTAAATATTTTGGGGTGACTCGTATGTGCTAAACCCTTTTTGAGTTTTCAAAACAAAGTCTATGGTTTATAAAAACCAATACTATTTCAACAATGTGAACAACTTGTTTTTGTGTTATCCATAGGACTGACATTCATTAGCTTTAGCTGAGCCGACCAGTAGTATGTTATGGTACCATAGGACTGAGAATCATGTTACTAGACCGTCCACTCGATTTGGTGGAAGTTTGGGGAACGACAGAAACTGTTTATGATTCATAAACCCTTTGGTGGTTTGTTAATCAAGTTAAAGATACCCTTTGGTGGTCTAGTTAAACAGACCCTTTAGTGGTCTAGTCCACACAGGTTTGAATGTGGTCATTAAAGAACGACTACAGTTTTCACAATTAAAACAAGGACAATTGGTTTATAACACGAACAATTGGTTTATAACATGGACGATTGGTTTATAACACGGACGATTAGTTTATAACACGGACAATTGGTTTATAACACGGACAACTGGTTTATCACACAGATGATTGAACGATTGGTTTATGGTATGTGATTTAGATAACAAGACATGTGTAATATGATAAAAGCATGGTGGATACGCCGCTGGTACTTCCTATATATAAGTGCTTCTATTGTATTACATATCGTAGCATTATCCAAATTACTTGGACAAGTGGTTTTAAAAAATTCACGCAACGATTTTTACTTAAAGATATAAACCATTCAATGTTTTCTTTTAAATTGATTTCTTACTCGGTTTTACAAAAGAAATGTTTTGGTCAAGATTCATATACAAGGTTTTTCATAAACTTAAACTAATTTGTTTAGTTGGTTAATTATATTAAAATATCAAAAACTTTTTGATACAAGGTTTTCATTTATCGACTCTCATAGTCGGACAAGGTATTGCAATAACAATTACAAAGTCATGAATTTGACACACACAAAACCTATGTACTCGCCAACTTTTTTTGCTGACTTTCTTTTCACATATGTTTCAGGAGCTAATGTTTGATGATTTGATTGCATGCTTCACATAGGATGGACGCGGGCCTTAGTGACTTTAAAACTTGAAAGACAAATTGTTTGTATTTTGTTTATGTTCTTCAAAGAAAATGTAATCTATTAATAAAATACAACAAAACTTTGAATACCATGTGTTGTGAAACAATTCCTCTAACGTGACTCCCCAATGTTTCCGCCGCGGTTTGTTGTTTTACGCGATCGGGGTGTTACAGAGATAGGTATCAGAACCATGGTTATAGGAAATTAGGTTATTAGTAATACTCTTGGCCTAGACTATAACCTTTTTAGGACCCTAACGCAAGTTATCTTGTGTTTAGATCTTAAAACAATACCATCACCTATCCTTAGGTGATTACCAAAACAAATACACAAGTTACAAATTCATTTTGAAAATAATCATCTATCCTTAGATGATTTGTTTATGGGCTATGTGCCTTCAATGTTTTCAAAATCTCCTCAAAGTTTGGGTTTTATTAATGTGAACACTTGCAATCTAGGAGGATGCTTGTACCCTGAGTTTTCAGTCTAAGGTTAGAGTGTTCGTACAAATCCACATTATTGGACCAGTCACTCTTACCTGGGAACTCTTGGGGTGAGTGTCCACTTATAGGCTAAAGCATGTCTTCGTGATACATTAAGAGATCCATTTACTTTGATTTGTCACCGTGTGTCATTTGTTTGTTTTAAGTAACAAACAAATGATCATAATCCTTATGTTTTGTCGATACTTTAACGTCTCTTTTGATTATCCATTGTCAATCTCACACGTTTTCTCTCGTATTTCCTTCTCTTTAGAATGCCTCCTCGACGAAATGCTACTCAAGACGCCGATATGGCGGCTATTATCGCTCAGCAGATAGCTGCTGTACTCCCAAACCTAGTGACCCAACTAAACCAAGCGAACAACAACAATAACAACAACAATGCACCTACTCCATGTAAATATAAACAATTCAATTCGGTTAAACAACTCATGTTTATTGGGTCTGAAGGAGCTACTGGGCTCCTACAGTGGTTTGAGACTCTCGAGAGCACATTCCGTCTTGTTCAGTGTCCGAACAAGTGAAAAGTTAAGTTTGCATCGAGTGTATTCCAGAAGAGAGAAATTACGCGGTGGAAAGCAGTGATGAGAGATAGGGGTGCCGACATGGCAATGGCTCAAACGTGGGAAGAGCTTAGGGCTCTCATGATGAAGGAATTTTGCCCACGTCATGAACAACGATCACTCAAGAATGAATTCCACGATCTGAAACAAGATAGTGGATAGCATCATGCCTACACTGATCGATACGAAGAACAGAGCCTGCTATGTCCCACCATGGTCACACCATTGGGTAAAGCAATTGAGAGATACATCAATAGCTTGCCTGACCCAGTTCAGGACATTGTCACTGGTAGCAACCCTACTACTGTTAGACAAGCTATCAAACTAGCTGCTACCTTGACTGAATCTCAAGTCAGGAAAGGAAAACTATTCCGCATGGGTGACAAAAAACAAGATGTTAAGACCACACATGAGAAAACCAATGAGAACAAAGTCGAACTTTCCAAGAAGTCGAAGAAGCGTAAGGCTTCACAAAACTTCGCGGTTGTTGCTCAACCCAACCAGAACACTCACAACCAACCGACTCAACCTCCTGCGAGCAAACCTTATGCTGGTACTGCACCATTGTGCAATCGGTGCAATGTCACCACCAAGCTCACCTACAGTGTCGTCAGTTCACTTCATGTGGGCGATTTGGTCATGTGGCCAATGTTTGTCGTTCTGCTCCGAATCAAGCTAACCCGAACCCCGTTCAACCTCAAGGAAACCCTGCTAGACCTCCATTCCCACCTGGTTCTTGCTACAACTGTGGCGAGATAGGTCATTTTAGAAACAATTGCCCGAAATTTGTGAATGAGATTCTAGCTCGTGGACACGTATTCAACATCAACACTAACGAGGCTCGTGTTAATAATGAAGTAGTTAATGGTACGTTCCTTGTTAACAACCATCCTGCTTTTGTTCTTTTTTATTCGGGTGCCGATAGAAGCTTTGTATCACTAGCCTTTGAACCTTTGCTTTTGATGCCTATAACTAAACTAGGAAAGCCCTTAACGGTGGAAATAGCTAGTGGGGAACCCCTTGTGCTCGACTCTGTCATTCATAGTTGCCAATTGAACCTCGATAACCACCTTTTTCCCATTAACCTCATGCCAATGCAACTCGAGAGTTTTGATGTCATCATAGGAATGGATTCGCTAACCAAACACCATGCTGAGGTGATCTTTTTTAACAAGATTGTTTGCATACCTATTCCAACTGGCGAAATCTTAGAGGTTCGTGGAGAGAAACCCACTAGTAACCTAAAACTCATGACTTGTATTCAAGTCCAAAAATACCTACGAACGAATTATGTAGCCTTCTTGGCACATAACGTAGAGGAGAAAGGCAAGGGTAAGACTATTCAAGACATCCCCATTGTTTGAGATTATCCTAAGTTGTTTCCTGAAGAACTACCTGGTTTACCTCCAGCACATCAAGTTGAGTTTCGTATAGATCTTGTACCTGGTGCCAATACCAAAGCCAAATCACCTTATCGTCTTGCACCGTCTGAGATGCAAGAATTATCGAAACAACTCCAGGAATTGTCTGACAAAGGAATCATTCGTCCAAGCTTTTCACCTTGGGCGCTCCTGTCCTATTCGTGAAGTAGAAGGATGGATCCTTCCGAACGTGTATCGATTACCGTAAGTTCAACAAACTCCCGATCAAGAATCGATATCCCTACCACGCCTTGATGATGATTATTTCGATAACTGCAAGGTGCTACATGCTTCTCGAAGATGAATTTGCGATCTGGGTATCATCAGCTTCGTGTACTCGAAGAAGATATTCCCAAGACTGCTTTCCGCACACCATACGACCACTACGCGTTCACAGTCATGCCTTTTGGTTTGAAAAATGCTCTTGCCGTCTTCATGGACTTAATGAATAAGGTTTGTTAACCTTATATAGACAAGTTCATCATTCTTATCATCGTCGAAATCTTGATTTATTCGAAGTCTCGAGCCGATCACGAACAACATCTTCTTCTAACGATGGAACTCCTAAAGAAGGAACAACTTTTTGCCAAATTCTCTAAGTGTGAATTTTGGCTTAAGGAAGTTCAGTTCTTAGGTCACATAGTCAACGTGCAAGGAATACATGTGGATTCTTCCAAAATCACTACAATTAAGGATTAGAATAGACACACTACTCCCACAGAAGTTCGTTCATTTTTGGGAGTTGCTGGTTATTATCATCGATTCATCATGAACTTCTAAAAGATTGTTGCTCCCCTCACTGCTTTGACTCAAAAGAATAAGCCTTTTGAATGGGGACCCAAACAAAAGGAAGCTTTTCAAACCTTAAAACAAAACTCTGTGATGCTCCTGTTTTATCTTTACCCGATAGCAATGACGATTTTGTTGTCTATTGTGACGCATCGAATCTAGGCCTTGCATGTGTTCTCATGCAACGAGACAAAGTCATAGCCTACGTGTCAAGAATAGAAAATCCACGAGAAAAACTATACAACTCATGATCTTGAGTTAGGTGTTGTAGCTTTTGCTCTCAAAATTTGAAGACACTACCTCTATGGTACGAAATGTGTGGTTTTCACAGACCACAAAAGTCTCCAACACATATTTAATCAAAAGGAGCTAAACATGAGATAACGACGCTAGATCGAACTCCTAAACGACTATGACTGCGAGATTCGCTACCATCCGGGTAAGGCGAATGTCATAGCCGATTCACTTAGTCGTAAGGAACGTGTTAAGCTACATTGTGTTCGAGTTCAATATGATATCCAGACACATATCTTCCAAGCGCAACGTATATGTGTAACCCAAAGCTTGTTGAAAAATGAGCTGCCACATAGTCTTGAACTTCAACTTGAAACGAAAGACAATGGGTTACTCTATTACATGAACTGTTTGTGGGTTCCAAGCATGGTTGCAAAAGTCACTAGGCGCTCCCTAATCGGTCGTCTGGGGAGTTGAGAGTACTCGGCCTAGACGGAGAGTACACGGGGAGTACTCAGACATGCCAAATTATAAAGAAATTAGTTTTTGGAAATTAAATATGTGTCAAATAACATAATTTTACTAATATTTATAACAAAATACGTGAAATTGATATTTATTCTTTAATATAATAGGAATAGAAATTATATTTTATTTTATTTTAAGTCAAACTCGGCCCAAGTTGACCTATTAGATCCGATTTTGGCCGATGTTGACCGCTTTTTATCAATTCCGAGTAATTAGTCGGAGTTGAAGAAAGTCGACTCGGCAGCCTACCTTGTAGCGACTACTCGGGGAGTACTCGGCCTTGGAGACCTTGTTTTACAACCATGGTTCCAAGACAAGACAATCTCCACACCTTATTGATGGACGAAGCTCACAAGTCTCATTATTCAATCCATCCTAGTGCAGACAAAATGTACAATGATCTTTGTACCTAGTATTTGTGGTTGGGTATGAAGAAAGACAGAGCCTTGTACGTATCCAAATGCCTAACTTGTCTTAAAGTCAACTGAACATCAACATCCTTCTGTTTTGCTTGAACAACCAGAAATTCTGGTATGGAAGTGGGAGAACAATGCAAGGGATCTCATCAATAAACTACCACGCACATCTAGTGGTCATGATGCCATTTTGGGTACTCATTGATCGTCTAACAAAATCAGCACACTTTTTTCCGATTCGTGAGGATTTATCTACTGACAAACTCGCCAAAATCTATGTTGATGAGATAGTATCTCGTCATGGTGTTCCTTTGAACACCATATCAGACCGTGATGCTCAATTCTCGTCTCACTTTTGGAAGACCATGCAATCTGCCATGGGAACCAAACTCAGTTTGAACACTGCTTATCATCATCAAACGGATGGAAAATCCTAAAGGATGATTCAAACACTGGAGGATATGCTTAGAGCTTGGGTAATCGACTTTGGTGGTAGTTGGGTTTCGTATCTACCGTTGATCGAATTCTCCTACAACAATAGTCATCACTCCAGCGTCAACATGGCGCCTTTTGAAGCTCTATAAGGTTGAAAATGTCGTTCAACTGTCTGAAGCAATAAAGTCGGTGAAGCTCAGCTCACTGGACCTGAACTCATTCTGGAAACAACAGAAAAAGTCAAGAAAATTCGCGATATCCTTTTGACAGTTAGAAGCCGTCAAAAGAGTTATGCGGACAAACGACGCAAGCACTTGGAATTCCAAGTCGGTGATCACGTCCTTCTCAAGGTATCCCCTTGGAAAGGTGTGATTAGATTTGGAAAGAATGAAAAACTTGCACCTCGATATATGGGACCATTTAAGATCATTGACAGAATCGGAACCTCCTGAACTTGGGAATGTTCACCCAACTTTCCATGTGTTCAATTTGAAAAAGTTTTTAGCTAACGAGAACCTCCACATCCCTCTTGATGAAATTCGTGTTGATGGCACTATGCACTTTGTCGAGAAACCTGTGGAGATATTGGGCCGTGAAGTCAAGAAACTCAAGCACAAACGTATACCAATTGTAAAGTTCGCTGGAATCCAAATGTGGCCTAGAATTTACCTAGGAACGAGAGGATCAAATGAAGGCGAAATACCCGCATCTTTTCTCACAAGTTTCCTCTAATTAAATTTCGGGATGAAATTTCCTAAAGTAGGGGACACTGTGACATTTAAACATTATTAATCATTATACAATTCCGAACATTTTCGTATTCAATAAAATCTTGTATATTATTTACGAGAATGCATTAGTTTCAATCGTTGAACAATTTTGATCATTTTCGTGTCCAATAAAGTCTTATACTTTATTTACGAAATGCGTAACCGTACGAAATGATATCCACAGCATTTCCAGAAAAAATCCAAGTTACACATGCCTTAACACCTTTAAATAACATAAATATTAGGTTAAAAGGGGTTAAAATGACAAAATGCAACAATACAAGTCCAGAGGATAAATCTACCAAAATGAAAAACTTGGCCCCCAGACTGCCTTACAGACCTCAAGAGCAACCCCATACGGTCCGTATGGGGAGCCCAGCACAGTAGAATGTGTTGGCAGCTTCTTATTTCATTTCTTGGTCCCCAAGTCGCAAATTTTCCAGCTTCTAGCCTCCTTTGGACATGTGTTAAGACCCTCCTCACATCATGGCACCTCAAGGACACTTCCCTTGATCTTAGGAGCTTAAGAACACTATAAATAGCAAGGGATTTCATCCATTTTCACTTGCTCATTTCACATTTCTTTCTCCAACTCTCTTGGAGCTTGTTTTCGGTCATTGGAAGCCTCCTACTAAGCTCTTAAGTTTTCTTCAACACAAGTAAGTGCTCACTCCTAGTCTCTTTCATTTATATTAGCTATTTTGGGCGAAAAGTCAACACAGTTTGACTTTCAATTTGACTTTCGATTCTGACCATTTTTGGTCAAATCAAAGTTCAACTGAACTTTGCAACGTGATCGTAATCATGAAGGTTATAATCCCTTACGATTCCACCTTCTGATTACCACGTTTTGTAGGCGAGGTGATGAGTCAAAGTTTTACTAATTAAAAGTAAAAAATGCGCATAAGTGCATTTTATGATGAAACTGTTTTCGGGTTTTAAAACTCAAAATTTTGACACCAAACCAGTTTTATAACTTAATTAGACATGTTCCAACAAGTCTACCTAGTCATTTCTAGTTTAGTGCTTTTTGGTTAGTCGTAAGTCGAACTGTTTGACTACCGCTTTGACTTTCGAATCTGACCTGTTTGGTCAATATTATGATTTGACCAAGTGCATTTTTATGACCATAGTTATATAGGGAATAACCCTCTGAGGTTATACCTTATGTTCATAAGGTTTGGTTAGTTATATGATGAGTCGCTTTTATGTTCTTTTAAATTGACCAAAACGCCCTTTTTGCGCATAAAATGGTTTTAAGCATATGTAACCAAAGTTTTGACATCTAAACTGATGTTATAACATAATCAAACTTGTTTTGGCATATAAGACTCATCATAGGACATATTTGACCATCCGATCTTTTAGTTACGCTTATAACCCGTTAAAGTGGCGTAAACCACTTTTACGAGTCATAAGGGGTCAAAAGCAGTTAGGATCCCTTTCAAATCAGAATGTTAAGTTTGTTGAACCATAGCATACGAGTCCCAATACTTGTTTGGTTTTAAAGACTTCAATCTACCTGAATCCTCTGATTAAAGTCACGACACACTAACATAGTTATTCGACACATTATGACATGCTTGAGCTTTGTTTATTCGATTGAATGAGGACTCATACGTAATCCTAAGTAAGTATATAGCTCCCCTCTTTTATGTTTTCTAAATATTTTAGGGTGACTCATATGTGTTAAACCGTTTTCGAGTTTTCAAAACAAAGTCTATGGTTTATATAAAACAATACGATTTCAATAATGTGAACAACTTGTTGGTGCGTTATCCATAACACGAATTACATTCATTAGCTTTGGCCGAGCCAGCAAGTATTATGTTATGGTACCGTAGGACTGACAATATCGTTACCAGATTGCCACTAGATTTGGTGGAAGTTTGGGGAACGATGGAGACTGTTTATGATTAATAAACCCTTTGGTGGTTTGTTAATCAAGTTAAAGAGACCCTTTGGTGGTCTAGTTAAAGGGACCCTTTGGTGGTCTAGTCAACATAGGTTTGAATGTGTTCATTAAAGAACGGCAACAGTTTTCACAATTAAAACACAGACAATTGGTTTATAACACGGACAATTGGTTTATAACACGGACGATTGGTTTATAACACGTACAATTGGTTTATAACACGGACGATTGGTTTATAACATGGACAATTGGTTTATAACATGGACAAGTGGTTTATAACACGGACACTTGGTTTATAACACGGATGATTGGACGATTTGTTTATGGTAAGTGATTTCGATAACGAGACATGTGTAATATGATAAAAGCATGGTGGATACGCCGCTGCTACTTCCTATATATAAGTGCTTTTATCGTAACATATCGTAGTGTTATCCAAATTACTTGGACAAATGGTCTTAAACAAGTCACGCAACGATCTTCACTTAAGATATAAACCATACAATATTTTCTTTTAAATCGATTTCTTACTCGGTTTTGCAAAAGAAATGTTTTCGTGAAGATTCATGGCTACAAGGTTTTTCATAAACTTAAACCAACTTGTTTAGTTGGTTAATTATATTGCAATATCAAACACATTTCGGTACAAGGTTTTCATTTATCGAATCTCGTAGTCGGACAAGGTATTGCAATAACAATTATAAAGTCATGAATTTGACACACACAAAACCTATGTACTCACCAGCTTTTTTGATGACTATCTTTTCATATATGTTTCAGGAGCCAATGTTTGATGATTTGATTGCATGTTTCACATAGGATGGACACGGGCCTTAGTGACTTTAAAACTTGAAAGACAATTTGTTTGTATTCTGTTTATGTTCGTCAAAGAAAATGTAATCTATTAATGAAATAAAACAAAACTTTAAATACCATGTGTTGTGAAACAATGCCTGTAACGTGACTCCCTGATGTTTCTGCCCTTGTTTGTTGTTTTACGCGATCGGGGTGTTATAACAAGAAAGACACATGTGTATTCCAGGCAGTTTAAGACCTATTTTAGTTGTTACATACGGGTTCTAACAGATTTTTTAACTGGTTTGATCCACTTTCTTTCCGATTGAGTGCACTGTGCTGCATTCAAGGTGGTTTGGCTGGGCCTCGCCTCGAAGTTGTAATTGTTTATATTATGTTCTACCTAGGCGTTTAAAAGCGTGGTTTGTATATGAAGAGCTTGAATATGTTTTTTGGGGGACTGATGTATAAAATTACTATATTAAAGGCCCACAAGAAATGGATTACTTGTATATCTTGGGAACCGGTACACCTCAGTTCGCCATGTCATCGCTTTCTCACCCCTAGCAGAGATGGCGATGCTAGAATACGGTACATCGCATTAAGAAAAATTGTTATTTTATATGTCCATATTTCGATGCTTAGCAGTCTTCAACTCCACCATCAGGATTCTTTTTTTACCATACAGTAATGATGTTTGATTAGTTTATCATTTTTTTTTCTTTTAGTTTTTTTGTTAACTTATCTTTGATGAAACATTATCCTTTGATTTATAAAGTAAGTTTACTAATAGTCAAGGTTTTAAAAAACGGAAACGAGTTTCGAGGCGTTTTCCCTTCGGCTCACGAGGCGTAAGCCTTGAGGCGAACCGAGGCGTAACCCCGAGGCGGAATTAACAAATTAAATACAAAATTGTATGTCTTATAAAAATAATAACACTAACTAAGTTCATCATCAAATTCATCAAAATTATAAAAAAAACACACTTAAAAAAGACATAAATTGCTTGAAATTGACATAAAAAGTCAAAAACATCAAAAACAAATATCAAAAACCCGAGGCGCACCTGAGGTGCAGCGTTTTTAGTGCCTCAGCCTCTCTGAGGCACAGTTACATTAGAAACCCCCTGAGGTGCGCCTCAGAGTCGTTTTTTGGGCGTTTCGCCTTAGGGCGCACGCCTCAGCCGTTTTTTTAAACCATGCTAATAGTTAATTTCACTTTCTTATAAGGTAGTTATGATATTTGAGATGTACATATGTAAGAAATGAATGGATACCCTTACCACTACAATACATTATACTTTCTTCGAGAATAATTTAAATTTTTTCAGATCAAATTTGTTATTAGACGTGCGAGTAGGATGTTCTACAGAAACCAACAAGAACCGATCTGGCCGAAGAAAGGTAGCCGGTTTTCCTCTCTTTATTTTTCGGTGAGTATTTTCTTAACTATGGTTTTTCTTTAGAAGAATCTTTAAAATCAAAACCCATATATTGAAAGTCAAAAGTGGGTAAACAAGTTTTTGAATAACAATGCAAGCTTAGAAGGATGCTCCTCCTGTCTTGACCAACATTTGTTATTATTTTTGTTAAATTTGTGGTTTTATTAGAGTAGTAATGCAAGCTTAGAAGGATGCTCCTCCTGTCATGAACAATATTTGTGCAATAGTTTGAGGTATTTGTACACAATCCCATCCTATATGATGAATTACTTGTGAATGGTTTGCTTTTGGTTATGTTTTAATTATAACGGGTCTTATGGGTAAAACAAAAAAAAATTAGTTACAAGTGAAATGGGTCAGAAGTTGCACCATGGTGTGTGTAAGGTGTAATATGTTTTTATTAATAGTTTAAGCCCATTTTACACATTAGTCAAGTTTTAAATTTATAAAATACGATATTCTACAAACACTAAACACACACATGGGCAAGTGTACCCATCATGAGAGTAGTATAGCGTTGGTAAGATACCGAGGTCGTCCAAGGACACAAGAGCTTTTAATACCGGTTTATCCTTAAAGTCTAATCAAATCAAAATTTTTAGAAAAGGTTTTAAACATGAAAAATAAAAACTAAAATGCTAAAAAAATAAAAAAAATAAAAATAAAAAAAAACAGATAGACAAGATGAATCACTTGGATCTAACTCGCCTTTAATGTAACCTTTGATGATTTCTACACTTTTGCACTTTTTAAGAGATTATCTTAGTTATAGTAGTAGGCCCCTCTTTTGAAGGTGACGTTACCCTCAATCCAGTGGTTTGAGTCAGCAAGGATACAATCCCAAAGGGTCGGAATATTGGAAGATAAGTAATTAAGTTATTAATGCGAAAAGTGGTAGGCCCCTCTTTTGAAGGCGACGTTACCCTCAGCTAGGTGGTTTGAGTCAGTTGGGATACAATCCTAAGTAGTTGGTTTAATGTATTAATAGTAGTTTACATATGAGGGGATCAAGCCATTCGCACCCCCGCCATCCAATACCAGTGGGTATTGAAGAAAGTCCTAGTAAGCTTGACCCAGGTCCTTGCAGGATCTATACACTGAACAAGGCAAGAACCTTACTAAACCATTCCCTTAACCCCCGACCAGGTAGCCAACATATCTCTATATAGACCGTAAAGATATGAATGGTGAAAATATTTTACTTTATATAGACAGTAAAGTAATGCCAAGACACCATGAACAAATGATAAAGAAGTTTCATCTTCAACATAAGAAACTAGTTATTAAAGTCATCAATACAAAACCAAATAAAAAGTGCGAAAAGATTAAAAATCAAAAGTATTACATTAAAGACATGTCTTCAACAAGTGATGTAAGAGACTTAGCCAAACATGGCCTTTGATTGACAAGAACTCTTACGATCAATCTTGGATCCCGAGACTACTACACACACTCTAAGGTGGATGATGGATGATGGTGGTGGATGTGGGTGTTGTAGTGGTGGTGGAGTGGTGGCAAAGTGGGAGAGAGGTGGTTTGCCAAGGGATGCCTTTGAATTGAACCAACCACTATTTATAGCCTGAACAGAAGCCCAGCCACGGTCCCGTGTTCGCTGGACACGCCCCCATGGCCATCCTCTTTCTCTTCCTTCATGAATTGCTCTTGTCTGCATTAGGCTCCACACGGCCCCGTGTTCGCTGGGCACGGCTCCGTGTGCAGAAGCGTATCTGTACTACCAAGATTTGGTAGATTCTTCGGATCTTAGAGTTGACCACACCTCGTGCTCAGTGGGCACGCACTCGTGGTGGGCAATAGAACCTTCTACAGCTTTGTCCTTTCTGTAGATATCTGACCACGCCCCCGTGCTCAGTGGGCACGGGGCCGTGGTTAGCCTTCTGTTTCTCGTTTTTGCTGGGGAAGATGCTGTCGAGGGGTCGGGCATGCCACGTTTATTCCTTTTCTTTGGAATTATGTTAGTTTTTGTTGCATATTTGTTCCTTTTGTTCATTTAAGCTCTTTTGGTCCTGAAAATACAAAAGGAAGACAAAAGCACACTTTTTCCAACATTAGTACTAAAAAAGGGTTAGTTTTATGCCTCATTTGATGTAATTTATTTGTTGCATTTTGCACACATCAAATACCCCAACACTTGAATATTTGCTTGTCCTCAAGCAAAACTCTTTATTTTGTGTCTTACACACCCAAATGGAATGGGAAGAAGAGAAGTTTTGGGCTTGTCTTGAGTGTAGGGAATCCAAGATCTTTATTGGGTTTTATTTTTATATTATTTACAATCCTATTCATTATGATTTATTTAGAACGTTTGATAAGAGAAATTACTTATTTGGGCATAACATGCCTCTTTAAAATTCCATTTATATAGAAGTTCACATACCTCACGGGAGATCACTCAACAGTCGGCCGAAGATGTATTTTTGTGAAACACTCGAGACCGGCATGGAACTTACTTCTACCATATGCTTGCCAAGCAATCAATCCACCTCTTTTTTTAACTATAAACCTTTGTAAATATCATGAGGACTTGGGGAAGGGTTAGGCTTGGGCTAAAGGTAGGTTGTTTTGGGTTAGTGGTTTGTAAAAAGGGCTAAAGGCGTAAAAAGCGTCGGTCGTCGTAAAACTTTTTGTTTTTGTGACTTTTATTCAAACTAAGCATTTTCATACAAAGTTTCTTTGAGAACTTTGTTTGTTTATTGCTAGACTTCATTTTTTTATAAGGAAACGTCACAAGAAAACCGAGCTTTTTACTAAAATAAAATGTTGAAAAGAAAAAGGGTTTTGGTGGGTAAATGGTGTTTGTTTTGTGGGTTTAGAAATGAAAAGGTTTAGGCTCAAAGGGGTTAACTAGGGGGATTTTGGGTAGGTGATAAAGAAAAATGAAAAATAATGGTGTTGAAAGGAAAATGGGTTAGTCCTAATGCCTCCATCATTTACTTACTTGGGTTTGAGTTGGTAAGGATCGGGAATGTATCGTCGTGGCAAGTTCTAGAGTCATAAGAACCAAGCGGCTATTCACACAAGAAACGAAAAATGAGCATTTAATTTAAAGATGTATGCTTGTATGCTCAATAAAGGCTCAAAACTCACTTGTTGTGGGAATGGGTTTATAATGTGATCAAGTATATATAATCAAATTCTAACTACATTTGTTATGCCGTTTCATAATTTTCTTATGTTGGTTCTTTTTATCATGACGATATCGGTTGTAGATTTGTAAAAATATAACCTTTCGGAACTTGTTATTCCCAAATTAAACCAAGACAACTAAAAAAAATGAGAAGTTTTTGAAACAATTTAGGGTGATTAGCGGTTCCAATAGAGTTTTGTGTATGGCTTGTTATTAGGACGTGCAAAATTCAAGGTTTTAGCATCCCCCACACACTTAAATTATACATTGTCCTCAATGTGTCCCAAAAATAAGTTTTTAGGTTGATTGAATGCGTAAAAAGGTTATAAAAACAAGGTTTTGGTGTTACTGGGTATCTAGCGACGACCACATGCTGGGTGAGCACGACCCCGTGGTCAGAGTGCCAGTAACAGCGACTTACAGAAGGTGGCCACGGGGGCGTGCTGGGTGGACACGGCCCCGTGGCGAGCAGATTTCAGACAAATCAGCAGCGACAATCTGCAATCAAATCAAACAGGTTTTTGGCTTTCGATTTGGGTTTTCGGGCTTGTGTAGCACTAATATTTAGTGCCTCCAAGCTTCCTAGGTACCTGTTTTGCTTAAAAATACCACACCACATAAATAACAAACATCCTAACATACCATAAGTTATCACCACATCACAAACTAAAAAAAAATGCAGAAAAGTAAAAGTGTTAAAGGGAAGTAAATTGTTCAACTTTGGCACGCAAGCCAGCTAATTGTTTTTTGGAATAATAGGTTAACCTGTTAAAGCTGCAACCGTGTCATACCACTTCCGTCTCCTTCGCCTTAATCCATCTCCTCATCTTCATCATCTCCTCCTCGGTACACCATATGCTCCCGGATGTGGCTGATATCGTCTTTCATATCGAAGATGTTCCTTGTGACACCCCAGGAAAACTAGGAAACCAACACAACATAACTAGCTTCCTCAGTAACCACGAGCTAAGCTAAATTTTGGGATGAAATTTTCTTAACAGGGGGAGAATGTGACAACCCACATAATTCCATGTATCCGTACAATTTATTAATGATAATTAAAGTGCTTGACGACTGTGTGGAATTACTTAACTGCTCTCTGATTACTGTGTTATACTTACATGTGTTTGTTAACATACTAGTCGTGCACAGAAAACTTGACTAAATGGTCCTGAATATTCTCCTATGTGTTAGGAATTAAAAGTATTACAAAATATATATAATAGACACTTTGCGGAATAATTAAATACTTTAACAGAACAATATCCGACCGAACAACCGGACATTACCCGGGACACTAAATATTTGTCAAACACATTGTTTTATTATTTTTGGCTAGTCGTGATCCCCGTTTGCCATAACACCCACTAAATATATTAACTAACTAGTATATGGAAATATTATACTTAGATTCTAACTTATATTTACAACTTGGTTACAAAAGTTACAACCAACCCCCCCCCCCCTCCCATAACCGAAATCGGTCCCAAGGACCCACACCATACCCACAATCTTGATCCTTGATTTGTTTCATTATTATATTGGATTGGTTACTTGATCTTGTAAGCAAAATATCAAGAAGATATCTTTATAAACATGGCACAAGATCATCCTCATCATTTCAAGAAATCACACCACACCTTCACTCTCTCCTCTCCCTCTTTCGGCTCACCCCAAACCGCTACCATCACCACCACTAAACCACCACCTTCATCCATCTTCAAGTCTCATTCAAGTGTAGAAGAAGGGTTATAGGAGCTTGCATCTTGTGGTGCTTCAAAGGAGCCTTGTTCTTGCTTGTTCATCATCTTTTTCTCATCACCTTCACTAGATTCTACCCTAGCCTTGTGCTAGTAGTAAGTTCCTTGTGCACCCTTGTTCATCTTGTTTTTATGGCTAAAATTTGAAGTATGATACTTATGTTTAAAACACTAAAGATCTAGAACACAAAAAGGGGTTGAACAAAAAGATGAACATAAAGCTTTACTTGAAGTTTGTAAAAAGATGAAATATGGTCGGTTTAGGGTTGGTTAAAGCATGCATGTTGTTTGATGGTTGATTTCTTGATAAACCCGTTGTTAGAACATTTGTTGATACGTTTTACTAACATTTAAACTCTAAAGAAACATGCTGAATTACATTTTCAGCCAACTTCAACAGGCTGTAAACAGATCATAATAAATCGAAAAACTGAATTTCTGAAGCCTAAATTATGTATTTTCGAAAAACAGATCTAATGGCACTAGAATCATAATTTTTGGTCTTCGTTTAATATTTTTAAAGACCTTTTTTGTAACAGCAGCTAAAGCTGAGTTCTTGCTGCAGTAAATGGGTGATATGTTTTCAGTCATAACTGGAAATCTATGTTGAATCAGCTCATGAAATTTAAACAGTAGATGACCACTGATGTATTTGTAATTCTCCCACTGGAATTTCGTAAATCGGACTTACGATGAATTTTTAATGAATTATTCCATGGACTGCAGTCAGAAAGTGATGAATCTGATTGCAGTCCGATAAACAAATTTTTATAAAATATTGGTAACGAATTGGATCCAAAGATTTTTACACAATAATATTTGGATCGTTTAAGATATTTTGTAAAAATTTTGGAATTTTTGGAATAAGTTAACTATTTTATTAAAATACCCGAAAACAGTCCAGTTTTGGATATTTAAGTTGAAATGACATAAGTAGTAATTTGGGTGTCTAAATATCGAGTATGTTATCTGAGAGTGATCTAACATGTTATATGTCAATGAAAGTAATATGTGCAATATCATATGCTTGTTCTTGAGTAGCTATAGGTGGAATGTTTATATGAGCGTGAACTATTAAAGTGTGTACATGTTATGTGATAGAAGTAATGAGTAAATGAACCGTACGTAGGATACGTGTTATGCATGAGAAACTGATTGTTATCCGTACCTTATTAGGACGTGATTGACCGACCTTGACTGTTAGCTATATTTGAGAATCTAACCGAGCAAACCGAGGTGAGTTCACACTTTTCTACAAAGCATGGTAATTCCCAGTGGGAATGGGAATGGGTTCAGGAATAGGGATTCCTCGTCCTTTGGGACGCGTTCAGGAATGTGAATTCCTTGTCCTTGAGACGTACTTAAACTTACTGGACTAGAACTTTATCAGCGAAGTCCCTCCCTTTTTGTATCGACTTAGTCGCCGAGGCTATGGAGAGCGGGTCATTAGTTAATAGCGCTATTAGGTTTAACAAACCTCACACCGTGCCAGTTGGACGGGTGTGTACTAATGGACTATGGCACGTCGGTGATGATAGACACCGATGCTTGGGCACAAATAAATTTTTATTAGTAGTCGATATGATAAACGAGTCTGGTAGTTTAAATAATGGGGTAGCCCCCACGGCCGAAGTGCCGGGCTGGATAGCCAGGGAAGGTGGACATGGGATGGTTAACTGATAAACGTTTTCGAACTATGGGGAAACCCCCACGGCTGGATAGCTGAATGAGATTAAACTACGTTTTTGGAAACAACTCTAAAATGGACAACCAACCGTGAACTCACTCAACTTTGTTGTTGACTCGTTGTTACATGCTTTGCAGGTCGCTAGATGCTATGGGACTTGCACATGGAGGTGGTCATTGTGGGATGCGAACTGATATGTCCCGTACTTAATAAATAAACTTTATGAACTTATAAAACTTATGTTTGGGTCTTTAAACATATGAACTATGAACTGGTGTTTTGGTTTAACGTCTTATGCTTCCGCTGATTAAATTGAACTTGGTTAACTTACTTTTGGTCACCAATTGTATTGTGGTTGGTCTCATTTACTTAAATACGTTGTTCAATATGATTGGTGGCTCGATCGTGGTCATGTCACGCCTCCAAGCGGTGATGCTCCGTATGGTGGAATTTGTGGGGTGTGACAGATTGGTATCAAATCCATTGGTTATAGTGAACTTGGTTTTAAAAAGGGAAAAGCTTTTGATAAAACCATACTATAACCTGTACAGTGCTCAACGATCCATAACGACGCTTCGCTCCACGTGCAAGACTCGACACAATAGGTGGTATGATTTATGATATACTGTCGATTAGATAGTTCACACTGTGCATTAGTTAACGTGATAATTGCTATTTGAACCTTGTGTGCTTACGCTCTACTATCGTCCTACACTTACGCACTTTCGCAACACTTTTCTCACTTACGTTGCTTTGTTGTGAAGATCATGAGCGGACGCGGAGGACGTATCAACCTGACTCAGGCCCAGTTGACGGCTTTGATTAACGAACGAGTTGCTGAGGCACTCGCAACTATCCCTGCAGGAGGTCAACATGCTCAACCTCCTGTGTGCACGTTCAAAACCTTCATGGATTGCCGGCCCAGTACCTTCAGCGGCACAGAAGGAGCGGTAGGCCTTCTTCACTGGTTTGAGAAGCTTGAGTCTGTCTTTGAGATGTGTGAATGCCCTAAAGATCGTAGGGTGAAATATGCTACCGGAACACTTGAAGGTGCTGCGTTAACCTGGTGGAAAGCGCAGGTTCAACTGCTTGGGTTGGCGGTTACTAATGCCACCCCATGGAATGACTTCAAGGAACTGATCAAGGAAGAGTACTGCAGTCGTGACGACATCCACAAGCTAGAGGTGGAATTTTTCAATCTGAAGATGACGGGGTCTGAGATTGAGGCGTATACGAAGAGGTCAAACGAGCTGGACATCTTGTGTCCTACTATGGTGGACCCTCCCATCAAACGTATTGAGCTGTACCTCAAAGGTCTTGTACCAGAGATTTAGAGTCAGGTGACTTCAGCTAACCTGGGTACCATTCAGCAGATCATCTAGTTAGCCCATCGCCTCACCGATCAAGCAGTTGAACAAAACAAACTGCCAAAGCGTATTAGTACTGCTACTACTGACGCTCCCAATGATAACAAGCGAAAATGGGATGGGAATTCCAGTAAGAGTTCTACTTCAGCTCAGTCCCAGCAGCAAAAGACAGATGAGTACAGGAGCCCTAGTCAGCAGTCGTCTGGGAATCAAGGTCAGGGTGGGTACAAGGGAAATCACCCCAAATGTAATCGCTGTAACTTGCACTACAGCGGGCCATGTAATAAAGGCAACTGTCATCGATGCAACAAGCCTGGTCACATTTCCAGGGATTGCAGGAGTCAGCGTCCAGCGAATCAGAACCGGCAGTAACAGCAAGCCCCACCAAATCAACGCCAGCAGCAGCAACAACAAGGTAACAACAAAGGGTGCTTTCAATGTGGTGCTGAGGGCCATTTCAAGAAAGACTGCCCCCAGCTAAATCAGAACCAGAACAACAACAATCAGGGGAATGGAAACGGCAATGGGGGAAACAACAATGGTAATGGGGCAAGGGGTCGTGTGTTCGTGATTGGTCAGGGTGATGCAAGGAACGATCCCAACGTTGTGATGGGTAAGTTTCTTCTGGACGACTTCTTTATTACCGTTTTGTTTGATTCGGGTGCCGATACTAGTTATGTGTCCTTAAAAGTTAGTCAAATGCTTAAGCGCACTCCAACACTTTTGAACACCAAACACACGGTAGAGCTAGCAAACGGTAAAAGTCTCGAGGCCACACACATAGTTAAGGGTTGTAACCTTGTCTTAGCTGGTCAGACCTTCTCTATCGATCTTATCCCTATCGTTCTGGGTAGTTTCGACGTTGTTATTGGAATGGATTGGTTGTCTTATCAGCAAGCGGAAATTCTATAGGATCGAATCGCGACCTGAATGAGTCGATTGGAAGAGCTCTAGTCCGTTTCAGAGGCGGAAACTAAGAAACGGATGTAAAAACAGCTTGAATATCACTTTAAACCTCTTGTGTATTGATATTAACAAGATTACAATCTCAAGGAATACCGGCAGCACCTCGGTATAGATTCCAAAATTCTGTTACAAATGAACTAACCACTAGCCTATTTATAGTCCACTAAGTTCGCTTGAAACATCCATGACCGTTTCAAGCGAGACCATTCAAGCGAATCTACCAAAATTGACTTCAAGCGAACCAGAATTTGTTTTGTATGTTGAGTTCCAATGATGATGTCACTTGTGATGTCACATATATGATGTCACGCTTGTTTAGACCCGCAACGAAACCGAGACTCGATATAAGACGAAGTCGATAGATGAATGCACCAACAGACTCCCCCTCAGATGTTGACGAGTCTTAAGTGTCGAGTCTTTACAATCTTCAGTCTTTATCAGTCTTTATCACTCTAACATTCTTCAACTAATCTCCTCCTCGGACTCTCTCGTGTATTCTTCAGGATCAGCAGCTGGCTCTAGCAACTTCCAATTCTTTCTTTCTAACCGACTCCCCCTCAAGATGTGCTGGGATCGTAGTCTGGCTTTCACATGTTCAGGTATCGTAACCTGACTCACCTGCATATTCTCTACCCAAAACATAAGTTTCATAAAAAAATAAGATATAACAAATTTAGAAACTTTGCTAATCACTAGAAGACACAATCCTGAATACATCATTTTTAAGTATCAAACAAAATGATTTATCATGTCAATTTCTGATGAACCACTTGAATATATATCATTTTCATTTCACACATCTTCAAACAAACTTTCCCAAACCTGTTCGTCATGTTCAGCACTCGGAATTTTGAAAATCAGCTTTCCAACATCAGTTGTCTAAAATCTTTTTGAATTTTTCAAAATTTCTGCTAAAACACACTGAAAATCTTTTTGGAATTTTGTATATAACCGAAAAGAAATGAACTGCAGTAAAGAAATATTTATATACAATATTTTTGTGAGTTTGCGTAAGAGGATCATATCAGATTTTGAGACAAATCACCAACACCGTTAAGCTTTAAACATTTTAAGTTCTAAACGATTCACTTAGATTGTCAGTATACTGATCCACTTAAATTTTCACACAAAGTTCAACTGCTTCGAGATACGATGTTAATGTCTTAAGCACTTAAACTCAATTGCGTGTCCCACCTCAGAATATACTCCCGTATCCAGATCCCAATATTCAGTCTTACAGGTGAGTATGCCTAGATGATATCTGTAAGGGGTTAATTGCGAAGACCGTGAGAGCTCAGGTCAGAACTTCTGTTCAGCAGAGAGATGACGGCTCGACTTTAGGTGGGTCCCCTTTAGAGGATCTTTTTTACAACAGCATTGATTAGCAATTTTATTGTCTCATCATATTTGCTGAGGGCGGCGCTATATTTCAAGCAAGCAGTAAAGTATTCTCCAGGGACTAGGCCATTGCTTCCGCAAAATCATAAGTCCCGGGATAATACCCCAGATATCACTAAGCATAAAGACCTAGTATCTCAGAAAGAGGGGTCCTTCAAACAAGATTTCGGGGGTTACCCATATATCCGAGAGATGATACCCACAAATTAAGCAAGTTTGAATTTAGGTTTATATCTCGTCACAATCTACTAAATGTGTAAAAACCTACTGGCATATCATTAGTGAGACCGTTTATCACATTTGACTTTCCAATTCTTTAGCATGTTGTGATCGTCCACTGATGTACTATCATTTCCTCTTCATTGACACAAAAACTCATTTTTCATTTTTAATGTTTTTGTCTTTTTCAAATTTTCAAATGTTTTTGGATTTTCTGAAATTTTTACTCCCCCTAAAATGCAAACACATTTAAGGAAATTTGAAAACAAACTATGCAAGAAAATTTACAACCGATATCAAATCGCTTCCAATCGCCATCCACCTGGCATAAACAATCAGAACTCCCCCTTACAACAAACTATTTTCTCATTATGATTTCAAAACACTTAAGTTTGTTTTAACCAGAATGATTTTTCCGGAAAATAAGCTTTGTTGATTTACCACTTGACGGTTAGGGGTTCATCATCTTGTTTCTCAATCATTTGTAGGAAATCAGATACAACTTAATGTCCCTGATTTACCACTTGTTAGTGAAAACCTTTTCAACAACCACTAGTAGGTTCACTTTTCAACCACATCACTTGTAAAAATATAACAAATCAAATATACCACCTGCGAATTTACCAACCAAACCTTTCAAGAATGATGTCGATTCCTGGTCCACAATTACAAACTTGGGATCTCTGGCATAGTCAGATGTTCAAGGGAAAAGATTTTCCACCCAAGTCTGACCAACCTTGGGTGTTTTTAGCTCCTTTAGCTCTTGTTCAGTTGGGTTAAAAGTTGCTTTCTTTGTTGCGTAAAAATGTTTAACCCCTTTTACTTTCCCATCAAGCATTTTCCCAAAAATTTTCTTAACATTTCCATTGAAAACCTTTTCAACATCAAATTCCTTTTTATCAGAAAAGAATTGATTTGAAATCTCAACCTTACCAACCTTTTGTTTAATTTTTTCAAACGTCAGTGATGGAAATTCATCATCATTCACTGAAGATACAGAATTTACCTCTTTTACCTCACCTTGTGGCACTTCTGGCTTTGTGGAACCAGAATCATTGCCGACTTTTACATCACCCTTCTTGACAACCCACATTTGGTTATCTATTGCTTTCTTTTTGTAAAAATTCTTTTTAGAACATTCACCAACCTCACAAGTTGAATTTTCAAACATTTTGAATTTCTCGGTTGGTGGTTCAACATCAACAACTATTTCTTTCAGTTTTTCAGAAACTCCCTTTTTAGTCTTAGCATTTTTCAGATAGTTCCATGCAATGTGACCAACTTCATTGCATTTGAAACAGGTTCGAGTCTCTTTTGGATGAAACACTCCAGTTCCATTCCTTTTCTTCTCAGTAAGAAACTCCTGGTTTGATTGTCTCCCGAAAGGTTTCTTCTGTTCTTCTTCTGCACTGCCTCCTGAAACAAATTCTGTTTTTGTTTTAGAATTTTTCTCATTTTTATAATTTTCTGGTTGAATAAAACCTAATCCTTTCTTTTTGTAGCTACCATTATGGTTTGGTTTCTTTTGAAAACCAGAACCAGAATTGTAATCCTTTTTCTTGTTTAATCGTTGTTGTACTCTTGAAGTGTATTTTTTAGATTTTCCAGTAAGATTTAAATCTTTTATTTCAGAAATCTTAATTTCTGTCATTTTGAAAACCTTTTTGATCATTTCAAATCTAACACTTCTTATTGGAAACTCTTTGTCAGAATATAATTTGTCAGAATCATTTAAAGTGTATGCTACTTCAAATGTTTCATCATTCAAATTAGATTTTGATAACAAAAACTCTTTACTGTAAGCCCTTTTAACCGACAACTTTGGACTGTTGACCGACGAACTTGAACCTCTAGACCCAGACTTTGACTAAGACTCCTCATCTGTATCCAACACCTGATCGACCACCTTTTTTATTAACTCGGACTCATGATCAGTGTCAGACGATGTAAAAACCACGTCAATGTTTTCTGGTAATTCATCGTTTATATCAGACTTTAGTTTTATATTGACTGCCTTTTGAACTTGCTCCTCATTTGGTTTTCTGGGAGAATAACCTTCCCAGATCGGAGGCGGACACTTGTTATAGCTAGCACTCGGTTTCTTACCAGTATCCTTCTTCTTAGGCTTCTCATCATCTTTAAAGGCTTCAAAACCTGCAACAGTTGGATAAATTCGATCAATAAGATAATCAGAACAAGAATAACTCTGTAATAATCGTCTGATTCTTTCATTTTCAATCTTTTCATTTTCCAACTCCCGTTGCAGCTTGGCACATTCTTCGATGTAGTGATTTATCACTTTCTGCTTTGTCATCATCACAGAATTCATCATGGTCAATGCCTCTTCTCTTTCAGAATTTGTCTTTTGAAGACCAGTTACTGTTCTGTTCAATACATCGTAAGATTCCTTCACGTAGTTGAGATTGAACAATAATTGTTCTTTCATCTTCTCAAACTCAGCTAGCTTCTCTTCTTTTGCTGCACATTCCTTGCATGATTCCAAACACTTTGAGCAAGGCTTGATAATTTCCACAATCTTTTCTACTTCAATTGTTTTCACCACCTCAACCACTTTTTCATCTTCAATCACCTTTTCTGCTTCACCTACCTGCTCAGTATCAACATTCTTCTCAGCAACACTTTTAGACTTCATTTCTTTTTGTTCTTTTGTAGCCCGTTTCTCCTTCAGTTTCTCCAAGCGATCTGCAAAATAAAAATGAAAACTTTCAGGAGAGATATGAGATTTTGCAACATTAATATGTTTTTCTTCCTCATCATCACTGCTGTCATCAGTTGGTGATTGATCAAACTCAATTGACTTTTCAGCATTATCATCCGAAGAACCAGAATCAACTAGTGTTTGATAAAAAACAACTTCCTTTTCTGAACTTTCATCACTTTGTGAACTTTCATCTGAGCTCTGTGAGCTTTCTTCAAATGCAACAGACTCTTCCTCCACATTCTTCACAGTCTCACCAATAGACTTCATCCATGTGGTAAACATATCTGGTTCTTTTACAATCTTGGCAATGAAAGCTTTGAAATTCCCATTCTCATCCGCAAACATATCCCAACTGAAACCTTCAGGTAGCCTTTCATCATCTTGATTGATCAAGCATGCTTTGTTGTCAGATGAAATGAATTTTTCCTAGCTGAAACTTTCTTTATTTCCCAAACAAGCTCTCTTTGAATCCTCGATCACTTTTCTACCATGAGCTACCTGTGGTTCTTGCTGTTGCTGTTGACCAACTTGTTGATATATGGCTTTCCGGTAGTAGTCGTCTTTTCCGAATGGATTCTTCACTTCACTAGCTTCCCTGTTCTTACATTCCCTCTTGAAATGACCTTTCTCCCTGCATCGAAAACAAGTAACTTTAGATTTATCAAAACCTAAAGTAGAAACATGTGCATCAAGAAAGTCATTTCTTCCGGTAATCAGTTTGAACTTTTCGGCTCTTCTAAGGACACTAGCTAGACACCACTTGATGTCCATTAGTTCCATTTCTTCAGCATCTATCTGATCGTAATCCTCCTTTGTGAGCATAGGATTCCCGATCCGTCCAGCCACTAAACCTTCATAAGATAGCAACACAGAACCAAGCAGAGCCATGTGATCTTTTGCAAACTCTTCTGAAAAACTTTGGCCGTCTGGAAGATTCAAAGCAATGTTGCATTGTATCACATAACCATTTCCTGTCTTTGTGCTTTGAGAATGGAAACTTGATGTAGTATCTTTAGGATTGACACTCGGGTATGAAGAGAAACCACTGCTACTTTTAGAACCTTGATCAACTTTTTCAGACGAATCTCCAGCACTAAATGCAGTTTGGATTTTCGGGCTTCTTTCAACTTCTGGAACACTACCTTTGTAGTACATTTTTACATCCTGTTGACCACTTGGACTGTTCATCCTCGCGATCTTCTGCTCTTCCAAATCTTGACCCTCAATCTTCTCAATAAACTGAGAAATTGTTAACCCATCATAAACCCCAGTGTTCATTAAGATCATCAAGTAAGTTCCCCATTCTTTTTGCGGTAATGCATCAGCTAATTTGTCTACCCATTCTTCATGATCTTTTGTTATGCTCAACATCGACATGGATCTAACTAAGTGGCAATACCGTTCAATCAGCTTCTTAGTATCTTCCCCGGGTAAACCCGTGAGTAGATCAAATTCTTTCTTAAGCAGTGCCTTTTTACTCTTAATCATGTTCTCACTACCCTCAAACTTGATTCGAAGAGCATCCCAAATTGATTTTGAAGTTTTGTCATGCTGAAGCAACACAAAGATGTCTTCTTTGATAGCTTGCTGAAGTAGACTAATCATCATCTTTTCAGCTTTGTACATATCTCTTTCTTGGTCAGTAAACTCAGCTATTGCTTTCTCAACTTGCAGATCAGTACGTGGTAATACTTATTTCTTCAGAATACATTCCCATGATCTTAGATGGTTAGCTTGTACCCATTTTTTGTATCGATCATTCCATCCGTAATACTCCTCAATGCTCATTAGCTTCGGGGGTTTTTGTAAGGTTCCGGTTTCATTTTCCATGTTCATGTTTTGAGTAATGACAGCTGGACTAGTCGGGGATGTTGCAAATGCGTTGTAAAACTCTTCACTCATGATTCAATATCGAAGAATTTCTCAAACAAGCTTTCAAACAAACTGTTTCACCTCGTAAAAATATACCTGAAACAAACAAACAAACAATCAGTTTAAACGGACTGAATACGTAAAAATGTGTGACGATTGAATCGATCTAAGACTCGTGTCGAAGATTTGCGCGTACACTTTCAATGAATTCTGGTATAAACACTGAATGAATAGACCAAAACAAATGGGATTAGAATTAAGTAGACTTCATTTGACTGTTAACCACCAAATGTAATTGGACCGAACTTCTAACAAAACAAACTTCAAATGTACTACCCAACACTTCAAACCGTGCAAACTGAATTAATTCCTAACAATTCTCACATACAATCTATCCACATGCAATAACCCACTATATCATGTGATCCTTGTTGATTTTAATATCTAGATTGTATTAATAGTAGCCGACAACTAGAATTTGATACTTAATTCTATTGGGCCGCCCAATCTTCAAACTTTATCCAAACCTTGGGCCAATAACAATCAAATAAATTCTGCCAACTTTATCACATGCAATGATTTAATTGGACCTCCTCACTACTCGATGACTATCACATGGAAATGTTTAATGTCTGATGTTGTTCTAATTCTATTTGACCTCAAATCTTGAACAAAGATGATCACATGTAATGATGGCTCTATACTTATGAATAATTGGACCAAGCTATAAATTGCAACAGATTCACATGGGCTCCCTTTAAATTCTCGTGGCCGACAACACTTTACATGCACACATTAAATGCCCGACAAACTTATATTTCAAAACTGATATTTGATGTTAATCACGTGAACTGAACCTATTTCACACCACTCGATGCACTTTGAAGCGGTTCACACAACACAACGCACTTTCAAGCGGAATGTCGTTTTTCAAGCGGTATGTCGTTTTCAAGCGAGATGTCATTTCAAGCGAGATGAACACATATTTTCAAGCGAGATATCCGTTTCAAGCAGTGTAATTTCAAGCGGGATGTCGTTCAAACGGTGTTTTCAAGCGAGATACACGGTGACATCAGCAAATGTCAAACAAATTTCAAGCGAAACTATGAAAATGTCAAGTTTTAGGTTGATTTTAGTTCTGAAACTTTCCAGGATTTGTTAAAACATGATTGCGAGCATAATGTGAAAGTTTGAGCCATTTTAATTTTGAAGAAGAAAGTGTAGAAAACAGAAAATGTTATGAAAACAGGCTGTTTTGGCAAGAACTCCTCGTCCTGAGCTCTGATACCACTTGTAGGATCGAATCGCGACCTGAATGAGTCGATTGGAAGAGCTCTAGTCCGTTTCAGAGGCGGAAACTAAGAAACGGATGTAAAAACAGCTTGAATATCACTTTAAAGCTCTTGTGTATTGATATTAACAAGATTACAATCACAAGGAATACCGGCAGCACCTCGGTATAGATTCCAAAATTCTGTTACAAATGAACTAACCACTAGCCTATTTATAGTCCACTAAGTTCGCTTGAAACATCCATGACCGTTTCAAGCGAGACCATTCAAGCGAATCTACCAAAATTGACTTCAAGCGAACCAGAATTTGTTTTGTATGTTGAGTTCCAATGATGATGTCACGCTTGTTCAGACCCGCAACGAAACCGAGACTCGATATAAGACGAAGTCGACAGATGAATGCACCAACAAATTCTTTGCAATGAGAAGATTGTCCGCATCCCTCGTTCTGGTGAAGAACCCCTTGTGATTTATGGTGACAAGAGTGGTGCGGTCATAGGCATCATCTCTTTCCTTAAGGCCCAGAAGTGTTTGCGAAAGGGCCACACTGCTATTCTAGCTCTCGTTTCTGATACATTCTCGGAAGAAAGGAAGATAGAAGATATTCCTATTGTGCGCGATTTTCCTGAGGTATTTCCTGAGGAATTACCTGGTCTCCCGCCTCATCGCCAAGTTGAGTTTCAAATCGAGCTAGCTCCTGGAGCAGCACCAGTAGCTCGAGCACCATATCGTCTAGCTCCATCAGAACTCGAAGAACTGTCTACGCAACTACAAGAACTCCTGGAAAAGGGTTTCATACGTCCTAGCTCTTCGCCTTGGGGAGCTCCAGTGCTATTCGTAAAGAAGAAAGACGGTACCTTCAGAATGTGTATTGACTACCGCGAACTCAACAAGGTGACCGTGAAGAATCGTTATCCTCTTCCACGCATTGATGACTTGTTCGACCAGTTGCAAGGGTCGAGTTATTACTCTAAGATTGATTTGAGATCGGGATACCATCAGCTGAGAGTCCGAGAGGAGGACGTCTCCAAGACAACATTCAGGACTCGTTACGGCCATTACGAGTTTCTGGTTATGCCTTTCGGGTTGACGAATGCACCAGCGGTCTTCATGGATCTCATGAACCGAGTGTGCAAGCCTTACCTGAATAAGTTTATCATAGTGTTCATCGACGACATCCTGATCTATTCTAAGAGTCAGGAGGAACACGAGCAGCATCTGCGGCTTATCCTGGAACTTCTTCGTAAAGAGCAGTTGTATGCCAAGTTTTCGAAATGTGACTTCTGGCTTCGCGAAGTCCATTTTCTAGGCCATGTGGTAAACAAGGATGGGATTCATGTAGATCCATCCAAGGTTGACTCGATCAAGAACTGGCCTGCACCCCGTACACCAACAGAAATCCGCCAATTCTTGGGCTTGGCAGGATATTACAGAAGATTTATCAAAGATTTCTCAAAGATTGCGCAACCCCTCACTTCACTAACTCAGAAAGGTGTCACCTATCGTTGGGGTGATACACAGGAATCTGCATTTCAGCACTTAAAAGACAGACTTTGTAGTGCGCCTATCCTCTCATTGCCTGAAGGCACAGAAGATTTTGTGGTTTACTGCGACGCTTCCATCCAAGGACTTGGTTGCGTGTTAATGCAACGTGACAAGGTCATTGCCTACGCATCGCGCCAACTTAAAGTTCACGAAAGGAACTACACTACGCATGACCTAGAATTGGGAGTAGTTGTTTTCGCGCTTAAGATATGGAGACATTACCTGTATGGTACCAAGTGCACCATTTACACCGATCACAGGAGTCTCGAGCATATCTTCAAGCAAAAGGAGTTAAACATGCGTCAGCGCCGATGGGTCGAACTCTTGAACGATTATGAATGCGCTATCAAGTACCATCCGGGCAAAGCCAATGTTGTGGCCGACGCCCTCAGTCGAAAGGATACTATACCTAAGCGTGTACGTGCGTTACAACTTACCATTCACTCTAGTCTGCCTGCCCAAATACGAGATGCTCAGGTTGAAGCGTTGAAAGCAGAGAACATCAGGGCTGAGTCCTTACGAGGATCGAGGCAGCGGCTAGAACAAAAGGAAGAAGGCGCTTACTATGTAACAGGGCTCATCTGGGTTCCGCTTTACGGAAACTTACGCGAGCTTGTGATGGACGAAGCGCACAAGTCTCGTTATTCGGTACACCCTGGTTCGGATAAGATGTACCACGATCTCAAGACTACGTATTGGTGGCCTGGTACGAAAGCCCACATAGCAACCTACGTTAGCAAATGTTTGACTTGTGCGAGAGTCAAGACCGAATATCAGAAACCATCAGGCCTACTTCAACAGCCAGAGATCCCGAAATGGAAATGGGAGCAAATTTCCATGGATTTCGTTACTGGCCTGCCTAGATCTCAACGCGGAAATGATACCATTTGGGTGATCGTGGATCGATTGACTAAGTCTGCACACTTTCTGGCCATCAAGGAAACAGATAAGTTTTCTACTCTAGCAGACGTCCACCTAAAGGAAGTAGTATCAAGGCACGGAGTGCCAACCTCCATCATTTTGGATCGTGACTCGTGTTTTACATCTGAATTGTGGCAAACTATGCACAAGTCCTTTGGCTCTCGATTAGACATGAGCACAACATATCATCCACAGATGGATGGACAATCTGAACGCACCATCCAGACCCTTGAAGACATGCTTAGGGCGTGTGTAATCAATTTTGGTAATAGCTGGGAAAAGCACCTCCCGCTAGTGGAGTTCTCATGTAACAACAGCTACCACACCAGCATCCAGGCCGCTCCGTTTGAGGCATTGTACGGACGTAAATGCCGATCACCTCTCTGTTGGGCAGAAGTTGGTGACAGTCAAATCACTGGCCCAGAACTCGTAATAGATACAACAGAAAGGATTGCTCAGATACGACAGCGAATGGCGGCAGCTCGGGACCGTCGGAAAAGCTATGCAGATCAGCGAAGGAAACCACTCGAGTTCCAGGTTGGGGATCGAGTGCTACTCAAAGTCTCACCTTGGAAAGGTGTAGTTCGTTTTGGCAAACGAGGCAAGCTCAATCCGCGTTATGTCGGACCATTCGAAATCATTGAGAAGATTGGCAAGGTCGCCTACAGGTTGAATCTACCTGAAGAACTCAATGGAGTTCACAATGTTTTCCATGTGTCGAATCTGAAGAAGTGTCTGTCAGATGAGACCCTCATAGTTCCCTTAAAGGAGCTCACTATCGACGACCAGCTGCGATTCGTCGAGGAACCAGTAGAGATTACTGATCGAGATGTTAAGATTCTCAAGCATACCAGAATACCTCTCGTTCGAATTCGTTGGAATTCCCGTCGTGGCCTAGAGTATACCTGGGAACGAGAAGACCAGATGAAACTCAAGTATCCCCAGCTGTTTAAAAAACTGCAACCACTACTGAGGCTGAAGCTACTGCAGAATTTCGGAACGAAATTCCAAATCAACGGGGGGATGATGTGACACCCCAAGAAAACTAGGAAACCAACACAACATAACTAGCTTCCTCAGTAACCACGAGCTAAGCTAAATTTCGGGACGAAATTTTCTTAACAGGGGGAGAATGTGACAACCCACATAATTCCATGTATCCGTACAATTTATTAATGATAATTAAAGTGTTTGACGACTGTGTGGAATTACTTAACTGCTCTCTGATTACTGTGTTATACTTACATGTGTTTGTTAACATACTAGTCGTGCACAGAAAACTTGACTAAATGGTCCTGAATATTCTCCTATGTGTTAGGAATTAAAAGTATTACAAAAATATATATAATAGACAATTTGCGAAATAATTAAACACTTTAACAGAACAGTATCCGACCGAACAACCGGACATTACCCGGGACACCAAATATTTGTCAAACACATTGTTTTATTATTTTTGGCTAGTCGTGATCCCCGTTTGCCATAACACCCACTAAATATATTAACTAACTAGTATATGGAAATATTATTCTTAGATTCTAACTTATATTTACAACTTGGTTACAAAAGTTACAACCACCCCCCCCCCCCCCAATAACTGAAATCGGTCCCAAGGACCCACACCATACCCACAATCTTGATCCTTGATTTGTTTCATTATTATATTGGATTGGTTACTTGATCTTGTAAGCAAAATATCAAGAAGATATCTTTATAAACATGGCACAAGATCATCCTCATCATTTCAAGAAATCACACCACACCTTCACTCTCTCCTCTCCCTCTTTCGGCTCACCCTAAACCGCCACCATCACCACCACTAAACCACCACCTTCATCCATCTTCAAGTCTCATTCAAGTGTAGAAGAAGGGTTATAGGAGCTTGCATCTTGTGGTGCTTCAAATGAGCCTTGTTCTTGCTTGTTTATCATCTTTTTCTCATCACCTCCTTCACTAGATTCTACCCTAGCCTTGTGCTAGTAGTAAGTTCCTTGTGCACCCTTGTTCTTCTTGTTTTTATGCTAAAATTTGTAGTATGATACTTATGTTTAAAACACTAAAGATCTAGAACACAAAAAGGGGTTGAAAAAAAAGATGAACATAAAGCTTTACTTGAAGTTTGTATAAAGATGACATATGGTCGATTTAGGGTTGGTTAAAGCATGCATGTTGTTTGATGGTTGATTTCTTGATAAACCCGTTGTTAGAACATTTGTTGATACGTTTTAGTAACATTTAAACTCTAAAGAAACATGCTGAATTACATTTTCAGTTAACTTCAACAGGCTGTAAACAGATCATAATAAATCGAAAAACTGAATTTCTGAAGCCTAAATTATTTATTTTTGAAAAACAGATCTAATGGCACTGGAATCATAATTTTTGGACTCCGTTTACTATTTTTAAAGACCCTTTTTGTAACAGCAGCTAAAGCTGAGTTCTTGTTGCAGTAAATGGGTGATATGTTTTTAGTCATAACTGGAAATCTATGTTGAATCTCATCAAAGTTGTACAGTAGATGACCACTAATGTATTTGTAATTCTTCCACTGGAATTTCGTAAATCGGACTTACGATGAATTTTTAATGAATTATTCCATGGACTGCAGTCAGAAAGTGATGAATCTGATTGTAGTCCGGTAAACGAATTTTTATAAAATATTGGTAATGAATTGGATACCGAGATTTTTACACAATAATATTTGGATCGTTTAAGATATTCTATAAAAATTTGGGAATTTTTGGAATAAGTTAACTATTTTATTAAAATGCCCGAAAACAGCCCAGTTTTCGATATTTAAGTTGAAATGACATAAGTAGTAATTTGCGTGTCTAAATGTCGAGTATGTTATCTGAGGGTGATCTAACATGTTATATGTCAATGAAAGTAATATGTGCAATATCATATGCTTGTTCTTGAGTAGCTATAGGTGGAATGTTAATATGAGCGTGAACTATTAAAGTGTGTACATGTTATGTGATAGAAGTAATGAGTAAATGAACCGTACGTAGGATACGTGTTATGCATGAGAAACTGATTGTTATCCGTACCTTATTAGGACGTGATTGACCAACCTTGACTGTGAGCTATATTTGAGAATCTAACCGAGCAAACCGAGGTGAGTTCACACTTTTCTACAAAGCATGGTAATTCCCAGTGGGAATGGGAATGGGTTCAGGAATAGGGATTCCTCGTCCTTTGGGACGCGTTCAGGAATGTGAATTCCTCATCCTTGAGACGTACTTAGACTTACTGGACTAGAACTCTATCAGCGAAGTCCCTCCCTTTTTGTATCGACTTAATCGCCGAGGCTATGGCGAGCGGGTCATTAGTTAATAGCGCTATTAGGTTTAACAAACCTCACACCGTGCCAGTTGGACGGGTGTGTACTAATGGACTATGGCACGTCGGTGATAATAGACACCGACGCTAGGGCACAAATAAATTTTCGTTAGTAGTCGATATGATAAACGAGTCTGGTAGTTTAAATAATGGGGTAGCCCCCACGGCCGAAGTGTCGGGCTGGATAGCCAGGGAAGGTGGACATGGGATGGTTAACTGATAAACGTTTTCGAACTATGGGGTAACCCCCACGGCTGGATAGCTGAATGAGATTAAACTACGTTTTTGGAAACAACTCTAAAATGGACAACCAACCGTGAACTCACTCAACTTTATTGTTGACTCGTTGTTACATGCTTTGCAGGTCGCTAGATGCTATGGGACTTGTACATGGAGGTGGTCGTTGTGGGATGCGAACTGATATGTCCCGTACTTAATAAATAAACTTTATGAACTTATGAAACTTATGTTTGGGTCTTTAAACATATGAACTACAAACTGGTGTTTTGGTTTAACGTCTTATTCTTCCGCTGATTAAATTGAACTTGGTTAACTTACTTTTGGTCACCAATTATATTGTGGTTGGTCTCATTTACTTAAATACGTTGTTCAATATGATTGGTGGCTCGATCCTGGTCATGTCACGCCTCCAAGCGGTGATGCTCCGCATGGTGGAATTTGGGGGTGTGACATTCCTCTCTATAGCTCCGACCCGGGTGTAGGTGTTGCGGGTGCATAAGAGGTTTTCCTGCAAAAGATCATGTAAATTTTGAAAATTAGGAAAACTACCCCCTTGAGAGGAGGATGAGCCCGCATGGCCTTGAAATTGAGGAGGAGGACGGATTTTTGGGGCGTGAAGAACATGAGCCTCCTGTGGGTTCCAAACATGTCCCTGAACCGTTTGAAATCAAATCGTCCCATCACCTGCCTCGTTGATAATTCCCATTGAGCGGCAAATGACGAGATCCACCTTGCCCGAGCATGGGCCCTTACAGAAGGGCCTTGGCATCCTTTCCACAAAGTTCTTGTAGAGGCGGTAAATCCATCCCCTAAAGAAGATAGGGGTTGGGGCATGGGCTAGTTGGTTCATGTGCATTTTTCGGAGGAGCAGGTGTGGAACATCGAGAGGCACACGGTTGTGGATGCAGTACAAGACCGTCAGATAACTCAGGTTAACAACACCGGAACTGTCACGCCTTTGGTTGAGGGAGTTGATAAGGACCCTGTGAATGTAGCGGCATAGAGGGTCCCGCAACTGTGAGCTCTTTGTTTGGCTTGGAGGATATGCTCCTTCTCTGATTTGAGACCATGCCGTTTGACGCATATTTTGCAAGATTTCACGGAGACCACCCGTGTTTTCTTCGTTTCCGGCATCTTCTTCAGCAAACAATCCAATAATCGCCCCAAACTGTGCAATAGAGATCGAGAGAACATTTCCAGCACAGAGAAACTCAACCTCCTCCTCATCAAACGGCTCTGCTTTAGCTTTGAATGCAAACGTGCTATAGAACTCCATGTTGTATTCGTGGACCGAATGGAGCCTAGTGTAGAGGGCCGCTCTAAATGGGCCCGTGACTAGGGTATTGAAGCGGTCAATCTGCCCCACTGCTTCCAGGGTGTCTAGGAAAACTTGTCTTGGGTTTTCCTCGGGCCTTGCTTGTAAAACCTCGAATCGTGCTTGATAGTTCCACTTATTCTGGTTGAAGCATGTGAATTTCTTGGCCATCTGAAAGAAAACACAAAACAAATAGCACGAAACAATAAATTTCCGAAGAAAACTTAAAACAGCAAGCTGAAAACGACCCCGTGGCCACTAGCCATGCCCCGTGTTCGGCTGAGATTTGCTTGCCACGCCCCCGTGGTCGGTGAGCATGGCCCCGTGCTCAGGCGTCTGTTTCCCAAATATCCCATTTTTCGTCCGGGTTCCAAAAACATTAAAATTTTTGGTTGAGTACGGGCGGTTTTCCCCGAAAATGAAACCCCCAATTGCCGTTTTTTCCAAAAACAAACCGTTTACCCCTTCAATTTCATCTTTATCGGTTAAAAAACAAGGGTTTGAGGTTTTCGTTAGAAATTGGGCAAATCTTCAAGCAATTCAAGTTAATTTACTTCTTATAACATGCAACTAAACTACTACTAACAGATCTAAGCAAAAATTTGAGGTTTGATTCGGTTCAAGTTGAAGAACCCTAGATTTTTCCCCAAATTTTTTATGTTAAACTACATGCAAATGATTAATCTAACTAACTATGATGATAGAATCATACATTGACGTTGTTGAACGGTGGAAGAACGGGAAAATCTGCAGAGATTCGAGAAGGAACCAGAGAGTTTTCGGGAAAACGGGTCGTGTTGAAGTGAAGAATGAAAGGAAAAAGGGATTTTATCCCCGACAGTAGCCGGCCACGACCCCGTGTCCAGCTGGGCACGGCCCCGTAGGCGGGTAAGAACTGAAATATATTTATTTATTTATTTTTATAGTACACGTGTGAGTGACCTGTTTCCCAAAACTTGGTTTTAGAAATCTTACCAATTTAGAAGCTTTCCCGACGTTCACTGCCTATAAGATATGATGTTGATGCACAAACCTTCGTTCATTCATCAATTGCTTGTGGTGAGATTTCCTCCTCTTCATCCTCAATTAATCCTTGATAAAGCTTTAGCAGTTAGCCATTGACTTTGAATGGAATCACATTCCTAGATTTAATTTCAATTGCACCGTGTGGAAAAATATGGGTAATAGAAAAAGGTCACGACTACCTAGACTTTAATTTACCAGGAAATAATCGAAGGCGTGAATTAAACAATAGAACTTGATCTCCTACCCGAAATTCATTAGGTTTAATATGTTTGTCATGCAAATTTTTCATTCTATCCATATAAATTTCGGAGTTAGAGTATGCGTGATTCCTTAATTCGTCTAATTCATTTAATTGACAAAATCGATTTTTACCGGCAATTTCTGTGTCTAAGTTTACGTTTTTAATTGCCCACTAGGCTTTGTGTGCTATTTCTACTGGCAAATGACAACTTTTTCCATAGACAAGCTTATATGGGGTGGTACCTATTGTTGTTTTATATGCGGTTCGAAAAGCCCATAAAGCGTCATTAATTTATCGGCCCATTCCTTTTTATTTGATCCTACGGTTTTCTCAAGTATTCTTTTTAAACCTCGATTAGTCACTTCGGCTTGCCCGTTTGTTTGAGGGTGATATGCTGTTGAGATTCGGTGATAGACAGCATATCTTGTTAAAAAAAATTCGAGTTAATGGTTACAAAAATGGGTACCCCTATCACTTATTAACGCTTTTGGAGTTCCAAAACGAGAAAATAATCGTTTAAGAAATCTTACCACAACTCTTCCATCATTTGTTGGAAGGGCTTCGGCTTCGGCCCATTTTGACAAGTAATCCACTGCCACAAGTATATATTTGTTTCCTTTCGATGGTGGGAAAAGTCCCATAAAGTCGAGTCCCCACACATCAAAAATTTCACAAACAAGAATGCCATTTTGTGGCATTTCGTTTTTGGAAGATATATTACCTGATCGTTGGCATGCATCACAAGTCTTGACAAGACTTTTGGCGTCTTTGTAAATGGTTAGCCAATAAAATCCTAAATCAAATACCTTTCGTGCGGTACTAGCGGCACCAAGATGTCCTCCGTATGGACCTTCATGACAATGGCGGAGAATTCTTCTTGCTTCACCACCATGTACGCATCGGCGGATAAGTTGGTCGGCACACATTTTGAAAAGATATGGGTCTTCCCAAAAGTAATGTTTGACATCAGCAAAGAATTTTTTTTCTTAGATGATGTGACTATCCTTTTGCGACTATTCTACTAGCTAAGTAGTTAGCATAGTCAGCGTATCATGGCTCTTCTCGGTATTCCACCATTTCTAGGGACCCTGTTGGGAATTTTTCATTGATTAGCTCGTCCCTAGTTGCCTCCAAAGCTGGATCTTCCAAGCGGAAAAGATGATCTGCAGCGGTGTTTTCTACTCCTCTTTTGTCTTTTATTTCAATATCAAATTCTTTGAGGAGTAGAATCCATCTGATCAAACGTGGTTTAGCATCCTGTTTCTTAAAGAGATAACGAATGGCTGCATGGTCTGTATAAACTATCGTTTTAGAAAGAACAAGATAAGAACGAAATTTATCAAAAGCAAATACTACAACTAGTAATTCTTTTTCAGTTGTTGTGTAATTCTCTTATGCATCGTTAAGTATTTTACTAGCGTAATAAATGGGGTGAAAATGCTTATCTTTTCTTTGTCCCAAGACGGCTCCAACTGCAAAGACACTTGCATCGCACATGATTTCGAAGGGTAATTTCCAAACAGGCGCTATCATGATAGGTGCATTGACTAGCATTTCTTTTAGCGTTAGAAATGTTTGGTTGCAATCCTTGTAAAAGATGAAAGGGGCATCTTTTTCAAGTAATTTGGTTAAAGGTCTTGAGATTTTAGAAAAGTCTTTGATAAATCGTCTATAAAATCCGGCATGTCCTAGGAAAATTCTGATGGCTCTAACGCAGGATGGGGGTGATAATCAAGAAATAGTGTCTATTTTGGCCCGATCAACCTCCATTCTTTCGCTTGAGATTTTATGACCAGGTACTATTCCCTCCGTTACCATGAAATGACATTTTCCCAATTAAGGGCGAGGTTAGTTTCCTCACATCGAGATAGCATTCGTTCAAGGTTATCGAGGCATTGGTCATACGAACCTCCAAAGATAGAAAAATCATCCATGAAGACTTCCATAGTCTTTTCTATCATATCATGGAAGATTGCCACCATGCAACGCTGGAAAGATGCGGGGGCATTACATAGACCAAAGGGCATGTGTCGATAAGAAAAAGTTCCATAGGGACATGTGAATGTTGTCTTTTCTTGGTCTTCGGGTGCTATCGGTATTTGAAAGTAACCTGAAAAACCATCTAAGAAACAATAAAATTTGTGACCGGATAATCTTTCTAACATTTGATCAATGAAAGGTAAAGGAAAGTGGTCTTTCCTTGTTGCTTCATTTAATCTACGATAATCTATACACACTCTCTATCCTATGACGGTTCTCGTTGGAATTAATTCATTTTTTTCATTAGTGACCACCGTCATACCTCCTTTCTTAGGGACTACATTGACAGGACTTACCCAAGGACTATCAGAAATTGGGTAAATGAGTCCGGCGTCAAGTAATTTGATGACTTCATTTTTAACCACTTCTTGGACGTTTGGATTTACTATACGTTGTGGTTATATTACCGATTTATAGTCATCATTCATTAAAATTTTCTGCGTGCACATGGAAGGGCTTATTACTTTAATATCTACAAGCTTCCATGTGATTGCGTTTTTGTGTATTTTTCAAAAGTGTGACCAATTTTTATCTTTCTACACTAGTTAATTTTAACGAAATAATTATACGTAACTTACCATCCTTGTCGAGAAAAGTATATTCCAAACCTTTCGGGAGTTCTTTGAGCTCAAGTGGTGGGTCTTTAGAAGACTCCTTATTTGTTTGGTCATTTTGGTCAAGAACCAAAAAGGTTTGTTCAATGGCGACCTCTTCTTCAACAAAGTGGTCAATTTCTTTTTCCGTATCATGTGGCTCATCTTCATCTTCAATTAAGGGGTCATCATTGCCGATTGGATATTTCATTGAATGCTCAAGATCGACACTTCGTTTGTATGCCCCTATTTGAATGACTAGATTGTTTTTCTTCCGATTTTTCAAAGCTTCGTGGGTTTTTACAAAAGGTCGTCCAACACTAGTGGAGCGTCATCAAGGATGACGAAGTCGGTTGGGATTACCATTTGATTTGTTTGGACTAACACATCTTCAACTACTCCCATTAATTTTATCGTTTTCCGATTAGATAGAAAAATGGTATTTGAAGTGGAGAAAAATCACCAATACTTAATTTTTCGAAAATGTAGTTTGGCATTATATTAACACAAAGATCTTTATCAATTGTAGTATTACTAATAAAGGAATTTTGAAAGAAACATGGAACCGGTATAATGTTAATTTCAAATGGGTCATCTTTTATTAGCGTTGTTTGATCATTTGTTAACTTAATGCTTACCAATTCGTCAATTTTGGTGTTAGTGTTTAACTCTTTTAAAAACTTAGCATGACTAGGTATTAAATAATGATTTTCGAAAGAAGGTGACAAGAGATTAATCTCTGGAAAATTAGAATCTCCTTGAATTTTAACGTTGTCGGACTCACCTTTTTCGTTGTTTAGTTCATGTGTCGGTTTTTCACTTACTTGTTCTTACATTTTTACCTCTTCAACAATCACTTCTTTAGTACAAGTTACCTCTTCCCTTGCGCGGGATTCCTCTTCCCTTGCGCGGGCTTCTTTTATATAGCACTCGATAGTTTTAAGGTGTTCTATTATCTTTTTGGCTACGGGTGAGATAGTTGGTGGTTCGTCAAACTGAGCAGAATAAGGATCCTCAAAGCTTGAGTTCGGAAGTTCGATCCTTGGTTCTTCATAATACTCATATGAGGTAGATGGTTTATACCATTGTTCCTCATTGTAAGTATATGATGAATAAGGGTCGTAACTTGGTTCTTCATAATACTCATATGAGGTGGGTTGTTCACGCCATGGTTCCTCATAGAAAGTATATGAAGGTGAAGGCTCACAACTCGGTTCTCCAAAGTACGAGTATGAAGGCTCATACCTTGGTTCATAAAGATATGAGTATGAGTAAGAAGGTTCATACCTTGGCTCTTCATAGTATGTGTATGAAGTGGTTGGTTCGTACCTGGGCACCTCATAGTATATGTATGAAGGGGATGGTTCAAAGAGGTCACAATATTGTACCGAATGAGGATTACCACAAATGGTACAATACTCTTCTTCATAGTCATCCTCCTCATAATGGTAGTTGTAACCTCCTGAGTATTGATCCAGAAGAATCACTTAGTAGACCACAACAGAGTCTCGGAACCAAAAAACAAAAATAAAAACGGAAACAGAGGCTGAGCACGGCCCCGTGTTCAGGTTCTGTATCTGGGCGTTTTGAAAAATGTCACTGGTTTTGTGCAGCACGGGGGCATGTTCAGTGAGCACGACCCCCTGTTCAGACTCTGTATCTGGGCGTTTTGTAAAAATTATGCAGCACGGCCCCGTGTTCAGTGAACACGGCCCCGTGTTCATGCTACTTTAATGCAAAAACTACCTAAAAATGTAAAAAAAAATGTGCGCGCAGTTAAAAAGGTTTTGAAAAACGATTAGGCCGTCGATTTTAAGCTTTCTTAAAATCCTTGTGTCCCCGGCAATGGCGCCAAAAAATTGGTGTAATATGTTTTTATTAATATTTTAAGCCCATTTTACACATTAGTCAAGTTTTAAATTTATAAAACACTATATTCTACTAATACTAAACACACACATGGGCAAGTGCACCCATCGTGAGCGTAGTATAGCATTGGTAAGATACCGAGGTCGTCCAACGACACAAGACCTTTTAATACCGGTTTATCCTCAACGTCTAATCAAATCAAAATTTTTAGAAAAGGTTTTAAACATGAAAAATAAAAACTAAAATGCTGAAAAAAAAAAAAAAAATAAAACAGATAGACAAGATGAATCACTTGGATCCGACTCGCCTTTAATGTAACCTTTGATGATTTCTGCACTTTTGCACTTTTTAAGAGATTATCTTAGTTATAGTAGTAGGCCCCTCTTTTGAAGGTGATGTTACCCTCAACCCAGTGGAGTGAGTCAGCAAGGATACAATCCGAAAGGGTCGGAATATTGGAAGATAATTAATTAAGTTATTAATGCGAAAAGTGGTAGGCTCCTCTTTTGAAGGCGACATTACCCTCGGTTAAGTTGTTTGAGTCAGCAGGAATACAATCCCAAGTATCCGGTTTAATGTATTAATAGTAGTTTACATATGAGGGGATCAAGCCATTCGCACCCCCACCATCCAATACCACTGGGTATTGAAGGAGGTTCTAGTAAGCTTGACCCAGGTCCTTGCAGGATCTACACACTGAACAAGGCAAGAACCTTACTAAACCATTCCCTTAACCCCCGACCAGGTAGCCAACATATCTCTATATAGACCATAGAGATATGAATGGTGAAAATCTTTTACTTTATATAGACAGTAAAGTAATGCCAAGACACCACAGACAAATGATAAAGAAGTTTCACCTTCAACATAAGAAACTAGTTATTAAAGTCATTAAAATAACACCAAATTAAAAGTGTGAAAATATTAAAAATCAAAAGTATTACATAAAAGACTTGTCTTCACCGAGTGATATAAGAGACTTAGCCAAACATGGCCTTTGATTGACAAGAACTCTTACGATCAATCTTGGATCCCGAGACTACTACACACACTCTAAGGTGGATGATCGATGATGGTGGTGGATGTGGGTGTTGTAGTGATGGTGGAGTGGTGGCAAAGTGGGAGAGAGGTGGTTTGCCAAGAGATGCCTTTGAAGTGAACCAAGCACCTCTATTTATAGCCTGAATAGAAGCCCGGCCACGGCCCCGTGTCCGCTAGACACGCCCCTGTGTCCATCCTCTTTCTCTTTCTTCATTAATTGCTCTTGTCTGCATTAGGCTCCACATGACCCCCTGTTTGCTGGGCACGGCCCCGTGTGTAGAAGCGTATCTGTACTACCAAGATTTGTTATATTCTGCGAATCTTAGCGTTGACCACGCCCCGTGCTCAGTGGGCACGTCCCCGTGTTGGGCAATAGAAGCTTCTATAGCTTTGTCCTTTCTGCAGACATCTGACCACGCCCCTGTGCTCAGTGGGCACGGGGCCGTGGTCAGCCTTGTGTTTTTTTGTTTTTGCTTGGAAACATACTGTCGAGGGGTCGGGCATGCCACGTTTATTCCTTTTCTTTGTAATTATGTTAGTTTTTGCTGCATATTTGTTCCTTTTGTTTATTTAAGCTATTTTGGTCCTGAAAATACAAAAGGAAGACAAAAGCACACTTTTTCCAATGTTAGTACTAAAAAAACGTTAGTACTCATTTGGTATAATTTATATGTTGCATTTTGCATACATCACACCACATCAATTTATAATACACATCGTCCTTAATTCCTTTATTTGAAAAGTTAGAATATAACTGAAACTATTATATGTAACACATTAGTTGTTTATAGTATTTTTCTAAGAATGAATAGAAAAGGATTTTCACATCCAATACTCATGGTTGTTGCTGGGACCATATTCATGCATGAGTAAGATTAAAATGAGGCTTTCGAATACATAAATGCTAAAGGGACTATGGAACTGTTGAATCTTACTTGGCATTTTACAAAAAAAATATTTATTATACTTTTATTCGATGTATAAGTTAGTGGGTGGGGTAATGGTTTAAAGTAGGTAGGGTTGGGTAATAGACTAAACAACTAGGTAATGGTTAAAATGGGTCGGATTGGGAATGGGTTCAAACGGGTTGGGCTGGGCCAGTTTACATCATGGTTACGGTATATAACAAGCCGTTAAAAGACAGCAACAAAGCTCGGGAAGTGAAGATCGTGGTCTCTCAGTGTTGTTCTTAAAGAACATCTAAGAGAGTGTTGAAACACGAAATCACCGCCGGGATGATTGGACCGTTTTCTCTGAGAGGATGGAGAATCACACCTTGTTCTTCCTCTTGAACCTAGATCTGCAATGGAGAAGAGAGAAAACATGGGGATGTAGAGATGACCGGTAAGAAAAGAATCTCTTATTTCCAGCAACAAAAGTGTGGCGCCTCCATATCTTGAGCCCTAATAATGAGGTCAACACCTCTATATATAGGAGATATGGGCCTCCCCTAACCTCAATGGGCCAGGCCCAATTAGGGGTTATCTCCACAAGCCCACAACCTAGTGTAAACTACAATGCGCTAGGCTTCGCGGGTTAGTACGCTTATAATAAAAGGCGATAAGTAACGGATATGTCTGGTCGTTCGGGTTGGGTCTAATACCATACCCCATCATGTCCCCCAGTCTAATGCTGCTCCCGCGTGCAAGCGTGGGAGGAGTACTAGACTTGTTAGGAGTGCACGAAAGTAAAGATTGAGTTTTAGGCTTACCTGTCGCCCGGGTGCGGGAAAGTTAATGGCCATGCTTGTTGCGTCTGTCTTCAGCTGTGAGTAGAGATAATGGAGCAGTGAATATCCCATGATTTTTCATTATGGAAATTGGTTGGGCAAACCTGGCGCACGTTGATTGGTTGCAGTCAGTTGCAATTTGTACTGGCGCATTACCATGAGCTTGTTAAGGTTGCGCATACGTGGTTAGGTCTCGTGCACGAGTCTTGGAACAGGTTGAGTTTTGGCGGTTGAGTGTGGTTAAGGCCCAACGCACGTATGACTTATGCAACATTCGGGACCATATCCCTTCAGGTCTCCCAGTCTAGTGTTGCTCCCATGCGCGAACGGTAAGTGGGTGGAATTCTGGACTAGATGAGTGCCTTCCCTTCAGATGATTTTTGAGTGTGCGTCTCTCAAGCCTTGAGGAAAATGTATACCTGGTTTTTAAATATTTGTAAACTGTTATCTACAATATTTGCACGTGTTAATCCACTTTGTGCAGGTTATCGCGAATGAGAATTTGCGTAAAGTCGTGTCAGGGTAATGATGTGGAAGCCAATGTGTTTTTGCATATACCCAAAGTAATGCGTGCATTTGTAGCGCAGTTTATATTTTGTAAGTGTGTTCGTAAGTAACTAAGAATGCGCGCGTGGACGACTTACGCGCTCGTATGTAGAGCAGAATGCACGTGTGGGCGACATACGTACTTGAAGTAAAGGAGCATACGCGCGCATGGGTGACTTACATGCTCATAAGTAATGTAACACACGTGTATAGTGACTTTCATGCTTGTATGTAGAGTAGTAGACTCGCATGGAGACTGGCGTGCTTTTATGTAAAGGAGCACGCGCGGCTGACGATTTACGCGCTCGTATGTGGAGCAATAGGCTCGCATGGAGACTGAGATGCTCGTATGTAGAGCAACAGACTCGTATGGAGACCTGCGTGCTCGTATGTAGAAGAGCATGTGCCAGACGACGCATGAGTGCTCGCTCATATGTAGAAGAGCATGCGTCTGCCGGCGACTTACGAGCTCACATATAGAGCAGCAGTCTCGCACGGAGACTGGCGTGCTCGTATGTAAAGGAGCATGCGCGTATGGCGACATACGTTGTCACATGTAGAGCAGCAGTCTCGCACGGAGACTGGCGTACTCGTATGTAAAGGAGCATGCGCGTATGACGACTTACATGCTCGTAAGTAGAGGAGCATGCGGCTTCTAACGCATGTGTGCTCGCTGGTAAGTAAAGGAGCATCCGCGTATAGCGACTTACGTGCTCATAAGTAAAGGAGCATGCTCGTAAAGCGACTTACATGCTAATAAGTAGAGGAGCATGCGACTGCTAGCGCATATGTGCTGCTGGTAAGTAAATGAGCATGTGCGTATGGCGACTTACGTGCTCATAAGTACAGGAGCATATGCGTAAGAGACTTACGTGCTCATAAGTAAAGGAGCATGCGCGTAAAGCTACTTATGTGCTCATAAGTAAAGGAGCATGCGCGTATGGCGATTTACATGCTCGTATGTGGAACAGCAGCTCGCATGGAGACTGAGATGCTCGTATGTATAGCAGCAGCCTCGTATGGAGACCAGCGTGCTCGAATGTAAAGGAGCATGCACGGATGGCGACTTACGTGCTCATAGGTAAAGGAGCATGCGCGTATAGCAACTTACGTGCTCGTATGTGGAGCAGCAGGCTCGCTTGGAGACTGAGATGCTCGTATGTAGAGCAGCAGCCTCGTATGGAGACCAGCATGCTCGTATGTCAAGGAGCATGCGCGTATGGCGACTTACGTGCTCATAAATAGTGGAACTTGTGATCCTGTGTAGTGGAGCTTTTTAGGCCTTCATCGGTGTGCATGAGGATCGCTTGGCGCGTTTTACCGATTGAATATATTGCATGTCCTGTAGATAACTTGACAAGGTAAGTTATAATAAAGTGTTTGGCATAAGGAAAGAATTGTACTGAAACGTTGTCCTTAGGAGGAGATCGTTTTATGCATCCATACTTCACAATATGTGAAAGCAACTTCAAACTTCGGAATGGTGTTGAACCATGCTAGTCCTTTTGTTTATTGCAGCTGCTAAAAAATGTTAGTAGTATTGAAAAAGCAAATTAAATAGTCAAGTCATTGTAAGGGACCGACATGTATACATGAGTTTTTACCAAACCGACCCCTTAAATAAGGAGAATAAGTTTTATCAAAGTCTTTGATGTGGTTATTCAACGGTGGTACGGTGCCGCGACAGTGGTATTTATATTGTTTTGATCATCTCGAAAAAACAATGATTTACGGATGTCTTTTTAACAGCATAAATGATTTCCTTAAGCCGTACTAGCTGTACAGACATAGACGATCTTATCATGCTAGTTAATATAAATGCTTGTACATATATTCATTACAATAAATATACATGTCAGACTATTACATTTGTATTTTGAAAACTTAAGACACTTAAAATTAATGTAACGATCAGTTTATAACATTTGTATTTTTAAAAGTCGATTCACTTAAAAGTAATTTAAGTTGTGATGGCAAGCATGTATAAAGAACGCATGTGGCCATTTATGAAAAATATTGTAAGTTGTAATGGCAAGGGTAGTTTTCTAGAAATCTATTTACTATAATGAGAATGAATAATATTCTCAAAATTCTGTTGTACCCATATTTGTCGATTATCAGTTTGATATATGACAAGATAGTGGGTCTTCTAACTTGGTTAATGACATAAGTGTCAATTACTTAAAGGATTAAAAATGTCCTTGTCTAATATTTGAAGGGAGTAACTTGTGTGCAAACTTGTAAGTTGTGCAACTTTGAAAAAACACATGTGCACACAAAAATACGTAAGTCACTCACATGCCATTTAATTTATTTCCCCAATGTTAAAGATAAAAGCAGAAACTTTTTAGCTTCTTTCTCAAGCGGAGGTGAGACAAATACTATATGGCTCATGCTGCCCAGTTAATTTTCATGTCTGCATTTATCTAAGATCTCGGAACTTACAAGTGTCTCCTATGGCGCAGAGGCTGGCGGCGGAGAAACTGATGGCGTGAATCGTGCAGCGCGGATGCCGGTGGTCTCACCAGCAACACGGCGCGAGTATTGGTGGCATAAGACAGGTTGCACGAAGGCGCACAAGCTCCAATTATGTTCCATTATAATGGTCTGCCAATCGGCGCAAGTGGCGGAGCATGTCCGACATGTGCTAGTTGTAGGGGAAATCTGGCGTGCGCAGGTGGCGGAGCGTCTCTGGCATGCGCGAGTTGCAGGGGGTATCTGGCGCGCGCAGGTGGCGGAGCGTCTCCGGCATAAGGCGAGTTGTAGAGGGTATCTGGCGCGCGCAGGTGGCGGAGCATCTCCGACATGCGGGAGTTGCAGGGGATATCTGGCACGCGTAGGTAGCGGAGCGTCTCCGACATATGCAGATTACAGAGCCTGTTCGATGGCGTGTTTTTAAGGTGCAATAATGGCGTGACCAAAACGGTCATCCATCAGAGATGAGTGAGACGTGATAACATCTCACCGGAGATTGCAGGAAGATTATATGCGGCATAGGAAAGTTAGCTGCCACAGCCCATAGATGGCGGGTGATGGAAGCATCAACGGATCCATCTCGTTGACGACTTGAGTATCGTATGAATGCCTGCTAGTATGAGGGGATGTATGTATAACAACAAAAACACTTGTGTGAAGATGTACCGTTGGGGACACATAGTACACTTTATCCTGTCAATGTCAGGATATGTCTGCTCCTTGTAAAAGCATATGCAATATTAGGTGCACCTTATGCAATATGAATTGTACCAGCCAACTGTAAAATAAACTTTTTTTGCACGATTTTCTTCAACAAAGACACTATGAAGAATAATATGTTTTGATATTATATCAAATAATTGAATGGATCTGGGATTATTATGTGAAATAAAGGGGTTTTAAACCCATGGAAGAATCAAATCCAGAAAAACAAAAATCACGATGAAAAACTTTAATGAGAGAAAATTGGAGGTTCTCCATTAAAATTCATGTTTATCGATGAATCTGGTTTCTAGAACCCCAGCAGAACATATCTATGGAATGTTTATGGATAATTTTCCTTTTTTTGAACTCTAATAAAACAGATCTGGAAATTTAAACCCATAAAAACATGTACGAAGAACAAGATCTGGAAGTTTGGTAGAAAGAAACGAGATGTGATGAACAAGATCTGGAGCCGCACGGTGGGCGCCAATGTTGAAACACGGAATCACCGCTGGGATGATTGGACCGTTTTCTCTGAGAGGATAAAGAATCACACCTTGTTCTTCCTCTTGAACCTAGATCTGCAATGGAGAAGAGAGAAAACATGGGGATGTAGAGATGACCGGTAAGAGAAGAATCTCTTATTTCAAGCAACAAAAGTGTGGCGGCTCCATATCTTGTGCCATAATAATGAGGTGAACACCTCTTTATATAGGAGATATGGGTCTCCCCTAACCTCAATGGGCCAGGCCCAGTTAGGGGTTATCTCTACAAGCCCACAACCTAGCGTAGTGTAAACTACAACGCCCTAGGCTTCGCGAGTTAGTACGCAATAATAATAAATATTATAATAAAAGGCGATAAGTAAGGGATATGTTCGGTCGTTCGGGTTGGGTCTAATACCATACCGCATCAGAGAGGATACCAAAATCGGGGTGTAAGTTGAAAATTTGACAAGGGAGACTATTTGTAGTATGAAGACGTGACTTAGCTCCTCAAAGTTGGTGTTCGACCTGTGTAAAGAAAGTAATCATGTTGATTATTGTTGTACTTGTTTTCATCAAAGAACACTTGAAGGCTAACGCATGTACCTCATAGTATACCATCTGAGTTTTAAGCTGTTTTGTGATCAAGAGAATGCTTTAAGAAGTATAACTTAACCGGCTTCATCAATTATTTCAGTTGATTAAAGCGAAAAGGCGAAGACTTGGCAAAGCATAGAAAACATTTGGAGGATATTGTTTACTAGCTGGATCACTTGTTGATACCTGCATGTGTATTATGTTCTATGCATTGGTTTTTTTTTTTTTTGGACATCAAACTCAGTTTGGTATGACAGCTCAAATTTATTATATTCATTCATGGTACACTTAGTTTTGTTCATTAAAAGGCAAAGCTACTCATTATGTAATTTGGGTCATTTCACATAGTGATTGAAACCAAATAGAAAATATGAAATGAATTCCTACGGTTCTCGGACATGAATAGTATTCATGTGCACAACCCAATATAAAGCCATCTTCTTTGGTTGATACCACGCACTTGAATTGTTAACAGATGACTTAAATTAAGTTATTTATGGGCTCCACTTTTATGTTGGAAGTTTTGGTGTGAATGAAAAGTCTCAAGTGGTAAAACCACTTTGTCCCACATTGGAGTGGGAACAAAAGGATAGGCTATTTATAAGGTGAAACCTTAACCAAGCCTTTGAAGTCTTATGACATGTTTTACCACAAATCCTACCCCCCCCCCCCCGCGCAAGGGGGTGGAAAAAATTGAGTTTTGGAACTAGTATTTGGTTGAACTCGTGCGTGCTCGCATGTCCTGCGGACACGAATGCAGCTCCAAAAACTCGGGCTCGCGTGAGACAGTTTTTGCACTCGAGACAGACTAATTGTTTTTCAATTAGTCTTTAAAACTGAAACGGTTGGTCTTGTTAATGAGTTTTAAACTGAAATGATTATTTAGTATTAATGATGATCATTATTGAGTTTCAGTTTTAAACGGTTATTATTATCAGTTTTAAAACTGTACTAATGACCATTATTTGGTTTTAATTCGTTGCAATAATGTCCAGAATTCGGTTATGAATTATGTGACTATAAAACCAGATTATACTAACACAGTTGAGACACACCAACAACATCTTCTCCTCACTCAATCTCTGTGAACGTCTCTCCTGTTTCTTTTCAGGTAAGTGTTCAAGTCCGGCAGTGCGCTGTTGCTACTTCGAACCAGCGTACCCTGGGAACAGACCGCGAATCTGTTTAAGGGAATTGTGTCAAACACAAGCCCGGTTCATCATTTATGTCTCGTTTACTTTACTGTTTCTATTTCTGCTTTCTTGTTCATATCAGTAGGTATTAACAAATTTAAACAGATCCGTTTTGCTAATTGTTTCTACATTCCTGTTACTTTTCAGAATGGCATCCCAGCCCATGTCTACTTTTGTTTCTGCAGTCATGACTTCCGCTGTTGCTGTCACAACCGGTCTGGTTGCACCACTGCCTTACGCAGTCTCGCATGCTGAGAAACCTGAGAAATTCAACGGTGTGAATTTCAAACAGTGGCAGCAAAAGATGTTCTTTTATCTGACCACTCTGAACCTAGCACGGTTTTTGACTGAAACTGTTCCCCATGTGGATGAAAGGGATGTGGATGCTCAATCAGTGAGCGCGGTTCATATCTTGAATGGTATGGTTGATAAGCTTTACAATGTGTATTGTAAAGCCAAGACTGCCAAAGAGTTATGGGAGTCTTTGGACAGCAAATACAAAACAGAAGATGCGGGCACTAAGAAATTCGTGGTGGCTATGTTCTTGAACTTCAAAATGATAGACACGAAAACTGTCATTAGCCAAGTCCAAGAACTTCAAGTTATTCTTCATGATATTCATGCGGAAGGAATGGTGCTCAGTGAGACATTCCAAGTTGCAGCTATGATCGAAAAGCTACCACTAAGTTGGGTTGATTTCAAGAACTATCTCAAGCATAAGCAAAAGGAAATGACCATGGAAGATCTTGTTGTTCACCTTCACATTGAAGAAGATAATAAAGTTTCTTTAAAAAGGATTGATAATCCTGTAACTGCAAAGGCCAATATTTTTGAACATGGCCAATCTTCGAAGGAAACAAGAACGGTGGAAAGGGTGGAAAGAAAGCTCATGGGAAACGCTCCAAGCTTGGTCCTAACGGCGGAGTTGGGAAAAGAAGTTCTAAGGAACTTGCTATAATTGTAAAAAAATAAGGCCATGAGGCCAACGAATGCAAGCTTCCAAAGAAGGAAAATGCACGACAAGTTAACATGGTTCATGAGGTTGATAACCTCATTGCTATGATCACGAACCTCTCGATTTTGGTCACTGAGGTTAACTTGGTTGGGCAAAACCACAACGATTGCTGGATTGATACGGGGGCTACCTGTCATGTGTGTTTTAACAAGAACCTATTTAGCACCTTCAACAAGGTGACTAATGGTGAAAAGGTTTTTATGGGAAATTCCGCCACGGCCGAAATCAAAGGCGAGGGGAATGTGGTTTTGAAAATGACTTATGGAAAGGAACTCACTTGGTCAAACATGATGAAATCCCGAGGGTGAAGTTGAAAACGATGAACCTCGAGAACAATTTAAGACTGAGGAAGTTGAAATCAGAAAAAGTAAACGGCAAAGGACTGAAAAATCCTTTGGCCCTGAGTTTCTTACCTATATTGTATAATATGAACCTCAAACGTACCACCAAGCGGTGCATACCTCAGAAGGACCTCAGTGGAGGGAGGCAATCAAAAGTGAGATAGACTCTATCTTACAAAACCATACTTGGGAACTAGTGGATCTTCCTCAAGGATGTAAACCACTAGGATATCGATGGATCTTCAAGAAGAATATGAAACCAGATGGAACCATCGATAAGTACAAAGCAAGGTTGGTGATCAAAGGATATAAACAACAAGAAGGTTTAGATTACTTTGATACATATTTTCCAGTTACGCGAATAACATCCATCAGGTTGGTCCTTGCCACTGCCGCCATTAGAAATTTGGAAGTTCACAAAATGGATGTGAAAACAGCTTTCTTGAATGAAATTCAAGAGGAAGAAATCTACATGGAGCAACCCAAAGGCTTCACAGCTATTGGGCAAGAAAAGAAAATGTGTAAACTTGTAAAATCCTTGTATGGATTGTAACAAGCTCCAAAACAATGGCACCAAAAGTCTGATCATGTCATGCTTGATGCTGGGTTCAAAATCAATGAATGTGACAAGTGTGTGTATGTGAAGGAGACATCTGATGGATATGTCATTTTGTGTCTATATGTAGATGATATGCTAATTGCTGGAAGTGATGAAAAAATCATAAAATCTACAAAGAACATGCTAAAAGCAAGGTTTGACATGAAAGACATAGGTCATGAGGATGTGATTTTGGGGGTCAAAATCACGTGAACCCAAAGTGGACTTGTTTTAAGTCAATCCTATTATGTGGACAAAATTCTTGAGAAGTTCAATGCAAATGAATCTAATGAAGCTAGAACTCCACTTGGCACGAGTCAACATCTAGCCAAGAATAGAGTTGAACCTGTAAACCAGTTGGAATACTCAAGAATTATTGGTAGCTTGAAGTATCTTATGAGTTGTACTAGACCAGACTTAGCATATGCTGTGAGCAAGCTAAGCAGGTACACGAGCAACCCAAGTTCAATGCATTGGAACTATATCACTCGGTTGCTTCGCTACTTAAGATACACCCGGGAATACGGGTTGCATTATAACAGATATCCAGCAGTTATAGAAGGACACTGTGATGCAAATTGGATATCTGACACGAATGATTCTAGAGCAACAAGTGGGTATGTATTCACACTTGGAGGTGCTGCTATATTGTGAAAATCGTCAAAACAAACGGTTATCGCTAGATCCATGATGGAATCAGAGTTCATCGCTTTAGATAAAGCAGGTGAAGAGGCAGAATGGCTACGTCAATTTGTTGAGGATATACCAAGATGGCCTAAGCCGGCATCGGCCATTTGTATACATTGTGGTAGCCAATCGGCACTTGAAGAGCTCGTAGCACAATTTATAACGGTAGGAACAGACATATCAAATGTAGACATAATACGATACGACAACTAATCTTTACAGGATTTATCACTGTTGACTACGTGAGGTCAAAGGATAATATTGCGGATCCGCTAACAAAAGGCCTAAATAGAGAGTTAGTACAGAAGTCATCCATGGGAATGGGACTAAAGCCCTTGAAAATATAAGTTCATCTGATGGAAACCTAACTCAGTAGACTGGAGATCCCAGAGCTGAGTTCAATAGGAAAACCTAATTGTATGAATTAGTAAGGTCACTGTGGGGGATAACCCTACTGATGACGGGGGTAGCCCAAGACTAAATAAAATGACTAATTACGTAAACGCTTAAATGGTTAAATGGTTCAAGGCTTAAAAAGCTGTGGAAGGAAAAAGCAGCACGGTAACAGTAGCCAAGTCACATCTGAAGATTGCTTCACCAACCCACAGCCGCAAAGGCATTGCAGGTCTGCACGGTGCACGCTATTATCCGGGGGACTAAAGCCTTCAACCCCCAAAAGGGGAAACCCTCCACTGCAAGCGAGGTTGCTAGTCAAATCCATTCCACTTCGGGAGATGCCTTCCCTTATAAAATGACACTTCATTTACTTCAGGGAGACATCTGGACCAGCTCTGATTCTTCTATCTCTGGTCATTCACATCGAATGCTTGTCTCGCACAAGTCATTCCCTTTCACATCCAACACACACATTCCCTTTGCTTTCACTTCCGAATCTGAGCACAAATCAGAGGAGGATCTATAGCAAAGAATAATAACAAACTAGTAAACCTCCTTCCACATCTCGCAAATGTGGGGGGACCCCACGACCTGCGTTAGGCAAGGTTGAACCCTTCAACCCTTCTGCCTAGCCAGCCAAGCTACCACCGTTGGTCTTGTATTTGTTGCATCAACAAGTTGGCGCCCATCGTGGGGCTACGCCACTATTTCTTCTCAAAAAGACCTAGTAGTGTAGCTCTATTCACTTAAAATCACCATGTCTGAAAGTGGATCCCCGGAAGAAGTGAATCAGATTCCAAACACTTCTACTCCGGGTAGTAGCCAAGCTCACGTGGCTATACCAACTTCTTTCTCAACTCCGGGGAGCACACCCGAGTTCCTTAACTTCAACACACCAACCCCGTCCCGATCCGGAGTTCCATCTCCTAATATCGGTGTCTCTGATGCTCCATCATGTGTTGAACTCACCCCTGAAGGGGTTGCTAACAATTTCCTTGTGCTAAGATCTCTTCTCAACCAGCACGTGAGTAAAGAAAGAGAAAAGGGAGTGAGGATTCGTTTAGACTATGACGAACCTGAGCCAACATTGTCTCCTGGACCACCTCCTCCTCTTTTTGCAACAAGAAGTGAGGCTGGTCCCAGTAACCCTTCAAACCCTCACCCTTATCTGTCCTCTATGACAAATCCTACGGTGCATCCTATCTTCTCTTCCCAACCAATTACTAGTGGTGCTCCTTTGGGGCATGAGCTGACTCTTGACCAGCTCCTACAATCCCCGGTGACAAGCTATCCAGCATCCACTACAACTACATGGGAGCAAGCTCTGTCCGTGCTCCCTTTAGCACGGAGTGCTGTTATGAGCACTCCCCTCGGGATGAACTGCTCCACTGGCCCAGGAAGCCTTCAAGGCTTCAACCCTATGCCCAACATGATGACCCAGATGATGGCCAACTTCCCGTGGCAGCACTTCATCAATCAAGTGCTCGCCACTCAAGGAAACAATGGCAATGGCAGCAATGTGGATGCAAGGACTGAAGAAGACTTGGCTAAACCGTACAAGCCAAGTAACCTTTCATGCTTCTCAAGACAAATAGCCGATTATGACTTCCAGTCAAAGATCAAAATGCCGGCCCACATCAGGACATATGATGGGACTGAAGATCCTGAGGACCATCTTCAGATCTTCACCGGTGCAGCTCGGATAGAGAAGTGGTCCAACGCGGAGTGTTGCCTAATGTTCATGCAAACTCTTGTTGGATCCGCCAGGATCTGGTTCAACGATTTACCTGCTCAAAGCGTTCGAAGCTTTGACGATCTCAGCAAAGGTTTCCTGGCCAATTTCTCTCAACAAAGACGATATGTCAAAGACGCAACAGTGATCTTTCAGATAAAGCAACGTGATGATGAAAGTCTCCGTGCTTTCATTGAACGATACAAGAAGGAAGGTCTGACTTATGTAGGTGCCGACGAGAAAATGAGGGTGGCTGGCTTCATGAATGCCATCACCTCTAAGTACCTTACAAGGGATTTCAACAAATCTCTACCCAAGACCTTAGAAGAAGCTCTTGAAAGGGCCGAAGCCCACATCCGGGGAGAGGAGGCAGTAGACATTAAGGAACAAAGAAAAAGAGGGTCCGGCTGGAGGAGCAACAGTCCAGCCAGAAAAAGAGGGAACTTCAACCCCTATGACAGGCGGCCAAAGGGTTCAGATCCTCGAAGGTCTGAAGGTCGGAACCTTTCAAGCAGGGAAAAAGGCATAAGCTTCACGCCCCTCACAAAGACCCCTCAAGAAATCCTTGCAACAGAGGAAGTTAAACAAAACTTTCGGCCTCCTAGACCTCTCCCCAAAAGCAGGAAAAATGAGAACTCCACCCAATACTGCGAGTTTCATGAAGAAAAGGGTCACCACACCAATGATTGCTTCCAACTCAAGAAAAGAATAGAAGAGGCTGTTAAATCCGGAGAACTCGCTCATTTGGTAAAGGGAGTCCGGGACAAAATGGCTGAAGGAAAGGGTAAGGAAGTCAATATGGTAGATTTCGATGGAAAGGTTCCTCATAAAAGACAAAGGTTGGAAGCTTGGGAGCTTCAATGTGTCTGTTTCCCCCCTGCGGAGAATGACCCTCTCTCTAGCCCACTCGTGGTAGGGGCTACCGTAGGAACGTTGCAAACATGCAAGGCATACATAGACACGGGTGCAGCCACTGAAATCATGTTCGAAAAATTCTTCAACCAATTGAGCAATGAAGAACGTTCAAGGCTTCAACCTTCTGGAACCTCTATAAAAGGTATCGCTGACATACCCCTCAAGCCTTTAGGGCAACTAACACTTAATGTTCGTTTTAGTGAAGGTTCAAAAGAACGAACCCAACCACTCACCTTTGTGGTTATCAACATCCCCTCAAGCTATGATGTGATCATTGGAAGACCAGGACAGTGTGCTTTTTGCATGGCCGTGTCTGTTGGTCATTGCATAGTCAAATTCCCCACCGAAAGGGGCATAGCAACCCTTCAACCCTCCCAGGAAGCCTACATGGTTGAAGGCGAAAGTTCAAACAGTGAAGAAGACAGGCAAAGATTGGTCATAAACCATAAATACCCGGAACAAAGGATAAGGGTCAACCCTGACCTTTCTCAAGAGACCCTTTCATATCTTGAAAAATTGCTAACACACTACAGTGATGTATTCGCTTGGTGTCCTGAAGATATGACCGGGATCCCTCGGGATATTGCCGAGCACGAGTTGAGAATACCACCAGAGGTCAAGCCGGTGGTTCAAAAGAAAAGAAGCTTGGCACCAGAAAGAAGTCTGGCAGCCTGCCAAGAGGTTGAAAAGCTTGTGTCAGCCGGCATCCTCCGAGAAGTCAAGTACCAATCATGGGTTGCAAACCCAATTATGGTCAAAAAACCAGACAACTCTTGGAGGATGTGCATAGACTTCAAGGATCTTAACAAAGCTTGTCCTAAGGATTGCTATCCACTACCAGAGATTGACCTCAAAGTTGACTCCCTCACCGGGTACTCGTTCAAATGCTTTCTTGATGCATACAAAGGTTACCACCAAATCCTCATGAAGGAAGAAGATGAGGAAAAAACAGCCTTTCACACGGACAAAGGAATCTTTTGCTATCAAAAGATGCCTTTCGGCCTCAAAAACGCAGGAGCAACCTATCAACGGCTCGTTGACAAAGCCTTCGAAAGCCAAATTGGCAAAAACATGGAGGCATATGTCGATGACCTGGTTATTAAAAGCAAAACGGAATACCAAATGCTCGATGATATTCAAGAAACTTTCAAGAACCTCAGAAAGGTTAACATGAAGCTTAATCCAGAAAAGTGTTCATTTGGATTCGAGGAAGGAAAATTTTTGGGCCACATTGTTGGAAAACAAAGCATCAAAGCCAACCCTAACAAAGTAAAAGCCGTCCTTGAAACCAAGCCACCAAAGACCAAGAAGGAGGTTGAAAGCTTGAATGGGAAGCTTGCAGCCTTGAAGCGTTTTACCTCCAAGTTAGCCGAAAGATCCATGCCCTTCTACAAAACGCTCAAGAACTGCTCAGATAAGAAGGATTTCAAATGGACTGAAGAAGCTGAGGAAGCTTTCAACCAGATGAAGCAACACTTAGCTTCCCTACCAGACATAGCAGCACCAAAAACCGGGGAGTTAATATCGGTGTACCTCTCAATCACGGACGAGGCCATCAGTGCAGTCCTCACCATTGAGCGAGACAAGGCCCAGGTACCCGTTTATTTTTTCAGCAAAACTTTAAAACTAGCTGAAACAAAATACCCTCCTCTTGAAAAACTTGCCCTAGCTTTAGTTCAAACAGCTAGAAGGCTTCGAAGGTATTTCCAAGCACACCCCATACAAGTAGTCACCGACCAACCAATTAAGAGTGTGCTTGAAAAACCTGAAAACTCGGGGCGATTAGCCAAATGGGCCATAGAACTGGGTGAACATAACATCACCTATGTTCCAAGAAAAGCTATCAAGGCTCAAGTCTTGGCCGATTTCATTGTGGAAGTCCCAAACCAAACACTTACTGAAGTAAACACAGCCACCACTGAACCTTCTAACCCTGAAGCCTGGAAGCTTTTTACCGATGGGGCTTCAAGCGTTGAAGGGTCAGGGGCCGGATTAATTTTGATTAACCCAAAAGGTTTGGAGTTCACATATGCTCTTCGATTTGATTTTCAGACCACCAATAACGAGGCTGAATACGAAGCACTAATAGCCGGCTTAAGGCTGGCCAAAGAAATGAAGGTTGAAAAGCTTGAAGTGTTCACGGATTCGTTACTGGTCTCAAGCCAAGTGAATGATAGCTACATAGCTAAAGAGTCCAACATGAAAAAATACAGAGAAAAATCAAAGGAACTAATGAATACCTTCCAAGCATGCAACATCAAACAGATCCCCAGATCTCAAAACAAAAAGGCCGATGCCTTAAGTAAGCTTGCATCTCTCACATTTGCCCACCTCACCAAGAAGGTACTGGTAGAAGTGTTGTAGGCCCCATCCATTAACGAATTAGAGGTTCAAGATGTGGTTACCGAAGAAAACCAAACTGGATGACTCCCATAAGAAAGTTCCTCAAAAATGGTGAATTACCCAATGATCAAGTGGAAGCTAAAAGGGTTGAAATCAAGGCAAGACAATACATGCTGCAAGGAGAAACCCTTTACAAAAAGGGTTACCTTGCTCCCTTGCTAAGGTGTGTCGGCCCCGAGCAAAGCAAGTATTTGATCAAGGAAATTCATGAAGGAGTGTGTGGAGCCCACTTTGGAGCTAGATCAGTAGTTGCAAAACTCATGAACCTCGGATATTTCTGGCCTTCAATGCATCGTGACACAGCCGAAGAATTGAAGAAATGTGATGCCTGCCAGATCCATGCACCAATCCCAAAAAGTCCCAAGCACGACTTAGTCCCAATAACCCCCGCTTGGCCATTTCACAAGTGGGGAATGGACATTGTTGGTCCATTTCCCCCAAGCAAAGGAGGAGTAAAATTCCTATTGGTGGCGGTGGACTATTTCACCAAGTGGCCCGAGGTCAAACCACTTGCCAAGATAACAGGAAAGCAAGTCATTGACTTTGTCTGGGAAAACATCATTTGCCGTTATGGGCTGCCAGGAGTACTTGTTACCGACAACGGAAGACAATTTGCTGAGAAGCCTTTTAGCGTTTGGTGCAAAGAATACAAAATCGATCAGGTTTTCAGCTCAGTGGCTTATCCACAATCAAACGGGCAGGTTGAGAGAACAAATAGAAGCATAGTGGAAGGAATCAAGACAAGATTGGGAAGATATGAAAGCAACTGGCTTGAAGAATTGCCTAGTGTTCTATGGGCAATTAGAACAACGGAAAAAACAAGCCATAAGAAAACACCTTACAGCTTGGTATTTGGATCCGAAGCTGTGATCCCTGCCGAAATAGGAGTTGTAACCCAAAGAATTGTCAACATGGATCCCGAAGCAAACCAAAAAGAGACCATGTTAAATTTACAACTCCTAGAAGAAGCAAGAGATCAAGCCGCAATTCAAGAAGCCAAATACAAGCAACAGATGGAAGCTTACTACAACAAAAAAGTCAAAAACGAACGTTTCAAGCCAGGGGACTTAGTCCTCAGAAACAACGAGGCCAGCAAGAAAGAAAATCAAGGAAAGCTTGGCCCAAAGTGGGAGGGCCCATACACCATCCTTGAAGCACACAAAGGTGGATCCTACAAGCTGGCTGATTCAGAAGGCAAAAGGCTTCCAAGGCATTGGAACGGCAAAACATTGAAAAGGTTCCATGTGTAAACGGAAAGTTTGGTTTGTATCAAAATGTATTTCAAGCAGAACTAAGAATACCTTTTGTAAAACGCAAGTATTGCTCTAATGAATGAAGTTGTTTCTATCAAACTTGTCTTTCTATCCTAAAATCAGGTTGAGAACCTAGCAAAAAAACTCCATGGCAAGTGCCATGTAAGGGGATGAGCTCCCAGGCCACATCGCTCAATAGGTTCAAGGGTTGAACGAGCCTATATAAGGGGTGAGTTCCTAAATCAATACAACTCCATGAGACTTGTCAAGAAAAAATAAAATTGTCTCATAGACGGGTATAAGCAGCCTACACCAAATGTTCACGAAGTTTTAGAAATGTAGTCTACAAAGAGGCTAGAAAAACCAAAAGAAATAATGAAAAGGATAGGTGTTATCTCTTCTTGTTAAAAATGCCAAGGCTAAGTGTCTGCAGCACTGAACCCTTTTAGGTATAAAAAACATAAGGGCAACACAAACCCGACAAAGACAAAGTTACAAAAAGAACAAAGTCAATTGGAAAAAATCACAAAGGTACAAACCAAGCCAGGACGCAAAACCAAAAAGCCTTCAAGGCTTCAAGCCACTCGGGCAATACCTCGAAGCCTTTAAGGTTTCAACCTTTTAAACGACAGCCAAAAGGCTTCAATAGGCAAACTCCAAATAAACTACCTTGTCCAAAAAAGGCACAAGCATAAAACCATAACAAAAAGAAAAATAGTTAAAACATCACATCATAGAAAGTCCTAAAAAGACTTCCAAACATAAGTTAAGGCAAGTCCTAGTAACTTGCAAATCTAATCATTGTCCAACGGCCATACAGGCCTTCAACATAACCAAAAGGAACCTTAGGGGTTCCTACCAAACCTAACATTGTTCAAGTTAACATTACAAACATAAGTTGTTTTCAGTGCTAAGAAAGCTACGAATCAAGCATCAACAGATTTGGAAACTCCAGAACCTTCGCCCTTGGCCTTCTTTGTTTTCTTCAACTTTTTAGTCTTCACACCTCCATCACCACCAACCGCCGAAGCCTCCAAGCTTGCATCCTTAGGAACATCCGGCTGACCTGAAAGGGTATCATCGCTATCCCCCGAATAGGACCTCTTCCTTGAAAGAGAGCCCAAAACCTCAGCACAAACCTTCTCATTTAGGCCCTCCGGTTTCAATTCCTGCAATACAGAAAGAGGTTTACCAAAACAAGTGGAAACCTGATGGATGTAGGGGTAGGTCAGTTTCTCCATTTGCTCAACGGAGCCTTTAAAAACGTCAGAAGCCTCGGGACGAAACAGAGGTGACTTCTCCAAAGGATGACCGGATTCATGAAGTTTATACCCAGCAATGAGGCCTTGGTGTTTCCCCAGGTTAAGAAGCTTAGTGTAAACGTCACCAAGAGCAGAGTTAAACTCTTTGGAGTGCAATAGATAAGTAACCACTTGGTGAAAACCTTGCTCTATGAGCCATTGGTTATCCCCAGTAGCCTGAGCAACTGAAGCTTTCAACCCTTCTTTCTCCTTAACAAAAGCCTGCTGCTGAACAAACAAAGCTTCCCGGTCAGCCCTAAGTTTCAGCCTAGATGCCTCGAAGCTCTTTTTCAAATCATCCATCTCAATCTCATGCGTCTTTTTCAGATCACTAACCTTCTTCTCCCATGCTGCTTCCTTCTCGGCAAAACCAGCTATCTCCTTCTTCATCCCAGCCATGGAGGATTTCATTTTATCCTTCTTCTTGGAGAATTCTTCATATTCCCGCATTCTCTGACGAAAACGGGCAATGCCTTGAGGAAGCATAGAAGCTAGGTTGCAGGTACTCAAAATCATTCGGGACAGCATCAGGTCATCATCCATCCCAGCAATAGTCTCGTGTACTGAGGGAGGAGCAATGTGACTCAGAGCATCCTCACAAACAGTAACATCTTTGAAACTGTCATCATTCTTCACTGACCAAGCAGGCACATAAATCCCTTCCGGATCCAACCCTTCAACGTTCTTGCTTGAGGACTCCTGAACAGGAGTGACAACAACCTTCTTGCTTGAAACCTTTTTACCATGAACAACCAATTCTTTATCCTTCTCCGCACCCGCTTCAACACCTTGATCCTCCGAAACTTCAATGTCATCACTCAACTCCACCGGTTCAGTAGAAGTGGATTGAGGACCAGCCTTCAACAACCGACGAGAAGATCGGCGAGTTGAAGATTTAGGAGCATTAGACTTAGAAAAACCCTTGGCAGTAGCAGCACTAACATAACCTGAACCCTCAAACCTTTGATCAACAGTCCTAACCACAACATTCTCACCAGGAACAGACGGAGCATCCTCAAAAACAACATCAGAAGTATCGTCGCTCTTAATAAAATCCAAGGCAGACATGACTGCAAAAAACAACAACACATAAGTCATAGACTAAGAAAAACATAAAGAGGACAAAAAAGGAAAAGGCATACCAATTCCACTCCTCATAAGAACCGGATCCCGATCAACATTTCCCCAAATTTTACTAACCCCTAATAGAACAAGTAAGTGTTCAGGAAAGGGGCGAACCCTCGAAGGGCACCCCCGGATGGCATTGAGAAAAACATCATTCAATTCAGACTCGGAAGGTTCCGGAGCATTGAGAACAGCATCCGGATTCCTCCACACCATTTTGAAAGGGATGATAGTATCGGAAACCCAGAAAAAGCGGTCTTTCCAAGCCCCAAGTGTGGTAACCATCGATGCAATAAGGCAGGTATCAACTTTGGTTGTTTCAAATGTAAACCAATCGCCATTCTTCGCCAAGCGAAAAAACCGGCGAAAGAGTAAAAGGGAAGGATCATACCCTAGAGCACGACACAAAACCTCAAAATGCAAAACCCTAGCCATCCCCTTTGGATGAACTTGCCCAAAAGAAACCCGATAATACTCCAACAAGTTCAAAACAAAAAACGAAAAAGGATAACGAAGGTTTGAGAACTCAAAATGACTACAATAGAGGGCAATCGAACCAGAAGGCGGTTTATCAACGGGAAGATCACAAGCAGGGGCAGTGGGGTTAAATTTCCTATCAATACCATATTCCATACAAAATAAATCTATCTCCTCTTGTGTTAACCGGGAAAAAGATTTTGCTAAGTCCTTACGAGCACCCATTTTTTTGAACGGAAAATGAAGAATGCAAGATGAAAAGGAAACCGGAACTAACCTTAGAAGGAGAGAAAATGGCAGAAAACTTGGAGAAGATTATGAGACAAATGGATAAGTATGGAAATATAAAATAAATATAAGTCTACAATAGGGGTAATAATGGCAACACAGTAACTTCTGCGAAAACCGCCACCCTATCAACTGCCATACATCAATCAAATCAAGTGTCAGTTATTTGAAATTCAAATTCAAAACATTAACTACCGTTAACCTTTCAAGCCTTCAAGCATGGAACCATTGAAACTTTTAGGCAATAAAACACGCGTATAAAGTCAGAAGTCTTTGAGCTCATCTCCCAAAAACCTCTGACTTGGGGGACTGATGACGGGGGTAGCCCAAGACTAAATAAAATGACTAATTACGTAAACGCTTAAATGGTTAAATGGTTCAAGGCTTAAAAAGCTGTGGAAGGAAAAAGCAGCACGGTAACAGTAGCCAAGTCACATCTGAAGATTGCTTCACCAACCCACAGCCGCAAAGGCATTGCAGGTCTGCACGGTGCACGCTATTATCCGGGGGACTAAAGCCTTCAACCCCCAAAAGGGGAAACCCTCCACTGCAAGCGAGGTTGCTAGTCAAATCCATTCCACTTCGGGAGATGCCTTCCCTTATAAAATGACACTTCATTTACTTCAGGGAGACATCTGGACCAGCTCTGATTCTTCTATCTCTGGTCATTCACATCGAATGCTTGTCTCGCACAAGTCATTCCCTTTCACATCCAACACACACATTCCCTTTGCTTTCACTTCCGAATCTGAGCACAAATCAGAGGAGGATCTATAGCAAAGAATAATAACAAACTAGTAAACCTCCTTCCACGTCTCGCAAACGTGGGGGGACCCCACGACCTGCGTTAGGCAAGGTTGAACCCTTCAACCCTTCTGCCTAGCCAGCCAAGCTACCACCGTTGGTCTTGTATTTGTTGCATCAACACCTACGTATATATATAAGCGAGTTTATTGCAAAGCTTAGTAAACTTCCTAGTCCATTCCTAAAAGTGACAAGTCTGAGGCTAAGCCTATGGCTTTTAATGATTCGACGAAGGTAACAATACATAGTGAATCACCTATGTGAGAGAGAAGTGGGTCGCTTCGAAGGGTGTTGTTGGGGGCACAATACCTAATGGCTCTCGCAGAACCAGGCTCATGTTCATGACCATAACGAACATAACTATGAGGACTTGACTTTGTCAGGGAGAGTCTTGTGTGAAGTGCATTATCGTCTACACAAATGCAGATGAGTTCAAAGACATCGAGTTCTACTCAGAGCTAGTGGGCTAAGTGCATTTCATGAGTGAGGGTTCAAAGGGTAACACCTACCGATCGTATGCAAAACTCAACTGCTGAAATGTAATAAGGAATTATGTTGTTTCTGAGATCGAACTCTATTCATGTGGTGGATTGTTGGAAGTTTTGGTTTGAATGGAAAGTGTCAAGTGGTAAAACCACTTTGTCCCACATTGGAGTGGGAACAAAAGGATAGGCTATTTATAAGGTGAAACCTTAACCAAGCCTTTGAAGTCTTATGACATGTTTTACCACAAGTCCTACCCCGCGCGCGCGCAGGGGGTGCAAAAAATTGAGTTTCGGAACTGGAATTTGGTTGAACTCGTGCGTGCCCGCACGTCCTGCGGACACGAATGCATCTCCGAAAACCCTGGCTCGCGTGAGACAGTTTTTGCACTCGAGACAGACTAATTGTTTTTTAATTAGTCTTTAAAACTGAAACGGTTGGTCTTATTAAAAAGTTTTAAACTGAAATGATTATTCAGTATTGATGATGATCATTATTGAGTTTCAGTTTGAAATGGTTATTATTATCAGTTTTAAAATTGTACTAATGACCATTATTTGGTTTTAATTCGTTGCAATAATGTCCAGAATTTGGTTATGAATTCTGTGACTATAAAACCAGATCATACCAACACAGTTTAGACACACCAACAACATCTTCTCCTCTCCCAATCTCTGCAACATCTCTCCTGCTTCTTTTCAGGCAAGTGTTCAAGTCCGCCAGTGCGCTGTTGCTGCTTCGAACTGGCGTACCCAGGGAACAGACCACGAATATGTTTAAGGGAATTGTGTCAAACACAAGCCCGGTTCATCGTTTCTGTCTCGTTTACTTTATTGTTTCTGTTTCTGCTTTCTTGTTCATATCAGCAGGTATAAACAAACTTCAACACATCCGTTTTACTAATTGTTTCTGCATTCCTGTTTCTTTTCAGAATGGCATCCCAGCCCATGTCTACTTCTGTTTCTGCAGTCATGACTGCTGTCATGACTTTCGCTGTTGCTGTCACAACCGGTCTGGTTGCACCACTGCCTAGCGCAGTCTCACGTGCTGAGAAACCTGAGAAATTCAACAGTGTGAATTTCAAACATTGGCAGCAAAAGATGTTCTTTTATCTGACCATTCTGAACCTAGCACGGTTCTTGACTGAAACCGTTCCCCATGTGGATGAAGGGGATGTGGATACTCAATCAGTGAGCGCGGTTCATGCTTGGAATCATTCGGATTACTTGTGCCACAACTATATCTTGAATGGTATGGTTAATATGCTTTACAATGTGTATTGTAAAGCCAAGACTGCCAAAGAGTTATGGGAGTCTTTGGACCGCAAATACAAAACAGAAGATGCGGGCACTAAGAAATTCGTGGTGGGTAAGTTCTTGAACTTCAAAATGATAGACACGAAAACTGTCATTAGCCAAGTCCAAGAACTTCAAGTTATTCTTCATGATATTCATGCGGAAGGAATGGTGCTCAGCGAGACATTCCAAGTTGCAGCTATGATCGGAAAGCTACCACCAAGCTGGGTTGATTTCAAGAACTATCTCAAGCTAAAGCGAAAGGAAATGACCATTGAAGATCATGTTGTTCACCTTCGCATTGAATAAGATAATAAAGTTGCTTTAAAAAGGATTGATAATCCTGAAACAGCAAAGGCCAATATTGTTGAACATGGCCAATCTTCGAAGGTAAACAAGAACGGTGGAATGGGTGGAAAGAAAGCTCATGGGAAACGCTCCAACCTTGGTCCTATGGGGGAGTTGGGAAAAAGAAGTTCCAAGGAACTTGCTATAATTGTCAAAAACAAGGCCATAAGGCCAACGAATGCAAGCTTCCAAAGAAGGAAAATGCTCGACAAGTTAACACGGTTCATGAGGTTGATAACCTCATTGCTCACGGACCTCTCGATTTTGGTCACTTAAGTTAACTTGGTTGGGCAAAACCACAACGATTGGTGGATTGATACGGGGCCTACCCGTCATGTGTGTTTTAACAAGAACCTGTTTAGCACCTTCAAGGAGGTGACTAATGGTGAAAAGGTTTTTATGGGAAATTCCGCCGCGGACGAAATCAAAGGCGAGGGGAATGTGGTTTTGAAAATGACTTCTAGAAAGGAACTCACTTTGTCAAACGTGTTGTATGTTCCAGAAATTCGTAAGAACGTTGTGTCGGGGTGGCAATTGAACAAGTTTGGGTTCAAAATGGTGATTAAGTCGGATAAGGTCGTGTTGACCAAAAGTGGTATTATGTTGGTAAGGGCTATGCCCTAAATGGAATGTTTAAACTCAATGTAATGGTTGTGAATGCAATGAAAGAAACCGCTACTAGTTCTACTTACTTGATTGAGTCTTCTAATCTTTGGCATGGTAGACTAGGTTATGTTAATTATAATTCCATTCGTCGTTTAATTAAACTTGATTGCATACCAACATTCGATATCGACTCAATTAATAAATGTGAAACTTGCGTAGAAGCATTACAAATGAAATCTTCATTCAAAAAAGGTTAAACGAATCACCGAACCCCTCGAGATGATCCACACTGATGTGTGTGATCTAAAAGCAATTCCTACTCGTGGTGGGAACAAGTACTTCATCATGTTCATTAATGATAGTACAAGGTATTGCTATGTTTACTTACTTAAGAGTAAGGACGAGGCTATTGGCAAGTTTATCTTGATCAAAGCCGAAGTTGAGAATCAACTAAATCGTAAAATCAAAATCGTAAGGAGCGACCGAGGAAGTGAATATGTTTCACCTTTTATTAATGTATGTGCAAAAAGTGGAATCATCCACGAACTCACGGCTCCTTACTCCCCTCAATCAAATGGCATAGCAGAACGGAAAAATCGCACCTTGAAAGAAATGATGAATGCCATGATGATAAGTTCTGGTGTAAACCAAAACATGTGGGGGGAAGCAATCTTATCAGCAAATTCATCATCTTGAGTCTTGAAAAATATTCCTTGACTGCGACAAAGAGCACACTAAAACGTTGACGATTTTGGTTGAGGCACGTGTTCAACACGCTTCCGTTAAAACAGATTTCACCCCTCTACTAAAAACGACGCGTCTGTCTCCCAAGGTACAACAGATGAAGCAGTATGTACTGCCGGAGATGGCCATGCGCCCGAGGTTACACCGGATAAAATTATAGTGTTAGAACTTGTGGAAAATAATGATATGAAGATGATGAAATCGAATAAAGAAAACATATCTCTCTAAGTACCCAACACATGGGTCTTCAAGTATATCCAAGAACTCTTCTAATGTTTTTCTTCTTTGATCTCCAACAATCTACCATTGACTCATAAGTACTTAAACATAAGTCTTAATCCAAGTCACTTGGTGAACACGTTGGAGTGGGAACAAAAGGATAGGCTATTTATAAGGTGAAACCTTAACCAAGCCTTTGAAGTCTTATGACATGTTTTACCACAACTCCTACCCGCGCGCGCATGGGGGTGCAAAAAAATTGAGTTTCGGAACTGGAATTTGGTTGAACTCGGGCGTGCCCGCACGTCCTGCGGTCACGAATGCAGCTCCGAAAACCCGGGCTCGCATGAGACAGTTTTTGCACTCGAGACAGACTAATTGTTTTTGAATTCGTCTTTAAAACTGAAACGGTTGGCCTTGGTAATGAGTTTTAAACTGAAATGATTATTCAGTATTATTGATGATCATTATTGAGTTTCAGTTTTAAACGGTTATTATTATCAGTTTTAAAACTATACTAATGACCGTTATTTGGTTTTAATTTGTTGCAATAATGTCCAGAATTCGGTTATGAATTATGTGCCTATAAAACCAGATCATACCAACACAGTTAAGACACACCAACAACATCTTCTCCTCTCTCAATCTCTACAACATCTCTTCTGTTTCTTTTCAAGCAAGTGTTCAAGTCCGGCAGTGCGCTGTTGTTGCTTCGAACCGCCATACCCTGGGAACAGACCGCGGATCTGTTTATGGGAATTGTGTCAAACACAAGCCCGGTTCATCGTTTCTGTCTCATTTACTTTACTGTTTCTGTTTCTGCTTTCTTGTTCATACCAGTAGGTATTAACATTTTAGTCAATAGTTTCTCTTAGTTAGTAGCTGGTATTTGGCATTGTTAGTATTTAAAAGTAGCAGAGCTATTTCAAGTAGGGTGTTATATGGTTCGTGTTTGATGATTGGTGGGTCGAACTTGACGCAAACTTGAAAATTGTTTAAGACACATGAAACTTAACACGACACGAGTTCTTGCGGGTTGACACAAACACAACCTGTTTAACCTAGAAATTTCGTTCATTTTTTGCATACTGGTCTCAAAATATACAATCTATGACTAAATACAAGCCTCCACAAATGTTTTTTTATGTTTAAACTATAAAACCCAATGCTCTTCCCTTTATCTTTAAAATTTTGGCATTGGATACTGCAGATTCTGGTCATACAGATATAGACGTTGACCATGGAAGATTTTTCATAACAAGTCAATGTGTCAAAATTTTCTTGTTCATACCACACCAAAGCTACAAATAAGAAAATTAATGGACGTAACGTAACTATACAGCATATCATGATAGTATTTATAAACAAACTAGAACAAGTATCGCATTGTAATTTGTCACCGCCGCCGCATCGCGCAGGTTTTCTATTAGTATTATAAAAACATATTAATTAAACTTCTTAAACAAAACCCTAGCCCCCTCCTCGTTTTTCTCGCCTGCAACATCACCACCATCAACCACGGCCGCACCACCACCGCCGACGTCACCCTCAACTCCAACCATCCCTCTTTCTCCTCCGGCACCGTCATCTACACCATCCCAATTCGTTTCTCCAAAAACCGCACCCACTCCACCACTGACTGTTGACAAGGAGCAATGTATCGAATTGAATTGTTTGAAGAACTTAATAACTACAGGTAATGGCCCTTTTAGCATTCTTATAAGATTAGCTCCTTACGTATTTATTAAAACGAAGGTGTAGAAATGTTGTTTGTAATCTCTTTATAGATCTGCTAAGGGTTTTCAATTTCTTGAATATGAAGTTTGATCTTGTAAGTTCATTTTACCACCTTTGTATTACAGTGATGCGGTTGAAACACACATATACCTAGCCTTCATGATAACTATAAGTTTTATTTCTACCACTTTGATAGATTTTAGATCAAGATGGCAGCATTGCTATTGAGAATCAAGTAGTAAAGCAATATTCAAAAGGAGTTTACAATGAACAAAAAGAAAACCGTGCAATGATATAATATGCCAAAACTTCTCTCTTTATGTCTTCAGTTTACAAAATGTAGCATGAAGAAAACCTTGGTAAATGAACAATTATAATTGTTCCACGCTGGTAGTCGGAAAATCATTGAATTTTCAAAGAGTACACTTTACTAGATCAATGACTTAGTATGTAATCATCCCTAAATTTGTTAATTAAACAATCCAATTAAACAATAATTATTTTCGTAAACCGGAAATTCTGTAATATGGTTCCGGTAATAATATAGCCATTAAATTTGATAAGAAACAAATTAATTTTGATATATAGCAATTAGAATATAGCTGGTGGGAGGGCATGAAGAGGGAGCATTAAGCGTATGTGGCAGTCACGTCAGCAACAGGGCATGGTCAAAAAAGCACGGAGTGGAGGGCATGAAAATGGCGTTTAAAAAACAACAAAAATAAATAAACATCAACCTATTAAAACCAACTCAAACAACACCCACCAATCAAAAGCTTTCACCTCATCAAATACCCCTCCACGCCGGTGGAATGTCTCCCGCCCCCATCACCATGCCAAGCCACGGTGTGGTGTGCCGGCGTGATGGAGCCTTCCACATCACCACAGCACCTCCATTCCCTTTGTTCTTAGAAGTCAAACTAAGAAACAAATTGATTTTGATAAACAACAACAATAATAATAAAAGTAAAATAGTAATAGTAACAATAATGATTAAGAAGCATACAATCATTACAATGTACTAACCAAACGGGTGGACTTTGCCAGATGCAACATCTCGTACATACAAAGCATTAAACATGGTGAAAATCGATAAATAATCCAATAAGGGTGAGAGGGGCACTCCTCTCTTAGGGGAGTCCCCTCTCTTACGCACGGCCAATCAGCACGCGCCACGCCAACTCCCCTCTTAACTCCTCTCACACCCTCAATTTGATGGCGGCACTCCTCTCTTAGGGGACTTGCTTTTTTCTTTTTCTTTTTTTGTTTTTTTTTATTTGTTGTAATTATGCATGTTTATAAATTAAACAAATATTAATAAAATTTAATAAAAGACATTTCATTAAATTAAAAATAAAAATTACATTCAAACTAGAAAAATAAAAAAACAAACTACTCGTCGTCGGAACTCACTTCAAGGTGAGGTAGATCTAAACGTCCGAGATGCTCAACGAGATCGTGTTTTAGTCTCCAATGCGTTTCTTCGTCAATGAGCTCGCTATAAGCTGTATCATCGAAGACGGGTTCGACTGGAGGATCTTGAATGTGTACCGGTATATCGCCCTTCCGTCGTCTTTTATAATCATGTTATGTAAAATAATGCACGTATACACGATGGACCTTATCTTTTTCACCGTTTTGGAACGCATTGGACGATTTAGTATTCCCCACTTCGTCTTTAACACACCAAACGCCCGTTCCACATCTTTTCTTGCGGCCTCGTGTTGCCTCTTGAACTTTTTTTCATTCGGGATGTGAGGATATGGAAAAGACTTCACAAACACGGACCAGCTAGGGTAGATCCCATCAGTAAGATAATACCCGCGTTTGTATAAGTGGTCGTTCACCTGAAATGGACAATTTGGCGCCGTTCCGTTTCGTTGAGTAAGAAATAACGGAGATTGTTGGAGCACGTTGATGTCGTTTTGTGAACCCGCCGAACCACAAAAAGCATGCCAAACCCACAAATCTTGAGAGGCCACCGCCTCTAACATAACTGTCGGGTATTGATGATCGCCTCATATATTGTCCACGCAATTCTGTGGGGCACATTCTCCAGACGAAGTGTGTACAATCCAGACTACCCAACATACCAGGTAGGTGATGTCTCTCCTCATGAGCCTGAACAATAGCGCAACGTCATGGCTCGTTGGTCTACGTAAGAATTCACCGGCATACATTGTACAGACCTTCTCGCAGAAATATTCAAGGCACTCACGAGAGGTCCTTTCAGCCATATTTAAATACTCGTCGTTTTCGTCTGGTGGGTTACCGGTTGCAAGTTGTTTAATCGCAGAAGTAACCTTTTGCAACGCCGTGAAACTTTTCTTCATTCTCCCGTCCAAGCCCTCTTGAAACCACTCGTTATTCGCTTCCACGTCACTAACAATTTTTAGGAACAAAGACTTGGACATACGAAACCTCTGACGAAAAATATCGGCATTAAATTTTGGATTTTCGACAAAATAATCGGCCATGAGTGTTTCGTGGCCTCCCACACGATCTCGACGGACAATTTTTTTTTACTAGACGATGCCGTGTCTAGTAGCTCCGCTTGTTGGATGAGATTTTGGAAGAAAATTAAACTACCATCGCTTGACGATGAATCTTCATCGTCGGGAAAGTCGGGCAGGGGAGAAAAAATGGGAACTTGGAATCCATTTTTTTTAAAGATTGGTTAAAAAAATTAGATGAGTTAAATGGGTGAGAGTTGTTTTGGGTTTGAAAAATAAAAAGACTGGAGGTAGTATTTATAGGGGTTAGAAAAAAAAAAAATTTAAATGTATAACAGCTATATAGCCGTTTAAACCTCGATCCCCTCATCGGTGAATACACACCGATCCTGCTCACCGATTTCGCTCCCCGCGGTAATGACGGCGGTGTTCCCGCTTGGGGACTTGGGTCACCGGAGGCCTCCCCGAGAAGTGCCCCGTATACCCTAAATAAAAAAACAACTAACAAACACATATCATGAATAGCAGCGTCTCATTCATGCGGTATCAAAGAAAAAAAGCCATGATGGTGTCCGTATGGGGTACATAGATTGCAGCTTTCAACCCATCCCTAATTTGATAATCAAACAGTACACATATTACAAACTTTAGATTATAGTAAAAACTAATAATCAATAATCAATAAGAATTTATAAAGAAATAAGAACTCTAGACCTCATAAAGAGTTCTAAAAAGTCAATAAGTATATAATATCAGAAACTCATGGTTGTGTGTGACTAAATACAAATATGGTGTCATAATGTATATAATAGTGTTTATACATATATATTGGTAAATATTGGGATCGGTTCAAATAAAATCACCATAAATTGTGAGAATTCTGAGAACTTTTTGATCCTGTGCGAGTTGGGCCAAATTTTTTTTTGCACAAACGTAGATGAAAATATTATAAACACATCTGTAAAAAAAGTAAAAAAATTGTCGAGACGGTAGTTTTGACTGATGCAAGTTTTTTTACGCGCTGGTGTAAATTTTGTATGAAGATAAATATTTTTTGTTACGTCTCATGTAAATGTGGGTATGCGACATTTTTTTTTTTGCTGAAACAATTGATATTTTTTTATGACTTTTGAGAAAAAAAAATTCGAAAAACCTTTTGGATGGCCTAGTTCTCACGGTTCTTACAACTAAGGTGGTTCTCACTTTAACTCATCCCTATATAAATAGAGGAAGGTTAACGTACATTACGGCTTAACGTACATCACGTACACGACAAATTACGCACGTTCATTTGAAAATCACGCACGTTATAGACTCAAAAAACCAACATGCGTGATTATTTCATATACATGCGTGATTATATCAAATTTTCAGACCGCCTGGGTTTGATCAATTTCGTCCAATTCGTTTCAAATTTCTTTTCGTTTCGCTTCAAATTGGCTATTGTTCGGTTCGGTCAATTTCATCAAACTGGGTTCAAATTCATCGTTGATTTTGAAAAGTTTCATCAAAATATCGACTCTCGAAATCAAACCGTAGAACAGAGGATGAAGAAACATGACCAAGCTTTGATTCAAACAGTAGAACAGAGGATGCAGGAACATGACCAAGCTTTGATTGGGTTGGAGTTAGAGGACAGTAACAATGGTTTAGATCGTAGAACAGGGGATGCGATTTTGAACTGGGAGGTAGGGCATGCGTGATAACGTGCGTGATTTATGTTTCCTACATGCGTGATTAGGTTTTTTGAGTTTATCACGTGCGTGATTTTCAAATGAACGTGCGGAATTTGGTCGCGTACGTTTTGTACATTAAGCCGTAATGTATTTTACACTTTCTCTCTCTCTCTCTCTCTCTCTCTCTCTCTATATATATATATATATATAGGAGAAGGATCCGTTAGGAACCACCCTTAATTGCGAGAACCAGTGTGAATACAACCAAAAGTAGAGATTTTTATAAAAATTAAAAAAAAAAATTGTGCGTTTTTTAGATTTTTTTTAGGTTTTTTGGGGGGGTTTAGCTTTATAGTTTAGTTTTTAGCATTTAGCTTGGGTGAGGGGAGGGGTGGTTTAGGTTTTGTGCCGGGGGGCGGGGGGGAGGTTAGGTATTTTTTAGGTTTTTGGTGGTGTAGTGGGTTTATTTTGTTGTGTTCACATTGGTTCTTGCGGTTCTCGCATGAACCCTACCTATATATATCTATATATATATATATATATATATATAGATAGTGTAAGTATATGGAGAAAACTCATTTTATTGAGAAAACTTAGGAAACTAGAATTTGTGGTCCATATGCATCCACCTCATCAATTCAATTACATCCATATGAGGGTATTTTTGTCACTAATTTTTATTCTCTTTCTCTTTGTCTTAAATCAATCACACCTTTCAACATTTTCTCTCTCATACATCCAAGATCATCAACACACCTTTCAACACTTTCTCTCTCATATATCCAAGATCTTCAACACACCTTTCAACACTTTCTCTCTCATACATCTAAGATCTTCAACACACCTTTCAACAATTTCTCTCTCATATATCAAGATCTTCAATATTTTCTTCTTCACATCTTCAAGATTATCTGAAGATAATATTCTCTCTTAGATCTTCAACATTCTCTTCTTCGCATCTTCAATACTTTCAATTCTAGATCTGAAGAAAAACCCATGATATTCTCTCATGAGACTCAAAGATAATAATAAGAGTTTTCTCAGGATCCATGTTCGTTCCAAATATGTATGGCTAAGGCAGTCGATGATTCGGTACGTCGGCTAGGGGTTTCTCAGGATGAAAGTCTGGTCAAAATCGTTCCAGATCTATGTTTGTCCCAGAATCCAGTAAGAACAGGGAGACCTGGCAAGATGAAAACTCTGGATGATAAACTTCAATTTAAAAAGAAAAAGATTCAGGTATCTAGCATTTAGATAATGAAAAAGCTCTCTGGTCATGGTTAATAGGAAGATCATATAGATATGCCTCATGGATTCTAATTTGCAGAGGTGGATATGAACAAAACTAAGCCATGGGAATTGCCTAGTGAGTTTTTCTTAACTTCTAAATTTTATTTTCTTTATTTATTTATATATTTGGTAATCTTAAACTCCTTTATTTTGTTTGAAAAGGGTTTGCGATATGTGATGTGTTCGATTTTGTTTTTGTTTTTCTTAAACTCCTGTGTTTTAAACTCTGTTATTTTTCTTTCTAAGTTTTTTCATAAATTATTTACTTAAACTCATGCTTTCCTTGGATTTTTCTAATGATTTCTAGGTTTTTTATTGCCAAAGTTCTAGTTAGTTGTAGATTTATTTAATTTTTGAGTTTGCAATTATGTGTGGAGATGACTAGCATATAGGGTGTTATATGTGTTACATGTGATACATACAGGGTGTTACATTTTTTATTGACAAAGTTCTATATGTTGTAACACATGTTACACTGCGGGTAACATGTGTTACATATATGGTGTTACATGTGTTACACCCAGTTGGTTAAAGATGTATACCTATGTTACATATATAGGTTACACATGTGACCTATATGTTGCAACATATGTTAGCTACATATGTTACATTTCTGCTAGCTACATTCTAAACTGTTTGTCCTATATGTTGTAACATGTGTTTCACTTCGGGGTAATATATGTTGCATATAGGGTTTTACACAGTTATACATAATGTAATAGTAAGTTTAAATGTTAAAATGTTTTTTAGATGGGCTGTTAAATGTTAAAATGTATAAACTTCATAATTTATTCAGAATATCACGTTAATTTTACCAATAAAAAGTCGTGTTTTTTTGTGGGATAATTAGCTACATATGTAGTAACAACGTTACACAAGTAACTTATAGATACCCCAGCCTTTTTTTGGACACACATGGGGGCTGCACATAGGTAACACATGTTTATAACATGTGTTAGACTAGTGAGGTAACACATGTATAGCCACGTTATACATATTACATATAGTTGTTACAGGTGTTACAGCAAAACTTTACACTTGTACACATGTTACATAGGAGATCAATAAGTTTAACTATAGAAGATTAATACTGGTGTACTTGTTTTGTTCATAGGTGAATAGATGTTTTGTGTTCAAGATGAAGATGGTAATTAAGAAGCGAAGCCCGCCGAAGGATTACAACGCATCATCAGGTTTTCGTGGTAAAGATGGTGTGTTTTTTGTTGGCTGCTATGTGTTTTAGAGAAAGAAAGCTAATGTTTTGGAGAGATTGTTTACTAATGAGTTAGCATTGACGACAAACTTGAAGAACTAAAACAAGAAATCCGACGGAAGAATGATTATTTAGTGATGAGTTGGTCTATACTTGTATAAAATACATTATATACGCTATGTCACACACGTTATACATTACATGTAACATTTTATGTGTAATAGTCCAATGCTTTGAATTTTTTTCTTTTCGCAGCCTGATATATAAAATACATTACATGTAACATTTTATGTGTAATAGCCACCAATCACATGATATACGCTATGTCACACACGTTATACAACAGATGCAACAGGTTGATCGATGTTACACATGTGTAACATCGTTCCCAAAGCAAAGAAATAGTGGGTTCTGTGTCACCGATGTTACATTTTTGTTTTGTAACATGTGTAACATCGTTTCAAAATCAAAGAAATTGTTGGTTCTGTATCACCTTACAAGTTATATGTTTTGCTGACAAACGCCATGTCACACATGTTTTGCTGACAAGCGCCATGTCATACATGTTACACACTATCGATGTTGTAGGTTTGCTACATCATGTAACATGTATAGAGAAGTTGGATGATATTGCGTTGACATTGGATTTGAGTTAAATTTCTTGTTTAATCACAATGACTTACGTTGACTTTGGAGTTTAAGGGATACAACCTGTAACATGTGTTACACTGAAGTGTTACACAAGTGTTTCCAATTTACACATGTTACATCTTGTGTAATATATGTAACTTGATTAAGCAACAGCTAGGAGCTGCTTAGTATCGTACAAACTAACTAGTTGTATATCAATAGTTGTAATGCTTAAAAAAACTAACTAGTTTTATATCAATAACTGGTGTTAGTAAGTTTTATGTCATAATGGGTTTTTAGTATTTGCACACATTACAATTAAACTTAAACGTAACAAAAATGTTTATACAAACTTCAATATATATAAAAATGATCCAAAAAATATCATAAGGAAACAAAAATCTAGCTATGCTTCGCGTCTTGATAACCATCTTTATCTTGAACACAAACATCCATTCACCTTTGAACAAAACAAGTGCATTAGTGTGAACTCCTAAAGTTACTAACACCAGCTATTGATATAAAACTAGTGTTACATATGTGTAGCCCCTTTTGTGTCCAAGAAAGGCTGGTTTTAACACACGTTACAAACATGTGTTATATATGTGTAGCCTTCCTGTGTAACACACGTTACAAACATGTGTTAGATGTGTTACCCTCCTGTGTAACACACGTTACAAACATGTGTTACATATGTGTAGCCCCTTTTTGGATGCAACAACTATATGTAACATGTGTAACCTTGACGTTGTAACACATGTAACACCTATATGTAACATGTGTAAGATGGCTATACATGTGTTACATATGTCAGTCCCTTTGGTGTCAATTTAAACGTAGTAAAATTACATATGTAACAACATTACATCATCCAAAATGTCATATCAATGAACAAACAAGTAAGATATGTAACTATAAGTATATGAGACTAGCGTAACCACTACTAGAAAACTACATTTTTTCTTACAAAAGTTTCCTACAAAATTCCCACAACTGAATTCTTTTTACAATTTTCCTACAATTTTTTGACCAAAAAGAAAAACAAAAAAAAAACTAAAACGTTTCCACAAATTTCCTACAAAATTGCCACACAATAAGCATTTGTAGCAATTTCGTCACAAAATTTCTAACCTTTTCGACAAAATTCCGACAAAAATTATAAAATTTTATATTATTTGTAACAACAACAAAATAAATAATTTAAAAAATATAAAATATTAAATTTGTCGGAAATTTGTACCAAATTTACACCAGCTGCTACATATTTCCTACAAAAAAGTTATTTTATTTGTTATTTATCAATTTTAGAAAAATAGATAATTTTAAAAAATAAAATGATAAGTTTGTCGGAAATTTGTAGCAAATTGACAGCAGTTGCTACAAATTTCCTACAAAACGCCTATTATTCAACAAATTAAGAAGAAAACATAATTTAAAAAAAATAAAATATTAGAGTTGTCGGAAATTTGTAGCAAATTTACACCAGTTGCTACATATTTCCTACAAAAAAAAGTTATTTTATTTGTTACTTATCAGTTTTAGAAAAATAGATAATTTTAGAAAATAAAATGATAAGTTTGTCGGAAATTTGTAGCAAATTGACAGCAATTGCTACAAATTTCCTACAAAACGGCTATTATTCAACAAATTAAGAAGAAAACATAATTTAAAAAAACTAAAATATTAGAGTTGTCGGAAATTTGTAGCAAATTTACACCAGTTGCTACATATTTCCTAAAAAAAAGTTATTTTATTTGTTACTTATCAATTTTAGAAAAATAGATAATTTTAGAAAATAAAATGATAAGTTTGTCGGAAATTTGTAGCAAATTGACAGCAGTTACTACAAATTTCCTACAAAACGGCTATTATTCAACAAATTAAGAAAGAAAACATAATTTAAAAAAAATAAAATATTAGAGTTGTCGGAAATTTGTAGCAAATTTACACCAGTTGCTACATATTTCCTACAAAATTTTTTATTTTATTTGTTACTTATCAATTTTAGAAAAATAGATAATTTTAGAAAATAAAATGATAAGTTTGTAGGAAATTTGTAGCAAATTTACAGCAGTTGCTACAAATTTCCTACAAAACGGCTATTATTCAACAAATTAAGAAGAAAACATAATTAAAAAAAATAAAATATTAGAGTTGTCGGAAATTTGTAGCAAATTTACACCAGTTGCTACATATTTCCTACAAAAAAAAGTTATTTTATTTGTTACTTATCAATTTTAGAAAATAAAATGATAAGTTTGTAGGAAATTTGTAGCAAACTGACAAAAGTTGCTACAAATTTCCTACAAAACAGTTGTTTAAAGAAAAAAAACATAGTTTGAAAATATAAAATGTTAAGTTTGTCCAAAATTTGTAGCAAATGAACATCAGTTGCTACTGATTTGCTACAAAAAGGTTATTTGAATTTATCAATTTAGAAAAAAACATATAATTTTAAATTATAAAATGTCAAATTTGTAGGAAATTTGTGGCAACTGACCCTACGATTTTGTACTATACTATACTATATCATACCTCATACCATACTATACGATATATTATACGATACTATATTGTGTTGTACCATACGATACAATCTTATACAGTACCATACGATACAATCCTACACTACACGACACGACACTACACGACACGACGCAACATGACACGACACGACACTATACTATACGATATAGTATACTATATTACATTGTGCGATACGATACGGTCCAATACTCTACAACACTACACTATAGTGTACGATGCTATCATATACTATACAATACTACACTATAATATATTATACCATATAGTATACGATACGATACTATACTATATTGTAAGATACGATATGATCATATACTATGCTACACTACACTATACTATATTGTAATATACTATACTATAATATACTATATTGTACGATACGATACGATCCTGTACTATGCAAAACTACACTATAGTATACTGTACTATATTGCACTATATTGTACAAACATATCATGATTTTAAACCGAGGGCAGGTCCTATAACGATTTCGAACGTTACCGCCCCGAATCCATCATGTAACGAATCGAACCGATACGGACGATTTCTTACCGCATAGCACGGGCAAGATGCATTTAATTTTATATAATTCTTCTGATAAATAGCCTATGCAAAGAAAATATCAAACCCGCCAGAGACGTATCACGATTTTCTAAGACTATGTGTAGTCATAAAGCCCATTTGGGGGCGTTATACGACACGTGGGGAAATACGTAAGAGAAGGGCTTTATGGGGCGTTATATCAAAATAGGGTGTAGTGGTAAGGGGGTTATATAACCCCTTCAATTATACATACATATGTATGTATATATATGTGTGTGAGTGGGAAGAAACATGCCGGAGAATATTACGCCGCGAAGGAGACACTACGTGAAAAAGCGGCTATGGCCATATTGGGCCTTAATGGACCTCCATGGCCAACACCAGTTGCTACATATTTCCTACAAAAAAAGTTATTTTATTTGTTATTTATCAATTTTAGAAAAATAGATAATTTTAAAAAATAAAATGATAAGTTTGTCGGAAATTTGTAGCAAATTCACAGCAGTTGCTACAAATTTCCTACAAAACGGCTATTATTCAACAAATTAAGAAGAAAACATAATTTAAGAACAATAAAATATTAGAGTTGTCGGAAATTTGTAGCAAATTTACACCAGTTGCTACATATTTCCTACAAAAAAAAAGTTATTTTATTTGTTACTTATCAGTTTTAGAAAAATAGATAATTTTAGAAAATAAAATGATAAGTTTGTCGGTAATTTGTAGCAAATTGACAGCAGTTGCTACAAATTTCCTACAAAACGGCTATTATTCAACAAATTAAGAAGAAAACATAATTTAAAAAAAATAAAATATTAGAGTTGTCGGAAATTTGTAGCAAATTTACACCAGTTGCTACATATTTCCTACAAAAAAAAGTTATTTTATTTGTTACTTATCAATTTTAGAAAAATAGATAATTTTAGAAAATAAAATGATAAGTTTGTCGGAAATTTGTAGCAAACTGACAGCAGTTGCTACAAATTTCCTACAAAACGGCTATTATTCAACAAATTAAGAAGAAAACATAATTTAAAAAAAAATAAAATATTAGAGCTATCGGAAATTTGTAGCAAATTTACACTAGTTGCTACATATTTCCTACAAAAATTTTTATTTTATTTGTTACTTATCAATTTTAGAAAAATAGATAATTTTAGAAAATAAAATGATAAGTTTGTAGGAAATTTGTAGCAAATTTACAGCAGTTGCTACAAATTTCCTACAAAACGGCTACTATTCAACAAATTAAGAAGAAAACATAATTAAAAAAAAATAAAATATTAGAGTTGTCGGAAATTTGTAGCAAATTTACACCAGTTGCTACATATTTCCAACAAAAAAAAGTTATTTTATTTGTTACTTATCAATTTTAGAAAATAAAATGATAAGTTTGTAGGAAATTTGTAGCAAACTGACACAAGTTGCTACAAATTTCCTACAAAACAGTTGTTTAAAGAAAAAAAAACATAGTTTGAAAATATAAAATGTTAAGTTTGTCAAAAATTTGTAGCAAATGAACATCAGTTGCTATTGATTTGCTACAAAAAGGTTATCTGAATTTATCAATTTAGAAAAAAACATATAATTTTAAATTATAAAATGTCAAATTTGTAGGAAATTTGTGGCAACTGACCCTACGCTTTTGTACTATACTATATCATACCTCATACCATACTATACGATATATTATACGACACTATATTGTGTTGTACCATACGATACAATCTTATACAGTACCATACGATACAATCCTACACTACACGACACGACACTACACGACACGACACGACACGACGCAACATGACACGACACTATACTATACGATATAGTATACTATATTACATTGTGCGATACGATACGGTCCTATACTCTACAACACTACACTATAGTGTACGATGCTATCATATACTATACAATACTACACTATAATATATTATACCATATAGTATACGATACTATACTATACTATACTATATTGTAAGATACGATATGATCATATACTATGCTACACTACACTATACTATATTGTAATATACTATACTATAATATACTATATTGTACGATACGATACGATCCTGTACTATGCAAAACTACACTATAGTATACTGTACTATATTGCACTATATTGTACAAACATATCATGATTTTAAACCGAGGGCAGGTCCTATAACGATTTCGAACGTTACCGCCCCGAATCCCTTGTGTAACGAATCGAACCGATACGAACGATTTCTTACCGCATAGCACGGGCAAGATGCATTTAATTTTATATAATTCTTCTGATAAATAGCCTATGCAAAGAAAATATCAAACCCGCCAGAGACGTATCACGATTTTCTAAGACTATGTGTAGTCATAAAGCCCATTTGGGGGCGTTATACGACACGTGGCGAAATACGTAAGAGAAGGGCTTTATGGGGCGTTATATCAAAATAGGGTGTAGTGGTAAGGGGGTTATATAACCCCTTCAATTATACATGCATATGTATGTATATATATGTGTGTGAGTGGGAGGAAACATGCCGGAGAATATTACGCCGCGAAGGAGACCCTACGTGAAAAAGGGGCTATGGCCATATTGGGCCTTAATGGACCTCCATGGACAATACTAGATCATAAATGTATTAATGGGCTATATTGGGAACGGATCACAATAGACAATAGTAGATCATACATGCTTTACGGTGGGGCCTTAATGAATCACAATAGACAATAGTAAATCATACATGTCTTATGATATAGCATGACTTACTAGAACCTTATATAATCCTTTAACACCCAATACAACATATTAAAGCCCATCATGTTCCAATATAAATCATGAAAACTATTAATGGACCATATATGTCCTTAATGCATCATGACTGATAATACTAATACGTCATATATGTCTTAATGGCACATACATGGCCTTAATGGAATACAATGGACAATAGTAAATCATATACGTCTTAATAAGCTATATTGGGCCTTAATGGATCACAATGGACCACATTGGCCCCTAATGTATCTCAATAGCCAATACTAGATCACATAGGGCTTGTCGGAAATTTGTAGCAAATTGACAGCAATTGCTACAAATTTCCTACAAAACGGCTATTATTCAACACATTAAGAAGAAAACATAATTTAAAAAAACAAAATATTAGAGTTGTCGGAAATTTGTAGCAAATTTACACCAGTTGCTACATATTTCCTACAAAAAAAAGTTATTTTATTTGTTACTTATCAGTTTTAGAAAAATAGATAATTTTAGAAAATAAAATGATAAGTTTGTCGGAAATTAGTAGCAAATTGACAGCAGTTGCTACAAATTTCCTACAAAACGGCTATTATTCAACAAATTAAGAAGAAAACATAATTTAAAAAAAACAAAATATTAGAGTTGTCGGAAATTTGTAGCAAATTTACACCAGTTGCTACATATTTCCTACAAAAAAAAGTTATTTTATTTGTTACTTATCAATTTTAGAAAAATAGATAATTTTAGAAAATAAAATGATAAGTTTGTCGGAAATTTGTAGCAAATTGACAGCAGTTGCTACAAATTTCCTACAAAACGGCTATTATTCAACAAATTAAGAAGAAAACATAGTTTAAAAAAAATAAAATATTAGAGTTGTCGGAAATTTGTAGCAAATTTACACCAGTTGCTACATATTTCCTAAAAAATTTTTTATTTTATTTGTTACTTATCAATTTTAGAAAAATAGATAATTTTAGAAAATAAAATGATAAGTTTGTAGGAAATTTGTAGCAAATTTACAGCAGTTGCTACAAATTTCCTACAAAACGGCTATTATTCAACTAATTAAGAAGAAAACATAATTAAAAAAAATAAAATATTAGAGTTGTCGGAAATTTGTAGCAAATTTACACCAGTTGCTACATATTTCCTACAAAAAAAGTTATTTTATTTGTTACTTATCAATTTTAGAAAATAAAATGATAAGTTTGTAGGAAATTTGTAGCAAACTGACACAAGTTGCTACAAATTTCCTACAAAACAGTTGTTTAAAGAAAAAAAAACATTGTTTGAAAATAGAGTTAACTGTCATTTTCGTCCCTGTGGTTTGGTCACTTTGGCCATTTCAGTCCATTTTTCAAAAATGCGCCATTTTCCTCCCCGACGTTCTGGAAAGGTGCCATTTCAGTCCAAAAATCATAACCCAGTTAAGTCGGTTTGTAAATAAGGACTTATTGTGTAAATTTGTAACATAAAGGACTGATTGTGTAAATTTGTAACACCACCACCACTAGCCCTGCCACCACCACCACTCCGCTGCCACCACCACCGCCACCACAGCCACCACCGCCACCACAGCCACTGCCACCACCACCACCACCACCACCACCGCCACCACAGCCACACCGCCACCACACCCACTGCCACTACCGCCACCACCGCGACTACGGGATCTTGTGCGATTATCTTTGGCTTGTGCGATCAAGAGTTCATCATCATCGTCAATCATCACGTTGATCATCATCAACAGTTCTTCGAACCACCATTCCATACATAACCCGACCTGCTACCACGTCTTACCACCGGAGATACACCAATCCATCCATCATTGTTCATCAACAGTCAACGTTCATCATCGTCATCATCTCCGTCAACGATCACAACGATCACCAAGCACATCACCACCTCTGTGTTCGGAGTTCTCGAGACCACCGTGCCCGATAACCACCTGAACTTAACCCGAACCTCACTCCGGTCATCGTTCACCACCATTGTTCACCTCCGTTCATCGTCGTCATCCTCTCCGACAACCCTCGTTCACTCGAAATCTGAACTTGAAAATTCAAATGGAAATCTGTGATGATGATGATCGGCTGTGAGGCTATGAACTCGAAACCGGCACTCGAAATCTGAACTTGAAAATTCAAATGGAGATGATGATAGTTGCAGGTTTGGTCGCCGGTGGGAGTGAATCGAAGAATACGGGGATGAAAATGAATGGTCTGCAATCACCACCACCATCAGATGAAAATGAAAATGAATAGAGAGAGAGTAGAGAGAGTGGTGGTTCTGGCACCATTACGAATATTTGAACATGTTATTGTTCATCGTCTTCCCCAAAACAGTCAACGAAAGTCAAACCCGATCCGATTTCGATTCAAAACATGATTATAATGTAATTAAACTTGCAGAAACATAATATAAGTAATAACATACTGATTTAACAAGTAAAACAGATCCGGTATCGTTTGGAATGGCGGCTCGACTAAGCTCCGGCGATGGTTTTTCCGGCGATGGTTTTTCCTGCGAGACTTGCAGAGGTGATCAGAAGGTCTTTTTCGAGTGTTAGAGGATTTTGAAGAGTGTGAGAGTTTCGTATGGGTTCAGGGAAACTAAATAACATCACAATAGAATCGATTTCGACATAACTCAGTGGTTCCGGTGGTGGCTGTGGCTGTGGTGGTGGTGGTGGCAGTGGCTGTGGTGGCGGTGGTGGCGGTGGTGGCGGTGGTGGAAGTGGTGGTGGTGGTGGCAGCGGAGTGGTGGTGGTGGCAGGGCTAGTGGTGGTGGTGTTACAAATTTACACAATCAGTCCTTTATGTTACAAATTTACACAATAAGTCCTTATTTACAAACCGACTTAACTGGGTTATGATTTTTGGACTGAAATGGCACCTTTCCAGAACGTCGGGGAGGAAAATGACGCATTTTTGAAAAAATGGACTGAAATGGCCAAAGTGACCAAACCACAGGGACGAAAATGGCAGTTAACTCTTGAAAATATAAAATGTTAAGTTTGTCGAAAATTTGTAGCAAATGAACATCAGTTGCTACTGATTTGCTACAAAAAGGTTATTTGAATTTATCAATTTAGAAAAAAACATATAATTTTAAATTATAAAATGTCAAATTTGAAGGAAATTTGTGGCAACTGACCCTACGATTTTGTACTATACTATACTATATCATACCTCATACCATACTATACGATATATTATACGATACGATATTGTGTTGTACCATACGATACAATCTTATACAGTACCGTACGATACAATCCTACACTACACGACACGACACTACACGACACGACACGACGCAACATGACACGACACGACACTATACTATACGATATAGTATACTATATTACATTGTGGGATACGATACGGTCCTATACTCTACAACACTACACTATAGTGTACGATGCTATCATATACTATACAATACTATACTATATTGTAAGATACGATATGATCATATACTATGCTACACTACACTATACTATATTGTAATATACTATACTATAATATACTATATTGTACGATACGATACGATCCTGTACTATGCAAAACTACACTATAGTATACTGTACTATACTGTACTATATTGTACAAACATATCATGATTTTAAATCGAGGGCAGGTCCTATAACGATTCCGAACGTTACCGCCCCGAATCCCTTGTGTAACGAATCGAACCGATACGAACGATTTCTTACCGCATAGCACGGGCAAGATGCATTTAATTTTATATAATTCTTCTGATAAATAGGCTATGCAAAGAAAATATCAAACCCGCCAGAGACGTATCACGATTTTCTAAGACTATGTGTAGTCATAAAGCCCATTTGGGGGCGTTATACGACACGTGGCGAAATACGTAAGAGAAGGGCTTTATGGGGCGTTATATCAAAATAGGGTGTAGTGGTAAGGGGGTTATATAACCCCTTCAATTATACATACATATGTATGTATATATATGTGTGTGAGTGGGAAGAAACATGCCGGAGAATATTACGCCGCGAAGGAGACACTACGTGAAAAAGGGGCTATGGCCATATTGGGCCTTAATGGACCTCCATGGCCAACACCAGTTGCTACATATTTCCTACAAAAAAAGTTATTTTATTTGTTATTTATCAATTTTAGAAAAATAGATAATTTTAAAAAATAAAATGATAAGTTTGTCGGAAATTTGTAGCAAATTGACAGCAGTTGCTACAAATTTCCTACAAAACGGCTATTATTCAACAAATTAAGAAGAAAACATAATTTAAGAACAATAAAATATTAGAGTTGTCGGAAATTTGTAGCAAATTTACACCAGTAGCTACATATTTCCTACAAAAAAAAAGTTATTTTATTTGTTACTTATCAGTTTTAGAAAAATAGATAATTTTAGAAAATAAAATGATAAGTTTGTCGGTAATTTGTAGCAAATTGACAGCAGTTGCTACAAATTTCCTACAAAACGGCTATTATTCAACAAATTAAGAAGAAAACATAATTTAAAAAAAATAAAATATTAGAGTTGTCGGAAATTTGTAGCAAATTTACACCAGTTGCTACATATTTCCTACAAAAAAAAGTTATTTTATTTGTTACTTATCAATTTTAGAAAAATAGATAATTTTAGAAAATAAAATGATAAGTTTGTCGGAAATTTGTAGCAAATTGACAGCAGTTGCTACAAATTTCCTACAAAACGGCTATTATTCAACAAATTAAGAAGAAAACATAATTTAAAAAAAAATAAAATATTAGAGCTATCGGAAATTTGTAGCAAATTTACACTAGTTGCTACATATTTCCTACAAAATTTTTTATTTTATTTGTTACTTATCAATTTTAGAAAAATAGATAATTTTAGAAAATAAAATGATAAGTTTGTAGGAAATTTGTAGCAAATTTACAGCAGTTGCTACAAATTTCCTACAAAACGGCTACTATTCAACAAATTAAGAAGAAAACATAATTAAAAAAAAATAAAATATTAGAGTTGTCGGAAATTTGTAGCAAATTTACACCAGTTGCTACATATTTCCAACCAAAAAAAGTTATTTTATTTGTTACTTATCAATTTTAGAAAATAAAATGATAAGTTTGTAGGAAATTTGTAGCAAACTGACACAAGTTGCTACAAATTTCCTACAAAACAGTTGTTTAAAGAAAAAAAAACATAGTTTGAAAATATAAAATGTTAAGTTTGTCCAAAATTTGTAGCAAATGAACATCAGTTGCTACTGATTTGCTACAAAAAGGTTATTTGAATTTATCAATTTAGAAAAAAACATATAATTTTAAATTATAAAATGTCAAATTTGTAGGAAATTTGTGGCAACTGACCCTACGATTTTGTACTATACTATATCATACCTCATACCATACTATACGATATATTATACGACACTATATTGTGTTGTACCATACGATACAATCTTATACAGTACCATACGATACAATCCTACACTACACGACACGACACTGCACGACACGACACGACGCAACATGACACGATACTATACTATACGATATAGTATACTATATTACATTGTGCGATACGATACGGTCCTATACTCTATAACACTACACTATAGTGTACGATGCTATCATATACTATACAATACTACACTATAATATATTATACCATATAGTATACGATACTATACTATACTATACTATATTGTAAGATACGATATGATCATATACTATGCTACACTACACTATACTATATTGTAATATACTATACTATAATATACTATATTGTACGATACGATCCTGTACTATGCAAAACTACACTATAGTATACTGTACTATACTGCACTATATTGTACAAACATATCATGATTTTAAACCGAGGGCAGGTCCTATAACGATTCCGAACATTACCGCCCCGAATCCCTTGTGTAACGAATCGAACCGATACGGACGATTTCTTACCGCATAGCACGGGCAAGATGCATTTAATTTTATATAATTCTTCTGATAAATAGCCTATGCAAAGAAAATATCAAACCCGCCAGAGACGTATCACGATTTTCTAAGACTATGTGTAGTCATAAAGCCCATTTGGGGGCGTTATACGACACGTGGCGAAATACGTAAGAGAAGGGCTTTATGGGGCGTTATATCAAAATAGGGTGTAGTGGTAAGGTGGTTATATAACCCCTTCAATTATACATGCATATGTATGTATATATATGTGTGTGAGTGGGAGGAAACATGCCGGAGAATATTACGCCGCGAAGGAGACCCTACGTGAAAAAGGGGCTATGGCCATATTGGGCCTTAATGGACCTCCATGGCCAATACTAGATCATAAATGTATTAATAGGCTATATTGGGAACGGATCACAATAGACAATAGTAGATCATACATGCTTTACGGTGGGGCCTTAATGAATCACAATAGACAATAGTAAATCATACATGTCTTATGATATAGCATGACTTACTAGAACCTTATATAATCCTTTAACACCTAATACAACATATTAAAGCCCATCATGTTCCAATATAAATCATGAAAACTATTAATGGACCATATATGTCCTTAATGCATCATGACTGATAATACTAATACGTCATATATGTCTTAATGGCACATACATGGCCTTAATGGAATACAATGGACAATAGTAAATCATATACGTCTTAATAAGCTATATTGGGCCTTAATGGATCACAATGGACCACATTGGCCCCTAATGTATCTCAATAGCCAATAGTAGATCACATAGGGCTTGTCGGAAATTTGTAGCAAATTGACAGCAATTGCTACAAATTTCCTACAAAACGGCTATTATTCAACAAATTAAGAAGTAAACATAATTTAAAAAAACAAAATATTAGAGTTGTCGGAAATTTGTAGCAAATTTACACCAGTTGCTACATATTTCCTACAAAAAAAAGTTATTTTATTTGTTACTTATCAGTTTTAGAAAAATAGATAATTTTAGAAAATAAAATGATAAGTTTGTCGGAAATTAGTAGCAAATTGACAGCAGTTGCTACAAATTTCCTACAAAACGGCTATTATTCAACAAATTAAGAAGAAAACATAATTTAAAAAAAACAAAATATTAGAGTTGTCGGAAATTTGTAGCAAATTTACACCAGTTGCTACATATTTCCTACAAAAAAAAGTTATTTTATTTGTTACTTATCAATTTTAGAAAAATAGATAATTTTAGAAAATAAAATGATAAGTTTGTCGGAAATTTGTAGCAAATTGACAGCAGTTGCTACAAATTTCCTACAAAACGGCTATTATTCAACAAATTAAGAAGAAAACATAGTTTAAAAAAAATAAAATATTAGAGTTGTCGGAAATTTGTAGCAAATTTACACCAGTTGCTACATATTTCCTAAAAATTTTTTTATTTTATTTGTTACTTATCAATTTTAGAAAAATAGATAATTTTAGAAAATAAAATGATAAGTTTGTAGGAAATTTGTAGCAAATTTACAGCAGTTGCTACAAATTTCCTACAAAACGGCTATTATTCAACTAATTAAGAAGAAAACATAATTAAAAAAAAATAAAATATTAGAGTTGTCAGAAATTTGTAGCAAATTTACACCAGTTGCTACATATTTCCTACAAAAAAAGTTATTTTATTTGTTACTTATCAATTTTAGAAAATAAAATGATAAGTTTGTAGGAAATTTGTAGCAAACTGACACAAGTTGCTACAAATTTCCTACAAAACAGTTGTTTAAAGAAAAAAAAACATTGTTTGAAAATAGAGTTAACTGCCATTTTCGTCCCTGTGGTTTGGTCACTTTGGCAATTTCAGTCCATTTTTCAAAAATGCGCCATTTTCCTCCCCGACGTTCTGGAAAGGTGCCATTTCAGTCCAAAAATCATAACCCAGTTAAGTCGGTTTGTAAATAAGGACTTATTGTGTAAATTTGTAACATAAAGGACTGATTGTGTAAATTTGTAACACCACCACCACTAGCCCTGCCACCACCACCACTCCGCTGCCACCACCACCGCCACCACAGCCACCACCGCCACCACAGCCACTGCCACCACCACCACCACCGCCACCACAGCCACACCGCCACCACACCCACTGCCACCACCGCCACTACGGGATCTTGTGCGATTATCTTTGGCTTGTGCGATCAAGAGTTCATCATCATCGTCAATCATCACGTTGATCATCATCAACAGTTCTTCGAACCACCATTCCATACATAACCCGACCTGCTACCACGTCTTACCACCGGAGATACACCAATCCATCCATCATTGTTCATCAACAGTCAACGTTCATCATCGTCATCATCTCCGTCAACAATCACAACGATCACCAAGCACATCACCACCGCTGTGTTCGGAGTTCTCGAGACCACCGTGCCCGATAACCACCTGAACTTAACCCGAACCTCACTCCGGTCATCGTTCACCACCATTGTTCACCTCCGTTCATCGTCGTCATCCTCTCCGACAACCCTCGTTCACTCGAAATCTGAACTTGAAAATTCAAATGGAAATCTGTGATGATGATGATCGGCTGTGAGGCTATGAACTCGAAACCGGCACTCGAAATCTGAACTTGAAAATTCAAATGGAGATGATGATAGTTGCAGGTTTGGTCGCCGGTGGGAGTGAATCGAAGAATACGGAGATGAAAATGAATGGTCTGCAATCACCACCACCATCAGATGAAAATGAAAATGAATAGAGAGAGAGTAGAGAGAGTGGTGGTTCTGGCACCATTACGAATATTTGAACATGTTATTGTTCATCGTCTTCCCCAAAACAGTCAACGAAAGTCAAACCCGATCCGATTTCGATTCAAAACATGATTATAATGTAATTAAACTTGCAGAAACATAATATAAGTAATAACATACTGATTTAACAAGTAAAACAGATCCGGTATCGTTTGGAATGGCGGCTCGACTAAGCACCGGCGATGGTTTTTCCGGCGATGGTTTTTCCGGCGAGACTTGCAGAGGTGATCAGAAGGTCTTTTTCGAGTGTTAGAGGATTTTGAAGAGTGTGAGAGTTTCGTATGGGTTCAGGGAAACTAAATAACATCACAATCGAATCGATTTTGACATAACTCAGTGGTTCCGGTGGTGGCAGTGGCTGTGGTGGTGGTGGTGGCAGTGGCTGTGGTGGCGGTGGTGGCGGTGGTGGCGGTGGTGGAAGTGGTGGTGGTGGCAGCGGAGTGGTGGTGGTAGCAGGGCTAGTGGTGGTGGTGTTACAAATTTACACAATCAGTCCTTTATGTTACAAATTTACACAATAAGTCCTTATTTACAAACCGACTTAACTGGGTTATGATTTTTGGACTGAAATGGCACCTTTCCAGAACGTCGGGGAGGAAAATGACGCATTTTTGAAAAATGGACTGAAATGGCCAAAGTGACCAAAGTGACCAAACCACAGGGACGAAAATGGCAGTTAACTCTTGAAAATATAAAATGTTAAGTTTGTCGAAAATTTGTAGCAAATGAACATCAGTTGCTACTGATTTGCTACAAAAAGGTTATTTGAATTTATCAATTTAGAAAAAAACATATAATTTTAAATTATAAAATGTCAAATTTGTAGGAAATTTGTGGCAACTGACCCTACGATTTTGTACTATACTATACTATATCATACCTCATACCATACTATACGATATATTATACGATACTATATTGTGTTGTACCATACGATACAATCTTATACAGTACCATACGATACAATCCTACACTATACGACACGACACTACAAGACACGACGCAACATCACACGACACTATACTATACGATATAGTATACTATATTACATTGTGCGATACGATACGGTCCTATACTCTACAACACTACACTATAGTGTACGATGCTATCATATACTATACAATACAACACTATAATATATTATACCATATAGTATACGATACTATACTATACTATATTGTAAGATACGATATGATCATATACTATGCTACACTACACTATACTATATTGTAATATACTATACTATAATATACTATATTGTACGATACGATACGATACGATACGATCCTGTACTATGCAAAACTACACTATAGTATACTGTACTATACTGTACTATATTGTACAAACATATCATGATTTTAAACCGAGGGCAGGTCCTATAACGATTCCGAACGTTACCACCCCGAATCCCTTGTGTAACGAATCGAACCGATACGGACGATTTCTTACCGCATAGCACGGGCAAGATGCATTTAATTTTATATAATTCTTCTGATAAATAGGCTATGCAAAGAAAATATCAAACCCGCCAGAGACGTATCACGATTTTCTAAGACTATGTGTAGTCATAAAGCCCATTTGGGGGCGTTATACGACACGTGGCGAAATACGTAAGAGAAGGGCTTTATGGGGCGTTATATCAAAATAGGGTGTAGTGGTAAGGGGGTTATATAACCCCTTCAATTATACATACATATGTATGTATATATATGTGTGTGAGTGGGAGGAAACATGCCGGAGAATATTACGCCGCGAAGGAGACACTACGTGAAAAAGGGGCTATGGCCATATTGGGCCTTAATGGACCTCCATAGCCAATACTAGATCATAAATGTATTAATGGGCTATATTGGGACTTAACAGATCACAATAGACAATAGTAGATCATACATGCTTTACGGCGGGGCCTTAATGAATCACAATAGACAATAGTAAATCATACATGTCTTATGATATAGCATGACTTACTAGAACCTTATATAATCCTTTAACACCCAATACAACAAGAACGGTGGAATGGGTGGAAAGAAAGCTCATGGGAAACGCTCCAACCTTGGTCCTATGGAGGAGTTGGGAAAAAGAAGTTCCAAGGAACTTGCTATAATTGTCAAAAACAAGGCCATAAGGCCAACGAATGCAAGCTTCCAAAGAAGGAAAATGCTCGATAAGTTAACACGGTTCATGAGGTTGATAACCTCATTGCTCACGGACCTCTCGATTTTGGTCACTTAAGTTAACTTGGTTGGGCAAAACCACAACGATTGGTGGATTGATACGGGGCCTACCCGTCATGTGTGTTTTAACAAGAACCTGTTTAGCACCTTCAAGGAGGTGACTAATGGTGAAAAGATTTTTATGGGAAATTCCGCCGCGGCCGAAATCAAAGGCGAGGGGAATGTGGTTTTGAAAATGACTTCTAGAAAGGAACTCACTTTGTCAAACGTGTTGTATGTTCCAGAAATTCATAAGAACCTTGTGTCGGGGTGGCAATTGAACAAGATTGGGTTCAAAATGGTGATTAAGTCGGATAAGGTCGTGTTGACCAAAAGTGGTATTATGTTGGTAAGGGCTATGCCCTAAATGGAATGTTTAAACTCAATGTAATGGTTGTGAATGCAATGAAAGAAACCGCTACTAGTTCTACTTACTTGATTGAGTCTTCTAATCTTTGGCATGGTAGACTAGGTTATGTTAATTATAATTCCATTCGTCGTTTAATTAAACTTGATTGCATACCAACATTCGATATTGACTCAATTAATAAATGTGAAACTTGCGTAGAAGCATTACAAATGAAATCTTCATTCAAAAAGGTTAAACGAATCACCGAACCCCTCGAGATGATCCACACTGATGTGTGTGATCTAAAAGCAATTCCTACTCGTGGTGGGAACAAGTACTTCATCATGTTCATTAATGATAGTACAAGGTATTGCTATGTTTACTTACTTAAGAGTAAGGACGAGGCTATTGGCAAGTTTATCTTGATCAAAGCCGAAGTTGAGAATCAACTAAATCGTAAAATCAAAATCGTAAGGAGCGACCTAGGAAGTGAATATGTTTCACCTTTTATTAATGTATGTGCAAAAAGTGGAATCATCCACGAACTCACAGCTCCTTACTCCCCTCAATCAAATGGCATAACAGAACGGAAAAATCGCACCTTGAAAGAAATGATGAATGCCATGATGATAAGTTCTGGTGTAAACCAAAACATGTGGGGGGAAGCAATCTTATCAGCAAATTCATCATCTTGAGTCTTGAAAAATATTCCTTGACTGCGACAAAGAGCACACTAAAACGTTGACAATTTTGGTTGAGGCACGTGTTCAACACGCTTCCGTTAAAACAGATTTCGCCCCTCTACTAAAAACGACGTGTCTGTCTCCCACGGTACAACAGATGAAGCAGTATGTACTGCCGGAGATGGCCATGCGCCCGAGGTTACACCGGATAAAATTATAGTGTTAGAACTTGTGGAAAATAATGATATGAAGATGATGAAATCGAATAAAGAAAACATATCTCTCTAAGTACCCAACACATGGGTCTTCAAGTATATCCAAGAACTCTTCTAATGTTTTTCTTCTTTGATCTCCAACAATCTACCATTGACTCATAAGTACTTAAACATAAGTCTTAATCCAAGTCACTTGGTGAACACGTTGGAGTGGGAACAAAAGGATAGGCTATTTATAAGGTGAAACCTTAACCAAGCCTTTGAAGTCTTATGACATGTTTTACCACAACTCCTACCCGCGCGCGCATGGGGGTGCAAAAAAATTGAGTTTCGGAACTGGAATTTGGTTGAACTCGGGCGTGCCCGCACGTCCTGCGGTCACGAATGCAGCTCCGAAAACCCGGGCTCGCGTGAGACAGTTTTGCACTCGAGACAGACTAATTGTTTTTGAATTCGTCTTTAAAACTGAAACGGTTGGCCCTGGTAATGAGTTTTAAACTGAAATGATTATTCAGTATTATTGATGATCCTTATTGAGTTTCAGTTTTAAACGGTTATTATTATCAGTTTTAAAACTATACTAATGACCGTTATTTGGTTTTAATTCGTTGCAATAATGTCCAGAATTCGGTTATGAATTATGTGACTATAAAACCAGATCATACCAACACAGTTAAGACACACCAACAACATCTTCTCCTCTCTCAATCTCTACAACATCTCTTCTGTTTCTTTTCAAGCAAGTGTTCAAGTCCGGCAGTGCGCTGTTGCTGCTTCGAACCGGCGTACCCTGGGAACAGACCGCGGATCTGTTTATGGGAATTGTGTCAAACACAAGCCCGGTTCATCGTTTCTGTCTCATTTACTTTACTGTTTCTGTTTCTGCTTTCTTGTTCATATCAGTAGGTATTAACATTTTAGTCAATAGTTTCTCTTAGTTAGTAGCTGGTATTTGGCATTGTTAGTATTTAAAAGTAGCGGAGCTATTTCAAGTAGGGTGTTATATGGTTCGTGTTTGGTGATTGGTGGGTCGAACTTGACGCAAACTTGAAAATTGTTTAAGACACATGAAACTTAACACGACACGAGTTCTTGCGGGTTGACACAAACACAACCTGTTTAACCTAGAAATTTCGTTCTTTTTTTGCATACTGGTCTCAAAATATACAATCTATGACTAAATACAAGCCTCCACAAATGTTTTTTTATGTTTAAACTATAAAACCCAATGCTCTTCCCTTTATCTTTAAAATTTTGGCATTGGATACTGCAGATTCTGGTCATACAGATATAGACGTCGACCATGGAAGATTTTTCATAACAAGTCAATGTGTCAAAATTTTCTTGTTCATACCACACCAAAGCTACAAATAAGAAAATTAATGGACGTAACGTAACTATACAGCATATCATGATAGTATTTATAAACAAACTAGAACAAGTATCGCATTGTAATTTGTCACCGCCGCCGCATCGCGCAGGTTTTCTATTAGTATTATAAAAACATATTAATTAAACTTCTTAAACAAAACCCTAGCCCCCTCCTCGTTTTTCTCGCCTGCAACATCACCACCATCAACCACGGCCGCACCACCACCGCCGACGTCACCCTCAACTCCAACCATCCCTCTTTCTCCTCCGGCACCGTCATCTACACCATCCCAATTCGTTTCTCCAAAAACTGCACCCACTCCACCACTGACTGTTGACAAGGAGCAATGTATCGAATTGAATTGTTTGAAGAACTTAATAACTACAGGTAATGGCCCTTTTAGCATTCTTATAAGATTAGCTCCTTATGTATTTATTAAAACGAAGGTGTAGAAATGTTGTTTGTAATCTCTTTATAGATCTGCTAAGGGTTTTCAATTTCTTGAATATGAAGTTTGATCTTGCAAGTTCATTTTACCACCTTTGTATTACAGTGATGCGGTTGAAACACACATATACCTAGCCTTCATGATAACTATAAGTTTTATTTCTACCACTTTGATAGATTTTAGATCAAGATGGCAGCATTGCTATTGAGAATCAAGTAGTAAAGCAATATTCAAAAGGAGTTTACAATGAACAAAAAGAAAACCGTGCAATGATATAATATGCCAAAACTTCTCTCTTTATGTCTTCAGTTTACAAAATGTAGCATGAAGAAAACCTTGGTAAATGAACAATTATAATTGTTCCACGCTGGTAGTCGGAAAATCATTGAATTTTCAAAGAGTACACTTTACTAGATCAATGACTTAGTATGTAATCATCCCTAAATTTCTTAATTAAACAATCCAATTAAACAATAATTATTTTCGTAAACCGGAAATTCTGTAATATGGTTCCGGTAATAATATAGCCATTAAATTTGTTAAGAAACAAATTAATTTTGATATATAGCAATTAGAATATAGCTGGTGGGAGGGCATGAAGAGGGAGCATTAAGCGTATGTGGCAGTCACGTCAGCAACAGGGCGTGGTCAAAAAAGCACGGAGTGGAGTGCATGAAAATGGTGTTTAAAAAACAATAAAAGTAAATAAATATCAACCTATTAAAACCAACTCAAACAACACCCACCAATCAAAAGCTTTCACCTCATCAAATACCCCTCCACGCCGGTGGAATGTCTCCCGCCCCATCACCATGCCAAGCCACGGTGTGGTGTGCCGGCCGCCGGCGTGATGGAGCCTTCCACAGCACCTCCATTCCCTATGTTCTTAGAAGTCAAACTAAGAAACAAATTGATTTTGATAAACAACAACAATAATAATAAAAGTAAAATAGTAATAGTAACAATAATGATTAAGAAGCATACAATCATTACAATGTACTAACCAAACGGGTGGACCTTGCCAGATGCAACATCTCGTACATACAAAGCATTAAACATGGTGAAAATCGATAAATAATCCAATAAATAAAAAAACAACTAACAAACACATATCATGAATAGCAGCGTCTCATTCATGCCGTATCAAAGAAAAAAAGCCATGATGGTGTCCGTATGGGGTACATAGATTGCAGCTTTCAACCCATCCCTAATTTGATAATCAAACAGTACACATATTACAAACTTTACATTATAGTAAAAACTAATAATCAATAAGAATTTATAAAGAAATAATAAGAACTCTAGACCTCATAAAGAGTTCTAAAAAGTCAATAAGTATATAATATCAGAAACTCCTGGTTGTGTATGACTAAATACAAATATGGTGTCATAATGTATATAATAGTGTTTATACATATATATTGGTAAATATTGGGATCAGTTCAAATAAAATCACCATAAATTGTGAGAATTCTGAGAACTTTTTGATCCTGTGCGAGTTGGGCCAAATTTTTTTTTTACAAACGTAGATGGAAATATTATAAACACATCTGTAAAAAAAAGTAAAAAAATTGTCGAGACGATAGTTTTGACTGATGCAAGTTTTTTTACGCGCTGGTGTAAATTTAGATAAATATTTTTTGTTACGCTTCATGTAAATGTGGGTATGCGACAATTTTTTTTTTTTTTGCTGAAACAATTTATATTTTTTTATGACTTTTGAGAAAAAAATATTCGAAAAACCTTTTGGATGGCCTAGTTCTCACGGTTCTTACAACTAAGGCCCTGTTTGGTAGCCTCTTAATCCATTCAGAGGCTGCCTCTTAATGAAATCATTTGTGGCCCTTATGTCTGAATGAATAAGAGGTAACCTTATGTCTGACTGGATAAGAGGTAACATCTGAATGGTAAACCATCACATATCACATTCTTCTGCATTATCTTTGTTAAACTCTTAAATGATTTCATTAAGAGGTAGCCTCTTAATGTCATTCAGATGCTACCAAACAGCCCCTAAGGTGGTTCTCACTTTAACCCATCCCTATATATATATATATATAGAGGAAGGTTAACGTACATTACGGCTTAACGTACATTACGTACACGACCAATTACGCACGTTCATTTGAAAATCACGCACGTTATAGACTCAAAAAACCAACATGCGTGATTATTTCATATACATGCGTGATTATATCAAATTTTCAGACCGCCTGGGTTTGATCAATTTCGTCCAATTCGTTTCAAATTTCTTTTCGTTTCGCTTCAAATTGGCTATTGTTCGGTTCGGTCAATTTCATCAAACTGGGTTCAAATTCATCGTTGATTTTGAAAAGTTTCATCAAAATATCGACTCTCGAAATCAAACCGTAGAACAGAGGATGAAGAAACATGACCAAGCTTTGATTCAGACAGTAGAACAGAGGATGCTGGAACATGACCAAGCTTTGATTGGGTTGGAGTTAGAGGACAGTAACAATGGTTTAGATCGTAGAACAGGTGATGCGATTTTGAACTGGGAGGTAGGGCATGCGTGATAACGTGCGTGATTTATGTTTCCTACATGCGTGATTAGGTTTTTTGAGTTTATCACGTGCGTGATTTTCAAATGAACGTGCGGAATTTGGTCGCGTACGTGTTGTACGTTAAGCCGTAATGTATTTTACACTTTCTCTCTCTCTCTTTCTCTCTCTCTCTCTCTCTCTATATATATATATATAGGAGAAGGATCCGTTAGGAACCACCCTTTATTGCGAGAACCGCGAGAACCAGTGTGAATACAACCAAACGTAGAGATTTTTATAAAAATTAAAAAAAAATTGTGTGTTTTTTAGATTTTTTTTAGGTTTTTTGGGGGGTTTAGGTTTATAGTTTAGTTTTTAGCATTTAGCTTGGGTGAGGGGAGGGGTGGTTTAGGTTTTGTGCGGGGGGGGGGGGGGTGGAGGTTAGGTATTTTTTAGGTTTTTGGTGGTGTAGTGGGTTTATTTTGTTGTGTTCACATTGGTTCTTGCGGTTCTCGCATGAACCCTACCTATATATATATATATATATATATATATATATAGGTAGGGTTCATGCGAGAACCACCTTTATTGCGAGAACCGCGAGACCAATGTGAACACAACCTAAAATATCTAAAAAAACCTAAAAAAACCGAACCCCCCCCCCCCAAAAAAAAAAAAAACCTAAACCCCCCTCCCCCACCCCCCCCCCCCCCCCAAAAACCTAACCCCCCCCCCCCAAGCTAAAATGCTAAAAACTAAACCCCCAAAAAACCTAAAAAAAATCTTAAAAAATCTAAAAAAAATTTATTTTAATATTTTTTATGTTAAAATCGCTACTTTTAGTAGCAAAAAAAAAACCTTTTTTTTTTGCTACTAAAAGTAGCGATTTTTTTATAAAAAATATTAAAAACAAAATTGTTTGTTTTTTAGCTATTTTTAGGCATTTTTGGTTATGTTCACATTGGTTCTCGCGGTTCTCGCAATAAAGGGTGGTTCCTAACGGATCTTTGTCCTATATATATATATATATATATATATATATGCATGATTTAGGGAAAACGCCTAAAAGTGTGAAAACAGTGAAAATGCCCCTCATCCGTTGGATCAAAACAATCTATGGATTAGATTGGCGCGGTGGCATTTTCGTAAATAACATTAATTGTATTACGTGGAAGCGCTTCATTAAGGGTAAAAGGGTCTTTATACAGCTCTATACAAAACACCAAACTCATGAGTAAAACACCATTAAAAATTCCCGCCTTAAACTACAAGCCATACACATCATCTTCATCTAAACGCCATTAATATAAAACACCAAACTTTGTGTTTAACAGATAAAGCTGAAGAAACAGTAACTCAAACGACGAAATCTTAATTACTAACATTTATTTAAATAAATTCCTGCCTAAATACGCGCCTAAAACATCTTATATAAACAACGTCTCAGACCTTCCATCGAACACACAAAAAATAAACGTCATATTTTACTAAATACCATTCAATTTATAAACGCCAAAATGTTCAAAAACCACATATTGAAAACGTCGTATCTTGGAGATTCAGTTTTGTTCTCAACAAAGTTTCACTGAATGGGGTGGACAACGTTGTTGGACAACATTCTTAAGTGAGGATTAACAATGTTGTCCATCTCATTCAGTAAAATATTATTGAGTTAATCATCACCAAATTAAAGGTTTAAAGTATTTTTATTTACTAAATGTATTCTTTTTTTTTGGCGTTTATGTGTGTGTCCGATCTTATATTGTTTGTTATGTAACTTCCAAATCACATGTTATGCACAAAAAGTTGAAAAATGTGAGAAAAAATTAAAAAATGGTATATAAAATATATAAAACGCCAAATGCCAACATTTGTGTGTTCGGAACAAAATAGAAAAAAAATACAAAAAACGCCAAACTACTCTTCAGTTGCTCTAAAAAACCGTGTCGATTTTCTTTTAATTACGGGCTTCTGGCATGTTGATGCATAGTGTCCGTAAACTTGACAATTCTTGCACTGTCTTTCTTCCCCCCGGGCTTCCCTTTTGTTTTTGTTTTTTCGATTGCTTCATCCTATTTGGATTTCAAACGCTTGCGAGATCCAGAACCTTTCGACTTATACCCAACAAGGACTCTTATCGGATTCTTGTCGTTTTTATAATGACCTGTTATCTCTGAAAATCTATCCCTAGTACTAGGAGGAGGAGCAACAATCTACATATCTTGAACCTTCTTCATTTAAGATTGAACATGATCCTTGTATAAGAATAGCTCCTCCTTATTACCAGATAAACGGTTCAAAGCATACTCCCTTGCAAAAATAATTTCTCACATCATACTTTGCACATCGGGATCAAGCTCGGTCATAAATTCATGACTTATTGAGTAATCAGAAGAGCAATTTGGCGAAGCCTCTTTACGTCATCTATTCAAAATGTATTGTTTTGGAAATTCCCTAATATCCAAGCTTCTCAAAACATAAAATATATGTCTACATAGCAAACCAAACTGCTCAAAACGTCTACATGAGCAAGTGCTGGTGCAATCAGACTTACGGTACATTACCTAAGAAACGCCAAACACAACGTATGTATAAAACGTCATGCAGGCAATGTTTGTATAAAAGACCATCAAATAACAAACACGAAAACTCCATGCAAAAAAAAAATAAATAAATAAATGTTTAAAAATATACTAAACGCCATATTCAGAAAACGCCAAAATAAAAATAACCAAAAATGCCATTGTTAACCTCGAATAAGGATGTACAAGGCTGTTGGAAATCATTTATGTAAAACTTAACAAACCCGTCGGCCTGATCTTCATAACGTTGATTTAAGAAATACCCAATCCCGATTAGCTCAGTTTGAACGTCACAAAAAATACTTTTTGTGTATATGTCAGCAGCTTGGCCCTCTAACACTTTTTAATTACTTTTCAACTAGGGCGTTTGTATCGAGATTCATGATCATTTTTTTGGTGCGTGTGACGCTATGCTTCTATTGCAGTTTGGTAATGAGTCATGAACTCAAGAGTAGATTTTGAATTGCACACTTGACCAAAAAAATGGTTCTCACCCTCAGACCTTGATGTTGTACGCATAAGGGCCGACAGTTCCTCCATTCTATAGTTATGCAGGTATCCAAGATTCCCTAACAGAAAAAATATCAAAAAGCTAGTCATTATCATCTAAATTGAACTCTCCAATAACCTCTGCCCATCCTGATTCAAACTCTTCGGATGTAAGAATATCCGTCCACACAACACCACAAATACGTTCTTTGAAATTGGTGGAATTGCATAGCCTAACACCAACCTATATATAACACGAAAACGCCATGCAAATATATACATTAGAAACAACAAACTAACATGAAAACAGTTATGAAGGACAAAACTCCATATATCTTAAAACGCCAAACATAAAATTAGAAAATCAACCTTCAGAGAAAGTTTATGCATCATGTGCCACATGCATAACTGATGCCTCGTTTCAACAAATACAACAGAAATACGTATCAACAACCATATATACGTATCAGCAGTTTCTGACGCCACATACTGGATCTTTGTCAGTGACAATAACTTTTGGTTGAGAACCAACAGCTTTTAGAAAAACTCTCAACAACCATATATACGTATCAACAGTTTCTGACGCCAATAATCCAGCACCAAATGTAACTATGCAGTGGTGATTGTCTATACCAGTGAACAGTACAAACACCATAGAGTATCTCCTTATGAAAACCCCATTGAGAAAATGAAACGATAACCCAATGCATGTAAACAATGAAAACACCAAAAAGACAGAAAAAAATAGGATTATAAATATTACTTGTTGGAACGTTACGTGGCGTCAAACGAAATCACATCACCAAACACGTGGTAATTACGTTTGGATTGATCATCACACCAAAAAAGTCCCTTTAAACGATTCTATTCGTCTGTGAAGTAATCGTACGAGAAATTAGGCTGAGATTGTTTTTTTCATCCAAATGTCTCACAACCATCTCATCGTCGTATTCCTTTATAAACAAGTTAATTTGTCTCTTGTAGTTCTTAAAATCAACTTTACTTGCACCCACGTCTTCAAAACCGCCAAAACAAGCCTTCATAACATTAAACGCCTTAACCGGACCCAAATTCAACTTAGACATGCTATGTATAACATGCTTCTGGAGCTGAGTGAGGTGTCGTTCAGAAGGAAGAAAATGCTTATCAGGATGTTCAACAAAATCATGGTTGTGCTCCTCAACAAACTTATAGACCTTCCATGATCCAGCCTTAAATATTACACATAACATTGCTCCACAACCAGTCCTCTTTGAAAAGTTGGATCACACAATCCGTTCCTTTTGATTCGGATCCGACGTATCAACCTTCTTGTCCTTATATACACCAGATCTCATGCACATGTAATACTTAATATGTTTTTCTCCATTAGCGTTTATCTTTTCAGTCCCTTTCTTAATAGAAATACCACAAGCAGTAGCATACCTAACATACATTGAATAACAATCATCGAGTCTTAGGAATATCACGTCCATTTTGGTCTTTATCTCTTCACTAACGACATGAATGATAAATGGTAAACCAGTTTTGGGGCAAAACCTTTCATTCGAAGAAACACCTTTGTCTGAGAAAATACACTGAGAAACAATTTAAGAGAAACGCCATTAAAATAGAAATTCTCTCCTTATAACATTATCGATGAAAACGCCATTAATTGAATAATAAACAAGACCAAATAAACATATAATTAACATAATGAAAACACCATTAGTTGATTAATTAACAAATAAAACGTGTTAATGAAAACGCCATAAGTTGAATAATTAACAATATGAATAATTAACAAATATAACGTGATAATGAAAATGCCATAATTAACAAACCTGATGTTTACAAATTAATAAATAGTAAGAACTGATGTTTACAAATATTACTCAAAAGCATTCAAAACTAATCAAGTGTAAAACGCCATTGATCATAAATAATAAGTGTATATTAGATCCCAAACGACAATTAACATTAATAATGAAAACGCCAAATATCAGTTCATACTATTTGCTAACAACTAATGAAAACACCAAATATTGGATATATGAAGAACACAATTGAAACATAAACGCGTTGTCAAATATTACTTTGAAAAAAACGACATTGAAACAAGCATAAAGAACAAAACGACATATCTGTTGTATATGTGTTGCATGATTTGTTGGAACACATATGAAAACGTCATCAAATATTACTTTGTAGAACGGAATCCACTTTAGACGCCATAGATCTCGAAGCTTGGAAATGAGGTAACTGCTAATATGAAATTTTTTAGTTTTATTTGAAACAGAATTTTAACGCGATTTATGGAGGGGAACGTGGACAATGACAATCGTATCCCTACATATCATTTAGCTCCCCTCGCCACGTGTTCGATCAGGATCCGTTCTCACCGTTTGCACACTTCCAACCTTTTTTTCCTGATCGCGTTTCTATATATATATATACATACATACATACATATACATACATAAATACATATATATACATACATAAATACATATATATACATATATATATATATATATAGGGGACCGCTAGAATGAGAACCACCTCCAGTTGTAAGAACCGCGAGAACCACTTTCTAGCCATTAGATCAAGTAGATGGATGGATGAGATTAAAAGTATTAAAAAATAATATTAAGTATTTTTTTGTCTTAGTATGTCTTTTATATTTTAATCCAAAAGGGTATTTAAGTAAAATTACACTATTTTGTCTTTATTGTTTTTTATTACTTTTTGGTATTATTATATTAGATTTTTATTTTTTAAATTTCGTTTTTTTTATTAAACATTTTCAAATTCAGATTTTTACGTTTAACGTTTTACGTTTTTAAGCCCGGCCTTTTCACGCCTCGTTTTTTGACGCGCCGTTTTTACGCCCGGCTTTTTCACGCGTCGTTTTTTCAACGCGCCGTTTTTACGTTTTAACCCAGGGTTTTTACGTTTTACGCCCCGGTTTTTTACGTTAACGTTTTTTTACGTTTTACGCGCCGGTCGTTTACGTTAACGTTATTTTACGTTTTACGCGTCGGTTTTTTACGTTTTACGCCCCGGTTTATTACGTTTTACGCGTCGGTTTTTTACGTTAACGTTTTTTTTTACGTTTTACGCGACATTTTTACGTTAACGTTATTTACGTTTTACACGCCGGTTTTTTACATTTTACGCGCCGGTTTTTTACGTTAACGTTTTTTTACGTTTTACGCGCCGGTTTTTTTACGTTAACGTTTTTTATGTTTTTACGTTTTACGCGCCGGTTTTTTACGTTAACGTTTTTTAGGTTAACATTTTTAAATTCAGGTTTTTTACGTTTTTACGTCTTACCTAAACTTTTAACGTTTTACGTTAAAAAGTTTACGGTTTACGTCAAAAAGTTTACGGTTTAATTTTTTTTTTACAAAAACTTTTTTACGCAAAAACGAACGCACCCAGAAATCGCAAACTCGGCGAAGCGTCTCAGATATATTGTTATCATCATCGACGCCTAAAATAAAAATAAAACAACCCAGCAAACAAAAATCAAAAGAACGAGTGGATTCTAGAAAAAAAAACGAAGTTTTGGCTCAGATTTTCCGATAATCAGAGGCTGCAAAGTGGGGTTGCAGGTTCAAAACCCTACCCTCCGCCATCCTTGCCGCGCCATCGTCAGTTTTTTTTTTTTTTTTTGCATCATCACAGCCGATTTAAACCCAGATTCAACAAAATTAAAAACCCAGATGCAACATTCAAACCCAGATTCAACATTCACAGCCGATTTAAACCCAGATTCAAACCCACAAGGAACATGAACATCATTCAACCCACATATCATATCAAACCCACATATCAGATCAAACCCACATATCAAATCAAACCCACATATCAAAAATCAAAGTTCATCAATAAAGCACCAGATTCAAAGCACAAGATTCAAACCCAACAAAAACCCAGATTCAAACCCAACAACATTTTCAAACAGATTCAAAACCCAACAAAAACACTTACCAACAACCCATCAAGAAAGTCAAAATCACAAGATGCAAACCCCAGATTCAACGGAAACAACAGAATCAGAAAGCACCAGATTCACCCACCCCCTTCACCCCATCATTCGCCGCCACCACCGCCGTCGACACACCGCCACCACCGCCGTCGACACATCAACCAGAGACACCAAAAGGGGGTGTCTGGCCGGTTAACCGGCGCCGTCGACTTTCCTCTTTCTCCCCGTCTCTCTGATCTATTCCGTCGTAGCACCACCACCAGACGGTGGTGGTGGTGGTGGTGGGTGGTTCTTCAGCATGAAACAGGGGGTGGGGGGGGACGGTGGTTGCGATGTGGTGGTGGGTGTGAGGTTGGACTTGGGGCTGGATGTCATCGAGAGATGGAGAGGAGCAGGATGTTGTTTTGTTGGAGTTTTGAAGATGAAGAATAAATGAGAGAGGAGAAAGTCTGCAACTTTAAAAGAGGAGAGAGGAGAGATTAGACATTTAAAGGAAATGACCAAACTACCCTTTTCTGTGATTGGTTGAGAGTGGTTCTCGCGGTTCTCACAACTGGGGGTGGTTCTCTTTTTAGCGGCTCCATATATATATATATATATAGGATTAGGATCATGAGTGAACAACTTCTTGAGAGTGAACTAATCTTGACCCTTGATCATTTTTTAGATTAAAAGGGTAAGATTGACATTAGCCAAGTACTTTTAATTAAAATCCCTTAATTTTCTCCTCTCTTAACTCTCTCTCATTTTTTATTATTTCTCTATTATTTTAATTATAAAAGATTGAAGGACTAATGTTTTTTTTTTAAATAAACTGTTATGTTCCTTTTAAAATTAAATATTAAACCTAATTAAATTATGATTTTTAACATATGTGTATACAGGTCATATATACAAGACTTATACACTTGTGTATTATTACATGTTTTCACGGGTTAGTATAAACCAGATTTATACAGTTGTGTATTATTCAAGTACATATGTGTATACGGGTCGGTATATACCAGACGTATACACCTATGTATTATTCAATTACATAGTGTATACATGTCGATATATATCAGACTTATACACTTGTGTATTACTACATATTGTTTCCACTATAGATCTTTTCATCAAACATTGATCTAATACATATATGTATAGAGAATGTAATTAAATATTTTTAATTGTGTTCTAGCTGGAACAATATTTGATAATGTTTGTATTTTTTTAAATTATAAAATATTAAGTTAGGTAATATGTGAGAGAGAAAAAAATATAGAGAATGTAATTAAATATTCTTTTAATTGGAAAGAGAAATCAGGAGAGAGAAAAAATTAATTAATTAAATGAAGATAGAAATATACAATTATACCCTTGTGTCTATTAAAATACTTGTAAGTTACAAAAAATAATTACAATCTTGTCATTAAAGAAAAAATCTAGATCTACAAAATCAATGGTCATAATAAGTTCATTTTGTTCACAAATAAATCATTGTTCACTCATGAACCCTACCCTATATATATATATATATATATATATATATATATATATATATATATATATATATAGGGGGGAGATTCATTTGAGAAGAAAATTGAATTGAGAAGATAAAGAACAAAGGTTACAATTCTAAAATGTTAAGTAGTTTTTCATTCATCTCATTCATTACTATTTTTAAGTAATTAATTACTCATAAAGATTATCATTCTTTACACTATTTTTTTGCCTACACACATAAAAAGTTATCCTACACATTTTGAAATTTATCCTACACATATTTAAATTCATCCTACACGACTCGAAATTTATCCTACACACCTAGTAATTTGTCCTACACTCTAAATTAATTATTTTTAATTTTTTGAAAAATATTTATTTTGAAAAATACGTTATAAATTTAATGTAATTAGCTATTAAAGAGGAAGACTACAATTAATAATCTATGTAAGTTTACAAATATACCCTTATATTAAAATTAAATACAAATATTAAATGAAGTAAAATGAAGCATTCTTATTGGTTGAAACTTTTTCTTATATCAATATATATATCTATAGGGTCGGGATTAGGAGAAAACGCTCAAAAGTGTGAGAACGGTAAGAACGCATGCTGGCCCAACACGTGGCGCGCGATATAATTAGGGCGTATGGGCTTTTTTGTCATTTTAACTTCCGTTTTTCCAATTCCGCTTTTCACAATATTGATTTATTTTTGGGGTTTAAGATTTTTTGGCGTTAACCAAATTCAATAATTATATGGCGTTTTAATTGTTTCATTGTATTAACATTTTGGCGTTTATGGTGTTTTTCAAATCGTATGCCATTGGAACCCCAAGGGGTCAGAATATCTCTCTGAATGGCGTTTTTCAAGGCGTTTTAAACAAGATGCCCCATTGTTCAATTATTTTTTATATACATTTTGGCGTTTGTGGTATCTTGGCATTTTACAATTGGAAAATTATATTACAACCACAGTGAAAAAAAAAATAGAAGCGAAAAAAATAAATTAAAAATCCTAATCGGATCTCTTTTCACAATCTTCACTGTCATCAGTCTCTCTCTTCTTTAATACTACAAGAACTGTCACCAAATATATGGCGTTTTATGTAAAACTTAACAAACCCATCGGTTTGATTATTTTGCCTGCTCGTCTGTTGAAGTGGCTTTTGTGGATGTTTGGGGACATAGATCTATGACGTGTGGGTGGGTTTTTCGCTTTGTTCTTCAACTTGATCTTCATCTTTATATTCATCCCACTCTTCAGTGTCTTGATCTCTTCTCCTCATCCAAGCCTTCTTTAAGAACAAAGAACACAAAATGACATATGACTGTCATCAGTATCTTTTTCTTGAAGATTTGTCCATCTCATGCAGCAAAATCTTACTGAGTTACTCCCCTCACGTAACAATCCATTCAGTGAAACTTCACGAAGAAGAATACTGAATATCCAAGAAAGCATATTAGCCATCTTTTATTTTTTTAATTTTTTGGCGTTTTACAGTGACTGGTATTTAGTAGTATTGGCGTTTGTTTTTTTGGTTTGATCAAATGGAAGTTGCTGAGAGGTATCATTTTATAGGATTTCTTTTGGCGGCGTAGGTTAGGCGGTGCATTATTATAATAAAGTATTTGTCGTTTCATTTACTGTTTGTAATTATTGTTTTTGATAAGCTTTATCTCTGAAGTCTGTAACACATCCCATCTTTCAAGTTTGGCGTTTTAGAATCTAATATAATAAATTTTCCGTCTCTTCAGTTTTACTGTTTTGTAGTTACTGTTTCTAGTTACATTTTCAAGTTTGGTTTTTTTTTTTATTTATTATTTTTTTATTTTTTAGGTTTTTTATAATACTTTTCAAAAGTAATTTTATTATAGTTTGGGAGTTTTTGGGGCGTTTTACGGCATGATAAAGTTCTAACAAGCATTTGGTTGTCTGGCGTTTTTATTATATATGTCGTTTTTTATTATATAACAATCAACTAAAAAAGAAAATTAAAAAAAAAGAATATATAAACAATTGATCTTCCAATCTTCACTGTCACCAGTCTCTTTCTTCTTTTTTGAACCATCTTAACTGGCTGTTTCGACTTTCGTATGATTCATTTTTTTTTTTGAAGTAGTTTTTTTGTCGTCGTTTGGAAGCACAAAGTCTGACATCAGCATCTTTTTCTTTATGATTTGTCCATCTCATGCAGCAAAATGTTATTAAGTTTACACCCTTCAGCCAACAATCTTGAATTTCCAATGAACAATGTTTAATTTTTTTAACTTTTGGCGTTTTACCGATAAAAAAAACGCCACTAAATAAAAGCACCTTAAACCTCAAAATTTGAATGTCACACCCCGATATTTCCACGTATTACCGGTGGGCCCGGTGGGGAGTATCGTGACGTAGTTGATATCATCATAGTCAAACAACACAATATTTAAATGCACAGCGGAAGCAAAAGATAGATTTATTTCAACCAAATAAATTGTAATATAAAGTATCACAATGTAGTTGAAACAGATCCACAGGCAGATCAAAATAAAGAGGAAAACTGTTCAACAGACTTTGACACCTAGAGCTTTGCGAGACTTGATTATTGGTGTCTGGAGTATCCAGCTTATTACGTGTAGCACCTGCACTTAACCTTTTTGGAAAAATACGTCAGTTTACACTGGTAAATACAACTTAACTGACTCATTTTGAAAAGAGTTTAAAAATTGATTTGAATGCGCTTCATCAAAAATATCTTTTATAACTTGGGACAATTATTAAAATAATCATGTATACAGTTTTACTTATTTGTCGTCCATTAGGGCCGGTTTGTAGGGCCGGTCTAGATTAATTGACACGCCACAGGTATAATGCCCACAAGGATTATTTCCTTAAAGTGGATTACCAGTTTTTACATAATGCATCTGTCAGGTGTACGCCTACACCCCGTACTTAGGTCGTGGCCATTTCTTTGAATGATGCCAAGGATATCCGGGACATGGTCATTTAACCCCCAAAGGCCATACACCAAATAATACATATTAAACAGGTTATATAATACATTAATCACAATCCAATTTAAATGTTTACACACCCAACCAAGCGGTATTATTATAATACCGTATCCCAAGCCCGTATAGGGAAAATAAGTTAAGAGTATTTACCTGAGCAATGTATAAGTCAAATACAGCAAGTACAGATGGCTTTTACTGGGCTCCTAATCTGGAACGAATGTTTATAATAACCTATTAGAATCCTAATGGGTCTTTAATTAAGCTTAGACTTAGACCGGTTAGTTTTCAAAAGGAATACACGGTTCAAACGCACGATAAGGCGAAGACCGGTTTAGAATGTGGTTTGGACCCGACAAGCTTGGACACTTGTTTAATATGGGTAACTTAAACACATTCTGGATTTTGAGATGAAAACGACATGGTTTGACCCGTTTCGGCTAATATGTGCAAACTAGTTACATAAGCCGATCCGAACGCGAAAAGTGCGTAACGAGTAACCAAAAGAGTCATATGCAAGTTTCCTAAGTTAATATGCCATAATTATATTGTGACATCAGTAAGATATATTTTATTATGCCCAAAACGGATTTAAAATCAAATTATGCCCCGTAAGGGCAATTTGGTCATTTAAAAGGTTATAAAAGAGTTTAATTTGTAATCTGAGTTACAGGTCTGATTTATCTAGTAAATATACTTAATTTACTAAGTTATATCAGTAGGGCATGACCTATATGTGAAATTTATCATTTAAAACCAAACTATGCACCTTAGGGGTATTTTGGTAATTTCACTTAGGCTTAAAAGGTCAAAACAGGAAACCTGAGTTTAAAAACTTTTACTTATTGTTAATATATAAAATATACTAAAAATATCATTAGGTATCAACCTTATATGTTTAAAATAGTTTTAGTACATACTATGCGTTAAAAACGCTTAAAAAGGTGATTTGGAGCCATTTCCGGGTTTTCAAAGGAAAGCTGATATTTTTATAATTCCAGAAGGCTCAAAATATTTTATTTATCAAATAAAATCAGTAGCAAAAGGTTTGGGGTCAAAAGGATTTGTAAAACTCATTTTATAGCTTAAAAGGGCAAAACCGGCATTAACCGAATTAAAGCTACGACCCTGAGTTATGCTCAGCCTAAAATTAATTAAAAATCTTCAAAAATCCCAAAATATTATATTACATCAGTGGGTAAAAATTTTGATATCAAAAAGTGGGTTTAGATAGGATGTACGCTAATTATGCCATTTAATTACTAAAAAGCTTTCTAATTACGCTATGGAGCATAACTCTTAATCTAGACCTCAAACTGATGTGAAATTTTGGGTGCAAGTTTATAAATCAGTAACTAAGGTTTCTACTCTTTCACATTTTCGAAAATCACATTTTAAGGTTATATGGGCATAATAGTCAACATATAAGCAATTAACGGGAACATGCATATGCATCGGATAATTATTGAACCAAGGTGTATAATCTCAGAGGGTTATACGTATATGAAACCTGGTCCAAATAAAGCTCTAAGGCATTTCTAAAACATGCTTAAACGGGTCAGAACTAAAAGTCAAAGCAAAAGTTAATTTATGCGACTTTCGGTTCCGATCCGGTTCTAAACTGAAAATTGTCGGGTTGAACATGGTTAGACATCTTCTTCCATTAATTACAAAGTTATATTAATGATAAAACAGGTTGCATAGATCCTACATTGCTAATTATGCATTAATTTGAAAATAAGCATTCTGTTGACTTTTTAAAGTTAGCTTTGACCCGACAATTGACATAGTTAGAGTGGGAATCAGAGAGTACCCTTTTAAGGGTTTATTACCCACATAATTACCTACTTATAGGTATTTTTAATTCGAGATTTGACTGAACAAATATTAATTAATCTTGAATTCAAACGTTAATTATGACGGTTTGACTTTTAGCTAATTAACTAAGCTAAACTGAATTAGGAAGGGTTTAGGACACTTACAAAGGTCCTAAGTATGATTAGGAATCACTAGGAAGCTTGTTGCTGATCAGGGGAGCTCTAGAACTTGAAGTTGTGAATGTTGCAAATGAGTGAACAAAGTTGCAACCAAAGTGGGTTCTTATATATGCATTTTGATCTCATAAGACGATGCCAAAGAGGTCTATGATTGTTTCCAGATCAAGACAAGTGCCCCCTATGCATGAAATACCATTGGGGCAGCCCCTGGTATGCAAAACAAACGTTTAAAGTCGGTTACAAGGCTGCAACTGGTAGCTGTGCGCATATTCTGATACTGGGTGGTTCAGGCGGCCCGCGTAAGATACCTCCCAGGTCTTACACGGCCGGTATGGCCCTCCAGAACCTGCCAAACAAGTTTCATTTATTACATTTCAGCCCCTGGTCCTTTGTAACGTGGTTTTAAGTGTTTTTCTTGCACTTTTGGCCCTCTAACCTTGTTTATAAGGGCTCCATGACATGTTTAAACATTGGCAAGTCCTTGGTTAACTTTGTACTCACCCGAAAAGTCATAATTTCCAATGTTGACGCCTTTAACCCCTCGTATACGAATTTGATCATAACTTTCTCATACGACAACGAAACTTTCTGAAATTTTTATCACATTCTAGTGAGTATAATTTATCATTACAAAGCTTCGGGTTTGCTAAAAGGTCACTCAGAGGTATACTTTAAACATGTTGACACATTTAACCCCTGTAGTTTGTAATTCCTCACTTTCTTTCACGATTAGCTTCGTATGATCCATGATTTATTCGTTTGAAGGTATAAACATCCTGTAGGGCTATTTTAGAGTATATTTATCAATTGTTGACACTTTGAACCTTTATATTTACATACTTTCCTTGTTCATCAACTTTAGTCCCTCTAAAGTATTCTTTCACACGTTCAAAGCTTATGACACGTGTCAATACATTATTGGTCATGAAATTACGAGGTGTTACATCCTCGCCCCCTTAAAAGAAATCTCGACCTCGAGATTTACTGAAACAAATGAGGGTACTTTTCTTTCATTGTGGACTCTACCTCCCATGTGTATTCGGGACCTCTGCGGGCATCCCATTTGACCTTTACAATAGGCACATGCTTCCTTCGAAGCTTCTTTACCTGTCGATCCTCAATCAACAATGGTTTTTCCACAAATTTCAAGCTCTCATCTACATGCACATCTGTATGTGGTATGACTAGTGATTCGTCAGCAAAACATTTCTTCAGATTCAGATTGCAGATGTGGAATACATTGTGAATACCACTGAGCTCTTCAGGCAAGTTCAACTTATAAGCCACTGATCCAACACATTCGATAACCTCGAATGGTCCTATATACCTTGGGCTTAACTTACCTTTCTTACCAAATTGCATCACTCCCTTCCAGGGTGATACTTTAAGCAAAACTTTATCACCAACCTCGAATCTCAGAGGTTTACGCTTTAAATCTGCGTAGCTTTTCTGCCTATCTCTGGCAGCGTTCAGGCGGTCACGAATCTGGACAATCTTGTCCGTCGTTTCAAAGACCAAGTCAGGTCCTGATAACTGAACTTCTCCTACTTCTGCCCAACAAATAGGCGTTCTGCATTTTCTACCATATAATGCCTCAAAAGGCGCAGCCTTAATGCTCGTATGATAGCTGTTGTTATAGGAGAACTCAATCAATGGCAGGTGGTTATCCCAACTACCACCTAAATCAATCAAACATGCACGAAGCATGTCTTCCAAAGTTTGGATGGTACGCTCACTCTGTCCGTCCGTCTGAGGATGGTAAGCCGTACTAAAATTCAAGCGCGTGCCCAATGATTGTTGGAAACTTTTCCAAAAATGTGATGTGTATCTCGTATCTCTGTCAGAGATAATTGACATTGGAACGCCATGCAGAGATACAATCTTATCTACATACAATTGGGCTAGCATGTCAGAGCTATAAGTCTCCTTAATAGGTAGGAAATGTGCTGACTTGGTCAGTCTATCTACTATTACCCATATAGTATCATTTCCCTTTCTTGTCTTTGGCAACTTGGTGATGAAATCCATTGTCACCATTTCCCACTTCCATGTGGGAAGGTCAGGTTGTTGTAGCAAACCTGATGGCTTCTGATGTTCAGCCTTGACCTGTGCACACGTCAAACATTTAGCTACATAGGCAGCTATAGACTTCTTCAAGCCTATCCACCAATAGTTTGCCTTTAGATCCTGGTACATCTTATCAGCTCCAGGATGAACAGAATATTTGGAACTGTGGGCTTCCTGGAGGATAACATCCCGTGGTCCTCCATAAATTGGAACCCATATTCGTCCATTTAACCTCAGAATTCCATCCTTGCCATAGGATAACTGCTCCTCAGTTACTCCTAACTTTTCATCAGGATAGTTAGCTTCCAACACAGCTTCCTTCTATGCAGCTAACAACCTTTCATTCAAACTATTCTTTATCTTAATGCTCTTGGCATTGATTCTTATAGGCTTTATTCTCTCCTTTCTACTTAAGGCATCGACGACTACATTTGCCTTGCCAGGATGGTATCTTATTTCACAATCATAATCATTTAAGGTTTCCATCCAACGTCGCTGCCTCATGTTTAAATCCTTCTGATTAAACAAGTGTTGAAGACTCTTGTGATCTGAGTAGATCACACACTGGGTTCCATACAAGTAATGCCTCCATAGTTTTAATGCAAATACAACGGCACCCAATTCCAAGTCATGGGTGGTGTAATTCTTCTCGTGTACCTTTAACTGTCGTGAAGCATAGGCAATGGCTTTGCCTTTCTGCATGAGCACACAGCCCATTCCGGTGTGTGATGCATCACAATATACTACAAATTCATCAATTCCTTCAGGTAACGCCAATATAGGAGCGTCGCTCAACTTCTGCTTCAAAATATCAAAAGACTCTTGCTGCTTAGGCCCCCAGTCAAAATTGCTTTTCTTGCGGGTGAGTAAAGTCAGGGGTGCTGCAATTCTTGAGAAGTTTTCAATAAATCGCCTATAGTATCCTACTAAATCCAGGAAGCTACGAATCTCTGTAGGCGTCTCTGGCTCTTGCCAGTTCATAAATGCTTCCACTTTAGCGGGATCCACTTGGATACCACGCTCACTAACCACATGTCCAAGGAATTGGACTTCTCGAAGCCAAAATTCACACTTCAAAAATTTGGCGTAGAGTTTCTCATGATGTAGAAGTTTAAGAATACAGCGAAGGTGCTTCTCATGGTCAGCTTGGTTTTTCGAGTAGATGAGGATGTCGTCAATGAAGACGATGACAAATTTGTCCAAGTAGGTCTTGCAGACGCGATTCATGAGATCCATGAATGCGGCAGGAGCATTAGTGAGCCCAAAAGGCATCACTAGGAACTCGTAATGACCATAACAAGTCCTAAATGCTGTCTTGTGTACATCTTCATCTTTGACCTTCAACTGATAATAGCCTGACCTCAAATCGATCTTAGAGAAGTAGCTTGCCCCTTGTAATTGATCGAACAGATCGTCGATCCTGGGCAAAGGATACCTATTCTTGATAGTGACTTTATTAAGCTCACGGTAGTCGATGCACAGACGCATCGATCCATCCTTCTTCTTGACAAACAAGATCGGCGCTCCCCAAGGAGACGAACTAGGTCTAATGAAACCTTTGGCTAGCAGATCATCTAACTGCGTCCTCAATTCCTTCATCTCTGTTGGTGCCAACCTATAAGGTGCTCTAGCAACAGGTGCTGCTCCGGGGAGGATGTCAATTCGGAATTCCACTTGCCTATCTGGTGGTAAACCAGGTAGTTCTTCAGGGAAAACTTCAGGGTACTCAGAAATGACTGGGATATCTTCAATCTTGGGTTTCTGTTCATCTATAGTAACTTGTGCCATATAAATGACACAACCCTTCTTCAAACATCTAGATGCCTTGAGCATAGACACTTGCTCAGGCAGTCCATACTGGGTATCTCCCTGAATGGTAAGTGGCTCACCAGACGGAGTCTTGATCACTACTTGCTTCTTATTGCAGATGATCTGGGCCTGGTTATGAGATAACCAGTCCATGCCTAATACGATGTCGAAACCTGCTAACTTCATAGGAAGTAGGGACAAAGGAAAGGAGTGGTTCCTAATGGATATGAAACATCCATCTAATATGGTTGAGGCGGTTTCTAGGGTGCCATCTGCTAATTCCACCTCATATTTCACACTTAAGGTTTTAACATGTAAATTCAGCAACTTACAAAACTTATTATCTACAAATGATTTATCAGCTCCTGAATCAAACAAAACTCTTCCATAGACATCATTTATGAGGAAGGTACCTGTGATCACATTGTCGTCCTGGACAGCTTCCTTTGCATCCATCCTGAAGACCCTAACATTGGTCTTCTTGACCTCTTCTGGTTTCTTGGCGTATTTAGGGCAATTGGTTTTAATGTGCCCTTTCTCGTTGCAGTTGTAGCATGTGGCATCTTTAATCTTTTTGCAATCAACAGTCTTGTGCTCTTTGGACTTGCACAACCCACATGCAGGCGATCCTGACTTAGACTTGGACTCAAATCGGCACTTCCCAAAGTGGCGTTTTTGGCAAGTCTTGCACTTTGGCTTTTCCTCATTTTGTTGGCTACCCTTGTTGGATCCAGACTTCTTCCTGGAGTCATTGCTACCTTTATGCTTCTTTTCAGATCTTCGTGAGTTATCATCCTCACGCTTTCTCTTGCCTTCTTTCGAATTCCTAAGCGATCTTAACCTGACTGCGTCCAAGGTAAGAGACAGAGATAGATCAGCTGCTGATCTGAAGGTAGCAGGTCTGGATGCCTTAACACTGGCTTTAATTTCTGGGGCTAAACCCCCGATTAAGCAAGCAATCCTTTTGGGTTCCGGGGTTACTAGATACGGAACCAGCCTAGATAGGGTATTGAAACTGGTGAGGTAAGCCTGACAATCTAAATTCTTCATCACCAACGATAAGAAATCTGATTCAATTCTTTCGACCTCATGCTGCGGACAATAATTCTCCTTAATGAGAGCTACGAACTGATCCCATGACAAGTTGTAGAACGGGATCTTTCCAGCAGCCTGAATGAGAGACTTCCACCATGCCAGTGCTTCTCCCTTGAACGATTGGGATACATATTTCACTACATCCCTTTCAGCACAACCGCTGATGTCAACTACCATGTCCATCTCATCCAACCAGGTCATACAATCTATTGCTCCTTTCTCCCCAGTAAAATCCCGGGGTTTGCAGGAAACAAAGTACTTGTAGGTACAGGACTTGGTGCATGGTTTATCATCAAACATTATCCTTTTAGATGGAACACTGTTTTGATTAGATGAATGTCGATCATCATCTTTCTTTGGTTCCCCTTTCTTAGAGGGTGGCTTGCTGTGAGCCTCAGAATACGTCTTAGGCTTGGAATGTGGTGCGGATTGGGTCCTACTTCGAGTCCCACTCGATTCACTATACTGCCTATCGATGGCTTTGGTGACATCATTATCTACTAGTGCTTGCAACTCCGCACCAGTCACAAGTATCTTAGTATTTTCATGGTTTTCCACTGGGTGACTGTTTCCTTCTTCTGACCTAGCCATGTAGCTTTAATTGCTACATAGAGAAATAAGGACAAGGTTTAATTTAGAAGCCTAAACAGTACTATCGTTCTTGACGATTTATTAACCATGGTTCTAATAGCCAAATTAGTTAATTTGTTAAATATATAATTATTCAGGATTTTTATCATAATCCTAAATTACAAGTTAATAATAGCACAAAAGGCCTAGTCACATAGACAAATTTAATTTATAAACCCAGATTTTATGGAATCGAGGCATTAAGGTTTGAATCTAAGTTCATTACCTTTTCTTGACAGGGAGTTGTGGGCTACCACTGTCTTTAGTCCCAGAGGACGTTAATTATAGCCCGTGGGCACTTCATCCTTAAGGGATGATTATATAAATAAGGGAAATTGGAATAACCCAATTTAAGGATGACTTATGTGATTTTATCGAATCACATTTTGCCAATAATGTTAACTTGTTTGCAGATGTTAACAGAGATTTGAATCTTTTAAAACAGGTTTTACCATATTGGCCATGTCTTTATAATGACATACAAGCTAGGTTTTACCTTTTTAAGATTCTTATTTATCATCTATCGCAGATCAATCCTAAGATGAATGGTTAATATGGATCTGAACCTAATTATGGAACTATCATCTTGGCCATGTCTTAGGATGACACTTGGCTAGGTCTGATCCTTTTTAGATTTTGCCATTTTATTATAATGGTAGATCTTTTTAGTGGGAAATGTTATTTTACTTATTTTACATTTTGTTTATACATATAATATAAAAATGAAAATTTAAATCTAACCATTCCACCACATAAATTTAAAAGTTATGCTCGTTAGCGTAAAATGAAAGCTTTTTGTTAATTAAACGACATAATTAGCGTATAGCCTAGTTAAGCCTACTTTTTGATATCAAAATCTTTACCCATTGATGTAATATATTATTTTGGGATTTTTGAATATTTTTAATAAATTTTAGGCTGAGCATAACTTAGAGTCGTAGGCTTAATCCGGTAATTGTCGGTTTTGCCCTTACGGGCTATAAAATGAGTTTTACACATCTAATTGACTCCAAACCTTTTGCTATTGATCACATATGATAAATAAATTATTTTAAGCCTTCTGGAATAGTAAAAATATCAGCTTTATGTATCAAACCCGAAAATGGCTTCTAATCGCCTTATTAAGCGTTTTTAACGCATAGTATGTACTAAAACTATTTTAAACATACAAGGGTTGATACGTACTGATATTTGAGGCAAATTATAATATTTTGGCAGTAAGAAAAAGTTGTTTAACTCAGACTTCAGTTTTGAGCTTTTCGGCTTATGTGAAATTACCAAAATGCCCCTACGGTGCATAAATTGGTTATAATTGATAAGTTTCACATATATGCAATACCATACTGTTATAACTTGGTAAACTAAGTATTTTTGCTGATTATATCAGACCTGTAACTCAGGTTAATACTTAAACTATTTTATAACCTTTTAAATGACCAAACTACCCCTATGGGGCATAGTTTGTGTTTAAATTCGTTTCGGGCATAATAAAAGACATCTTACTGATGTCACAACATATATGAAGCATATTAACTTGGGAAACCTGTAAATGGCTCATATGTGTACCCGTTACGCTTATTACGCGTTCGGTTCGGTTTATGTAACTAGTTTACATGAATTAGCCTAAACGGGTCAAACCTTATAGGTTTTATCTCAAAATCCAGAATGTGTATGAAATACCCATGTTAAGCAAGTCTCCGAACTTGTCGGGTCTAAATCACATTCTATCCGGTCCTCGCTTAATCATGCGTACGAACCGTATCTTTGAAACTAACCGGTCTAAGCTTAAGCTTAATTAAAGACCCGTTAGGAATCTAATAGGTTATTAAAAACCTTCGTTCTAGATTAGGAGCCCAGTAAAAGCTATCTGTACTTGCTTAATTGAAATACGGCTGGGATTGAATTTATATTTAGCTCAGGTAAATACTTTTAACTTATTTTCCCTATACGGACTTGGGTTACGGTATATAAAATACCGCTTGGTCGGGCATCAAATCTTCCATCGTTTGGTGGTTAATTGAATAATTTGATCGGCCCGTTTAAACAGTTTTGTTTACTTAAAAGCCTTTGGGGGGTTAATGACCATGTCCCGGATATCCTTGGCATCATTCATGATATGGCCACGACCTAGGCACGGGGTGTAGGCGTACACCTGACAGCTGCATATGTAAAAACTGGTATCCCACCTTAAGGAATCAGCCTTGTGGGCAATATACCTGTGGTGTGTCTATTAATCTTTAACCCGGTACGTCCGGGCTACTGAACGCATAAGGAACATGTAATTCGTTCACAAGATTATATATTTAAATAATTGTCCCAAGTATAAAAAGATTAATTTTGCCTCTGTGCATTTTAATCAACTTATAAAAGATATCTTGTGCCACGTGCATCCAAATCAATTTTCTTAAACCATTTTCAAAATGAGTCAGTTGATTGTCTTTACCAGTGTAAACTGACGTATTTTCCCAAAAAGGCTAAATGCAGGTACTATACGTAATTGGCTGGCTACTCCAGGCATCAATAGAAGTCTCGCAAGCTTAAGATGCCTACAGTCTGTTGAACTACTATTTATTTTTGATCCTTCTGTGGACAAACCTTCAACTGTTGTGATACACAATATTACAATATTATTAAAGTTGAATTATATCTTTCAATTTGCTTCCGCCGTGCATATTTATATATTGTGTTGTTTGACTATTATGTTGCCAACCACGTCACGATACTCCCCACCGGGCCCACCGGTGGCACGTGGAAATCCGGGGTGTGATAGGTTGGTATCAGAGCCAACATTTTGTGAATTAAACACTAGCCTTTTGTGTTTAATCTTAATGACACATTAGCACATTCCTTGAGCTTCTGAGTCTAGACTTAACATAGGAATAATCTCAATCCTAATCTGGAAATTTTTGCTTCCAAATTTTTTTTATATTGGATACGTCGCCAAGCGAAGAAGCTGTAATATGAATTCTCCACATCCGGAGCCTTGAAAAGCTGAGCTTCGTACCGCGGCCAAGGTGAAACGTGCAACCAAGGAGAAAGCATTCAGAAATAAAATGAAGAAGAAACTCCTTTTTGCGAAAGATCGTTTCCTTAATAGTCCTTCTAAGGACATATTTATTTTTTCAGTCCCTTCGAGGACAACATTATATCTTTCAAAGTCCCTTTTAGGGCAAACCTGAAATTTTTATTTTATAGTGGAATGACTGAATTTTCATCCTAGATATGAAATATGAAATAAATGAAAAATAACATTCCTTTTATAAGATCTACCATTATAATAAAATGGCAAAATCTAAAGAGGACAAGACCTAGCCACGTGTCATTTTAAGACCGGGCCAAGATGGTAGTTCCATAATTAGATTCAGATCCTTGTTAACATTCCAATTTAGGATTGTTCTGCGTTAAATATTAATTAAGAATCTTAAAGGTGTAACCTAGCCTCCGGGTCAATTAAAAGACCGGGCCAAGATGGTAAGGCCTGTTAAAAAGATTCAAATCCTAGTTAACATCTGAAAACATGTTAACGCTCCTGGCGGACGTGATTTGTTAAAATCACACACGTCATTTTTATAAGGGTCTTTCCAAAGATTCCAAACCCAACTTAATGATCTCTGAATCATGGGTATAAATCATCAATTAAGATGATCATATTTCGACCACACATGGTAATATGGTGCCTACGGGCCTTGCTCATTTCCATATGAGCCAAAAGACAGTGGTAGCCATGACTCCCTGTCTGACAAAGGTAATGAACTATGATTCAAACCTTCATGCCTCGATTCTCTGAAATCCTGGCTAATAATTTAAAAATTGTCCTTGTGACTAGGCCTTATGTGCTAATATATATTGTTATTGTTTATAATTAGGATAAATTATAATAGAAATCCTAAATAAATGTGAGTAATAAATTAACCGAATATGGTCTCTGTTTACCATGGTTAATGAATTACCCTAAGGGGCAATTCCATAATAAACATCCCTTAGAAGGGAAGTGCCTACGGGCTATAGTTGATGTCCTCTGAGACTAAAGACAGTGGTAGCCTACAACTCCCTGTCAAGAAAAGGTAATGAACTTTGATTAAAACCTTAATGCCTCGATTCTCTGAAATCATGGCTTACAAATTAAACTTGTCTACGCGACTAGGCCATTTGTGCTATTATTAACTTATAAATTAGGATTTATGATAAAAATAAATATCCTTCCTTCCCTACCTGTATGCATTTTAAAAAGAATCTTAAAGGTGAAACCTAGCCTACGCGGCCAAGATGGTGAAACCTACTCAAGGGATTCAGATCCTTGTTAACACCTAAGAACGTGTTAGCACTCCTGACAAATGTGATTCGATAAAATCACAACAGTCATCCCTATATTGGAAATTTGTAAATTCCTAATTTGCCTTATGATCTAGAAATCATGGCTTATATCATCTTATAAGATGATCATATTATAAACATCCGTGAGTGATGAAGTGCCTACGGGCTAAATTTGTTGTCCGATAAGACAACGACAGTGGTGGTCTTTGACCCTGTCTAAAGATGTTGGAACCGTCCAAGCATAATAGTCGGTAGGGTCCATACGATCTCGACTAATATCATCTGAAAAGATGATCATACCATAAATATCCCTTAGGAGGGAAATGCCTACGGGCTATAATTAACGTCCTCCGAGACTAAAGACAGTGGTAGCCTACAACTCCCTGTCAAGAAAAGATGTTTTGCCTACGGGCTATAATAAATTGTCCATCTGAGACATTGACATTATGATCTTTATGATTCCTTGTCTAAGGTGGTGAGCTATGCTCAAGCCAAATAGTCAATATGATTAATGCAATCCTGACTTATATCATCAAAATGATAAATCCATTATAAACATCCATTAGTGATGTTTCGCCTGCGGACCATATTATATTGTCCATTTGTGACACAAACATTATGATCTCTTTGATCCCCTGTTTAAAGTAGTGAGCTGCGCTCAAGCCTAATAGCCTATATGATCATTGCGATCCTGACTAGTATCATCAGTATGATGATCATAAATTCATAATATTGACATCCCTAGTGATGAATTGCCTACGGGCTATACTTTACTCTACTGTCGATAAGACAAAATAGTGGTGATCTTTATGATCCCCCATTCAAAATGGTGGGATTATACCAAACCTAATAGTCAATATGATCGATATGATCATGACTGATATCATTAGATACGATAATTATATATAGACATCCATTAGTGATGTTAATTGGGTTACCTTTCTGTCAAGAGAATCGCCTTTCAAGACGATGACAGTTGTAGTCTATGACTCCCTGTCCAAAGGTGAAGAACTATGTTCAAGCCTTAAAACTCCTGATCTAATAAGATTGCAGCCTATGAATTGATGTCCTTGTGACAAATCCACAAGTTATATTTCAAGTCACCCATAACAAGCCTCCGTGCTATAATTCGTCATTCGTGACAAGTTAACATACTAAATGTTAACATCCCTGGTGACAGGCCTTAGTGCCATATCCTATAACGTCCTAGAGACAAGGCCATTAGTGCCGTATCTAAATGTCATTACGACAAGGCCTTCGCGCCATATGATTACTTATGTCCTTCATGACTGCGCTTTATGCCATATCTTTCTACGTCCCTCGCGACAAGCTTCTATGCCATATATGTATATATATAACCAAAGTCATGTAAGGCTAGCCTTTGAGCTATTTATAATCATCCTTGTGACAAAGACAGTTGTGACATTATGGTCCCCTGTCAAGCAGGCATTGGACTCGCTCCAAACCTTGAATGCCATTGATAGTCCTTTTGTGACCTAAGCTAAATGTAATAGATATACATTCAAATAGCATTCATTAAGAATGTTCGGAACATAATGGCCTATACGGTTCGTGGATGCCGTGGCTAATCTATGTCAGGTCATCAGGATAATGACTAATAATGATTTAATTTGGTAATTAGTACCAAGTTTTGAGGATGGAAAACTCGGATGAGATAGGCAATAGTTGCGATGCTATTAATGCGACAAAAGGAAATAATGTCTCAAACGTAAACCTCAATATTAATGGAGTTAATCTCCAAGCGGTGGTTAACGCAGCAGTTTGAAAGGCCATGGGAAAAGGTCATGAAACAATCCAAAGAGCTGAATGCTTCTCGCTCTAAATTTCATTCAAAACCACGTTCAAATTGCTCATGAGAAGAGCTTTGTTCACACTTCGAATATGAAGGATGAACCAAAGTAGGAGGATAACTCCCAGAAATCTAAGAAAGAGAGCAAGTACAGGCTTAATAAAAAGCAACGAAAGTTCAGTAAGAAGCCTGTATGTAAGAATTGCTATAAAAGACACTAGGGACAGTGTCGAATAGAACCAGGACCAAAGCAGTGTGACATCTGCTAAGGAACAGGTCATCATTTCCCAGGAATGTAAGGACATAAAGAATGCAGTCTATCACGGCTGTGGTGAGTAAGGCCGCATCAGAACTAGATTCCATAAAGCTGCCAAAGAAAGTGCAGCTAAGCCTGGAAAGGCTAAAGGGAGAAATGCCTGAACTCACCTAATGAATGCCAAGAGGCAGTTCACGATGTCATCAAGTACATTCCTTATCAATTACCAATGATAATTTCTGCTAAGTGTCCTGATTTAATACAGGCAATAATAAATCTTCATAAACCATAAGCTTAGCAAACTTTTATATTATCCACAAGGTATAACTTACCAAGGAAACCATAGTAACCGATTCTTCTAGTATCGGCAAGGAATCCTTCCGAAAAATCTAAGAGTACTCTTTCTTCGCATAGAGTACGACAACATATGTTATTTTAATTATTTTTCTCATTGTTTTTTTTTCTATCGCCTGCGAATGCCAAACTATGTTTGATAAAAGTTCCATATGAGGATTGGCGTATCCTAGTGTGTCCCATAGATTACTTCCATGCCTGATCAGTATGGAGGTTTAATACATGGAACCCCTGAGATATCCCAATGGTCATATTGTACTAAATTCGACTAGTAGTATTCAAAGAAGATATCCAGAATGGAATTGTCCAAGTAAATGTTCCCGATTAAGGAATTCGTGGACTTATAACATAAATGTGTCACTTATTTGACACAAGCAATGATGGATAAACTGGAGCCTGAGATATGGAAAATCTCTGTAGCCTCCTTGTATCTTGATCACCTTCTCCAAAGATTACCCTGTTTACCTCCTGAGGCTAGTAAAGTTAAGATTAACATCCCGCTGTGGGCTAAAGCATTGTGAAAAACTCCATGTTGATTATGGAATAATCGAAATCCTGACCAAGCAAGTTTTAAGATATAGACTCATATAGCCTAACTCAATGTTCTGAGGGTTTGATATTGTTAAATAAGAAAGACGGTTCATTTTGCTTATGCATTAATTACCGCAACCCTAATTGGGCAACGATTGAAGATCGCCATCAGCTGCCCAGGATCATCGATTGTTCGACTAACTGTGAGGATTAGCTACTCCTTAGGATTAGTTTGGAGCAATGGTTGGAATAACCATCTCACCTTAAGATGAGCTTTTCCATAATAGTTATTATATAAGTATCAAGGTGGCTCCTTTGGAGACCTTGTATAAATGAAATATCGAAACATCCGTTGGATGGACGAGACTTTGAGAAGTCCACTTATAAGAATCTGAAAGTTGCATTGGAAACAACGAATAAGATTCATACAAATCCCTAATCATCTGTGAGCTTCCAGTATTCGGTAGAAAATCCAGAATTTATGAAAGTAGCAAACCTCCTAAGATCTTGTTAAAGAATAAGGCTCAACAAAGGGCATCACCCCGGAAGGGTGTGCCAAATTTGTTAAATTTTCAGGCTAGTTAAGCTCTGAATATATAGAACCATTCGAAGGAAATCGAATGTATCAAGATCAAGTAGCTTATAAGTTAAAACCAATTTAAGGAGCTTGGCGGAGCTCGCAATACATTGCACACCCGTGATTGAAGGACGTGTTTCGCCTAAAGACAAGGAAAGGCAATGATACGATATGGGTTATAGTGGATAGACTGACCAAGTCAGCACATTTCCTACCCATTAAGGAGACTTACAGCTCCGACATGTTAGCCCAGTTGTACATGGGATAAGATTGTATCCTTACATGGTATACCTGTGTCTATTATCTCTGACAGAGATACTAGATACACATCACATTTTTGGAAGAGTTTCCAACAATCTTTGGGCACGCGTTTGAATTTTAGTACGGCTTACCATCCTCAGACGGACGGCCAGAGTGAGCGTACTATTCAAACGTTGGAAGACATGCTACGTGCATGCGTGGTTGATTTGGGTGGTAGTTGGGATAACCACCTACCATTAATCGAATTCTCCTACAACAATAGCTACCATACCAGCATCAAGGCTGCGCCTTTTGAGGCATTATACGGTAGAAAGTGTAGAACACCCGTTTGTTGGGCGGAAGTTGGAGATGTCCAATTATCAGGACCAGAGATAGTCTTTGAAACGACGGACAAGATTGTCCAAATTCGTGACCATCTCAAAGCTGCCCATGATAGGCAGAAGAGTTACGCAGATCCAAAGCGTAAACCTATGAACTTCGAAGTAGGTGACAAAGTGTTGCTTAAAGTATCACCCTGGAAGGGGGTGATGCGATTTGGTAAGAAAGGCAAGCTAAGCCCGAGATACATAGGACCTTTCGAAGTCATCGAACGTGTCGGGTCAGTTGCCTATAAGTTAAACTTACCTGAAGAGCTCAGTGGTATTCATAATGTATTCCACATTTGCAATCTGAAGAAGTGTTTCGCTGATGAATCACTGGTCATACCACATACACATGTGCATATAGATGAGAGCTTGAAATTTGTGGAAAACGATTGTCGATTGAGGATCGACAGGTTAAGAAGCTTCAAAGGAAGCATGTGCCTATTGTAAAGGTCAAATGGGATGCCCGTAGAGGTCCCGAATACACGTGGGAGGTTGAGTCCACGATGAAAGAATGTGTTGACACGTGTCATATGTTTGAACGTGTGAAAGAATATTATAAAAGGATTTAAAGTTGACAATCATGGAAAGTATGTTAATATACGAGTTCTAAATGTCAACAGTGAATAAATATATTGTACATTAACCCTACATGATGCTCATACCTTCAAACGAATAAATCATGGATCATACGAAGCTAAATATGAAAGAAAGTGAGAGATTACAAACTACAGGGGTTAAATGTGTCAACATGTTTAAGTTATACCTCCGAATGACCTTTTGACAAACCCGAAGCTTTGTAATGGTTAATTATGCTCACTAGAATGGACGATATAAATTTCGTAAAGTTTCGTTATCGTATGAGAAAGTTATGATCAAATTCATGTGCGAGGGGTTAAAGCGTCAATGTTGAAAGTTAGGACTTTTCGGGTAACAATAAAGTTAACCGGGGACTTAACAAAGTGGGTATATGTCTTGAAGCCCTTATACGTCAATTGGGAGGGTTCAAAATGCAAGAAAATGAAGTCTAAACAAAGTTTGAAGAGCCAAGGATCAAAACGCAATAAATCAAAAATTTTGATTTGATCAGACAAGGCCTCGCGCCACGCGAAGCCCCAAGGGGGGGGGGGTCTACGCGTGCCGCGAGGGACTACCAGTTCCGCAAAAGTTGGTTTCTTGTCTGCCTTTTTCATTCTGCTCAACTTTAACCGATTTTTCACATCTTGCTTGACCCCTAAACAACCCCTAAACATCTAGGGACACTTGTGGATGAGTTGTGGTCAGTTGTAGACTTGTGTGTCAACATTTTATGGTGATTAAATCACTATATAAGGCCATGAAGTTGCAAACATTCTTCACACCTTCATTCTTGCATTCCTGATCATTTCTGGAGCTCAAGACTTCTCTCAAGTGATCTCTGGTCGTTCATAGGACTCTTGTAAGTTTGCTTAACCTTTCTTAGTTAAGTTTTTACTTAGTTTTAGCTTAAAAGTCAAACCGTCGTAATTAATGGTTGACTTAACGATTAATCACTAATGGTCCAGTGATTAGTCGAATTGAAAGTAGTTATAAGTTGGTAATTACGTGGGTAATAAACCCTCAAAAGGGTCCCCCTGATTCCCATTCTAACTATGTCTAATGTCGGGTCAAACTTGCTATTAAAAAGTCAACAGGATACTTAAATTCTAATTTATGCATAATTAGCAATGTAGAACACATACAACCTGTTTGATCATTAATATAACTTGGTAATTAGTGTAAGAACATGTCTAAACATGTTCAACCCGACAATTTCCTGTTTAGACCCGGTTCGGAACCGAAAGTCGCAAAGCTTTGACTTTTGCTTTGACTTCAGTTCTGACCCGTTTTGGTATGTTTTAGAAATACCTTAGAGCCTTATTTGGACCAAGTTACATGCTAGTATAACCCTCTATGATTATACACCATGGTTCATTAGTTAACCAATTAATACGCATGATTCCGTTAATTGCTCATAAGTTGACCATTATGCCCTTTTCACCTTAAAACGTGATTTTTGGAAATATAAAAGAGTAGAAACTTTAATTACTGATATTTAAACTTGCATCCAAAATTTGACATCAGTTTGAGGTGTAGATTAAGAGTTATGCTCGTTAGCGTAAAATGAAAGCTTTATGTTAATTAAACGACATAATTAGCGTATAGCCTAGTTAAGCCTACTTTTTGATATCAAACTCTTTACCCACTGATGTAATATATTATTTTGGTATTTTTGAAGATTTTTAATAAATTTTAGGCTGAGCATAACTTAGAGTCGTAGGCTTAATCCGGTAATTGTCGGTTTTGCCCTTACGGGCTATAAAATGAGTTTTACACATCTAATTGACTCCAAACCTTTTTATACTGATCACATATGATAAATAAATTATTTTAAGCCTTCTGGAATAGTAAAAATATCAGCTTTATGTATCGAACCCGGAAATGGCTTCTAATCGCCTTATTAAGTGTTTTTAACGCATAGTATGTACTAAAACTATTTTGAACATACAAGGGTTGATACCTACTGATATTTGAGGCAAATTATAATATTTTGGCAGTAAGCAAAAGTTGTTTAACTCAGACTTCAGTTTTGAGCTTTTCGGCTTATGTGAAATTACCAAAATGCCCCTACGGTGCATAAATTGGTTATAATTGATAAGTTTCACATATATGCAATACCATACTGTTATAACTTGGTAAACTAAGTATTTCTGCTGATTATATCAGACCTGTAACTCAGGTTAATACTTAAACTCTTTTATAACCTTTTAAATGACCAAACTACCCCTACGGGGCATAGTTTGTGTTTAAATTCGTTTCGGGCATAATAAAAGACATCTTACTGATGTCACAACATATATGAAGCATATTAACTTGGGAAACCTGTAAATGGCTCATATGTATACCCGTTACGCTTATTACGCGTTCAGTTCGGTTTATGTAACTAGTTTATATGAATTAGCCTAAACGGGTCAAACCTTATAGGTTTTATCTCAAAATCCAGAATGTGTATGAAATACCCATGTTAAGCAAGTCTCCGAACTTGTCGGGTCTAAATCACATTCTATCCGGTCCTCGCTTAATCATGCGTACGAACCGTATCTTTGAAACTAACCGGTCTAAGCTTAAGCTTAATTAAAGACCCGTTAGGAATCTAATAGGTTATTAAAAACCTTCGTTCCAGATTAGGAGCCCAGTAAAAGCTATCTGTACTTGCTGAATTGAACTACGGCTGAGATTGAATTTATATTTAGCTCAGGTAAATACTTTTAACTTATTTTCCCTATACGGACTTGGGTTACGGTATATAAAATACCGCTTGGTCGGGCATCAAATCTTCCATCGTTTGGTGGTTAATTGAATAATTTGATCGGCCCGTTTAAACAGTTTTGTTTACTTAAAAGCCTTTGGAGGGTTACTGACCATGTCCCGGATATCCTTGGCATCATTCATGATATGGCCACGACCTAGGCACGGGGTGTAGGCGTACACCTGACAGCTGCATATGTAAAAACTGGTATCCCACCTTAAGGAATCAGCCTTGTGGGCAATATACCTGTGGTGTGTCTATTAATCTTTAACCCGGTACGTCCGGGCTACTGAACGCATAAGGAACATGTAATTCGTTCACAAGATTATATATTTAAATAATTGTCCTAAGTATAAAAAGATTAATTTTGCCTCTGTGCATTTTAATCAACTTATAAAAGAAATCTTGTGCCACGTGCATCCAAATCAATTTTCTTAAACCATTTTCAAAATGAGTCAGTTGATTGTATTTACCAGTGTAAACTGACGTATTTTCCCAAAAAGGCTAAATGCAGGTACTATACGTAATTGGCTGGCTACTCCAGGCATCAATAGAAGTCTCGCAAGCTTAAGATGCCTACAGTCTGTTGAACTACTATTTATTTTTGATCCTTTTGTGGACAAACCTTCAACTGTTGTGATACACGATATTACAATATTATTAAAGTTGAATTATATATTTCAATTTGCTTCCGCTGTGCATATTTATATATTGTGTTGTTTGACTATTATGTTGCCAACCACGTCACGATACTCCCCACCGGTGACACGTGGAAATCCGGAGTGTGACATCCTACTATTCAAGAAATTCGACTTACCACTTAGTTAATCAAGCTTAGAGGATCAAGAATTGAAGTTCATACGATCGTTTAGCCTTGAAATTCCTCTCCAATTGAAGGAATTAAGATCACTAGGGTTTGCTCCTTGTCTTCTTGGTTAGAACAATCCAGAACACACACACATGTGTGTATTTGAGGTTCATTTGTTTTAGTAGTTGACTTAACCTTGTTTCAGTTTAACCCCTCAACTTTAAGCTTATTTTCATTTAGTTATAGCTCATTCATATTCCTACTATTTTACATGTCGTCTAACCAGGTTATGTTTTCTAGTTACAGATGCACCTATAATTTAATAAAACATTTTTGGGATGTTACAGTTTATTAAACGAACGAACATAAACGAACTTCCTGCCGAACGGTTCACGAATTGTTCGCTGAACGTTCGGTTCGTTTACAACCCTAATAATAGGTAAATTAGTGACTCATGCAAACTTAAAGGACTGAATCTGTAAACCATGTTAAAAAATTAATAAAATAAATAAAATAAAAAATGTTCATAAGACCTACCTAAATTGTTATATATAGTAATAATCATAATAATAATGTTAGAATTAAGAGTAAATTGCCAAAATCGTGCCTGAGTTTTGGGCATGTTTGTCACTTTCATCCAAAACAACTTTTTTACACCATATAGTCTTCACTTTTTGGATTTTTTGCCATTTTCATCCAAACGTATGATTTTTAGCCAAAATCGTCCCTAAGATTTAGAATTTTTTGTCATTTTCATCCAAATATTTGATAGAAAAAATTAAGCAAATTAGACATTTTATGAAAATGACAAAAATTCCCAAAGTGAAGGACTATATGGTAAAAAAAAGTTGTTTTAGAAGAATATGACAAACATGCCCAAACCTTAGGGACGATTTTGCAATTTACTCTAGAATGAATAATAATAATAATAATAATAACAGTAATAATAGTGATAATAATAATAATAATAATAATAATAATAATAATAATAATAATAATAATAATAATAATTTGAATAAATAATAGTTATAATAACGATAATCTAACTTATAATAAAAGACTCCAAATAATGCCACATGTCATTGTCTCCTTCAACCTCATAAATTTTATTTATATTTGTTTAATAAATTTCTTTTAATATTAATATTAATATTAATTAATAACCACTATATAGATATCACTTATTTTTATCTTTAACTTTATCTAAAATTAATAAATAACTTCACTTCTGCAATTTAGACCCTGTGTTTTTTACTTTTAACCCAAAGTTTTTCATCTTTTGCAATTTAATCCCAACTCTTTTTTATTTTCAATTTTGGTCCACCATACTTTTTATCTTTCCCAAGATTTTGTTTCGTTCTAAATTTTGTAAGTTAACACACCGCAACGTGGTGTGGGTTCAACATTTTTTTGAATATTTTTTCCCGTTTGACTGGCCTGTCGCGTCACATCTATTTTTATGCGTTTGACTAGTCCGTCCAACACGCGGATGAACTTAGTTATTTTTTCTATGTTTTGCGTTTCGGTTTAATTTCTCAGCAACGAGCGTGCGTGATTCAAAGATTTTACGTCTACTTTTCGCTCGGCGTTATTTTTTTCCCGTTTTTATTTATTTTGTTTTTATGAGATTTTCCGGTGTTGGTGGTCGCAGACAATGATATAGTATTACTACTACTTAACACAGTTTTATGACAATCGCTGCAAACGCAGGGGCTTAATACTAGTTATACAATAAATATAAGTAAATACAATAAATATAAACAAATTACACAATTGGTTTTGTGATTTGTTTTAATGACCAACCGTAAAAGATTAATTTTAATATGAGTTTAATAAACAAATTACACAATTGGTTCTATGTTTTTGGATGGGAAGGAGGGAAACACGCGTGTGTTGATTTGACAGGTGTGTCCCCCCTCGTTGGGCTAAGGGATCACGAGTTTGTGGCGGGACAGGCGATAACCAAGGCAGAGGCGGGCAAAGTAGCTAAACACGAAAAAGCTTGCATCGAGAATCAGCACGTGTTCGTCCCGTTCGCTTTCGATGCATTTGGCGCTCTCGCCCCTGACGCGGTGCGGTTCCTAAAGCGGGTTCAACAGGTGGTAAGCAGTAACACCGCACATGTTAAGGGGCAGAATTTTGTGTTTAGCAGGGTAGAGTTTGCTATTCAGAAAGGGGTAGCGGCTCAGCTTGTTGCTCGTCTACCTGCCATTAGTTTGTAATCGTATTGAGTTTGTTTATAATAATAGAATGAAGATTTGTGAAAAAAAAAAAAAATAGAAAAAGTTAACCCATTAATATTGTAAAGTAAAAACGAAAGAAAGATAGACTTTCATGAATGCGGGGAAAAAAACGAATAGGATAACCATACTTTTACCAACCGTATAATTTAATCGTTCTAAAACTTTAAACCCTTTCGCACAAATTGTGATATGTACGGTTATTTTTATAAAAATGCCCCTTTACTATTTCGTATCACAGAAATTGTGATAAGTACGGTTTCATTTTTAAAAATGCCAACTTTACCATTTAGTATCACAGAAATAGTGATATCTCCTTATTCAAATAATCAAATAATTATTCAAGGATACACTTAAGCTCCACCCACATCTTCAAGCACCTGGACCTCCGTAGCATTGTTTGTTCTTTTACAGCTAATTCAAAGGTCTAGTTCTCATGAAGGTAAAAGGACAAGTAAGGTGAAACATTTAAACAACGATAGTGAAAAGCTGATAGGCAATGAAGATTCTACTGACCCGAGTAATCACATGGGTAGAGATATCTTGTGATGATTGTTATTACAAAGCTGAAAACGTAAGTCTTTGTCAATGAAGATGATGGAAGAAGAGAAATGACACCACTAATACTCTATGGTATGAAATAGACCTCTTGGGGCTTCATTGCGCCATTGAATCATGTTTTAATTATTATTTTTTTGTTTTTTATAACATTTAAACTAATTAAAAAATAAAATACCAAGTTAAAAGCAAACATAACATTTCAAATTAAAAATATATGGTGGATTGCAATAAAACATAAACAAGTGAAATTTAAATATTAAAATTGGGGATACGAAATTTAAATAAAAAACGATATTCACCCAACTCGTGGTCAAAACGATATCCTCTTATTCGGTCCAACGTCGTGCCATTTCAAAATTCAATAAAAAAGATTTTGAGAGTAAGGAATGAAGAGTGAATTTGAGAAAAACATGTTTATGTGTGTGTTATATACAGAGAAAAGGAAAAGAGATTGATTTTTTTTTAAATATATGACCATTCACAACGGTCATATTCTTTGGCCCTACTATCAATCCTTGTTCATCCTCGTTATAGTGCTCATGATGGATCAATGTTGTTGTTAGAAACCGAGTTTCTTTGTTTGCAAACAAGTATTGATTAACACAATAATATTCATAAACCGGAAGTCATCATTAAAGATTGTTTTTCATTAATCATAAAAGATTCAAATGTTTTACAACTCGATTGACTATATAGAGTCCCCCTCAGCTGATCACACAAACAAATCAGTTCGTACAAGAGAAAATGTGAATGTGTGATAAATAGATCACTAACAAGTGTGATCTATTTATACAATTACGAAAGCTCTATTCAGTGATTGGCTGACATCATCCTGATAGCGACATCTAACATTCCTAACAGAAAAGATTCCTCAGATGTTAGCAAACATCTGAGCAAATTCTATCCTCTGGTCTAGGCTATACGAAACACTTATAAGATATATATTGTCACATTGAGAAAACGCAGTCTAAGCTATCCTCTGTTGTAGTTGTCTAAACATCTATTTGGCCTAACAGATGTTTGGTCTTCTTCATCAGACCTTTGCTTGATCATGGCTTTGGTCTTCAAAAGATGCTAGCCTTCAACAGATGTTGGTACTCTTGAACAGCGGTTTCAAGTCTTCATCAGATGTTAGCCATGCTCTTGATCAGATGTTCTGAGTAGGTGTTCAAGATTCACTATCTATGGGGAGAGACTGGTTCAATCTTTTGCTTATTTCTTGACCAGTGAATCATGCTTTAGCTTTTGGATATCATCTGTTCTTTTGTAGGTCCAACAGTTGCCCCCTCCTAATGGTGCTTCGGAAATGGGAAGAACATGTATCACGTGCGGAATCCGTGTTCGTGTGTGGACCGGACAAAAGAATGTAACTATAATCTGATTCTATTGATGATATGACAAATTACAAGCACCTTGAATCAAGTTCTCTCTAAAGCTAGGAGTTGCAAAACTTATGAAATGAACAAGACACCTCCTATTTATAGGCAAATGCTAAAAAGGGAATATTCCCCATCCGTTCGAATGGAGATTCCCCATCCGTTCGAATGGAGCATTCCCCATCCGTCCGAATGGACACCCATTCGTCCAAATGGACTTTAAACCTATATTTATCATATCCAAACCTCGTCTTGATAATTTCTCAGCTATGATACGTGATTGACGGAAGCGATAGACATATGCACTCATAGACTCCCCTTGGATATTGCTGCAGTCAATCTCGTAGCTTTCTATCTTATCTTTCTCTGAGTCTTCATGAAGCTTTTGACAGTATCAGCAACACAGACTCCCCAATGCTCTAACAAGCTCCTCTTGATTCTACGTTCTGAATCCTCAGCTCCTCCTATCTTCAGATTCTCTCTCAAGGCTCCTCCTTTCTTTAAGCTTCCATGCTTTTCAGGATCGACACCTGGTTCTATCTCTACAAGCTCCCCCTTGCTTTGAACCCGTGTTGGTTCCAGTTTGGACTTAAAAACTTCTTTTCACGTAATATGGCAAGTGATTTCAATAGATGTGAAAATCGTGTGCGGAAATGGAAATCAGACTTTCAAGAAACAAGACCTAAAGAATTTTCAAGTTTATATCACTTTGAAACAAAATGGTTTACAAGGTGATTGTAAGATTATTCTCTATTACAAATAAATACTTGAATTATGAGGTGAAACGACAATGGAGTTTGTAGTATGTATGAACGCTAAGCTTAACTCATAGTTCTTTGCTTGATGCGCCTTCTATTTATAGACGGCTTGAATACATGAATAAACATTTGTTTATTCATGTATATTCTTGAAAAAAGTAGCTTCTTGACATATTCATTGAATCCAACAATCAATTTGCCTTTGTCATCATGATATCCAATAATGTCAACTTGCTTCGGTTAGTGTGGCAGGATAGAGCTGATTTTTAGACAAGTGGGGTTTCATCAGAATTTCTGATGACCACTTCATCAGAAATTCTGGTGAACAGATCATCAGAAAATCTGATGATCAGAATCGTCAGAAACTGATGATATTTCATCAGAAATATCATCTGATCCATCAGAAAGACCTTTTCTGATAACCTTCTTCAGCTCTTGATCAACTTATGATACGTTGTAGTAGATATTGTTGATTTCAGTTGTCTTATCCAATCTTCTTCATCTTGTTTTGATCTTCAGGACTTTTATCTTCTTCACAGATCAAGTTGAATATGATTTTCTTCAATACTTACAAATAAAGTTTCCTAACAGTTTCCCCCTAAGTATTGTAAGAAAATGAACTATCTATATCAAACATAAACAGGTTTTTACTAACCCTTGAAAAGAAAGTTCAAACAACTAAATTCATAAACATAAAAAACAGAATCAAACCAACCATTGTTCAAAACAAACAGAAATAAAAATATTTCTTAAAAACAGAAATTTAAACTCATGAATTCATCAATTGATCTTCACTCCACTTCTGTACTTGTCTCCTGGTTTCAGTCTTTTCTTGTAGTCAATTGCCTTTTGAGTTATTCTGTAAAGTTATTTGTACCAACCTCTGGCTTCCATCCATTTATCTATGTCACTTTCAATTGCCTTCCTTAGCTGTTCATTGTTCTTTCCCTTCTTCTTGAGCTGCTCTTGTTTTTCATTCATGCAATTCTTTATATATTTCAGAGTTTGATTAGAATACCTGTATATTTCACTGACTCTGAACAGAGCTTTCTTATCATAGGCATCTTTGAAAACCATACATATTTCTGGTTTGTCAAAGATATCTCTAGTTCTTACTTTGTTGAGAGGAATTTCAGTTGGAATGGTGTTGTTAGGAGGAGGTGCAAGTACCTTTTTGCTATATTCAAAGTTTATACACAGATCAAAATCTGTTAGTGCAGCCCTTTAATATAACTTTTCTCCTGCTTCTTGATGCTGTCAAGAGCTCTTCTGATCACAACTGCAGAACTTTTGTCATTATCAATAAGCTGCTTCAACTTTACTAAACTCATTGGCTGAAGTTCATCTGCTAGGTCTCCATTAGTAACAATTGTATTACTATTATCTTTTCTGATCAGGGTGTATTTGTTCTGTCAACCAGTACCTAAGACACCTCCTGCAGCATTGATAGTGATAATTTTTTCAATAGAAACTATTGGATTTGTGACTGGTTTGAGAAATATTTCCAAGTTTCCTGCATCTCTGAGTTCAACAATATTTCTACTTAATGGAGAGAGTGGTCTTTCTAGTTTGTCTTCTTGTTTGTTCAAGTAGTAGTGCTTCAAGTGTTCTTCAGGGTATATGATTGTATGTAGGTCACCTTTCAGCACTTCAAATTCTTTGAGCTTTCCATCTGAATCTTCTCCAATCAGTTTTCTTGGCCTTTTTGAGGATGTTACTTCATGTTCCATTCCTCTCTTCTCTTTTGTATTCAACTGTTTGCTGAATTATGCTTCACCTGTAAGAGCTATAGAAGATGATTGAACTGGAATAACTCCTTGTATTGGCACCTTTGATGTGTCTGATTTTAGAGTGTTTGTTGGAGGACCCATGAGTAACTTTGGCTTACTGGGAGGAGGACCCATGGGTTGCTTCTGTTTTTGTGTTGTTTCTGATTGTTTGGTTGGATCTTGTTGAGCTACTTCTGGTTGTTTGAATTGTTGTTTGGGAGTTTCTGACTCTCCTATTGGATTTTCTTGTGGAATTGGAGCCTTCAGTTCATGATAGTCAACTTTTGCCAATCTGGCAACATTGTACTGCAACCTTTTTACTAACAGATGAACATCAGCAAGAGTTTGAGCATTTGTTTCTTCTTGTTTCTTCATTCTCTGAAACTCCAGTTTATCTTGATTTTTCTGTGCAGACAATTCCACCACCAGTTTCTCAAAGGCCTCAGCCATACTGCTGTTGTTGGCTTTGAGGAACTGAATTTCTTCAAGGATTCTTCCAGAACTTGAGCTTTCCCCTGCACTTGCAACCTCAGCCATCTGTTTCTTGATTTCTTGCAGTTCCTTGAGAGCTTTCTTGAATTCTGATGGGCTCTCTCTATTTTCTGATGACTCCTGTTGTTTGTTGAGGACTGTAGTGTTTGTTTCTGTACAGCTTTGACAGTTTCTGATAAGACTTTAATATCTGACTTTTGATTTATGATCTCTTCCAGTATCAGATCAAGCTTTTCTTTTGTTGCTGATTTCCCAGTACAAACAACTGTTATGTCATCAAGTTCTTTGTGCAATTGTTTAATTAACATAGATTGATGTTTTTGGGCAATAAGAGGAACAACAAATGTTCTACCTTTAACACCAGCAGAAAACACATTCTCTGCTGTTCTGAGGTTAAGAGGATTGAAATATTCCATATTCTCTATACCCTCACCAGAAAATTGAAACTCATTCAAATTCTAGGTTTCCTCATATCCTTGAACCTTTTCAGGTTCTCTATAAGTTATTGAGAAACTTTTATTTTTCTCAACCAGGTTTCCTTGATCAGTAGACTGATCTCCACCTGTTGCCACCACATTCTCCTCCTCAGAAACTGATTCAGAGAATGGGTCTTTGGTTTTACTCACATCTTGTCTTTCAGAAACAGTGCCTCTATGTGAAATTTCATAATTTCCTTGAATTGAATCATCAAAATCACTCTCAGAATTATGAACAATATTAATTTTAGAGTGTTGTGCACCTGTTTCTCCCATATGTGAGATTACTGCATGATGTTCTTCTGCCACAGGACTCATGTTCACATCTTCATCAGCTTGATGAGGTTCTGATTCACCCTGCTGTTCCATTCTTGGTGTGCTTGATTCTTGTGCATCATGCTTCATAGGGGACACACTATCAAAAACTTCCTTATTCTCTGGCTTCTTGCTTAACATTCTTAGATATTCTGCTCTGTAAGGTGAATCTTCTGGTATTAGACTCATCATTCTTTCTGACAGAACAGGTACATCATAATCTGACTTCCAAGACCCTGCAGCAGTCCAAGGTCTCATGATTTCCGTACTCGACATATTTTCTGATGCAGAAATTTCTAGGTTCCTTTCAAAAAATGCATCAGAAATTATGACTGACAAAAATCTGGGAAAATGTAGATGTGAATCTATCCTTCCAGTGTTAGTCAGAATTGATCTTCTGATCAGATTAAATATTTCTGTTCCAAAATCAATATTTAGCCCACTAATGAGGCTGAACATGATAGTCAGAACATTCATATTTATCTTATCTGTACCTCCAATTTTTGATGATAAACACTTGTTCAGAATTTCCATTAACACTTGCAAGAAGGTAGGTAGCTGATTTCTCTTAAATTCACTGATTTTTGAGATCTTTGTCTTGTAGCCCATTACTGCATCAAGTAGTGAAAACATATCTTCCTTTTCTGGTGCTTCTTCATAGCTTTGGCTTAAGGGTAGTTCCAAACATTCCCTTATTTTCTCTGGAGAAATTGTAATGAAGATATATCCCCACACATGTGCAGTAAGCTCAATTTGATTTGAAAGTTTGAGAGTTTTTACAACTTGTTGTATAAGTTTTTCTGGAACCTCTCTGGTCTTTGTGAGAGCTTGAGCTATAGGGCATCTGATCAGAAATTAAATCAGGATTTGACACTTTATATCATATTCTTCCATATTGTCGTTCATCGCTTCATTGTTGCTCTTTAATGGAAGAAATTCAGCTTCGGTGATGAGTGGAACAGAGTGTTCAACTGGTGGCATATTGATGTTGATAGCAGCCATTGAGATTTGAGGTTTTTGTTTCGGAAAAGGGTTTTTAGGGTTTTGAGGAGGAAGGTTGAAGATGAAAGTCTCTGTTTTTGAATGAGGTATTTATAGTGTTTTTGTGACAGAGATTTTTTGAGTGCTTATCGTGGGTTGTTTGTATTTAAGATGGTTTATGATACTTTAATGATGTTTTCAATCCTTTTAGGAAACAACCGTTTTTGAAAAACCTTTGGTTTATCTCTCATTTAATATAAATCTTTTATTTAAAATCAGAGATTCCAAGGTTAACACTAATGTCCAACTTGCACATTTTCTTCATGTGGGACGCCTTTTGTTGAAAAAAGGTCCAATAGAAGCCCTTTTTGGATTGTGTATCTTCCCAAGATTTCCTTTTGATGATGCATATCAGAAAATACTTGAATAAGCCTTTGTGAGTTGGATTTTCCTCATATTTCATCAGAATACATTTGATTTGAATCACCATTTTTTTTTTTTTAGATGAGAGGGAATAAGTAGAGTTTTGAGGTTTTAACTTACATTGCATTTCTGAACTCCACATCATTGTTCTTATCTTCAGGAAGTGTTTGTTGTGCAAGAAAAAAATCCCCTTTTTTTTTATACAGCTTGTTCCAATCCTCAGAAAAAAAAAACATTTTGATAGAAACTTTCAAAAAAAAAAAATTATGTTGTTTATAAGTTTCTTTGAATCTGGTTAAAAGCAATGTTTCCTGATGTTTCTTTTTGTTGATTTATCAGACTTCCTAGTTGTCAAGAGACTTTTCTGATGATACATTTGATTTTCTGATATATCATCAGATTTTCTGGTGAGTCATCAGAATTTCTGATGTTTCACTAGTTCTATCAGATTTCTTTTAATTTACACCAGATTTTTCTTGTTTTTATCAGATATGATGTTTTAGTTCCCCCTAGATCTATTGTGATGAGAAAAAAAATTAAAGAAAAGATATATTCTATTAAACAAAACAAACAAAACAGCAAGAAAACACAAACTACTCCTCCTTGAGCACATTGTACATGCTCTTCACATATAACCAGAGATAGGTTATTTGACCACTGTGATTTGTTGAAGGGACAAGGGTTGGATCACTTATGTTCTCCTGTAGCGCCAACTGGGCCCTTGGATACCAGTTCCTTACTCCACTGAAGTCCTGCTGACTGGTTATCACCTTGGTCACAAAGCGAGGGTAGATCAGAAAAGGTTGACGGGCATGCAAGTTTGCTTCCAAGTCTCTCATGAGAAACTTAGACCAGTTGTACAATTTCTCCTGTACAACTACATGAATCACTTCCATCATCCTGTAGGATAGCTCGTTGAAATGTCCAATCTTCTTAGAGAAGCAAACACTGAGCTGTGTCACCAAGTACTGGAAAGGTGGTATGAAACCAGACTTGCTGATCTGCCTTGATACGTTGTATATTTTATAGCCCATATCCTTCAGAGTTTGTTCCACCATTTCCTTGTTGAGGAAGGTATTTTCTTGATCATCACCTAGCTGGAGGACATTTCTGAGGGTTTCCTCCTTTAGGGTGATTTTGACTCCCATCACCTCACTTTCTATCCACATGGTGGTGCTACTGAACATGATTTCAGCATTCCACCAGAATTCTTGAAGGAGTTCTGGATAGATAGTGACATATGTAGATATAGTAAAGCCTAAGGGACTTCGCATGATCGTGTATAGTGAGCCTGACAGAGTACAAGCACAACAGTATCAGAAAATGGTGAATCTGTGCTGTGCAAAAGACATTAACTCTGGAAGGTACTGGCAGACGAAGTTAAGAGATATAGAGTTGGAGGAATTCTTAAAGAAAGAGAAAAGAAGTGAAAGATTTAGAAAGATTGCAGAGAGAGCAGCTGTTTTGGGTCGTAGAAAGTTTGAAAAGCCGCCTCCAACAGATCAAACTCCAATTGAATCGCAAGAGAACAAAATACCAAGGTGGGAGAGATCGAGGGATGGAGATCCAAAATATAGAAAGTATTGGAACGAAATTGGAAGGCCTTTTAGGCGAAAAATGTTAGCAGAAAGGGCAGAGAAGCGAAGGGAGAAAGCACGAGCAAGCAGGCGCAACAGGAAGACATGTTAAAGACTATACAGGAAGGAAGACAGGAGCTACATCCAAGGGGGAGTATGTAGATGCACTTATGTCTGTAGCTTCCATCTGTATCGAGTCTATATTTTATCTTGTATATGTCTTTGTATAGTTTTGTGTGTTTGTTATATTATAACTGGGAGATTCAGAACGAAAACGTATTTTGTAAATGTGATCCGGTCGGATGGGATAAGGTCATCCGGACGGATGACCATCCGGACGGATAACCCTCCGACCGGATGGCATATAATCTCCTTGTAAGGGTATTAACTAGTATAGGTTTGCATCTGTCTTGGGCTATCTAGTTTGTTTTGGGCTCGATATGTATAGTGGGTTTGCTTAGTTGTTTTGTGGTCTTTGGGGTATGGGCTTGGCCTAATGTAAATGGATCTCCTATGTTAGTATAAATAGGGGAATCCATAGTCGATGTAGGTTGTTGATTCATTAGCGAACTTTGTGAACTTGTGCGATTGGGAGTACCAGACGATTCATAGTAATCGTGTGCTCTTGTTCTTGAATCAATACACTTTGCCTCTCAATCTTTCACATCTCACTTGTATTTCCGCTACTTGTTTGGTGTTTGATATCCGATTGTAGTGATTCTGGACTTACAATTGGTATCAGAGCCTAAGTAGTCTCACGAAGGCTCGGTTGGATCGGATATCTTGAAGATTGAAGGCTTTTTTGCTGCTGATCGCGTTCAAGTTCGACAAGAAAGGACTGTTTTTCTGCTTTGTTTCGATTTTATCTTACAAATTTATTTTTGTCGACTGTTGGTTGGGTCATTGGGATTTCAAGTTGTCTAGTTTTCTTCCTGAGAATCTGCTTATTTGCATCTGAATATCGACCCAAGTTATAGCATAAACACTGATTTTAACGTGGTTTTCTGTCGGTTCGAAATCAAAATTAAACAATTGTGAAACAAAAGGGCTGCTTTAATCTGGAAAATTGATCTGTTTTGGTTTAAATTTTCGTGAAAACCAATTGATTTAGATATCAAAAATTAAACTTCATTTATTGATTTTTGAGATTAAATCTTTGGCTTGTTGAAATTGAAAGATTTTTAAGAACACACATAGATTTTTGACTGAAAGTTTTGTTAAAGATCTTAAAATTTCTGGGATTTTGTGCTTCTTTTTCATCAATTATTCATCGGAATTTTTGAAAAACTTGTGGATTTGATCTATTTTTGTGCAAGTTGACTGTGTTTGCAGAAAGTTTGGAAAGTTGTTGCAGGAAATATCGAACAGATTTAAAAATTAAACTCATCAGATTTTTCGGGATCTTGGTTGAAAATTGGGAAGATTATCATTCCAAAATTTAACTTGTGCGACTGAAAGGCTTGTACGATTGGTGTTTTGGGCCTTTAAAGTACTGAGGCCCAACAATACATCTTGTACGACTTGATTTGGGTTGTGCGATCAAAATTGTTTGGGCCATTAAGGATTCAAGCGCAACATTTAACCAATGTGCGATTAAAGACATCATGTGCGATTGAGAATATATTGTACGCTCCACTGTTTGCTTTTGAACTGGTGTCATTGACCTTGTGCGACTAGACTTCTTGTGCGACGTAAAAGGCTTATATTAAAAGGGGTCACATTGACTTGTGCATTTGGCAAAACGTTCAGATTGAAGAAGTCTTGTGTGACTCACCTTGTGCAATCCATCTTGTGCGATTGGACAAAGGTTCATTTGAAAGGTGTCTTGTGTGATTCATCTTGTGCGACCGGGATTGGACCTATTCACGTGGACTGGACCATTTTAACTCATGAACTGTTTAGATTGAATTTTGAATTATTTGTGAACCATCTGAATTATTGTTGAACTGTATTGTAATCATTAGTGATATTCATTTGATCTTTACATTTAATATTACGTGTTACTCATACATTCAACTGTGTTTTTTTTCAGAAATGGCTCAAACTAATCAATTGGGATTGACTGAAACTGCTGCTATTAACCAGGATCTAGATAACATTATTGGAACTAATAATAGGGTTCACAGGCTCATTTCTGGGGGATCCTTTTCAGAATGGAAGTTCAGGTTCATTCAGTATATGAGGATCAAGGATCCAAAGGCGTGGAGGTCTATCTGCAACGGACCTACTACAATCACCTATGTTGTGAACGATGCTGATGGAACAACTGCTCCTAAGACCGAGTCTATGTTTACTGACGAGGAACGTGAAAAACATGATGTTGATAACAAAGCTCTTACTATGCTGCACTCTGCTCTTGCACCAGAAGTTGACATTGGAGTTTGTGATTGCAAAACTGGTAAGGAAATGTGGGATGCTCTGCTAGCCATCTATGAGGGAAATGAAGAGATGAAGGAAAGTCGAAGAGAAATGCTTACCCAGAAGTTCAACTTGTTCAATCACTTCCCAGGGGAAACATTAGAAAATCAAATCCAAAGATTTGTTGCCTTGGTCAGTGATATCAATACTCATGATATCAGCCTTGAAAAAAATGTCATTAACAAGAAATTGGGATATAAATGTGACTCTCATCAAAAGGACCATGGACTTAGCTAGAATGACTCTCTCTGAGCTGATTTCTTTGCTAAAGTCTTATGAAATGGATGACAAATAAAGGCTCTACAACCACGCTGCAAGTTACAACAACGCAGGTGTGTTGACTAACAGCGCCTTGATGTCTCAGTAAGGAATGAGCACACTCACAGGACCTTCTACTGTGCCGCTTCCTGTTAATCTTGGAACTTTTGTAAACCAATCCGGCTACTTTCCCGCTGCTACTCAACATGTTAACCAAACTCCGTCTACTGCTCAACCCACTAATCCATCTGCTCTCACACCTACACAGTTTCTCTCAAATATTACCACTGTTTTTGCTGCTGCAAACTCCTCAGTTGCTACATCAAAGGATTTTGAACAAGCTATGGCTTTCATGACAGGGGTCATGCACTGTTATCATGCCTTTATTGCTGGAAGGGTAAAGAACAACATCGACTCTGCTGAACTGTTGGAAGTCCATCCCGATGATGTTGAAAAGATGGATATCACTTGGCAAATGGCCATGGCTGTGTTTCGTGCCAGAAATTTTGTGAAGAAAACCGGTAAAGGCACTTGGGACAAGATTGATGGTGAGATTGGCTGGAATAAGGCTAAGCTTCGGTGTTACAACTGCCATGAGCCTGGGCACTATGCTAGAGAGTGCAAACAGCCAAAGAGGGAAAGAACTGATCCAAATGTTACTGTCACTGTTAGTTCAGCAGCTCGACCAGCTCAAAATGTTGTTTCAACTTCAAACATCACTGTTACTCGTCCCACTCAAGGTTCACCCTCAAACACTATTGCCAGAACTCAAGTTGCTGAACCAACTGGAACTTCTGGAAATGCATTGGTGATCCAGGAAGGAGGGGGATTTGACTGGAGTCAACAGATGAACGATCTGCAGATTACTACAGACACCTTGTACCAACAAAATCAAGCTCTCATGGCAGAAGTGAAAGAAGATGCTGATTTGGCTGCTGAGGAAATGATTTATCATGCCCTCATGGCTCAAATGAATGACTACACTCCTTCTGAGGTTGAGGTATGTGTAGATGATGTTTGTTGTTCTGTAAAATGTAGAGAGAAAGTAAAAGGTTTTAAAGAACAGGCTCAATCGCTTATTATGCAACTTCAATGTACCAAATCCAGTAGCTACGAAGTTAAAAAGAAACTGGATGGGTATAAGGAAATGGTAGAGGCTCAAAAACGTGACATTCAAAAGTTGCATAGTGATCTAAGCGAAGCAAAATGTCGATATCTCCACTTCAAGGAGCTATCTGAAAAATTAACTGTTGAATTAAACAACTTAAAATCGACTTTCGAAAATACTGAATTTAATTTCAAAAAATTTGATGTTTCAAGCGAAAAGGTCGAGAAAATGATAAATCAACAGTTAAAGTATAGCAAAAAGGAAATGAGGAATAAGGGGTTGGGTTTTGTGGCTATACCCCCACCATACAACCATAACTATTCCTCAATTCCTATGACTGAAGAGGAGATAGACAATTTGCCTAATATGGAATATGGAAAACCAGAAGATAGAAAGTATGAGCTCGTCAAGCCTCGAAAAATAAAAATTACCGGGCCTGATAATACTGAAGTCATTTTAGAGAAACAGGCCTATAATCAAACGTTTGTTAAGTCAGAAAATGCTTTAAATCACACTGAAACTTTAAATTATGAGAAAAACGTAAGTGTTGATAAACATTTTCAACTGTTGAAAGAAGAGGAATCACGTGAGTCAAAGCAACTTTTTGAAGATAAATCTGTTACAAAAGAGCCTGAAACAAAAGAATCCAGCGTAAACGTAGATAACATCGAGTTTACCATGTTAAGAGGATTGACTGAGTTTGTGAAAGAGTTTAATAAGAGCAAGCAAGCTAAATCTGCTTCGTCATTTGACACACCTTGCGATACTTCTGAAACATCCACTTCTGAGAAATCAGAAATGGGCAAATCACTTAGTGTCAACAGTGCTTCACATGAGGAAGCAGAGGCATCTCAAACTGAATCAATAGCTTCATCTGATTCAATTAGTGACTCCCATGAAAGGACTGACTGTGATAATTCAGAGTCAGTTGTTTCAGTAGAATCAACAAATGAGTCATCTGAAACTGTTGATTCAAATTCGATTAAAGAAGAATCAGAAACAACAACAGGAGTATCTGTTGAGTTGAATGGTAACGCAACCACAAAAGCCCCTGCTGAATGTTCAAAAGAAAAAAATTCTGATTCTTCAGAATCAAGTGTGTCACAAGATGCTGAGAACAATTCTGCAGCATCAAGTGACAATGTTTATGAGAAAATTAATGATACTAACCCTGGTGCTTCAAATGCAGACCAAGTAATTATAGAGGATTGGGTAGATGGATATGATGAGGACGGCGTTGTTTTGAAAAATAAAATTCAGAAAAACAATTCTTTAATTTCTGAAAAGTCAAACAATATTTCAATTTCTTCTGATGCTTTGAATTGTGTGGGCTCTGTTTTAAAGAGCGATGAATGTTCTGACATTTATTTTGGTTCTATTTGTGTGGATTTGAATTCAGTTGTTTTGCCTAATAAAGTTGATAAATCTAAAAATCTTTTGGTAAAACAGATTAAAGGAGGTAACGAAGCTAAATATGTTCCTCCAAAATCAAGACCAAATAAGCAAACTAAACATCATTCCATTTCTAAAGACAAATCTAAACATGTCTCGTTTGCATCTCAGGAACCACACAAGCCCTCAGGTTCTGCAAAGTCTGATTGATGTCCAGCAAAACCACAAGTGAAACGACAAATATGTTACACATGTGGAATTGCTGGACATATTGCAAGAAATTGTCAGCATCGTCCTGATACACTAAAAAGGGGAGAGCATCAGAAGGCTCCAAAAAGGAATGTCAAGAATCCAAAACAGGAAAAGACTTCAAAATCTACACATGTTAGGAAGCTGAACTCCAAAATGAAGCCTTCTGATAGAGATTGGAACAAAGCTAAATAAATGAGAATGAACTCAAACAATTGTATTCCAAACTCTAACTCTGCTTCGCCTAAAGCATCCAAGAAATTGGAAAGTTCTGGGCGAGTTTGGAAACCCAAGAATAATGTTCCAAACAAATCTCCAATATCATCGTGCATCAATAATACACCTATCTACTATAAAGAAAAGTTGATTTGGATGCAAGTAACTTTTGTTAATGCACAGGGTGTACCCACCACAACTATGGCTTGGGTATCAAACTCTAACTAAACCTGTGTAATGTGCAGGAACGGCTATAGAGGGCTGTCATTCGACTTTGGGTCATTGACAGTGGCTGTTCCAGGCATATGACTGGCGATCTATCCCAACTTTCTGATCTTGAAGAATTTAATGGAGGATATGTCGCTTTTGCGGGTGGCGAGAAAGGAAAGATCACACAAAGAGGGACAGTCAAGAATGGTGATCTCTGTTTCAAAGATGTCAACTACGTCCCTGAGTTGAAGCACAGTCTGCTTAGTGTTGCTCAGATATGCGACAACGGTTACTCAACTCATTTCATTGATAAACATTGTCTTATTCTGAAACCAGGAATGGTCATTCCTGATGAATGGATTTTGTTGAAATCTAAACGAAAAGGCAACGCTTATGTCATTGACATGAATAAACCTCCCACTGAAGGTGTTGCCTGTTTATTTACCAAAATCTCTGAGCACAATGCTTTGCTGTGGCATAGTCGTTTAGGACATTCTAACCTGAAAAATCTAAATCGTCTTGCAAAAATGGGGTTGGAAAGGGGTCTACCTGTAAAAGACTTCATAACTTTTGAAAAATGTGTTTCTTGTGCAAAGGGTAAACAACATCGAAAACCACACTTTCCCAAAACTGTAAACACTATTAACAGTGTGATGCAGCTTCTTCACATGGATCTTTTTGGTCCAGTGAATGTGCTCAGCCTGTCTAGAAAGTCTTGCTGTCTCGTAATTACTGATGATTACTCACGTTTTACTTGGGTTTTCTTCTTAGTTAACAAAAGTGAGACTGCAGAATTAATCAAGAGATTCATAATCTTTATGGAGAATCAGACTGGCAAGAAAGTGAAAGGGATTCGAAGCGACAATGGAACCGAATTCAAGAATGTTGAGTTAAATTTCTTCTGTGCCGAGAAGGGAATCGCTCGACAGTACAATGCTGCTAGAACTCCTCAGCAAAATGGAGTTGCTGAAAGAAGGAATAGAACTCTGATTGAAGCAGCTCGCACTATGCTTTGTGATTCGAAACATCCAGTTTTCTTCTGGGAAGAGGCCATTAATACTGCATGCTATGATCAAAACAAGGTTGTTATTAACAAAGCACGCATGAAGACGCCTCATGAAGTACTGTTTGGCGAAAAACCATACGTGGAGAATTTTAGAGTTTTCGGTTGTCCATGCACGCTATTGCACCTGGAATCCATACCAAAGTTTGACGCTAGGGGAGATGAATGCTACTTCATTGGATATGCTGGGAAGGCTGCTCATGAAAACAAAACGGCATACAGAGTGTACAACAAGAAGACTAGACAAATCATTGAGTCTTACGATGGGCGGTGGCTTGAAGAAAATCAGACAGATGCTGGAAACAGGCCATTTACTCTTTATAACTATGCCTATTTATTCAAATCCTTTGATATTCTTGATGATCCTCCTGTTACTCATGCAGGTACTTCTGGTCCAACTAATGTTGCTGCTCGACCCTCAATTGTTCCTCATAATGCTGAAGAAGAGGGGGATGTTGAATTTGAGGGGGATTCTATAGTTGTGGGGGATCACACATCTGCAGTCTCACCTTCAACATCTGCAGCTGAGGTTCAAGTGGCTCCGGATTATTCTGACATTATTAATGATGGAGGGGAGGGGTTTGACTCGTCTGATGAGGAGGACACACCCATTGATCAAAATGACATGTTTGGTGGTCCCATTCCTGAAGAGTTTGTCGCAAATGGTGCAGAAGAAGAGCAATTCACTGACCAAACTGAGTCAGTAGCAGTTGATCACTTAACGAAGGTTTGTCAAACTGGAACTGCACCAGAAGTTGCTATTCCTGCTAGTGTCCAGCGTGATCATCCCATCAAAAATGTGATTGGACCAGTAGACGTAGGAGTGTTGACTAGAAGTCAGTCAGGAATTATCAACAACTGTTTGTTTTCATGTTTCATGTCTCAAATCGAGCCAAAGACAACTGACGCGGCTCTTTTGGAACCTAGCTGGGTAGATGCGATGCAGGACAAGTTAAATCAGTTTGAGAAACTGAAAGTATGGAAGTTAGTTTCTCTACCTGCTGGAAAGAAGTCACTCGGAACTAGATAGGTCTATCACAATAAGAGAGACGATAGCGGAGTGATTGTCAGAAACAAAGCAAGACTGGTTGTCCAAGGGTTTAGACAGATAAAAGGCCTTGACTACGATGAAGTGTATGCTCCTGTGGCTCGACTGGAGGCGATCGGAATCTTTCTAGCATACGCCTCCTACATGGGATTCAAGGTCTATCAAATGGATGTCAAGACGGCGTTTCTCTACGGCAAAGTAAAGGAAGAGATCTATGTTTCACAGCCACCGGGCTTTGTGAACAAACAGTCTCCCCGTCACGTGTACAAGCTTGATAAGGCGTTATATGGGTTACACCAGGCCCCTCGCGCTTGGTATGCTACTCTGATAGAGCATCTGCTCGCCCATGGATACACTCGGGGTGTGATTGATCAGACACTGTTCATTCGAAAAGTGGGAGAGGATCAAATCTTAGTGCAGATCTATGTGGACGACATCATCTTCGGATCCACTAATGATGCACTATGCAAGGAATTTGAAGAAGTAATGAAGAAGCAATTCGAAATGAGTGCGTTGGGAGAAATGAATTTCTTTCTGGGTCTGCAGATTCGACAGGATTCCAAAGGAATTCTCATCCATCAGGGAAAATATGTTGATGATATTCTTGCTAAATTCAAATTTCAAGATGTCAAACCTGTAAACACTCCTATTGCGGAAAGACCAGTGATGACTGAAGATACAGAAGGGGAAGCTGTAGATGCTACATTTTACCAGTTGATGATTGGCTCGTTGATGTACTTGACAGCCAGTAGACCGGATATCATGTATACTGTGTGTCAGTGTGCTCGCTATCAGGCTGCTCCTAAACTTTCTCATTTAAAAGCTATTCAGAGAATCTTTCGATATCTTAAGGGCAGGCCTCGGCTTGGACTTTTGTATCGAAAAGAGTCTCCATTTGATTTGTGTGCTTTTTCTGACAGCAATTTTGGAGGTACTGGTCAAGCATGAAATCTACGTCAGCTGGATGCCAGTTTCTGGGGGATCGCCTCATCTTCTGGCAATGCAAGAAGCAGCAAACTGTCTCTCTATCTACTGCAGAAGCAGAATATATGGCTGCTTCAGCATGCTGCTCACAGGTTATCTGGATTCAACACCAGCTGGTGGACTACGGTTTGAATTTTTCCCAAACTCCTATTTATTGTGACAATGATGCAGCTATCCAAATAGTGAAAAATCCGGTGTATTTTTCAAAAACCAATCACATTGCCATAAAAATTCACTTTATTCATGATTCTTTCAACCATGGTTTAATTAAAATGGAACAAATTCATAGTGACGACAATGTCACAGATATTTTTACAAAACCGGTTGATAAAGCACGTTTTCTTGCTCTTCTCGAACTTCTCAAAATGGTCGAATTCGAGGATTGATCGCAGGTACACAAAAATATTTTTCTTCGTTTCTGTAAATTTGTTTCTTAAAAAAGCGTTTCTTTCATTTTAAGCAAAAATTTAGGGGGATGTAGTCTCTCAGAAAAATACAAAAACATTGAAAAATTAAAAAATACAAAAACATTGAAAAATCAGAAAAATACAAAAATAGTTCTTTGCTTTTGCCAAGCCTTGGCTACAAACCGGGAAATGAAATAATTTCATTATGTTGATTAAGGCTGACTCATGTAAGACCAATATTGAAATGGTCTGACTCCAGATTGATGTGCTGGTAGGCTTTATCCTGATGGCTGGACTCTTTGACTAGTACTGTTAAGAACACTAATCTATGTTATGACCTCAGGAAAGATCGTTCACTTGGAATTAGAGCATAGCTATTTGAATGCGTGTGTGATGTCCCGATACACACAATTTCGTTCTAGTTTTGAAATCTTTTCTAAACAACTCGAGTATCTCCTTTGTTTTGCGTGAGCAAAGACCTGGAGGTGCTAGGCAACGTCAGCTTCTGTTTTGCGTGAGCAAAGACCTAGCTGTACCGAAAGAGGCCCTCTAGTGCCCAAAAGAAACCCAAAAGCAAAAACCTATATCAAACTGAGAAAATCTCATTTGATTTGTATATTATATCCATCTCCGCTGATCCATTCTGTTCTTTTCTCAACCCAGTCCAGTCAAGGTTTCAGAACTATAGAATGGGCTTGTGAAATATGTGGTAGGGAAACTACTCGTATGATAGCCTGTTCAAGTTAAAAATTCCGGGATTTGATCGTGATTGATTTGAGTGTTCATATAATTTAAAATGAAAACATGATAAACAAGTTGCAGTGAGTTAGTTGATAAAGGCCTAGGGAGATAAGTTTAAGAGGAAAAACATACTGGCAATCGCTCGGATCTACCAGAGTAAATTAGTGTTGATAAGTGTAGTCTAGCCCGAAACTCTGTGATTTGATCCCGTAAGAAAAGTGCATGCAAAAAATGGTGTGTAAGATATTGTATTGCTGTAAATATTTCGTATTATTTTTGTGTAATTATTTATTCTGGTGTAAATATTTTGTCATTTCTTTATTTCTATATAAAAACTTGTGGCCGTGTTGTCGTGAATCGAAGGAGACCGAATTTTCAATAAAATATCCTTTGCACAAAGTAATCTATCCTTGGGATCTGAGCTGGACCCACCGTAAACTTGGTGGGCCCCACAAAATCCAAAACTTTCACAAATAAGTTGGTAAACAAAGGGGTAACAAAAACGACGGTTGGGCCAATCATTTATCTGGTGGGCCCTCTTTGTTGAAAAACAAAGTGTATTAGGGTATATTGAAACTTGTGCGACGGTCAAGTCACTTTTACAATCATTCTCTCAAAGTTTATCTTTCAAAACTCAAAAGCTCCGGTCGCACAAGCTTTTCTTCTTTTTCAATCGTTGCTCACAGTCATGTCGAAATCAAAAGGTATGTGCCTCTCAACTTGTCTTGAATCGAATCTCTGTTATGCATTTTGAGGTAATATATTAGGATGGTTTATGTTCTTGCTTGAATGAACTTGGGATGGTTAGAAGGGTTTTGATGCTGAAATCGAAAATCTTTGGGTATTTTATGCCTTAATAGATAAAGTTATTGACTAAAATTGGTTTAGACCCTAAGATTCAGCCAAGAATTATGTTTCTGAAACCCTAGTCTGTCGCCGGAATGTTCAAATTTCGCCGGAGAAGATGACCGGAGACGGCGAGTGAATTTCACGCGCCGTCCGGATGAATCGCACAAGTTGGGGATGGACAGTTTTGCCCTCGTGTTTAAAAAAATTCTTGTGCGATTGAGTACCCCTTTGACTTCTGTTGACCTAATCTTGTGTGATTGATATGTGTTGAGTTTCGTTGACCAAACCTTGTGCGTTTGACCTGAGTTGACCAGGTCTTGTGCGTTTGACTTCTGTTGACCAACCTTGTGCGATTAGCTTTATTACGAAACTGTCATCGCACAAGATCTGCTTGATCGCACAAGAGACATTCAATTGCACAAGGTGTTTGCTTTGGGCCTGATCCAGTTCATTTGGGCTGATAGCTATACAGTGGGCTTGGTTAACTATTAAGCTATAATCTTTGAATTCTTTTAAACAGAACATAGTTGTGCTTTATTTCTAAGGATTTTGAAATTATGATGAGTTAGTTTGACCAAGTTTACGGTCAAACTTCGAAATCTTTGATTTTAACATCTGTGTATCTGTATTTATTCGAATCTTTTGTGCAGATACAGGAAAGAAAGCCAAAGGTCCGCATGTTCCAGGATGGGAGAAAACTATGAATATTGCTTGCTATTTATCAGATCCTCCAAAGGGATTCGAGACGTACAAGTCATTGACAGCCGGCCTAAACACTTGCAGACTAGCACATTCTCTTCGGGAGAACCCAGTCATTCGTGAAGACTGGATCAAAGATTTCTGGGATAACTCAACGGCAAAGAAAGGTGACTCAGTGATCAAGTCAAAGGTTCGGGGTACAGAAGTTTCAATCAGTGAACAAGACATACGAGATGTGTTGCTATTCGGAGATGCAGCTGATGATCCGATAGAGTATTAGAAAGAAAAGGTTATGGACGTTTTGGTCAAAATGAGCTATGAGGGAGCGACTCCTCCTCCCACAATCAAGAAGTTGTTGCATCCATACTGGAGACTCCTGGCTCATATCTATCTAGTGTGCATCAGTGGAAATAAGAGTGGTCTTGACAAACTGACGTTGAAGGGTGGAAGTACAACTACTCCAAAAGTATTTTTGACGATATGTTTGTAAACGTGAAGACATTGAATGAGAAGTACTGGTACAAATTCCCCAGATTTATTCAGATGATCTTAGAAAAGAAGTATCCTAAGTTGCCAGTCACTGTGAAGACCTATGATGCCAAGATGATGAATCATTTGGTATTTACGTGGATAAACCAAAGGTCTAGAGATAATGTTGGGGTCAAGTATGAGAACAAGCGCGCATTAGAAAAATTTGGAATTTTTGCTGAGATTCAAGAAGCAGCACCAACTCAGATCAATGCTTTTGTGGCTGAGGAGCATGATGTAGAGATAATCAAACCTCCTGTTGGTGTTCAAGAGCCAATTGAGAACGTAGATTTGACTGGTATTGAAAGTGAGGAAGATGTTGGAGATGACAGAATGATTAAAGATGAAGAAGAAGATGAATATGTTGATGGAAATGAAACAGAGACAGAGATAATGGATGAAGGTCTTACAGCAGAAACTGAAGAGATCAGTGAACCAGTTCGCGTGAGCCCTCCACATGATGAACCTGTGTCTACAACTTGTTGGACCGTGTCGTGACCCTAAACGATCAGTCAAGGTAGTTCAACATCACGTATAAAGGCGGAATCAGTATACGCAACGAAACAACAGCTTATCCTTTCAATTCCTTCACTTTATTAGCTTTCTGAATCAAATTTGACAGAGTTTCAGTACCGTAACAATGACTTGATTTCGCTCCAATGTCCTAACTAATGACACACATGTGAGGTATTTATATTGAGGCTGATTTCGCTCCAATGGCATGACCATATGAGCGAAATCACATGTAACTGATTTCGCTTATATGGCATGTCCATTAAAGCGAAATCACCATGTGTCCCTAAAAGCGAAATCACCTATAAAACCATGTACATTAAAGCGAAATTAACATGTAAACCCTAATCTTGACTTTTAAGTTCCAATCTTGATTTAAGACTTGATGAAGATGCAGTCAACAGACATTCTTGTGCATCAACAGACTCCCACTTGGATGTTGACGTAGTCTTCAGCTCCTGAGTCTTTAGTCTTAGTCTTTTCTCTAGCTCTCTGTCTTTTCATCATAAGCACTCTATCTTCACAAGCTTCAGAAATACAATCTGTCTCTAACTTCCATCTTCCCTTTGACTGTTAATCCAGACTCCCCCTTTCACTAACTCCCCCACTCAATATGCTAGAATCTGAGATATCTGGTTCAAGCTTTGACAATTAACTTCCATTGGGAATAATGAAGTTTACAACCTGTTAACCTGCACATCCTCTACCTCAACATAAGTTTTACAAATTTATAACAATTGAATTTAGTAAACTTATAGGTAGACATCATATAATCATATAAGTTACATCAAGTTCAAATGAATGATCTTGATAAACTAACCACACGGTCTTTCAAAACATTTGTATATGACATTCAAAGTTCTCAACATATTCTCCCAACCCTCTAGTTTATCAAGTTTAGCACTTGGAATTTTGAAAATCAGCTCTTCAACATCAGTTGTCGAAAATCTTTTTGATTTTTGAATTTTGAAAGAAATGCAGTAAACAAATATATACAAACAATATTTTTTGTGAGTTTGTGTAAGAGGATCATATCAGTTTATGAGACAAATCACAAGCACCGTTAAGCTTTAATCATTTTAAGTTCTAAACGATTCACTTAGATTGACGATATGTTTGTCCTCTTAAGCTCATCTAAAAACTTTCGAAATACTTACCGATACGTTAAGGTATATTAATTTTGCACTAAATTCTTATGGACCCCACGATCTCAGCATATCCCCTCATCATGCAATACACTAACTCAAGTAATGCCTTTAAACTTTCATCAACTGTGATATGTGCGAAAACAACTCAGAATGTTTAAACATTAACAATCAGGTCGATCTTTCGATACGCAGAGAAAGTCCAATGTTTAAACAAAATAAGAAAATAAAACAAGTTGAAGTTGTTTAGGCTTTAACCACCAGGTCGATACTCCCGTATACGCAGAGGTGATCCAAAGCTTAAACGAAACACCAAAGAAAATAAAGCAGAACGTTTAGGCAACAACATCCAGGTCGATACTCACGTATACGCAGAGGATGTCCGATGCTTAAACAAAATAAAGAAATCAAACAAGTTTAAATCTTTGCAAAATAAAATGCACAATCACAGCGACTTTTCAGCAAAGTTGTGAAAGTTCACAAACTTAACCAGTTTTATGTCTTTCGACAATCAGCGATTACTGAGTAGGTACACAGTCAAGAAGGACAAAACTAAGTACTATGCTTTCGACCATGTTTCCCACTAGAACTAGGCTTTTTCATTTAGGTTTGTATCGTTCTCACAAATCTACTAGTCTAGCTGAGCCTACCGTCACATCTTTAGTGAGATTGTTTATCACATTATAACTTTCCATTTCTTTAGCGTGCTGTGACAGTCCAACTGATCTACTATCATTTCCTCTTTTTTACAACAAAACTCATTTTTGTTTTTTCAATGTTTTTGAAATTTTCAAATTTTCAAATTTTTTTTTAAAATTTTTCTCCCCCTAAAATCAAAATATGTTTCAATTTTGATTTTCTGAGAAAATTTGAAAACAAACTATACAAGAAACGTGACAAACTGATATCAAATCGCTTCAATTCGCCATTCACTCGGCATAAACAATCAGAACTCCCCCTGACAACAAACTATTTTCCCATTTAGATTTCAAAACACTTAAGTTTGTTTTAATCAAATGGTTTTTCCGGAAAATTAGTTTTGTTTGTCTTTTCACAAACTCGGGGTTTCATCACATTGTTCTTTTTCAACCATATTAAAGAATCAACAATTAAGACCCTTGTCAATAACAAACATTAGTAGAAAATCAAGTACAACTTAATGTCCCTGATTTACCACTTGTAAATCGAAATATCACAGTTACCATCCTGTGAATTTCTCAAGAATGATGCCGATACCTGCTTCACGCTTACCAACCTGGAAGCTCCGGCAAGTCAGGTTTTTCTATTTGAAAAGATTCACCCAAGCCTGACCAGCCTTGGGTGTGACACTTTTTATCTCAACAGATGGCTCTTCTGGTTTTAACGAACCAGAATCATTGCCTGAACATGGCTTATCTGACTTTGAAAAGTCAGATTCATTGCCAACACACGGCTCCTTTGTTTTTGAAGAAACAAATTCATTGCCAGAAGATGGCTCTTTTGACTTTGACAAGTCAAATTCCTCGCCAACCTTCATTGGTACCCAATTCTTACTAGATCTAGGTTTTCCCTTTTTATTAGGCTTTGAAATGAATAAACTTTCATGGTCTCTTTTATATTCGAAAACCTTGATTAAGATTTTGTCTGAAAAATTAACTTTCTTTGATTGGTTATCATTTTGCTTAGTTAATTTTTCTTTCTTTAACTTCCTTTTCTCTTTCCCGTTTGTCCTCAGATTTGTATCTGATGAATTCGTTTTGCTTGCCTTTGCAGTTGGGGAAAGTAATTCATCAGAACTTTTTCTCGGATTACCAGTTTTATCCGAGGACAAAATTTTCTCCAAGTATTCTCTTGCTTTCTTTCTCTTCTTCCTCAGTCTGTCTTTCTGCCCTTGTGAAAGCTTCACTTTCTTTTCTTGAACTTTCTGTTCTTGAACTTTTGATTCTTGAACTTTCTATTCTTTGGGCTTGACACTGACTGATTTCTTTCCCATTTTCTGAGATTCAACCCTCGATCTTCCTTTTGATCTCATTGGGCAATCTCTGGCAATATGACCTCTGATGTTGCATTCATAGCATCTTCTTGTTTCGAATTTCTGACTTTGGCAGTTAACAGCAATGTGTCCTTGATAGCCACAAGTGTAACACACTCTGTTATCATACCTCTCATTACTTTCATACCAAACACCGTCTTCATACCACACACTTAGATCAAAACATTGATTTGCCTTGTGGTAATCATGTCTCCTCTTGTATCCTTGATTTAGCATTTGAGCACTGTGGTCAAACCTGCACCACTTATTACCAACATTTTGTGAGTTTTCATTTTTAGATTTTTGTGATTTTTCAAAATGATTGGATGACTTATCTGATGAGCTTTTATTTTCATTTTTAGGATTTTTCAAATTTTTATCTTTTTGTTTCTGTTCTACACTCTTCTTAACAGGTTTTTGTTTAGAACATTCACCTGTTTCAGTAGATTGCAAAACAGTATTTTTAAATTTTTCTTGTAAATCTAAAAATAATTTTCTTTTCTTTTCTTTTTCATCATCAGATATTTCATCACAATCTTCAATTTTGACTTTGTCAAAATTTGTGACATTGTCACTTATTGGAACAGAATTGATCGGTTTTGGACACTCATATGGTGCCGAAGTCACAAAACCTTTCAATTTATTCTCAAGCTCTTTGATTTTAATCCGAGCTTTTTCAGCTTCTTTTTCAAGCTGAATGATTTTAGCAAGATGAGAATTGATTTCAATTTGTTTTTCAAGATTATCTTTACCAAAAATATCTCTCTCATCTTCTAAAATCTTGATTTGATTTTGAAAATCTTTTTCTTTTTCTTTTAACGTTTCATTTTCCAATTTTATCCAAAAAACGTTTTCATTTTCAATTTTGATTTTTCCAAAATCTTTTTCTTTTTCTCTCAAGTCATTAATTTCCAATGTCAAACTGTCCAAACTACTCAACAGTTTGTCATTTTCTGACATCAATTTCTCACAATTTTCTCTCATTTCAAGAATCTGTTTATTATCAGATTCTTTTTCATCCTTCAAGCTTTTGATTTCCACTGTCAAATTCTCCACATCTTTCAAGAGATTGAAATTTTTTGCTTCGGATTTTTCGCATTTTGAGCACACAACTTCACTTTTCGAAGTTTCATCCTTCTTTGATTCTTCATTCTTTGTCATTCCTTCTTTAATCTTTTTGATTAATTCAAAAAATTCATCCAAACTTATATTTTCTGAATTTCTTTCAATTTCATCTATTAACTCTTTCTTTTTCTTTTTCTCTTCTTCATCTCCCCACCATTTCTTTTGCCAATAATCATCTCTCTCTTTATACTCTTGGATTATAGCTTCGATATCAAGAGTTTTGTGATCGATCGCAACGTTTCCATATGGATCAAGATAACACTCCCTGTTCGGATCCCATCTATTTGCTCTCTTTGCTTCTAAAAAGATACCAGATATTCTGGTTATTTTGTTTTCAGCAATCATTTTTCTGTATCTATACTTTTGCTCTTCAGTTCGATCGTCTTTCCACGGAATAGGATCGTCTTTCGCCATGATTTTATAACCTTGAATTACCTCGGAATATTCTGCAAACAAACAAACAAACGATCAGTTCAAACTGACTGAAAATGTAACAGTGTACGTTTGATAAAATCAATCTAAGACTCGTGTCAAGAATTTGCGAATTCGTTTCAATGTTGTTCGGGTAAAACCAATGAATGAATGAGCCTGCCAAAAAGATATACAATCCGAAATGATTGTGCTTATAACACTCTAATTAGTTGACAGAATCTCAAACTTAAAATAATGCTACAACACTTTGGGCAGCAAATATAAATCACGTGGACCAAGGACTGTTTTAAAACAACTCGATGAAATCAAACAATTAATGGGTTGTTTTAAATGTGCACAATTATTGATTAGGCCTCACTACATTAATCAGTTTTAATATTCATTGGGTCGATGATAATGAACTTTAGTAATGATTGGACTTAACAACACTCAAGATGATATCACCAACTTTTGACTTTAGTAAACCGAATATATTGATCAGATCAAACTTTTCACATGCAAACTTGATTGAGCCACAAAATAAGGTCTATCTCAATTCACATGCTATCTGACAATATCACATGCAAACCTATATCATCATGCAAACTGGTCAAAACACTTTTGCCGACAAGTATTAATTGAATATGAAACTGATCAAAAGTTATCACAAGCAGCCGACAACAAATATTTCAACAAATGTTATGTTCACGTTCAATCAGAATCAAATGTGATGACACATAAGCGAAATCAATCAACTTGTCACAAAAGCGGAATTATCAACTTATGTACTTATCAGCGAAATCAGGTTGTATGTGACCCTATGAGCGAAAGCGGTAATGTACTAATAAGCGAAATCATCAGGTTCGAATAAGCGGAATCACTAAGTCCAAAAGAGCGAAATCAGACTATTAACACTCGATGTTCACATAAGCGGAATCAGATTTTTTTACCAAATTTTAAGCCAAATTTCAATCTGATACTTTCAAGGAATGATCTCCACTTAATTCCGATCACAATGATATGTTTAACTTTCAATTTTGACCACAAATTCGTTCCAGATCTGAAAATAAAGTTCCTGTTCGTGAAATGATCGTGTTTTTGAAAAAAAATTGATTGATTTTTACTTTGTTTTAAGGTCTGATACTTTTACGGATTGATTAACAGATAATTTCGCTCAATATACTTGAGATTCAACTCATTTTGTCCGTAGGAACTTGTTTAAATCGGAAAACTAAAAGAGAAATTGAGTAGAAATGTGAGAATAATGTCGAATCAGCTGAAGTCGTATGAACTCCTCGTCCTGAAGCTCTGATACCACTTGTTGGACCGTGTCGTGACCCTAAACGATCAGTCAAGGTAGTTCAACATCACGTATAAAGGTGGAATCAGTATACGCAACGAAACAATAGCTTATCCTTTCAATTCCTTCACTTTATTAGCTTTCTGAATCAAATTTGACAGAGTTTCAGTACCGTAACAATGACTTGATTTCGCTCCAATGTCCTAACTAATGACACACATGTGAGGTATTTATATTGAGGCTGATTTCGCTCCAATGGCATGACCATATGAGCGAAATCACATGTAACTGATTTCGCTTATATGGCATGTCCATTAAAGCGAAATCACCATGTGTCCCTAAAAGCGAAATCACCTATAAAACCATGTACATTAAAGCGAAATTAACATGTAAACCCTAATCTTGACTTTTAAGTTCCAATCTTGATTTAAGACTTGATGAAGATGCAGTCAACAGACATTCTTGTGCATCAACACAACTGAAGCTACCGCTATTGATCGCTCTTTATAAGAACCTGCCGCTAATTTTTCTCCTAGGAAACGAAGTAGAAGGGATCTTAGGCTCAGCGGTGAGGAGAATTTTCAAACAACATCAGAGATAACTAACCCCATTGGTGACACACAACCCAGAGTAAACTACATTCCCACCGAGTTGAGCCCATCTATAATTGATTTCATAACCAATGAAAGAGCTGCCATGTATGTACCTGTACCTAAACCATGTGAAGGTTCAAGTAGTGGTCCATCAAATGCTGATGTTATCAGGGCTGCTGAATTGCTACAAGCTGATGTTGTTCAAGTTAAAGTAGCAGCTAAATCAAAGCAAGTTGAAACTCCTGAGATTGCTGCAAATGCTGAAAGTTCCGATAGTGAAGGTTTGTTTGAGGAAAAATGAGACAACAATCCTGATGCGGAGGATTTCTACTCTTGAAGAAGAAAAGATTTTCAAAGATGCTCAGATTGCCAGTCTAATGGAGGAATTGATAGTTAAGAATCAGAAGATCAATGAATTTGAAACCAACTTGGGAGCTCTTAGTGCTGTAGTGATGGATATAAAGCAGAAACTGCTAGGAAAATTTCCTAAAGAGTTTGCTGATCCTCCAAAAGAGTCGACTGCTGAAGAGAGAGAGAGAGCAGCAGAGAAAAGAGCATGAAGATTCTATGAACAGGTATTATGAAAGCACTCCTCGTACTGTGAATCAAAAACCAAGAAAGAGAATGGTGGTTATGAGAAATGTAGGAGCTGAACAGAACTTGCAGTTTGGTGATCAACCTCATCGATATGTGATCACCACTGAAAAGAGCAAGAAGGGCAATAGATCGGGTATTAAAAGTTGGGAATACAACGATGAGAAAGGAATGTTTATCGTACTGAGAAAGAATAATGAGGTGGAGTATTACGAAAATTCTGCAGATTTCAACTCCTGGACTCCAGTTGATTTGAGGGAATTGAGCAATGCTGGATTTCATGATCAGGTTAAGAATCCAAATTGCAAAATTGGAGTTAATTTCTACAACAGACTGTAGCAACAGGCTCGAGTCAATTTCAGAGATATGAAATTAGCTGAGTCTACTATTGAAGAAGATGCTGAGGTGTTGGATCCTGCAACGGGAAAGCCTTACAAGACTGTGAAGTGGCCTGCAACTAAACAGGCGAATACAGTGCCACTGCTAAAGGAACTTCCTGATGATTCTCTGAAGAACTTTCAATTTTGGATGTATGATCCGATTTCTGGTCAAGCAGTGATTGTATGTGATGATGCTGAGTACAGGTTCATTGATACTAGAGACTTGATGTGTTTTGGTGAAAAGGACATCAATCTCTTAGCAAAATCACAAATTCAGAGTGATCCTCACTACGAGGTGTGTGCCAAGAGTTGGACTGGAGCTGTGGCCCAGATTATGAGTTTCAAGTTGTGGTCAGGGCAGCGTATGAGAGTTGAGACACAGCTGTTTGGACCATATGTGCGAAGGAATATACCGATCTTGCCTGAGCTACAGAAGAAACAAAAGGAATAAGCTAAGAAGCAGAAGAGGAGGCAACAGTGAAGCTGAAGACGTCAAGCCAACACAAACCTAGGGGGATATTGTAAGGGTATTAACTAGTATAGGTTTGCGTCTGTCTTGGGCTATCTAGTTTGTTTTGGGCTCGATATGTATAGTGGGTTTGCTTAGTTGTTTTGTGGTCTTTGGGGTATGGGCTTGGCCCAATGTAAATGGATCTCCTATGTTAGTATAAATAGGGGAATCCATAGTCGATGTAGGTTGTTGATTCATTAGCAAACTTTTTGAACTTGTGCGATTGGGAGTACCAGAGGATTCATAGTAATCGTGTGCTCTTGTTCTTGAATCAATACACTTTGCCTCTCAATCTTTCACATCTCACTTGTATTTCCGCTACTTGTTTGGTGTTTGATATCCGATTGTAGTGATTCTGGACTTACACTCCTAGTTGAGCTTTGCCTATAAATAGGGACTTAGGGGCTCATTTGTTTGAACTTTTGCCAGTCTCTCTGTAGCGAAGCTCTGTCCAGATCTTATCAGGAACGTTGTATTTTCAGATTATTTGAATGAGAATGGAAGCGTTAATCGTTGATTTCGTTATTGATCACTGTTTGACATTGTATACGGATTCCGCACGTCTACACTGATCGATCGGACCTCCGTGCTTCAATCGAGAGAACCGACTCCTGCGTTCACAGCCTATGTTATCTTTTTGCAGTAGTGTAAGGACTCTCAAAATTGTCCTAAAAATACCCGTAAGTAAAAACCCGGACCCCTGAAACCATACTGTGCATAAAAAACTAAGAAAACAAGAAATATGGTTCTCAGGCGAGCCACGTAAGAGTAAGTAAAGTCTTACGCGGGCCGCGTCAAGACATGTTTGACCGAATAAGTGTTCCGGATCGAAGTGGTGTCCACCTGGCTAACCTACTCGTGACCAATCAACCCTACTCGTAGACTAGGCGGCCACGCGGGCCGCGTAAAGGTAAGCCGAAGGCTTACGCGGGCCGCGTGAGGCCTCAATTTCAGCTATAAATAGCTTGTTGCATGCGCAGTCCACTGGTGTCAAGATCTTTTCGTAAAAAAGAATTTTCAATACTCTAAAGTCGAAATTACTTTCAATATTAGCAAGGTGCTGCTCCGATACCGGGTATTAACGCGATCGCTGCTACGATTCAATGTCCGATTGATTAAAACTATCCAATGGATGTTTAAGTGCTGCCCACATTAGGGTTTATGCTTTGTCATTCGTCGTTAAATCGATGGATGTTTAAGTATCGCACTTTGTCATTCGTTGTGAAGGTTTAATCTCGTGAGTTATCGTAAATGCTGTATTAGTTACTAACCGAGTTCGTGTGCATGTTATTAAATATAGGTTAAAAAGGCTAATCAGTAGGCTAAGCTCTGCTCATATAAAATCTGCGATGTGAGTCATTCTCTTTTTATCAAATGTTCTACAATACCTCAAATTATTTTCAAATGTTATAATTACAGGGAGTAAGTCGTGGATATCTTGAATCACTGGCTAGTGGGGTATTGTGCACATTACTAATTTTATCCCTGTTAGGTTCATTGACCTACTGGGATAATCATCACTACTTGGGGTGGGACCCAATAGTGGTATGACCATCGTCACATGTGACAAGGCGCCAGATAAAAATAAGATAGAAGCCATTGTAATCACTCTTATGCTGTAATTTATAACTATGTGTCATTTTATGCAAAATGAGTGACTCGCCAGCATTTCCCCGCTGATAAAATATTTTTAAAACATGTTTCAGGCGACCTGCTGTAAATCAAGGACACGTGCTACGGAGCACTAACAAACTTGAAGAGGTGGCTCAGTTAAAATAAATAAACATGTTTTATATAAATTAGGGAATTTCCTAGTTAAATTCCTCTATTGTAAATTACTGGGTTTATCTCCAAATTTATAAAATGAAATAACTGGGCATTTGAGTTTTAAAAGATCCTGTTGAAAATCTTCCGCTGTCACATCATAAATACCACAGGTTCCTGTCCCGCGGCTCTTAACCGGGTAAAACCGTGGCTGGGGCCGTGACAGGAAAAAGTGGTATCAGAGCCACACTAATCAAGCCACTGATTTAAGCCAATTAAATATTTAAAAAATACTTAATTTTACTGATTGCTATTCTGTGATTATATGTTTTATTATTTGAATAATTGTTTACAGCATGGGTAAACAAAGACTTTCGGCTATCTATCATAAATTAGATACTACACCAAAAGAAAAAGGATCATCATCCTCAAATTACTCTGCAATTCCTGAAGAAGGAATATTTGTACGAAAGGCACAATATGAAGAACCACTTTCTCCTAATAAAAGAAATTTGATTATTAGATAAAGTCAAGAGAAAATGAAGAAGTCACAATCAAAAGAAGTGAAAGTTAATCAGAAAACCCAAGAACTAGGCAGTAACCCACCATGGGAAGACCAGTTAGATGAAAAATGGGCAGATCTCTATATGCTAGCCACTGTAGCAGTAAATACAAATCTTTAAATACTCTGACTCAAGTTTTAGCACCCTTATCACCTACAAGCCAGAAACTTTACCCAGTAAATAAATAAGTTACAGTAAACCCTAGTATGTTTTAATTGTCAGTTGTCCTTTGTATGAAATTAGTCACACGGTATGAAATAATATTTAAAGGTTATCTATGAAATTTTATTATAAAATTTTAACTTAGCATTTTTGTGTATTTTTGCATATATGCTAAACAGCATGAATGACTTATCTGAAGCCCTTCAAAATCTCAATCTCTATCCGGTGAAAATAGAGGTTTCCCGATATTTTACTGGTTACATACCTGATATAGAAGAACCTATGGAATTCAACGCTCCACCTACGGAGAAACCCAAGCCTAAGAAAAGGAGAAGATTTTTAGGATGGAGGCCTGTGCGCAGGAGGAAACCCGCAACTAGGAAGATTCCCAAAATAGAAAATCCCATGGACAAAGGAAAGAGTATTGAAACCGGGGAAAGTTCTAGGCAGGTAGAAATGGAGATTGGGGAAGGTTCTAGGCAAACAAAGATGGAAATTGGGGAAAGCTCTAGGCAAATTGAGGGGTTGCCATTTCAGGAGGAATTGGATCACGCATTGGCAAGCTGTGATATCGTCAGGCCTGTCAATAATAATCTTTACCCTTATCCTGTCGAAACTCAACTCCCAAGAAACCTAGAACCAGCCATTCCAGACCCTCTGATCCACACCCAACCTCTAGGACAAATGGACGAGTGGTGGACTAATGATTGGCAGTTTCAAAACCTCCTCAATAACCCTTATACCTTTTTCCCTCAGATCGACCCAGAACCTGCACCAAATCCACCTATGAGTAATGAAAACTTAGCTGAACTCCGTCATTTTGGCGAGGAGTTGATGGATGCAGGGAATAGGATCCGGGAGATAGGAGGACAAATCTCCTGGAAATATGATGAGAGGGAATATCGCTTTTAATATGCTAACTGTCAAGGGAAAAGTTGGGTAGTGAAGCTGTATTTGTATAATAATAAAAGTAATAAAAATCAGTATGTGTAATAATCTAAAAATAAAGCGGTTGTAAGATAATAGTGTGTACGGATGCATAATATAAAATATCAAATAAAAATCGAGAAATCAATAACTTTTGACTATATGTGTTAATGTGATTACATGTAAATTGTTTGGTTATGTTTAATTATTAGTTATTTATGCTAATCACTTATAAATTAATTACCAGATGGCAAACGCTGGTAATGAACCTGTGAATGAAGTAAATCAATCTGAGCAACATCAGGAGGATCAATTTTTAAGTAGGTGATCGGAGTGTCGCGCTCCGGTCAAAGATAATATTTATAAGCCCTAATTACCCTTAACAAATAGCTAGTGGTAGCAAGGGGTCGAACCACGAAGAGTATGTGGTTTGTGTATGGATTTGACTGAATTATAAAGAATTGTCACAATTATGAAGCTTGCCAGATATTTTTGTATTTTTGTTTAGTAGAAAGATGTGAATTTGAACTACTGGAATTGGATTAATTAATTAACAACTACTAATTAACGATTGCAAGAAATTTGGATATTAGAACAATAATAATAAAAAGGAATCACACCCGGTTTCGGTAATTGCTAACTTAGGATTTCTACAAGTTTTAGATTCAACTCAAATGCATTCGATTAACGGATTTAGTGTACCGTGACTTAGGTGCTAATAGCTATCAACGTCCCGAAGAACGGACAAGAATACACTTTGTAATCAACACAAGTAAATCCTAACAACGACAATGCACAATTACATATCACCGTTTCGCAAAGTCATAACTTTTAACATCGTTCGACAGTTTACGAATTCGAAACAAATGTAATACTATTGTCAAAAGTTTCAAAAATAAAACACAAATTGTCACTAAGTTGAAACAAGAACAATTCGAAACCCTAGAATTAACAACTACCTACACCGGGGTGAAACCGAGATGATTAGCCGCTCATGGTTGAAGAAGCTTGATCACCGGATGAATGGAACGCGAATGAACCCATCTTGAAGCTTAATGGATGAAGGAATGATGGATGATTGGGGTTTGTGGAATGATTGGTAATGGTGAAGTATGGAGAATTAGGGTTTTGATGAATTGGTTGTGTAGATGGATTGTTGATGGTGAAGAGATTTATTTTGATGTTGTAGTGATGAAGAGATGGAATGGTTAGGTGAATGGTGATGAGTTTAGGCTCCAAGATGAGGATTCAAACTCCCAAGAGTGTGTAACTTCCAACTTGAATGCAAGAGGACCAATAGAAATCGAAATTAACCCCCAACACTCAACTTTCGTGTTTCAGAAAACTACTACCCGTCGCCGACGGGTGCTACCCCGTCGCCGACGGGCTCCCAAAAACCGAAATGATGCCGACGGGCTATTTGTCTGGTTACGGGTTTTTTTTAGCTTACGGGTATTTCCCGAACCCGTCGGGGACGGCCTATACCCGTCGCCGACGGCTTGTTCAACTCCGTTTCTTCCATCTTCGCTTCTTGCACTCCTGGTTGATCCGTAACGCATCCTGGTGCTTCGGTTTTCAACCCGATTACTTGTAAAGCTCCCGAAAAGCCCTTAAACTCCATCAAACCTGCATAAACACAAATCTAATTAAAAGTAGGCCATTCAAGATTAAAACTCATATAAAAACATAAAGTTATACGATTACGAGCACCGGTTTTCAACCACGTATCACATCCCCACACTTGTCTTTTGCTTGTCCTCAAGCAAATCTATTTTTCACTTTCACGTGGGTCGAACAACGAAGACACTTCCCATTCCCGAGACAAAGGTTAAGGTCTATTGTCATACAAAAGTTCAAACCTTTTACAATTTTCACATATTTACCGGTTAAGTGAAGAATCACATATAATAATGGTTATCCATGATTAACCCGCCCGTAAAACTAACAAGTCATGCATATCCCTCACAATGTTCTCTCCACTCGGCTTATAATTCGGCTAATGTATATAATGTATTAGCACTTCAATCAATTAATCTCTCAAAACCGGTTAGAACACGTACCCGCATAGGCTTGCAACTCAATCATTCTCCACCACCGATCACGAATACTAAGCACAAGTCAAAAGGTCTTTGAAGGGTTGTAACGGGGCTAGGCTAAGGGTAGGGAATAGGATATTTTAAAGTGGCTAAGGTGATGAAAATTCAATTTTTATTACAACGCAACTATTCTAAACGAAACTAAACTATAAACATTAACTATAAGGCAATGATTTTCGCCTTTTATTCACAACTAGAAACACATATTTTTGTTCTTTTCTCAATGGATTTCTATTCTTTTTTGTACATTTTTTTAACAAACAAAAACAGCGATACAAACTTTGCTACTATAATCGAATTTCCATCACACGGGTTCAAAAGAAAAAGGTTTTAAGGTTATTGGCTAAAGGGTGATCAAACGAAGGGATTAGGCTCAAAATTGGCTACTAGGGGATAATTTTTAGGTAAGGATATAAAAATGGTGTAAAAGGAAAAAGTTTACCTAATGCCTTAATCATTCTCGTGCTTGTATTCGGTCTATGGTCTCAAACGTATCAAAAGTTGCAAGTTCTACAATACGCGACTAATGGTCCACTCAAACAAAGAAACATGTAAATGTAAATCTATGATAGAAAAGTGGCTCAAACCTCACGTATAAGGGTATGATATGTGATATGCATAAATTGCTAGTTCCTTAGGCGAATTATTCCCAAATAACCACCTGCTAAATACCCGTTATGCTTATTAATTTGAACTTGACCATGACAAAAGACCAAATGGGTTGTGACATCCCTCGTTGACTTGGTTACTTGTGCTTTTAAGATCGCTTTCTAAACAATAATTTTTGAAATTTTTTTGAAATTTTCCCCCATCCTCACACTTGAGGTAAACATTGTCCTCAATGTATAGAATTTAAATGAACGGGTCAAAATCGAAAACTTTTACTACTCCCCCATCCCCACACTTGAGGTAAACATTGTCCTCAATGTGCAAGAACTAGAGTTTTAAAACGCACAAGGGATGTGACACGTCTAACCTTCCCAAAATCTCACCCCGGAAAATAAAATACAATGTACAATCCACTTATTCCTAACTAAGAATCAAAGTAAAAGGAAACACATGCACCTGATTTTTGTCGCTTGATACTCATATCTCCTTCGCCTCTTCATAAAAACGGTTGTCCCGCGAACATGTTGTACCTACAAATTCTAATCCTTGTGTAGAAGCATGCTTCTCACAACCATCAAAATTTGTTAGTTACCTAGTTCTACCCTTTTTATGAAACATATTACCAAGCCATGAGTTACTTCACTTTGATTTATGTGGAAAATAATTTACAACAACAACAAACCTAACTCACTTTCGTAGGAATCATGGTTGCATTTAGCTTATGCAACAAGCCCTTTTAAACCCCCTAATAGCTTGGGAGGACGAGAGGTCTCGTGAGGGTTATATAGGGAACACACCCACAACGTTCATTTAACTAGGCAAAAATAAATAACATGAAATAAAAATAACAGAAACAAAATAATATACAACAACAACAACAAAAACATACCTCGCCTCTACCGCTGATATCGCTCGTTGGGATCAACTGGCGGGTTGGGCTGGTATTGATAACCAGTGAGGGCCTCAAACATCTCCCTATAGTCATCGAGTGGGTTTGACTCTCCTTGTGGCGGTGGTTGGTAAGGAATCGGAATGAAACTAGAACCAACTGCTTCGGGCCAATGAGGGGTGGGATCGGATGGGCCTAGCGGATGAGGAATATTGGGGTAATCGGTCCACCCCGAGTGTTCGGCATACGGGAGACCGGCTTGAAGGTCTCTTTGATGGCGCTCCTGATCGTGGAGTATCTTGGTGTTGTTAATCGCCATTTGGTTAGAGATAGCCAAAGCTCTCCATCGGCGTTGTTCTAATTCCCGGCGCCTAGCCTCCTCTTCTTCCCATGCCCGTCTTCGGGCTGCCTCATCCTCTTGCATTTTCGCCAACTGTTCCATGTGTGAGATCTGCATTGCTTGGAACAGTTGTTGCTCTTCCACAAACTTATCTATTCTCTCCCGATGGGCTGCTTGAACTGCCCAAAACTCCTGCATTTGGGGTTCCTGTGCCTCCTCATAGGCTTCCCTCCTTCGGTTATACTCTCGGCCTTCACCTATGCATGCAGAGACATTGTCATATATCTCTTGCTGTCCCCGATCAAAATTTTTGTAGGAGGGCACCCGTCTAATGTTCACAAAGCCCGCCACATCTGCATTAATTTCCCTATGCGGCCTCATGTATCTTTGCCTTGATCTTTGTAGACCGGAGGGCTCAGTTTCCTCCTCTTCATCACCCTTCTCTTCATCTTCTCCCGATTCCGGTGGTGCCCCTGAAGTAAGGAACTCATACTTATGACCCAACCTGTCGGTCACAACATACTTGTTCCCCGAGAGTTTGACTTCTATATTCCAGTTCTTCTTCATGGAGGCCTTGTTAATTTCCTCCAACGGTTTAGTTACCCATAGTGATTCCGGAGGGAGGCAACTTTGTTGAACAATCATGGCACTAATGAGGCATGCGTATGGAATAAAACGCCTCTGGGATGACTCCCGAGTAGCCCACGTATTCATCATCACTATGTGTCTCCATGACAATGTCGGGGTCCCGTATAGCAAAGAATGCACCACCCTACAGTCACCCGCTCTAACACCTCCACGATCACCAAACCTCACCAAAATGTTCTCAACATTAATCCCTTGGAGAATCTTTCCCTCAATCGTCATTTGCTTTCTCTTTGTCATCTGCTCCGGATCATCGTCATTCATATGATTATCCAAAAATTGTTGCATGCTTGGATAATCATATGCTTGTACTCCTAGAGAATCAAAGCGAGCGATGCAGTTAATTGTTTCGAAGGACATCATCATTGTCCCTCGAGTTGTCTTCCCGACCAATTTCCATTCCGCGGGAGGGCTATCCTTATTCATAAACCTCAGTGTCGACAACCATTCACATACCTCCGACAAATATATCCGCGAAGTGTTATCTTCGCACCAATCAAGCACTCTTTCCCAACCTTGGCGTTCAAACATTTGTGTTATTCCGATTTGTTTAAACTCTTCAACATTCACCACTCTTTCACATAAACTCCTTTCCGGAACTGAGGTACTCACTTTGTTAACCATTTTCCATTTCCAAAGCTTGGCCTCTAACTTCCTATCTTGGTACTCGGATAAGGATTTGTTCTTCTCATCATCCCATATCTTTGCGTTTTGACTATCCCTAAACTTTGCCCACTCCCAATCTTGTCTGTACAGTCTTGCATCCCCCTCTGCGATGGAGCTTAATTGCTCCCACTTCCTCGGTATTAAACCGGAAGAAGAACCGACTCCTGATGATGAAGCTTGCCCTGTAGTCTTTTGTCTTTTACCACCGGCCATAACTACAATCACAAATAAGCAAAACATCAATATAAACCCAAACCTTTACTAAACTCTCAACTTTGAACATGATGTGTGATGTTGACATTTTAATTAACAAGTGAATGTAAAATCGCCTCTTTAAACTTCCAAAGTCGCTCACTTTATCATATACTTATCAATTTCTTGTTAATCTTACAATTTCTTATAATTTCAACAATATATTCAACATCACCTTCATGTTCAATCATGTTCATAACAAGTGCAATCACATCACTAAAGTTATAACATGCTCAAATTCCATCCAAAATAACCAATCATACTCAAATTCATGCTAGCATAACATACATTGTTTAAACAACCTACTCTTAAACTGAAAAGTCTAAAATTTCGGAAGAAAAACACTAAAATTATGATAATCCTGCATAAACTTGAGAAAAATTCGTACCTTTGATGTTATTAGACAAGAAGAACTAAGAAAAAATGGAAAGCAAGCAACTTGATGAACACCTCTTCAAAAACCCTAAACTTCACGACCCAAGATCTTGCAAATTAGCAAGAATTTATGAAAACCGTGTTGGGGGTTTTGTTCTTCTCGAAAAATCACGCAAGATGGACACAAAAATCAGTTGATTTGGTGGAGGATTGAGAGTGTTATGAAAGCTGGAAGGTTCTAGGGTTTTTGGGGCTTTTGGTGAAGAAGATGAAGGTGGGAAGGTGAGATATGAAAGATGTCAGGAATCTTTGGGGTATTGAATGATGTGAGATGGTTAGAAGTCGAATTAAGTGGTAATTATTGAGTTTGGTCGTGTTAAAGTAGGTTTGGGAAAGGTGTGGTTCGGTTTTACTAGCCTTAGAACGACTCAACACCGGAGAACATATGACAACCCGTCGCCGACGGCACCCAACCCGTCGCCGACGGGCAAGGGAATTCATGTGTTGGGCGACGGCTTAAGGGTCTGTCTACGGGTAATTGTGTGCCGACGGGCTTTATTTTGAAGCCGTCGGCGACGACCACCACCCCGTAGCCGACGAGCTTTATTTTTTTATTTTTTTTATTGAAAAATAGGAAGATTTTTATGAGTTTTTTTTTATAAAAGGACTATATACAATAAAAAATCCTAAAAATTATTAAAAATCTTTTTGTGGATTTTTATAAGTTAAATTTTTAAAACGCAATAACCGTCAACGACCCTACCACCCCCCAAAAAGTCGTGTATTGTCCTCAATGCACATAACAGAGCCTAAAAAACATACCTTGTGTCTTCATGACCCGTTCGGAATGTCCGGTCTTCACACAATCAAGAGAGATTAGTATGGAACGAAAACAATTAACATAAAAACACACAAACAAATAAATAATTGTACATAACTTTACACAAAATGTTACCGGTCCTTATCACTCGACCTCATAAATCGGGATGCTTACCACGAAGCTCACCGATTCCTTGCTTCCATCTACGTTCCCGTTACCATCGAGAAACGGTTTTAGTCGATGACCATTTACCGTTTGCCGTACCCCATCCTTCGGGTCTTCGATAGTAACATCACCCAATTATCCGACCCGGGTGATAACATAGGGTCCCATCCATTTGCTCCGGAGCTTTCCAGGAAAGAACTTGAGCTTCGAATTGTAAAGCCACACCTTTTGGCCCACCTCGAACTCTTTCTTTCTCAACTTGGCATCATGCGCTTTCTTCATCCCATCTTTGTACTTAGATGCGCATTCATATGCCATTTCCCTTAGCTCCTCCAACTCACACAACTTGAGCTTCCGTTCCTTACCTGCGTCATCATATTGAACATTAACCTCTTTAATAGCCCATAACGATTTGTGCACAAGTTCAACCGGTAAATGGCAATTTTTACCGTAAACCAACCGGTAAGGTGTGGTGCCTATGGGTGTCTTATGTGCCGTACGGTAGGCCCATAAAGCATCGTTCAACTTAATTGACCAATCCTTACGGTCCGCCCGCATGGTCTTTTGCAAAATCTCTTTGATTTGCCTATTTGACACCTCAACTTGCCCGCTTGTTTGCGGGTGATAGGGGGTAGCAATCCTATGGTCAACACCAAACCGTTTTAAAAGTTTCCCAAACCGAAAATTTTTAAAATGAGATCCTCCATCACTTATAATGACACGAGGAATCCCAAACCTTGAGAAAATATTGGTTTGAACAAAATTACACACCACGGAATGGTTGTTTGTCTTGGTGGCTATTGCTTCGACCCATTTTGACACATAGTCAACAGCCACCAAGATGTACAAATTGCCATAAGAATTGGGGAATGGGCCCATGAAATCAATACCCCACACATCGAAAACATCAACTACAAGGATTGGTTGCATGGGCATCTCATCCCTTTTTGAAATACCCCCTATTTTCTGGCACTCTGTGCAATTCTTTGAAAACTCATTAGCATCTTTAAAAATAGTAGGCCAATAAAGGCCACTATTCAACACTTTGTGACCCGTTTTGTGACCACTAAAATGGCCACCACACGCAAACGAATGTAGATGCTGCAACACGCTTGGAATCTCTTCGTCATCTATGCATCTTCTGATCACTTGATCCGCACACTCCTTCCACAGATGCGGTTCTTCCAACCAATAGTACTTGATTTGGGACATGAAGTGTTGCCTCTTCCGTCTATCCCAATGTGCTGGCATATCACCTGTAACAAGATAATTGACAATGTTAGCATACCATGGCAATTTATCTAATTTCATTATGTGCTCATCTGGGAAAGACTCATTGATATCTAAAGACTTCGGATCCTCTTCGACCATCAACCGGGACAAATGGTCCGCTACCACATTCTCGGTACCCTTTTTGTCCCGTATCTCCAAATCAAACTCTTGGAGCAACAACACCCATCGGATCAATCTCGGTTTAGCATCTTTCTTCTCCATGAGGTACCTAACTGCAGTGTGATCAGAATAAATAATCACTTTACTACCCCATATATATGCCCGAAATTTATCCAAAGCATATACCACCGCAAGTAGCTCTTTTTCGGTAGTGGTGTAATTTAGTTGTGCATCCGAAAGAGTCTTACTCGCGTAGTATATGGCAACGGGTTTCTTTTCAACCCTTTGTCCCAAGACGGCCCCCACTGCATAATCACTTGCATCGCACATAATTTCAAAAGGTAAAGACCAATTTGGCGATTGCAAGATTGGGGCCTCAACTAACTTCTCTTTCAAATTGTTAAAAGCATTTTGGCAATTTTCATTAAAATCAAACGGTTGGTCTTTTAACAACAAATTACATAAAGGCTTGGTTATATCAGTAAAACCCTTAATAAATCGCCGATAAAACCCCGCGTGACCTAGAAAAGACCTAACACCTTTAACAGTCGTGGGATACGGTAAAGTAGATATGACTTGTACCTTTGCACGATCAACCTCTATCCCAAGACTTGACACCACGTGTCCCAACACTATTCCCTCTTGAACCATAAAATGGCTCTTTTCCCAACTTAAGACCAAACTAGTTTCGACACACCTTCTTAACACTTTATCTAGTTGGTCCAAACAAGCCTCAAAAGATGACCCAAAAATTAAGAAATCATCCATGAAGATTTCCAAAGACTTCCCCACCATATCTGAAAAGATACTCATCATACACCTTTGGAAGGTGGCGGGGGCGTTACATAATCCAAACGGCATTCGCCTAAATGCGAAAGTGCCGTAGGGACAAGTAAACGTGGTCTTTACTTGGTCTTCCGGATGGATGGCGATTTGGTTATAACCAGAATAGCCATCTAAGAAACAATAAAATTTTTGCCCCGACAATTTCTCAACTATTTGATCAATGAACGGTAAAGGAAAATGATCTTTGGAAGTTGTGGTATTCAACTTCCTATAATCAATACAAATTCGCCACCCGGTTACCGGCCGATTGGCTACCTCTTCACCTGCATCATTTCTGACGACTTGTATACCCGCTTTCTTAGGAACCGTCTGTGTTGGGCTCACCCATTGGCTATCCGAGATCGGGTAAATGATACCCGCATCGAGCCATTTCAGCACTTCCTTTTTCACTACCTCCCGCATATTCGGATTTAATCTCCGTTGTGCATCTCGAACGGGAGTCACATTCTCTTCCGTGATGATTTTGTGCATCACCACCGAGGGACTAATACCCTTCAAATCAGCAATGGTCCATCCAATCGCCGCCCGATTAATGACCAAAACACCCATCAATTGATCCTCTTGCTCCACTGTTAAGTTTGATGCAATGATAACCGGGAGCGTGTTGCCTTCACCAACATAAGCATATTTGAGATGCTTAGGCAACGCCTTCAATTCAACCTCCGGAGGCTCTACTAATGACGGCTTCAACTTAGTGTCAATGCTCTCCGGTAAACTCTCAACTTGGTGCGTCCATGTCGGTTTTCCCTCTCGAACCGCAAGCACCTCCAAACTTCTCACTTCCTCGTCTATGCTCTTATCCATCTCCACCTGTGACCTGTCAAACATATAACAATCCTCCATTGTGTTTTCCCCATCTACGACTGTGTCGCAAAGAGGTATACACATGTCAACGATGTCCGCCATATAGCATTCATCATCAACTGGAGGGTTCATAAGTCCGGAAAAAACATGCAACCTCAACCTTCGGTTTCCAAATGTCATGTCAACCGTTCCCGTTTTGCAATCAATTTGAGAATTTGCGGTTGCTAAGAACGGTCGACCCAAAATCACCGTAGGTTGCTTGGTTGGGTCCTTGGCCACGTAGTCAAGTACTAGAAAGTCCACCGGATAGTAAAAATCCTCGATTTTCACTATCACATCCGAAACAACTCCACGGGGTAGTTTGGGTGTCAAATCGGCTAACACCACAGTGGTGTTTGACGATTGAAGTGGACCAAACTCGTATTGGTCATACAAACTACCCGGTAGAATGCTCGCGCTAGCACCAAGATCTAGAAGTGCCCGGTTGATTTTAAAATCGCCTACTTGAATTGAAATAATAGGCGCACCCGGATCTTGGAGCTTAGGTGGAAGTGCACCCGAAAGAATCAAACTCACATTTTCGGTTAAATCTAATTCTTTTGGAAATTTGTGAGTGCGTTTTTGGGTACACAAATCTTTCAAGTACTTAGCATACGACGGTACTTGTTTGATTGCATCCAAAAGAGGTAAATTTATTTTTACTTGTTTAAAAATTTCCAACAACTCTTCTTGTTGTGGACCTCTTTTGTTTACAATTTTCTTTATGGGTCCCTTCAATGCTTCGGGATAAGGGGCGGTATTAGCCTCCACACCCTTTTCCTTAGCCTTGGGGACGGGTATGGTCACAACGGGAGTATCATTGTTCTTTTTCAAATCATTTTTATTTTGACCCGTTTGACCATCCTCAGGCTCATCCTCACTAGCATCTTCCACCACCCCTTCAACAAATTGGGGTGATGGTGTTTTGACACCATTATCAACGACTCGACCACTACGTAAAGTAATTTTATTAATTGGTACCTCATGTGTGTTCCTTGAGCTTGACCCTTGATGCTTAGGGTTCACCGCGGTGTCACTTGGGAGCCTTCCCGTGTTTCCTCTCATTTGAGCCATTTCCTCAGCGAGTTGGCCCACTTGCTTTGCCAATGCCTCATGTGCTTTATCCCGAATCTCGTTTGTCTTCTTTATCTCCTAGATATCATGGTGAGATTCTTTTATATTGCTTTGAGATTCTTTTTGCATATTCAACAAAGCATCCATTTTGGCACTGAAATCATCGCCACCGGTTTGATTGTTCGACCCGCTTCCATTACCGCCTTGATTATTGTAATTCCTTTGGTACCCACCTTGATAATTGTTGTCCCGGCCTTGGTACCCTTGACTGTAATTACGTTGATAACCCCCTTGGTTACCACTTTGAAGGTTGTTGTACGATGATCCACCTTGATTACCTTGATTACCCGATTGAAAGTTCGGGTTCATTTGATTCGAAGCGTTACCGTACCGGAAATTAGGGTGATTTCTCAACCCCGGATGGTAAGTGTTGGAGTTCATGTTGTATTGTTTCCTATCTCCATACACTTGGTTGACTTTTTCAGTGTAGCCACTCGACCCCGTTGGACATTGCTCGGTTGTATGCCCAATATCTCCACATTCTTCACAAACCGCAAACTGAACCGTATTTACCTCTTTCTTCTTCATACGAGCCATTTCCCGCTCTAAGGTGGAAATCCGATCTTTAGAGTCAAGATCGGGAAGTGACCGTGAAATGGGATGCTTCTTAGCTCGATCGGCCGATTCTTTCTCTTTCGAACGTTTACTCATCCGTTCCAAGAATTCCCAATCATCATCTTCATGGTTGCTTAGAAGGGTCCCATTGCTCGTTGATTCAAGACGGTTCCATGTGTTGTCATCTAAACCCCGTACAAAGCACTTAACCAACTCCCACTTCTCGATTTGATGATGTGGGCATCTTCGCATCATTTCTTTAAATCTTGTAAAGGCTTCATGCAACGGCTCGCCCGATAATTGGCGAACAGACCTAATTTCATCACGAGCATCATCGGTCTTCGCCATAGAATAGTATTCATCTAGAAAAGTTTGTTGCATTTCTCCCCATGTGCGGATGCTATTGGCCGGGAGTGTAAGGAACCATTGCTTCGCTTTGTCTTTCAATGAGAATTGGAACAAACGAAGTTTAACCTCCTCTAGTGCAAAGTTATGCCCCCCGATAGTGCTGCAAATGGAAGAAAACTCTGTCAAATGTGTGTACGGTTCGTCGTTAGATCTTCCATTAAAATGAGGAAGTATGTTGTTGTAATGTGGTTTACAATCAAACATCCTGCTCTCACAAACGATTGGTGAGTCGTTCTCGGTGACAACCGGCCTAAAACGATCATTCACTCCCCGTGGAGGTCGTTGACGACGATGGGGACCGTTAACTTCTTGATCGACCGGTCTTCTATTATCCCGTCTTTCACCTCTACGATCATCTCTTCGATCCTCTCTTCTATTATCCCTTGGGTTACCACCTCCCATGAAACGAGGAATCCGGTTAGGGTTTGCATTGTTGTTGTTATTATAAAACCCATCATTCCGGTTCCGTTGGTCATTGTTTCGTGGTTGATGGTTGTTCCCATAACCATCATTTCTTCCACCTCCATAACCGTATTCGTCGTCCCCAACGTAATTGGCATTTTGGTAGCCAAATTCCTCATCATCATACCTTCTAGCGTTGTAGACGTTGCCCCTATTCACGTAGCCCCAATCTTCATCGTCGTTAACCCGATCATCATAGTACCCCCCATCGTCCGAATTTTCCGTATGAATGCTTACATGTTCTGGCGATTGATAACCGGGAACACTATACGGTTCATCATCGGGGATTGCATTCCTCAAGTCATCTATGTTGAAGAATGGGTCTTCATTTGCGGGATTGCCGCGATCAGGATTTCCCCGACGGTCGGAATTGACATTCCGGTCATCTAGGTTGATGGGTAAAGAGGTTTGTCGATGAAGGTTTTGTTGTTGAGGTGTTCTTTGATTATGGTTGGGATTTTGGTTTTGGAAAGGTGGTGTGGGTGGTCCGGTATTGTTGTTATTACCACCCGGTCGCTCTGGAGGTATAGGTTGCATATTTGGAGCGGGATTGAAGTTGCTTCGGTATTGGAATTGGTTTGGGTTTGGTTTTGGTTGAAGTTTTGGTTAGAGTTTTGGTTCGCCATTGAATCGGTTTCAATGGATGGTGTATGTTGTGGTGTGTTGGTGGTTTGATTAGAAGCAAGTGTTGCTTCTAACCGGCTTGCTAGATTTCTTCTTGCTACCCTTTCGATTTCCGGTTCGTAGACTAAAGGTGAAGTCCTCCCGGAGTTCCGCGTATGCATGCACTACCTGTAACCTGCACAAGTAACACACCCGCGTAACAAGGAAAAAGACAAAGTGCAAAAAGAAACTAAACAATTTAAACAGATAATCACAAAATTCAAACAATAATCCAAACACAAAGCGCACGCACTCCCCGGCAACGGCGCCAAAATTTGATTGGAGTGTCGCGCTCCGGTCAAAGATAATATTTATAAGCCCTAATTACCCTTAACAAATAGCTAGTGGTAGCAAGGGGTCGAACCACGAAAAGTATGTGGTTTGTGTATGGATTTGACTGAATTATAAAGAATTGTCACAATTATGAAGCTTGCCATATATTTTTGTATTTTTGTTTAGTAGAAAGATGTGAATTTGAACTACTGGAATTGGATTAATTAATTAACAACTACTAATTAACGATTGCAAGAAATTTGGATATTAGAACAATAATAATAAAAAGGAATCACACCCGATTTCGGTAATTGCTAACTTAGGATTTCTACAAGTTTTGAAATTTTCCCCCATCCCCACACTTGAGGTAAACATTGTCCTCAATGTATAGAATTTAAATGAACGGGTCAAAATCGAAAACTTTTACTACTCCCCCATCGGAGTGTCGTGCTCCGGTCAAAGATAATATTTATAAGCCCTAATTACCCTTAACAAATAGCTAGTGGTAGCAAGGGGTCGAACCACGAAGAGTATGTGGTTTGTGTATGGATTTGACTGAATTATAAAGAATTGTCACAATTATGAAGCTTGCCAGATATTTTTGTATTTTTGTTTAGTAGAAAGATGTGAATTTGAACTACTGGAATTGGATTAATTAATTAACAACTACTAATTAACGATTGCAAGAAATTTGGATATTAGAACAATAATAATAAAAAGGAATCACACCCGGTTTCGGTAATTGCTAACTTAGGATTTCTACAAGTTTTAGATTCAACTCAAATGCATTCGATTAACGGATTTAGTGTACCGTGACTTAGGTGCTAATAGCTATCAACGTCCCGAAGAACGGAAAAGAATACACTTTGTAATCAACACAAGTAAATCCTAACAACGACAATGCACAATTACATATCACCGTTTCGCAAAGTCATAACTTTTAACATCGTTCGACAGTTTACAAATTCGAAACAAATGTAATACTATTGTCAAAAGTTTCAAAAATCAAACACAAATTGTCACTAAGTTGAAACAAGAACAATTCGAAACCCTAGAATTAATAACTACCTACACCGGGGTGAAACCGAGATGATTAGCCGCTCATGGTTGAAGAAGCTTGATCACCGGATGAATGGAACGCGAATGAACCCATCTTGAAGCTTAATGGATGAAGGAATGATGGATGATTGGGGTTTGTGGAATGATTGGTAATGGTGAAGTATGGAGAATTAGGGTTTTGATGAATTGGTTGTGTAGATGGATTGTTGATGGTGAAGAGATTGATTTTGATGTTGTAGTGATGAAGAGATGGAATGGTTAGGTGAATGGTGATGAGTTTAGGCTCCAAGATGAGGATTCAAACTCCCAAGAGTGTGTAACTTCCAACTTGAATGCAAGAGGACCAATAGAAATCGAAATTAACCCCCAACACTCAACTTTCGCGTTTCAGAAAACTACTACCCATCGCCGACGGGTGCTACCCCGTCGCCGACGGGCTCCCAAAAACCGAAATGATGCCGACGGGCTATTTGTCTGGTTACGGGTTTTTTTAGCTTACGGGTATTTCCCAAACCCGTCGGGGACGGCCTATACCCGTCGCCGACGGCTTGTTCAACTCCGTTTCTTCCATCTTCGCTTCTTGCACTCCCGGTTGATTCGTAACGCATCCTGGTGCTTCGGTTTTCAACCCGATTACTTGTAAAGCTCCCGAAAAGCCCTTAAACTCCATCAAACCTGCATAAACACAAATCTAATTAAAAGTAGGCCATTCAAGATTAAAACTCATATAAAAACATAAAGTTATACGATTACGAGCACCGGTTTTCAACCACGTATCAGTAGGCAAGATATCGAGAATATCGTTGCTCAGTGAATAGCCAATGCTATTCCAGCCATCCTTGCTGCTGCTCAAAATCCAATTGCACCTCAACAAATTATTCCTAGCAAACGTACAAACGATGATAAATCCATTAATAGTGTAAATGGAGGCGGCAATCATATTAATAACAACAACGAAAGGATACACGCTCCACTCCCTAAGAAAATGAAAGCTGCAACGCCTGGTTGCACCTATAAGGAATTTCTTTCCAGTAAACCAGCTGAGTTTGCAGGAAACGAAGGGGCGACTGCAGCACTACGTTGGGTGGAGAAAACCGAGGCAGTCATTACCATAAGTAAATGTGCTGAAGAAGACAAGGTCATGTATGCATCAAATCTTTTCAAAGAAGGGGCACTAGAATGGTGGAATACAGTTCTACAAGCTAAAGGAAGAACTGTGGCGTATGCTATGAATTGGGAAGAATTTAAGAGTCTTGTGGAAAGAAAATTTTGTCCCGAGTACGAAATGGAACAAATGACAAATAAATTCCTAAACCACCGAATGATAGATGTAGACTGTCGAGGGTATACTTCGACATTCTTCGAATATGCGAGAGTAGTACCAACTCTGGCTTCGCCAGAACCAGTACTTATTTCCTGCTATATATTTGGGGATTGATTGGCGAAATCCGTAATATCGTCAAGGCTGCGAAACCTCGCACGATTGATGATGCGGTAGATTTAGCCAATACTCTGACTGACGAACTGGTACGAACTCAAGAAGAAAATAGAAAGAACGAAGTGGCCCAAAAGATTACCCAGGGATTCCGTATGCGTAATCGTAACAATTTTAAACGAAGGGGAATCGGGCAATCTTCCAATGGTCCATTTTGCAATTCTTGCAAAAGGAAGCATTTTGGAAGATGCAAAGGATATTGCAATTTTTGCAAAATTCCAGGGCATCAAGAAGAAGACTGCAGAAGGAAGAAATTCACAGCATGCTACAACTATGGAGAAGCTGGACACCTTAAGCCAGACTGCCCAAAACTAAACAACCCAGCAGATAACAAAGCTAAACCTGCAGAAGGAACAAAAAGGAATGTAAGAGCCTTCCAGTTGACAACTCAGGAAGCCGAACTGATTCCTGACGTGAGAGCCGGTACGTTTCTAGTTCACAACGTATATGCAAAAGTATTATTTGACTCTGGTGCAAACCAAAGTTTTATCAATACTTCATTCTGCCAAGCACTTAAATTAACCTTAACCCAACTTAGGCAGATTTTTACAGTTGAAACGGCAGATGGAAATTCTGTTAAAATAGATAAGGTGTTGCGGGAAGAAAATATAGAACTTTTAGGTCATAAATTCTCTGCAAACCTGTTACCTATGAAATTAGCAGGATTCGATGTTGTGTTAGGAATGGATTGGTTAGTAGCCAACCATGCTCGAATTCTTTGTGATAAAAATTCCATAGAAATTCATACACCCACAGGAGAATTAGTGGTGATTACAGGAGATAAACCACGAAAGCCACTGAAATTCATTTCAGTAATGAAATTGGCTAGTTACTCAAGAAAACAAGAAATGGTGTATATGATTTCAGTAATCATTAACACTAAAAATAAAGAACTTAAGGATATTCCAGTAGTATTAGAATACTCGGATATATTCCCAGAAGAACTACCTGGATTACCACCAAATAGGGAAGTAGAATTTAGAATTCATCTAATTCCTGGAACTATCCCGATAGCTAAAGCACCCTATCGGTTAGCACCCACTGAAATGTTAGAATTGAAAAAGCAATTAGATGAATTACTGAGCAAAGGATTCATACAACCTAGTTCATCCCCATGGGGAGCGCCAGTGTTGTTTGTAAAGAAGAAAGATGGTTCGATGCGAATGTGTATCGATTATAGAGAATTAAATAAGGTTACAATTAAGAATCGATACCCATTACCTAGGATTGATGATCTTTTTGATCAACTTCAGGGAGCTAGATATTTTTCTAAGATAGATTTACGCTCCGGATATCATCAATTAAAGGTACAAGAAGAAGACATACCTAAAACCGCTTTCAGAACTAGGTATGGTCATTACGAGTTTACAGTCATGCCCTTCGGACTAACAAATGCACCTGCAGCATTTATGGACATGATGAATATAATCTGTAAACCGTATTTGGATAAATTTGTAATTGTCTTAATCGACGATATACTTATTTATTCCAAAAGTCAGAAAGAGCATTGTGAGCACTTGCATATACTTTTAACTTTGTTAAGAAAAGAAAAGGCTTTATGCTAAATTCTCGAAGTGTGAATTTTGGCTGAAAGAAGTGCAATTCTTAGGACACATGGTGAATCACGAAGGTATTCATGTAGATCCTGCTAAGATAGAAGCAATCACCAAATGGAAGGTTCCGCAATCAGCAATGGAAATTAGAAGTTTTATAGGTTTAGCTGGATATTATAGATGGTTTATTAAGGTGTTTTCCAAATTAGCTGTACCATTAACTAAGCTAACCTGTAAAGCCGTTAAGTTTGAATGGGGACCTAAACAGGAAGAAGCCTTTAAGATTTTAAAACAGAAATCAACCAATGCTCCAATTCTAGCCTTACCAGAAGGAACAGAAGATTTTGAAGTATATTGTGATGCTTCAAAGCTAGGATTAGGATGTGTGCTAATGCAACACAAGAAGGTAATTGCGTATCCATCAAGGCAATTGAAAAAGCATGAGGAAAACTATACGGCTCATGATTTAGAATTAGGTGCCATAATTTTTGCCCTTCAGATTTGGAGACATTATTTGTATGGTAGTAAGTTTACTGTCTATACAGATCATAAAAGTTTAAGATATATATTCGGGCAAAAAGAATTGAACATGAGGCAAAGAAGATGGATGGAGATCCTAAGTGATTACGACTGTGATATTCAATATCACGAAGGAAAGGCAAACGTAGTTGCAGATGCCTTAAGTCGTAAGTATCATGAAAAGCAAAAGCGAATTCGTGCTCTTAGATTAAATCTACAGTTAGATTTAATGGAACAAATAAAGGATGTTCAAGAAACAGCAATCCAGGATATTGCTGAAGGAATGAAAGGACGAATTAAAGAATTAGAGCAAGGAAGTGATGGAATTTGGAGATTCCATAAGAAAAGGATTTGGGTACCTAAGCAAGGAGACTTAAGAACTAAGATTTTAGAAGAAGCCCATAAATCTAGATATACCATGCACCCTGGAAACAATAAAATGTACCAAGATTTAAGAAATAACTTCTGGTGGATAGGAATGAAAAAGGATATAGCTCGATATGTTTCTAAGTGTCTTACTTGTTCACAAGTTAAGGCAGAACACCAGAAACTTTCAGGTCTACTACAACAATTAGAAATGCCTGTATGGAAATGGGAACTCATAACAATGGACTTTGTTACTAAGTTGCCCAAAACCAGAAAAGGTAATGTTGCGATTTGGGTAATGGTGGATCGATTAAACAAATCAGCTCACTTTCTACCCATGAAAGAAACCTTTAGCTTGGAAAGGTTAGCAAAGTTGTATGTAGATGAAGTAGTATCCTTACATGGAGCTCCACTCTCCATTGTATCGGATAGGGATAGCCGTTTCACTTCCCATTTCTGGAAAAGTTTCCAAGAAGCAATGGGAACCCGACTAAATTTAAGCACAGCATATCATCCTCAAACAGACGGGCAAAGTGAAAGGATGATCCAAACCTTGGAAGACATGCTTAGAGCATGTGTGATAGATTTTGGGGGAAATTGGGACAACCATTTACCCTTAATCGAATTCTCCTATAACAATAGTTATCATTCAAGCATTGAAGCTTCCCCATTTGAAGCATTGTACGGACGAAAATGCAGAACTCCAGTTTGTTGGGCAGAAATAGGAGAAAGTCAATTATCAGGTCCGGAGATTGTACAAGAAACTACCGACAAGATTACACAAATCAAGGAAAGACTGAAGACGGCTCTAGATCGCCAGAAAAGTTATGCAGATAATAGACGCAAGCCATTAGAGTTTCAAATTGGAGACAAAGTGCTATTGAAAGTTTCTCCTTGGAAAGGAGTAGTTCGATTCGGTAAGAAAGGAAAGCTAAGTCCATGATACGTAGGACCATTTTCAGTGATCCAACGTATAGGACCAGTTGCTTATCGTTTACAACTACCAGAGGAGTTAGCTGGAGTACATGATGTATTTCATGTATCCAACCTCAAGAAATGCCTATCAGACGAATCTTTGGTAGTACCTCTCCAAGATATAGAGGTAAATGAGAAATTGAAATTTGTTGAAAAACCTCTTCAAATCGAAGATCGAAAGATCAAATTTCTCAAACACAAAAGATTGGTGTTAGTTAAAGTCAAGTGGGATTCAAAGAGAGGACCCGAATACACTTGGGAGCTGGAATCAGAAATGAAGCAAAAGTATCCTCACTTATTCCAATGAATCTCGAGGACGAGATTTTAAATAAGGTGGGGAGGATGTAAGGACTCTCAAAATTGTCCTAAAAATACCCGTAAGTAAAAACCCGGACCCCTGAAACCATACTGTGCATAAAAAACTAAGAAAACAAGAAATATGGTTCTCAGGCGGGCCGCGTAAGAGTAAGTAAAGTCTTACGCGGGCCGCATCAAGACATGTTTGACCGGATAAGTGTTCCGGATCCACGTGGTGTCCACCTGGCTAACCTACTCATGACCAATCAACCCTACTCGTAGACTATGCGGCCACGCGGGCCGCGTGAGGCCTCAATTTCAGCTATAAATAGCTTGTTGCATGCGCAGTCCACTGGTGTCGAGATCTTTTCGTAAAAACGAATTTTCAATACTCTGAAGTCAAAATTACTTTCAATATTAGCAAGGTGCTGCTCCGATACCGGGAATTAACGCGATCGCTGCTACGATTCAATGTCCGATTGATTAAAACTATCCAATGGATGTTTAAGTGCTGCCCACATTAGGGTTTATGCTTTGTCATTCGTCGTTAAATCGATGGATGTTTAAGTATCGCACTTTGTCATTCGTTGTGAAGGTTTAATCTCGTGAGTTATCGTAAATGCTGTATTAGTTACTAACCGAGTTCATGTGCATGTTATTAAATATAGGTTAAAAAGGCTAATCAGTAGGCTAAGCTCTGCTCATATAAAATCTGCGATGTGAGTCATTCTCTTTTTATCAAATGTTCTACAATACCTCAAATTATTTTCAAATGTTATAATTACAGGGAGTAAGTCGTGGATATCTTGAATCACTGGCTAGTGGGGTATTGTGCACATTACTAATTTTATCCCTGTTAGGTTCATTGACCTACAGGGATAATCATCACTACTTGGGGTGGGACCTAATAGTGGTATGACCATCGTCACATGTGACAAGGCGCCAAATAAAAATAAGATAGAAGCCATTGTAATCGCTCTTATGCTGTAATTTATAACTATGTGTCATTTTATGCAAAATGAGTGACTCACCAGCATTTCCCCGCTGATAAAATATTTTTAAAACATGTTTCAGGAGACCTGCTGTAAATCAAGGACACGTGCTACGGAGCACTAACAAGCTTGAAGAGGTGGCTCAGTTAAAATAAATAAACATGTTTTAAATAAATTAGGGAATTTCATAGTTAAATTCCTCTATTGTAAATTACGGGGTTTATCTCCAAATTTATAAAATGAAATAATTGGGCATTTGAGTTTTAAAAGATCCTGTTGAAAATATTCCGCTGTCACAAAATAAATACCAAAGGTTCCTGTCCCGCGGCTCCTAACCAGGTAAAACCGGGGCTGGGGCCGTGACAAGTAGTGTTCGAACTTTCAGTACTAAAAGCTGTCTTTGGCGATGAGGCTTTAGAAATCATGCTTCCCCGGTAGTACAACCCCATATTCTGCTGATAATTGGGATTTTTAACCTTGCTCTGTTTCTTAATCTCCAACTCGTGCCCTTCCAGCTTCTCTATCAACCAATTAAGTGTAATCTCCTTTATGGGCTTTGTGTTCTTTAGCACCATTGCGAAATAATGCCAATCGTGTTCATTTGGTAACGCTTCAAAAAACTTATCAACAATCTCCTCTTGATCTTTTGTAATACCGAATCTGTCCAGTTCGGCTTTCAGGTGGCAAAACCTTTCTATCATCTGACGAACAGTTTCATTTTTCATACAAACAAACAGATCAAACTCCTTTTTCAATAACGATTTCTTGCTCTTAACGATCTATTCACCTCCCGTGCACTTTTTCTCCAACGCACTCCATAATTCTTTTGCATTTTCGTAATCGATTAGAGAAATAATATCATCTCGTACAGATTGATGTAAGAATGCTATGGCTTTTTGCTAAGCAATGAATTCTTCTTGCTTATCATCTTGTAAATTCTCAAAATCAGTTCTTGTAATCTTGTATCCGTTTTTAATACACTTCCAACTCTCAAAAGAAAACGCTCTTAACCAATTATCGAATCGTTTAGCCCAGCGGTTGTGGTCTTCAATATCCATAAGCTTAGGTGGTTTATTATATGTCTCATAAGCATTGTCCACGCTAAGCGAGTCAGAAATCACTTTTGTCGCTGTTTTTGAATTCGCATCTGAAGATGTGACTCCGGTGCTGTTGTAAGCGAATGTGTCACCGAATGGGTTCAGAAATTCATCACTCATGATTGTAATTTCCTGAAAAAATCAAATACGGTTAAACTTGATTGAATAAACAGAAACACAATTGATCAAATGATCAATCGTTCGGAAGGCTATCCGAATGAGATTGATCGAATGGACAAGTGTCAGATGGGTAATCTGTCGGATGGCTATCCGATCGGATGGACACCAACAAACAAACAGTCTCAAGTTTTAAACAACATGAACTCAATCCGGTCGGATGGCTATCCGATCGGATGGGTAATGACGTCAGCAATCAGTCAAGAACTTGAAACAGTAACAATACAATCCGTTCGGATGGCTATCCGATCGGATGGGCGATGGCGTCAGCACAGTTAGTTTGAAAATTCATGGTTTTTCACTGATTTTGATACGATTTTGTTTGAATTTAGTTCTGTAACTTTGTAGGATTGTTTAATGATGTATCGCGCACTGTATGTGTGAATTTTAGGCCATTTTATCCGTGAAATCTATGTTAATTTTGGATTTTAAGATGTTTAAGATGAAAAAAGTCTGAAATAAGATGAAATCAGAGAAATAGATGAAAGAAATGATGAAATCTCGAGTAGAATCGGCTGTAAATCTCTGAAATCGGTTGAATCTCTAGTCGATTTGCTGTAGATCTTCTCCGAATCCGACCTCCAAGCTCTGATACCACTTATGAGGACCGGAAATTCAGTTTGAATGAACTCGCTCAGGTCAGATCTGCAACCACTATGATTGTGCGGAATCCAATTGTGATGTAGGAGAAAGATCAACAACGTAGACACTATTAGTGCAGTAATGTCTATCGTCTCCATCAATCCAGTTCGTAGCTTAAATGAGAAGAAATCAAGACATTATAGTGTTATAGTTAGTAAAAAGGCAAGGTGGCAATATTGTAATTAATGAGAAATCTTATTAAACCCCTTAGCCTATAAATAGGAGTATAGTGTCTTAGATTAAGGACTTTTGTACATTTGGAGACTTAGAGCTTTGGAGCTAGAGAGAGAGAGTCTGGATAGAGATAGTAGCAAGAGGTGATTCACGGTGCTTGTAATCTTTTCATACGATCAATAGAATCACAGATTTAGTACGGTTCTCGTGTTCAGTCCACGCACGTGTACGGATTCCGCACATCACACGTGTCGATACGCAATCGTTACGGAGTCGAAAACCGGTCCTACAAGTGGTATCAGAGCAGGAGCTCGATTGCACGGATCAAACACACAAAATCGCATGAGATTTCATCAGATTCGGAGTCAAAATTACATCAGATTTGTCAAATCTCTAACTCTACTCATTTTCTTCACGTTTTCAACAGAAAAACGCAAAATTAAACGAGTTTTTACGGTTAAAATTGGCTGAAATTTTAATATGTTGTGCGAAAACAATTGATATACAAGCCTACAAAATTTCAGATCATAATTCTAAACAGTTTGTGAGAAATCTTAATTTTTCTGGTTCGAAAATATTAAAATTTGCTGCTGTTCTTGATATTGTTCCAACTCTCGGATTGTGATCCGATCGAAGTGGATTATTTCTTATTTTGTCCAACTCTCGGATGACAACTCGTTCGGATTACAATCCGATCCAGGTTCAATCACACTTTGATTACTCATTCGAACCACTTTGTCGAATGACCATTCGACACTCATGACATGTGATATTATCGAATGACCATTCGATATCTGAACGACATATTCTGAACAGAAAAGGTGCGGCCCAATGGTGTTACATGCAATCCAATTAATGCTTGTGTTAGGATCAAGAATATTAACATGTGAATTGTCAGATATACTTTAGTTATCGGCCCAATTAATAACAATTGCATGTGTATACTGAAGATAAGTCTTGGAGGTCCAATAAGATCCTAAAGACAAACTGATAAGCTGTCCAAATTCATCTTGGTCCAATCATATAAGTTTGGTATTCGGATATATTAATTACTAGCTTTGAGTGAATTGATAATTGGGAGGCCCTATAAAGCATAAAATCTAATAGCATTTATGTCATCACATGTTCCATTTGAATGTTTTTTAGAGGTCCAATCAAAAGAGAGTTGTAGTGGATTATTATGTTATCGGTTATTGAATCAAAAGAGGTCCAAGAAGGAAAATGGATTGATCAGCCCGATAGTGTTTCACGTGAAAAATAATTAGATTCAGTATTGATTGTAGTGGTCCAATAAAACAAACATTTTGTGGCCCAATATATTTTTGTTCAGTCCAAGTATCGAGTGGCGATTCGATCGATTCACCATCCTCTCATATATTGACTTAGTGTTGTAAACTATCGGATCACCATCCGATACTTTGTCAGTTTGTTTCAATATTTCATGTATACAAGTCCATTGTTTCAGTCCATGTGATATATTGTCCTTGGTCCATTAACAGCTTTATAAAGTGACAGGCTCGTTAACTGAGACGGCCCAATTGAAACTCAATATAACATTTTCAGCCCAATTATAATAGAAGGTATTAAGTGTTGTCAGATACACTAAAATTTTGGTCCAATCAATGACAATTAAGAGCATGTGATTTCAAAGTATGTCGGTTCATTCATACCTTGCATGTGATTTGAAGTTTTTTAAATACAACGGCCCAATCAGATTGAGAGAAGTCATGAGTCTATGCATGTGAAATTATACATATTAACATTTAGAAGTTCATGACGTCAGCAGGTAATAGTTCTTTCAAGTGGTTGGCCATTTTGGCGGCCACTTTTGACTTTGGTTTTTTTTTTTCGTATAATAGTTATTTATAGGTAATGCCAAATTACAATTTTATCACAGGTGTAAAATTACGATTTCGTCCTTGATTCAAAATAAAATTTTGTTTTTTCCCCTTGCTTAAATTTACGATTTTGCTCTCAGTTAAAAAAATACAATTTTGCCCCCAGTTCAAAATAAAATTATGTTTTTGTTTCAGCTAGAGTCCTGCCAAATTACGATTTGGTTCCCAGTTTAAAATTACGGTTTTGCCCCCAGCTAAAAATTACGATTTTTCCCGCAGCTAAAATATTACGCTTTTGCCCCCATTTCAAAATAAAAAAAATGGTTTTGCCCTCAGTTCAAAATATTATTTTGCATCCATTTTAAAATTACGATTTTACCTCCGCTAAAAATTACAATCTTGTCATCGTTTTTTTTTTCTTTGGCAAAACCATGGTAGTGTTTTATTTTACTTTGTTGACTTAATTTTGTTTTATTCATGCCAAATAGCTGCCTAGCACTCGCTAATTGGTCCTGACAAGTTATTGTTTTGCCCCCAACTCTAAATTACACACTTGTCATCGTTTTAGTTAATTTTTTTTATCATAACTATGGTACTGTTTTTCTTTAATTGGTTAACTTGATGTACCTTTTTTGATATCGTGTTATAGGTAGCATGTATAACTAACCGAAATAAAGGTGTACATGTTATTAACCTAAGAAATACTTGGTTTAGCGCCCCGCAATGCGGGCGGCGCATAACTCTAGCTGCCTAATACTGGCTCATTAGTCCTGAGAAATTACAGTTTTGCCCTGAGTCCAAAATTACGGTCTTATCATCGTTTTTTTTCATAGCAAATTTATAGTAGTCTTTTTTTTTAATTAATTGAGAATTATTCGGCTATCGCCCCGCAACGCGGGCGGGGCATCTACTAGTTTATTACAATTGTTGGCCACACTTGAATATTAATATCATACAATCGTCGAACCGCCAATTGATCGGATCACAATCCAATCCACGTGCATTAATTTCATTTTTGTGTACAAGTGTTGGATCCCCATCCGACACTCACACATTGCATTTATCATGAGGTCCTGTCTTCGAACGGTGATTCCATCGAATCACTATCCGATCCAAGTAAAATTGTAAAGTAATTTTTGTAAAAGTGTCGAACGGCAATCCGTTCGATTCGCATCCGATCCAACTATCTGTTCAATTTTAAAACTAATCGTTTGTTTGTATTTTTGCTGAAAAGTGAAAAACGAGGAAGGTCATGGCTGAAGAGTTTTACAACACGTTCTACAAAGCGTTCATGTCCGAATCTTCGAAAACTTCAACCGTTACACCAAAAACCATAACAAAAGCAATCAATGATAACATCAAACATGATAACTTCTATGGAACTTATTCGAAACCACCTAAACTTGACAGTATAGAAGATTACACATGGTGGAAAGAGAGGTTTCTGAACTGGACAAAGGCATATGCTCACAAAAGTTGGTTCTGTTTGGAGTTTGGATATAGCCGACCGATAAACGATAAGCATGAAGAGATTCATCTCAATGATCTTTCCGATGAAGACAAACGAAAATTTTCATACGAACAGAAAATGATTGCACTGATTCAGCAATCCATCAGAGATGATATTTTTTCTTTGTTAATTCATGATGGTTCTTCAAAATCGGTTTGGGAAGCTTTAAGGGTAAAACCTGAAGGGGGTAAACAGATTAAAAAGAATAAAATTGTTTTATTAAAAAAGGAATTTGATCTGTTTGATACCCTAAAAGGAGAGTCGGTGACACAAATGATTGAGCGATTTTGCCATCTTAAAATTGAACTTGAAAGGTTTGAAATTGTAAAAACACGTGAAGAAATAATTGATAAAATCATTGAAGCGTTACCACGAGCTGATCAGTGGCAAACGTTCGTGTTTATTTTGAAAAACGATGCGTTGTTTGATACAATTACTCTTGAAGTTTTGATAGAAAAGATAGAAAGTCATGAGCTTGAGCTACAAAAGCAAAGCAAGATGAGTAGTTCTTCGCATCACTAGAATGTCGGTCTTTACTACAAGGGCAGTGTACCCTCGGTGACAGTTAGCGAGCTGATAAAGACTGCATATAGTGTTGAAAAGACGAAAGACTCACAGAAAAGCTCATCAAACTATGATCCGGGATATTATTCATCATCAACAACATCTAACTCTGAAGAACCTGAAGAGATTCTATGCAACATCGCGTTAAAGTTAAAGAAGTCTCCGACAATGAACATCAACGCTGCTAAACAGCAAATGAGTCTTCTGGGATCAATTCTGGAATCTTACGAAGATCTGGTAGCTGGGAAAATTGGAAATTCCGAACTAACAAAGGAAGACTATGACCAGATCGATCCAGAAGAGATGGAACTCATTGATTTGAGATGGTGTTTAGCAAGCTGCATTCGAAGAGCTCAGCAGTTCATGGATATCACTGACAGACAATCAATATGTGGACCATCAACAAAGCTGGGCTTCGACAAGTCAAAAGTGTCACACCCCGATATTTCCACGTATTACCGGTGGGCGCGGTGGGGAGTATCGTGACCTAGTTGATATCATCATAATCAAATAACACAATTTTAAATGCACAGCGAAAGCAAAAGATAGATTTATTTCAACCGAATAAAATTGTAATATTAAGTATCACAATAATAGTTGAAACAGATCCACAGGCGGATCAAATAAAAGGAAACATAGTTCATCAGACTTAAATGCATCCAAGCTTGCGAGACTCTTATTGATGCTAAGGAGAGGCCAGCCTATTTCGAGTAGTACCTGCACTTAACCTTTTTGGGAAAAATACGTCAGTTTACACTGGTAAATACAATTAACTGACTCATTTTGAAAAGTTTTAAAAATTGATTTGAATGCACGTGGCACAAAACTTTTTATAACTTGGGATAATTATTTATATATAAACTAGACTTAGACCGGTTAGTTTTAAAGGAAGATACGGTTCAAACGCACGATAAAGCGAAGACCGAGATGGAATGTGATTTAGACCCGACAAGTTTGAAGACTTGTATAATATGGGTAAACTAAACACATTCTGGATTTTGAGACAAAAATGATAAGGTTTGACCTGTTTCGGTTAATTTATGCAAACTAGTTACATAAATCGCATCGAACGCGAATAATGCGTAATGTCACACCCCCAAAATACCACACGCGGAAACCTCCGCGAGGCGTGTGACGTACCAGGATCCAAGCCACCAATCACATTGAACTCTTAGATAGGTTTAAATAAAACTTTCATTCATTAATATTAAGAATTATAAACGTTACATATCATTCATCATATACAGCGGAAGCATATCTCATTTGTTAAGTGTATCATAAACCGTGTGTACATAAACCATTAAGCTCGTATTGAGATTCCAAGTATAACGACCCATGACCACTCCAGCCTTCCAGACAGCAAGTTCCACAAGATATAACCCTATAGACCTACAAGCATGCAGACAAGTGTGTCAGACGACGCTGGTGAGTTCAAAGTTTTGTTAACGCGTTTAGTTACCAGATGTGTGTATAAAATAGTTCAACGTTTTGTTTTGATGATGTTATTAACTCGATTACCGTATGTGGCTACTAGATGTGTTTGCCCAAACCCCAATGCCTCTATCAAAGCATTGGTCAGGTGGTCAAGGTAAATAGTTCACGCCTGTAACAACTCTCATTAAAAAGTCCTATTTATTACTTTAATTATCCAATAGGAAACCCTAATTAAGACACCCAAGTGATTCTGCATAAACCCTAAAATTTTCTGAACAATCGGAATCAGGATCAGGGCCCCTAAAACTCAGGGGGGGTAAACCCTAGCTAGTATTATCTCGACAGTTTAACATGTAAAATGAAATTGCATGCATGACCAACTCACCTGAGCTACCTGGACACGGGGCTACCCTAGGGTAGATTGGGGTCCCTAGCGCCACGCGACGCGCACAAGGGAACCTCTCGCGACACGCGAGAGGGACAAATTTCAAGTATAAATACAGGGGCTTGGGACTTGACATTCTGCGTTAGTTCGACGTAGAAATTCAATACGTACGTTGAGATATAGTAGAAACAGTCCAAAAACACACACAGTTCACGAAGTGCTGCCACAATAACAGGGTAATAACTCGATCGCTGCTACGATTCAATGTCCGATCGATTAAACTATCCAATGGATGTTTAAGTGCTGCCCACATTAGGGTTTATGCTTTGTCATTCGTCGTTAAATCGATGGATGTTTAAGTATCGCACTTTGTCATTAGTTGTGAGGGTTTAATCTCATGAGTTATCGTAAATGCTGTATTAGTTACTAACCTAGTTTTGTGTGCATTGTTATTTAAACTAGGTTAACAAGACTAATCAATAAGCTAGACTCTACCCGTGTTAAATCTGCAATGTGAGTCATTCTCTTTTTATCAAATTACTTTCAAAATCATGTTTATTTTCAAGGTTATAATTACAGGGATTAAGTCTTTGTAATCTCCAAATTACAGCCGGTATGTGGGGTTTTGTATACATTACTTGATAACCGTCACTATTGGACAACGGGTTAGCCAATGAGTGATATGACCATAGTCACAGACACCATTGGACAATGAGGTTACCGATGGATGGTCGAGTGACAAATATCGTGGGTAGTTGGTTGATATCAGGAAACATTGTAATCGCTCTTAATACTGTAAATTATAACAAACGGGTCGTTTTAGTAAAAAAGAATGATTCACCAGTATTTCCCGCTGACAAAACCTTTTTCAAACATGTTTCAGGTGATCTGTTGTGATCCAGAAAAAGTGCCGTGAAGCACTACAAGCTTAAGGAAGTGGCTCCATATAAAATAAAGAAACATATTTTGTAAAATAAAGATTTCTCAGTGAAATCATATGATTGTAAACTACCGGGGTTTATCCCGAGTTGTGAAATAAAATAAATCGGGAAATTTCAGTTTTAAAAAGATCCTGTTAAAAAAAAATCTTCCGCTGTCAACTTAATTAAATAAATACCACGGGATTTTCTGTCCCGCGGCTCCTGATCCGGGTCAAACTGGGCTGGGGGCCGTGACAACGCCCGTCCATTCCGGCCCGGTGTGAGGGTGCCAAACCTAATAGCGCTATCAACTAAATACCTCGTTGCCTCCCCGGCAACAATCGGTAGATGTAAGGGGTCTTATATGATAGAAACTGAGTAATAACAAACATCCCATTTACCCGACGTTCCTCCCCGGAACAATTACCAGATATCCCTCCCCAGGATGCATGCTTAGAAAAGAGCAGTGAACTCACCTGAGATTGCTCGGTACGACTAGTTACTTGCACACCCTAACTCAGTTAAAGCCTACGGTATTCAAGTATACGTAATTAGTTTCACATTCGCAAGGTTCACGTATGAATAAAAGTCACGGTGTTCACATCCCGTGCATGACAACACACTACAGTTGAATAACACATAACAGTTAAGTAACACATAACAGTTAAGTAATTTACTGGGCTATGCACCACAGCCCAAACCCAAGTTAATCCTCGGTGAAATACCCCTCGACGAGACTCCTTCCCGACAAAACTCCTTCTGACCGAACCCCTATGTTTCGTCGCCTCCTTCCCGACGAAACTCCCTCCGACGAAACCCCTGTGTTTCGTCGTTTTACCCCTTTCGTCGGAGTCGTTACCATCACCATCTGTTACAGTTTACAGTTTACCATTTCCATCAACAATAACCAATTCATGATTGAACATTCTTATTCAGTTAATCACCGACATTCAGGTTCATTATATGTTTATCACAGAAGTTGGCATACAAGATCAGTATTCGATTCGATCAGTTTATTCAAGCGTCTCCTAACCATGAAACCCTAACTCACGGCTATGCGATCTAAACCATACAACAGATTTATCATGTTGCTGTTCTATATCATCATTGCCCTATCACATACCCAAACCCTTTATTTAATCATCACCGTTACTCCTAAACCCACGCAAGCTATTCATAATATTTTACAAATAATCATCATCAATTATCAATCATCATGTCAACCAAAAAATCTGTACCAACGAACCAGACCAATGTTTTACAATAATATCTCATGTCACATCAAGTTATCTTTCAGTTTGCATGGAAATCCAAATCATAGATTAATAAGAGCACTTAGCATATTACATTTAATCTAGAGACACATATATTTAATCAAGTTATCACATGTCTACTAACAATCACATGCACATATGAGCACCATGACCGTCAATCATAAAGTGATCCTTATTGTAACACCCTAGTTACTAATTAACAGTTTTACATGTAAATACCAAAGATTAGACCGTAAGTTACGGTGGAGGCCAAATGTGGATATTGTTTTTGGATCAAGAGATTTACATTGTGATTTTTTTCCATTATCATTTATCTTGTCTTGTACCGTTATTTAAATTGTCAAAACTAACTTTTAAGTTGGTTTTGAACACAGGTGTATATCGAGAGCCCAGATGAAGATCAAGCGTCGAGCAAGAACCGAACACGTGTTAAATAAAGCTTCCGCAAGTTGTTCCGTCGTTATTCTAAAGCGGCGAATTAATTCATATTATGTTATATCACTTTAAATTGTAAAAAATTTTTAATAAACCCGTATTTTTATAGCATGTGTAGTCTTAACTATACATCTAATCTTTGGTAATGTAAATCTCTTGATCCAAAAACAATATCCACACTTGGCCTCCACCGTAACTTACAGTTACACCGTAAGTTACGGTGGTCTCTGTTTGAGAATCTTCCCACCGTAAACCAGGGGGAAACTACCGTAACTATATCAGCTCCACCGTAACTTACGGTGGCACCGTAAGTTACGGTGGCCCCTGCATCCAGCCTTTCCATTTTGCCGTTATTTGACACGAAAACTTTCGTATCTTTCAATCCGCTTATTTAAATTGTCAAAACTAACTTTTAAGTTGGTTTTGAACACATGTGTATATCGAGAGCCCGGATGAAGATCAAGCGTCGAGCAAGAACCGAACACGTGTTAAATAAAGCTTCCGCAAGTTGTTCCGTCGTTATTCTAAAGCGGCGAATTAATTCATATTATGTTATATCACTTTAAATTGTAAAAGTTTTTTAATAAACCCGTATTTTTATAGCATGTGTAGTCTTAACTATACATCTAATCTTTGGTATTTACATGTAAAACTGTTAATTAGTAACTAGGGTGTTACACTTATCACTTTGGCTGCACTACCAAGTCACCTCACATGTAATACTATAGAACATTGATCAACAAGAATAAGACAAGTAATGATTTTTACTGACCGAGATGTATGGTGACTGGAACAAAGGATCCGAATGATTCAATGATGATGTTAACTGCCGTCGGTATGCAGAGAGGGATCTAGGGTTTTTGGTTAACGTAACAGTTTACAAGTCTGTTTATATGAGTAACTGGAAGGTGGGCTGCACACTAACCTGGGCCGAAGCCCACATAGCGACGAAAGGCTCACGGGCGACGAACCTCATGTTTCGTCGGGTTCCTCTTTCACCGAGCACCAAGTATATTAAAAAGAGTTTATTAACATACACCCTTTATTAATTCACCAAAACTCACTAAAATCAAATTAAAATCACTTTAGAATAACATACACAATATGACGAACAACGAAATACGAAAACGGGATTATAAAACAGATGACGTGTAAAAGAAAAGTCTTGGAATCTTGAGTTGTCACATCATCCCCAACTTGGAAGAAATTTCATCCCGAAATTTGATAAGTAGCTAGTCCAAGACGGCAAAATATTAACTCATAATTCCAAAACAACGAGATGTTAACTCAGGGTGACTGTGGATTTTCCGTGGGTACCACACGTAAGGTAACCAAATGATTCATAAACATGTTTCCTAAGTTAATATGCCTTAAATATGTTGTGACATCAGTAAGATATCTTCTATTATGCCCGAAATGGGTTTAAACTCAAACTATGCCCCGTAGGGGCATTTTGGTCATTTTAAAGGTTATAAAAGAGTTTAAATAATAATATGAGTTACAGGTCTGATATAATCAGTAGAAATTCTTAATTTAATAAGTTATAACAGTAGGGTATTACCTATATGTGAATTTTATCATTTATAACCAAACTATGCACCTTAGGGGTATTTTGGTAATTTCACATAGGCTTAAAAGGTCGAGACTGAAAATCTGAGTTTAAAACTTTTGCTTACTGTTAAAATATAAAAATTTTCTGAAAATATCAGTAGGCATCAAACCTTATATGTTTAAAATAGTTTTAATACATACTATGCGTTAAAAACGCTTAAAAAGGCGATTTCCGGGTTTTTAAAGGAAAGCTGATATTTTTATTTTTCCAGAAGACTCAAAATATTTTATTTATCATATTAGATCAGTAGAAAAAGGTTTGGTATCAAAATAACTTGTAAAACTCTTTTTATAGCCTAAAAGGGCAAAATCGACATTTACCGAATTTAGCCTACTCTATGTTATGCTCAGTCTAAAATTAAATAAAAATCTTCAAAAATCACAAAATATTATATTACATCAGTGGGTAAAAAGTTTGATATTAAAAATTGGGTTTAGATAGGCTATATGCTAATTACGCCGTTTACTTAATAAAAAGCTTTTTATTTACGCTAACGAGCATAACTCCTAATCTAGACCTCAAACTGATGTCAAATTTTAGGGACAAGTCTAATAATTAGTAACTAAGGTTTCTATTCTCTTACATTTTCAAAAAATCACGTTTTAAGGTCATATGGGCATAATAGTCAACATATAGGCAATAAACGGAAACATGCATATGAATCGGATATTTATTGAACCAAGTCGTATAATCACAGAGGGTTATACTAAGGGTATGTTTGGCAAAAGTAGCTGGTGGCTGCTAGCTGGAAGCTGTAAGCTGGTAGCTGGTGGCTGGAAGCTGGTAGCTGTAGCTGGTAGTTAGTAGCTGTAGTTTTTTAGATATATTTGGTGTTTGGTAGAGTAGCTGGAGCTTTTAATAAAATGTATAAAATGACCAAAATGGACATAACTAAAAATTTAGAAAGTTGATGCATTAAAAAGTTTCCTATTTTTAGAGGTTAAAATAGTCATTTTTTCCCTAAAAGCTTGTAGCTCCTTCTAAACGCTACTAGTAGTAGCGTTCAACCAAAAGCTTCAAGCTCATAACCTAAAAGCTTAAAGCTCCTTCAACCAAACAAGACTTTTTATTGAGTATGAGCTTTTTCTTAAAAGCTTAAAGCTAGAAGCTCCTAAAAGCTCCTAAAAGCTCCATGCCAAACATACCCTAACATGAAACCTGGTCCAAATAAGGCTCTAAGGCATTTCTAAAACATGCTTAAACGGGTCAGAACTGAAGGTCAAAGCAGAAGTAAAATTATGCGACTTTCGATTTCGAACCGGGCCTAGACTGAAAATTGTCGGGGTGAACATGTTTAGACATGTTCTTACATTAATTACCAAGTTATATTAGTGATAAAACAGGTTGCATGGGTTCTACATTGCTAATTATGCCTTAATTTGGAAATAAGTTTTCTGTTGACTTTTTAAGATAAACTTTGACCCGACAATTGACCTAGTTAGAGTGGGAATCAGAGGGTGCCCTTTTAAGGGTTTATTACCCACATAATTACCAACTCATAGGTATTTTTAATTCTAGATTTGACTGGACAATTATTGATTAATCACGAAGTCAAACCTTAATTACGACGGTTTGACTTTAGGCTAATTAACTAAGCTAAACTGAATTAATAAAGGTTAAGGACACTTACAAAGGTCCTAAGCATGACTAGGAAGCCTAAGGAAACTTGTTGAAGTCCAGAGAAGCTCCAGAGCAATGCTTGAAATGCAAATGAAATGAGCAAGTCCAATTGTTGCAACTTCAAGCTCTTATATAGTGAGCTAAATGCCACAAGATCCTTACAACAAAGTCTATAAGTGTTCCCTGATGATCCCCATGTGTCCCTATGCATGAAAATCTGTTGGCCAAGCTCCTGTATTCGAATACCAGCTCTCTAAGGTGGTGCAACCGGTTATAACAGGCAACTGCCATTTTCTGTTGCCAGCGACGGGCTTACGGACCGTAAGAATAACTCCTTGCGGTCCGTATTCACATCTTACGAACCGTAAACTTATGATCATGCGGTCCGTAACCGACTCTGATCTGAGATTCCCAGTTACGAACCTTGCGGACCGTAAGCCCCAGGCCTTGCGGTCCATATCCGCTTTCTTTTATTATCTTTGTTCAGCTCCGCCACCTTATGGACCGTAAGGTGGTCTCTTTGCGGTCCGTATCCGTTCATCAGAGGACAAAAACTTGCAAACTTTCAAGCTTTGGCCATGCAATCTTTACCATTCCGAATCTCCTGCTTTCTTCTCAATGTAGGGACCATGTATTCAGGTGTTTGCATGCCCTTGCATGTGTTGCCATGCACAATTGGGTCTTTGGACTTATTGATGAATGCTTTTGAAAGAATTTGTCGTATGAAACATAGTATTCATTTCTTGTGCCAATTTGAATTATACATTGTCAAATAATCGGATTTAAATATATCAGATGTTTATAATATAGACTAGGGTCTTGGGATTTATAATGAGGTCGTTCAGAGGTATTAATTAACATGTCGACACTTTTTAAATCCTGCCATACATCTTTAACTTGATCCGAGTTTATGACGTGTTTGCCTTACGTGACACGTGTCTAAATTTTATTGGGCATAAATTTACAAGGTGTTACAAAAAGTGACTTGCTTCAAATGCAAGCAAAAGGGTCACTTCAAAAGAGAATGCAGAAACTCTACTGTTGAAGAAACCGCCAATCCGTTTAAAGAAGATTACTATCAAAAGGCGATTTATCACAAGAACAGAGAGGAATCTCAAAGGTTGAAACAAACTGAAGATAATCCTGAAAAGGAGAAATCAAGAGCTTGTGTTGTGATACAAGATGATGAAGGGTTTGATTGGAGCGAATTCCTTCCAGAAGATGATCTTGTTGATAATCGGTTCACAGCACATGGTAGAACTATATCATCTAATAAACATCGTGCATTTATTGCTGAGATAAAGGAGAAAAGTCGAGAAGAAATTTTGAAAGAAAAGACAGAAAGAGAAAGATTCTTTGCTGGTTGTCGAATTGAGAAAATGCATGAAGAGTATGAGGAAGCAAAGTACTACGGGAGATACGACAAGAAAAGAGATTGCTATATCAATAAAAATGGTGATCTTGTCGTTCATCAAAAAGAAGTGGTGTTTGATGATGTTCTTGTAGTAATTCCTCTGTCTAGCGAATATAACTCAAATGTAAAAGATAAAACTTATCTAAAAAGGCTGGACAAGATAATTCGTGATGTGATGACCGCGAGTTTGAAAAAGAGAGATGAAGAAAGAATGAAAAGGAATGTAGAAGAATTAGTGATGATTTGAAGAAGAGAAAGAAAAGAAAGATGAAGCAGTTGGTGAAGAAGCTGTTACTAAAAAACAGCAGAATGAAGAAGATCAGAAGAAGAAATGAGAAAATGAAGTGAAGATTGAAAGTTTGGTTGAAGTGGATGATGATGCTGATGTTGGTGAGGAACAACAGAAGAGAGAAGCAGATCAGAAGCAAACGAAAGCGAAAGCCGAAGTGCCAATCACTGAGGTAAAAATCGATACTGAAATCTTAAATGAAACTGCTGAACAGTGCAAGAAATGAATGGAAACGTGCAGTGCTTGTGCTGAAAAGGATGAAAAATTCAGAACAAGAGACTTAGATTTCAATAAAATCGAAGAAGTTTTCAAAAATAAATGCAGAGAGATGTTAGAAAACGAAAAAGTTTTGAAAGATAATGACGAAAAGATAACACAAAAAAGCAAGTTTTTAGAAAAAGAAAATGAAAATTTGAAAGAAAAGGTTTCAAAAATGATAGAGGAATGTTTACAAAAAGAAAATGCTTTTCAAGAAATAAAAAAGGAGTATGATTCAATAAAACTTGCATACCATATAACAAAAGAGTCATATGAAGATGCGAAGAGTCAAATGAAACTTGTTCAATCCAGATTGAAATATTGTTCTGAAACAACTGATACGCTTAAGCGACAATATTCAATTAAGCAACAAGTTGTAAACTCTTATATTGAGGATGTTGCTAAGCTAAAGCGTCAAATAGCTGATTTAGAACAAGATAACAACAAGTTACATAGCTATCACGCTTCATCATATGTGCTTGAACGTATTTTCAACATAAAACCGGGTGATGATGATTCTGAGAAAAACAAGAAAGGTATTGGCTCAGAGTTTCATCAAGTTCCACCACCGGAAAAGTTCACATTTTATGATGATGAGAAGGTCGAAAAAGCTTTCAACATGGTCGATCAATTGGCATATAACATTGACGTAACCTATTCCAAATCTGATGATTCTAGTGATTCAGAGGTGGTAGGTAAGGTCGTTGAAAGTGTTTTGAAAGAAGAGTCGATTGAAACAGGTAAATCTGAATCACAGGATGAAAATGAAGGTAGTTTTCATGAAGGTTATCTAAAAAACTCAAAATCTGAGAAAAATGCGAATGATGATTCAAAAGGATTGGTTATACCATGATTGGATCGGATAAATTATTCTCAGATCTTGAAGTCCCGATTCAGAATGTGATTTCAGAAAAGATTGACAAAGTTTTCAAGATGGTTGAAATTGAAAAGTCTGAGATTCCAAAGTTTGCTGGAAAGAGTCACAAAACTTTTTATAACAAACCTGGTTACAAAAAGAAAAACATGAAGGATGGGTTGGGTTATAAAAGGAAACAAAATTGGAAAATAAATGAAACACCAAATTATCAGACAAAAATGAACTTTGTTCACGGAACAAGTTCAGAAGAAGAGAAAGAACTCCAATTTAGATGACAGTCTAATGAAGAGTTCTATGGTCAAAAGAAAAAGCAACAACAACAGGTTAAAGATGTGTCCAAGAGAATATGCTTTAAGTGTGATCAAATTGGACATCTCAGTCGAAATTGTCCAAATCTAAAACCTATTGGTGTTGAGACGAAGAAGAAGTCTGATGTTGTGAATCAGAAATCAACCAAATTTGATTCAAAACAAACTTGGAAGCCAAAAATGTCAAAGGCTGACTCACAACAAACATGGAAACCAGTGACACCCAGATTTAGAATAACACAAAGTTGGAATACAACTGTTGATGCAAATAAACTAAACCAGTTTTAGAAACCAAAAGTTGTTGTTCAAAATCAAAATGTTCAAAATGAATCTCATTTTTACAAAAGAAGTGCTTCGAAAGGACAAACTTGGGTTGAAAAGAAACAAAAGGTTTCTGTGAGTGATAATCGGAATGAAAATACATTTGTGAAAAATGATAAAGATTTTCCAAAGTTAAATGAACCATATTGTGTTGAAATGCCTAAGGTCAAACAGACATGGGCTAACTTATTCAAGTAATTGAGTAAGTGTGAATGTGCAGGTGCTCAAGAAAACAGATGATTATCAAGATGGAACAGAGAGCAGCCTGGCACGAGAGGAAGAGGCTGCTGGTCCCTGCAACTGAAACAGGGAGTCTGTTTGTTTTCTGTACATAAATATACCATATTTCAAAACCCTAAAAAACTGAAAAATTTAAAAACCAAAAATATATTTTTATTTTGTCAAAAAATTTGAAAAATAAAAAATATTTTTGTTTTTAAATTTTGTCAAAAATCAAAAATTTCAAAAATATGTTACTTGAATACGCCGAAACCCTCATGGCTGAACAAACATATTAATTTCACAAGATTGAAAAACGATTCTCAAACTGTAAAATATCAATGTGTTGTAAATCATGGGGGTACATTTTGCATTACATGTTATATTTTCTGCAAAACAGAGCATGAGAAGGAGAAAATGGATGGCGAGACAAATCTATCTACATCGGTTATCAAATTTTCTTTAAATGATTTTGAATTTTAGGGGGAGTAAGAAAATTTCAGAAAATCCAAAAACATTTGAAAATTTGAAAAAGCCAAAAACATGATAAAATCCAAAAATGAGTTTTGTGTAAAAAGAGAAAATGATAGTACATCAGTAGACAATCACAGTACGCTAAAGAAATGGAAAGTCAAATGTGATAAACGGTCTCACTAATGATGTGCCAGTAGGTTTTTACATGCTTAGTAGATTGTTTTCGAGATATAAACCTAAATATCAAATACTTGCTTATCTCGTGGGGAACATCTCTCGGATATATGGGTAACCCCCGAAATCTTGTTTGAGAGATTGCCTGATTCTGAGATACTAGGTCTTTATACTGTTTGATATCTGGGGTATTATACCTGGTTTTCTGATATTGCGGAAGCAATGGCCTAGACCTCGTATAATACTTTGCGCGCTGGTAAAGCTTACCCTCTGCATAAAAATTGAGAAAATATCGAAAGATATATATCAAGTGCAGTTGTAAAGAAGATTCCCAAGGGGAACACACCTCAAAGTCGAGCCTTCATCTCTTTGACTGGACGGAATTTCATACCTGAGCTCTCAAGGTCTCGCACTAACCTAGAGAACAGATATCAGATTAGTATATTCACCTGTAAGACTGAATCTAGGGAATTTTGATACAGGAGTATATTCTGAGGTGGGACACACGCATAAGTTTAAGTCCTTAAAACATTAATCTCGTATCTCGAATCAGTTGAACTTTGTGTGAAAATTTAAGTGGATCAGTATACTGACAATCTAAGTGAATCGTTTAGAATTTAAAATGTTTGTAAAGCTCAATGGTACTAGTGATTTGTGATAAAATGATATGATCCTCTGACACGAACTCACACAAAAATATTGTCTGTAAATATTTCTTTACTGATTTATCATTCAGAAAAATACAAAAGATTTTGATTCTACGTTATTTTCGACAACCGATGTCTGGGTGCTGAGTTTCAAAATCTAAGTATGCTGATCGTGTTTCTAAAAATAAACAAGTTCATTAATTTGAAACTTGTAGTTTAAAATCAAAAATTAAAAATAGTTTGTGATATCTCCAAGGTCATTAATTTGGACTTGGATGATTAACTGTGAGGGATTTGGATTCTTAAAATGTGAAAATCTGCTGTAAAGAGCTAAGTTTCGATGTTGGATTCTTAATACTGCCAAATCTATGAAGATTGTTAAGAGGGGAAGAGAACCCAGTAATCCTGGATATATTCATATTATTATATTTTAGAGCCAGGATCTTGATTAAAAGTTTTTGAGGGCCAGGTCATCATTCCTGGACAACTGAAAACGCTTTCACTGTCGAAATATTTTAGTTTGTGATAAGAGAGCCAGGTTTTTATTCCTGGATGTTCAAAATGTTTTTACTTATAAATGTTTGAGGTTTGCAAATGAAAGTTCCAGATTACGATCCCGATAGCCGAGTCTAAGGGGGAGTCTGAAGACGAGCTCGACGCAAGGGGGAGCTTGTAACAGGAAAGCCAGGTGTCGATCCGAAAAGCACGGAAGCTTGACGAAAGGGGGAGCCTGAAGAAAGAGTTTACCAAAAGGGGGAGCTGAAGCTGAAGACAGATCCACGGGGATTCTGTTCGAGAAAGAGGGAGTCTGTGTTGTTGAAAATGTGATAAAGCTTCAAAAAGACTCAAGAGAGAGAAAGACAAGATGCTACGAGATTGACAGCGGCAATATCCAAGGGGGAGTCTGTTAGTGCAGTAATGTCTATCGCCTCCTTCAATCCAGTTCGTAGCTGAAATGAGAAGAAATCAAGACATTATAGTGTTATAGTTAGTAAAAAGGCAAGGTGGCAATATTGTAATTAATGAGAAGTCTTATTAAACCCCTTGGCCTATAAATAGGAGTATAGTGCCTTAGATTAAGGACTTTTGCACATTTGGAGACTTAGAGCTTTGGAGCTAGAGAGAGAGTCTAGAGAGAGAAAGTAGCAAGAGGTGATTCACGGTGCTTGTAATCTTTTCATACGATCAATAGAATCACAGATTTAGTACGATTCTTGTGTTCGGTCCACGCACGTGTACGGATTCCGCACGTCACATGTGTCGATATGCAATCGTTACGGAGTCGAAAACTGGTCCTAAAGACACAGTTCAAGGCATTCATTCTCATATAATATGTTGAATCGTACAGAGTTCCGGAGAGAAATTGCAAGAGCTTCGCCACAGGAGTCAGAACTGAATGTCTCAAATGAGAACCAAGACCTCCTATTTATAGGCGCGCTCCATCCGGGAGAAACCACTATCTGTTCGGATGATCATCCGTCTGGATGAGCATGTCCATCCGATCGGATGGACTTTACAAAACACGTTAACTTCTGTTTCGTCCCGGATAATATATAAAACATATACAAAACTTTACATAGACAACAACCAGGATAAAATAGACTAAATACAGACGAAAGCTACAGACATTATGCATCTACATATACTAGTGCCAAAGTGTTGTGGGTGTTTCCAACATAGTACATGTATAAGTGTCAAGTAAACAATTAGTGTAACCTATGTATCTACGAGTGACGAACCTTGCAATTTGGAGTGTGGTGCCGTTGTGGTTTTTCAAAAGAGAACGGTTATAGTCTGGTTTTTCAAAAGTTTTAAACCAAGTTCACTATAACCAATAGCTCTATTACCAATCTGTCACACCCTCAAATTCCACATGTGGGGATTTACTGTGAGGTGTGTGACTGACCAAGATCCAACCATTAATCATGTTGAACCAATTATTAAATATATAAAACCGTCACAATCAACACGATTAATGGTCAACGTTTAAAAGTCCAAAACATAGTTTAAGTTAACAGCGGAAGTAGAGTTTTAAGAATCTAGACACGATTCAAAAACCACTAGATCATACCATAAGTAAAATGTAAGTTTAAGACTGACAACACTCCTCAAATTGCAAGCCTCATTGCAGTTTTAGTTAAGCGTAGAGCACAAAGCGTAAGTTCACATGTAAAAGCGTTAAAAGTATGACTCGGGTAGCTAACCCTCATCAAGCAACTAAACTATGTGCCGAATGTTGACGTTAACGTTTTGTGTCTTCATTAATGTCTATCCACATTAATGTAAATGAGAAGGTCAATACTTCACGCCCGGCTCTCAGTTTAGTGTGAGGTTTGTCAAACCTAATAGCGCTATCAACTAATACCCCGCCTGCCATCCAGGCATACTAATCGATAAAACTGTAGGGACTTCCAGATATAATGTTCGTTTAGTTAAGTGTACTACTCCACCTCCAGTGGATAGTATGTTTGTAGTTCCAAATTAGGAACGTGCGCGTAGTCCCAACCAGGGCTACCATAAAAAGTGTTGTTCCAACCTAGGGACGCATGCTTTTAGAAAAGGTTGTGAACTCACCTTAGTTTGCTCGGAAGAAAAAAATGTGAAAGGTAATAGGAGTGGTCAACTTCGTCCTGATATGTTTACCATTTTAGTTAGTTTAGATTCACGTAATCCTACACGTATTCTAGCACATAGCCATGCAATCACGTTTGACATCTAATTAGCCGTTCGATTAAGTTGGTGCATGTGATAATATCATTATATGTAACACATTCATTGACACTCGCTAATGTTTTAAACGATCACTAACACCTTACAGTATCACATATGTACTCTCAAAACATTTAAAAATCAATTTCTCCACGTTTTAGTTTCACATCAGATTTTAAGCAGTTTTATAGAATTTATTTTAAATACTACACGGACTCGAAAAATTATGATATTTTAAAATGACATGTCACTTAGTTAGAGAATGTTTTTGGATTTTTCTCATGACCTAAATACTTACAGACAATTCACTAAAAATCATCTTTCACACATAGGTCTGATTCGTAACCTTCTGAAGACAGTTTACGGCAAAATTCATTTAAAAATCCTCGTTACCTCTTTTAACCAAATTCTAGAGGGAAACTTTAATTATCACCTGGAACTATCTACAATAAAATGTTCATGTATTAATTCAATTTCTACACCAAGCTATGACATTCGTAATTGACTGCAAATTCTGCTAGAAAATGCAACATGGACCTCTGTTACGGAAAAATTCATTTAAAATATCAAATCATGTCAAAAGAATATAATTTCAGTAGGGTTTGAAAGGTGTTTCCTGGAACTACGTTATAGACTCAAGAAACACTGATTTTTGTAAATTTTTGACCCGGTTAAAGTCGACACAAGTCGGAAGTAACTTTGTGAACAGAAACAGTTTCGTTACCCGACTCCCAGAAACGATTACTTAACAAACAAAACGACCAATATACATCAACTACAGCAGGTTATCATCATAAATCAAGTCATATATCAACAACTCATGAAGAACCAACTAGATTTAAACAAAGATCATGTAAGAATCAAAACCCTAATGACTAACGTAACACATAAACGATTCAATCATCTCGCAAACATGATCCCTAACAACATAGACTACAAGTATCCACACAACATCAAGGACATTGAGTAAACACAGTCATTATTAGGCATCTAACAAGAATCAAAACTAATACTTACAAGGATTACTGAATTAATGAAGAAGAGATATGGATCACTAGAGATGTGAACCGAATAGACTTAAGTCTCGTATACTCCTGTTCTTCGTCGACTGTAGAGAGGCAGGGGAGGAGTTCTTGGGATCGTAATTTAGGTTTAGGGGTTCTTGGCGGATAACATGCATACCTACGTAATATAAGGGACATGGGTTGGGGCAGTTTGGGGTCATTTGGGCTGCACATCATTTTGCGCCAAGGGGGGGGGGGTGTATGTGTGGTGGTTTAATGTTTATGATTTGGGCTTGGGCACTTGGGCCGCAAGTAAGTTAGAGGGATAAGGGGTGGCGGTTTGGGTTTAATCAATTTGAGCCACACCTGCAGTGGGCAGCAAGTTAAGGTTCAGGTTTGGTTTGAGCCTTAACCAACTCGGGCTGTGTGGAAAGAAGTGGGCGTTTGGGTCGGGTTTCATCATACGGGCTTAGACTACGAACAACCCGTTACGTAACTAAATATTGTGAGTTTGGATATAAATATATTAGATCAACTACGAGAAACAAGTATTATATATATGCAAATTCGTTACACATATAAATATATTAGATCATGCAACGTGAAATGTGGAGAAATATAACCGAGCTATAAATCAGTAGACGGTGCTAACCTCGGAAAGTAGGGGTTGTCACATTACGGACCTTAAAGTGGGATCTGGTCCGTAACCCAATATTAGGGTTGCACTCTAATTCAGACACATTATGGACCTTAATGTAGTTGTCTTACAGTCCGTAAGCTAAATATTAGGCATTGACGAAGAAAAAGATAGATTATTGATCGTAATGGATAGCTTTTACGGTCCATAATCAAAATATTTTGGGTTTCATTAAGAACACTTATATTAGGGATTATAATGGATGACTCTTACAATTGATAACCCAAAATTTATCAAAATACTTATTTTTCGTTTCAATCAATTTATATACATCATCTGGAAAACAATTCTGGGAGTCCAAATGTGAAATTCTAATTAGTTTAGAACCTCAAATGGTAATATTTCTCTATGGCAAACCCTAAAAAAACTTAAAGAAAATGAATTTACGAGTTAAAGTTGAACTTACCAACTGATATGATATTAATGAATGTCAGTAGCTTTGCTTGATATTGTTTTTTTTTTTTTTTTTTTTTTATCACAACGAAACACTAAGGGAGCAACTTGAATAACTCGGATTAAAGCTTAAGTTATAACGAAGTATGTGGCAAGTCACGCATTCAAGCTCATAGCGGAGTGAGATTTAGAAAACATGGCACCCATAGTTGCCTCCACTTCACAGAGCTGCTAGAGCTCGATTACGAAACACAAGATGGGACCTTTATGGTCCGTAAGCCCAAAACGATGGGTGAGTGCGATTCGTTTCTGGATTAACAAGGTAGTCAATAACCGGTGGCATTACGGATCGTGAGAGAGGAACACTACAACCTATAAGGTGAAAATTTGAGAATTTGCACTTTAGTCCCTAGGCTTGCATCTACACAAAATTGACAATATTAGTCCCTCAACTTATCAATAGTTGATTTTACAAAAGAGAAAGTAGGACAAATGATAAGAGAAAATATCATATATACATATGTACTTGTGTACAAAAATACGAGCTGTCACAACTTAGGCATATGAGGTAGATAATGGTCCTTCCCTTTCATATTTGGGTTTAAAAACGTTCTGGTTATTTGTTCCATTGTATCAATCCTCACTTCATACTCTTTTAGTTTACCAATGTCCTTCAAAAGACATGGACTCAATGTCTGACGTTGATCAATCAACGCCAAAAGTTAAAAAAAAATTTGGAACAACATTAAGCAATTTTCATACCAATGTAGCGTCTTCGATGGTATACTCGATCCAATTGCCCTTTGTTACCAGCGTGCTTTTCTTCCCACAAGAGCATCGATGGTTTCCCCACCCTTCATCTACAATGCCTCAAAAGAGGCTTTTGCACTCAATTCAGTACGAAAAAATTAGTGTCCAGTATACTGTTGGCCTCCTTTTGTTTTGCCAATTATAAAAATATTTCTTCTGTTATTGTTTAGAAGAAATTGACACGAGCCATCTTACTTTTTTTACATCCATGGCCACCTCGTCTACGGGTTCCACGGTCTCCTAAAACATTAAGGCTCCACAATAGCTTGAATGTTGATTATCCATATTGTATAGTTTGAGGACATAAGCCTCAGACATTGACACAACATAAGCCATATTGTTGTTGGTCGAAATATGATTGTGCTAGTTGCCATATTGTTGTTGGTCGAGATTTCTTTTTGCTTTAGCCAGTTCCTTTCTTGTTGTAAGAAGTGTTCACCCCGAACCTTCTATTAATTGATCACTCGGTTCGTCTCTGATTCTTCCCCCTGATACCAATGTTGATCTGGGCTATCGATCGACAAAAAGGACCAAAACAGAATTTTTGGTTACCACCCCGGTAAACGACCCTTTTATAAATGTTCACTTAACTTGCACAATAAATGTTACACTGACCTTATAGTTATACTAGTTAACCTAATTTTAATCATAACACCACTCAAACATTATTTAAATAAACAAAAACAATCAATCTAAATTATTTAATTCAAATTTCAACTTTTGATTCTCATAATCTTCTTATAAGCTCTTCCTTTATATATCCCCATCCAAATTAGTACAACAAGCTCTTCATAGGGCAAATAGAAAATAGATGCATGGAAATATTGAGTTAAACAACTAGTTGCAGGTTCTTCACAAGATCCGGAGATGTCATAACGAAGTCATCATTCTTCTGCAGAAATCGAGAAAAAAATAATAATCAGGACTATTAGAACCATGTTCCTGTACGGACTATATTTTTTTTTAATCAAAGAACCCATTAGATAATTCCAAGAATTCAAGATGGATGTTAACCTGAGCAATAATAGTAACAAGAAGAGTGGTATCAGCAAATGGCAGGGTGCTGCAACTGATAACAGATAAACCAACTTTTTGCATCTCGCTTAGCACTTTCACTAATGATATGCCGTTTTTCCGGCTGTAGATTTCTACAAGTAGACTGCATTCGGATGTACGCACTTCTATCTCCGGATTGCAAGAGCTGCTACTCTCTTCAAAGTTTGTTTCATATGAACACGAGCCATCATCAGCACTATTACTGAGCCTAGATCTCTTACCGGTTATGGCCGAGTCTTGCATGTTATTTCTCATTGTGCCGGATGATCCCTCGAGTTCCTTCACACGATTTTTAAGTTCTTGGATGTAATTAGCTGCATCTTCTAACACAGTTGCCTTATCCATCTACAATCAAAGGGTTAGCTAGATCATTAACAAACTACATCCAAATATTCTCCACTTAGATCATTAAATTAATTTAAGGTTTGTGCTAAACTTTCACCACCCCCTTTATTTTTACCTGTCGTACAGTTTTTCTTTAAGCTGTGAAATCACTAATATTCTACCTTTTTATTCTATAAAAGACAAAGAAGATCTCCTTTATTTGATGTTTTTGGGGGAAGTAAAATGGAAAATACATAGAGTAGGGTACATTTAGCCGACCCCTAATTTATTAATTAATATCTAGGGTTTATGTCGGCGTTAGTACCTTTTTCAGGTCAGGAAGGAGTGTAGATAAAGAAATAAACCGCTGAGCCAACTTTTCTCTTCTCTTCCTCTCAGCCAACACATGATCTTGAACCTGAATCGGATTCCTAGTAGCCGTCGGAACATTTTTCATACCGTAGGAATCACAAAATGAAAGGAACTCGTCTTTAGGCTCTACATCTCCAAAAGATATAGTGAAAGTGTTAGGAGTATCAGAAACTTGCTTTGACTTATGTTTTGCAGTTGTTTGTAATTTCTTGTTAATACTATCGGACTTCTTGTAATTAAATGGTTGTTTGACATGAGTTGGTTCTTCAAGGTACTTATGAGTATGAAAAGATTGATCAATAAAAGATGGGGTTTCTGTGTAGCTATCTGATGAGAATGAATCAACACTAAAATCCTCCATTAGATGATGATAAGGTTTATTCATCTGATATTGATTCATGAAGCCTTGATCTTGCATTTCCTAAAATATGGATTCAACAAACAAAATTAAACAAAATATGTAGATAAACAAATCATAATCAAAAGTATATATATATAATATTATGCATGTGTACAGTTAGTAGCTTTTACTTACCAGTTCTGGTAGCCAAGATGTAGGCATATCCATAGCTTTAATATGTGAGTGTCACTTCAAATTTAGGCTGTAAGTATTTATAGACCACTTTTAATTAAATATATCTACCATAATTGATATAACATAAGATGAACATAAGTTTTCAAATCAAGATCACATAATTATGATAGACATGTTCATGATTTGAAGCCAAAATCATGAAAATAATAAATCCGCCTTCACCGTGAACCGAGATGAAATAAAAGTAGTAGCGACAATGAATTACCTTTGAAACTGAAAGACAACTTTTATCAGCTTTTGTTTGGAATATCTATGATTGTGGAGTATAAACCAGAGAATAAATATTTATAGTGTTTGTAGGTAGTTAATTCATGGAGACTTCAATAGTGTTTACTATTCAGCTGAGGCACGTGAGAGAAAAGTATTTCCGTCTGGAATTGATTCTCACGTTAAATCGCATTCAAAACCCAGCCTTTTTTCCTATTTTTTTATTTTATCTTTCATTTTATGATTCATGCATGGGAAATAATTAATAGATAAATACACCACACTAGTCTTCTGGTAAACCGTATTATTCCTTTTCTTTATTAAACTAATAATATATTTTGGTCATTCCGTTAGGCTGACAGCGAGAGATTTGAATTAACTGAAAAACCTTTTAACTGTTTGTTGGTTGATATATAAAATTGTACGATACATTTTTTAACCGTATTAAATTTTTTAATTGAGGGAACATTAGGAAGTAGCTAGAGTCAATGAACAATTACCATAACGTATGGTATCTAGATTGTAAGAATTTTTTTTTTTAAATTAACGCGCAATTAAAAAACACGATTCATCATTTTCTTGAAATCGCATTTCCATGATGCCAAACACTGAATTCGTATTGTGCATATTGTAACACGGTTTAGACTGTGGACAGAAAGATTCATTGATATTAATGCACTCAAGTGAGTCGGTCTCATGACACGTTGTTGCAGATTCACAAACACAATAAAATGAATCAGCGAACACAAAATTGGAAAACAAAACCGAATTTTGTGGGACACCATGACACTATTTTATTATAGAACTTTCAAAGATTCAATGCATAAACTAAAACTTTTATTTGTATTGTATCTTTACTTGCGTGAGTCAAACTCATATCTAGGACTTTAAACAACTAGATAAACATGAAAATAAAACAAGTAAGCATACACAATTAACATAACTAATAATCTAATCTAATCTTTCAAACTACTTTTAATTCAATCTTTTAACTTTCTTGATTCTTTCACTTATGACTAAATAGGATCAAATGCCTATAATCTTCCCTTTAATCCTAACTAGATCATGTATGCTTGTCGTCTAGAGTACACTAGGCTAATTATCTTCTTTCTCTTGAACTAAATTAGCTAGCCTTCTCCTCTTTGTCCTTCGATATGGTACATTTGTATGCAAAATGGCCGCACATTCCACACTCATAACATCTAAACTCACTCTTATCTATATTTCCTTAACCAAAACCTCTTCCACATTCACTTTCTCCTCTACCAAAACCTGTTCCTTGACCGCTACCACGACTTTGGATTCTCATAGCCTGACTAAATTCATATCGCCTATCCTTCCCATTAGTGGCGGATCTAGAAGATTAATTCGAGGGTATGCAAAAAATATCAACTTACATCCATACAATGTAAAAAAAAAAAAATTAGCGTGCATTCATACAATCAAATACAAAATAGCAACTAAAAGTAGTAACTAAACCTAATCTAACATCGAATTTCGTCCCTTTGATGTTAGAATACCTTTGCTTATGGGCAATGGTAGAACCATAAACATTTTACTAGAGGGTCATAATAGATTCGTTTTCAATAGATGATAAAGCCGTAATCTTAAATTGAGTTCTATTTCCTTAAGCATTTTTATAACGTAATTAATTTGTTTTAGAAAAGTTTTAAGAATACATTACTATGTTTTAGAAAACAATCAATTTTATGATAATAAATTATACCCAAGAATAATAAATCAAATAACACAATAAATAAATTATAGAAGTTATAAATATAATGTTTAAAACCAATATTAAAATGAAATACTAAATCCCCATAAGTTTTAGTAATAAACTAACAAATAATACAAAACATCCTTTATTTGAGTTTTTTTTCTCAAACTAGTGTTGGTGAAAAAAATATTAACTAAAATGATATTCCTTGAAAACTATTTACTAAAATGGTGTTTCTCATTTGTTTTGTATTTTCCTTTTGTTTTAACCAATGTATTAGCCTTCTTTTTTTATTTCCGGTATTTAGTTAGTCAATTTGTGCATTGATCTTACCCAAAATAAAGCAATATCAACATAATTCTGAACATAGTGTTTATTTTCAGGTTTGGGTTTATAAAACAAATGAAACAAGAGCTTAGAGTTGTATGTTTTTTAGGAGATACTAGTTTCAAACATTTTGTTTAGAATTTTTATTTTGGTTCCATTTTATTGTCCACTCTATTAGAATATATTAGAAATACCAAATAGTATGATCAACGAAGCAATATTATTTATAAATATTTGATTTTCTCGATAATGATATGTAAAAGATATATAAAAAGATTTTAAATATTAAATTAATACCTCCATATCTAAAAAAAAAAGTGAAATGAGAGAAACAAAAGATAATTAAGAATGAATGGACATGAAATGGCAATTTGTTCCGACTTGTTTGTTTCATGTCTGTTTTAAATAAACGGATATAGATGAATGTAAATGAATAGAAATAAATAAATGTTCACAAGCGTAAATGAACGAACAAAACATATGTTTATGTTTTGTTTGTTAAACAAATGAAGAAAATGTGTTCAATGATTGTTCGCTTCGTGCACAGATCTTGCTAATGTTGATTAAAAAAAAGTTATTTAATAAAAAGGAATTACTGGAAAAAAAAAAGTATAATGTGTTGATTGGAAAAAAAAACAAAGAAATAAAAGAAAAATATTGGATTGATTAAAAAAATAGAAATATATAATAATAAAGTATAGAAAATTAGATAACGGATTTCTTAAATTTAAATATATACGTGTGTGTAAAAATGTTAATATATAGGTTAAAAAACAAAAGGAAAATACAAAATAAATGAGAAACACTATTTTGATAAATAGTTTTCAAATAACACCATTTTATTAAATATTTATTTCATCAACATTAGTTTGAGAAAAAAACTCTTATTTCAACTAGTATATCTACTCTGATCTTCCCTTATTTAATATTGTAAAAGTGAAATAACAAATGTAAGACAATTAAATAATAGGAATTTTTAATATGCTTCCGGCTTAGTGTTAAGAAACTCCATGTCAAACTAGATATTAGGTTATTCATGTTGTTTTATGAGTTATGCTCTCAACGACCATCGTTTTTTATTACGAGTTTTTTCTTTCAAATAAACGGGGCAGGCAAAAAATAACCTCCCTCCTTTAAGTGTAGGATCAATCCTAACTGAAAAAAAATTGATAAAATCATATGAATTTTTGTGTTGAAGTCATTATGTTTGGATGATGGAAGTAGGTTTTGATGTTTGAATGAGAAACCCTATGTTTTGTGTAAATAGAGAGTCTAATAGAATGAGTTTGTTAAAATTTCATGTTACTATGGATTATGATTAGTAAATTGGACTTATTAAGTTGGCTTTCTTGGGTAGCCATGGCTTGAATGAACTAAGATGGTTAGCTAAAATTTCATGCATACAAGGTGTTTGATGAAACGCCTAAAAGAACTATTATTTTGAATATTAAACGAAGATTGTTAATTAGAACCCATGATTGAAAGCTTGGGCAAGTTACATGCTATAGAGATGGATAAAACGTTCTAATTATAATGGGTTACATTTAATAGGTAACTCGGGTGAAGCTTTGGGAAGTCAAGCCGGAGCGAACGCACGTTTAAAGGAGAAGCTTTAAGGTACGTAGCTTCATGCTTTGTAAAATTTCTTTATTTGAATTGTATTAACATATGAACGTTTATTATAAATTAGTTGTAAAACTCGGTTCGTACATAAGCAATGTATTTCGTAACAATGAACCGGGAGATCTAAATAATAAACTAAGGATAAGTTTGAATGTTCAAAAGTGATGGATTTCACTAAAACATTCAAACGGGACAAAATAAGAAATTGATATTAATTTGAATGTTCGAAAGTAATGGATTTCACTAAAACATTCAAATGAGTCAGAATAAGAAATTGGTATTAAGTTTGAATGTTCGAAAGTGAAAGGATTTCACTAAAACATTCAAACGGGTCAAATAACGAATCTATGAAAAGTTTGGTTGTATAAAAACGATGGATTTCGCTAAGTTAACCAAACGGGTCAAAATGATAGAAAGATAAAGGTTTGGTTGTGTAAAAGTGATGGATTTCGCTAAGTTAATATGAAGTCTTAATGCATACCGGAATGGTTGCATAATTAACGACTTTGGTATAATGCCCAAATAATGGGTATGATATCAAATATACGCGTAAACCTGGAATCGGGAACGCGGATTTAAAAGTCAAAAGACTCAGATTGAGAGTTATGACTAAAAGATGAACAATTTCATATATGGAAATTATGCTAATAAAGTTCAACTAGTTATGGTTGAACGGGTCGAATAATCAAAACTCATACCGGATAACGGATGCATAAATCCCGCAAATAGGACCCCGAGTAATAGGAAACATTCATAGTTATGTTGTTCATGTGGATTCAAAGGTGATCAAATGAGTTCGTTTGATTAAAACATAAACGGGTCAATAATTCACAAATAAATAATAAGTCGAAGGCTTATAAGTTAAGAATTTTGTTAATCCGGATGTTGGATTTAGAGTTCAAATGATGAAGGATCAAATTACAATCACGTAGCAAGAAACGAGAGGTTAAACGCATAAACAGATCGAAAGTTATATTCGTTTTTTGTATAAGGGCAAAACTAGAAATAATATTTGCAGGTTAGACCATAACCTACGGTTGGGGGACGTAGGCTACGGCCCAGCTCTTCTGTCTCGGATGTTTTATACAGACCGTAAGCTACGGTTTGAGGTCCGTAGCTTACAGCGGGATATAATAAAAATTTTATTTTTGTTTTGTTGAGTAAATTATGTTATTAAATTACCTTTAATCATTATATTACAAACATTTAAGACTTTCAAATGTCATTTAGGTCTTTAATATGCGAATAATGGATGGGATTAAGCTCGTACAAGAACCGAACACATTAGAAGTTGAAGTTTCCGCAGTTGTTTAGTTCTTTTGTTATTCTAAACGATGTTAAATGTTAGAAAAATACTTTTGAAGTTATGAAATAACTTCGAATTATGTTTGGCGTTTTTGAAATTAGCATTTTGTGTATAAAATCCAATCTTTTATAATTATGATATGTATGATTATGTATGTGTCTTACAAGCGAATCCAAACATCTCTTGCATCCCTTTTTGTTACAACTGGATTTAGGTGGTATGCCAAATGATTATTTCATCCAGTAAGATATGAAAATGTTAGATGAATAGAAAACTAACAGAAATACTATATAATATATTATGTGAGGATTGATAAACTAATATAAACGAATAATACATTGCAAATTGTCGCAGTCATATCATCACATTGGGTTTGGTGCTAGTATGTGTGTGTGTATTAGGGCCATTCAAATCGCTCGTCACTTGTCTCTCGCTCGACGCTCGTTCGGAAATGGCTCGGAAAATGATCGTTCGATTTGACGCTCGATTGTAAATGAGCCGCTCTGCTCGGTTCGTTTATGTCTTTAAAAATATGCACATTTCATGGCATAATATTTTTTTATAAATAACATTGTTGTGGCTAACGAAGCGATGATCATATTGCACGAACAATTACGTTGAGAGCAGGAGACGATCGACTTAGGGTAACGACATGAAACATTGAGGCGATGAACAGACTGTCGTTTATCGGTTTACGGTTTAACTTTTAGTTTTGATTTTAATTATTTATTGGCGTGGTTGGGCTAGTACGTATAGGTATAGTTGTAAATTTGTATATAATTGACCAAAATCTAATAGATTGGTACATATAAAACTATAAATTTAATTTATATTTAAGTATATATGTATGTGTAAGTGTGTGTGATATATAAGTGTATGTGTGTATATATATGTATAATTTATATTTGTGTGTATATATATATGTATATACATGTTTATAGATGTATGTGTATATGTATATGTATATATAGACTAATTAAAAAAATAATTCGAGCCGAACCGAGCCGAGCGGACCTTTGCTCATGCTTGGCTCGTTTACAAACCGAACCGAGCAGAGCGGCTCGTTTACAATCAAGCGTCAAATCGAACGAGCATTTTCCGAGCCATTTCCGAACGAGCGTCGAGCGAGCGACGAGCGGCGAGCGATTTGAACGGCCCTACACTGAACAAGGCAAGAACCTTACTAAACCATTCCCTTAACCCCCGACCAGGTATCCAACATATCTCTATATAGACCGTAGAGATATGAATGGTGAAAATCTTTTACTTTATATAGACAGTAAAGTAATGCCAAGACACCACGGGCAAATGATAAAGAAGTTTCACCTTCAACATAAGAAACTAGTTATTAAAGTCATTAATACAAAACTAAATAAAAAGTGCGAAAAGATTAAAAATCAAAAGTAATACATTAAATGCTTGTCTTCACCAAGTGATGTAAGAGACTTAGCCAAACATGGCCTTTGATTGACAAGAACTCTTACGATCAATCTTGGATCCCGAGACTACTACACACACTCTAAGGTGGATGATGGATGATGGTCGTGGGTGTTGTAGTGGTGGTGGAGTGGTGGAAAAGTGGGAGAGAGGTGGTTTGCCAAGGGATGCCTTTGAAGTGAGCCAAGCACCCCTATTTATAGCCTGAACAGAAGCCCGGCCACGGTCCCGTGTCCGCTGGACACGCCCCCATGGCCAACCATTTTCTCTTCCTTCATTAATTGCAATTGTCAGTATTATGCTCCACACGGCCCCGTGTTCGCTAGGCATGGCTCCGTGTGTAGAAGCGTACCTGTACTAACAAGATTTGCAAGATTCTGCGAATCCTAGCGTTGACCATGCCCCGTGCTGAGCTGGGCACGCCCCCGTGGTGGGCAATGGAAGCTTCTACAGCTTTGTCTTTTCTGCAGACACCTGACCACGCCCCCGTGCTCAGTGGGTACGGGCCGTGGTCAGCCTCCTCTTTCTTGTTTTTGCTTGTGGAGATGCTGTCGAGGGGTCAGTCATGCCACGTTTATTCCTTTTCTTTGTATTTATGTTAGTTTTTGCTGCATATTTGTTCCTTTTGTTCATTTAAGCTCATTTGATCCTGAAAATACAAAAGGAAAACAAAAGCACACTTTTTCCAACATTAGTACTAAAAAAAGGTTAGTTTTATTCCTTGTTTGATGTAATTTATATGTTGCATTTTACACACATCAGTAGCCCTGGCTTGAATGAACTAAGATGGTTAGCTAAAATTTCATGCATACAAGGTGTTTGATGAAACGCCTAAAAGAACTATTATTTTGAATATTAAACAAAGATTGTTAATTAGAACCCATGATTGAAAGCTTGGGCAAGTTACATGCTATAGAGATGGATAAAACGTTCTAATTATAATGGGTTACACTTAATAGGCAACTCGGGTGAAGCTTCGGGAAGTCAAGCCGGAGCGAACACACGTTTAAAGGAGAAGCTTTAAGGTACGTAGCTTCATGCTTCTTAAAATTTCTTTATTTGAATTGTGTTAACATATGATCGATTTTTATAAATTTGTTGTAAAATTTGGTTCGTACATAAGTGATGTATTTAGTAAGAATGAACCGGGAGATCTAAATAATAAACTAAGGATAAGTTTGAATGTTCAAAAGTGATGGATTTCACTAAAACATTCAAACGGGACAAAATAAGAAATTGGTATTAAGTTTGAATGTTCAAAAGTGATGGATTTCACTAAAACATTCAAATGAGTCATAATAAGAAATTGGTATTAAATTTGAATGTTCGAAAGTGATAGGATTTCACTAAAACATTCAAACGGGTCAAATAACGAATCTATGAAAAGTTTGGTTGTATAAAAATGATAGATTTCGCTAAGTTAACCAAACGGGTCAAAATGATAGAAAGATAAAGGTTTGATTGTGTAAAAGCGATGGATATCGCTAAGTTAAAATGAAGTCTTGATGCATACCGAAATGGTTGCATAATTAACGACTTCGGTATAATGCCCAAATAATGGGTAGGATATCAAATATACACGTAAACCGAGAATCGGAAACGCGGATTTAAAAGTCAAAAGACTCAGATAGAGAGTTATGACTAAAAGATGAACAATTTCTCACATGGAAATTGTGCTAATAAAGTTCAACTAGTTATGGTTGAACGGGTCGAATAATCCAAACTCATACCGGATAACGGATGCATAAATCCCGCAAATAGGACCCCGAGTAATAGGAAACATTCATAGTTATGTTGTTCATATGGATTCAAAGGTGATCAAATGAGTTTGTTTGATTAAAACATAAACGGGTCAATAATTCACAAATAAATAATAAGTCGAAGGCTTATAAGTTAAGAATTTTGTTAATCCGGATGTTGGATTAAGAGTCCAAATGATGAAGGATCAAATTATGATCAGGTAGCAAGAAACGGGAGGTTAAACGCATAAACGGATCGAAAGTTATCTTTGTTTTAGTATAAAGGGCAAAACTGGAAATAATATCTGCAGGTTAGACCGTAACCTACGGTTGGGGGATGTAGGCTACGGCCCAGCTCTTCTGTCTCAGATGTTTTATACAGACCGTAAGCTACGGTTTGAGGTCCATAGCTTACAGCGGGACATAATAAAAAATTTATTTTTGTTTTGTTGAGTAAATTATGTTATTAAATTACCTTTAATCATTATATTACAAACATTTAAGACTTTCAAATGTTATTTAAGTCTTTAATATGTGAATAATGGATGGGATTAAGCTCGTACAAGAACCGAACACATCAGAAGTCGAAGTTTCCGCAGTTCTTTAGTTCTTTTGTTAATCTAAACGTTGTTAAATGTTAGAAAAATACTTTTGAGGTTATGAAATAACTTCGAATTATGTTTGGCGTTTTTGAAATTAGCATTTTGTATATAAAATCCAAACTTTTATAATTATGATATGTATGATTATGTATGTGTCTTACAAGCAAATCCAAACATCACTTGCATCCCTTTTTTTACAACTGGATTTAGGTGGTATGCCAAACGATTATTTCATCCAGTAAGATATGAAAATGTTAGATGAATAAAAAACGAACATAAATACTATATAATATATGACGTGATGCTTGATAAACTAATATAAACGAATAATACATTGCAAATTGTCGCAATCATATCATCACATTGGGTTTGTTGCTAGTATGTGTGTTTGTGTGTGTATAAATCTTCGGTGAGGATCCGTCGGAACTAGCATTTAGGTCGAAAACTAGTGTTAATACAAACAAAGCTACCTAAAAAAAGATTAAAAAGCACTCAAAATTAATATTATTTAAAAAAAAATTCAATTAAAATCGTGACTTTTTATAAATAATTTTTTTTTATTTTTTATTAATAAAAAGTCATAATTTTAGTGGAATTTTTATTTAATAATAGTAGTAGTGGTAGTAGTGGTAGTAGTGGCAGTAGTGGCGACGACGGCGGCGGCGGGAGAAGGAGCAGCAGCAGGAGCAGGAGCAGCAGCCATGGTTGTAAAAGTCGCTAGGCGCTCCCTAGTCGGTCGACCGGGGAGTTGAGAGTACTCGGGATAGGCGGAGAGTACTCGGGGAGTACTCGGACATGCTAAATTATAAAGAAATTAATTTTCGGAAATTAAATATATGTCTAATAACATAAATTTACTAATATTTATAACAAAATACGTGAAAGTGATATTTATTATTTAATATGATAGTCATATAAATTATGTTTTATTATTTTTGAAGTCAAACTCGGCCCGAATTGACCTACTAGATCCGATTTTGGCCGAGTTTGACCGCGTTTGATTGATTCCGAGTAATTAGGCGGAGTTCGAGAAAGTCGCCTCGGCTGCCTACCTTTTAGCGACTACACGGGGAGTACTCGGCCTTGGAAACCTTGTTTTATAACCATGGCAGCAGAAGGAGCAGCAGCAAGCAGTAGCAGCAGCAGCAGCAGTAGTAATAATAGTTTTAGCATCTAATTTTAGGGTTTAGTTTTAGCATTTAACTTAGGTGGGTGGGTGAGGAGTTTAGGGTTTTTTTTGGGGGGGGGGGTAGCTTTTTGGGTAGGGGTCATTGTTTGTGCATTATTTATTTATTATTGTTCTTGTTTTATTTTGTTTGTATTCACCCTAGTTCTTGGTTTCTGTACCTAAATAAATAGTAGTTCTCGCATTAACCATACCCTATATATATATATGCTAGGAGTTAGCTACAAAGTCCAAAATCCCTAAAAAGTGTAAAAAAAACTATAAAACACCGTAATGTTAACCATAAAACACACCTAAAACCCACAAATAACATAATAAAGATTACTGAAACACCATATATATGGGTGTTTTTATGTTTTGGATGATAAGGCGCTTATTATCCAGTAACTAACATTATGAGTTTTATGTTGATTATCATGTTGTGTTTTATATTCATAGCTCTATGATAGTGTTTTTGGAGTTTTTGATGGACTGCTAGGGTTTGAATATAGTGTTTTAGTAATCTTCACTCTGTTATTTGTGGGTTCTGGGTGTGTTTTAGGTTAAAGTTATGGTGTTTTATGACTTTGTACACTTTTTAGGAGATTTAGACTTTTTAGTCGAACCTCACCTATATATAGCCCAATGTTTGTACAAAAAGTTATTTTCTTAGAAAGTGTAGAAAGCCACCAAAAGTAGTTACATTTGTTTAAAATGTGGCCATAAATGTCCATATATAACTGTAACACCCCGAAAATATAAAGCCTTATATTGAAAATATAAAGTATAAAATAAACAAAAAAATAAACTAACTAGGGATAAATAACCTAGTTAGTCATGAGCCTAGTTATAACAAAGGAACTTGATTAAAACATCTAAAATTTAACTTGGCATTAATTGGAGGGCTAAAAGTGTTAAAAAGGAAACTTGTTTTTATAAAAACAATAATAAAATAAATTAAAACTCAAGACACTCACATTGGTGTGTCTGAGTTCGACCAGATGCAAGGGGGGCGACCAGGAGAAGAATTCCAACCCTAGTTCTTGTCTAAATTCACAAAATTGAAGGTCAAGATCAGCCCCAAAACAAAATTCGAGCCAAGATTAGTGATCTCCATTACAAGGGGGTCATAAGGTATGTAAAATTTGATAAGAAATCTCTACTTGAAATTCTCATGATTCTAGGGAGATTGAAATCTGTTGATGCATGTTGGTTAAATGAATAGATTGAGGATGATATAGTGTCTAGGAGTAAACCCTAGACAACTATAAGTGAAATCATGTCTAATCTCTGAAAATCTCATGAACACATTGAAGGTGATTCATGGGTTTTGTGAGAATTTGATGAACACTAGGGTTTAGAGGGTTATTCTAGTGTAGATTGATTCATAGAAACTGATTTCTGAAAAGATTTGATGTTCAAATCTTGGTTAAATAGTTAGTCAAGAACTTGATTTTGAATTGTATGAAATCATGCTCATTAGGTGTTTGATATAATGCCTAAGAGAAGATAAATGTTGAGAATTTGGACTAAAAACACATAATTGTTTAGTGTGGTAAATTATGCGTTATATACTATAAGAGAGCTCTAAACACCTATGGTTGAACTCTATAGGCAAGGGAATCGGAACGTCAAGCGGACAAGCTAGTGGCGATACGCGTTTGAAGGGAACGCTTTGAAGGTACGTAAACACGGTTTCGTTACGTTATGTTTGTTATGTATTTTTACTAGTAGACTTGAATTTAGAATAGTGTATGAATTCGGATGTCTAGTTGAAGTGACGAAGATCACTAAATGAGTAAATGGGTTAAATGTTGGTTAGAACAAGTTTGGTATGTTGTAAAATGGTGGTTCCCTTTAAACAACCAAACGGGTCAAACAATGGTTGAATTTGTAGTGTTGAAGTGACTAAAACGTCACTTATTAAAAATTGAGTTATAAAACGTAATCCGTGGAATGGACGTGATACGCTAAGATTGACAAGCCCCGGGAATGGGTAATCATGGTTAGAAACCAATGTTGATGAATTATGCAAGTATGTAACTCGATTCGTTACATTGAGTAATTTGATAACTAGAATATGTTTAGTAGTGTTGTAAAATAAAGGTGGTGTTCATTGAAACGACAAGGTTCGTTACTTGAATGAATAGGTTAAAAGCGGTTAAAAGTCGTTTGGTTGTCATTATAATGGTGCATTCCATAGATGAGCCAAACGGGTCAGATAATTAATTAGTACGTAGCTAAACGCTTCGTTAATATGGTTATTTGGCCCCTTTGTTATTGTTAATGATATGAATAATAGAATACGAGATTTTGATAGTTTGTTTGCTTGAAAGATTAATTTCCTAAGGGCAAACTAACAGGTCATTAAGAAAAGGTATAAACCGAGTAACGGTAGTACCTTACTCGTAGATTTCGAACCCGAGTGATGGATAGTAATTTACTAAATACGCAAACCGGTGATGGGAACGCGGGGTAGAAAATAAGGAACCCATGATTTGGGTCTTCTTATTAAGAAGTGAAATCCCATCCATGCGAGTTGGGGCGAAATGAATAAATGGGTCAAAAACCACAAAGTTACAGGAGCTACCGTAAGTTACGGTAGCTACCGTAACTTACGGTAGAGAACAAAAGGTTACGGCAGTTCTTTACTGCCTTACGGCAGACCAAAGTTATCCAGCGGCTACCGTAACTTACGGTAGCTACCGTAAGTTACGGTAGAGCCCAGACTTTTGTTAAAATTTTTGCATATTTTAGTTAATCGAATCCGTTTTTTAGCGTAGTTTCGATTGTGCAATATTTCTAAGAACACTAATACTAATTTTTGTTAAAAATCTCCAGCTTTTAGGTATTGCAAGTACGTGGATGATGGTCAAGCCAATGCTCTCGAACCGAACACAATCTTTTGAAGCTTCCGCATTAGATTTACCTCGTTTAGACGATGTTTATAATGTAAACAATTTGCTAATCATGTTTTGGAATGGTGGAACTAGTTAAGAAATCATCTAGTATGTAATCACTTTGAAACTTAAATTTTGTACTTACTTTGAAGTAAGGTACCGTTTTATATATAATCTTGCGTATTTACATTAAATTCTTATAAAAATTAAGACGGGTGTTACAAGTTGGTATCAAAGCTCAAGGTTGTAAATAAAGTGTGTTCGGTTCAAGCTTGATCAAGCATCCGGTAAGAGCTAATGGTTTTCAGTAGATTTAGTAAATATAGAAAAAAATAAATACGATTAGATGTGCATGGGAAGAGCGCATAATACACTCAAACCCGGAAAGTGCACCAAACATGAATGGTCTAAGCAAGTAAGTGAACTTGGCTAAATCAAAGAGAAAGATGCAGATGATACAAAATGAAATGTTTAACAATTAATATAAACATCCAGATTCAAGATGACTGATGAAGGTAACGATAATGATACGGTGCCGAAGGTCACCGAACAGATGAAAGAAATGTCCGGTGTAACCGAGAGCGAATTAGCATCTTAATTAACTGAAGAGATGGAAGCTAAAATTTCTGAGGAAGTCGGAAAGGCAATAGAAGCCAGTCTACCGCAGTTTGCCGAGAGACTACAAACCACAATTTTGCTAGTAGTAGAGGAGATGATAACTGAATTAAAAGATAGTCTCTCACAAGAAAAAGATGACGGGAGTGAGTCGGATGTGGACCCAAGACCCGTAAAGAAATCAAAGCCTGATACCCCGAAAGAGAAGACAAGGTCTTCCCACACGATAGCCGCGGAGGCTAAAGCTGAACCTGATATTGTTCCAGGTATGCTTATTACAAATTTAATTTCACTATAAATTTTATTCAATACTAGTGTGAACAATAGTTGCATAGGGGCATACATGAGTAGTGAGACGGGCGAATTATGTGAAAGAAATATATATGCATAAGAAAATAAATAATGGTGACTTAGTGAGCATGTGAAACCAAGGCAAAAGTAATCACGGCCAATATTGTCATGGGAAGGAGTGCGCGTACACTCGAACCCGGGAACTTAATAAAGTGAATAACTGACGTATTGGGAAGGAGTGTAATAACACCCGAACCTAGAAATCTGCAATAAAAATAGATGACAAGGACAAGGTTATAGACTTGGCCAAACCAAATAAAATATGCAGAAACTTCGTTATATAAATAAATGATGTGGATAAATTTCATACAATGATATGGAATAATAAAACGAAACGAATTGATTTTGTTATGGTTACAATAGGATTAAGGTTAAAGATGAGAAATTACGACTCGGACCAAACATATCCTTGAGAAAGAAGCTAAATGGATGATACGTGTTATTCGCTACTATGAATAACAAAGTATCAATAAATACAAATTTGGAAACTTGGGTATGGGTAACCATCCAAATAACACATTATTAATCAAACCTTTATGAGGAAGGACGATGATCACAGCGATGGATGTGATTATATAAAGGATTAGTAAAATAAATGTTATGAAAGTATTAGAATAAGGACGGGTAAACCCCAAAAGCCGAATAACAATAGCGGTAGTTTTACCAAATAAGACTTGAGAAATGGGCCTTCGGGACATTAGTAAAAGAAACAGACCTAAAGGTCGCTAACAAAAGAAAGGTGGTGTTCGGATCAAATAAGTAAAATGCGTGATGATAAGGGTAACGGAAGCCGGATAACGGGAGTGTATTAAATTAAGGTAATGAGCCCAAGGGAAGGGATAAGAATCAAGGTAAATAAAAATATAAAGCAATAAATAAGAATGTTAGGGAATAAGAGTAAAGTTTGACTATCATTAGTGATAAAGTACACACGAACAAGTCAAACAAGATGAATGAAAGAATAAAGGATTTTGTGGAATAAGAGCGACAGAGTACGCTAATACTACTGAATAAATCAAAACGAAGTCTTAATGCATGCCGGAATGGCCGCTTTGATAAGGACTTCGGTAAAATACCCGATAGATGGGTAGGAATACGGATACATACGTAAACCAAGAGACGGTGACGCAAATTTAAAAGTCAAAAGACTTGGATTAAGAATTATGACTAAAGGACAATAAAATTTCGCAAAAACAGAAATTTCGATAGTTATGTTCAACTACTTTAATACTGGACGGGCCGAATAAAGTATAATACTTGATATTCCAAGTAAGCGCAACCCGAATAATGAAAATGCGAAATATTACTGAACCAATGTGATAGGTCGTAAAAGAATATGGAAAGGAAAACGTAAACCAATAAAACCGGGGTGTTAAAAACATTAAGATAACGAACCCGGTAACGGGTTGAAAGGAAATAGGGGCATAAACCAAAAAACGGTATGAGTAAAATAAACCGATGCGAAGGTGACATAAGAAGTCATAGAGTCGGAAAGATAATCCGAAAGAAAATGAGTGTAGCCTTAGACTGCGGTCAAGGTCAAACGAATAGAAGATGATCCATGGGATCACCATAACCTCCAGATTATAAACAATGTAAAGGTCTACGGGACCAAAATGACCATTGGGTCGCAAATACAAAGGAACAAACTATGGGGTCTCACCCTAAAAAAAAGAAAAAAAAAGGTGAAGACCTTCTAGAATAGTCTACAAGGCTAAGTAAAGGAACCTGCGGGTCGATAATATAAAGCGTGGGAACCAATTATGATTTCTCGCGTAAAATGATAACGCAGAAGAATAATCCTTGTTGTCGATTCCTTGATATAATTAATCGACATATGTTAAAGAGAAAAACATTAAACTAAAATTCAGTTTTAGTAAAGAAACAACGTTCTAACAAATATAAATATTATGAGGGAAGATAGAAAATAGTTAATACTAAAGAACATAAGCCTTAACGCCGGTAGGTGTAAGAAGATGCATTCAAAAGAAGATTCATAATAATGAAAAACTGACGAAAACCTAAACATGACGTGATGTGATCACGGACCCAAGAGTGGTACAGAATACAGCCATGCTGTAATATGAGTTACTAGATATGAAATGATAAACACGCAAAGGGCCGATGACGGCAATATAGAATACCGAATGACGCGGTATGAGGTAAAATGGTGACCAATTAGTCTAGGCAATAAAACAAGTTGAAGTCAAAATAATGTTGTGACTTATGTAGAGCGCTTGTCAATATAGAACTAGCATGAAGTAAGTATGCTGGCGGATTCAGTGACTGGATGGTCAAAAGACAACCCGGTCAAAAAGGCGACAAAGATAGGAAATAAGTGATAAAAGGTTACGGTCCAATAGGACGTATGCCGGAAAAGAAGGAATGCCTTGGAAAACGAGACAAGGATAGTTAAGTCTAAACCAAAGGACTACTTAAGGAAGGTTTCGGGGACGAAACCCTTTTAAGGGGGGTGGACTTGTAACACCCCGAAAATATAAAGCCTTATATTGAAAATATAAAGTATAAAATAAACAAAAAATAAACTAACTAGGGATAAATAACCTAATTAGTCATGAGCCTAGTTCTAACAAAGGAACTTGATTAAAACGTCTAAAATTTAACTTGGCATTAATTGGAGGGCTAAAAGTGTTAAAAAGGAAACTTGTTTTTATAAAAACAATAATAAAATAAATTAAAACTCAAGACACTCACATTGGTGTGTCTGAGTTCGACCATAGGCAAGGGGGGCGACCAGGAGAAGAATTCCAACCCTAGTTCTTGTCTAAATTCACAAAATTGAAGGTCAAGATCAGACCCAAAACGAAATTCGAGCCAAGATTAGTGATCTCCATTACAAGGGGGTCATAAGGTATTTAAAATTTGATAAGAAATCTCTACTTGAAATTCTCATGATTCTAGGGAGATTGAAATCTGTTGATGCATGTTGGTTAAATGAATAGATTGAGGATGATATAGTGTCTAGGAGTAAACCCTAGACAACTATAAGTGAAATCATGTCTAATCTCTGAAAATCTAATGAACACATTGAAGGTGATTCATGGGTTTTGTGAGAATTTGATGAACACTAGGGTTTAGAAGGTTATTCTAGTGTAGATTGCTTCATAGAAACTGATTTCTGAAAAGATTTGATGTTCAAATCTTGGTTAAATAGTTAGTCAAGAACTTGATTTTGAATTGTATGAAATCATGCTCATTAGGTGTTTGATATAATGCCTAAGAGAAGATAAATGTTGAGAATTTGGACTAAAAACGCATAATTGTTTAGTGTGGTAAATTATGCGTTATATACTATAAGAGAGTTCTAAACACCTATGGTTGAACTCTATAGGCAAGGGAATCGGAACGTCAAGCGGACAAGCTAGTGACGATACGCGTTTGAAGGGAACGCTTTGAAGGTATGTAACCACGGTTTCGTTACGTTATGTTTGTTATGTATTTTTACTAGTAGACTTGAATTTAGAATAGTGTATGAATTCGGATGTCTAGTTGAAGTGACGAAGATCACTAAATGAGTAAATGGGTTAAATGTTGGTTAGAACAAGTTTGGTATATTGTAAAATGGTGGTTCCCATTAAACAACCAAACGGGTCAAACAATGGTTGAATTCGTAGTGTTGAAGTGACTAAAACGTCACTCATTAAAAATTAAGTTATAAAACGTAATCCGTGGAATGGACGTGATACGCTAAGATTGACAAGCCCCGGGAATGGGTAATCATGGTTAGAAACCAATGTTGATGAATTATGCAAGTATGTAACTCGATTCGTTACATTGAGTAATTTGATAACTAGAATATGTTTAGTAGTGTTGTAAAATAAAGGTGGTGTTCATTGAAACGACAAGGTTCGTTACCTGAATGAATAGGTTAAAAGCGGTTAAAAGTCGTTTGGTTATCATTATAATGGTGGATTCCATAGATGAGCCAAACGGGTCGGATAATTAATTAGTACGTAGCTAAACGCTTCGTTAATATGGTTATTTGGCCCTTTTGTTATTGTTAATGTTATGAATAATAGAATACGAGATTTTGATAGTTTTTTTGCTTGAAAGATTAATTTCCTAAGGGCAAACTAACGGGTCATTAAGAAAAGGTATAAACCGAGTAACGGTAGTACCTTACTCGTAGATTTCGAACCCGAGTGATGGATAGTAATTTACTAAATATGCAAACCGATGATGGGAGCGCGGGTGTAGAAAATAAGGAACCCATGATTTGGGTCTTCTTATTAAGAAGTGAAATCCCATCCATGCGAGTTGGGGCGAAATGAATAAATGGGTCAAAAACCACAAAGTTACAGGAGCTACCGTAAGTTACGGTAGCTACCGTAACTTACGGTAGAGAATAAAAGGTTACGGCAGTTCTTTACTGCCTTACGGCAGACCAAAGTTATCCAGCGGCTACCGTAACTTACGGTAGCTACCGTAAGTTACGGTAGAGCCCAGACTTTTGTTAGAATTTTTGCATATTTTAGTTAATCGAATCCGTTTTTGAGCGTAGTTTCGATTGTGCAATATTTCTAAGAACACTAATACTAATTTTTGTTAAAAATCTCCAGCTTTTAGGTATTGCAAGTACGTGGATGATGGTCAAGCCAATGCTCTCGAACCGAACACAATCTTTTGAAGCTTCCGCATTAGATTTACCTCGTTTAGACGATGTTTATAATGTAAACAATTTGCTAATCATGTTTTGGAATGGTGGAACTAGTTAAGAAATCATCTAGTATGTAATCACTTTGAAACTTAAATTTTGTACTTACTTTGAAGTAAGGTACCGTTTTATATATAATCTTGCGTATTTACATTAAATTCTTATAAAAATTAAGACAGGTGTTACAATAACCACCTACCATGTTATATAATAGCATACCACGTTATATAGTCTCGTAATATGTTTTGTTTTTTACAATTTACGTACCAACTTATATTATAAATCGTTCTTGGTTGAGGATCGTGTTGAACACGGGTCCCTTAAAACAAATTTCAAGTCTTCCAAGAGAGCACATTTATTTCCAGCATACAATAGCATAAGCAGTTGCACTGCCGGAGAAGACGAAAAACCTGAAGGTGTACCTTGAAGTTGAGTTTAAGAAAGATTTAGGGAGATTTGAGAGTACGGTGTCTCTCAAACCAAGGCCACTCCTTGGTTTTATAGTGAACCTCGAGTAAAACAGTTTTAATGAATTAAAGGTGAAAATTAAATTTCTTTAAACAACTTCAATGCTCTTTATTATGTCTTTGAATTCTATTTTTTAACTGTCTAACTGTCAGTTACGAACTGTAGAGCAGAAAGAATCCTCTATTGTTGAACATTGGAAGCTGGTGAGAGGTTCGCAAGTGCACGCAAGCTGGCTGGCCAGGTCGCGTGCCACGTAGTTGAGACCTGATGGTCCTTGCGCCATTCGCCACATAGGCGCTCCCTGCGCTCCACTGCATAGGTGTACCATGTGCAGCAACATGCCACGGCTTGGTCGAACCAAGCCTCCGCAATTTCAAAATTCCGCAGGCGAATTGCTTGTTCTCCCCGGTCGGATTAGCTGGGTTAATTTTTTCCTTAGAATCAAACTTGAGTCACACACACGCTTACTAGGACCACGTCATTTGCGAACACATAGATCCGCCACTTGACCTTCACCACCTCTGTACCGGACACATCATCCGCGGACACATAGACCCGCTACTTACTTGGTACGCGCATGCGGTCAAAAATATAAAAAAGAGTGGCTCTCAAGCACACATTACACCAATCACACATGCCATCAAAGTGCAAAGCGCAATGCCACATTGTGCCCATTTCCCACGCCAAGTGCACGCGCAAGATCGAGTGCGGGTTAGGGTGCTCTTCACCCTTCGCGAATCCACTAGTGTAAGGTGGTGCTTAGGGAACAATGAGGAAAAAAGGCTTCCATATAAAAGCCACTCCATTTTCTTTGCCTCCTCCTATGTGGGAAAAGTTTCACTTTTCCCACTTCTATCCTTCAGCTTTTTCTAAGCTTTCCTTAGTTTAGGTCCCAACTTTGTGCATCGATATCTCATTTATCCTAGCTCTAATTTGGACGTGATTTGGCTCATTGTAAAGCCCTTACAACATAGATAACAAACCCGCAAATAGTACTTATATTAACCAAAGTATAATACAAATATATTTGTCAAAAGTTTGGGAAAAATGCACACTTATAGAGGACGAAAATTAACAATTTTCATCCATTTTTCCAACAATCCCCCACATGAATGGAGATCGATTCTTAGTTTCAACTATCAAGATACAAATTCTGCAGTTGAGTATTACAAGATAGGTTGGTGTAACCTTTGAACCTTACTTGTGATGAATACTTAGCTTACCAGGGTTTTGTAGTCACGATGTCCTTGAAAAACTCTCCATTTTTGTAAACGACAATATACATTTACACAATACTCTCCTTGGTTTACTCAACCCCTCATGGTCATGTCTGTTTATGTTCATAGAAGACTGTCCTAGTTCTGCGAGAGCTCTAGGATTTGTGCCTTCCCACAAATCCATTCGAAGTGACCCAACTTCACTCTAACATAGATGATTCCCCTAAATTATTTCAAGCATCGTGGTTAATTTGATTCCACCAAATCCTCAACCTCAATGTGCTTAACTTCTCCTGAATGTCACTGATTGGAATGGAGTAGAATGTATATAACTCCCTTTTGATTAATTTTTGGTGTAACCCCCAAAGTTACTCCCTTTGGGGTTATGATTTAATTGTCCTATTGAACCTAGATCTAGGGATCTCCAATCAACTAGGTTTGGTTTCCCTCATATTCCTTTCTTCCATGGGTTTTAGTCCCATTCCTCTTGACGACTTATAAACTAAATCTTTGCTTAAGCCTTTCATTAACGGGCCTGCAATGATATCTTTTGACTTAACATAGTCGATTCTGATAACACCCGTTCAGATTAGTTGTCGTATCATGTTGTGTCTACATCGAATGTGCCTTGATATTCCATTATACATTGAGCTTTGAATGAGAAAAATCATTGATTAATCGTCACAATGTATGCAAATTGCTGACAAAGGCGTTGGCCGTCTTGGAATATCTTCCACAAATTTATGTAGCCACTCCGCTTCTTCCCTGATTTTATCCGAGTGGACTAACTCAAATTCCATCGTGGATCTAGCTATAACAGTTTGTTAGGTGACTTCCAAGCTATAGCTGCTCTCGCAAGTGTAAACACACGTCCACTTGTTGATTTGTAATCTTTTATATCCAATATCTAGTTAGCATCAGTGTATCCATTGATCATTGTTGAATGACGGGTATAGTGCAATCCATAATCTCTTGTGTATCTTATGTATCTAAGCACCCTTGTTATACTTTTCCAATGTTTAGAACTTAGGTTGCTAGTATATCTACTTAGCTTACTCATCGCGTATGCTAAGTCGGGTCTAGTGCATGGCGTTAGATACATTAGACTGCTGATGATCCTTGAGTACTCTAGCTAAGCCACACCCTCCATACCCTCTAGCGTTACCATTACTGCCACCGCCTACACCGCCTCCTCCAAAACAGTCCCTTACCTCGCCCTCTCATTTTTCTTCTCCTCAATCCAGTTCCATGTTCGTTAGAGTGTCGAAACTCTAATCTACATCGGACTCCTCCCGGCGTCGTTGTATATATGCCACCGGCCAAGTCTTACATCACGTTTAATTGCCGGAAACGACAGTCATTAGAGACCCCAAAACGCCATTCAAAGTTGGTCTAGATCGAGACATGTAAACATGTCATCTACCTCATATTCGTCGCAAGCCCAGCCACACCATCCCTAGGGGTCCACTCTGAGTCAGCGTTTTAAAGTCTTGGTTACCCTAGTGAAGTTACGGGAAACTCGACTGGTGAGAATAATATATTCTACCCTTTTCATCTACTATTCTGGGAGAAACCCTAAAACATTGACCGGTGATAGCCTCCATCGCTTTGGGGTTATGTATATATGTATACACACACACACACACACACGTATATGGGTGTGTGTCAGGGAATATACCTATTTCAAGAGATACAGAGGTTGCATCAAGATTTTTGTGACGACGTGTTTGTTCAGAGGGGATACAACGGATTATATTTAGCTCACATTTCCGAAGAAAGTTTACGTCGAATTGTAAACCAAGTTGAATTTATACCGATGCATGCATAAAAATAAGCACGTAAGAAAATAGTTACGGCGCGTTGCGGCGTTGTCGACACGTAAAATGACTCGAATTTATAATGTTTAATGAAAAGATATTATATTTTACTCTGTTTCCGAACAAAATTTATGTCAAAACGTAGATCATTTGAAAACGTACATAAAATAAGCACGAAAACGTATTATATTTTACCCGACTCATTTGTAGAAAAATAAAATTTACATCAAATCGTTGACCAATTGAAAACGTACATAATAATAAGCATAAGGAATATATTATATTTGACCCAAATTATTACCGTGAAAAATTTACGTCTAAACGTAAATCAATTTGAATTTATACAAACACGTACATAAAAATAAAAACGTAAAATTTGATTACAAAAATATTTAGAAAGTTAAGAGTTTGTAATTGTTAACACTAAGGCTGAAGAGTGTGGGGGTAATGGTTGGAACATGATTCATCACACAGGAACATGAATGGAAGGTTACACTACTTCCTTTCTTAATCCACCATGGTTCTCATGGATTAAACCATGGCAACCATGGTCCTCCTTTCATTTTTCAAAATTTTCTTTCATATTTCTTTAGACAAAAATAAATTAAAATAAATAAGAGGATAGTGGTTTGAGTCATTACCACACTCTTAGGATAGTGATTTTGAATGGCGGATTAGAGGTGGATGACATGACTCCTATATGAAGGGTCATGAGGGTAATGACCATACCCTATAGCCTAAAAATTAAAGGGTAAAAATATAAAGGAAAATAATAAAGACAAAAGAAAAAAAAAGAAAAAAGAAAAAAAAAGACAAAACACAAAAAAAGGAAGTTACTGTTAATATAACTTTCAATTATTATAGGGTCCTAATATTAACACATGGAAAAAACTTATTTACACATGGTGTATACGGGCCGTATAATGTTATACGGCCCGTATAGAATTTAAACAAGTAACAAAGTCTGTGCCAGCAGACGTTGTCAGTTTTTTTAATTCCATACGGGCCGTATAACATTATACGGCCCGTATACACCATGTGTAAATAAGTTTCCTGGTCTTATACAATGTATGCGAACGTTGTATACGGGCCGTATACTGTTATACGGCCCGTATATCTCGAAAATTAGATTTTTCTCAAAGTATTTAAGGGATTTAAGGTGCCAATCACACGAGACATTTTACAGTGGTGAGGTGGTCAAACATTTCTAAAAGTAGAAAAAAAATAAAACATTAACAAGTAACAAAGATTGAAGAACAAAATGTCGCGTCGTACGACTGTAATAAAACGAAAGCTATCAACACGGGGTTACGGGCGTAGTGTTATTTTTTATTTAATATTTACAGAATAAAAGGAAGGGTGAGGCATTTGATGAGAGTTGTAAGGAGAAGTGTTGAGATAACGGACATCCATCAAGCTCAAAAAGAAAACTTGTGTTTCCCTCTCAATTGAATAGAAAGACACTTGCTTCATAGGACTCACTTGAATAGTCTCGAAAGTACTGAACAACTGAACTAAGAGCTTCGGTTTCATCAGCCTGTACCGAAGAAACCGAATTCGCAACAATGAGTCTGAGTCCATTGTTTTATCTTGAGTCATCGGGAAAACTTTTCCTCAAGGGAGGGTGAGTAGTATGAGTCTGAGTCCATTGTGGTTCGTGAATGTTTCGAATCATTATAGAAGACGTGCCGGGTTCTTCTGCGAGTTATTCGGAATGCTTCGAATCATCATTAAAATTAACAATGCGGTCTTGATTGAAGACGTAATTGCAAGACTGTTTGTCGGGCTTCCAATGCTCACACAGGGTGAAAAACAACCCTTGATGTTGAAACCGGTTTTACCTCATGAAAAGGAAAGAAACAAATTTTTTTAGAGAAGCGTTAGGATTTAAGGGTTTATGAGTCAAAGTTAACATTCATATTCAGATTCAGAAAGAAGATGATTTGTAATTGGTTTATTCTCTTTAATCTATTAGAACGATCCTTGTTTTGTCACGTACATGCGTTTAATTCCCAACATACTTGTTTTGTCACGTACATTTTGTAAGAAACTTTTCGTGCACTGAACCTTCAGTTGTGGACGCAAATTCACCACCGGTTTCTACAACACAAGCACGTACACCGGTTTCCAAGTAGGGTTTAGAATGTTTGAAGGAAATGTTGGTTCAATACCAACTCTTCTTTAGTAGTGTTTGTTTGAGAACCTGATCCAGATAAACAACGGTTCTCTAATTCCAGATCAGTAATGAACGTTCAGTTGTGTACACAAATTCATCACCGGTTTCTTCAACACAAGCACATACACAGGGAGAATGTTCTCGAAATTGAAGGAAAAGAAAAAATGGTTGCTGATGTTTTTCACTATCAGGATTTTGTTGGTTTGTTTCCAGGTAGGGTGTAGAATGTTTAAAGTATTCTTGGTTCGATACCAACTCTTCTTTAGTAGTGTTTGTTTGAGAACCTGATTCAGATACACAACGGTTCTCCAATTCCAGATTAGTAATGAACGTTCAGTTGTAATGAACGTTCAGTTGTAAATTAACGTACACACCGCATTCGAAGATCCTTGCATTAGACACAATTTTTTGGAATTTGTGGATCAACAAATGATTGGTTTAATACCAACTGCTCAAAATCCCTTTCGGTTTTTGGATCGTTCTAATAGATTAAAGAGAATAAACCATTATCACTTCCAGATTCGCTAATTTCACTGTTGGGTCCATTCTTTAGTAGTGTTTGTTTGAGAACCTGATTCAGATACACAAATTCATCACCGGTTTCTACAGCAAAAGCACATACACAGTTAGGGTTTAGAATGTTTGAAGTATTCAGATTTTGTTGGTTTGTCGGGTTCTATAACTACAATCCTTCCAACATGGGTAAAATATGATTGTATCAGACTCTCTCCCCCTCCTTTTCTCTCTCTGACAACCCTAGACCCAAACCACCACAATCCACCACGGTTCTGCTAAAAAAAACATCATCTGTTCATCATTGTTCTTGAAGATGAAGATGAAGAAACGAGGGTTTATTCTCTTTAATCTATTAGAACGATCCTTGTCTTGAGAACCTGATTCTGATTTAAACAATGCAAGAAGATCCTTGCATTAGACACAATTTGATGGAATTTGTGGATCAACAAAAATAACTGAAATAACTCGACATTCTCTTGCACCTGTATACGTTGATTGTGGATTTAACTTGAAAGATACATGGATGGTTTGTTTACGTTGATTGTGGATTTAACTTGCAAGATACAGCACTGTATGATACGGGCCCACAAGAGTTGAGCAAGAATTGGGTCCGTCGCATGAAAGAAGATACATATCGTCCGTTCAAGTTGAGCCTCCTGATGCAACTTTTATTGCGAAAGGAAATGAGAGGTCGAAGGTTAAGGATGCTGAGAATTCTGCAGCTTCGGTGATGTTATAATTTCATTTGAATTAACTTCACTAGTCAGACAACAATTGTTGAGAACCTGATTTTGATTTAAACAATGCACGACATGTCTGTTAGTGGTTTCTGTAACCAATTGGGAACCACATATTTGCTTCAATATTTACGTCTGATGTCTAAGTTTGATCACATTTGACTTCATCTACCTGTGTTTTGAAAATAGGCTTTGTTCTTCGTTTTTTGGATCGTTCTAATAGATTAAAGATATTTTTACCATTTTTTACCCTATGAATACGGGCCGTATATTGTTATACGGCCGTATACACCAAGTGAAAAAAAATTTACCCGATCGTATACAATGTATACGATGCTTGTATACGGACCGTATAATATTATACGGCTCGTATACTATGGGTAAAAAATGGTTTATTCTCTTTAATCTATTAGAACGATCTTTGTTTTCATAGGACCTACTTAAATCGTCTCGGAAGTACTGAACAACAGAAATAACAGCTTCGGTTTCATTAAAAGGCTTTGAACGAGTCTATAACACTCGTAATCCTCAACCGGCTTTGAAACCGGACGGAATATATGAAGAAACTATTGGAATTTGTGGATTTCGGTTGGTTCAGAAGCTTAACAAGAGAATCATTGCAAGTGTCCATATGGATGGCACATTTGTGGATTTCGGTTGGTTCAGAAGCTTAACAAGAGAATCATTGCAAGAGAATCATTGACCAGAATAGATAAGCGTATCACTCGATCCACTTACATTCGAATAACACTGAGAATCCACAACGCTTATGGCCAGATTCTTTCCTTCAATCTTGGAAAAATCAATGCCTGCTTGTTTTATTATTTTCGTCTACATGTGTTTTGAAATAGGCTTTGTTCTTGGTTTAATAAAGTTACACGTAACATCTAGTTATATTCAGATTTAAACAATGCACACCTCAACTGAGATAACGGACATCTATCAAGCTCAAAAAGAAAACTTGTGTTTCCCATAGTCACAAAAGATTGCGCTTTTGAAACCGAGCGAGGTGGACTTTCTCTCTCTTTCTCTCTCTCTAGGTACTGGTACCTTCAATCTTCTTGAGTATTTATCTAACTTTATGCTTGCATCCACCACAGTGAATATTAACTTTGAGTGAAAGAGTCTGTTTAACTACAGCACAACGGTATTTAATGTACACACCGCATTCGAAGATCCTTGCATTAGACACAATTTGTTGGAATTTGTGGATCAACAGAAATAACTGAAAATACACATTCCGAGTAACTTCACAAAGATTTGTTGAAAACCCAACTCTCTCTAAAGATATGACTGAGAGTGAGGGTTACTCTGTTATATACATCAACAAATGATTGGTTTAATACCAACTGCTCGGAATCCCTTTCGTTTTTTGGATCGTTCTAATAGATTAAAGAGAATAAACCATTTTTTTTACCATATGAATACGGGCAGTATACAATTATACGGCCCGTATACACAAAGTGAAAAAAATTTACCAGATCATATACAATGTATACGATGATTGTATACGGGCCGTATAATATTATACGGCTCGTATACTATGGGTAAAAAATGGTTTGTTCTCTTTAATCTATTAGAACGATCCTTGTTTTGAGAACACTGTTCGACACAGAAACTGTTCGATTTCACGGTGAGTGGAGAAATTACAAGTTTTCAATAAAATTTCATTCTGCTGTGAATTTGTTCTCTATGAAATATCTGATTGAGAAGCACTAAAACGTTTGCGGTTGTCCAATTCCAGATCAGTAATGTAAGGAGAAGCGTTGAGATAACGGACATCCACAAGTTTTCAATAAAATTACAACACACGATAAGTTTACACTTTATAGTGTGTGATTTGAACGGTTGTCAAATTCGTACTTAATGCTCTCTCTAAAATGCTTGGAAAATTGCATCAACTCTCCTATATCAACATACTCTTCTCCAGACGCTTAGTTAACTTTCAGATTTAGATTCAGGAAGCAGATGATTTGTCAAAAGACATGGTCAATGTAGTAAAATGTGAGCTTTTACACCAACCATATCGTGTGTTGTAATTTTAATGAAGCAATGAAGATTGAATATGCAAACCGCATCCGTTTCCTTTTCCTTCAATTCCTAGAACATTCTCCCTAACATGAGAAACGAAAGAGATTTCGAGCAGTTGGTCGATGACATGATAGATAAAGATCTTGACACGATCATATCCATTTTCAAGTTTTAGACTAGAGAGAAGACGTGTTGGGTTCTTCTGCTAGTGGTTTCTGTAACCAATTGGGAATCACATATTTGCTTCAAGATTTACGTCTGATGTCCAAGTTTGATCACATTTGACTTCATCTACATGTGTTTTGAAATAGGCTTTATTCTTGGTTTAATGAAGCTACGCGTAACATCTAGTTATATTCCTACATCTATATCTTTTGTTCACTGATAAACTATGTGACATGTGTCTGGTCCAGTGATCCCGGTACTACAGCTGCATTTTAAACAATGCACGCCTCAATTGAGATAACAGACATCTATCAAGCTCAAAAAGAAAACTTGTGTTTCCCATAGTCACAAACGATTGCGGTTTGTATATCGCATAGCCACCGTTTCCGTACTAAAAAACGGTTGCGGTTTGTATTTCGCATAGCCACCGTTTCGTAGTAAAAAACGGTTGCGGTTTGTATTTCGCATAGCCACCGTTTCCGTACTAAAAAATGGTGGCGGTTTGCACATTCAATCTTCAATACTTCATTAAAATACCACTAGTAGAAGAACCCGACACGTCTTCATGTTACGGAGAATGTTCTAGAAATTGAAGAAAAAGGAAAAGATTTGTTGAAATCGAAGAAAATAGTAAAAAGATGAATTTAGGCGTGAATTTGGAACAAGAAGTCCAACAAATCGTTTATTAAAAGTAGCAATCACCTCCAATCATTTCCTGGTCAAATCACACAATATAAAGTTTAAAGTTATCGTGTGTTGTAGTTTGGAAAGATGACCTAATAGAGATCTGAATAACAAACTGTGGAGAACTTGTTTTGTGTCGGGTTCTTCTGCTAGTTATTCAGAATGTTTCGGATCATCATAGAAGACGTGTCGGGTTCTTCTGCTAGTGGTTTCTGTAACCAATCCATAATCACCCTTGGTAGTTAATCGGAATCAATAAATAACCAACACGAAGATCTCTGTGATCGCTAAGGTTTCCATCAACGGACTGATCGGTAACGTTACTCTACCTGTGCTCCGATTTAAGCGGCGTGTTCCGATCAACGTTTATCGACATTGTTAAAGGTGATGAAGAGTTTAGAAACCCTAGAATGATTGTGTTTTTACGGGAAAAAACGTGATACTTGAAAAAACATCATTATATACGGCTCGTATATATACATGTGGTAACATCAAAAACCCCACAAAAATAAATCCATTGAGCCGTATACGTTTTACAAATCGTATACACATGTATACGGCTCGTATAACTATATACGGGCCGTATATAATAAAATAAAAAATCATTCCCTGCGCATTTTCCTATTCAAAAACATTATATACGAGCCGTATAATTGTATACGGCCCGTATACAATAGGGGTTGTGAAAATAAGATATAGGGTATGTGGGAAAAGGGGGCCTTATTATATTATACAATATATAATATATAATGTTAAATTATTCTATAAAACCTTCTAAAAATAAGAAGTGTAAGAAAGACATTATAGAGTGACAAGTGTCTAAAAGCATTTACATTCATTCCACCAAACTGTGTGAGTGGAGTTTTTATAATATAAAAGATATAAAAAGTGGTTGTGAGTGGAGAAGAGAGAAGATGTTACAGTTCATCCGTATATTTGAGAGGACCCTGTTCACCCTCTATAATTTTTTAATATATTTTAAAAGTGGTTGTGAGTTTAAGGGATAGAAAAGGTAATGATAAGATATAAAAAATATTATTTAATTGAAAATAAGAGAGAAAATATAGTGAATTTTATTGCAATTTAGGGTGAAAAAATGATGGAATAGATGTGAATGCTCTAATAACCTAAAATATAAACCCACTACACGACAACCAAAAACCTAAACACCCACCTTTACCCCACCACCACCAAAAAACCTAACCCCCCACCCTCTCCGAAAAAAAAAAAAAACTATATCTCACCGAAAAACCTAACCCCCATCCCCACCCCTCAAAAACCTAACCCTCCGTCCCTCGGCAAAAAAAAAGGTTTTTTTATTTCTTTTCGGTTGGGTGATGGAGGTGGGAGAGGGGGGTTTAGATTTTTGGATGGTGGTGAGAGTTTAGGTTTGTTATTATTTTTTTTTAGTGAATTTATTTTTAAAAGACTTTGTACAATTTTTATTTTTAGTAGCTTTTGTATTTGATAATTAATCGTAATCCATAATATAATATGATACGGTGTAGGGTGATGTAAAGGGAAGGAAAAGAAAACCATCCCATCAACCATACAAAATTACTGATCATGTCTGCTGTAATAAATATAATTAATAATTAGGGTCTGTTTGGTATGGGGTAATGGAATGGACGAAGGAATGGAATGGACGAGGTAATGGAATGGACGAGGGAATGCAATGGATCATTACCATTCCATATCTTGTTTGGTTACCATGTGAATGGAATGAATTATTATTGTGTATTGTTCGGTAGGCAAGAAAAACGGAGTAATAAAACTAGCGGTGAGTGGTGGTGGTGGTCGGTGGTAGTGATTGTGGGTGGTTATTGGTGGCGGTGGTGGGTGTCGGTGGCGGCGATGGGTGGTGGTGGTGGCGGCGAGTGGCGGTGCGGCGGTGACGACGAGTGGTGGTGGCGACAAGGTGGCCGTTGGTGGTGGGTGGCAACAAAGGTGGCGGTTGGTGGCGTCGGCGGCGGTTGGTGGTGGCGTCAACGATGGGGGTGGGTGGCAACGGCGAGTGGCGATGGCGGTTGGTCGCAACTGTGGGTGATAACGGTGGCGAGTGGGTGGCGGCGGCGGCGGTGGCTGTCGGGGTGAGGTGGTGGCGGGTGGCGGCGAATGCGTCGGTGATGGGTGGTGGTGGTGGTGGCTTGTGGCGAAGGTTGTGGGTTGCGGTGTTGTTGATGAATGGTGTAAGAGGGGATGGAATGGGAAAAAAACATGGGGGGTGGAAGGAATGATTTTGAGGGAATGGAATGCCTTTTGGAATGGGTGATTCCATTCCATTGATCAACCAAACACTCTTTTCTTCATTCCCTCGTAATCAATTATTCCATTCCACCTCTCATTCCTGCATACCAAACACTACCTTATTCTTTTATCGTGGAACCTTCGGTATCCAGAAGTAATTTAAATTATAAAATTATATTTTTTGTCTTCTATTGTTGAATGCTCTACAACCACATTCCATATTGATATTGACAATTAAATATATTTTGTGCGTGCTATAAAAGTTTGCAATTTCATAATTCAATCATAAGTTTGACTATAGGTGAGAATGAGGCCCGATGGTGTCACAATATACGAACCCCACCAATATAGGTGATGTTACAAAGGGGTACACAAGTAACCAATTATTTCAAAATCAGCACACACTTTTATTATGTTACAACAAATAATGTGTGCGATTTATCGATTTATACTGGAAAAATATAACAATATTATCTAAAGCGGTTTCTAGAAGGGCGGAGGGAGACATTAAAAATTCTAATAATAGGTTAATATTATAACGTTTTAAATATTTTTTGTTGCTGGTGAACTAGGTTTTACAAAAAGCTCAAACAAAATAAAATAAGATAGTAAAAAAAATTGTTTGTGACTTCCTTTCCTGACAATTTACATTGGTGACAAATTAATAATTTTAATAATAACTTGTGTTAAACCCAGCGTTGTGAGAGCGTAGGTCGTAAAACCGTGCTAAAGTAGTAAGCAAACATCGAGCAAAACTCGGAAAATCGTAAAACAAAAACATAAGTGTATACCGCTACGTGGCGTCAAACACAGGCAAACAAAAACACCAACTTATGCCGTGAGCTAGTGTAAAACGTAGACGAACTCGAATTTATAGCGATAAAGCTTTAACTTAAAGACAAAAAGAAAAGAAAAACAAAACTTAAAGAGCTAAAAATAAAATTTAGAAATCTAAGAGACTGAAAATATAAACCTAAATAAAAGACAATAAAATAACATTAAAAAATAACTCCAACACAAAATCTGTAGGATCGATGAATCGTCCAAACGAGTCAATCAGAGTCAGATTTAGTTTATAGAAAGGCGGAATCAGACTACAAACCGTCAATCAGTGTTAGAACAGGAGTAGAAGAGTAGAAAGTCACTTTAAACATGTTCTTCATTCATATAATACGTTTTGGTACAGAGAGAATCGGACAGCACTTCGGTACAAAATTCTCCAGAAAGTTGCAAATGATGAACACTACTAGCCTATTTATAGGCTTCCCAGACCTCATGAACCATTTCATGCTTTTTGGCCGTTTCATGCTTTCTGGCCAGACCCCATGAACTGAGGTTTCCACCTCATGCTTTCTGGTCAATACTCATAAACTTAACATTTTAATCCACCAAGCTAGCCTATCTCATACATTCGACACGACATAGACTGATGACGCAGCCGATAGACGTTATGCATCAACAAACTCCCCCTTGGATATTGTCGCAGTCTTCAGTCATCCGATCTTCAAAATCTTCAAACAGACTTGAACTTCTCCTCATGACGCTTTGGCTTCTTCAATAACGTCTTTCTGAGCTTTTCCTTTTCCTTAGCAGCTCTTTGCTCATCTTCAGCTAGCTTTTGCCTCCATGTAGCTCGAGCGATTCTGTCTTTTTCTTCACGCTCTTCTTTCCTCTTCTTTGCTTTCAGAGACTCTTTCTTCAGGCTCCCCTTTTCGTTAAGCTTCCGTGCTTTTGGGATCGACACCTTGTTTTCCAGTTACAAGCTCCCCCTTGCGATAAGCTCGTCTTCAGACTCCCGCTTAAACTCGGCTATCGGGATCGTAATCTAGAACTTTCATCAGCAAATCTCAAACATTTTTTAGAAAAATCATTTTGAATGTCCAGGATTGATGACCTGGCTCTTTCAACATATGCTAAAATATTTTTACAGTGAAAGCATTTTTTGTTCTCCAGGATTACTTGATTCTCTCCCCCTATCAAAATACTATAAAGATTTGACGATATTAAGAATCCAACAACTAAACCTAGCTCTTTACAATCAGATTTTACCAATTTGAACATCCAAATCCCTCACAGTCAATCATCCAAGTCCAACTTAATGACCTTGGAGACTTCACAAACTGTTTTTGATTTTTGAATAAAAACTTCAAGTTTCAAATTAATAAACTTGTTTATTTTCAGAAACACGATCAGCATACTTAGATTTTGAAACTCAGCTTTCGGACTTAGGTTGTCGAAAATAAAGTAGAAATCAAAATCTTTTTATATTTTTCTAAAACATAAAAGCAGTAAAGGAATATTTACAAGCATATTTACAGACAATATTTTTGTTTGTGTTTGCGTCAGAGGATCATATCAGTTTATGACAAATCACTAGCACCGTTGAGCTTGATTTAACTTTAAGTCTTTAAACAAATTCACTTCTGATTGTCAGTATTGTTGTCCACTTAAACTTCTACACAAGTTTCAATTGATTCAAGATACGGATTAGTGTTTTAAGAACTAAACTTATTCGTGGGTCCCACCTCAGAATATACTCCCGTATCCAGACTTCTATATTCAGTCTTACAGGTGAGTACACACTAATGATATCTGTAAGGGGTAAATGCGAGGCCATGAGAGCTCAGGCTAGAACTTCCGTTCAATCAGAGAGATGATGGCTCGACTTTAGGTGGGTCCCCCTTGGGGATCTTCTTTTCAACAGCACATGATTAGCATTTTTCAATGTTTCATCATTTTTTATGCTGAGGGTGAGCTTTAAAAATAAAGCAGTGCAGAGTATTATACGAGGACTAGGCTATTGTTCCAGCAAAATCAGAAGTCCTGGTATAATACCCCAGATATCATCACGTACAAAGACCTAGTATGTTAGAAATAGTAAGCCTTTCAAACAAGATTTCGGGGGTTACCCATATATCCGAGAGATGTTCCCCACGAGATAAGCAAGTTATTTGTTATGTTTATATCTCGAACTCAATCTACTAATTGTGTGAAGTCTACAGGCACATCATTAGTGAGACTCGTTTAAAAACATTTTGACTTTCCATTTCTTTAGCATGTTGTGATAGTCCACTGATGTACTATCATTTCCTCTTTTTCACACAAAACTCATTTTTGATTTTTCAATGTTTTTGGCTTTTTCAAATTTTCTAATATTTTTGGATTTTTTAACAATTTCTTACTCCCCCAAAAATTCAAAATATTTAAAGAAAATTTGACAACCTGATACTGATAGCTTTGTCTTGCCATCCATTTTCTGCTTTTCGTGCACTGAATTGCAGAAAATATAACATGTGAAACAGAAATTACCCCCATGATTTACAACACATTGATATTTTACAGTTTGAAAACCGTTTTTTCAATCTTTGTGAAATTAATCATGTTTGTTCCGCCGTGAGGGTTTCGGCATATTCACTCAACATATTTTTGTAAATTTTAAAATTTTCAGTTTTTAGGGTTTTGAAATATGATTTATTTATGTACAGAAATGAATAAACTCCCTGGTTTCAGACGCAGGGACCAGCAGCTCTCCTCGTGCCAGGCTGCTCCCTTTCCAACTTGATGATCATCTGTTTTCTTGAGCACCTTGAGTTCCAGCAAACCCGACATAACCTCCATTGATTTACTTGACGTCGTATAGCTGTGCTAACTTCCCTGTCATGTGCCATGAGGCGCCGTTATCCATTATCCATTTAGAAATGATAGACCTTGGAAGCCCCCACACACATCAAAAGACATTTACTTAAACAATGATACCCAAGATTTATTAACATTTGGTACACTACCAAATACAATATCATGAGCTACTATGTCAACTTTTGGAATGCTAAAAATAACATTTGGAACATCAGATTCTGGTTTTGATTTTAGAGCTCCTTCCTTGATAGGTGGGAATTCTTCAATCAACTTATCTAACTCAAACTCAATTTTCTCATCAGTGGTTGCAAAGATTTTCGATTCATATTTTAAAACTCCATCCATTTTCTTTTCCTCAAAAGAATGTTTAGGTTTCTCCACCCATAATTGACTTTGGGAAGTCTTTGTTTTAGAATAAACCTTTGAAGTCTTTTGTGATTTTGAAGATTCACCAATTTCAAAAGTTGATTTTGGTTTGTCCTCTGACTTCAATGATTCACAACGTTTAAGAATACGCACGGGGGATACCATAGGTGATTTTCCCTTAACATCCTTTGAAATTTTTGGTTTTGGTTTATGGAAAACTGGTTTTATTATCTTTTTGACACATTGTTTGGCCATGTGACCGATTTCATTGCATCGATAACAGATTCTTTTGACATATTCAACAAAAGTGGATCTGTTGGCCTCGTCTCTTATCTTTTTGGCCGCAATAAAATCGTCAATTGCTTGCTTACTAAAGATATAATCCTTTTCGACTTCTGTAATATTACCAGCCACAAACACTTCACTCAATTTTTCTTTTGGCTTAACTGCTTTCTTAGCCATTTTCGTCTCAAAACCAACACCTTTCTTTTTGTAATTATTACCATGTCTCTTGTTATTACCATTGTTACCCACCCATTCATTTTTCTTTCCCGGGTTGTTTGTCGGTTGTTGTTTAACAAAAGATTTTTTCGGTTTTGATAGAAACGAATTGTTGTTAACTTCTGAGATATCAATTTCCATGAGTTTAAAACCTTTTTCAACCTTTTCCAGGTTCGCATTCTGAATCGGGTACTCAAAATCAGTATACAGTTTGTCAGTTTCGGTCATCGTGTAAACCACAATGATCGAATCGTCATCCAAAACTTTATCTGACTTTGGGATAAACTTATCAAGAACGTTTCCGTCATCTTCAGAATCTGAACTGGAATTCTCAAAATGAGTTTTAAACCGTTTCGAAATCAGTGTTATCACTCTCTTCATCCAACACTTGGTCTACAACTGTTTTAACTAGTTGTGACTCGTTGTCGGTGTCTGACGGAGAGAATGTAACATCTATGTTTTCCGGTAACTCATTCTCCTCTGTTCTCAGTTTGAGATTCAATGCCTCCTCCACCCCGTCTGGATATTTCTGAGAATAATGATTCCACATTGGGGGTGGAACATTTTTGAAAGCTGGTTTAACTTCAGTTTGTTGAGGAACAATCTGATCAATCACATATGAAGATGAAAGATAACTGATCAACTTTTTGTCGACTATTTCTGTCTCAATGCGCATCAGTTCAAGTTCCTTCTTTAGAGATGCGATTTTGTCCAGATGGATGTTAATCGACATTTGCTTTTCCATGACCGTAGCTTTGAGCAAATTAGCAAGTTTATCATTTTCTTTAATCTCAGTGTGAACCATTTTAATTGATCGTGACAGAGTGTCATAAGCTTCTTTAACATCATTAAAATCAAATTTTAATTTGTCGTTAAACTTTTTCAACTCTTGAAACTGTTTGTCTTTTTCAAAACAATCCATGCATGGTTTCAAACAGTTTTCGCATGGCTTTTCAAGAATTGGATCAATCTTTTCAAAAACATTTTCTTGTTTATCATTTTTACTTTCCGATTTACCAAACTCTCCGGAGTCAGACTCTGATTTCTCTTCGGATTCGGACTTCACATTTTATGATTTGTCATCGGACTCGGATTTCTCTCCTGACTCATACGTATCACAAGTCTCAATAATTGACTCCTTTTCAACAGACACTGACTCTTGAGTTGCATCTTTGGTCTCATTGTTATCAGAAGGTGTTTTAGTTTGTTCTACCTCTTGCAGCTTGAGCATAAGAGCTTTGTCTGCTATTTCTTTCAAAGTCTCTTCATTCAATTCCTTTGAGTCATCAATAATCTCTTGAACCAGAGTTTTTTCAACTTCGTACTGTGGGCAAAAACCCGTAGTCGGTTCACTAAAGAAACCTGCAAAAGAATCAAACACATTAGCTGGCATTATAGATTTAAATGCATTAGTAATAACCTCCTGTTCAGACTAATAATAGTAGACCGCTGCTGCCTCCTCTTCTAGATCTGCAAAACTTTCTTCATTCACCACTTCACTGACTTCCTCAATTTCAGGAACACATTCCTCAATTTCCGGTTCTGGCTCTTCAATAATTTCAGCTATCATTACAAGACCATATCCTGGAACGTATTCTGGAATCTTTTCGTCATCTTGATTCACCAAAATAGCTTTTTCTGTTTGTTTGGATTGACAGTTTTCGATTTGAAGTCGTGGATTGAATGGTTGTTGACTGTTTTTATGATAGATAGCGTGTCGGTAATGATCGTTGAAAAACGCATTGTAAAACTCGTTCTCCATATTCACATTCTGGGCTATACTTGCTGAAGTTTGAACAGTCATACCTCCTCCGAAAAACGCATTGTAAAACTCTTGATTGTCCATTTTTACGCTTTGAAAAATGTTTCGAAAAATTTCTAAGTTTTGAAAAATTACAATTTCAAGCGACCTTGACTGTTTCAAACGACCTGGAACAATTTCAAACGACCTGGAATAATTTCAAACGACCTGAAACAATTTCAAACGACCTGGAACAATTTCAAACGACCTGGACCAACTTTCAAACGACCTGGACCAACTTTCAAACGACCTGGATCAGTTCGTGCGACCTGGAGATCAGTTCGTGCGACCTTGAGATCAGTTCGTGCGACCTGGAGATCAGTTCGTGCGACCTGACCAGTTTTCACACGACTTGGACAAAATTCAAGTGATTTGGATGAATATCCACCTCGTTTGAGAATTCTAAGTCCAAAAGTTCATGATTTTGTCTATTTTGATCAGTTTTTAGTTTGAATTTACCGTCCAATTTCTTCACCGATTGTTCAAAACAGTGTTTTACACATAATATCTAAAATTCAGTCCATTTTATCCATGAATTTGTCTGAAAATCCAAGAAAGAGTAGAAGTATATGATTCTAAACCGTTCAAAACACTGATATCAACAGATTTGACTCATCCTGAGCTCTGATACCACTTGTAGGATCGATGAATCATCCAAACGAGTCAATCAGAGTCAGATCTAGTTTCTAGAAAGGCAGAATCAGACTAGAAACCGTCAATCAGTGTTAGAACAGGAGTAGAAGAGTAGAAAGTCACTTTAAACATGTTCTTCATTCATATAATACGTTTTGGTACAGAGAGAATCGGACAGCACTTCGTTACAAAATTCTCCAGAAAGTTACAAATGATGAACACTACTAGCCTATTTATAGGCTTCCTAGACCTCATGAACCATTTCATGCTTTCTGGCCATTTCATGCTTTCTGGCCAGACCCCATGAACTGAGGTTTCCACCTCATACGACCTGACCTATCAGGTCGTGCGATCTGGTCAATACTCATAAAGTTAACATTTTAATCCACCAAGCTAGCCTATCTCATACATTCGACACGACATAGATTGATGACGCAGGTGATAGACATTATGCATCAACAAAATCAAAAAAATGAAAATAATTAAATAAATAAATAAAGAAGACTATCCTCACTACATGTGACATCTGTGCCTCTACGAGCATCATACGAGTACAAAACTAATGAAATCTTGTGTTTCATACTTGGAGTTTGTATAAATTCATGAGCCTTTTTCACATATCAATTCTTGTTTGATTTTAAGCTTTAAATCGCTTTCTGGAAAGTTATACGTAAACTGATGCGTAAACGTAATCAGTTTAACACGAAAAATACTCTGGAATAGTGACATAGGCTTAACATATCTTAAATAACCTTTACATGACTTAGAAATAGGTTTTGGAGGGTTTGGTGTGTCGAAAACAAGTTTATTCGATCGCGTGGACTATTTGCGTCAAACTGCGAAACTATGCCGATTTGTATAGTAACGAATATTCCGGAACTTGATCATAAGCTAAACATACCCTAAATATCCTTTACATATCTTAGAAATAGGCTTTGAGGGGTTGGGTATGCGAAAATAAACTTATTTGATCAATAGGGACTAAAAGCGTCAAAAAGTGCATAAGTTTGCATTTTCGCTCATATCTTACGTTCTGAACATATCCGGACATCCAAAAAAAATTTTAATCATTAAAATATTTTATTTTAGTGATTGGAATGCAAAAATACCATTCGTCGTGTAATTTTGATAGTTTTCGCGTCCGTTCGAGTTTCGTCGTAATTAACCGAATAACGCAATCGTACGACCAAACGAACCGACATCCGCGATAATTTCAAGCATGTTTCAAGTCCCCTATGCTTTAACATCCTTGTAGAGCCTTGAAAATGGGTTAATGGGGTTTAAACGCGTCGAAAATGGCTTAAACGTGTTGCAGGGACCATTCTTGCCAAGTTTTGAAAGTTTCTGGCTCAGGTAGGGTGTGGCGTCGCGCCACAGCAAAGGGGGGGGGGGTACCCGTGGTGGCACGCGATGGCCTACTTTTGACAGAAAGTCTGTTTTCAGCAACCAGCTTGAACTTCAGGGTCTTTTATGCAAATTTTCAATATTATGGACTTATTTTAGAGCATCCCATTGTATTAGAAACCATGTTCCACAAGTGTAGGGTCAAGATTGAACCTCCTAACACATGCAATGATCTCCTTGATCCAAACTTACTATAAATAGAAGTGGGTTTCTCATTCATTCCTCACATTTGATTCAAAATCTGCTCTAAGTTGAAGTTTAAGACTTCATACATGAGTATTTTTGGATCAATTCTTCCTTACTTGGACCTTTTGTAAGCTTCTTTCATGCTTGTTTATGCTTTTCAAGCGTGAAAGTCAAACAGTGTTTGACTTTCTGCTTTGACTATGATTTGGTCAACACAAAGTTCGTTTGAACTTTGCAACGTGAGCATAATCACGATGGTTATAGTCCCTCGTGACTATACCTACTGATTACCACGTCGATTAGTCGAAGTGACGAGTCAAAGTTTCGGTCAAAATACGTGTTTATACGTATTTTGCGTCGAAGCTATTTTTTTGGGTATCAAAACACTTTGTTTTGATATCAAACCTGTTTTCTAACTTAGTTAAACATGTTATAAAATGTTTAACTCGTCACTTTTAGTCTAGTGCTTGTTTAGGGTCGTAAGTTAAGCGGTCTTGACAACCGCTTTGACTTTCGAACCCGACCCGTTTGGTCGATCGTTAGGATCCGACCAAGCATATATTTAGACCATAGTTGTATAGGGAATAACCTTCCGAGGTTATACCTTATGATCACTTAGTTTAATTAGTTGTATGATAGGTAGTTTATATGCCTTAGGTAAATGACCAAAATGCCCTTTTCATGCATAATTTGATTTTAAGCATATGTAACTTAATTTTTGTCACTTAAATGGATTATGCAACACATTTAAACATGTTAGGGCATATAATACTTGTCATAGGACTAGTTAGGTGTCTCAAACGCGCTTTCGCACGAACGATGCGTTAAAGTAGCGTAGACTAACTTAATGGGCCGCAACGGGTCGTAAGCACTTAGGATAGGTTCCGATTTAGAATATAAGTTTTATTAAACCATATCATATGAATTCCAATACTCATTTGGTTTACGAGACCTCATTCTACCCGATCTCCCTATTTAGGTGTCGATTTATTAACATAGTGATCCGATACTTGGTGCCACTTGATTCCTTGATTGCCCGAGCTTGTTAGTTCACTTTAATCGAGGATACTTTGCAATCTCAAGTGAGTGCATAGTTCCCCTCTTTTACCGTTTTCAATTGTTTTGGGGTGATTCATATGTGCTAAACGATTTCGAGTTTCCTAAAACGAATGCTATGGTTTATATTGAACTATTTGAACCACTGGAACTATCTGAACTATGCGAACTAATTGAACTATTTAAACCACTGGAACTATCTGAACTATGCGAACTAATTGAACTATTTGAACCACTAGAACTATCTGAACTATGTGAACGACTTGAACTATTGAACCACTGGAGCTATTGAACTATGTGAACTATTTAAACTGTTTGAACCATTGGAACTATTTGATCTATGTGAACTATTTGAACTATTTGAACGATTGGAACTATTTGATCTATGTGAACTATTTGAACTATTGAATGATTGGAACTAATTGAACTATTAAACGATTGGGTTATGGTATGTGATTAGGTAACGGGGTGGGTGTAATGTGATAAAAGCATGGTGGATACGCCGCTGGTACTTCCTATATATAAGTGCTTTTAACACATTACATGTCGTTGCGTTATCTAGATCACTTGGACGAATTGTTTTCAAAACGAAGTTACACTACAAGGATTTCTTAATGATATAAACCATACAATGTTTACTTTCAATGACGATTTACTACTTGGTTTACAAAGACAAATGTTTTTAGTTAAGATTCATAGCTACAATGGTTTTGGTTTACATATATATCAACTTGTAAAAGTTGATAGAAACATACTACAATATCAAACTCTTTTGTTTTTAAATTACACACTCGACAACTCTCATAGTTGGACGAGGTATTGCAATATGAACTTAAGGCCATGAATCTGACACACTCACAAAACCTATGTACTCGCCGGCATTTTTGTGCTGACGTATTTTCACATATGTTTCTGGTACCATAGTTGATGATGTTTGATGATGATTATGATGTATGCTCATATAGGGATGGACGAGGCCTTAGTGACTTAATAACAATGAAAGACAATTGTTCATGTTTTTTTTATTTCAATACAATGGAATAAACTTAATTCAATAAAACGAAACTTCAAATCCATGTGTTGTGAAACAATGATTCTGTTACGACACTCCCCGACGTTTCCGCCGCGGTTTGTTGTTTTAACGTGGTTGGGGTGTGACAGAAAAGTTGGTATCATAGCTCATGGTTATAGGGAATTAGGTTATTAGTAATGCTTTGACCTAGACTATAACCTTCCTAGGACCCTAACACAAGATTCTTGTGTTTAGATCTTAAAACAATACCGTCACCTATCTTTAGGCGACAACCACAACAAGAACACAAATTTTAAATCCGTTTTGAAAACCAATCATCTATTCTTAGATGATTTATTATAAGGTTTTGGACCTTCAAAGTTATCAAAATCTCGTCAAAGTTTGGGTCTTATAATGTGAACACGTGCAATCTGGAAGGGTGGATGCCTGTATCCCAAGTTTTATGTCTGAGGCTGGAGTGTTCGTACAAATCCACATAATCGGACCAGTCACTCTTACCTGGGAACTCTTGGCGTGAGTGTCCACTTATAGGCTAAAGCATGTCTTCGCGATACATTAATATGACCCGCTTACTTTGATTATTCACCGTGTCGTTTGTTTGCCCTAGGCAACAAACAAATGATCACAATCTTTGTGCGTTGTCGCTATATTTATACATTCTGTTTTGATTGTCCGATAACATCTCACTTGTTTCCTCCCATGTCTTCCATTATCTTTAGGATGCCTCTTCATCGCAACGACACTCAAATGTCTGAACTGGCTACTACTATTGCCCAACAAATAGGCATAGTACTCCAGAGGACCGTTGAATTAGCTGTTACCATGACCCATCTCAAGGATGAAACCACCCAAGAGGCACCAAAGGAAACAAAAGCCAAGCCTTCACGAAAATCAAGGAAGCGTAAAGCTTCAAAGAATCTTTCAGCGGTTGCTCCAAATCAAGCGGGACCTAGCCAGGTGGCAACACCCCCTGCTAAGAAGCAATACAAAGGAACTGCACCGATATGCAACAGAAGTAATGGGCACCACCTAGCTCACCTACTGTGTCGTCAGTGTGCATCATGTAGGCGATTTGGTCACTTTGCAAATGCTTGTCGAACTAACCCGAACCAAGGTGGTCCAAACCAACCTCAAGCCAACCCTGCTCAAACTCGCTTTCCACCTGGATCGTGCTATAACTGTGGTGAGATGGGCCATTTCAGAAACAATTGCCCAAAGCTTGCTAATGCAAATCCAGCACGTGGATGAGCATTTGACTAACTGGAAGACGATGTTGTTTAGAAACGATCGAACTCTATGTATTATTTCCTTTTGTTATCCAAGTCAATGAAACAGTTATTTTGGTTTATAAATAAATCTTTATTTACCTTACGATGTACAAATGTGGTTACATGTATGAACAACTTATCCCTTCGATACCGACACCAAGGAACCGTGTTCCTTACAGGACAAACTACTGTCGTAGTTCTTCCATTTTTATGATAGTTTGCGATCTCTACGAAAATCCTAAGTACTCGTTTCTTCTAAGAAACGAAGTACAAGGTGCAAGTTACAACTCTAGATGAATACCCAAAGTACCACTTTAAATCCTTAATAGGATATCCAAGGGTACTTCAGTAAGCCTTGATTAGTCTTACATATCATATCTTCCCAGCTTCACGATATTATACACAACATATGACTTCCAAAGATTATGCATGTTTTCGAAAACCTCATACACGTTTTCAAAATCATCTCACATGGTTTTAAAACATTTTATAAAAATGATTATCTAATATACTTAGTACATGATTTCCAAAAACATTACAAAAGGTTTTCAAAAACATATTTTTAACGATTCCAAGCATAGCTTTCGAAAACAATTTCGCTCGTATGTTGCCTTAGCATACGTAGTGCGCGATTTTCAAGAACACCCTGCTTCGTACGCCAACATAGCCTGATTAGCACAATGATTTCAAGGATCCAATTGTTTCGTATGTTGTCTTAGCATATCTATCACCAGGTTCCTAAACTTTTTCCGCTACACGAATTCCAAATCTATATAGGATCTTCCTATCTTCATAGTTAGACCCTTGTGGACGTTTCAACCGCAACAATCAAAGTCCTTAATTGGATTCTTTGTGTGCTATAATTCGAATGTTACGATTCTTTGTGAACGAAATCGAAATTCTAATAAGATTGTCCTATCTTTATAAGATAGAATTCTTGAGGATGTTCGAAGTGCTAGTTGAAGTCCATTGACTGGATTCCTAGTATACTTTGAATGCTCGTGTACAAATAAACGTCAAGTTAATAACAAAGTAATAACGAATTAAATAACCAAGTGAACAACTGTGTAACTATTATGTGCTTACGTGTTTATGTGTTGACCTAAATCAAATTAAAGTTATCACAAGATTGTTCAACCGATTCTATCCCCTACACATTATAAAATAAACTGTGCAGACTATGCAAGGAATTACGAAATTATGAATGCATACATAATTATGGAATTCAGTGCACAGAAACCACAACAAGTTTTGTCATGTATCAACATAAACAAGAAACAAAAGTAAACTATATTCATTTCCATTTCTGATGAAGTACCAACTGAGGAGAAATGAACTAGCTATTCATTTTTCACTTCTGAAAGAAATATCCGCTGAGGGAAATGAATAATCTATTCATGAACCGTGTTCATTTTCGTTTCTTATGAAGTACCCACAGAGGAAAATGAATTATCCATTCATTTTCGCTTCTAAAGAAATATCCATTGAGGACAATGAACAAATTCATTTTCATTTCTGATAAAGTAACCACTGAGGAAAAATAAACTATCCGTTCATTTTCACTTTTGAAGAAATACCCACTGAGCAAAATGAATAAATTCATTACATTTCTGACGAAGTACCCATTGAAGAAAATGAATTGATCATTCATTTTCACTTCTGAAGAAATACCCACTGAGGGAATGAATAATCTTGCATTAATTTTGCCATTTTCGTTTCTAATGAAGTACCCACTGAGGAACATGAACTATCCGTTCATTTTCTCTACTGAAGACATATCCACTGAGGAAAATAAATAAATCCATGCCACTTCTGATGAAGTATCCACTGAGGAAAATGAATTATCCATTCATTTTCACTTCTAAAGAAAAATCCATTGGGGAATGAATAATCCTGTATCGATTCCTTCATTTCCACTTCTGACGAAGTACCCACTGGGGAAAATGAACTATCCATTTATTTTCACTTCTGAAGAAATATCCATCAGGGAAATGAATACTCTTTTCAATAATCCTTCATTTCCACTTCTGACGAAGTACCCACTGAGGAAAATGAACTATCCATTCATTTTCACTTCGGAAGAAATATCCATCAGAGAAATGAATACTCTATTCCATAATCTTTCATTTCCACTTCTGACGAAGTATCCACTGAGGAAAATGAACTGTTCATTCATTTTCACTTCTGAAGAAATATCCATCAGGGAAATGAATACTCTTTTCAATAATCTTTCATTTCCACTTCTGACGAAGTATCCATTAAGGAAAATGAACTATCCATTCATTTTCACTTCTGAAGAAATATCCATCAGGGAAATGAATATTCCTTACGATAATCTTTCATTTCCACTTCTGACGAAGTATCCACTGAGGAAAATGAATTATCTATTCATTTTCACCTCTGAAAAAAATATCCATCGGGGAAATGAATATTCTTTGCGAAAATCCTGCATCTCTACTTAGCTTCCACCGAGGAAAATGAATCATCCATTCATTTTTGCTTCAAAAGAAATAACCATTGAGAAATGACCAGCTTATACGTTCTTTCATTTCCGTTTCTGATAAAAGCATTCGTTGGAGAAAATAAATTATTCATTCATTTCCACTTTTAAAGAAATACCCATTGGAAATGAATAACCTGTTCATCTTTCATCTCCATATCTGACGAAGAATCCATTGGAGAAAATGAATCATCCATTCATTCTCGCTTCTGAAGAATATCCACTGGAGATATGAAATACAAATCCTTACTAGATCTTTCTGCCTTAATAGTTAGATTCTTAAGGGATACCCTCAGAACTACTAGTTAATTTGATTTTTTTTTTTATCATTAATCAAATCTCTCGTTCCCACTTCCAGCTTTATCTAAGGAAGCACCAACTAGGGAATGATAAAGTTATGCCTCACATGGAGATCCTTGATGTGTTACTCTATGCAAATAGATAACACCTTAGATTCCATGCAAGACAATTGTTTAACACAACGTTACAGACAGACACCTACGAATAAATTTCGGGACGAAATTTCCTAAAGTAGGGGAGACTGTGACATCTGTGCCTCTATGACCATCATTCAAATACAAAACCAATGAAATCTTGTGTTTCAAACTTGGAATTTGTATAAATTCATGAGCCTTTTTCACATATCAATTCTTGTTCGATTTCAAGCTTTAAATCGCTTTCTGGAAAGTTATACGCAAACTGATGCGTAAACGTAGTCAGTATAACGCGACAAACACTCCGGAATAGTGACATAGGCTTAACATACCTTAAATAACCTTTACATAACTTATAAATAGGTTTTGGAGGGTTTGGTGTGTCGAAAACAAGTTTATTCGATCGCAGGGACTATTTGCGTCAAACTGCGAAACTATGCCAATTTGTATAGTAACGAACATTCCGGAACTTGATCATAAGCTAAACATACCCTAAATATACTTTACATAACTTAGAAATAGGCTTTGAGGGGTTGGGTATGCGAAAATAAACTTATTTGATCAATAGGGACTAAAAGCGTCAAAAAGTGCATAAGTTTGCATTTTCGCGCATATCTTACGTTCTGAACATATCCGGACATCCAAGAATTTTTTTAATCATTAAAATATTTTATTTTAGTGATTGGAATGCAAAAATACCATTCGTCGTGTAATTTAGATCGTTTTCGCGTCCGTTCGAGTTTCGTCGTAATTAACCGAATAACGCAACCGTACGACCAAACGAACCGATATCCGAGATAATTTCAAGCATGTTTCAAGTCCCCTATGCTTTAACATCCTTGTAGAGCCCTGAAAATGGGTTAACGGTGTTTAAACGCGTCAAAAATGGCTTAAACGTGCTGCAGGGACCATTCTTGCCAAGTTTCGAAAGTTTCTGGCTCAGGTAGGGTGTGGCGTCGCGCCACAGCAAAAGGGGGGGGGTGTACCCGTGGCGGCACGTGGCGGCCTACTTTTGATAGAAAGTCTGTTTTTAGCAACCAGCTTGAACTTTAGGGTCTTTTATGCAAATTTTCAAAACTATGGACTTGTTTTAGAGCATCCCATTGTATTAGAAACCATGTTCCACAAGTGTAGGGTCAAGATTGAACCTCCCAACACATGGAATGATCTCCTTGATCTAAACTTACTATAAATAGAAGTGGGTTTCTCATTCATTCCTCACATTTGATTCAAAATCTGCTCTAAGTTGATGTTTAAGACTTCATACCTGAGTATTTTTGGATCAATTCTTCCGTGCTTGGACCTTTTGTAAGCTTCTTTCATGCTTGGTTATGCTTTTCAAGCGTGAAAGTAAAACAGAGTTTGACTTTCTGCTTTGACCATGATTTGGTCAACACAAAGTTCGTTTGAACTTTGCAACGTGAGCGTAATATCGATGGTTATAGTCCCTTGTGACTATACCTAATGATTACCACGCCGATTAGTCGAAGTGACGTGTCAAAGTTTTGGTCAAAATACGTGTTTATGCGTATTTTTCGTTGAAGCTATTTTTCGGGTATCAAAACACTTTGTTTTGATATCAAACCTGTTTTCTAACTTAGTTAAACATGTTACAACATGTTTAACTCGTCACTTTTAGTCTTGTACTTGTTTAGGGTCGTAAGTCAAGCGGTCTTGACAACCGCTTAGACTTTCGAACCCGACCCGTTTGGTTGATCGTTAGGATCCGACCAAGCATATATTGTGACCATAGTTGTATAGGGAATAACCTTCTGAGGTTATACCTTATGGTCACTTAGTTTAATTAGTTGTATGATAGGTAGTTTATATACCTTAGGTAAATGACCAAAATGCCCTTTTCATGCATAATTTGATTTTAAGAATATGTAACTTAATTTTTGTCACTTAAACAGATTATGCAACATATTTCAACATGTTAGGGCATATAATACTTGTTATAGGACTAGTTAGGTGTCTCGAACGCGCTTTCACGCGAACGACGCGTTAAAGTAGCGTAGACTACCTTAATGGGTCGTAACGGGTCGTAAGCGCTTAGGATAGGTTCCGATTTAGAATACAGGCTTTGTTAAACCATATCATATGAATTCTAATACTCATTTGGTTTTTGAGACCTCATTCCACCCGATCTCCCGATTTAGGGGTCGATTTATTAACATAGTGATCCGATACTAGGTGCCACTTGATTCCTTGATTTCCCGAGCTTGTTAGTTCACTTTAATCGAGGATACCTTGCAATCTCAAGTGAGTACATGGTTCCCCTCTTTTACCATTTTCAATTGTTTTGGGGTGATTCATATGTGCTAAACGTTTTGAGTTTCCTAAAACGAATGCTATGGTTTATATTGAACTATTTGAACCACTGGAACTATCTGAACTATGCGAACTAATTAAACTATTTGAACCACTGGAACTATCTGAACTATGCGAACTAATTGAACTATTTGAACCATTGGAACTATCTGAACTATGTGAACGATTTGAACTATTGAACCACTTGAGCTATTGAACTATGTGAACTATTTAAATTGTTTAACCATTGGAACTATTTGATCTATGTGAACTATTTGAACTATTTGAACGATTGGAACTATTTGATCTATGTGAACTATTTGAACTATTGAACGATTGGAACTAATTGAACTATTAAACGATTGGGTTATGGTATGTGATTAGGTAACGGGGCGGGTGTAATGTGATAAAAGCATGGTGGATACGCCGCTAGTACTTCCTACATATAAGTGCTTTTAACACATTTCATGTCGTTGCGTTATCTAGATCACTTGGACGAATTGTTTTCAAAAGGAAGTTGCACTACAAGGTTTTCTTAACGATATAAACAATTCAGTGTTTACTTTCAACGACGATTTACTACTTGGTTTACAAAGAAAAATGTTTTTAGTTAAGATTCATAGCTACAATGGTTTTGGTTCACATATATATCAACTTGTAAAAGTTGATAGAAACATACTGCAATATCAAACTCTTTTTTTTTCAAATTACACACTCGACAACTCTCGCAGTTGGACGAGGTATTGCAATATGAACTTAAGGCCTTGAATCTGACACACTCACAAAACCTATGTACTTGCCGGCATTTTTGTGCTGACGTATTTTCACATATGTTTCCGGTACCATAGTTGATGATGTTTGATGATGATTATGATGCATGCTCACATAGGGATGGACGAGGCCTTAGTGACTTAATAACAATGAAAGACAATTGTTCATGGTTTGTTTCTGATTTCAATACAATGTAATAAACTTAATTCAATAAAACGAAACTTCAAATCCATGTGGTGTGAAACAATGATTCTGTTACGACACTCCCTGATGTTTTCGCCGCGGTTTGTTGTTTTAACGCGGTCGGGGTGTGACACTACATACATCCACTATTCCTATTCATTATAGTTGATAATATCGACACAACATTCACCATTCCAATTCACTATAGATGAAAAATATAAGAATGACATTTTGATAATTAATTCTTAAAGGAGGGTCATTTTTGTGATAGAAATTCAGTCGGTAACAATTTAAGGCACTTGGTACAACAATTGTAAGAGGAAAAAACACTAAATTCGTGGTATTTTCTAAATGATACAGACACAAACTATATTGGTCGAAAACCATAGAAACGAATATTAATTACGGTTCTGCTAATACCGATATTAATACCAGTAGTGTTTGCTCTGAACTAATTGGGTTCATCATAGTTATCTAAGGGCTTGTTTGGCTAAGCTTATTTAAGTTAAAAAGGATTTTTTTTGTGAAAAGTACTTATTGACTTATAACTTTTTGAAAATGAGTTTTTAAAAAAGTGTTTGGATTAACTTATGTGGTGGTAAAAGCCAATAAGTCAATATGTTGTTTTTTAAAAAGCGTTTGTCTTAACTTATTCATGTAAAAATGATTAAAAGGGACATTTTTTGGTGAAAAGTCATAAGCAGCTTCAAAAAGTCACTACTTACTAACTTTTCAAAACTAACTTTTCCTCCCTATACAATAAGTCATTTTGAATAGTGCTTATGAGTTTGCCAAACACTTTTTCTTCTTATTAGCTTTTTATAAAAGTCAATAAGTCATAAGGAGGTGTTGAAATGCTTAGCCAAACACCACCTAAATATCAACTTAAAAATGTATATAAAAACTATAAAATAATAATCCGAACATGTATTAGAAGTTGATAGAATTTTAATTATTAGTTAATTGCAAAACACACAAAATAAGACGCATAGTTTATCTTTGTATATCATGTAATATACCGGTGATGCTTTGACTTCATTAATTTCTTTGATCTCTATCTCTTAGAAGAGCAATATTGTAGTTTTCTATCATATGAAGGGTCAAATATGAGACAATTAAGAAGATTGAAGGGCCAAATGCATAAATAATTTGCTTGTTAGTCATCTCTAAGTCATTTTAGCATCTACTGTAGCTAACAACTTCACTTATTATATATACATATTATAATAATATCAGCGAGATTCTTAATTATAATATATCAGAATTTTTTTTCAAGATTAGAGAACAAATCAACCAGGGCGATAAAAAAACTCATTTCTGACTGGATATCTAAGATCATCCCCCTTTTTGGTATCATCTTCTATGTATTTTTGGAGAGTTGGAGCAATGCCAATGGCTTGGAGAATATGGTCTTTTATAGCCCTAATCTCTGTTTGGGTATCATTTTACCTAACATCCACCATGTTCTTATCAGCTCCATGTGCATGTTATGGGTGGCATCTGCAGATTACTTTTTTGTGCATGCACACACATTTCTTTTGCTATTCCTGCATTGTTGGTTGAGTTCTTGAGTTTTACACCATGTTCTTCATCATTTCATTGATTTCGTCAACAGAAGACTCTATCTGGGATATTTCTCCGTTAATCCATGGTATCTTAATCCATCACCTAAGTTAATAGGATCATCTGAGTTCTCACCTTAGGTAGTTGTACTTGGTTTTGAACCATGTTCATAGATTGTACTATTGTAGACTCAACAGTTATTGCCTTAAAGGAGGTCTTAATTATGTAACCATTGTTCAAATATCAGACTGTTGTCTCTAAAGGTGTAGTGGTTGCCTCATTTGAAAAACCTTCAAGTGCCACTTGTGACACATGAGGTGTACCCTCCTCTACTTGTGGGATAGCAATGACTTGACTTGGCTCAATCACTTATTGTGGCATGCTTCTATTGATAGGTGGTTGGGACAAAGTGGGTATATCCAAGTCACTTTGGTCAATTTCATCAAGCAATGGTTTTATGGTGGATAATATGGAGGAAATTGTATTTGTGGATGGTGGAGTGGAAGGAGAAACAACCATGGGAGAAGGGCTTGAGAATAGATGTTCAAGTGAACCATCTATCGCTTGATTTGGTTCCCTTGTGCTTAAAGCACTATCCTTTTGTGAGGATATGTGAAGAGTTTGGATGGGTTGAGATGTTTGCATCAGTTGTGAGGAAGTAACAACAGACGGTTGCTGCTCTTGTGTTGTAGCAGGCTCCTCTAGCATCTGAGGCCTTCAGAGTTACCTTCTTTTTGTGTTGTTTGGTTTTTCGGATTGTGGTGGCTTTTATTTGATTTTTCTATGGAATAAGCCATAGCCCAGGCAACAACGCAATTTGGATTTTTCTATGGAATAAATCGTATCCCAGGCAACAACACAAAAAACTTCATGTGTGTGTTTAGTTAGTAACTAATTTAATAACTTTGGAAAACAGTTATCTCGTTTTAAATGTGTAAAAATGATATTTATATAGATTAAATACACACAATAGGCAGTGTGCCCATCGCGTATAAGATAGTTTAGATAAGAACCAAGTATTGTCTAAGGATACGCTTTCCCTACTCATTCTTCCGTTATTATCTTGACCGATTTTATTTATAGATAGATTAGTAGACTAAATATTTATCACAACCCAACCCGCAATGGATTTGGTACGGGGTATGATGATTGTTTATAGCTTTTGACACTATCATAAGTTTAAATACTTAAAGCAACCACATTAAAAAATGTCACACATGATTTTGGAGGATCTTGTAGCTTAAACGAAGTTATCTTGAAGCCCAGATTGAGATCTATCACCTGCTTAATGTGTATTCGTGTTAATCAGCTCATTTTTTTATTTATTTCCGTTATCTTCTGATAGTTTGACTTTTTGGTTTTATTTTATGGAGTTTTAGTAAAGTTTTGTTATTGTGAATCTATGCGATGTATGACTGCATGTTATGTATTGATTTTGTGATTAAGTTGTGTGGTTGAATCGATCTTTCTATGAGGTATGCTAGTGTTGGGATTGAACCCTACCAGAGGAACAGATAATTAAAGCCAAAACCGGATCACAACAGTGGATTCACAATAAGCAGCTGTTTACATTAGACTTTCCCCTTAAAAGTGATTATAACAACTGATGGTTCTCTATCCACTGTCCGTATATGTAACAACCCTCGGTAAAACCAATACCCTTATAATATTTACGACACTTTAATACTATAAAATGTCTCAATATGTCTTATATTTCACCCCGTATGTGAAAACCGAGCCCTAGTTATGTTATAATTATTAAATAAAATAAAAACAAGAAAAATAGAGCTGAGGCGGGCCGCGTAGGATCCCACCTCAAGTTCACGCGGGCCGTATGAGAGTGTTGACCAGACTCCGCTGAAACCTTTAGTTGAAGCGGGCCGCGTTAGGGTTATGTTTAATTAATGCTGGCCGCGAGAGACCTGTACATGCGATCGCACCAGAGGCCGACACGTGTCGACATCGTGGCGGACCTACTCAACGACTCAGCTAAGCTAGTCCGTTGACTAACTTTGACGCGGGCCTTTCACGCGGGCCGCGACAGAACCTAATTACACAAGTATAAATAGGAGGCATCAGTTTACGAATTCCGTCGCTCACATTTCATTCTCAATCTCGAAATCTCTGATATTGGAAGTAATATTGTGGGTATTATACCCCTAATTAGCGAGGTTCTGCTCCATTGTAAGTATTATAACCCCGGTTTCATAATAGTTACGCTGCCCGATTGATTTAGGGTTCCGTAACAACTGTCGTGGTTCTGCCCGACGTAGTTGTTGGAATGCCGTCTCGGGGAGGGTATTATTAATAATTTCAAAGGGTTATGGTACTAATCAATGTACCTTTGTATAAATTATAGATTATAGCCAGGAAACCCTTACGAAAAGCCTAAGACAGCAATGTGAGTTTATCCTCTTTTTGTTAATGTTTTTGGAATGTTTTACAAAACCTTAATTATTTTACAATGTGATTAAGCGGTGATTGAGTCTTTGTAGTTCTTCAATTACTGCCGGTATTATGGGGTTTTGTATACAAAATTTACTACGAGTAGTAGTAAGTCTGAATGACAATGCATTACCATTGGACAACGAGTTAGCCAATGGGTAATTTGACCATAGCCATAGATCCGGTCGAGTGGCAAATACTGAATGAGTAATTGTGTAGAAATAAACAATGTGATCGCTCTCAATACTGTTTTAATTGATAAAATGTTTCTTGATTAAACTGGGATTCACTCACCAGTATTTCCGACTGACAAATGTTTTTAAAACGCGTTACAGGTAACACAATGTGAACAACCAATTAATGAAAGCCAGCTGGAGAGCACTGAAGGCTTGGGAAAATGTGGCTATAAAAGTTACCTAATAAACGATGTTTTAAATTCAATAAATTAGGGTTTGTCCCTATGACGTATTGTAATAATAAACTTGGGTTTTGCCCATGTATTTATTAATATCAAGTATGGTGGTTTTTACTCTGATAAATATTTCCTAACTACGGTCCTGATGTAATTTCCGCTGCGAGACTAAATAAAACTGATACCACCAAACTCTGTGATCACGTCCGCCCGTTCCCGGGGATCAGGGATCGGGGGTTGTGACAGAAGGTGGTATCAGAGCCTAGCCACTGGTTCAAGCCAAAGAAGTGTTCTGCTGACACTTAAATTATAAAACTTGTGTTAGGAACTAAATTACGAAATAAATGCATAACTGTAATTATGTGTTATGTGTTATTTGACTATCTGTTAGTTTTCAGTATGAGTGATCAAGGATCATCAGACGTGAATCGTCAGTTATTTGATTCACCTAGGAGTGAAGGTACATCATCCCAGCCTGCCCTTTCAGGGTATACTGCTGACCAGGAAGATGGAATATTTGCCTTTAGAGCTCAATCTGAAGAACCATTTCCTACTAAGAAACGAGGATGGTTTAGTAAAGAAGCTTTTGCTCGTAGGAAGAGAATGAGGAAATTGCAACAGCAAAGGAGTTTAGCAGCCATTAAGAGAGAGACAGATGCCCATACTCAAGATATGCTAAATAGAAGATTAGCTAATTTCCATATCTTAGCTACGACTGCTGCTGACCCAGGTTTGGAACAATTAGAAGTTTACCCAGGTATGGACCCTTTAGATCCCTATTACCAAGATAACTACATTAGGGAAATATTAGAGGATCCTTACCAATTTCAGGAATTGTCATCCCCATATCAGGAACCCGTACCCCAGATTCCCAACCCAGTCCGAGAACCTGCACCCCCAATGAGTGCAGAAAACGTTCAAGAACTTAGGACTTTCGGGGAGGAAATTCTGGAGAACAGTGAGAGGATGCGTCAGGTGGGAGAGCGTCTCGTATGGAAATACGATGAGCGCAATATGGATTTTTGGATGAATCCATATCCATGAAAATTAGAATGGAGAAAGTGGTAGTAACAGTAATAATAATATAATAAAATAAAAATAAAATAAAATATGTGTGTACGGATGCATACTATTATTTTATTTCTGTTGGTATTGTAATCTTTATTTCTGTACTAGTGTGTAATAGACGCATACGTATATGAAAAGAGTAAGTAGCAATGATCTACAATTTTGGCAAAATTGCGTGTCGTGTAATTAATTATATTAAGATATTAATTGTGATATTAATATGGTATAAATGTTTAAAATTCAGATGTCAGATCAAGGAAATCAAGTCAATTTGGATAATAACCCGGAAATCCAGAATGATAATATTCAGAATGATGATAATCTGAATAATGAGAACCCAAACAACAATAACAATGGAAATCAAGTGGACAATAGTGCTATTCAACATATAGTAGCACAGGGAATTATAGATGCTATGCCATTTATACTACAAACTGTTAAGGATGCTGATAATAAAAGTAAACATAGCAGTAAGCGACCAGTTGAACCAGAAAATAGTGTGAACAATGGACCGGTACTTCAAATGCCTATTCCCAAAAGAAGAAGAACCATGCCTTATGGTTGTTCTTATAAAGAATTTTGGTCTTGTAAACCAATGGAATTCTCGGGCAATGAAGGGGCCATTGCAACCTTACGTTGGATAGAGAAGACTGAGGCAGTCTTAAGGATAAGTAAGTGTGCTGAAGAAGATAGAATACTGTTTGCTTCTAATCTGTTTAAGAACGCAGCATTAGAATGGTGGAACACTATCCTCCAAACAAAAGGAAGTGATAGAACCTACAATATGGAATGGGAAGAATTTAAGGATAAGGTAGAAAGGAAATTCTGTCCACCCAATGAGAAGGAACAGATAGCAAACAAATTCCTAAACCTTAGGATGACTGGTGTAGATAGCAAAGGGTACACTAAGTTATTCTTTGAATATGCTAGGATAGTGCCAACTCTTGCTTCACCAGAACCAGTGTTAATTTCCCGTTATATTTGGGGATTAATTGGGGAAATTAGACACGTAGTCAAGGCAGCTAGACCACAAACCATAGAAGAAGCTGTAGAACTAGCCAATACCTTGACTGATGAATTAGTCCGTACCCGAGAAGAGGATCAAAGAAAGAGTCTAACATAAAAGTTGACCCAAGAATTTCGTTCTGGAAATTCTAACCGTGGGAAAAATCTAGGTTCTACCTCTGCACCTTACTGTAGGTACTGCAAAAGAAAACATTCAGGAAGATGTTCCATATACTGTAACTTTTGCAAAATGTCGGGACACAAGGAAGAAAACTGCAGAAAGAAAGCTAACAGCAGGGTATGTTACAATTGCGGAGAAACAGGTCATATCAAGCTGAATTGTCCAAAATTAGCTCCAGCTCCAGATAACAAGAATACCAAAAATGCTAGAGCATTTGTTCTGACTGCAGAAGAAGCAAAAATGATTCCAGATGTCATAGCTGGTACGTTTTTAGTTAATGATGTCTTTGCTAAAATATTATTTGACTCTGGTGCAAACCAAAGTTTTATTAATACATCGTTTTGCAAAATTTTAAATCAATCATTAACTAAACTACCACATGAATGCTTAGTAGAAACAGCCAATGGAGAAACCATTAGGATTTCTGAAATCTTGCAGGGTGCAAGCATAGAAATTTTAAATCAAAAGTTTATTGCAAATCTGTATCCCATGAATCTGGTAAGATTTGATGTTGTTTTAGGAATGGATTGGTTAATAACCAATAAAGCTAGTATCTTATGTGATCAAAAGTTAATCCAAATAAATTCACCAAAAGGTAAAAAGATCACAATTAAAGGAGATAAATTCTCTAAATCCACAAAATTCATATCTGTGATGAAAACTGCAAGTTGTATAAGAAAAGGTTCTGTAGTGTATTTGATTTCTATAATCACTAACACTAAAGGAAAAGAACTAAAGGATATTCCAGTAGTATCTTAGTTTTCAGATGTCTTTCCAGAAGAATTACCAGGACTACCTCCAAATCGAGAAGTTGAATTCAGAATCCATTTAATACCCGGAACGTCACCAATTGCAAAAGCACCTTACCGTTTGGCACCTGTAGAAATGCAAGAATTGAAGAAACAATTAGATGAATTGTTGGAAAAAGGATTTATACAACCAAGTTCATCGCCATGGGGAGCGCCGATATTGTTTGTTAAAAAGAAGGACGGATCAATGCAGATGTGCATTGACTACCGTGAATTAAACAAGGTCACGATTAAGAATTGGTACCCATTACCGAGAATCGATGATTTGTTTGATCAACTGCAAGGAGCTCGATTTTTCTCTAAGATCGATTTAAGGTCAGGATATCATCAATTAAAGGTACAGGAAGAGGGCATTCCTAAAACTGCGTTTAGAACAAGGTATGGTCATTATGAATTTACTATCATGCCATTTGGTTTAACCAATGCCCCAGCTGCATTTATGGACATGATGAACCGAATATGTAAGCCATATTTGGATAAATTCATAATTGTATTCATAGATGATATTCTAATTTATTCTAAGAATAAAGAGGATCATGCAAGACATTTGCACGCACTTTTAAGTCTGTTAAGAAAGGAAAAACTTTATGCTAAGTTTTCTAAGTGTGAATTTTGGATAGAACAGGTACAATTTCTTGGACATCTAGTCAATCATGAAGGAATTCATGTAGATCCAACAAAGATTGAAGCAATTACAAAATGGAAAACCCCTGAATCACCAACTGAGGTTAGAAGTTTCTTAGGATTGGCCAGTTATTATAGAAGATTTATTAAAGATTTTTCTAGAATAGCCATTCCCTTAACCAAGCTAACCTTTAAATCTGTTAAGTTTGATTGGGGAATAAAACAAGAAGAAGCCTTTAGAATTCTTAAGCAAAGATTAACCCATACACCTATACTAGCATTACCAGAAGGAACTGAAGACTTCGTAGTCTATTGTGATGCTTCTAGATTAGGTTATGGATGTGTGTTGATACAACGAAAAAAGGTTATAACATATGCATCTAGACAACTTAAGAATCATGAAGAGAATTATTCAACCCATGATTTAGAATTAGGAGCTATAATTTTTTCTCTTAAGATTTGGAGACATTACCTTTATGGTAGTAAGTTTACTATATTCACAGATCATAAGAGTTTAAGGTATGTGTTCAGGCAAAAGGAGTTGAATATGAGACAAAGACGCTGGATGGAATTTCTTAGTGACTATGATTGTAATATCCAGTATCATGAAGGAAAAACAAATGTAGTGGCAGATGCTTTAAGTAGAAAGTATTATGAAAAGCCAAAAAGGGTACGTTCTCTTAAATTAAATCTGCAAGTAGATTTAAATGATCAGATAAGAGAAGCACAAGAATCAGTAATCAAGGATGATTCTGAAAAATTAAAAGGTATGTTAAAAGAATTAAAACAAGGAACAGATGGAATTTGGAGGTTCCATGAAAAGAGAATGTGGATACCTAAATTAGGAAACCTGCGTAATCGTATATTAGAAGAAGCTCATAAGTCTAAATATACGATGCATCCAGGAAATGATAAAATGTACCAGGATTTAAGGAAAAATTTCTGGAGGATAGGAATGAAAAAGGACATAGCAGTCTATGTTTCTAAATGTTTGACTTGTTCACAAGTTAAAGCTGAACATCAGAAACCCTCAGGTTTGTTACAGCAATTAGAAATGCCAGTTTGGAAATGGAAATTAATAACAATGGATTTTGTTACTAAATTACCCAAAACTAAGAAAGGAAATGATACAATCTGGGTGATTGTCGATAGACTAACTAAGTCAGCTCATTTTCTACCAATGAAAGAAACAATTAATATGGAACAATTATCTAAATTGTATGTAACTGAAATTGTTTCTTTACATGGCATTCCTTTATCAATTGTTTCTGACAGAGATAGTCGATTTACATCTCATTTTTGGTCAAGTTTCCAAAAGGCAATGGGAACCAAGTTAAAACTAAGTACGGCTTATCACCCACAAACGGATGGACAAAGTGAAAGAACAATTCAGACAATGGAAGATATGCTTAGAGCTTGTGTAATTGACTTTGGAGGTAATTGGGATGATCACTTACCTTTAATAGAATTTTCATATAATAATAGTTATCACACAAGTATCAATGTTGCACCATTTGAAGCACTTTATGGACGAAAGTGTCGAACCCCAGTCTGTTGGGCAGAAATTGGGGAAAAACAACTATCTGGACCAGAAATAGTGCAGGAAACAACTGATAAGATTATTCAAGTCAAGGAACGATTAAAAGCAGCACGTGATCGACAAAAGAGTTATGCTGATAACCGATGCAAGCCGTTGGAATTTCAAGTAGGAGATAGAGTATTGTTAAAAGTCTCTCCTTGGAAAGGAGTGGTAAGATTCATTAAACGGGGAAAGCTAAGTCCCAGGTATGTTGGACCTTTTAAAATTATTAGAAGAATAGGACCTGTAGCCTATCAGCTACAATTGCCAGAGAAAATGGCAGGAATACATGATGTGTTTCATGTATCTAATCTTAAAAAGTGTTTAGCGGATTAATCATTGATAGTGCCTCTTAAGGATATAGAGGTAAATGAACAACTCAAGTTTGTAGAAAGACCTCTACAAATTGAAGACAGGAAAATCAAGAATCTCAAGCATAAAAGACTAGTTCTAGTCAAAGTGAAGTGGGATTCCAAAAGAGGACCTGAGTACACATGGGAACTCGAATCCGAAATGAAACGGAAATATCCACACTTGTTTCAGTAGATCTCGAGGACGAGCTCTAAATTAAGGTGGGGAGAATGTAACAACCCTCGGTAAAACCAATACCCTTATAATATTTACGACACTTTAATACTATAAAATGTCTCAATATGTCTTATATTTCACCTCGTATGTGAAAACCGAGCCCTAGTTATGTTATGATTATTAAATAAAATAAAAACAAGAAAAATAGAGCTGAGGCGGGCCGCGTAGGATCCCACCTCAAGTTCACGCGGGCCGTATGAGAGTGTTGACCGGACTCCGCTGAAACCTTTAGTTGAAGCGGGCCGCATAAGGGTTATGTTTAATTCATGCGGGCCGCGAGAGACCTGTACACGCGATCGCACCAGAGGCCGACACGTGTCGACATCGTGGCGGACCTACTCAACGACTCAGCTAAGCTAGTCCGTTGACTAACTTTGACGCGGGCCGCGTAAGCCCTGCTTGTCTTTCACGCGGGCCGCGACAGAACCTAATTACACAAGTATAAATAGGAGGCATCAGTTTACGAATTCTGTCGCTCACATTTCATTCTCAATCTCGAAATCTCTGATATTGGTAGTAATATTGTGGGTATTATACCCCTAATTAGCGAGGTTCTGCTCCATTGTAAGTATTATAACCCCGGTTTCATAATAGTTACGCTGCCCGATTGATTTAGGGTTCCGTAACAACTGTCGTGGTTCTGCCCGACGTAGTTGTTGGAATGCCGTCTCGGGGAGGGTATTATTAATAATTTCAAAGGGTTATGGTACTAATCAATGTACGTTTGTATAAATTATAGATTATAGCCGGGAAACCCTTACGAAAAGCCTAAGACAGCAATGTGAGTTTATCCTCTTTTTGTTAATGTTTTTGGAATGTTTTACAAAACCTTAATTATTTTACAATGTGATTAAGCGGTGATTGAGTCTTTGTAGTTCTTCAATTACTGCCGGTATTATGGGGTTTTGTATACAAAATTTACTACGAGTAGTAGTAAGTCTGAATGACAATGCATTACCATTGGACAACGAGTTAGCCAATGGGTAATTTGACCATAGCCATAGATCCGGTCGAGTGGCAAATACTGAATGAGTAATTGTGTAGAAATAAACAATGTGATCGCTCTCAATACTGTTTTAATTGATAAAATGTTTCTTGATTAAACTGGGATTCACTCACCAGTATTTCCGACTGACAAATGTTTTTAAAATGCGTTACAGGTAACACAATGTGAACAGCCAATTAATGAAAGCCAGCTGGAGAGCACTGAAGGCTTTGGAAAATGTGGCTATAAAAGTTACCTAATAAACGATGTTTTAAATTCAATAAATTAGGGTTTGTCCCTATGACGTATTGTAATAATAAACTTGGGTTTTGCCCATGTATTTATTAATATCAAGTATGGTGGTTTTTACTCTGATAAATATTTCCTAACTACGGTCCTGATGTAATTTCCGCTGCGAGACTAAATAAAACTGATACAACCAAACTCTGTGATCACGTCCGCCCGTTCCCGGGGATCAGGGATCGGGGGTTGTGACAGTATACAACTGCTGCTACCCTTTAAACTGCTGATATAGCCCTGAAGAAGTAAAGACTACTGGTGCAATCTACTGATGACAAAGCACTGCCCACTCAAGGACTGATCAACTTTGAGGAAAGCACTGATGAAAGGAGAAAGCAGTAGTTTAGCGTGTCTTTTGTATTGTATAGTATCAGTGGATAGGATAACAGTGTTTGTATAAGAACAGTGGTTACAGGTTGTTAGGCTATTAGACGTCGCTTTCATGGTGACGTCAGCTGAGATGCCTCAGTGGTTTGGTTTGCCTATAAATGGAGCAGTACTCTGTACTGTTACATTTGATTGACTGAGTGAGTTCTTCTCCTCTAGTCCAATCCTTTCATCTTGTGTGCAATCAACCTTGGAGCATCAGGCTGAGGGGGAGTTTTGTTTGTAAGCATGCTTTGTAATCTTTTGATTTACTTTGTAATCTTTCGACTGATGCAATTCATGTGTTTATCAAATCTATCTCTCTTTATGATTGTGTTTACAAAGTCTGTTGTTCATTTCCGCTGCACTTAAACTCTGTTCATCTATATTGATTTGATTAAATTATATAAACAAACACAATCATGAGAGCCTCCGATCCTAACAATTGGTATCATAGCCTGGACAGTCAAATTCGATTTAACATTCAGTTTGACATAACAGTTCAGCTCAAAATTCATTGAAACTAAGGTTGATTGTATTTAGTTGAAAAACTGAGTAACGTGAAATAATGTTCAAAGTGACTACTCAAAGGCTCTGTAAAACAACCAAGATGTCATAGGACACACAAGCTTCACATAACAAGTGATATCATACATAAACCACCTACAGTTTTCAGATCTGAAAATATATCTGATAACTATGGTAAAATTATTTACGAAAATTGATTTCAATTGTTGTTATGAAGTTTTTGCTGTTTCCATCATGTTCGCTGCTAAGGTATGAACCTCAGGTCAACAAAAACCTATGTTCATAAAAACATTAGTGTTTTTGTTTACTCAAAAAGAGGGAAATTAAAACTTTAGTCAGTTAGATCTTATGTATTGAAAACAGGTTGAGAATCCTTCAAAAGGACCAAAATCAATTTTGTTAAGAATACATTAAGAAGATTAGCAAGTAAAAAATGTCCAGATCATGAGTAATGTGAAAATTGGCATAAGTGTGTGCAGAAATGATCAAATCTATCAAAACATTGCTGCAAAATAATTCTGGAATAAGGACTTCTTAAAAAAAAAAAAAAAAAAACCTCCCAGTGAGTATTTCATTACTTATGGATGGGTTGGGTAAAAAGGGAAAAATAAGTTTCACAAGTACTCAATAAATGTGTTTATCTCAAAACTTTTGATGTCAAAAGAAAAGAGCATAAGTGTAAAACACTTAAGAGTCAAAATTGGGGGTAAAAATGGTCATCAAGCACAAGCAACTGTGTGCATTCATTGGTTCAGGGAAGTTCAGGTAACAATAGTATCCCCAGTAAGTAAACTAGCAAGAGGACTAGACAAGCTATCAGAATCATCACATGATAACAAAATCTATAACAGGGTTTTCAAAAACTTATGTGTACATGTGTCCTCATTTTTTGCAATCAACTGACATGAAAATGGTACCAAACAGTGGTCAAAATGTACTTACAATTTCATACCACTGTTGTCAAATCACTGGCCATTTTCATAAACTTGAGAATGATATGATTATGAGTTTTATTGGAAAATATACCAGATCCTTTTGGTGCTGTTTTCAGAAAATCCTTTAATTATTTTTCTGGAAAAGGATTTTCTCAGATTAAGCAGGATATATTATTCTTTATTTTTCTTTAAGAATAATATATTTTGTACTTTTACTGGTTTATGATAGTAAAAGTTTCAATCTCCTGTCAGGATATAGAACCTTTATTTTTTTTGGTAATATTATCCTCAAAACAGATCAAAAGGAAATGGTACATGTATCAAGGTCATGTCAAACTCAAATTTGTTTTAACACAGTTCAAATATTGATTGCTAACATACCTTAAAAATACTTGGATACTCATGTCATAATTAAAAATTATGACTCAAAATGAGTAGCCATTGTAAAAGAGTTTTAATCATCTGAGATACTAAACCACTGTCAGGAATCTATAAAAGCTTCAAAATGTGTAATTGACATGTGGCAAAACCTTGAATACAAATTCTCATAAAAGCTGCTGACATGTTGAACTTGACAATTTGCATCTAAAATGTATTTTGTTGAAGTTAGCAATCTTGCAGACATTTCAGAATCAACATCAACAGATGTTAGAGATGATATTGTGATTTCACAAGATAAAATCATTACTTTCATCAGAACAGAAGATGCTCAAAATACTTGTCAAAAGCTTATCCACTGATGCACTAATAGTTGCTGATATACTAATCTTTCAAATCTTTACCATTACCCCTAACCACTGCTTTGCTCAAACGTCTGTTTCCTAAATGCTGTCCACTGCTGAAAGTCAACCCCTGTTCTATCATTCTCTTGATAAGCACTGTTGTTCAAAAATCAGTGTTGTATCCACTGATGTGCTATCTACTAATAGTGAAAATCATCCACTGTTATCACATTATTACCGTTGTAACCACTGATGCCTGCTTCATCAGTGGCTCTCAAAACAACTGTCCTCCATAAAACATCTTTTCATCAGCGGTTGACACGTGGTCAGTTTTTAGCCTTCAGATCTTTGTAACCGCTGCTACATCAGCGTTCATTCTTTTCCCTAAATAAAACCCTGATCAAAACCCCAAACAGGGTTTTACACTGTCGAATTGAATTTCAAAATTCTCTTCTCAAAGCAGTTTCCCACTCTCTATCTCAAATCATTCTTCGTCTCGTCCTCATCAAAATGACGAAATCAAAATCAAAATCATCCTCATCTTCATCTCCTAAAGAAGCCACACAATTGGCCGCTGAACCTATTGAAATTCCATACAAATCCCCTCACAACTACTTGGGTCTACTCACAAAACCCACCAACAATCACACCTTCGATTCCATCATTCACATTATGTCTGCGTCAAAGTACAAAACTTTGCTTACAGCAGATGCTCCAATATACCAACAAACCCAGAGAGAGTTTTGGAAAAATGCCACCCTTGACAAACAAGGTGAGAAAGTCATAGCCATCAACTCCTCAATACAGGGTAAAGCGATTCAAATTACTCCACAATCCATTTCGGAAGTCTTTAAACTCGATGATCAGAAAGGTAAAACATTTTTTCCCAAAAACGAGTTGAAAACTGATTTTCTGAAAAAAGGGTATACAGAACAAACAAAAAGGGATACCTTACAAAAAGGTTATTTTCCTTCTGCACCTAGATTTTTATTTCATACACTTTTGATGTGTGTTTCAAATAAAACAACTGCTTTTAACGAAATACCATTGAAGATCCAATGTTTGGGTTATGCTATTTTAAATATTGAAAATTATAACTATTCCCAGGAGATCTTTGATGATTTGGTGAAAAATGTTGATAGCAAAGCATTTCTACTTTTTCCAAGGTTTCTAAGCTACTATTTTAAACAAAAATTTGGAAAAGAAAATGAAAATTTGGAAAAGAAAATGAAAATTTGCTCAAACAAGGTGTTTATTTTCAAATAAAAGGTTTAACACCTGAAACATTCACTAGAATGTTAACACCTTTAAAAACAAAAGCAGAGGTGCCTGAGCAGAATTTAGCAGTTACCATTGCTCCTCAGGTATCAGCTGCTGAGCCCACTGCTCCAGGTGATCATAGCAGCATAACCACTGCTTTGAAACCCACACCAGCCATTACCAAAAAGACCAAAAAGAAATCATACAAAAAACCCACCAAACCCAAAACAAAGGCAACTCTGGAAGATGAGATCCCAGAGCTACTACCAGTGACAACACAAATGTCACTTACAACCACTGCTGCTACTTCCTCACAGCAGTTGGAAGAAAGATCTCCACCATTGCCTCAAACTCCTCCTGCATCCTCACAAAAGGATCAGGTTGTAAGCACAGGGACCCCACAATATGAAGCTCTGGACCCAATCGGTTCCATCTACCTCAGTCCTGATCCCAAGGATATGTCTCTTTCAACACCCATACCCTCACCAATCACATTACCACAATCCATAATACCCTTATTGCATGCAGTTGCTATAGCTCAGACAAAAACCAGTTCCTCTCTATCACCTATCACTGAGAGTACAATCCCACAAGTGACTGTGATACTACTACCCCTGCTATCCCAGCAACAACTGAGGAGGTTACACCCCTTGAGTTACAAGTAACTGTTGGTGGTAGTTCAAGTGGAGCAACAACTATAAGTGATGGATCAACATATCTACATTTGGACAGTTGTTTCATTAGTAAGACTCCCTTGAAGGCAATTTCTTCTATAGCACCTCTGGTAACCACCAGTGAGTTTGTTTTAACCACTGGTACCCTCAAAAGGTTATCAAGTGTTGAAGAGAGAAGACCCCAGAACCAAGAACAAGGGGCATCAATGGGTGATTTTTGGGACTCAGTTCCTAAGTCACACATTGGTACAACCACTGCTGGTGGGGAATCAGATGATCCCATTAACTTGGGTGATGATTTAAAATATCAGAAATTGACGGACAGAGTTGAAAATCTTGAAACATCAGTTGCTGAAATAAAGGATATGGTGCAACAGTTGTTAAAAGCTCAAAAAGCACAATCCACTGCTGTTCCAGCTCAAGCACCTGCACAACCTGCACCTGCTGCAAATGAGCTATGGAATGTATTTCAACCCATGCTTGAAAAACAAAAACAAATGGCTGATCAGCAGCATGCAATACATGTACAAATGCTGAGAAACATGGTGGAGTCAAGATTTAAAGATACTCAAGCAGACATCAAAGCTATCAAGGCTCATATCCAAAGCACCACTGGAAAAGTTCCTCCCACTATCCTCTTCATGGATAACCCCCTTCCAGATAATGCCAAAAGGGGGAGAAAATCAAGCAGTTAAAGAAGAAGGGAATTGAGGATGGTGTTTATATTGAACCAGAAAAAGATAGCCAGACTAAAGCTGCCATATCAACACATACTACTTCACCACACACCACCACAACTACTGCTCTACCACCATCATCATCTATAATCACATTACCACCACCAAAACCAAACACACCACCATTACCTCCTGCCATAAAGCAGAAGACAACAGATGTTACAACATCTGTTGTAATGACAACAGTGGTTGAAACACCAGTTGTTTCAACACCTATTAGTCAGACACTTTCCACCACTCAAACCACCACCACTGATCCACCCAAGACATCATCAGCCTTTCCTACAATAAAAAGGAGAAGGATCTTCATACCTGATGATGATTCTTCATCACCACCACCAAAAACAACTTCACCACCTTCAACCCCTGCTCAAAAGCAGAAGACATCTACTGACACATCAGTAGTTGTAATGACAACAGAGGTTGAAACACCAGTTGTTTCAACAACTGTTAGTCAGCCACCATCCACCACTACCTTCACTTCACTTCAAGCCATCTTTACTCCTATCAACAAATCACCCAAAAGCACTCCTTCACTGAAAAAAACTTACACCAGAATAAGGAAAACAACTCAGGCAGATGATGACAAATATGATCCTATTGCTGCAAAATATCCACTGGAACCTGAAGCTGTAAAAAATGAGATGAGACAATTCTACACTGAGGATGATCCTTCAAAAAGAAGATTTCCTTCTCTCATAGGCTTCATAATCCCAGAAAATATGGATGAATATCTCAAGCTCAAAGCAAGGCAGGCTAAAATAAGAGCCAAACTTGAATGTGAAGATCAAAGTGACAAAGCCATTTATGAAAAAATGGAATTTTTGCTCATTAAAGTCAAGCAGATGGAAGACTATGCAAGAGATCTGAGCAAAGAAATGTCAAATCTACCACCCAAAGCAGATCTACGAAAAGAAATGAGAAAAGAATATCTTGCATACATCATGAAAGAAAAATTCTATCCAGCTGAAGAAAAACAATTCGAAGAATGGCCAATAGTTGCATTAAAGCATGAGGCAAACAGAATTGAAAAAATCAAAAATGATCCAAGTAAGAAGAAGACAGCTCCAAACTGGAGCAAATACAAAAAGCTCATTGCTGATCTTACATCTGAGTACAAAAGAAAGAAGCAGGAGTTGGTGGATGCAAAGGTGGATACTGCTAAAGCCATAGCAAAATGGATAAAGCAGTATACAGATGAGGCTTATGAAAGGCTGAAAAGAAGAAAAATGACAGATTCTATTTTACCAAAGAAGCCTGACCACAAAGAGCTAAAAAAGTCATTGATTCTGAACCACTGATCTCATCAGCAGATACCTCTATCATTGTGATAAACCAAGAAAAGAGGAAACATCTGACTGTTGCAGAAGAAAAGGAAAAAGAAGCTGAATACTTTGAAGAAGCCATCAAGAAAATGGCTTTAGATAAAGACAGATCAGCAAAGCTTCAAGACCTTGCCAAAAAGGTTTTAACCAAACCATCATCACCAAACACATCAGCAGAAATATCAAACATTGAGCTAGATCAACAAAAGAGACAAGAGCAGATTGACAAAGAAGTTGCAGAAGATATAGCTGCAGCAAATGATGTCATAAAAATGGCTTTCCAACAAATGTCTGAAAATTATGAGCTAGCAAAAGCTCCGGATACTGCTTCACAAATATTTACAAGGCCAAAATCTCCCAACTCATCTGTAAATAAATCACTCCTAAGAAACCCATTGGGTTCAAAAATACTAAAGTGGATGTCTGATCAAAAGACCCATGTATTGACCCTGTTCAGATCCAATGGAGAAGTGAAGTACATATCAAGGAAACAAGCACTAAGCCTTGGTGTTGAAGATCTACAAGATCTCCTTGAACTTACACTGTGCAGGGATGAGGATGACTCAAGTTCCAAGGACTTTGAAGCAGATTTGAAAAACAAACTAAGGAACTTCTGGTGAGAAAATAAAGATCCAGAATAATGAAGGGTTTTGGCATTATCTGTTCCAGGGGGAGATTGTTGGGATTGAACCCTACCAGAGGAACAGATAATTAAAGCCAAAACCGGATCACAACAGTGGATTCACAATAAGCAGCTGTTTACATTAGACTTTCCCCTTAAAAGTGATTATAACAACTGATGGTTCTCTATCCACTGTCCGTATACAACTGCTGCTACCCTTTAAACTGCTGATGTAGCCCTGAAGAAGTAAACACTGCTGGTGCAATCTACTGATGACAAAGCACTGCCCACTCAAGGACTGATCAACTTTGAGGAAAGCACTGATGAAAGGAGAAAGCAGTAGTTTAGCGTGTCTTTTGTATTGTATAGTATCAGTGGATAGGATAACAGTGTTTATATAAGAACAGTGGTTACAGGTTTTTAGACTGTTAGACGTCGCTTTCATGGTGACGTCAGCTGAGATGCCTCAGTGGTTTGGTTTGCCTATAAATGGAGCAGTACTCTGTACTGTTACAATTGATTGACTGAGTGAGTTCTTCTCCTCTAGTCCAATCCTTTCATCTTGTGTGCAATCAACCTTGGAGCATCAGGCTGAGGGGGAGTTTTGTTTGTAAGCATGCTTTGTAATCTTTTGATTTACTTTGTAATCTTTCGACTGATGCAATTCATGTGTTTATCAAATCTATCTCTCTTTATGATTGTGTTTACAAAGTCTGTTGTTCATTTCCGCTACACTTAAACTCTGTTCATCTATATTGATTTGATTAAATTATACAAACAAACACAATCATAAGAGCCTCCAATCCTAACAGCTATTTATATCTGATTTCTTCTATCTATATATATTATATTGGCGCTTGTTAATCTTAGGATTGAAACCTTAACTCATAATAAACAATTTGGTAACATAATTGGTAGAACATGTGAGATACTTTTGGGAAGGATTTGAACAAAAGGATCAGGAAACTAGTTAGAGTTTTCTAAATGGTTTATCTTGATTAGATTGCAAGTCACAATGTTCGTTGTTTAGTCTCGAACCCAACCTATAAACCCTAAATCATAGGTGTTCATAACTTAAACTTGCTGCTTTGATCTGGATTGTCTATTTCCGTCTATAGCATAGGTTTCTTTATTTATGTCATTATCCTAGTAGGACTTTAATCTCTTTAGCACTTCATAGAACTGCATATATTCTTTCTGAGTTGTCATTCCAGTCAAGAGGATTCGACATCTAGGTGGTTGTTTTTTCCATCTGAAATCCTTAGACTTTTCTAGTTGTTCCTAGTTATTTTATAGTTGTTCTTTAGTTTCTTATTTGCATTCCTTACAAACCATTTTCTTTACACCAATTAGATATTGATAGTGGATTGATTATTAGGAGTCACTGTGTCCCCAGGATCGATACTTGGTTCGTGCTGATACCATATTGCGTATACGATATACGATAGGTAGACTTATCTATTATGTGTGTAGTTTGGTTTTTGATATTATCTATTTTTATAAATGAGTAAATTGCCACAATTGTCCCTGAGGTTTAGGTTTGTTTGCCAGTTTCATCCAAAATGACTTTTTTTTGTGCCAAATAGCCCTTCACCTATGGTATTTTTTTTTTTTGTCATTTTCATCCAAACCACTAACTTAATTTACTTTTTCTGTTTAGTTGAAGGATATTTGGATGAAACATGGCAAATATAAAACTTCAGGGATGATTTTGGTAATTTACTTAAATTCTGTTTAATTTCTTTTATTTAATTAATTTTGTTACGTGTGTGTGTGTGTGTGTGTGTGTGTATATATATATATATAACAGAATATACATGCAGTTCTTATAAAAAATTAATAGTTTTGTCACATATTTTTTATAAATTTTCATCCAACCACTAACTCAATAATTTTTTGCTATTAAGTTGAAGGATCTTTTAAATTTTACAAAGTAAGACAAAAATTAATTTAAATTTCTTTATATACATCAGTTTTATAAAAATAAAATCTACTTCAACCTCTAAATTTTATAAAACTAAAATGCTAGTGACCTTATAGAAAAAGGTCAAATAAACAAATTTTATCATATGTACCAAGTTTGTAATTTATCTTCTACTATTTTAAATTCGCTCCTTAAAAAAAGAAGGCAATGTTGTGAGGAAGTAACAACAGATGTTTGCTGTTCTTGTGTTGCAGCAGGCTCCTCTAGCATCTGAACCTTTAGAGTTACCTTCTTTTTGACTTGTTTGGTTTTTCGGATTGTGGTGGATTTTATTGGATTTTTCTATGGAATAAGTTGTATCCCAGGCAACAACGTAATTTGGATTTTTCTATGGAATAAGTCGTATCCCAGACAACAACAAAAAAAACTTCAAGTGTGTGTTTAGTTAGTAACTAATTTAATAACTTTGGAAAACAGTTATCTCGTTTTAAATGAGTAAACATGATATTTATATAGATTAAATACACACAACAGGCAGTGTACCCATCGCGTACAAGATAGTTTAGATAAGAACCAAGTATTGTCTAAGGATACGCTTTCCCTACTCAATCTTCCGTTATTATCTTGACCGATTTTATTTATAGATAGATTAGTAGACTAAATATTTATCACACCCCGACCCACAACGGAGTTGGTACGGGGCATGATGATTGTTCTTAGCTTTTAACACTATCATAAGTTTAAATACTTAAAGCAACCACATTAAAAAATGTCACACATGATTTTGGAAGATCTTGTAGATTAAACGAAGTTATCTTGAAGCCCAGATAGAGATCTATCACTCGGTTAACGTGTATTCACGTTAACCGGCTCAGTTTGTTTATCCATTTCTGTTATCTTCTGATGGTTTGACTTTTTGGTTTGTCTTTATGGAGTTTTAGTAATGTTTTGTTATTATGAACTTATGCTATGTATGACTTCATGTTATGTATTGATTTTTGATTAAGTTGTGTGGTTGAATTGATCTTTAAATGAGGTATGCTAGTTATATCTGATTTCTTCTATCTATAGATTATATTGGCGCTTGTTAATCTTAGGATTGAAACCTTAACTCATAATAAACAATTTGGTAACATAAATGGTAGTACATGTAAGCTACTTTCGGGAAGGAACTGAACAAAAGGATCAAGAATAGATAGAGTTTTCTAAATGGTTTATCTTGATTAGATTGCAAGTCGCAATGTTCGTTGTTTAGTCTCGAACCCAACCTACAAACCCTAAATCATAGATGTTCATAACATAAACTTGCTGCTTTGATCTGGATTGTCTATTTCCGTCTATAGCATAGGTTTCTTTATTTATGTCATTATCCTAGTAGGAATTTAATCTCTTTAGCACTTCACAGAACTGCATATAGTCATTCTGAGTTGTCATTCTAGTCAAGAGGATTCGACATCTAGGTGGTTGTTTTTCCCAACTGAAATCCTTAGGCTTTTCTAGTTGTTCCTAGTTATTTTATAGTTGTTCTTTTGTTTCTTATTTGCATTCCTTACAAACCATTTTCTTTACACCAATTAGATATTGACAGTGGATTGATTAATAGGAGTCACTGTGTCCCCAGGATCGATACTTGGTTCTTGCTGATACCATATTGTGTATACGATATACGATAGGTAGATGGTGCGTGTCGAGCGTGATATGATTTTATTAATATTTTAAGTTCGTTTTACGCATTAGTCAAGTTTTAAATTTATAAAACACGATATTGTACTAACACTACACACACACTAGGGCAAGTGCATCAATCGCGAGCGTAGTATAGTGTTGGTAAGATACCGAGGTCGTCCAATGACACCAGAGCTTTTAATACCGGTTTATTGTCAACGTCTAATCGATCTAATTTTTTTGTTAAAGGTTTTTAAATATAAAAGTAAATCTAAAAATTAAAAGATAAATAAAATGAAAAAACAAATAGACAAGATAGAATCACTTGGATCCAACTCCTCTTTAATGTACCCTATGATGATTTTCGCACTTTTGGACTTTTTAAGAGATTATCTTAGTTATAGTAGTAAGCCCCTCTTTTGAAGGTGACGTTACCCTCAACTCAGTGGTTTGAGTCAGTAGGGATACAATCCCAAAGGGTCGGAATATTGAAAGATAATTAAATAAGGTATTAATGTGAAAAGTGGTAGGCCCCTCTTTTAAAGGTGGCGTTACCCTCAGCTAAGTGGTTTGAGTCAGCAAGGATACAATCCCAAGAAGCCGGTTTAATGTTTTAATAGTAGTTTACATATGAGGGGTTCAAGCTATTCGCACTCCCGCCATCCAATACCTTTAGGGCATTGAAGGAGGTCCTAGTAAGCTTGAACCAAGTCCTCGCAGGATCTATACACTAAACGAGACAAGAACTTTACCAAACCACCCTTCTAACCCCCTTCCAAGTAGTTTTCGTGCTTTATAGACTGTAAAGACAAGAATGAGCAAATCAATGACATCATGAAGAAATGGTAAAGAAAATTCGCTTTCAACATAAGAAACTAGTTATTAAAGTCATTTATACATACCCAATTAAAAAGTGCCGAAAGATTAAAAATAAAAAGTAATACATTAAAGACTTGTTTTCACCAAGTGATGTAAGAGATTAGCCAAGCATGGCCTTTGATTGACAAGAACTATTACAATCAATCTTGGATCCCAAAACTACTACACACTCCAAAGATGAAAGATGGATGATGGTTGTGGGTGTTGGTGTTGTAGTGGTGGTGGAGTGGTGGCAAAGTGAGGGAGAAGTGGTTTGCCAAGGGATGCCTTTGAAGTGAACCAAGCACCCCAATTTATAGTCAGAACAGTACCCCGGCCACGGGCCCGTGTCCATTGGGCACGACCCATGGCCATCTCCTTCTCTTCCTTCATTAATTGAAGTTGTCAGCAGAGGGCCCCACACTACCCTATGGCTTCTGGATACGGCCCCGTGGTCAACTCTTCGCTGTATTATCAATCTTCTTCAAATCTGGGAGTTAACCACGCCCCATGGTGAGTTGGGCACGACCCCGTGGTGGGCGTAGAAGCTTCTGTTGGTCTTGTCTTTATGTGTGAGGTCTGACCACGACCCATGCCTGGTTGGGCACGGCCCCGTGGTCAGCTTCTGTTTTCTTGTTTTTGTTTTGGGAGATGCTACCAAGGGGTCGGGCATGTCACGTTATTCCTTCTTCTTGTATTGGGGTTAGTAGTTAGTAAAATGGCGAAAAGCGTAAAGGCGTCGGTTGTCGTAAAACTTTTTATTTTTGTGACATTTATTCAAACTAAGCATATTCAAACAAGATTTTTTTTAAAGAACTTGTTTGGTTATTGCAAAATTCTTTTTTTTTTTTTTTGTCACAAGATAACCGAGCTTTTTACTAAAACAAATGGGTTTGAAAGGAAAAAGGTTTTGGTGGGTAATGGGTGTTTGTTTTACGGGTTTTTGAAAAGAAAAGGTTTAGGCTCAAAGGGGTTAACTAGGGGGATTTTAGGTAGTGAAGTAAAAAGAAGGAAAACAATGGTTTTGAAAGAAAAATTAGTCCTAATGCCTCCATCATTTACTTACTTGGGTTCAAGTTGGTAAGGACCGAGAATGTATCGTCTTGGCAAGTTCTAGAGTCGTAAGAACCAAACAGCTATTCACACAAGAAACGAAAATGAGCATTTAGTTTAAAGATGTATGCATGTATGCTCAATAAAGGCTCAAAACTCACTTATTGTGGGAACGGGTTTATAGTGCGAACAAGTATATGTAATCAAATTTTAAAAAGATTTGTCATGCCTTTTTATAATTTTTTAATTTGATTATTTTTATCACGATGCTATCGGTTGTAAATTTGTAAAAACACAACCTTTTTAGAACTTGTTATTCCCAAATTAAACCAAGAAAGTAAAAAATGATTTTTTTTTGAAAAGATTTGGGGTGATTAGCGGTTCCAATACGAGTTTTGTGTAATGCTTGTTATTAGGACTTGCAAGATTCAAGGTTTTAGCTTCCCCCCCCCCCCCACTTAAATTACACATTGTCCTCAATGTGTCCAAAAATATGTTTTTAGGTTGATTTGAATGTGTAAAAGCTTGTTAAAAACAAGATTTTATGTTACTGGGCATCTGGCCACTGGCCCGTGTGGTCCGGGCACGGCCTCGTGGTCAGAGTGGCAGTAACAAAAATGAATAGAAGGCTGACCATGGGGAGTGTCCACTGGGCACGGGCCTTACTTGACCAAAAGTTTTTCTGTAGAGCTCCGGGCACGGGGCGTGTTGAGTTGGGCAAGGCCTCGTGCTGCACATGCTAGGAAGCTGAAAAAGTTGTCGGAAGGCACTGTGCACGTGCATGGGGTGCGGTTTTAACGTCCCTTTGACAGTTTTCATCTTTTGTTGTGTGATTTATTCCTGAAAAGTAATACTAGACTAGAAAACATAAAAGTTAAACTAAATTAACACTATGGATAGTTCCGCGGAATGCCTCCATGGTGCGCGATGTTTATAAGGGTCCTTGGCTAGACCCAAAGCTCGTCATATGTTATCCGAGCGGGATGTCTCGCATCCCGTGTTGCACCGTCGGAGAGCGTCATCCAAGCTTGAGTCTATGATATCCATGTAGTTGACCGGGTCGTCCTCTACTCTTTCTCCAACCCCAAATTTCATCTCCTTGTCTCCAACCTTCAATGTTAACTTCCCGTCACTCATATCTACCATGGCACGAACGGTGGCGAGGAATGGTCTTCGTAGAATGAGGGGAACTTCGGTGTCTTCTTCCATGTCGAGTATGACAAAGTCGGCCAGAAAGACAAGTTCTTCGACCTTTACTAATAGTTTCTCGGTGACACCTTGTGGGTATTTGACAGACCTATCGGTGAGTTGTATGCTCATTTTTGTGGGGCTCGGTTTTCATAGTCCGAGTCGGTCAAACATTGACGCGTGCATAAGATTGATGCTAGCCCCAAGGTTGGCTAGTGCATTTCGTATGGGTGATCCTGTTGCAACCCCCGACCCCTGCCCCGGGAGGCGGGCGGCCGTGAGCTCGCAGAGCTGGTGGTATCAGTGTTTATTAATTTGGCAGCGGAAATTTCATTAGGACCGTAGTTAGGAAATAGTTTATCAGAGTAAAACACCACATTTTTATAACAATAAATACATGGGATAAACCCAAGTTTCTATTACAATATGTTTATAAGGATTAACCCTAATTTATTAAAATAAAACTTCTTCTTTATTTAGGTAACTTTTATAGCCACTTTTCCAAGCCTTCAGTGCTCTCTAGCTGGCTTCTATTTGGCTTTCACATTTTGTTACCTGAAACGCGTTTAAAACATTTTTTTCAGTGGGAAATACTGGTGAGTGAATCCCAATTTAATCAAAGCAAGTTTTATCATTTTACAGTATTGAGGGCAACCCGCAATTACATTTGTTTACATCTACTTTAATTACCACCCACGGTACTGTCAATCCTGACTTGTGGTAACGTTACTACTCACAGTGTAGTAACAAGTTATGTATACAAAACCCCAACACACCGACGATAATTGTAGATTTACAAATACTCAATCACTGTTAAAAATAATTTAAAACAATTGTGGTTTTGTAAAACAGTTTGCAAAAAGAGGAATTACTCACTTTGTTAATTTAGGTATTTCCTTATGACTTCCTGGTTATAATCTATTAATTTAAACAATGCACACGCGTTAGTATAATAACCCAATTTACATTAGCTATACCCTCCCTGAGACAGAACTCCAACGGCTGAGTCAGGCAGAGCCTTGACATGCTTTATGGAGCACTAGATCAATCGGGCAGCGTAACTAATACGTAACCGGGCGTTATGATACTTACATCGAGGCAAAGCTTCGCTTTTTAGTGGGTATTATGCCCGGGAATTACTTTCACTATTTAGAGAATTTAGAGAGAGTTTTTTTTTTGAACGATTTCTCAAATGAAGCCGTTAGCCTCAATTTATAGGGCCTGATCTCGACTCCTCGCGCTCCGCGAGAACAGAAGGCAAGGCCTTCGTGGCCAGCGAGCTATATAGGGTAGGATCTAGGGTGGATGAATCAACGGCTAGGCTTGACACGATTGGGACACGTCGCATCACAGGGTGCGTCCTGGTGGCCAGCTTGTATCGGCCCGCGACTGATGTAGCCAAGGGGTCACGCCCCGCGAGCGCCCCCTATTTCTTGTTTTATTTGATTTTTGTAAAAATAAAGGTATTTTAGGCCCAATTTTCGCATACGGGGTGTATTTTAGGACATATAGGGGTGTTATAGGGATTTTAGGAGAGTTGTTATAGATCCCCCGATGGAGCAAGGGATGGTAAAGCTTCCGAGGTCGATTTTCTTTTGTGGTAGTTTGTTGAGGAGTACGGCTGAGCACTCTTCACCTAGGTTGACCAATTGCAAAGTTTCAATCTTCCTTTTGTGGGTGAGGAAGTCTCTCATGTATTTTGAGTATTTTGGCATTTGAGTGAGGACTTCTACAAATGGGAGATTGATATGCAATTGCTTTAGTAAGCTTATGAATTTTGTGAATTGCTCATCGGTCTTTTGGCGAAGTAACCGACCGGTGTAGGGTACCGAGGGGTTTTTGGTAGGTTTGGAAGTTTGTGGGATAGTTGTTTCTTGGTTGGTTGAGGGTGAGTTTGTGGTTTGGTCGGGTGGATTGTTGTTGGTTGGGGGTAGTGGTGTTTCCTCGGGACCTACTTTCCAGTTTCTTAATGTTATGAGGTGTACTTGCGCCTTTGGATTGGTTTCGGTATTGCTAGGTAATGTGCCTTGTGGTCTCTCGGAGAAACTTTGGGCTAGTTGGGTTATTTGTTTTTCAATGTTTTGAAGACTAGCTCGTTGGTTTCTAATGTCGGATTTCGTTTGTAAGAACCGATCTGAGTACCTTTTGTCGGTCTCTGAGATGAGGCGTATGATGAGGTCTTCAAGCCCCTCCTGCCCCCTTGTTGTTGAGTAAAATTTTGTGACTCATTTCTTGGTTGTTGTTAAAAGTTTGGTCGTTGATTTTGATTTTGTTGGTTACTACTGTTCCCGGGCTCCCTCCAACCAAGGTTAGGGTGGTTACGCCAACCTTGGTTGTAGGTACCCGTTGGGGGACCTGATGGTCTAGGTTGATTATCAATGTAGTTTACCACTTCCGTTTGGTTTTCCATTTCTTTCATACAACTCCAATTTTCATGCGGCCCACCACACACTTCACAAGCCATAACCGAGGCCGTTTTTGTCATTTCTAATTTTTTGATTTTTGAGGATAGGGCCTCGATTTGGGCTTGTAAGTAGGTGTTCTCATCTACTTTATAGGCACCCGGGGCAATATACTTTGAGTCTCGGGGGGTGTGCCATTGAAAATTGTTTTGAGCAATTTCTTCAATTTGATTTTTGATTTCATTTGGGCGTCTATTACCTAGAGCTCCCCCGGAGCTTGAGTCGAGTGTTTGTCTCGTGTGTGGCAATAATCCATTATAGAAAGTGGATACTTGTTGCCACACTGCGAGACCATGATGAGGGCATTTCCTCAATAGCTCCTTGAATCTTTCCCAAGTTTCATATATGGATTTCCCGTCCTCTTGTGAATATGTATTTATTTCAGTCATTAATTTAGCGGTTTTAGAGGGCGGGAAATACTTATATACAAATTTTTGGGCAAGTTCATCCCAAGTGTTTACCGATCCACTTGGGAGGGTGTTGAGCCAAGCTTTGGCTCTGTCTTTTAGTGAAAATGGGAACATTCGGAGGCGGATGGCGTCGTTTGATGCTCCGTTGATCCGGAAAGTGTCACATATTTCCAAAAAGTTGGTAATATGTAAATGGGGATCTTCATCAGGTAGGCAATGTAATGTTGTAGAATTTTGGAGCATTTGGATCAAATGCAGCCGAAGTTCGAAGTTGTTGGCATCGACATTCGGTGCATTGATGGCGGCTCCAAGGTTACCGACCATGGGCCGCAGGTAATCCATTAGGGTACGTTGATCCTCCATCGGGATTCGATCCCCCAAAGCCTTCTCTTGATTCTTGGCTTTTAGTCTTTTTCTTAGGAAACGTTCGGGTTTGTCTAGAGGTTCTTTTATGTCTTTATCGGAACTAGAGCTCATGCACTATGTAGAGATTTTAGTCCCTGCAATTGAGTTCTAAGTCCTGTGATCAAAACGAAAAGAAATGTTGGTCAGAACTTTTACCACGGTCCCGTGGTCAATGGCCACAGCCCGTGGTCGTGTTACAGTTGTTTTCTTCTTCCCAGTTAATGGGGAGATCAGCACAGCCCCGTGGTGCACCTCCACGGCCCGTGGTCGCTCTTATGTAACTCAGAAAAAAAACTACCAGTAAGGATAATGGACACGGCCCCGTGTCTGACCGGGCACGACCCGTGCTGAGTTCTGCAGATTTTGATAAAAATTGAAAAAAATCCTTAAAAAAAGAAAAAAATGCTAAAAAATAATTAGGCCGTTGCTTTTAAACTTTCTTAAAATCCTTGTGTCCCCGGCAACGGCGCCAAAAACTTGGTGCGTGTCGAGCGTGATTTGATTTTATTAATATTTTAAGATTGTTTTACACATTAATAATGTTTTAAGTTTATAAAACACGATATTGTACTAACACTAAACACACACTAGGGCAAGTGTACCGATCGCGAGCGTAGTATAGTGTTGGTAAGATACCGAGGTCGTCCAAGGACACAAGAGCTTTTAATAGTGGTTTACATATGAGGGGTTCAAGCTATTCGCACCCCCGCCATCCAATACCTTTAGGGCATTGAAGAAGGTCCTAGTAAGCTTGAACCAAGTCCTCGCAGGATCTATACACTGAACTATAAAAGAACTTTACCAAACCACCCTTCTAACCCCCTTCCAAGTAGTTAACGTGCTTCATATAGACCGTAAAGATACGAATGAGCAAATAATGACATCATGAAGAAATGGTAAAGAAAATTCACTTTCAACATAAGAAACTAGTTATTAAAGTCATTAATACATACCCAAGTAAAAAGTGACGAAAGATTAAAAATCGAAAGTAATACATTAAAGACTTGTCCTCACCAAGTGATGTAAGAGATTAGCCAATCATGGCATTTGATTGACAAGAACTCTTACTATCAATCTTGGATCCCGAGACTACTACACACTCTAAAGATGATAGATGGATGATGGTTGTGGGTGTTGGTGTTGTAGTGGTGGTGGAGTGGTGGCAAAGTGAGAGAGAAGTGGTTTGCCAAGGGATGCCTTTGAAGTGAACCAAGCACCCATATTTATAGTCAGAACAGTACCCCGTCCACGGCCCCGTGTCCATTGGACACGGCCCGTGGCCAGCTCCTTCTCTTCCTTCATTAATTACAGCTGTGAGAAGAGGGCCCCACATGACCCCGTGGCTTCTGGACACGGCCCCGTGGTGTAGCAACTCTCATTAAAAAGTCCTATTTATTATTTTAATTGTCCAATAGGAAACCCTAATTAAGACACCCAAGTGATTCTGTATAAACCATAAAATTTTCAGAACAATCAGAATCAGGATCAGGGCCCCTAAAACTCAGGGGTGTAAATTCCCGTTAGTATTATCAATACAGTTTAACGTGTAAATTGAAATCGCATGCAAGACCAACTCACCTGAGCTACTGGGACACGAGGCTAACCTATGGTAATAGGGTACCCCTCGCGCCACGCGACAAGAACAAGAGGACCTCTCGCGACACGCGAGAGGGACATTTTTCAAGTATAAATACAGGGGCTTGGGACTTGACATTCTGCGTTAATTCGACGTAGAAATTCAATACATACGTTGAGATATAGTAGAAACAGTCCAAAAACACACACAATTCACGAAGTGCTGCCGCAATAACAGGGTAACTCGATCGCTGCTACGATTCAATGTCCGATCGATTAAACTATCCAATGGATGTTTAAGTGCTGCCCACATTAGGGTTTATGCTTTGTCATTCGTCGTTAAATAGATGAATGTTTAAGTATCGCACTTTGTCATTCGTTGTGAGGATTTAATCTCGTGAGTTATCGTAAATGCTGTATTAGTTACTAACCTAGTTTTGTGTGCATTGTTATTTAAACTAGGTTAACAAGACTAATCAATAAGCCAGACTCTACCCGTGTTAAATCTGCAATGTGAGTTATTCTCTTTTTATCAAATTTAATTTCAAAAGCATGTTTATTTTCAAGGTTATAATTACAGGGATTAAGTCTTTGTAGTAACCAAATTACAGCCGGTATGTGGGGTTTTGTATACATTACTTGATAATCGTCACCATTGGACAACGAGTTAGCCAATGGGTGATATGACCATAGTCACAGAAATGAGTCGAGTGACAAGTACCGTTGGGTAGTTGGTTGATATCAGGAAACATTGTAATCGCTCTTAATACTGTAAATTATAACAAATGTGTCATTTTAGTAAAAAGAATGATTCACCAGTATTTCCAGCTGACAAAACCTTTTTCAAACATGTTTCAGGTGATCTGTTGTAATCCAGGAAAAGTGACGTGAAGCACTACAAGCTTAAGGAAGTGGCTCAATATAAATATGTTTTGTAAAATAAAGATTTCTCAGTGAAATCATATGATTGTAAAGTACCAGGGTTTTATCCCGAGTTGTGAAATAAAATAATCGGGAAATTTCAGCTTTAAAAAGATCCTGAAGAAAACTTCCGCTGTTAACTCAATTAAATAAATACCACGGGATTTTCTGTCCCGCGGCTCCTGAAACGGGTCAAACCGGGTCGGGGGCCGTGACAGAAAAAGGTGGTATCAGAGCCACTGATTTAAGCCTATTAAGTATTTAGAAATACTTAATTTTCTTGATTTTCATTTTGTGATTATGTGTTTTATTAACTGATTAATTGTTAATTACAGTATGGGTAAGAAAAAGCTTTCGAACATCTATCTTAAATTAGATAGGTCATCAAAAGAGAAGGGAAGTTCATCCCAAACAAAATCCTCAAAATACCCAACAGATATTGATGAAGGAATATTTGTTCGAAAGGCACACTACGAAGAACCATTTTCTCCTAATAAAAGAAGTTTGATTATTAGGAAAAGTCAAGAGAAAATGGAAAAGTTACAGAAAACCCAGAAAATAGGCAATAAAACACCATGGGAAGATAAGTTAGATGAAAAATGGGCAGATCTTTATATGCTAGCCACTGTAGCAGTAAATGCAAATCTTTAAATATTCTGACTCAAGTTTTAGCACTCTTATTACTTACAAACCTGAAACCTTATCCAATAAATAAATAAGTTTACAGTAAACCCTAATATGTTTTCATTTTCAGTTGTCCTTTGTATTAAATGAGTCACATGGTATGCAATAATAATATTTAAAAAGTTATCTATGAAATTTTGTTATAAAATTTTAACTTAGCCTTTTTGTGTGTATTTTGCATATATGCTAAACAGCATGAATGATTTGTCTGAAGCCCTTCAAAATCTAAATCTCTATCCGGTGAAAATAGAGGTTTCTAGAGATTTTACGGGTTACATAGCCGATGTAGAGGAACCCATGGAATTTAACGCTCCACCTTCGGAGAAACCCAAGCCTAAGAAAAAGAGAAGATTTGTAGGATGGAGGCGTGTGCGCAAGAGGAAACCCACAACTAGGAAGATCCCTAAAATAGAAAATCCCTTAGATAAAGGAAAGGGGATTGAAGTCGGGGAAAGTTCTAAGCAGGTAGAAATGGAGACTGGGGAAGGTTCTAGGCAACCAGAGATGGAAATTGGGGAAAACTCTAGACAAGTTGAGGAGTTACCATTTCAGGAGGAATTGGATCGTGCATTGGTGAGCTGTGATATAGTCAGGCCTATTAATAATAATAATATCTACCCTTATCCTGCTGAAAATCAAATTCCAATAAACTTGGAACCAGTTATCCCAGAACCTATAATCCACACCCAACCTTTAGGAATGGACGAGTGGTGGACTAATGATTGGCAGTTTCAAAACCTGCTCAACAATCCTTATACTTTTCTCCCTCAGTTTGACCCGGAACCTATACCAACCCACCGATGAGCAATGAGAATTTAGCTGAACTCCGCCACTTTGGCGAGGAGTTGGTGGATGCAGGAAATAGGATCAGGGAAGTAGGAGAACAGATCTCCTAGAAGTACGACGAGAGGGAACGCCGTTACTAAAATGCTATCTGACGAGGGATAGTATGGTGTGAGAATGTGAAACTGTGGTTGTAAAATAAATAAGTAGAATATAGTTTGTAAAATAACTATAAAATAAAACTTTGTAAGATAAAAAGTGTGTATTGACGCATATATATATAAAAAAAATGGAATCAAGAAATCGATAGTTTTGACTATATATGTGTTGTGAAATTTGTATGATTATTTTGTGTATGATTATTATTTATTCGATACTAATAATTTATACAAATTAATTAACAGATGGAAAACGCTAATAATGAACCAGTTAATGAGGTTAACCAATCTGAGCAACATCCGGGGGATCAATTTATGACTAGACAAGATATAGAAAATATCGTTGCTCAAGGGATAGCCAATGCTATTCCAGCAATAATTGCTGCTGCCCAGAAACCAGTTGAACCTCAACAAATCATTCCTAGCAAACGTATTTCTGAAGATAACTTCAGTAATAGCATAAATGAAGGTGATAATCATACTAATCACGATAATGATCCACGACAGGCTCCGCTTCCTAAGAAAATGAAAACTGCAACGCCTGGTTGCACTTTCAAAGAATTTCTTGCTTGTAAACCCGCGGAATTTGCAGGCAATGAAGGAGCGACTGCAGCACTGCGTTGGTTCGAGAAAACCGAGGTAGTGATTATAATCAGTAAATGTGCCAAAAACGAAAAAGTCATGTATGCGTCGAATCTTTTCAAAGAAGGGGCGCTAGAATGGTGGAACACAGTAATTCAAGTCAAAGGAAGAAATGTGGCTTATGCCATGAATTGGGAAGAATTTAAAAGTTTGATAGAAAGAAAATTTTGTCCCGAATATGAAAAGGAACAAATGGCAAATAAATTTCTGAACCACCGAATGGTAAATGTAGACTGTCGAGGGTATACTTCGACATTCTTCGAGTATGCTAGAGTAGTACCAACCTTGGCTTCGCCAGAGCCGGTACTCATTTCTCGCTATATTTGGGGATTGATTGGCGAAATCCGCAATATCGTTAAAGCTGCGAGACCTCGCACTATTGACGATGCGGTAGAATTAGCTAACACCCTAACTGACGAACTGGTACGCACAAGAGATGAAAACAGAAAAAAGGAACTGGCTCAGAAAATTACCCAAGGATTTCGTAAGGGTAATAATAGCAGCTTCAAGAGAAGAGGAACAGGGCAATCCTCAACCCCGCTGATTTGCAGGAGTTGTAAAAAGAAACATTATGGAAAATGTAATGTAACCTGCAATTTTTGCAAAATGGTAGGACATCGTGAAGAAGATTGCAGAAAGAAAACAAGGATCTGCTATAACTGTGGAGAAGCTGGGCATTTCAAAATAGAATGTCCTAAATTGGTTAAACCAGCAGACAATAAAGCCAAGCCAGCTGATGGAGCTACCAAGAAGAATGTTCGAGCCTTCCAATTGACAACTCAGGAGGCCGAGCTAATCCCTGATGTGATAGCTGGTACGTTCTTAGTTCACAACGTATATGCAAAAGTATTATTTGACTCTGGTGCAAACCAAAGTTTTATAAATACTTCATTTTGCCAAGCTCTTAAATTACCTTTAACCAACCTTAGGCAGGTTTTTACTGTCGAAACCGCAGATGGGAATTCAGTTAACATAAATAAGGTTTTGCAAAAAGAAAACATAGAACTTTCAGGTCATAAATTCTATGTAAACCTATTGCCTATGAAATTAGCTGAATTCGATGTTGTGTTAGGAATGGATTGGTTAGTAGCCTTATCTATTATGTGTGCAGTTTGGTTTTTGGTAATATCTATCTTTATAAATGAGTAAATTGCCACAATCATCCCTGAGGTTTAGGTCTGTTTGCCAGTTTCATCCAAAATGACTTTTTTGTGCCAAATAACGCTTCACCTTTGGTATTTTTTGCCATTTTCATCCAAACCACTAACTTAATTTACTTTTTCTGTTTAGTTGAATGATATTTGGATAAAACATGGCAAATATAAAACCTGAGGGACGATTTTGGCAATTTACTTAAATTCTTTTGAATTGCTTTTATTTAATTAATTTTGTCACACACACACACACACATATATATATATAGAAACGGGATCAGGAGAAAACGCTCAAAGGTGTGAGAACGGTGAGAACGCACCCTGACCCAACACGTGGCGCGGGACATGATCAGGGTCCCAAGGGTTTTTTTGTCTTTTCAATCTTCTTTTATTTTCCCAACGCGGTATATTATTTTCTGGCGTTTAAGTTTTTTTTGGCGTTAATTGTATTGATTAAACTTTTTTGGCATTGAATTAATTGTTTTGCGTCACATAGATAATTTTTTGGCGTTATAGCATTTTCTGGTCAATTTTTTTGGCGTTTTGTGTTGTTTTATATAATAATTCGCTACGAGTCATTAATATTTGCATAAGATTACGATAAGACCAATTTTTTTTTGGCGTTTAGTGAATTTTTTGGCGTTTAATACATTTTTACAAGGTGCTCTGCCAGCACCCGTTCTCCCAGTTTTCATACTACTAGCGTTTTGGTGTTTGAAGTTTTGGCGTTTTATATAATAATGTATTTATTTATAGAGAATTAGATAACAAAACAACATATAACTTGATATCAAAAAAATATAAAATGAAAATAAAAAAATAAAAAATGGTAATCTAATTTCTCTTCCGAATCTTCACTGTCATCAGCCTTTATCTTCTTGAATTTGTTTTGGCGTTTTGAACCTTTTTTGAATACTTTAGCTAGATGCCAACTTTCCTACATAAACCCTGTCTTTTTCAGACGAAGCTGCATAGTGGCATCCTGTGTTTTGGTGTGATATTCTTGTTTCGTGGCATGTCATTGAAGATTAACTCTTGCTTGATGCTATTTATAATAATGGAGTCCAAAATAGCATTTTACACTTGTGTTGATCCCTTTATTCCATGCCGATATTCATCAAGAACAAAGCTCACATGATGACATTTCACTGTCATCAGTCTCTTTTTCTTGAATATTTGTCCATCTCATTCAGCAAAATATTATTGAGATAACCCCTTTAGAAGTAGAATCCATTTCAGAGAAAACTTTTACATCTGTGGTTTTTTAACTAATATTTTTTGGCGTTTTAAAGTGAGTGGTTTCTAGAGGATATGGCGTTTGTGTTTTCTGGGTGTGATCAATTTCATTGTGTATAGACCCCTCTCTTATAGGAGTTTTTTGGCGCGTAGTTTAGACGAGACTTTTTTTTATTGTAATAAATGATAGTAATAAATATCTGTCTTTTCAGTTATTGTTTTTGTATTTACTGTGTTGATCAGTTTTTTATCAGTTTTACAGGTGATAGACGTCCCATCCTCTAAGTTTGGCGTTTTTTATGGGGTATGCAGACCAAGATGACAAAATACAATAACGAAGTAAATAAAGTATTAAGCAGGAAATTTTTTTTTGTTATTTTTGGCGTTTTGTAAGGAATAACCATTTTTAGTATTTTTTTTGGCGTTTTGCTAATAAAGGGAAAAATATATCATTTAATTATCTTAAAAAAACAAAAAAAAAAGATTACACAGAAGAAAAAAAAGAGGAAAAAAAATTAAAAGCCTTCGTCAGAAGGTACTTTATCCGAATAGTATCCATCACTTTCGTCATTTTCTTCCTCCTCGGAGTCTTCATGTGGATCTTCATCCATGTCATCACCTTCACCTTCATCAGCTTCTTGTTCCTGAAGATTCTAAAGCCACCACCTGAACATGTCTTACGTTAACTCCAATTTTGAGTCTATTTCTGTGTTGGCACAATTGGCGTTATGCAATTCTTCCATTAAAACCCAGACGCTGCTTTGTCATGATGTTCTCTAGCCAGTAGACTTCCAGCTCTCCGCTATCGTATTTAACCATCACCATGTTTGTTTCTGTGACACCCACGAAGAAACCAGGTACATCCTAAACGGTCCAAAACTTTAAAGCACACTTGACACTTTAATTTCGCGAAAACCCTAAAACCATGTGTGACTTATATGCTTGATTAACTGCTATCTGTTATGTCTCGGAGGAATCCGAGAACACGTTATGATTAACATGACACTAATAGGGGCCAACAGTGCGAAGTTGGTGTCCGTAGCCTTGAACCACGTGTTAAACCGGAGCTTTCCGTTTAACAGGGCACTAAACCTTTGACATTGATTATTAGGTTATCGGTAGCATCAATTAAGATTTCGAGTTCCAGGAACAACTTAATTTTGTGCCATAGACTGTGACATAAGGTTTGAAGCCAATCAGAGATCGGGCACACAAAACGAAGCAGCTTCCCGGTTAGGGAAACGCCTTCGTTTCAGGCATAACATAAGGCAATCAAACGTGCAAGGAACGATCGATCAAGCTTAAAAACATTTAAACCACCCTAATACGAGTCTTTTATTATTAAAACGTAACTGGGTTCGGATTTCAAGACGGTTATGCATGATTTTTAAAACCGAGTCTTTTGACACTAAATACGCGCGAAACGGAGTCCGTCACGCAAATAGAGAACGCGTGCGGGACCCGCAAACGAACCTAAACACTCAACGGAGGATAAACATCATCTTTTATCGCGTTAAACGGAGCACGCGGTGGCCCTAAGGGGGCCCACCCTAAACCGCCACCACCCCCCATATTTATATATATATATTTTTTTTCATTTTTCTTTTACATTTCACTCAAAAATCCTCAAGAATTCTGCTTCTTCTTCCAAAAACCCAGCTGATATTGTCCTAAACACCATCAAATCCAAGGTATTAGCCTTGTTTCTTATAGTTTTAACCATGATTTCTTGATTATACATGATTTACAACCTAAAAACCCTTTTTAATCCATGAATTTTGAAGGTTTAAACAAGTTTAGGGGCTGAATAAGAACACCATGGGAGTTCCCTGGTGTTATATGGCAACCATGGTTACAAATCTTTGGGTTTTGATACCCTAATCAACACCTATTCGACAAAAATCGCATAAGTTTTCGATTAACCGAAAAACAATGAATCAAAGCTTGATTGATCTAAGTTCTAGCATATTTGGATTGTACTTGATGTGTAGGTACTAAATATAGCCCACACATACTTCTGGGCTCACAAGGAACCCTCGTAATCGAAGTAATCGCTTGGTATATAACCCGAAACTTGAATCTAGACTAGGCAGAATATTGTTCAGACTATAAATTGGCCCGTGATACTTGGATTAAGCTGAAATTTGGTGTGGTGATTAAGAGTAGTGTCAGGAAGGAAGTAACATTTTATAATTTTTGGAATTTTCTACGATTTTTGGTGAATTTTTTACTGTTTTAAAAAAAGAATTCTGGAAAAAATATCAAACGGATTCAATAAATCACCAAATTTTACAGAGACACTAAGGAACATATGAAGAATGTTCTGGGAAAATTTGAAGTCTATTGGTCGTGTTTTCATTTGGGTTAAAAATCCGCGTTTTTGCAAATTTTCGGTAGACGGAAACGCAACGAAACAAAATTGGAAAACTCTTAAAATTTTTGGAGATCTTTCTGGAAACATAAGGGATGTCCAGGAATGTTTTGTGAATTTTTGGATCCCTGATTGTAATTAATATTAATTATGTGGTTAAATACGGTTTGATAAATAATTTATTTAGATAAGTAAAATGCCAAAATAAATTCCCAGAAATTTTTCCCATATTCTACAGATTTTTACCGAGTTATATAAAAATTTTCAGAATTTTATTCAAATTGTAGATAAAATGAGAATTTTTGGGATTAAAAATGGGTAATTTTAAATTAATTTCAGCAGTTTACCGTGTAACGAACCTGCCGGAACTGGGAACTGACCCAACCCGACAAATACTATAATTGAAACACGGGGAGTATTCCGGGAGATTCCAGGGCGGATTGGACACTCGAGGTGTATCCAATAACAGTTCGGGAAATCCCCGAAGGTGGGAAACGGAAACTCAAAATTAGGCAACCTGGACTCCCCGAACACCCAAACTCCCTTAATGAAAAATTAATCATTCTTAAATAACAACATGTTGGCACTAATGGTATTCTCGTACCATTATCCGAACATGTTAAACTACTGACATTGGCTGGCACGCGAACCGGTGCCCGGAAGCCAAACTGAAAACTAATACTACCATGACCTCCGTCACCATACCAGTATCATATAGGCTCAATCTGGAGTAAAAACTCCTATCAGAATCCAAGTTATACCTATTACCGACTTAGATACTGACGTGAGCCCATATTTGCATACGTGATTCTGGAAGTTGACTCTGTTGCTTGTTTACATCCTGTGTGAAACTACGACTTACGCTGTGAGTTTCACTCCCCCACTTTTGAACTGTTGTACTATTTTCTGGGGTGAATTGCATGTTACAAACTGTGTTAATTGCTCAAACCGTATGATGCGAATTATCTAACACACGATATTAGCCCCGATACAAGTGATTAACGTAAGCCGTGGGCAGTGGATAGTACTATTGGTCTGACAAACCCAGTTGCCGCCAGACATGTGCGGCCGCCAGCCAGGCAACTGCACGCGTCCGTAACCAGGTTATATTGTTAGACATAACTACCCGAGGGCATTGAACTTTATGAGAGGCAGGTGGTGCGAGTATGTGTCTGTGTGACACAGTACGAATAAAACAGTCTAGGTTTCACTTGTGACACTCGTGTAATTCCATCTATGAACCGTAATATGTGCAATTAAACATGTTGATACATTTTGAAACCAAACAACCAAACCAGTGGAACTCACTAGCAGCTTATAGCTGACCTTTTTAAAACTAACATGCATTTCAGGTAAAATGAAACAGGAGTGAACATGTGCGTATGGAAGGATCTAGTAGGCGGACGTAGCATAATAAAAGCTATAATGGCTTGTAGTACCGCTCTTAATATATGGTTTATAATATGATAGTTCTAAGACGTTGTAACCGATGCTCCTGTTTTATGTAATGTAATATTTTTAAATTCTGAGGAGTGCCATGTGTCTGCCGCACCCCGCAATTGTCTTCCGCTGCGAGTCGGGGTGTGACAAAAGATGGTATCAAAGCCATCGGTTATAGCGATTTAGGTATCCCTAAGAGAACCTAGACTATAATCCTGAGTTAACTCTTCAACCTGAGAACCTCTAGAGCCGGAGTGGCGTGGCTACTACCGGGGTGGTCTTGTTAGGCAAATAAATTATTGTGGTCCGGAACACAATAATTTATCTGCTGGTACTTGGGCATTCCGGAAACGTCATGGAGAGAAGAGAGAATTGAGATGCCATGCTAACTTAACAGTGGTGGAAAAAATTTTCAAAACTAAAATTAAAGTTGTGTGCAATACGTGCTTATATGTACCTCTATGGATTGTTTATTATCGGTTATGTCAGTCGATAGAAGCGGTGTTAGATGTCGTTTTCCTTTACAGGTACTATGTGGAGTCATTCGAGTCGCCATACGACTTCTCATATGGAGACCGATCCTGAGGAGGATCCACAGATGCCTCTGTTGCCCCAGGGCTACTCGCCGGATGAGTCCGGGTACTGTTGTGCTGTTTATCCCCCTAGACCCCCTACTAGGCGCATGGGGGAGGCCTCGAGCGCCTACCGTTCCCCATCTCACCACCTGACTAGCTCCTCGGAGCATAGTCGTAACCCCGGATGTCGTTACCCCAATAGGTCCTATTCCTAGGAGCCCTACTCCCGCCACGAGGCATTGGGAGTGGGGGCTGGTAGCCCCTAGGTTACCTACACTCGAGACTCCCCCAGACCCTTATACCCCTTCCACTCCTAGTACTTACACCCCCTCCTCACTTAGTTCTCAGGAGGTACCCCTTGTCCGCCTCCGACAGACGGCTCGTCGGAGGGTACCTGTCCATGCGCCTGTTTTTACCCCACCTATTCCCCATGTTCGCTTGACACCCACACCCATAGGGAACCAGCAGCACTTTACTGCTCGTTTTCTTACCCCACCTAGGGAGGACCCTTACCTTTATCACACTTATGAGCATGGTGGCCCTTCCCAGCCATTCAGGGAACCTTCCCCACCTGTTTGGGGCATACCAGTTCCTCCTCAGGAGGTGCCTGCTTCCATCACTGAGAGCAGCCTGATGGGGTTCCTGTTTGAGCAGATTTCGTTATTGAGGATGGCACGCGATGAGGATGAGCAGCAACGGAGGTCTATGGGAGATTACTTGACCGTCTTGCAGCAGGCGATCATTGCCTTACAGCAGGGTATGGGATACGTCCATCATGAGCAGGATCATTTTCGAGCTTTAGTGTATGGATGTATTGGCACTGTTATAGGTTTGGTAGCAGGTTTTGCAGGGTTGACGTGTTGGATGTGGCGTTCCTAGTATGATTTTCTTTCTAGTATAGATAGAGATGATGTACCTTTTGTACATCCTACCAAGCACTGGGCTATGCCTAGGTCGAGGTAGGGATGTAGCCGTAGTATTTTCGACTCTCGTATTTTGTGTCGGGTGGTATGATGCATGTATGTCACTTTAGTGACCAGTTTTGACCGCACATTTAAGCACTGACCCTTTTGGGTTAAGTCTATGTGCAAATTTTGACGATTGTATGACGCTGATATAATATATATACATGATGATGCTTTTGACTATATGTGTCATGGATCTATGGACGTGATGAAATTATGTGATGTGTAATGAAATTGTGTGGTATGTGGTAACTGAAAATGTGATAAGTGATATGACATTGATACATACATATTTATTGTTTATAATAGAATGGCCCCGAAACGTGTACCTCAAATGACAGAGGCAGAAATTGCCCAACTGATAGCACAACAACTCCAAGCCGTTATTTCCACTATCATGGCGAAGGTTAACGCCGGCATCAATGCGAACTTGCAACCGAACCCGCCACCAAGGCCGGGAGGTCAGAACGATAATCAAAACAAAGTTAGGCCAGTTTACACGTATAAACACTTTATGGAGTGCAAACCAATGGAGTTTAATGGAACTGAAGGACCGAACGGGTTGGTGAAATGGATCGAGAAGTCAGAATCGGTCCTTAACATAAGGAATTGTCCGGATAACTGTACGGTAAAGTATACAACTTGTACTTTTACCGACCACGCTTTGAACTGGTGGAATGCTATTGTGCAATCTCGCGGGCAGGACACGATTAATGCTATGACGTGGGATGATTTAAAGATACTAATGAGAGAAAGGTTCTGCCCAGCTCACGAGATTCAGAAGCTAGAACACGAATTTTGGAACCTGCAAATGCAAGGTGCGGACCATGCAGGTTACACTAACCATTTTAATGAACTGGCACGCATACTTCCAGATATGGTTCGACCGGGGTTCAAGAGGATCGAGAGGTATATCTAGGGACTGGCCCCATAAGTGAGAAGCATCATTAATTCGGTGGAGCACCTAACCATGCACGGAGTGGTAGCTAGGTCGGGCACGGTTACGTACGACATGGTTAGACGCAAGATTTTGACAATGCCGGGAGAGCCGGCAAGAAATAAGCGAGAGGCCTCGGAAAGTAGTCGAGCGGGGGCAGCTATACCGAAGAGGGGGAGAGCCACTAGTCAAAGCTACGCCATGACTACACCAACGGGAAACTCTGGTGGCTATAAAGGAACGGCCCCAAAGTGCAACAAGTGCACTTTTCACCACGTGGGTGCGTGCCAAGCAGTGAAATGCTCAAAATGTCATAGAGCTGGGCATTATGCCCAAAACTGTAGAGCACCCATGGAACCGAATCCCAAAGCAACTCGTTTTCAACCTCCGAGGCCTCAGCCTCTTCAGCAACGACCCCAACAACCGGCATAACAGATTACCTACCCCCGTGCGTGCTATGGATGTGGCAGCACGGACCAATTCCAAAGAAACTGTCCAAAGCTTGCTCAGCAGTCAGCAGGAAGGGATACGCAGGGCCAAGCTTCCACCTCAAATGCAGCGCGAGGCCGTGCCTTTATACTTGGGTCTGGTGACGCACGCCAGGATCCAAATGTGGTCTCAGGTACGTTCCTCGTTTCCGATCAGTTTGCTTCAGTATTATTTGATACGGGCGCGGATAGGAGTTATGTTTATACTACATTTTTGCCATTGTTGAATATGCCGGCTATTGAATTAACAAGTCCTTACTCCATAGAAATTGCTAACAGTAAACCTATAACTAGTCACCAAATCATTTGTGATTGTCCTTTAATTCTTAACGACCACCAATTCCTTATTGACCTACTACCGGTAGAGCTCGGAAGTTCCGATATAGTAGTGGGAATGGACTGGTTGTCCAAGTACAAGGCGGAGATTATATGTGAGCAAAAGATTGTTAGGATCCCTTTTCCTAATGATGAAGTTATTATGGTACAGGGAGAGAAGTCTGGTACCATATTAAACCTTCTATCCCACCTGAAAGTGTTGAAATGTATACGTCAAGGATGTGATGTGTTCTTAGCAAGTGTAATGACGACCGAACCAGAAGAACAACGTATTAAGGATATCCCCATAGTGTGTGATTACCCAGACGTGTTTACCGATGAATTGCCCGGATTGCCACCCAATCGGCAAGTCGAATTCCGTATCGACTTAATCCCGAGAGCAGCTCCAATTGCAAAAGCACCTTACCGTTTAGCACCTTCAGAGATGCAAGAACTATCACCTCAGTTACAAGAACTGCTAGACCGAGGTTTTATCCGTCCCAGTTATTCACCTTGGGGAGCACCAGTGTTATTTGTGAAGAAAAAGGATGGAAGCTTTCGGATGTGTATTAACTACCGGGAGCTGAACAAGGTTACCATAAAGAATCGATATCCTCTTCCGCGAATCGATGATTTATTTGATCAGTTGCAAGGAGCCTGTTACTTTTCCAAAATCGATCTTAGATCCGGTTATCATCAAGTGAAAGTTCAAGAGGAAGATATCCCTAAAACAGCCTTTCGAACTCGGTATGGTCACTATGAGTTCCTGGTTATGCCCTTTGGGTTAACCAACGCACCCGCGGTATTTATGGACCTCATGAACCGAGTTTGTAAGCCATATCTAGATAAATTCGTCATAGTCTTTATTGACGATATTTTGATCTATTCCAAGAGTAAAAAGGAACACGAGCACCATCTACGAGCCATACTAGAGATATTGAGGAAAGAGAAGTTGTACGCTAAGCTTTCAAAGTGTGACTTCTGGTTACAAGCGGTGCAATTTTTAGGACATGTGGTAGATCAACAAGGTATTCATGTTGACCCTAGTAAGATCGAAGCTATTAAGAATTGGCAAACGCCTAAGTCTCCGAAAGAGATACGCTAATTCTTGGGATTGGCTGGATATTACCGTCGCTTTATTGAAAACTTTTCCTGCATTGCTAAATCCTTAACTGTCTTGACACAGAAAGATCGAAAGTACGAATGGGGCGAAGAACAAGAAACAACTTTTCAGCTGTTAAAACAAAAGTTATTTGAAGCTCCAATCCAGTCGTTACCCGAAGGCAACGATGATTTCGTCGTATATTGTGATGCATCTCGGCAAGGGCTCGGATGTGTCCTAATGCAAAGAAACAAGGTCATTGCTTACGCGTCTAGACAGCTAAAAGTACATGAAAAGAATCACACAACGCATGATTTAGAGCTGGGCGCAGTGATCTTTGAACTTAAGATCTGGAGGCATTACTTGTACGGCACGAAATGTACAATTTATACAGATTACAAGAGCCTCCAACATATATTCGATCAAAAGGAGCTAAATATGAGACAACGCAGATGGGTGGAGCTATTGAACGATTACGACTGTGAAATAAAATACCATCCAGGTAAGGCTAACGTAGTAGCCGATGCCTTGAGTAGAAAAGACCGAGTAAAGCCACTCAGAGTGCGAGCTCTTGGGATGATTGTTCAAACCAGTCTTAAAGAGAAGATTCGTAATGCACAAATGGAAGCTTTGGAGGAAGGCCAACTAAATAGCGAAAACTTACACGGAAATGAAGGGAATTTTGTGAGGAAACCGGATGAAGTGTTGTATTTCAAAAATAGGGTATGGATTCCAACTCTCCATGACCTGCGTCAACTGGTTATGGATGAGGCTCATAAATCTAAGTACTCTATTCACCCCGATACAGACAAGATGTACCACGACCTTAAGGAATTTTATTGGTGGCCAAGTATGAAAAAGGACGTAGCAGAGTACGTGAGCAAATGCTTGACTTGTGCCCGGGTAAAGGCAGAATACCAGAAACCCTCGGGAATGTTGCAACAACCCGAAATACCTTAATGGAAATGAGAGAAAATCACGATGGATTTCGTGACCCACCTTTCAAAAACACCCCGAAGTCATGATGCGATTTGGGTAGTAGTAGATAGACTAACCAAATCGGCGCACTTTATTGCGATTCGTACTACCTACAACACCGAGAAATTGGCCGAGATCTACAGGAATGAAATTGTGGCTAGACACGGGGTACCGGTTGCAATCATTTCAGACCGTGATAGTGATTTCACTTCACACTATTGGCAACAGTTACAAGAAGCTTTGGGGTCTAGAATAGACCTGAGTACGGCTTACCATCCCCAAACCGACGGCCAATCAGAACGAACTATCTAGACATTAGAGGATCTGCTTCGTGCTTGCACCCTAGACTTTGGAGGAAGTTGGGATAAGCACCTTCCCCTCATTGAATTCTCTTACAATAACAGCTATCATAGTAGCATACAAGCTGCATCGTACGAAGCACTATATGGTCGGAAGTGCAGATCGCCACTTTGTTGGGCTGAAGTGGGCGAAACTCAACTCACGGGGTCTGAACTCATTCAAGAGACGACAGACAAAGTGCATTAGATCCAAAGTAGACTGAAGGCGGCCCGAGATCGGCAGAAAAGTTACGCCGATGTTCGCAGGAAACCATTGTCGTTTGAAGTAGGTGACAAAGTACTGTTAAAAGTGTCACCGTGGAAAGGAGTGATCAGGTTTGGCAAGACAAGAAAGTTGGCTCCGAGATACATTGGGCCGTATGAAATTATTGCTAAGGTTGGATCTGTAGCGTGCCGACTGAAATTACCAGATGAACTGAGCACAATTCACGATGTCTTCCACGTATCCAACTTAAAGAAATGTTTCACGGATGAAGCAGCTATTATACCATTAGAAGATGTGCCCATTGATGACAAACTCCACTTTGTGGAGGAACCGGTAGAAATAGTAGACGGGAAGACCAAACAACTACGTTATAACAAAATCTCGCTGGTGAAAGTCCAGTGGAACTCGAAGCAAGGACCTGAGTATACCTGGGAACGAAAGGATGAGTTCCGTAGAAAATACCCACATCTCTTCCCTAACAAGACGAATTGAATTTCGGGGACGAAATTTCTAAACCAGGGGAGACTGTGACACCCACGAAGAAACCAGGTACATCCTAAATGGTCCAAAACTGTAAAGCACACTTAGACACTTTAATTTCGCGAAAACCCTAAAAACATGTGTGACTTATATGCTTGATTAAGTGCTATCTGTTATGTCTCGGAGGAATCCGAGAACACGTTATGATTAACATGACACTAATAAGGGACCAACAATACGTGTTAAACCGAAGCTTTCCGTTTAACAGCGCACTAAACCTTTGACATTGATTATTAGGTTATCGGTAGCATCAATAAAGATATCGAGTTCTAGGAACAACTTAATTTTGTGCCATAGATTGTGACATAAGGTTTGAAGCCAATCAGAGATCGGGCACGCAAAACGAAGCAGCTTCCCGGTTAGGGAAACGCCTTCGTTTCAGGCATAACATAAGGCAATCAAACGTGCAAGGAACGATCGATCAAGCTTAAAAACATTTAAACCACCCTAATACGAGTCTTTTATGATTAAAACATAACTGGGTTCGGATTTCAAGACGGTTATGCATGATTTTTAAAACCGAGTCTTTTAACACTAATTACGCGCGAAACAGAGTTCGTCACGCAAATCGAGAACGCGCGCGGGACCCGTAAATGAACCTAAACACTCAATGGAGGATAAACATCATGTTTTATCATGTTAGACGGAGCACGAGGTGGCCCTTAGGGGGCCCACCCCAAACCACCACCACCCCCATATTTATATATATGTTTTTTTTTTCTTTTTTCTTTTACATTTCAGTCAGAAATCCTCAAGAATTCTGCTTCTTCTTCCAATAACCCAGCTGATCTTGTCCTAAACACCATCAAATCCAAGGTATTAGCCTTTTTTCTTATAGTTTTAACCATGATTTCTTGATTATACATGATTTACAACCTAAAAACCCTTTTTAATCCATGAATTTTGAAGGTTTAAACAAGTTTAGGGGCTGAATAAGAACACCATGGGAGTTCGCTGGTGTTATATTGCAGCCCTGGTTATAAATCTTTGGGTTTTGATACCCTAATCAACACCTATTCGACAAAAATCGCATAACTATTTGATTAACCGAAAAACAATGAATCAAAGCTTGATTGATCTAAGTTCTGGCATATTTGGATTGTACTTGATGTGTAGGTACTAAATATAGCCCACACATACTTCTGGACTCACAAGGAACGCTCGGAATCGAAGGAATCGCTAGGTATATAACCCGAAACTTGAATCTAGACTAGGCAAAATATTGTTCGGACTATAACTTAGTCCGTGATACTTGGATTGAGCTGAAAGTTTGTGTGGTGATGAAGGGTAGTGTCAGAAAGCTCCGCGTAAATGTTTAGAATTTTTGAAATTTTCTACCATTTTTGGTGAATTGTTGACTCTTTTACAAAAAGAATTCAGGAAAAAATAACAAACGGATTCAATAAATCACCAAATTTTACAGAGCCACTAAGGAACATATGAAAAATGTTCTAGGAAAATTCGGAGTCCATTGGTTGAGTTTTGATTTGGGTTAAAAATCCGCGTTTTTATAAATTTTTGGTAGCCGGAAACGCACGGAAACCAAATCGTAAAAATCTTAAAATTTTTTGAGATATTTCTGAAAACTTAAGGTATGTCCAGGAATTGTTTGGGAATTTTTGGATCCCTAATGGTAATTAATATTAATTATGTGGTTAAATATGATTTTATAAATAATTTATTTAGACAAGTAAAATGCCAAAATAAATTCCCAGAAATTTTTCCCATATTCTACAGATTTTTATTGAGTTATATAAAAAGTTTCAGAATTTTATTCAAATTATAGATAAAACATGAATTTTTGGGATTAAAAATGGGTAATTTTAAATTAATTTCGGCAGTTTACCGTATAACGAACCTGCCGGAACTGGGAACTGACCCAACCCGACAAATACTATAATTGAAACACGGGGAGTATTCCGGGAGATTCCAGGGCGGATTGGACACTCGAGGTGTGTCCAATAACAGTTCGGGAAATCCCCGACGGCGGGAAACGGAAACTCAAAATTGGGCAACCTGGACTCCCCGAACACCCAAACTCACTTAATGAAAAATTAACCATTCTTAAATAACAACGTGTTGGCACTATTGGTATTCCCGTACCATTATCCGAACATGTTAAACTATTGACATTGGCTGGCACGCGAACCGGTGCTGGAAGCCAAACTGAAAACTAATACTACCCTGACCTCCATCACCATACCAGTATCATATAGGCTCAATCTGGAGTGAAAACTCCTGTCAGAATCCAAGTTATACCTGTTACCTACTTAGATATTCACGTGAGCCCATATTTGCATACGTGATTCTGGAAGTTGACTCTGTTGCTTGTTTACATCCTGTGTGAAACTACGACTTGCACTGTGAGTTTCACTCCCCCACTTTTAAACTGTTTTACTGTTTTCTGGGGTGAATTGCATGTTACAAACTGTGTTAATTGCTCAAACCGTATGATGCGAATTATCTAACACACGATATTAGCCCCGATACAAGTGATTAACGTAAGCCGTGGGCAGTGGATAGTACTATTAGTCTGACAAACCCAGTTGCCGCCGGACATGTGCGGCTGGCAGCCAGGCAACTGCACGCGTCCGTAACCAGGTTATGTTGTTAGACATAACTACCTGAGGGCATTGAACTTTATGAGAGGCAGGTGGTGCGAGTATGTGTCTGTGTGACACAGTACGAATAAAACAATCTAGGTTTCACTTGTGACACTCGTGTAATTCCATCTATGAACCGTAATATGTGCAATTAAACATGTTGATACATTTTGAAACGAAACAACCAAACCAGTGGAACTCACTAGCAGCGTATAGCTGACCTTTTTAAAACTAACATGCATTTCAGGTAAAATGAAACAGGAGTGAACATGTGCGTATGGAAGGATCTAGTAGGCAGACGTAGCATAATAAAAGCTATAATGGCTTGTAGTACCGCTCTTAATATATGGTTTGTAATATGATAGTTCTAAGACGTTGTAACCGATGCTCCTGTTTTATGTAATATAATATTTTTAAATTCTGAGGAGTGCCATGTGTCTGCCGCACCCCGCAATTGTCTTCCGCTGCGAGTCGGGGTGTGACCGTTTCATCATCAAAACGCCATGATGTCATGACAGGGTCCGGCTTCACATCTGCTTTGATTGGTCCAAATTTGCTGGTTAATGCTTTCATAAGCATATGCATTTCATGGCATTCGTTGTCTAGAGCAATGCCAATGGATAAGATTCGCCCCTGTATCTCTTCTTCTATCTTCAGAATTGCCCTGACCGTCTTAACATACACCCTCATTCTGTTGTCAAAAAGGAGGACGTATCGCCTGATTCCCAGAGTGTATCTCCACGAAACGATTGTTGTCATTTTTGGTGTTTTGGTTAAGTTGGCGTTTTTGGTTAAAGATGTTTTTTTTTTTGCAGAAAATGAATAGATTGAAGTGATTATGGAAGCTACGTTTTACCTTGTTTATATAATGATGTTTTTGGCGCGTAATTTAGGAGGGAATTTCTCCTAATAAATGTTAATAACTGAAATTCAGTTACTGTGTTGTTTCATCTTCCTGTAATATCCAACGCGTTTTATTACTAATTTTTGGCGTTTTGTTTTTAATGGCGTTTTATTTTTTTGAATGCGTTTTATCATTTGATGGCGTTTTGAATATGAGCGGTAAAAGACCCTTTTACCCTTAATGAAGCGCGTCCCACATAATAAAATTTATGTTATTTAAGAAAATGCCACCGCGCAATCTAGTCTATGGATTGTTTTGATCGGACGACCCATAGGCGTTCTCACCGTTCTCACACTTTTGAGCGTTATATATATATATATATATATATATATATATATATATATATATATATATATAACAGAATATACTTGCAGTTCTTATAAAAAAAATTAGTAGTTTTGTCACATAATTTTTATAAATTTTCATCCAACCACTAACTCAGTTATCTTTTTCTATTAAGGTGAAGGATCATTTAAATTTTATAAAGTAAGATAAAAATTAATTTCAAATTTTTTATATACATCAGTTTTATAAAAATAAAATCTACTTCAACCTCTAAATTTTATAAAACTAAAATGTTAGTGACCTTATGGAAAAAGGTCAAATAAACAAATCTTATCATATGTACCAAGTTTGTAATTTATCTTCTACTCTTTTAAATTCGCTCCTTAAAAAAATAGAAGGCACTGTTGTGAGGAAGTAACAACAGATGTTTGTTGCTCTTGTGTTGCAGTAGGCTCCTATAGCATTTGAACCTTCAGAGTTACCTTCTTTTTGACTTGTTTGGTTTTTCGAATTGTGGTGGCTTTTGTTGGATTTTTCTATGGAATAAGCCGTATCCCATGCAACAACGCAATTTGGATTTTTTCTATGGAATAAGTCGTATCCCAGGCAACAACACAAAAAACTTCATGTGTGTGTTTAGTTAGTAACTAATTTAATTACTTTGGAAAACAGTTATCTCGTTTTAAATGTGTAAAAATGGTATTTATATAGATTAAATACACACAACAGACAGTGTACCCATCGCGTATAAGTTAGTTTAGATAAGAAACAAGTATTGTCTAAGGATACCCTTTCCCTACTCAATCTTCCGTTATTATCTTGACCGATTTTATTTATAGATAGATTAGTAGACTAAATATTTATCACACCCCGACCCGCAACGGATTTGGTACGGGGTATGATGATTGTTCATAGCTTTTGACACTATTATAAGTTTAAACACTTAAAGCAACCACATTAAAAATGTCACACATGTTTTTGAGGATCTTATAGGTTAAACGAAGTTATCTTGAAGCCCCGATTGAGATCTATCACCCGGTTAACGTGTATTCGCGTTAATCGGCTCAGTTTGTTTATCCATTTCCGTTATCTTCTGATGGTTTGACTTTTTGGTTTGACTTTATGGAGATTTAGTAAAGTTTTGTTATTATGAATTTATGCTATGTATGACTGCATGTTATGTATTGATTTTGCGATTAAGTTGTGTGGTTGAATCAATCTTTCAATAAGGTATGCTAGTTATATTTGATTTCTTCTATCTATAGATTATATTGGCGCTTATTAATCTTAGGATTGAAACCTTAACTCATAATAAACAATTTGGTAACATAATTGGTAGAACATGTAAGCTACTTTCGGGAAGGATCTGAACAAAAGGATTAGGAAACTAGTTAGAGTTTTCTAAATGGTTTATCTTGATTAGATTACAAGTCGCAATGTTCATTGTTTAGTCTCGAACCCAACCTACAAACCCTAAATCATAGGTGTTCATAATATAAACTTGCTGCTTTGATCTGGATTGTCTATTTTCGTCTATAGCATAGGTTTCTTTATTTATGTCATTATCCTAGTAGGACATTAATCTCTTTAGTACTTCACAGAACTGAATATAGTCATTCTGAGTTGTCATTCCAGTCAAGAGGATTCGACATCTAGGTGGTTGTTTTTTCCATCTGAAATCCTTAGACTTTTCTAGTTGTTCCTAGTTATTTTATAGTTGTTCTTTAGTTTCTTATTTGCATTCCTTACAAATCATTTTCTTTACACCAATTAGATATTGACAGTGGATTGATTATTAGGAGTCATTGTGTCCCCAAGATCGATACTTGGTTCTTGCTGATACAATGTTGCGTATACGATATACGATAAGTAGACTTATCTATTATATGTGTAGTTTGGTTTTTGGTATTATCTATTTTTATAAATGAGTAAATTGCCACAATCGTCCCTGAGGTTTCAGGTCTGTTTGCCAGTTTCATCCAAAATGACTTTTTTTTTGCCAAATAGCCTTTCACCTTTGGTATTTTTTTTTCATTTTCATCCAAACCACTAACTTAATTTACTTTTTCTGTTTAGTTGAAGGACATTTGGATGAAACATGGCAAAATATAAAACCTCAGGGATGATTTTGACAATTTACTTAAATTCTTTTTAATTTCTTTTATTTAATTAATTTTGTCACACACATACACATACACATACACACACACACACACACACACACATATATATATATATATATATATATATATATGTAGGTAGATGTTCCTGTAAAAAAAGGGTTTCTTATGAGAATGGTAAGAAAGAATCTACACCATTAGATCTTTGATCTAATGGTTGAAATCATAATGGCAACATTGTAAATAATGTTTACTATTAAACATATTAATTTTCTAGATTAAGGGTATACCTGTAAATTTAACATTTGTAAATTAAGAAACTAACATTAAATGCACATGCATCTTCCCCCCGTCTTTTTTAAACGACAATAACTTTTTATACGTAACTTAAAAAAAAATACACCATAATAACGAGCGTTTTTTTTAATCTTAAATATGAGTACCATATTGCTATACTTATATAGAGAAAAAAATATGTTTCAATCAGATGTTTAGTCCATGATGTTTTGTCTATGTTCATACAGTGGTGTTTTAATTGTATTGTGATTCAAAGCATGGTGTTTTAAACACATACTGGAATGCATGTGTAAAACACTATACGGTGAACATGCGAAGAACATCTACTGGAATGTAGATTTTAAAATACTATGGTGTTTTAACATATGGAATCTGGAAACATCTACTAGCATGCAGATGTAAAACACCATGCATGCAGGTTTAAAACACCATGTACAATAACCATACTATGAACATTATACTAAGAACACATTTTGCAAATGGAGGTAGTGTCTTTAACAGTGTTATATACTTATTGAATGGTGTTATATACTTATTGAATGGTGTTATAGATTATTGATTGGTGTTATATATGTGCTGAATGGTGATTTCGCAGTGTTATTCGTAGTGTTTTTATAGAGATCTTTAAAATGGTGTTATATACTAATTGAATGGCGTTATATATTTATTGAACGGTGTTATATACGTGCTGAATGGTGGTTGCAGTGTTATTCGTAGTGGTTTTATAGAGATCTTTTAAAAAAATCATGTTCCTATAAATAAGGTGGCGGTGATGTAAGGTTTTGAATTAACTGAATCAATGATAAAATTACTTGTTTACCCTTTTGAATTAATTTAGATTGAGGACACATGTCATCTCCATAATATTTCTTACACTTCTCACATTTTTACCATTTTTTACAATAACCTTACCCTATATATATATATATAATACTATATAAAGCATCTCCTATGTCTACAAATGTAATTTCCATCCTATTTTTTAAGATGACATACCAAAAGCTAGAACAAATTCCTATGTTTTTACACTTTTCTTACTTTTCTACCCTTATAGAAACCAAAAGCCCTAAGTTTTCAATACAACTCAAGTATGAGTCGGATCAATTCCTCTACGCTTTCAGTACCATAAATCCTCAAGCACTTTGCCGGAACCTAATTCATCAATGAAATTTTTATTATAAGTAGGCCAAAAGTCCACAGTTATTAACGTGAAACCCTCAAAATTGAATTAAATCATGTGCTCGCTCTTCCTTCGTTCTCTATCTTTCTCTCAAATCCCCCTAATGGCGCTCTGGTTGAGTGGAGTTCAATACAGCCCGGTGGGTAGCGCTCCAATTCGATCAAGTACAGCGAATTTGATAAAAATCTTGGCGTACCAGGTTTAATTTGCTACGTATCTGGTTCAATTTGCTCATTGATCTTGGTCTGCAATTCGAATATGTTTGATTGTTGTTTGTGTCTGATTGAAACAAAGAAGAAGAGGTGTAGTGGGCTGGTAATGTGAAAAAGGAGCGACTGGTAGAAATATTAGGGTTTTTGGGTTGTTTAGTGAAGAAAAAGAAATAAAAAGAATAGGTCGTGTGTGCAGCTGTAAAAGCATTTCTAGGGTTTTAGGTTTTGTTTTTTCTTATTGGTGGAAAAAATGGTAAGGTTGGGGTTATATTGTTTGACCGCCAAGGGGTTTTCAATAAATCAGATAAAAAAAATTAATGTGTGTTTTTAGAACTTTTTGTTTATGTTTTCTATTGGTAATATGAATTTGGATTTTGGTTATTTGGATTTGTAATTTCTGTTTTAATTTGTGTATACCGAACCAGACTCAATGGTTCACCATACCGGATCGTACCGAAATGAACCTACCCCCCTTCGTACCGAATTCATCCTATCTCGCGAATCGCGAACCCGAACCGCGTTCTCGAACCAGAGCGAACCGCGAATTAGGTGACTACATGAGACTTTTATAATAGCAGCTCTTATGGCAATGCGTCATCAAAAGTCGATTGTTTTATCTGGCGCCCTCAGTGCACTGTTTGTGATGACGGTACATAGAAAAACAAATCCAAGTTGTTTTTGTTTTGAATTTCGAATGCATGATGAATTATGATCTTTTCGTATTAAGCTTGATTTTGGTTTACTTGGTATGTAGATACTGTCTACAGGGCTTGGTAGGATTGTTCCAAATTTGATATCTAGGAAGCACACCAACAATGCTGCTACAGGCATGTAGTTGACCCTTTCTTCTTAGATGATTACATGTGAACCTTATTCTGCCATATTCAAGTTACATATAATATACGAAGATTGGCAGACATCTAAGTTGTTCGAAAATGCAGTTCTTTATGCCTTTTTTGGGTTGCGTTTGCTCTATATAGCTTGGAGATCAGATTAAAAAGCATCTCAGAAGAAGGAGATGGAAGAGGTATGTTTTAATTTTTATTATTTATGTTTAATGGTTAGTTATCAGAAAACTATGCCAATTTAATGCACTAATAACCCTGAAAATGTCAAATTTCTTGGTGAATTTATCATTTACCAGACTCTAAATTGGGTTGAATAATGTCCCTTTATAACTGGTGTCTCTATATATTTGTAAATGTATTTTCCTCTTAAATTGATTTATAATAGTAAACTATATACAGGTAGAAGAGAAACTTGAGTCTGGACAAGGAAAAACAGCTGCCCGAAGGTTCTTTTCTAGATTCTGTACGCCTATTTTCTTGGAGGTACATTTAATTCAATGGTTTTCAATTTTTATTGTTTGTATTCTTATTATAGTTTTATCAATTTATTTGAGATGCACAGAAGTTAATGAAGCCAAGATTTTTAAACGTTAATCACTGAAGTAATTTTCCGAGACCAGACATTTTGGTGTTTTCAAGGTTAACAAGACTGGTTTAAGTACCCTTGGTTTAGAAAAGCGTGAAGCGCTCTGAGGCGTTTTACGTTTAGGCCCGAGGCGTGAAGCAAAAGCCTCAGACGCACGCGAGGTGTTATTGTATGTACAACCAAGAGCGGCATTTGTCTCATGGTTTTACGTATCACCAACCTAACTGTGCGTGAGGTTCCACCTCAAGGCCTTGTGGCGCTTTCCTGATGCCTTTGTGCATCAGGCTTTTTTAAACCAAGATAGAACTAAATGGAGATAATTTAATTGCATTATAACTCTTGTCCATGACTTTGAAAGTGAGTTTTCATGATTAATTTTCACATGTTGTAATATGTGTAGTTTGATGCATTGGTAGCTGCTCTTCCGTTTTCCGAAGGAGGTAAGGAAGCTTAGCTGAAAAAAAATTGAAGAACTTCAGGTATATTAGCCCACATAGAAAGTTTTAGTGTTTATATGTGTGGATTTTATTAAAAAAAATTTGTTACCATAGTGCATCCCATGAATAATCATCATACGCGTGACGATAACAACCTAAAAGAACTAAACAACTTAACAAGAATGATTATAGATTGTGATCTCACAGATAATGAATCTTTTTGTGTAGACTGAAAATGATCTTGTTGGTCAAGAACTTCAAAAGAAACTTGAGGCTACAGGTAAATTTATTCTACGCTATCTTTTCTGCATGCTTGGTTCACTTGATTTGTTTCTTTTTTTCTTATTTTGCCAATGACTGTGGGATGCTGATATTTAGGGTTGTTTCTTGGCTCATATCAAAGTTAAGCTTACACTTCAAAAAATCAAATAGCTCATCTTCGAGTTGAAAATTGTGTCAGTTTTGAAGTTTTTGACAACTAGATTAACTTTTCGAATAATTAATTAGTTATGGTGTGTTCAATGTAAATCGATATGTGGTAAAATAAATTAAGCGTAAATACTGAGGTGGCAAACGGGTGGGTAGGATAATGGGTCAAAATACTTCAGAATTATAAAAAGATAGATATCTCAATCTCTCAAAGTGGGTAGGATAATGCATCAATACACCGGGTGTTTGATAGTCAAGCCATGCACATCTGATAACCTTGTCAAACATTTGTTTCTTTCCCTTCGCTGTAGGTGTCAAAATGGTTTGGTTGAGTTGGATTGGGATTTGCGACTGGTCAAAATAGCTGGACACTAAAACAAGTTAAAGGTTACCGGTCACTTTCGGCATGTTGATATAATACATATATAATTGTTTTTTAAATTTATCTATAGTGTATCGCTATATATAAAATAACATCCGCTATTTATGGCTATTCGCTATGTAGCATATATGTACCTATCGCTATTTGTCGCTATTCGTCATTAACAACTATGTACCAGATTTTTCCAAACGCTCAAAAGACCTTAATATATAATTCTTTTTCAATGCTTTCAGACACTATCAACTTGTGATCTTCGTGATCCTGAAATATCTACACTCATTGCAGCAAAAATGAGGGAATTTCATGACCTTAATATGCCCGGGTCTAAGACTGTTGTCCTTTGGGCAACAATGAGTTGTGCATAAAATAAATTTTTAAATTTGATAGTAACTATGGTATTTTTTAAGAATTAAGGTTTGTTTTTTCCCAGAAAGTGGTTGATCAAGGCTAGAAGCTTGTGCTCTCAAGAACACGCGAAAGAATTCAAACTTGACATCATAGAAAATGAAATTGATACGTTGGAAAATGAGCTATCAAAACGCAAGCAAAATGTTCTCTTTTTGCTTTCACAATATTTGTTTTTTTTCATATAAGTTGGTTCTATAATATATACTCTTTTCTATAATTCACATGGTAAGATATTTTTTAAATGTCTTGATCACCTAGGAAATATGTTGGTAGAAATAAAATATTTTTTAATTAAGATGAATTACAAACTTGGTACATATGATAAGATTTTTTTATTTAACCTTTTTCAATAAGGTCACCAGCATTTTAGTTTTATAAAATTTAGATGTTTAAGTAATTTTTATTTTTATCAAACTGATCTATATAAAAATTAGAAATTAATTTCTGTCTTAGTTTATAAACATCATTCGCCTTAATAGAAAAATTAACTTAGTTATTGGTTGGATGAAAATTTATAAAAATTATGTGGCAAATCTATTATTGTTTTCATATAAAAATTTCATATGTATTTTTTATTATATATGTAACAAAATTAATTAAATAAAAGAAATTTAAAAGAGATTGAGTAATTGCCAAAATCGTTTCTGTGGTTTTATATTTGCCAGTTTCATCCAAATATCCTCAACTTAACAGAAAAAAATAAACTAAGTTAGTGGTTTGGATGAAAATGGCAAAAAGTTACAAACGTTGGGGGCAATTTGGTATAAAAGTGTCATTTTGGACGAAAATGGCAAACGTGCCCAAACCTCAGGGACGATTTTGGCAATTAACTCTAAAAATTATGTGACAAAACTATTTTTTTAATAAAAATCGCATGTATATTCTGTTTTATGTATATGTGACAAAATTAATTAAATAAGCGATATTAAAAAGAGTTTGAGTAAATTGCCAAAATCGTCCCTAAGGTTTTATATTTGCCAGTTTCATTCAAATATCCTTTCACTTAACATAAAAAGTAACTAAGTTAGTAGTTTAGATGAAAATGACAAAAAATGTCAAAGTTGAAGGGCTGTTTGGCACACAAAAATCATTTTAGATGAACTGGCAAACATGCCTAAACCTCAGGGACGATATTGGCAATTTACTCTTTATAAATTCACAATATGTATAATTGATATATTCTATGAAATACCATTTGCACGCATCACGCCACAACCTGACTTTTTTCCTTTTTTATTTTAGTGTTTTGGAACTTGTTTAAAAGAATTACGTTGCTTTTTTGTTATTGTTGCGAATATTGTGTCTATGTTTCCATTTGAATTCTCTTGAAAATCGGCCATTGCTCTCTATAAATTCATAACATGTATAATTGATATATTCTATGAAATACCATTTGCATGCATCACACCACAACCTGACTTTTTTCCTTTTTTGTTTTAGTGTTTTGGAACTTGTTTAAAGGAATTACATTGCGTTTTTGTTATTGTTGCGAATATTGTGTCTATGTTTCCATTTGAATTCTCTTGAAAATCGGCCATTGCTATAGCGAGTACATCAAAATCGTCCGCCGCAATGCACGAGTCTCATAACTAGCTACTTAATAATTTTTACGTTAGAAATAGCTAACCATATAAGGTCTGCTGCTATCATATATAAGCTATTACTAGGTTTATACACCCGCGCTTGGTGGTCGGACATGTTTAGTTTAAATAAAACGTCCAAAGGCGGGAAATGACGGCGGTGGTTTTCTTGGCTGTTCATACCACATCGGTGGTGGCTTTTCTGAGGGTAACACCACACCTCCGGTTGAATCGTCGGAGAGAGGTCTCGTTTGGTCGCTGGATAGGATGCCGCAATTTTTTACTGTGGAATCGCCAGTGAGAGGTCTCGTTTAGTCACTTGATAGGATGCCAGTTTTTTAGGATTTGGCGGTGCTACAAGATGTTGGAAAAGAGTTTGACCAAATGACATTTTCCAAATAAAATGAGGTTATAGTTATTGTGCCACTAACTTGTTTTTTGTAATAAAAAAAGTTATTCTTTTATCACGGAATGTTCTCTATCTAGAATTAATTAAAATTATAAAATCATGTTTTTTATCTTCTATTGTTGGATAATCTACAACCACATTTTATATATATTGATATTGAGAATTAAATATCTTTTGTACGCGTTATAAAAGTGAACCTCATAAATACCATTTCTATTGTTGAATAATCTACAACCACACTTTATATTGACATTGAGAATTAAATATATTTTGTACTTATCCCAAAAGTGTAACCTTCATAAATACCAGAAGTTTGAATATATAGCCGCGACGGGTCATGTTACAAGTGGTTATATAAGTAACCAATTATTGCAAATTCAGGACATACTTTTATCATGTCACAACTAATGATGTATGGAATTTATATTTATATAGAAGACATTCATCATGGAGGGGAATAGTGTCAGACAGTTGCCTAATACTTTCTTATTGATTCTGTCAAATTATGATTTTGTCCCGTTTAAATTTATAGTTTTGTCATTTGTTTTGTTTTGTTTTTTCTCCTCCTAGTCAAAATACGATTTTACCTACAACTCAAATTTATAATTTTACCATTGTTTTTGTTTTTTTTTTTGCTGTCAAATTACGATTTTGCCCTCAGTGTAAAATTACAGACATGTCATCGTTTTAGTTTTTAGTTTTTTTTATATTTTTTTTACAAAACTATTGTAGTGTTTTGTTTAATTGGATGACCCGTTGTAATTTTTATTCATGCCAAGCAGTAGTTTTTCCATCGTTTTAGTCTTTTTTAGCAAAAGTATGATAGTGTTATGTTTTAATTGGTTGACTCGATTTAGTTCGTTTTGAGATCGTGTTATGAGTGGTATGTACAGGTAATCGAAACACAGACGTACATGTTATGAGAGTGAATAGTTGGCTTAGTGCCCCGTAAAGCGGGCGGGGTAAAAACTAGTATATAAGGATGTAAAGGGTGCATGCCTAAGACTAGAAGGTATGGTGAGGCTCATCCCCAAGAGGATGGGCAGTCACGTCACCCGCCACGTCACCGGGAGTGAGGATGGGCCTAAAGGGGATGGACCAAGGGGGTGGAGGATGGGGCTATATATATATATATATATATATATATATATATATATATATATATATATATATATATATATATATATATATATATATATATATATATATATATATGTATAGGTATGTGTGTGAAGGAGGTGGCCCGGCTTGGGCGTCGGCTGGAGGACGGGGAAGATGGGACGAGGCATAGGGGGAGGTGTGGGGGTCCGGCGGCGGGGCTTGTTGGGATTGAACCCTATCAGAGGAACAGATAATAAAAGCCAAAACTGGTTCACAACAGTGGATTCATCATAAGCAGTAGTTTACACCAGGCTTTCCCCTTGAAAGCGTTTATAACATCTGATGTCCTCTATCCACTGTCCGTATACAACAGCTGTTGTCCTTCAAACTGCTGATGAAGCCCTGAAGACTGTTAAGAATTAAACACTGCTGGTTCAATCTACTGATGCTATCTAAGAACTGTTGTTGACTAAAGGACTGCCCACTCAAGGACTGATCAACTTTGAGGAAAGCACTGATAGTCAAACATCAGAGTGCTGATGGAAGGAGAAAGCAGTAGTTAAGTGTGTCACTTATATTGTATAGAATCAGTGGTTAAGTTAGCAGTATTTGTATTAGAACAGTGGGTAAAGGTTGTTAGGTTGTTAGATGTCACTTTCATGGTGACGTCAGCTTAGATGCTTCAGTGGTTTGATTTGCCTATAAATGGAACAGTACCCTGTACTGTTACATTGGATTGACTGAGTGAGTCTATCTCCTCCAATCCTTTCATCTTGTGCGATCAACCAGGGAGCATCAGGCTGAGGGGGAGTTTTGTTGTAAGCATGCATTGTAATCTTTTGATTTGATTTGTAATCTTTCGACCTATTGAAAAGCATCTGTTTATCAGAACTATTCTCCCTTTTGATTGTGTTTATAAAGTTTGTTTAAATTTTCCGCTGCACTTTACATCATTTCATATTCATTCATTGTTTAAATTATACAAACAAACACAATCATGAGAGCTTCCGATCCTAACAATTGGTATCAGAGCTTTGGACAGTCAAATTCGATCTAACAATCAATTTGACATAACAGTTCAGCTCAAAATTCATTGATGCTAAGGTTGATCGTATTTAGTTGAAAAACAGAGTAACGAGTAATTATGTTCAAAGTAGCTATTCAAAAACTCTGTAAAACAACCAAGATGTCATAAGACACACAAACTTCACAGAACAAGTAATGTCATTCATAAACCCCCTATAGTTTTCAGATCTGAAAATGTGTCTGATACTTATGGTATAATTATTTTACTTACAAAATTGATTTCAATTGGTGTTATGAAGTTCGTGCTGTTTCCATCATGTTTGCTGCTAAGGTGTGTACCTCAGGTCAATAAAACCTATGTTTGATTAAATAACATTAGTGTTTTTGTTAACATAAAAAGTGGGAAATTAAAACTTTAGTTATTAGATCTTGTGTGTTGAAAAACAGGTTGAGAATCCTCAAAAGGACCAAATCAACTTTGTTAAAAACACATTAAGAAAATCAGGTGTTAAAATAATCCTAATCATATGTAATGTGAGATTTGATATAAGCATGAACAAAAGTGGTCAGATCTCTCAAAACATTGCTACAAAATGATTTTGGATTAAGTATTCATTCAATAAAAACCTCCCAGTGAGTATTTCATTACTTATGAATGGGAAGGGTAAAAAGGGAAAAATAAAATTTACAAATACTCAAAAGTGTGTTTATCTCAAAACTTTTGAAGTCAAAAGAAAATAGTATAAATATAAAACACTTGAGAGTCCAAAATTGGGTTAACAATGGTTATTAAGCAACTGTGTGCATTCATTGATTCAGAGAAGTTCAGGTAACAATAGTATCACCAGTGTTTATACTTACAAGAGGACTAGACATGTTTTGCAGAATCATCACATGGTAACAAACGTATGTGAACATGTCTCCTCATTTTTGCAATCAACTGACAAGGAAATGGTTCCAAACAGTGGTCAAAATGCATTTACAACTACTTACCATATTCCTAAATTTGAGATTGATGTGATCATGATCTTATAACAAGTCATATTTGAAAATATACCAGATCCTATTGATGATGTTTTCAGAAAAACCTTTAATTATTTTTCTTGAAAAGGTTTTTCTCAAATAAAGCAGGATATGTTATTCTTTATTTTTCCTTAAGAGTGATATATTTTGTACTTTTACTTGTTTTTGATAGCAAAGGTTTCAAACTCTTGTCAGGATGAAGAACCATCATTTTTTTTGGTGATACTATCCTTGAAAATAAGTCAAAAGGAAATGGTGCAAGTGTCAAGGTCATGTCAAACTCAAGTTTGTTTTAACACTGATCAAAAGATTGATTGCTAACAGACCTTAAAATACTTGGCTACTCATGTTCTAATTCAAATATTATGACACAAAATGAGTAGCCTTAGTAAAAAGGGTTTCCATCATCTGGGGTACTAAACAACTGTCAGGAATCTATAAAAGCTTCAAAACCTGTAATTGACATGTGGCAAAACCTTGAATGAAAATTTCTGTAAAAACTGCAGACATATTGAACTTGACAATTTACATCTAAAATGTATTTTGTTGAGGATAGCAATCTTGCACATATTTCAGAATCACCATCAACAGATGTTAGACATGATATTGTGATTTCACAAGATAAAATCATTCCTTTCATCAGAACAGCAGATGCTCAAAATATTTGTCAAAAGCTTATCCACTGGTGCACTAACAGTTGCTGATATACTAGCCTTTTAAATCCTTACCATTACCTTACCCCTAACCACTGTTTTGCTCAAACATCTGCTTCCTAGCTACTGTCCACTGTTGAAAGTCAACCCCTGCTCTTTCATTTTTTTTGGTAATCACTGTTGTTCAAAATCAGTGTTTTATCCACTGATAAAACTATCCACTGATAGTTAAAATCATCCACTGTCTTTACTTTGACCGTTGCAACCACTGATATTTGCTTCATCAGTGGTTCCCTAAACAACTGTCCTCCATTATTCATCTTTTCATCAGAGGTTGGCACGTGGTCAGTTCTTAGCCATCAGATCTTTGTAACCGCTGCCACATCAGCATTCACTTTTTTCCTATAAAACCCTGATCAAAACCCCAAACAGGGTTTTACACTGTTTAATTGAATTCCAAAATTCTTCTCTCAAAGCAGTTTCCAATCTTCCGTCTCAAATCATTCTTCGTTCTTCTTCATCAATATGACAAAATCAAAATCATCCTCATCTTCCAAAAAGGTCGCTCAAAAGGCCGCTGAACCCATTGAAATCCCATACAAAGCACCTTACAACTACTTGGGTCTACTCACAAAACCCACCACCACCACAACCTTCGATTCCATCATTGACACTCTTGCAGCTTCAAAGTACAAAACTTTGTTGACTGCCGATGCTCCTATTTACGAACAAACCCAGAGAGAATTCTAGAAAAATGCCACACTTGAGTATCAAGGTGAAACAGTTATAGCCATTAATTCTTCCATAAAGGGCAAAAAGATCCAAATCACTCCACAATCAATTTCAGAAGTCTTTGCACTCGATGATCAGGAAGGTAAAACTTTTTTTTTTTCCAAAAACGAGTTAAAAACTGATTTTCTGGAAAGAGGGTATGGTGCGGAAATGAAAAGGGACACCTTACAAAAAGGCTTCTTCCCTTCTGCACCAAGGTTTTTATTCCATACCCTTTTGTTGTGTGTCTCAAATAAAACAACTGCTTTTAATGAAATACCATTAAAGATCCAAAACCTGGGCTATGCTATTTTACATAATAAAAATTTTAACTATTCCCAGGAGATCTTTGATGATTTGGTAAAAAATGTTGATAGCAAATCATTTATACTTTTTCCAAGGTTCTTAAGCTACTATCTTAAACAAAAATTTGGAAAGGAAAATGAAAATTTGCTCATTCAAGGTGAATCTTTTCAAATACATGGTTTAACATCTGAAACATTCACTAGAATGTTAACACCTGCAAAAACACAAGCAGAGGTGCCTGAGCAGACTTTAGAAGCTACCACTGCTCCTCAGGTATCTGCTGCTGAGCCCACTGCTCCAGGTGATCATGGCAGCACACCCACTGCTATGAAACCCACACCTGCCATCACCAAAAAGCCTAAAAAGAAATCATCCAAAAAGCCCCCCCAAACCCACTAAAAAGGCAACTCTGGAAGATGAGATCCCAGAGCCACTGCCAGTGACAACACAAATGTCACCAAAAACCACTGCTGCTACTTCCTCACAGCAGATGGAAGAAAGATCTCCACCCTTGCCTCAAACTCCTTCTGTATCCTCACAAAAGGACCAGGTTGTAAACACAAGGACCCCACATTATGAAGCTCTGGATTCAAGTGGATCCATCTTCCTCAGTCCTGATCCCAAGGACATGTGTTGGATCGTGTACGTGACCCTGAAAGTCAGTTAAGGTAGTTCAACATCATGTGTAAAGGCGGAATCAATGCACATAACGTCCAAAACAGCTCTAATCCTTTTAACTTTTCTTTTCTGATTAATAAACGTGCTTATACAAAGTTTTCTGATGAAAATCCGGCAGCACTTCGTGATACACACAATGATCACCTACGGTTCCGTTTGAAATGTGACACTCACACTTCTATTTATAGACAAAGTACCCTTCCGTTTGAAACTAACCTAACATGTTCAAACTATAGATCTCAAACGGAACCCTATAGTTCAAACGGAACCTTTATATATACTTCCTAAAATCACTAATTAAACCCTAATTTTACATATAAGATCCAATAGTGACTTTCTTGAACTAAGACTTGATGAAGATGTAGTCAACAGACATTCTCGTGCATCAACAGACTCCCCCTTGGATGTTGACGTAGTCTTCAGCTCCTGAGTCTTTAGTCTTAGTCTTTTCTTCAACTCTGCCTTTTCATCACAAGCACTCTATCTTCACATTCCCATATGCTGTTGATCCAGACTCCCCCTTTCACAGACTCCCCCTCTCGATATGCTGAATCTGAGATATCTGGTTCAAGCTTTGACAAAAAGCTTCCGTTGGGAATAATGAAGATCAAACCTGTTACTCAACCAACAAACATTACAATTCTATCTTTTCAATCATAAACCACAAACTTAATCAGTTATAAAAATCCACTCAAGTATTCAGGTCCAAGTTAATGACCCTGATCACTTGATTAATCTACCAAGTCCAAATTAATGACCTTGGTTGATCTTTTGACGAAACAAACTGATATTAAAACAATATTTTTTAAACATTTTCTGAAAATAACAAATATCAAGTTAATGAATTTGTTTTTGACTTTCCAAACAATCCAAACTTCTTCAAAGTAAGCTCTCCTCATTCTTCAGTTCAGAATATCCTGCATCTGCTTCAAACATCTGAGAATTCAACAATCAACTCTCCACTTTGGTTTGTCTAAAATAAAGCAGAAATAAAATCTTTTTGGATTTTATCAAAGTGTTCTAAACTAAGAAATGAAATACAGAAAACTTAAAATTGCAGAAAGTAAACAAAGTAAACTATTTACAAACATATTTTTGGTGAGCGTGTCAGGGAATCATATCAGCTTTTTAGACAAATCACAAGTACCGTTAAGCTACATTACATACTCAGATTTAAACAATTTACCTCGATTGTCGATATACTGATCCATCTTAAATTTCCACACAAATTTCAATTTACTCAGGATACGATTTAGATGAATTAAGAACTTAGATCATTCATGTGTCCCACCTCTTGAATATACTCCCGTATCCAGAATCCCAATAATCAGTCTTACAGGTGAGAATACTACAATGATGTCTGTATATAATTTAGGTATGCGAGGGCCGAGGGATCTCAGATCGATACTTCCGTATACGCAGAGAGATATCAGCTTCGACTTTTCGGTGTGTCCCCTTTAGAGGATCTTTTTGCTTACAACAGCAGCATATATCAATTTTAATTGTTTCAGCATGCTGAGGGTTTAATGCTGTGTTTCAAGCATTGAAGCAAGTATTAGCCAGGGACTAGGTCAGAACTACCGTTCAGCAGAAGTCCCGGAATAATACCCCAGACATCATAGAGTATAAAGACCTAGTATATCAGATTAAGAGACCTTTCAAACGAGATTTCAGGGGTTACCTATATATCCAAGTAGTGTTCCCCACGAATTTACAAGTTTGAATTTTAGGTTTATATCCCGAATAAATCTACTAAATGTGTGAAAACCTATCGACACATCATCAGTAAGATTGTTTAACTCTTTTATACTTTACAAATCTTTAGCATACTGTAATCGTCTAGCTGATGTACTATCATTTTCCCTATACACAAGCTCTTTTTCAGACTTTATCATGTTTTTGTATTTTTGCATTTTTTACTGTTTTTGTATTTTCTGAAAATAAACTATGTACAAACATCTACTCCCCCTAAATACCAAAACAAGTAAAAATTCGACAAACCATTGCAGATTGTTTCTCATCTTCATCCGCAACAGTACTCTCATCAACGCCAAGTATGCCATCCGACACCGACAGAAGCTTCATACCATTCAGTTTTAACAAATATTTAAACCGATTTTTATCAAACGCTTTGGTATGTAAATCAGCTTTCTGTTCGTCTGTGTGGATTTTCTCAATTCGTATCAACTTTTTCTCAAAGCAATCACGAATAAAGTGATGACGAATTTCTATGTGTTTAGTTTTAGCGTGATGTACTGGATTTTTAGTTATATTTATTGCGGCCTCATTATCAACAAAAAGAGGTGTGTTAAGAAACTGCAAACCGTAGTCGCGCATCTGTTGCTGTATCCACAAGATCTGAGAGCAGCAACTGCTAGCAGAAACGTACTCCGCTTCGCAAGTAGATAACGCCACAGACGTTTGTGTCTTACACTGCCAGGTAATCAATCTAGGACCAAAGAACTGGCATCCTGCAGTTGTTGATTTTGAATTGACTTTGCAGCATCCGAAATCTGAATCGGAATACCCTTCGAGCGTAAAATCGCCTTTTCTAGGATACCACAACCCCAATGAAGGAGTTCCTTTCAGGTAGCGCAATATCCTCTTCACAATGATCATGTGCGATGCTCTCGGGTTAGACTGAAATCTTGCTGCGAGGCACGTTGGGTACATGATATCAGGACGTGAAGCAGTTAGGTACATTAAAGAACCTATCATGGATCGGTAAAACGTCTCATCAGCCCTGTCTCCGGTGAGATCTGGGTGAATCCCATGATTTGTTGCAAGTGGGGTAGCAGCAGGAGTAGAACTTGACATCCCAAATTTCTCTAGAATATCATGAACGTACTTTGACTGATGAATGAAAATTCCCTCAGGAAGTTGTTCAACTTGTAATCCCAGAAAGAATTTCATCTCCCCCATTGATGACATTTCAAATTTCTGCTTCATCACTGATTCAAAATCTTTGCATAGATTTTCATTTGTCGACCCAAATATTATATCGTCCACATAAATCTGAACTATCAGAAGATGACCATCGACCTCTTTAGTGAAGAGAGTGGCATCCACTTTTCCACGAATGAACTTGTTGGCTAGTAGGTGTTGAGACAAAGTCTCGTACCAGGCTCTCGGGGCCTGGTGTAAACCATACAGCGCTTTGTCCAATAAGTAGACCTTGTTTTTGTGGATTGGATCGGTAAAGCCCGGTGGCTGACCGACATAAACCTCCTCTTTAACCTTCCCGTAAAGAAACGCCGATTTAACATCCAACTGATATACTTTGAAGTTCTTCCAAGACGCAAATGCTAGGAAAATTCTAATAGCCTCTAGTCGTGCTACAGGAGCATAGACTTCGGTAAAATCAATTCCCTCCTGTTGACTAAATCCCTGAACAACGAGTCGAGCTTTGTTCCTTATGACAACTCCTCTATCGTCTCTCTTACACTTAAACACCCACTTGGTGTTAATCTTTCTCTGACCATCAGGCAAATCAACTAACTTCCACACTCCCAATTTCTCAAATTGACTAAGTTCCTCCTGCATAGCATTGACCCAAGAGTCTTCAGTAAGCGCCTCTTTGTAAGTTCTTGGTTCAATCTGCGAGATAAAACAACTTAATGAGAATTCAGTTTGCAAAGGAGCAACTTTTGTATAAAAACATGTAAGCCCTTTATCAATCTGATTTCGAGTGCGAACGCCTTTCTGCAATTCTCCTATGATCAACTCCTCTGGATGATATGAAAAAGTTCGCGGCATCACTTCACTCGGAACATCTACATTTCCCTCCAGATTAGTAACATTCTGCTCTGCATCTTGTTCACCAACTTGGTTTGTTTGACTTGAAATCTGAATTTGCTCCCCCTCAGAATTTGAATCTGAATCACCGTGATCAAAAACTGGCATGTTTTCAGCTTCTAGATTATCATTCTGAGCCGACTGATTATCTTGAGCAACTTCATTCTGTTGGACATCATCTTGTTCACCAGCATTACTCGGACCTGCTTCATCGTCATTTGAAGTTTCCCGTGGTCTCCTCGAATACTCATCTGGGAACCTTAACTGTGACTCATATTCACGCAAAATATCCAACTCATCAAAGAAATCTTCTTCATCCTCTGATTCTTCTCTCATGTCAAACGAATCCCAAAGTTTGTCATAATGAAAACGCCATGAATCACCAGGATTCTGTGGCGGCATAGTATACCCTTGACATTCAACATTATATGCCTCAATAATCGTTTTCCAAATGGGAATGAAAACTCGTTTCAATGGACTTGCATAGCCCACGAATATTCCTTCTAAGCCTTTCTCACCAAATTTGCCTTGAAAATCGAGAACTGAACAGGGAGACCCAAACGGTTCAAGATACTTCAGATTTGGTTTACGATTATTGATCAGCTCAAAACATGTTTTGTTGAACTTCTTGACAGTGAGAACCCTGTTGAGCGTATAGCATGCGGTGGAAACAGCTTCAGCCCAAAAATTAATTGGTAACTTTGAATCTGCGAGCATAGTTCTAGCCGTCTCGATTAGTGTCCGGTTTTTGCGTTCTGCGACTCCATTCTGCTGCGGAGTATACGGAGCACTAAACTCATGCAAAATACCTCTTTCATCACAAAATTCTTCCATCTTTCTGTTCTTGAATTCAGTACCATTATCACTTCGAATTCTTTTGATACGCCTTTGGTACAAATTCTCAATCTTTCTGAACAAACCCATCAAACTGTCAAATGTTTCATCTTTCGTCTTCAAGAAAGAAACCCACGAAAATCTGGAATAATCATCAGTAACGACCAAGCAATAGAAATCTCCTGTAATGCTCTTGACATTCACCGGACCAAACAAATCCATGTGAAGTCTTTCCAGAGGTCTCGAAACTGAATTGACTTGCTTTTTAGGATGTGACTTTTTCTTCTGCTTGCCTTTGACACAGCTAATGCAGTCCCCTTCCAGATGAAAACCTTTGATATTAACACCCAATACCAAATCATTGTGCACCAAGTGATTCATCTTCCTTAGGTGAATATGCCCCATCTTTCGGTGCCACAATCTGGATTCTTTCTCAGTTGCTCTAGACACGAAACAATGTGCTTGACCAGTTGTTGTAGTTGCTACAGACATATCTAACACATATAAATCATTCACTCTAGGTGCCCTCATAATAATCCATTCTTCAGGGATAACAAAACCAGGTTTCAAAATCAAACACTCTTTATCAGTGAAGTGAGTAGAATACTGATTGTCACAAATCTGCGAGATACTAAGCAGATTGTTCTCCAGCTCAGTGATGTAGTTAACTCTCTCAAACGTCACAATCCCATTGGATAACGTTCCTTCACCAACAATTCTACCACCTTCATGACCAGCAAATCCCACATAACCACCATTAATGTTTCTCACATCATACAGCAATGCAGTTTTTCCTGTCATATGTCGAGATGCACCACTATCCATAATCCATCTGGATATCAGTTGTGGAAGATCCTGCACAAAATAAACTACAATTTAACCAACTACAATAAAGATGCCGATTCATGCTTCGCGAACAAGGAAGCTCCGGCAATTCAAACTGCTTATTCGAACATGGTGTCCACCCAGGCTTCATCAGCCTTAGGTGTAACCTTGACTTTAGCAACTTGAATTTTGAAATTTTCAGCATTCAAAGGTGGAAAATTTGCATCATAATCAACCGTAATTGATTCTTCAGCCCTTTTCACTTCAGAAGTTGAAATTTTCTTTTCAGTTTTTGGTTTCCAAACTTGTTGAGTTAATGCAACCTGTTTATAAAACTTGTCATTTTTAGTTACCACTTTCTTAACAGGTTCATTTTTCACTTTGATATTGTCATTTTTCACATTCTTTTTCTCAACAATGATTGGTGCTTTACCCTTCACATCAACTTTCTTTTGTTGAAACTTCACATTTTCAATCTTAGGCTTGGAGTTGGTGCAATTTCTTGCAATGTGACCAACTTTGTTACATCTAAAACATGTTCTAGTATCCACAACTAGACTTGTGCCTTCAGACCGATAATGTGAAGCTCTTTTCTCAAAGAACTCTTTATTTGATTTTGAAAAGATTTCATTTTCCTCATCAGAAAGTGAACTTAAACTGTTCACAAACACCTTCTTTTCAGCAAACCTCTTGTTTTGAAAACTCTTTTTCTGATAACTATTACCACCTCGATAACCACCCGACCAATTGTTTCGTTTGTTATTATAAAACCTTGGTGGAACAACAGGCTTTTTGTAATAAGCTTTATCTTTCTCAAAATTCATTTGCCTTTTTGTTTGACACAAACTGTTCAATTCTGACAACTCAACTTCAACTAACTTGAAAACATTCGTCAACTTTTTCACATTAACATTCTCAATCGGAAATTCAGAATCCGAATACAACTTATCAGATCCAGCCATCTTGTACATCACAAGACCCGGTTCATCACTTAAGTTGTTTTTGGATTTTGATTTCTGAATGTAATTGTCCAAGAAACACCCATCATCTTCAGCTGAATCACTATTCAAAACACTTTCAGCTGTGCTCTTAACAATCTCTGTCTGAACACTATCATCAGATGATGTGGAAAAAGTAACATCAATGTTCTCCGGAAGTTTAACTTCTTTTTCTTCCTCAATTTCAACCAACCCAGACTGCTTTTTAGTGTAATTATGAAGAACAGGTGGTGGTACTTGATGAAAACCCACCCCAGTTCCATCAGAATACACATCTTCGCCCGCTTTGTCTTTCCCGATGGGTTTGGGAATGATATGTTGCAAAACAAAGCTTGCGGAGCTGTAACTGTTAAGCTTCAACTGGATTCGCTCGTTTTCGATTACAGCCTCTTGAACTTTAAGTTTCAATTTAGCGATTTCATCCAGTTGTTTGTTGATTGATTCTTCTTTAACTCTAACCACTGCTTTTAAATGTTCATTTTCTTTAAAGGTTTTACCATTTCGATCATCACAATCTTTCATTGTGCTTTTGAGTTTTTCAAATTTTTCAGAAATCTGACGGTTTTCAAGAATCAACTTTTCGTTTTCCTTTTTAACTTTGTCATGATCAATTTTATCATTTTCCATTTGTTTAGTTAATTCTTTTATCCGTTCAGTTGAAGCTCTAACTGTTTTGTCACGATCAAGAATCTGATTCTCAACATTTCTGACCTTAGTTGTCAGATCTTCAACTTTCTTAATGTTGAGATATGTGACTGTGCTACAAAATTTGCACTCTTTGTTGCAATTTTTGCAATCAGCATTTCCTTCAATCTTTTTACCTGACGCATTTGTTGACACATCTGAACTGACCTGGCCTTTTGACTCAGACACGGAGTTAGAGTCTACCTCAAGTGCTTTGGCAGCTAGCACTTTGTCAGCCATTTTTCCCAGATTCTCTGCATTCAACTCCTGCGTAGTATCGATAACTCCAGTATCAATCTTCTTGGATTCTTTTCCTTCTTTCTCTTCTTTCTCCTTTCTTTCTCTTTCTTCTTTCTCCTCTTCAATCATTTTCGAAGTTGGAGTTCCCCACCATTTGTGTTGCCAATACTCATCATTTTCTTTCATCTCCATGATTAAGACTTCTATATCGAGAGTTTTGTGATCAACTGCAATATTTCCATACTCATCAAGATAACACTCTCTGTCTGGATCCCATCTGTTGGCTCTTTTTGCATCCAAATAGATACGAGAAAGTCTAGTAATTTTGTTTTCCGAAATCATCTTTCTATATTTGTACTTCTGCTCTTCAGTTCTCTCATCTTTCCATGGAATAGGTTCATTTTTCGCCATGAATGCGTAACCAACCGCATCTTCTTCTGGTAGAACCTCTTGACTCCAATCATATCCCTCATCATCATAAATCACTGCAAAAGCTCTAGATTTCTCTTTGTTATCTTCAACCTGCTTCAATCTAGGCGGCTCGGATTTATTCTGGTGATAAATCGCCTTTTTGTAATAATCATCTTTGAAAGGATTCTCCGACTCATCAGCATAAGCGTTTCGGCATTCTCTCTTGAAATGACCCTTCTGCTTACACTTGAAGCAAGTCACCTTCGATTTATCGAACCCCAGTTTTGTAGACGGACCACCGATCGTTTTTCTCCCTGTAATCTCCATGAAGCGTTGTGCACGTCGAACTGCACTTGCCATTGCCCAACGAATATCAATCAGTTCCATTTCCTCCGGATCAATCTGATCGTAATCTTCTTTCGTCAGATTTGTATTGCCAATCTTCCCAGCTACCAATCCTTCATACGATTCCAACACCGATGCTAGAAAGATCATCTGTTGCTTGGCCGATTCCTCATCAAAGTTCTGAGCATTCTTCAAGTCTATTGCAATGTTGCATTGAAACCGATTCTTTGCATCAGAATGACTTCCAGAAGATGAAGATCCACTGTGATAACCACTGTGACTTCCACTGCTTTGACCACTTTGACTTTCTTTGCCAGCTGTCGACACATTTTCAACAGAAAATGCAGTTTTTGGTGAAGTAGCTTTTGGCATCATGCTCTTTGGATAATATAAATCCAAATTCTGCTGGTAAGATGAATGATTGACTTTGTACGTCTTCTTCAACTCCAACTCATGACTTTCGAGTTTTTCAATCAGCAAATCTAATGTCAGCTTTTCTGGTTCTTTGATGGTATTCTTCAGCATCAGCGCATAATATCTCCAATCCATCTCGTCAGTCAACGAATCGAACAATTTGTCGATAAGATCTTCTTCAGGAATGTCAATCTCATGTCTTACTAATTCCAGCTTCAGATGACCAAACCTTTCTATCATTTTACATACTGACTCGTTCTTTAAACATCCAAACAAATCAAATTCTTTTTTAAGAAGTTTCTTTTTGTTTTTCTTAATTTCTTGACTACCGACACATTTCTTTTCTAACTTTGCCCAAAGATCTTTAGCGTTTTTATAGTCTATCAGTGAGATGATATCCTCTCGAACAGACTGAAATAACAACGCCACACACTTTTGTTCGGCTACGAATGAATCAATCTCATCAGATCCTGTTAAAACTTCTCCATTCTTGTTTCCTTGGTCATAACCATTTTTCAGACTTTTCCAGCTTGTAAACGCGAATGCCATCATCCAATCTTCAAACTTTCTGGACCAACGACTGTACTCCTCGATAGCCATTAGCTTTGGAGGTTTATTGAACGTTCCGAAAGCGCTTTCCGATTCCCAAGCTTCCTTTTTCTTCTCCTTTTGTTTATTCTCATTCACATTGCTTGATGAAGCATCAATGTTTCCGGAATCTCCAGCGAACGCGTACATGTCGCTGAACGGATTTAAGAAAATATCATCCATTGTGAATGTACCTGTAAAATCAAACAACACTTAGACAAATTTTGATTTGGAAATAATCAGATTCAAACGACACTTGTTCAAACGAAATGGTTTGTATCGTTTGAAATTCCAAAAGTTTCAAACAACAACTTTTCAAACGATGGAGGTTTTTCAAACGACAAAGATTTTCAAACGGTAAAGATTTTCAAACGGTGAAGATTTTCAAACGGTGGTACTGTTCCGTTTGAAACAATATTTTCAAACGACAAACTTTTTCAAACGGCCAACTTGTTTCAAACGAGGGACAAGTTTCAAACGATAAAGGTTTCAAACGGTGGACTGTTCCGTTTGAAACCAAACTTTTCAAACGATATACTTTCAAACGGGAGGGTCTGATATCAGCAATTTCAAACGACAGATCTGAATTTCAAACAACAGATCTGATTTTCAAACGATGTAACTGGTGACGTCAGCAATTTCGCGAAAATTTCAAACGGTATGAACGATTTAGATCAGTTTTAGGTCGATTTTTGATTTTAAACTTTCAAGGATTAGTTATTAGTGTATTTCGTTTGATATATGATCGATTCAATCCATTATAACCGTTCGAACTAGTTAAAAACAGAAAAGAAAGGTAGAAGTGAGATAATCCGATGTTTTTTCAGCTGTATTCGGTATGAACTCCTCGTCCTGAGCTCTGATACCACTTGTTGGATCGTGTACGTGACCCTGAAAGTCAATTAAGGGAGTTCAACATCATGTGTAAAGGCGGAATCAATGCACATAACGTCCAAAACAGCTCTAATCCTTTTAACTTTTCTTTTCTGATTAATAAACGTGCTTATACAAAGTTTTCTGATGAAAATCCGGCAGCACTTCGTGATACACACAATGATCACCTACGGTTCCGTTTGAAATGTGACACTCACACTTCTATTTATAGACAAAGTACCCTTCCGTTTGAAACTAACCTAACATGTTCAAACTATAGATCTCAAACGGAACCCTATAGTTCAAACGGAACCTTTATATATACTTCCTAAAATCACTAATTAAACCCTAATTTTACATATAAGATCCAATAGTGACTTTCTTGAACTAAGACTTGATGAAGATGTAGTCAATAGACATTCTCGTGCATCAACAACATGTCTCTTTCAACACCCATATCTTCACCCGTCACATTACCACAATCCATAATACCCTTGTTGCATGCAGTTGCTATAGCTCAGACACAAACCAGTTCCTCTCAATCACCTATCACTGAGAGTACACTCCCACAAGTGACTGGGTCTGATGCTTATACCTCTGCTATCCCAGCAACAACTGAGGAGGTTACACTGCAGGAGTTACAAGTAATTCCTGACAGTAGTTCAAGTGGAGCAGCAACTACAAGTGTTGGATCAACAGATCTACATTTGGCCAGTTGTTTCATCAATCAGACTCCCTTGAAGGCAATTTCTTCTATAGCACCTTTGGTAACCACTAGTGAGTTTGTTTTGACCACTGTTAACTTCAAAAGGTTATCAAGTGTTGAAGAAAGAAGACCCTAGAACCAAGAACAAGGGGCATCAATGGATGATTTTTGGGATTCATTTCCTAAGTTACACATTGATACAACCACTGCCGGTGGGGAATCAGATGATCCCATTAAGTTGGGTGATGATTTAAAATATCAGGAATTGACGGGTAGAATTGACAACCTTGAGACATCTGTTACTGAAATAAAAGATATGATGCAACAGTTGTTGAAAGCTCAAAAGGTCTCAACCACTGCTGTTCCAACTCAAGCATCTGCTCCACCACAAGCACCTGCTGCAAATGAGTTATGGAATCTGTTTCAACCCCTGCTCCAACAACAAAGACAAATGGCTGATCAGCAGCATGCAATACATGTTCAAGAGCTGAGAAACATGATGGAGTCAAGGTTTAGAAATACTCAAGCAGACATCAAGGCTATAAAGGCACACATCCTGAACACCACTGGCAAAGCTCCTCCCACCATTCTCTTCATTGATAAACTTCCTCCAGATAATGCCAAAAAGGGGGAGAAAATTAAGCAGTGGAAGAAGAAGGGAATTGATGATGGTCTTTATATTGAACCAGAAAAAGAAAACATGACTAAAAACATTCCTTTGCCAGATGGTAGTAAGAAAATTGATGTTACCACAAATGCACTTGCAGAAGCAAAAGCAAGTGTTAAAAGAGATAGAGAGGCTAAGGATAAAGCCAAGTGGGAAAAGGAGAAAAGAGCTTACATGGAGCTGAATGCACAGGGTACTTCTGAGCCAAAGGATGATGAAAATCCTAAGGATGAAAAGAAGAAGCCCACTAGACAAGTGAGGTAACCCAAATCCACACCATCCAGACCCACAAAGCATGCCTCCAAACCACCTCCCAAAGGCTCCAAACCTCAAACCACCCAAAAAGTTGTTGTAAAAACTGTTGTATCAACAACTGATACCTCAGTAGTTTCAACAACTGCCAGCCAAACACCTGCCATCTCTTCAACACACACCACTACAACACACACCACAACCACTGCCCTACCACCACAACCTAAAATCACTTTACCACCAAAAATCATCACTTCAACTACATCACCACCCACCAAATCACCACCTGCTGAAAAGCAGAAGACATCTACTGACACATCAGTAGTTGTAATGACAACAGAGGTTGAAACACCAGTTGTTTCAACAGCTGTTTGCCAGCCATCTACCACTGCCCTCACCATTTCAACAATCACCACACAACCCATTGTCATATCACAACCAAAACCCCCTTCACCCAAAAGGCTTTACACAAGGAAAAGGAAATCTCATGAGGGTAATGATGATATACCAGCACCCATTCCTTTATCCTCCACACCCTACAATGTTGTCGAGCCACAACCATCCACTCCACCAACTCTAGTCAAACCAATAAACCCTGCTAACCTTGTATCCATTGCTGCAACATTGGAATTGGAAGCTGTAAAGGATGAGATGAGACAATTCTATACAGAAGATGATCCTTCAAAAAGAAGATTTCCCTCTCTCATGGGCTCCAGGAACCGATAAAATATGGATGCATATCTAAAACTCAAAGCCAGGTGACGGGTGGTCCGTAGGACAACCCTTAAGTGCCTTAAAAAGATTAAAATCCCATGTTTTACACGTTTAATTGTTTGAACTTGGTAACTACTAGTTGTTTGGACGTGCAGTTGCAAATGGAGCATAAAAGGGAAAGAATTTGGAGCATCAATAAAAAATCAATTTTTGGAATTGAAGAATTAAGAGGATAACATGATAGAGGATGAAATTACGAGAACGTAGGCGAAAACGGTGAAGAAAACGGAGTTGAAACGAAAAAGTTATGCTGAAAACAAGTTTTCAGCATTTCTTGTCGGAAATCAGGAGAGAAGGGCCGTAAAGCAAAGCTGCTAGCCGTAACCTACGGCTCCCAGCCGTAGGTTACGGCTCCGACTGATGTTTTCATGTAACTCACGCATTTAATGACCATTTTGAGGGGATTTATGGAGACTTATCATTGGTTTTCGGTTACCACTTGCTTGTACACGATTTTGGGGGCAACTTGGAGACTTGGGGGGTGAAGAACATCTTGAGAATCATTAGCTTTATTGTCTTTGATCCCTATGAACAATAATTTCTTTGTTATGATGTTGATTCGAGCCATGTGTGGATAAACACTTTATGATTGTCCTAGATTGAAGGTTTGCTTGAGACATTTTGTATTTGATTTCCTAATTTCTAGAATAGCAATCCTTATCTTTATGGTTGGTTTGTTATGGTGTGTGATTGTTTGTTAGTAACTTGTTAATTCTTATGTTAATCTAGTTTGAAACCATACGTTCTTGGTGCCGTTGGCAATCGAGATATCATGGGTAGAATTAGGATTGGGTAAGGGTTGATTGATCATCGGGTAACAACCTCACGTTCTAGGAATCTGAGTACTTAGTTCCCTTTCATCACTGCAAGTAATCACGCATGAGCTATGTCTATGTAGTTCTTTCTAGTGGAATGATAATATGAATGTCGAAACAAACCGGAAATCTAGGATGGTCATTTGTCTCTAATTTGCTTACAACCAAACTTTCCTCTTGCAATTTACTTAGTTTAATTTAGTCTAAAACCAATTCACTCACATAAACTCTCGAATCTTATTTCTTTTGCAATTAGATTAATTTAGTTAAATTAGATAAATCTTCAAATAACACATATTCCACAAACTCCCTGTGTTCGATACCCACTTGCCACTATCTAGTTAGTTGTATTTGGATTAAATTTGCGTGTACCTACGACAGCACGTCACCAGGCAAGCAGATATAAGAGCTAGAATTGAATGCAAAGATCAAGGTGACAAAGCCATTTAAGAAAGAATGGAAATTTTACTCACTAAGGTCAAACAAATGGAAGATTATGCAAGAGACCTAAGCAAAGATATGTCAAATCTGCCACCTGGAGCCGTCCTACAAAAGGAAATGAGAAAGGATTATCTTGCATTTATTATGAGAGAAAATTTTTATCCAGCTAATGAAGAACAATTCAGTGAATGGCCACTCATTGCACTAAAGCATGAAGTTAACAGAATCAGGATGATCAAGAATGATCCAGGCAAGAAAAAGACAACTCCAAACTGGAGCAAATACAAAAAGGCCATTGATAAACCTGGTGGATGCAAAGGTTGGACCTGCCAAATCCATAGAAAAATGGACAAGGCAATACACAGATGAGGCTTATGAAAGGTTAAAGAAAAGAAGGATGACAGATCCCAGTTTACCACAGAAGCCTGAATACAAAGAGCCAAAACATATCAATATTTCTGAACCACTGTTCACATCAGCAGATGTATCAGCCATTGAGATAGATCAAAGAAAGAGATAAGAACAGATTGAAAAAGAAACTGCAGAAGATATAGCTGCAGCAAATGATATCATCAAAATGGTTTTCAAACAAAATACAGCTGGAGATTCTGAACTAGCAAAAGCTCAGAACACTGCTCAACAAATTATCACAAGGCCAGCATCACCAAACTCATCAGTAAATAAACCTCTCCCAAGAAACCCATTGGGTTCAAAAATACTAAAATGGATGTCTGATCAAAAGACCCATGTATTGACCCTGATCAGATCCAATGGAGAAGTAAAGCACATATCGAGGGAACAAGCACTGGGCCTGAGTGTTGAAGATCTACAAGATCTCCTTGAGCTTATACTATGTAGGGATGAGGATGATACAAGTTCCATGGATTTTGAGTTGCAATTTAAAGGACAAGTTAGGGAACTTCTGATGAGACAATAAAGATCCAAAATAATGAAGAGTTTTGGCATTATCTGTTCCAGGGGGAGACTGTTGGGATTGAACCCTATCAGAGGAACAGATAATAAAAGCCAAAACTGGTTCACAATAGTGGATTCATCATAAGCAGTAGTTTACACCAGGCTTTCCCCTTGAAAGTGTTTATAACATCTGATGTCCTCTATCCACTGTCCGTATACAACAGCTGCTGTCCTTCAAACTGCTGATGAAGCCCTGAAGACTGTTAAGAATTAAACACTGCTGGTTCAATCTACTGATGCTATCTAAGAACTGTTGTTGACTAAAGGACTGCCCACTCAAGGACTGATCAACTTTGAGGAAAACACTGATAGTCAAACATCAGTGCTGATGGAAGGAGAAAGCAGTAGTTAAGTGTGTCACTTATATTGTATAGAATCAGTGGTTAAGTTAGCAGTGTTTGTATTAGAACAGTGGTAAAGGTTGTTACGTTGTTAGATGTCACTTTCATGGTGACGTCAGCTTAGATGCTTCAGTGGTTTGATTTGCATATAAATGGAACAGTACCCTGTACTGTTACATTGGATTGACTGAGTGAGTCTATCTCCTCCAATCCTTTCATCTTGTGCGATCAACCAGGGAGCATCAGACTGAGGGGGAGTTTTGTTGTAAGCATGCATTGTAATCTTTTGATTTGATTTGTAATCTTTCGACCTATTGAAAAGCATGTGTTTATCAGAACTATTCTCCCTTTTGATTGTGTTTATAAAGTTTGTTTCCATTTCCACTGCACTTTACATTATTTCATATTCATTCATTGTTCAAATTATACAAACAAACACAATCATGAGAGCCTCCGATCCTAACAGGGCTCGTCGGGGCAGGGCTGGCCCCCATACCCTCCAGTCTAATGAGATGAGAAGAATTTTCTAACCATCGAATCATATTGTGTCATGTCATTTCTGCTCTCATTCTCCCCTCTTGCTCAAAAACACAAAGGATGGTTTCAACCGAACCATTAAAAAAAAGACATGATTGGTTGAATACTAGTGATCCCCACCTTTACACTCTCTCTCCCTCCCCCTTCCCCACATGCGGCAATCATTCACCGATTTCAACCCACCCTCCCCCTTCTCCGTGCGGCAACTTTTCACGGTGGCACTCACCCCGTGTGGCAAAACCTCTCCCCGCTTCCTTTGCTGTGACCACCCGGACACCCTAACAATTTATAGCTGAAATATTATATAATATTAAGTTAAACGGATTCTAGAAGGGCGAAAGGTTGATAAACTTTTAAAATTATACCTTTTTTTAATTGTTTGGTTTCTGGTGTGATAGGTCTCTATGAAAGGGACACGAAGATTAAAGTAATGTAATATTGAATTGTTTTATAAAATAAAACTCTTTTTGAACTGCTTTCATGACTTTTTAATTGGTGATAATACGCTAATTTTAATAATAATGAGCTTATTAATTATAATTATAATTATAGGGTTAGTATATAATAGGAAGTTTATTTGGGTAAGAAGCCTAGAAAGTAATCTTGACCATCTATTTATTTAATTAAATGCTAAGATTAAATGAGTGAAATTGAAGGAAAAAAAGTGGGCGTGTGAGTTTATCTAGGGGCATTCTAGTCAATTCAAGTCAATAGTTTATCTCTCCTCCAATTCCCCCCATTTTTTAAACGTTAATAACTCTTTCATACGACATTATTTTTTATAAAAATTGCACTAAAAAAACGAGCGTTTTTTTATCTTTAAAACGAGTATATTATTGCTATATTTTCGAAAATATTTTTGGAAAACCCAGTTGCGTAAAACGCAATGGAAAAAAAACCTAAAAAATGGCATTTTTCTAAAACGCAATGCACAAAAAACACAATGAAATGTCTTATTTGTAAAACGCAAAGGCCAGAAAACACAAAGAAATTTCTTATTTCTAAAACGCAATAGCCTAAAAACACAAAAGAAAGTGTAGTTTCTAAAACGCAATGGACTGAAAACACATAAAAATGTGTTTTACCTAAAACGCAATGCACAAAAAACACAAACAAATGTCTTACTCCTAAAACTCAATGGGCAGAAAACACTTAAAATTTCTGTTTTCTAAAACACAATGGAGTGAAAACACATTAAAAAGTGTTTTACCTAAAATGCAATGCACCAAAAAACACAAAGAAATGTCTTATTTATAAAACGCATTGGCCAGAAAACACTTAAAAATGTCTCATTTCTAAAACGCAATGGCTTAAAAAAACAAAAGAAAGTGTTCTCTCTAAAACGCAATGGACTGAAAACACCTAAAAATGTGTTTTACCTAAAACGCAATGACTAAAAACACTTCAAAAATGTGTTTTTCTAAAACGAAATGGTCAGAAAACAAATAAAAATGTCTTAGCTCGACCCCAGCCAGGGGCTTTGCCCCTTGGACCCCGCTAGGGGCTGCCGCCGCTTGGATCCTGCTACCAGGGGCGTTGCCCCCGGACCCCTGCCAAGATCGTAAAACGCAATGACTAAATCAAAACCCAAATCGTAAAAATGAAATTAAAGAATTTCTTACATGGATCGAAGTCGATTTCTTCAACGATTGACCAAATTTGAATGATAGAAACACTTATCAGCGATCAAATTGAACGGATCGAGTGATTATCTTCAAAATCACGGGAAAAACGATATTTTGAATGAAATTAAACTGGGTTTTCTTTAAAAAAAGCTGAAGAACACGTTGATCGGGTGTTTGAATCATTGATTGATGACGAAAATCGCACTATAATGTAGTGATTATTGAGATAGTAAGTGAAAGATGGTGGGTTTTGAAGTTACTGGGGAGAAGAAGGAAGAAGAAAAGATTGGATTAACTAAAATACCCTTTCTCTTTATTTTAAATTTTGCCACATGTCATAATTCTATTGTTTCTTATCATACCTAACCAAAATAAACTTACTATTTCATCACCACCCTTATAATATACATATATTAGACATTTTATAGAGGTTTAGCACCATTTAATACAACCAACAATAAACTAAACCTCCAAAAGCAAGATCTAAAGACCACTTTTTAACTCTAATAATAGGCAAAGAGGAAAAAAAAATTGACTTTATTGAATTCTCCCCGACAAAAGCAACCAACCTAACCGGTTTAGAGTTTTTGTTCATCCTAGGACCGCTAAAATGAATGTTGCTGACCAACAAAAAATGGGACTGATTATGCCAACTAGAACATATTAAACGAGCCTTTAGTGATCAAAGAAAGAGCAAAAGGCTTGCCATTGTAACATTGACTGATATGATAATAAAGATAAAAAATAACTAGAAAAGAGAATCTACATGCTAAAAACTAAAGCTAAAAAAGGGAGACCAATAGATATGACTGTTTGTTAACAAATTAGAGAAAGATTTTATTGAGATTTATGTGGGATCAAGAAATTTACGGTTTCTTTGCTAAAATGAATGTTGCTGACCAACAAAAAATGGGACTGATTATGCCAACTAGAACATAAAAGCAGTGTATCTCTTTAAAAACTTGCCAGTTGAAAAGTTCCATAATTGTTTCAGAAAAATATAGCAAAAGGAATTAGTGAACACCAATTCATTATTTCATTAAACTTTTGAAAAGGCCTCTCAAGCTTTACATGACCATTGCAAATTAGAAATAATTATATGGAGGGACGTAAATACATAACCAATTATAAGTTATAAACTGCAAGAAATAAATAAACACATATACATGCTACTTTAAATGCGATCTACAAGATGATTATGTAACCACATAAGCGCCTCTTTTTCTCCTTACCATTACATCAGATTAACACTACATACAAGTACTTGATGTGGTTTTTACGGGTCTCTCTACCTATAATGATTCTTTATTGAACGCGCCCCTAATTATATTCTTATTACTTTGTCAAATCCAGCACTTCCCCAACTTTATATGCCGGTCTCCTAACCGTAACTAACTTACTGTGAAAAACTTACGCGACTTAGAAACAATGCTGAGTAATTTAAGGTGTAGAGTATAGAGTTACTGAGTTAAAGTTTAAGGTATAATGTGAACATTTCAACAACAAATGGGATAGATTTATTTTCATTTATTTATTCGGACACAGTTCTATATCTCATAATCCGTCGAAATAGATTAGGGTATACATACGTATGTGTGTATCAGGGAATCATCTAACAAAGCCAAGGAATAAAGAAAGATAAACAAAACCTATCTCCTACTCTATGAATCAACCAAACAAGAAAATAAGAAATACAACCCTTTAACACCCACTAATCCTTCTCTCATGAAGGCACATATTTTCTAGCTAATTTCATCACAACCTCCACACGTGAAATAAGAAAGCTTGCATTCATTGATAAAGTTGAATGTCAATAGTAGTCTAATTACACAAATGTTGCAAGGATATGGGTACGCGATGAATTTGTGTGCTAGGTAGTTAAAGGCTCAAGGATCAAAGGTAAGTTTGTCGCCATGCAAGCCGCTTAAAAAGCACACGCCCAAAACAAGAAAGGCGATAATCCATTGTAGACTGTTTCAGCTTTAATTAGACTAAACTATTTTAGACTGGTTTTGAGTGATTTATGGCTTGTTAGATTGATTTTTGGCTACTTCAGACTGTTTGAAACTACTTTTCGCTGGTTCAACCAGGTTTTTCGGTTCTGGGTTGAATGTGTGCCTTGCTGCACTCAAGGCAGTTTGGCCGAGCGTCAACTTTTATTAACATATATATATATAACTCAAAAAACTTGATTATAATAATTTATAAACCATAATGCAGTTTCCTTCTTCTCTCTTGATAATGTCTAACCCTAACTTGGTTTATATAGACTAACCCTAACTTGGCATCCAACACGTTACTATAACTAATCATAACATAATCAGGAAACTCAACCAATTTAACCCACTTGTCAAATTTGGTCCTCCAAGTTCACCAACTTGTGACTTGTTTTAACCCATTTATAAACCCATTTAATTACCGGGTTGGACCCCTCACTCGGGCCAAACAACAATTGAGCCAACAATCCCCCCCCTCCCCTTCAATTGTTCAATTCGAAATAGGCGACTTTTGTTTACAAGCTTATCATCTTTGTCTTGATTTTCCCATGGCTCTTCATGATCTCTTGTTGTGTTCTCTGGGCTCCACTTAGCTTGAACAAACACCTACTTCTTGTGATCATTACACGTACTTCCATAGGTTTAAATCCCTTCCTTGACCTTTTCTTTGAATTCTTGAACTTTTTTTCTTTTGACTCTAAATTTTGAGTTTGATAATTAAACTTGGATCTTTGAGAAGATTCTGACTTGTACCTAGCTTATCATCTTTCAGTTCAAGTCTTTGTAGATCGCCACCCACAAAATTCTTCATTACAATCATGCTAGCTTGTGTACCAGGAATTGCTATCTTGATGTTGATCTTGTACAAATGGTTCTTGGTCCTTGTCATCTTCATAATAAGCTTACATGTATCATCATGAATGGTTACAAATCGCGTTTCATATGAATTTTTCATCCACCTTCTGTGCTTGACCAAGGCTTATGATATTGCTTTGTACACTCGGTATGTAGTAAACATCGGTCAACAGACGCATCTCCCCCATTTTTCCTTCAAGAAATACCAATCCCTTTTCTGTATATATCAATACAATATCCATCTCTAAATTTCACATTTCCCGTGACATGTTCATTCAGCTGAAAGAAGTAACCTCGAGAACCAAGCATGTGACTCGATGCTTCGTTTTTGAGATGCCAAGTAACTTTCTCCATTGACTCAGTCTCGATACACTTTGGAATCACGCCGTCTTCATACGATCCGGGCACCGTGACGCAAAGTGACCAAATTTATCACCATAGTCACACTAAACTTGTGATATATCCTTTCTTCCCCTTTGACAACCGATTCTTCTTTGACCCATGATCTTAACCATGTCAGCTTTGAGTTGTATTTAGGTCCTCATCATCCCAATCTTGGCCTTTACCTCAGTAAGTTGAACCGCCTCGTCCCCACTCCCGCGTATTGTCATAGGGTTGTGATTCGAGGACGATTGACCATTGGCGAACATTAGTTGACATTGAATTTTTTGCTAAAGTATCAATACCCTTAATCATGTCTTCAGACGTAGACGTCTTCGGTCTACCAATTGCTTCCTGAAATGTCATAGACTTCAAACATACAAATTGAAGAAAAACTAGAACATATTTCCCTGTAATGGAGCCTAACAATTATCTTGTAAGCATTTTGTCTTCGTAGGTGGTTCCCAAACTAGCTGCTTTGGTAACCAAGTAATGCATCCTACATGCGGAAGAATCAATCGTCTTTGTTTTTCATCTTTGAATCTAGATTCAAACTCAATCTCCAGTTGTTCAAACATTGCCTCTCAAACCCGTTCAACCCCAACATACCGGTATTGTTCAAACACTTCCTAGATTTCCTTTGTATCCTGAATCTGAGCTACTTGAAACACGATCTTTTCCGGTATTGCCTAAACTAGAAATGCAACTGCCATGTTATCCTTTTTGGCCTCTGCCTCCTGTTCCTAAAGCTTGAAATATTCCATAAACCTTGAATACCGCCTTGATACGAATCGCCCAGATGTTGTAGTTAGTTTCTATTTACATAGGACACTGTAAAGTTGTGGAGTTGTTTTCTCTGGCCATAATTCATGAACCACAAATGCTACCATCATTCCAAGCCATATACTTTTTCTTTCTCCGGCTATATGTTAGTGGTGTACTACCTTGTTCAGGTCCTTCCTTCGAAACAAACACATTATTCAGAGCTAACAACTTTTCAAAACTGAATTGTCTACTTGCAAATCCCCCTCGCAAACAGCGGTCAAAAACTCAACTCATTTAACCGAATAAAAAAACCAAAATTAAAATCAAACCCCGAATTTAACCCGGTTGTCCAACCCATATAGATATCAACAATTTATGATCGTCCCAAATTGTTTAACCAGCAAAAAATAGAACTCAAAAGACTTTTACTTCTTCTTTCTTGAATTGTGGTCCAACAAAATAAATCCAAACTTCATTCAATAAAAAAGTAGTAACCAAACATAATAAAAGAATTAAATCACCATGTTTATCTCTTTTAATAGCTTCAAAACAAAGAAAATTCATAATCTTCGATGAATAACAAAGTCAAGAAAATTTGTAATCTTGACTTATGTTGAAGACCAGTCAAGAATTAATGGTAACTTGCTGATAAGTAGTAACTTATAATTGATATTAAGTTACTGTTACTGAAGGCTCACACTCTGTCGAACATTGATATATAGTTTAGATGGCTAGAAGATTAGTATCAATTATTATTGTACCAGTGAATTACATTGATGCTTTGTAAAGATGCTTTATATGTGTTGGTGGTTATGATCAGAACAAAATTAGTACACAACGGAATACGATAGAAACAAAGGATATTTATGTGTGAAATTAAATTAATGAATGGACGATAAGAACATAAGTGTAAAGAATAAATACGGCGGTTAAGGAAACTTAATAATTTATTGGTAAGATCATTGTTGCAGAACATCCAATATATACATATGTGAAACGGTTTCTTGGCGCCAGTTGTAACCGACATAACCGATCGCAGGGTTCAACCATAACTGCCAATCATAACCGTCATTATCCTAATCCTATGAAATATAAGTATACTTTTATGCAATGTTTTAAAAACCGGTAAATACCGGCCGGTTATACCGGTATTACCGTTTTCGGATGTAAATCCGGTCCGAAACACCCCGGTAAGTAGGAGAAACGGCATAGACTTTGTACCGCCGGTAAAATCCGGTATACCGGTTTGAACCGTTATACCGGTACTGTCTCCGGTCTGTTTTTGGGTTAGGATTTTACTTTTTATCGTCCCATCTCCATGTTTACTCTTAGCTTTAACCTAATAACTTTTAATATTTTATCTCCATTGATCAAAATTCAAAACTTGCTTCATCACTCCATCATTCGTGACTTGTTCCAGACTTCCATCGCCCCATCGTTCGTTCCATATTTCCATTTTAATCCAATTTTCGATTAATTTTTTAGTTAATGTTGTAATTTATGAAATTATACAATTAACTGGTCAACCCGGTTGAACCGTCCGACACAACCCGGTTCAACCGGTTAAACCATTTTTATGCCTAATCCGGTACGATTAAAAAACCGGATTTTAAAACAAAAGTTTTATGTTACATATGTTATATACGATAATAATAACAATAATTAGAGTTTAGGGTGGGATTCTAGAGTGAACACTAGTGTATTTGTGAACTAAGTGAATAAATCCTGGCCATTGATTTAAATCATCAAATCGTAAAAGACACTAGTGTATTTTAATCTTTAAATCCTGGCCATTGATTTACATTTATGTATACACTTGTGTATTGATATAATCAAGGGGCTAGGATTAGTTCACTAGTGTTCACTATCAAGGGGTTTGTTTACTAATGAACCTAACCCTTAGAGTTTATATAATAACAATATGTTATAATAACTAGTTTGTAAACTCAATCTCTTATATAGTGATAAAAAATTATTGTATTAACAAAAAGAAGACTAAAAAGTGAGGAACACAATATTTTAAGGTTGGTGTACTCTAGTGGTGTTGTTATAGCAAATCTTATTGTTGGCCTTACATATCAAGTTCTAACAAATTTCACATCGTAAAAGTGGTACCAAGCCAATTACTTAACACCCTAATTATTAAAATCGAGGAAGACAATGGATCCAACCATTGCGAGCTACATCATAGATAACCTTGATTAAAGATGATCGTTGATGTTACTATGTACTCAACTACGATATGACTTATGAATTTTATGACATTAAAGTGTTTGAGATGCACAAACTAGGAAAGATTTTTTAGTTGATGCGCTCAAAGAAGATTTCATTGGATTAGATAAGTATGTGGGAATGGTAGCATTCTGATACATCGTGAAGGGAAGACTCTTAGGGAAGAAAAAATACTACATATTACTACTACTACTGTTTGAAAGGAAGTATAGGGTGTGACATGGCCAAAAGATGAAAACAAGATCTAGCATCAAATACTTGAATAGCTCAATTAGAAAGGTCCTCAAAATCTATCCACATATAGATGAAAGTTCCCTTCTTAAGAAAACATTCATAGTTATCACACTATGCAATACGATCTTTGAAAGGTAAAGAAATAACTGAAAAGCTATATGTGTTTATTTTAGTAATTCCCCTTTTAAATTGTTTTACAGTAACAAAAAGAATTATAAAGAAAAAATATATATTAAAATTCAACTAAAGTAGAGATGTAAACCCACAAAGTTTTAACCATATGTCCGAATACTAAAAAGATAAGAATGAAACTGATAGCCTTGAAGATCGTTATGGTAATCAAGATCATCCGAGTTACATGTTTGGGCCTCGGGCCTGTTTATATTTATTGTTTTATGTTATTTAGTAATGGGTCAAACAATTATCTATGTATGTATTTTATTTGGGCCGTAGGCCACCTGAACGGGTCGAACGAATGTGTTATGTCCAGTCCATTAGTAGTCGGTTAATGAACAAGGAAGTTGGGCCATGAAAGTGAACCGGTGTGTCTCCAGGAAAATAACCGAATGGCGGTTATCCATGAAACGTCACCTCTCAAATTTGAATCAACGTGACTATTGGAGACATACCCTTTCATCCCTATAAAACCGCTACCAAACTTCCTTGTCATTCGGTCAGTCAGTTTATGTATTCGAACGTGGTTACAAGTTATCAATATTCAAAGTTCTAGTTTGTTCAAGTTTCATTCGGTTAGTTTGTTTTTCTGCAAATCGTTTCGTTTCAATTCATAATCATGAATTCGTGTGAATATTGTGGATTGTTCGTTAGTGATTGTGTTTGTGGTCACAAGTCCATTCGTTCCGACTGGTCCTGGGTTTCCGATGACGATGATACCAACATTGGTATCAGAGCATCAGGCTCTAGGCGTGGGAATCGCAAGGCATCGCAGGGAATTCGCGATCAGGTTTCAATCTCGTTTCAATTCGCAAAAGTTTATTTCAGAATTTTTATTTTCGGTTCTAGGAAAGTCGGTTGAACCGAACGGTTAGGAATCTAGGGTTCGTTTGTTTTGATTCCGGGGTTTTAGTGCGAATTAGATTATTTCGGTTGTTTGATTATTACACGGTTAGGGTAATCGTGGGGTTAGTAAGATATATTGAAACCAAGAAATAAAAGTTAGTAGAAGTGAAGATTGTTCGGCAGGAAGATATGTCAGGAGGAACCGGACCAAATTCACAAGTTATAATTCAAAAGGAAGGAAATTCTCTTTCCCAGTTTCAGTGTCCAATACTGAAACCAACAAACTATACGGTTTGGGCTATTCGTATCAAGACGATTCTTGAAGCGAATGGTTTGTGGGAAACGATTGAACCGGCAGAGAATGCAACGGTAGACACTAAGAAAGATAAGTCTGCAATTGCATATCTGTTTCAAGCAATACCAGAAGACGTTGTATTGCAAGTCGCAAGTTGTAAAACTGCAAAGGAGATTTGGGATAATCTAAAGATTAGACATGTTGGCGTAGATCGGGTACAAAAGGCGCGTATGCACACGCTAATGTCAGAATTTGAATTGTTGCAAATGAGGGATGACGACACTATTGATTCGTTTACCGCAAAGATCAATAGTATCGTTACCCGAGCAACAGAAGTAGGAACGACAATGAGTCAATCGACTCCAGTACGCAAACTCTTAAATGGCGTACCGGATAGGTTTACTCAAATCGTTGCCTCTATGGAGCAATACTCCGATCTAGATACCATGACGCTACAGGAAGCGGTCGGAAGACTAAAGACGTATGAAGAACGTCTCAAGTTAAAGAAAGGAAGTCAAGGAGAAAGCCAAGATAGGCTTATGTTTACACATCAGGATAACAACAGAGGAAGGCAATCTGGAAACCGCGGTCATAGTAGATTTAACCAGACGCGTGGAAATTGGCGAAACAACAGAAATAGGCAAAGTCCCAGAAACGAAGGATCTACATCTAGATCTAGAAATGGAAGTTCTAGAAATTGGAAGAAGTTTGCGAGAACCGATTTAAGTAAGATCCAATGTTTTAAGTGTCAAAAGTTTGGACACTACAAGAAGGACTGTACTGAGAAAGATGAAGTGCAAGAACATTCAAACCTCGTCGAGGAAGACGAAGCACCCGTGTTGTTAATGACAATACAAGAAGAAAATGTTCAAGAAAAGGCTCTGCTAAATGAGGAACATGTAAAACCGACAAGTTATGCCTCAGGAGATGAAAACCTATGGTACTTAGATAACGGGGCCAGCAACCACATGACAGGAGTGCGAAGTCACTTCAAGGAGTTAGATGAAACGGTGACAGGGCAAGTACGTTTCGGTGATGGGTCACACGTAGAAATTAAAGGCAAAGGTTCAATACTACTGGAATGTCTGAACCAAGAACAAAAGATTGTTTCACAAGTATACTACATTCCAAGTCTGAAAACCAATATATTAAGCCTCGGACAACTTACAGAAATCGGTTGCAAAGTGGTTATGGACGGAGATTTACTAACTATCCGAGATCGAAATAGAAAGCTGCTAATGCGAGTCAAGAGATTGAAGAACAGGCTGTACAAAGTCAAACTGAAAACGGGAAAACCAATCTGCTTACTATCAAAGACCGAAGACACAGCATGGTTATGGCACGCAAGGTTAGGCCATTTACACTTCGACGCTATTAAAGAAATGACTCGTAAGAACTTGGTACATGGAGTTCCCCAAATAAATCATGCTAGTCAAGTCTGTGACGCATGCTTATTAGGAAAGCATAATAGGGCACCATTTCCAAATCAGGCAAAGTTCAGATCTTTAAAACCTCTGGACTTAGTCTATGGAGATTTGTGTGGTCCTATAACTCCACCAACACATGCTGGGAAGAAGTATATATTCTTACTTGTAGACGACTGTACTCGCTACATGTGGGCATATTTACTAACTTCCAAGGATCAAGCATTCGAAACATTTAAGGAGTTCAAAGAAAAGGTGGAAAAGGAAGCGCAGACCAAGTTAAAAATGCTAAGGACGGATAGAGGAGGTGAATTCACATCGGCTGAATTCAACAAGTATTGCAAGACCAACGGCATAGCAAGACAGCTTACAGCACCATATTCCCCACAGCAAAATGGAGTAGTAGAAAGGCGAAACAGGACGATGTTATCCACTACTCGCAGTATGCTAAAAGCAATGAACATGCCACAGAACTTTTGGGGTGAAGCAATACGACACGCGATATACGTACTAAACAGGGTTCCGACAAAAGCCCTGGTGAACAAGACACCATATGAAGCATTGAAAGGAAGGAAGCCAAATTTAGAACACTTGAAGGTTTTTGGCTGCACTGCTTACGCTAAGGTACTACCACTTCAACAAAAGAAGTTAGATGATAGAAGTGCACCTATGGTTTACCTTGGAATAGAAGAAGGATCAAAAGCATACAGATTATATGATCCAGCAAAGAATAAGATATGTGTCAGTAGAGATGTAAAGTTCATGGAAGGTCAACCATGGAACTGGAATAGTTATATGGAGACGGTAGATTCAGGGAATCCCGAATGGACAAACTTTGTCATTCAAGAAGATGACATACCACCAGAATTAGAAGAAAATGAGCCAAGTAGTCCAGGCAGTAGCGGGCCACATCATGACGATTCAGGAGTAGATCAGACAGAAGAACAAGACTCCTATGTAACCCCGCCAGCATATTCATACAATCAGAACTCAGCAGGAAGTTCAAGCAATTTATCAAGTGGAAGCCCATCCACTTCTGAAAGTACAACAGAAAGTATTAGCGACACTCCAGTAAGACTGAAAAGTCTCGAAGACCTGTATGAAGAAACAGAAGAAATTCAACTAGATCCACATGAATTATTACTCGCTGAAGAAGAACCAAGGAATTACAAGGAGGCATCTAGTGACAGAAACTGGACTGAAGCAATGAAGGCTGAGTTAGACTCAATAAACAAGAATAACACTTGGAGTTTGACGGAATTGCCAAGAGATCACAAAGCAATAGGTTTAAAGTGGGTATTCAAGACTAAGAAAGATGCAAGCGGAAACGTGGTCAGACACAAGGCAAGACTGGTTGCAAAAGGATATGTTCAGCAACACGGAATAGACTTTGACGAAGTCTTTGCACCGGTAGCACGTATGGAAACAGTACGACTAATATTGGCTTTAGCAGCATATCAAGGTTGGGAGGTACATCATTTAGATGTGAAATCTGCATTCTTACACAGAGACCTGAAAGAGGAAGTCTATGTATCACAACCAGAAGGATTTATAAAGCCAGGAAATGAAGGAAAGGTTTACAGACTATCAAAAGCACTGTATGGATTGAGACAAGCACCAAGAGCTTGGAATACGAAGTTAGATCAAACCCTAAAGTCACTTAACTTCAAGAAGTGCACTTTAGAGAACGCAATCTATACAAGAACAAGGGAAGCCTCTACACTAATAGTTGGAGTCTATGTTGATGACTTGATAGTCACTGGAACATCAAAGAAGGAGATAGACATCTTTAAATCTCAGATGAAGAACAAATTTGATATGAGCGATCTAGGATTGCTAGCATACTATCTAGGAATTGAAGTAATTCAAGCAAAGGGTGAGATAGGCATCAAGCAGACAGGATATATCAATAAGATACTCAAAGACGCCGATATGTTATCCTGCAATGACACGAAGACACCCATGACTCCAGGAACTCAATTGACAAAGACTGAAGAAGGAGATCTAGTAGATGCAACACATTACAGAAGCCTGATAGGTTCTCTCAGGTACTTATTGCATACAAGACCAGATCTATGTTACCCAGTCAGTCTACTTAGTAGATTCATGCAAGAACCAAAGGAGCAACACCTGAAAGCAGTAAAGCAAATACTACGTTACATCAAAGGAACTAAAGAGCATGGAATCATCTACAGAAGACAAGGAGGATGTAAGATCACTGGTTATAGCGACAGTAGTTTTGGAGTTAATACATACAAAGGAAAAGGAACAACTGGTCTGGTATTCTACTTTGGAGAATCACCTATAACCTGGTATACACAAAAGCAACAAACAGTGGCACTATCATCATGCGAATCAGAATTCATGGCAGCCACTGCAGCAGCATGTCAAGCACTATGGCTTAAAAGATTGTTAAGTGAAATCACAGGCTGGAAGGAAGAAAAAATAACACTCAGAGTAGATAACGTTTCAGCAATAGCACTTATGAAAAATCCAGTCTTTCATGGAAGAAGCAAGCACATTGACACACGCTATCACTTCATAAGGGAATGTGTGGAAAACGAAGATATCACTGTGGAACACATAAGTGGAGAACTACAACGAGCAGATATACTAACGAAGGCACTAGCAAGGATCAAGTTTGCTACAATGAGGGAACTGCTCGGAATTCAAGATTTAAAGCAACTCATGGATGTTCGAGATTAAGGGGGTGAATGAAACCAGTTAATCTCTTAACATCTCATAGTTTAGTTAGATAGTTATATGATTAGAAATAATATTAGATATGGCGGTTATGAAGTTAAAGGACCAAAGTTGACAAAGTGGAAGTTGGAAACTTCCATCAATAACCGAATAGGTGTGTCTCTACACACACACCCATTCCAATCGGTACAAGACAACAAGGGAAAGGATGCGACTGTTGATCATATGGCTGAGAATCGACATACCTCTTCAAGATCCAATCACAACCACACATCCAAGAGACATGACTTTTCACGAAGAGACGCGTCTATTCACTCGTACCCGTAGGAAACTATAAATAGGGATAGTTAGATTCATTTGTACTAGTTCATTACATTCGAAATCAATTGTATATACTCTCAATTCGATATTGTATACATTCGATTATCAAGTTATTCAAGTTATTGTTATTCAAAGTTATTCACGCTCATTTAGAGATCAAGATCCAAGTTTGGGCCAACAAATTGGTATCAGAGCCAAAGGTTTAACAGGAACCGGAAGGAATTGTGATCAAGGAGAAAACCGAATCGGTGGAAACAAAGGAAAATCGGTTATGACCGATTATGGTGATGATGTGTTTGTTCGTAGTGGAGAGTGCGGCCGGGCGGCGGAAGCGGATGAGTACGCGCAGGGGAAGCCAACCATGCGGACCGGGGTATCACCAATGAAAAAGTTTCCAAAGAAAGTGTTTCAAAGGGGTTTCGTGAAGAAGTCCGGGAAGAAACCTAATGCACCAGTGGGTAGGCCAAGAAAACCGGGGGTTCGGTGTTTCAAGTGCAAGAAGTTTGGCCACATCGCGTCAATTTGCCCTAGTAAGTATATTATATTATCACCATTACCAGTCGAGAGTGATTATATTGTAAAGGATACTTGCGGGGGTAAATGGGATTCAATCTGGGTTGTGGATCCCACGTTTAAGACGCATATGACGGGAAACCGTAATTTGTTCAAGTGTTTTAAAAGACACTTCGGGGTTGTAACGAATGAAAGCAAGAAAGATGTTTCGTTTGTTCATGGAATTGGTGAAGTAAGGGTGCCGGTGGACGGCAAGGATAAGACAATCCCGTGTGTTAGTTACGCACCAAAACTTGACAGGAATGTTCTAAGTTTAGAACAACTCCTGTTTCAAGGGATTGAGACGGTTACTATGGGTGAGAAGTGCGTATTGAAGAAGATGTTCGGTTGTCGATCAAAGGGGTTCGACATATACGAAGACAAGTCGGAAACCGACTTGGAACAAGATTATCTTAATGCTTTCTACGATAATCTTGGGGTCGATAATGGGTACAAGAAAGAAAAAGAAGAGTTTCAAGAATGTTTGGGGGATTATTATGAGCGAGAATTTGAAAAGTCGAAAAATAAAAAGAAAGTGTATGACGAACGACCAAGCGCTAGGAAGGTTGTGTACTCGAAGAAAGCAAAAAAGGCTTTAATGATCTACATTGAAGGCGAGAAGGATAATCCACGCCAATCAAGGCAAATGCTTCGGGAACGGGCAATAACTCTCTCTCAACTCGAGGAGGACGTCGTTGAAAGAGATTTAATCATGGAAAGTTGCGTTGAACCAGGGGATCTTATCACATTACACGAAGAAATCAAGAAGCACCCAAGATTCTTCGACGCACCGTTTGAAGAAATCTTAGTTTGGTTTATCACGAACTTTCTAGGGATTGTTTGTGAGAAAGCAATGCCGCCGGAGTTAATTGATGGACGTGATGTTAGCCTCATACTACTACACCGCATCGTGAAGCACAACGGTGGGTTTGATGAGATAATGGCAAAAGACAAATGGGGCGAGATATCGGTGAAGTATGGCTATGAAGCGGACGACGCTTATGAGATGAAGGTTGCATTCGTTTACTATCTAGAGTTGGTCGAATGGTATTTTGATTACATCAAGAAGGAGCGTGCAAGAGAGAAAGTTGGCATGGCCGAAAGCTCAAGCAATTGCGGATGGATCAACGATTCAAGTGATGATGACGTGGTGGTGAAGATCGAAGTCACCAACAACCGCAAGGAGTAATCGGAATCGAAGGGCTCGGATGTTCTTGCTTAAGGGGGAGAATGAAGATCGTTATGGTAATCAAGATCATCCGAGTTACATGTTTGGGCCTCGGGCCTGTTTATATTTATTGTTTTATGTTATTTAGTAATGGGTCAAACAATTATCTATGTATGTATTTTATTTGGGCCGTAGGCCACCTGAACGGGTCGAACGAATGTGTTATGTCCAGTCCATTAGTAGTCGGTTAATGAACAAGGAAGTTGGGCCATGAAAGTGAACCGGTGTGTCTCCAGGAAAATAACCGAATGGCGGTTATCCATGAAACGTCACCTCTCAAATTTGAATCAACGTGACTATTGGAGACATACCCTTTCATCCCTATAAAACCGCTGCCAAACTTCCTTGTCATTCGGTCAGTCAGTTTATGTATTCGAACGTGGTTACAAGTTATCAATATTCAAAGTTCTAGTTTGTTCAAGTTTCGTTCGGTTAGTTTGTTTTTCTGCAAATCGTTTCGTTTCAATTCATAATCATGAATTCGTGTGAATATTGTGGATTGTTCGTTAGTGATTGTGTTTGTGGTCACAAGTCCATTCGTTCCGACTGGTCCTGGGTTTCCGATGACGATGATACCAACAAGCCTGCTGTTTAAGAAATAACTACCTCACAATAAAAACAAGGTTAAAAACTTGTACTAGACTATTCAATTCTTCAGATCAACTAAATGTCATCAAAAATTTGAAAGAGATAATCGCAAGCACTTTAAGAGATCCCTGGCCGTCACGGCGAAGTCTTCACTCATCTACAAAAAATCATGAAAGAAGTAGCCCAAACTTTTAGCCAAAAATAATGAGCTATAAAAAATTGACAAAATCTATTCATGATAAGCATACTTTGTAATGGACAGGTTTCCTATTAATTGACTATTAACTCACATACCTGAGCTATAATGGTTATTAGAGCAGCAGTAGCAGATATTGGAAGAACACTATTACACATGACAGTGAAATGAAGTCTCTCCATTTCAGTGAGGGCTTTCAATGCAAGCGACGGATTTCCATGGCAGTAAATTCTTACTAGTACGTTGCTTCCTAATGTTCTTACTTTTATCCCAGGATTAAAGGCAGCATCACTAGGTAAAGAGTTTGTCTCGGGATCAAAAGAAGCCACCTCTAGTTCATGACCACCCTGCGACTTGGATTTGCTCATTGAAGATGTAGTTGATTCCTGGATGACATTTTTCCCAATAATTGATGTTTCTTCGAGTTCCTTCACTCGGTTTTGAAGATCTATTATGTATTTACTTGCATCTTCCAGCACTGTGGCCTTGTCCATCTACAATAACAGATTATCAATTGTAGATGGTCATTCTAAAGCTCTACTTTTATTGCATATTATTGCGTTGAGACTAGTATTCACAGGCGTAAATGATTCATGCATAATTAATTGGATCTCATTTTGATGTTTAAAGGTCACATCTTTTTCTAGGTAACGAACGATCTACTTTGAATATGGCGCATATCTCCAGTTTAATGAACAATATACTTGTCTAGTGAATCATAGGAACGGGTCCAAAGGGGGGTAATAGAAGTTTCAACACCTACTAAATTATTTTTTCTAACTGCATATTAGATTAAAAACAAATCAATAGCAAGGCGCTAAAGGAAATGAGGAACATATTACAAAGTGTTTGAACTACCAGATGTTACGTTACAACATTCAAGACCTACCGACATTCCTTTGAGGTTAAGGAGGTCTTGGGCAAATCCTTCAGATTTTATAGTTATTTGATCATTTATTATCATAACATATGGGGAATAGCTCTTGGGATAATGTATATACTCTTTACACTTATTTGGATCTAAAAACAGGAATATGAAAATAAAGATCAACTAGACCGAGTGAGAGATAATAAAGTTCTTGGGTATCAACTAATTAAGTTTAATCTGAGTGTTCTTTTTTAATTTTCATATGAGATGTATTAGACTAAAGGGTATGGGGGCCGGCTGAGGCCCGGATAGGACCGGCGCCGGTCCCCCACACCCCCCCCCCCCCCCTGGGCTCGGCTCGGCAAAGTCGACTCCCCACAGCCGGAGAGGACGGGCATGCTTTCTCTCACAATAACCTATACATACATACATACATATATATACATTAAAGGGGCTCATCCCCCACCCCCCTAGGTCCATCCCCTCCAAGCCGAGCCTACGTGGCGCTGACGTGGCGGCCCATCCCCTTGGGGATGAGGCTCTCCATACCCTTTAGTCTTAAACATGGTATTTAATTTGTAATGTTACAGGTTTTATATGTAATAAAGCTGTACCATATCAACTAATGATTAAAGAATTTTAAATTGAAACAAGAAAATATGATGGTCTGCAACTAAGTACCTTTTTAACTTCAGGTAGGAGAGCAGCCAAAGAAATGAAGCGCTGAGTTAACTTCTCCCTTCTCTTCCTTTCAGCCAAGATATGCTCTTGGGCTTGTCTATGGTTTCTTCTTGTGCTAGAAACTCTTTTAGGGACTTCTATGGTTCCAAGAAGTTCATTGAGACTCATCTCGTGTTTACGTTTAATTGCATCATGATATTTCAATGTGTACCCTCCATAGAGTTGATTTTGGTTTATAGTTGCTTGTGAGGCGGAGTCTCCAAAAGATATAGTGAATGTGCTTGATGGAGATCGACCAATAGGAGCAAAAGAACTAGTTGTATTAGCCTTGTAACTGTCTTGTTTGTCTAAATCTCTGCTAATGGTGGCTACATTGATGGTTTGGTCTTTTGTGACAAGATTCTGGTAACCATCAAAGCTTGGTGAAGAAGATGAATCCACAAACTCACTATAAGGGCGTGTTTGTTGTTGTTGGTTCAAAAACTCATGAAGATCTCCGCTATCCTATCATTGGCAAGTTAAAGTTAGTCATGAAACAGTTTAAATCAAGAAAAGTGTCAGTAATAACAACCATTGTTATTTCTAAATAATAGATGCTCTTACCAGCTCAGGAAACCATGTCCCGTATGGGATATCCATTACGAGTGTGTGCTGCTATGCTTGATCGACTAAAAACGCGTAAGGATGCGATTAGTATAACCTTTTCATTAGTCCTTTTATGCCTATGAAATTAATTGTTAGATGTAACAGCCTTCTTGAAAATGAAGCGACTAGAGTTGTCCACTGCCTACATGGTCCTCAAGATTATGTGGTCAAAACAATGATATCCACAAACATTTTCTTTGCTCAACAATACTTTAATATGTCTAAATTCTTTTAAAAACCAGGGCATACAACTAGTTTCAATTCTAAATTTTATTGCAAACTCCACACTTTCGGTATATATCTAATATTTTATATACAACTATGTGAAGTATATTATCAAAACTTTTTTATGTGGCAAAGAATTGGGAATTGCATCATGGAGTTCCAAGCCTTTAACATCCACTAACATATGTTTCTGGCTCGGGATTAATGTACAAAATGGGCAGCCTAATTCTAGACTTCTAAGAAATTAGAGTTTATGAAAGCAAGATAAAAAACTGGCAATGCTGAGGAATTTCAAAATTTCGAAAAAAAAACCTTGCCGGTATCAACATTATCATGGCAAGCACCTCTATAATGATCAAATTACTGCATAGTTCGTAAAATAATCATTTTCTAAGCCATAAATGTCTTTTAACATTTTATCCGACCAATCTTCACATGGAGGATAGAAAATTAATTGTTGATATAGGTTCTGGGATAATACCTTTTCACTGAAAAAGTGGAAAGATGCACATTTTACAATACCAACAGTATTTTGTTCTATGCACTGTTTTAGATTGGAGAGAGTGTAAGAACCGTGTGGTTTATTTGATAGGAATGATAAGCAAAATTATAAAGTATTTGAGTAACAAAGTATAAGAAGAGTCATTCACTAATAATTGCAGTAACTATACTAGAACCAAAAGACTTGAATTTCTGGAGAGTGGAGAGTATTTGATCAGATCTTGCTCCCAAAACCGAATTAAAAGGGAAAAACAATTGAATCTAGAATTTGGATACAACCAACTTACAGAGGTTTATAACAGATGACTCGATCAATAATTTTGTGTTCATACCTAGATGTGCTTTATACATTTTTTAATAACTGATGATTTGATTTTTTAAGCAAACTTCAACCTACAGCTCCAGAATGATCTTTTTATCAATATTAAAATTTTCAGGCGAATAAAATTAAAAAAATACGGAAAGATATTAGATTACCTTGGTAAAACTCTTTAAATCTGTTTACTTGCTTCCCCAATTTCGTCTCTCGTATGAGATGATAGTATTGTGATCTTATCTACTTATAGATGACAAAGAAGACTTCATGGATCAGTTTTATCTTTTTATATATTTAAGCTTTTTTTATATAAATATCTCTAACACACGCTTCTCTTGTATCCTTTCCTTTCTAAGCTTTTTTATAATAGAAAAAAAGAAATTATACAAACATTTAAAACGCTATGTTGACGGTGGAAAGTTTAATTATTATTATTATTATTATTATTGTTATTGTTATTATTATTATTATTAACTAATTTTAAGCATATTTTGTAAATTTCGAATACATTGTTATGACGTGCTTATTTTTTTTCTACGTTGAAACGCCCCAAAACTCGATGGTCTCGTTCATTGAATTTAGTCTTTGGAAAATAGTTCGAAAATAAAATTTCATTTAATTCAAAACATTCGCAGCAGAAACATTTCAAGTATTTACAAACCGTTGAATTAAGCGTTTAAAACATCGGAAATCATAACAATGGGATGCAAGTCAGCGGGGATGCTTGCCACAAGCCAGTCAGCCGTCACTACTTCCAACTACTTGATGTACATGCTAAAAGTCATCTATATTGAGTGACTTCTAGTTTAATAAGGAAACTATAACTTTAACAATTATGGATCAATAAACATTCTACGCAATTAAGCTTAGGCTATAGGGTGTGAGGGTCATGATTGGGTAATGATTTGCCACGTAGGCCCATTATTCATGCCTTATACCACCCCCTAATTAAATCACAGTGGTTCCCGTGGATTAAACCACGGCAACCACGTCCCCCTTTTTTCCGATAAACACGCAACAAACAAATTTTCCCTTTTTTTTATTCCTTTATCATCCCCTTCAATTAAACACAAAACCTAACCCTACAAGAACAGCGGCAACAATACCTATACTCTTTTCCTTGTTCGTGATAATCTTCCTCTCAATTTCCTCTGGCACAACCTCTTTAAGGTTAGTTTATTTATGATTTTGTTATATTAGTTTATTCAGATTATGTTTGATTAACATGACATATTTTATAATAGAGAACCTGATTCGTAACTTCATATCATAACCCTTGTATATTTAAGATGTTTCATACTTAACCATTTAACAGAATTGGATTTGTTTAAATATTTGAAACTATAATTTATAAATAAAAACAGTGGATGGATTTCATGCTTACGAGTGTTAATATCATTTATTTAGTTATAACTATTTATTTTTATTTTATTACATCTAAAACTTATTTTTACAATAGAATACTTATATGGAGTTCACAAAATAACTACAAAACCCAATTTCTCCATTAAATAGATATGGTGTTCTAATTTTAGGTTTGCTACTATTTGGTTCATATTGATTGTTAGGTTTACTATGTAGATCATATTATTAAGGTTCGTTTGTTTATGATTTTGTTATATTTAATTTTATTTGTTGTTTATTTAAAATAAATAAAATATATTTCACATAAAAAAAGGGGTGGATAGTGGTTTGGGTCATGACCACACCCTTAGGATAGTGATTTTGGACAGTGAATTAGAGGGCGATGACATGGCACTGACGTGGATAATCATGGTGGTCATGACCACACCTTATAGCCTTATACAACTACTCATTATTCTATAAACATTGTATGGGTCAAGTTATTCTACAAAGTCTTCTAATTGTAAGAAGTGTAAGAAGGATTTATAGAGTGACAAGTGTCCAATAACCTAAAACCTAAACCCACTACATCACCACCAAAAACCTAAACCCCCACCCCACCACCACCCAAAAACCTAAACCCCCCCCCCCCCCCCCCGGCAAAAAAAAAACTATACCTCACCCAAAAAACCTGACCCCCCCCCCCCCACCCACCCCCAAAAACCTAAAAAAAAAATCTAAAAAAAAACTAAACACCCACCCCCTCGTAAAAAAAAAATGTTTTTTATTTTTTTTGGGTGGGTGATGTGGGGGGGGGGGGGGGGGGTTAGGTGTTTGGTGATGGTGGATGTTTAAGGTTTTTTTTTTTTTTTTTTTTTTTTAGTGGGGTTTTTTTGTGTAGTGGGTTTTTTTAGGTTATTGGACATTTGTCACTCTATAAATCTTTCTTACACTTCTTACAATTAGGATCTTTTGTATTTGATCCTAATCCAACATTGTATATAACTCATCTACAATTAATTACCATGTCTATACTGTACACACAATAACACATTTGAAATTAACTACCATGGCCATATTATAGACATAACATATGCTACGTAGTTAATGAACCACTATCGAACCACAAAGGCACGGATACTGTACTACAGCCCAGTAGGTAACCGCCTTTGCTTGCAGCCCTGCAGGTAACTACCTTAGTTTGCAGCCCCGCTGCTAGCAGCCTTGCAGCTAATGACACAGTCTCAACGGCCCGGAGGTAACCGCACAGTCATAACGGCCCCTAAGGTGACCTTAGTGTTTCAACGGCCCCGTATGTACTGCACAGTCACACGCAACATGCATACCTTAACCCTTTACATTCAGTTACTTTAACCTTATATTACTTTAAAAGTGTATGTTTTACTTGTTACCAAAACCGTTCCATTATCTATCATTTTTAAGGAAAACATAGTTTTTTACTTTGAAACATCATGAATATGCACACTGTCCCAAAATGGTATATAATAGGGGTCTAGAAACTCAGTTGTTTAAATTAACAATCGTCTATTATCGTGCCTAAGATAACCAAATCGTCACTTAATCTGCATGAGAAACAACCACACGAATACTCATCACTTTCTAATGCAAACACAGGCGTCTATCAAGAGTGTCGCCGGGAGTGTCGCCAGTCAGGGTCGGCAGTGACAAAGTCACCACCACGCTGTCTAGGCGTCTAGTATGTGGCTCAGCCAATGTCACTAGTCATGTAAAACCAATGAGCGTCGTTGGTGACAAGGCTGGTCAGCACATTGTTTCCTAACTTGCGTTAGGCCTTGAAACTGTCACACCCCAACCGATGACGGAAACATCAAGGCATGGCAATAAGCGAAACAGATTGTCCAAGAGAAATTCCATAACAACTACTTTACCGAATAGTTAATATTATGTCCCATACCTTAACCTATTAAGCAAATCAGTTATTACAGACTGCGATATCTCAAAGACGAATGACATGTTCCGAAAACTTAGATTTAAATAATAATAAATTGTCTTTATTGGTTTCTAGACTCTCCTAAGCTCGATTCCATCAAATAGCAAGCAAGCATCCTAAGCATCTGTCACATACATTAAAATAGAGGTTAATACACGTAGTGTAAAGGTGAGCATACAAGTTTAATAGATATAATAGAGTTCGAAAGCGTTTATGCGTAACCAACATGTAACATGTATAATGCGAAGCTAGTAGGTTATCGACAATGAGATATGCACAGACTAGACTGCGAGTTGTAGAATGTGCAACACATATCACCACTGTGACATGCGAGAGGTAACCTTAACAACCCCCGTCAACGACAGGTGCTGAGTCCAAACAAATAGTACTATCGTTGCTAAGGCGTCAGGCAACAATCACTGTGTTAACATAACATACAAGCATTCATCGAGTAACACGTATCATGCAATAACGGTCAGCGTATAAATAGTGTTTGCGTTGTGTGATTGATGTGATTTAGAATAAGTAACGTATGTAACACCCAAAAGTGCATAAAGCAAAAAGGGATCGAGTATACTCACAGCGATGGAAATGGATTGAAGGGAGCACTAGAGTGCTTAGCCTGAACAGTTAACGGTAGCATAAGCGAAGAACGATGCGTAAAACGGTGAAAAGTGACCAAGTGTCGAACGGTAATCCGATCGGATGGTCATTCGATCGGATGTCAATCTGTTCGGATGGTCATCCGATCGGATGGCCATTCGGTCAGATTGACATTCGTTTGGTAAGGATGTGTTTGTGTATGATGGCTTTGAAGTTTTCGTTGTAGCATTTTGGAAACAGAGAAGTATCTCTACCCTTCAGGTTCGATCGATCGAACGGCCGTTCGATCGAATAGCGATCCGATTGTCAAGACACTCAGTGAGAACAAGTTCACAGCAGGATGGTCACTCGATCGGATAGCAATCCATTGGAAACTGTGTTGGAAGTTCAAGTGCAATCCGATCGGATTGCGGTTCGATCGGATGGCAATCCGATCAGACGGCAATCCGTCCCAATGCATCTGATCGTTTTGAACTTGATTATTTTGAAGGTTTGCGGTTTGTTTGAGACGGTTTTGACAACGTACTAAACAACAGAACCTCGTCAAGTCCCAAACCGTCCGATCGAACAGGAATCACCCAAATCCGATCAGTTTACTGGTTCATGACGGTTGTTCTTGTTTAGTCCGAAATCGATTGTCTCCTTAATAGTAACCAGATCTTGAACCAACTCATCACTAAGAAAGAGTAGAAGATCAGAACGAGCTCCGATTCTACCGGTTTTGAGTGCATTGAGTGTAAAAGAGTTGAAAGAAAGTTGGAAAAACAATCTTTCAATCCTTTCAACTTTGAAAATGTTTAGATCTATGCAAAATCATTGTTTATTCATATGGAAATCTTTCAGATCTAAGTTGTTCTTGGTGGAATGAAGCCAAATTTTGAAGTTCATGAGAACTCCATGATGACATCACCCTAGAACACCTCAAATCCGTTGATTTCACAGTTAAAAGTTAAGATTTAAAGGTGAAAAAGATGAAGGAGTGCGTATAGATCATAGAAGTACAAGATTTGAGTTGAAAACTTACAAGAATCGTGAGAAATCGAGAGAAAAGAGAGCTTGAGTGCGGCTGGTCGAATGAGGGAGCTGTCACATCACTTGTGATGTGACAGGAGGGTATTTATAGGGTTTCCAAACAGGGAAAGTGCACAAGTGTCGGATTGGCCACCGATCGGATGGCGGTTCGATCGGATGGCAATCCGATCGGATGGCCACTCGATCGGTTAGCCATTCGATCCAGGTGTCCGGCGTGTTGAGTTTTGTTGTTTCGATTCACGTGTTGAGCGTTGCGCTGCGATTCGAGTGAGTGATGCGATACTATTACCCATTTGTTACACAAATAACCTAACCACTATATCTAACATACAATCACTATAAATAACTTGCGTTTGACGTTTGCGATTAGATTGTGGTGCGATAGAATTGAGATTGCGATTGCGATTAAACACCTCAACATAAACATAACATGCACAAGTAACAAATAATGGCACACACACGTTAAACAATATCCAGAACACATAATTCGGGTTGAAATGTGATAGCGATGTGATTAGTCGATTATCGATTAAACATGCGATTAAACCTCGATTATTAATAGATACTCCACATAATACAACTAAAGCGATTTAATAAAAGATTCGATTACAGGTCATTAACGTACAATCAATAGTTAAGCAAGGAGTGACAGATCGCAATTAGCAATCTTTTCTTCCTTTGACTTTGACTTGTACTTTGACTTTCCCAAAAAGCGGGTTGTTACAGCCTCCCCTACTTTAGGAAATTTCGTCCCGAAATTTAAGAAGTAGGCGTAATAAACAGTTGCGGGTACTACGCCTTCATGTCACTTTCTAGTTCCCAGGTGAACTCGGTACCGCGTTTGCCTTCCCAGCGAACCTTCACAATGGGAATGCGTGAGTGTCTGAGCACCTTGATTTCTCATCCCATGATCTCGACAGGCTTTTCCACCAAGTGTAATGTTTCATCCACTTGTAAATCTTCGAGAGGAACATGTAATTCCTGGTCGGCCAAGCACTTTCTGAGGTTCGAAACATGGAAAGTCTGGTGGACATTACTAAGTTCCTCCGGCAGTTCGAGTCTGTAGGCCACTTTCCTAATCCTTTCCAGGATCTTAAAGGGTCCAACATATCGAGGCGCGAGCTTTCCTTTCTTGCCAAATCCGATCACCCCCTTCCAAGGTGCAACCTTTAGGAGTACATGATCGCCAACGTAAAATTCAAGGGGCTTGCGGCGTCTATCGGCGTAACTTTTCTGACGACTCCGAGCTTTCAGCAAATTGTCTTGAATTTGGAGGATTTTGTCAGTCGTTTCTTGCAATAGCTCAGGACCGGTAATTTGCGCTTCTCCGATCTCGTGCCATACAATAGGCGATCGACATTTCCTTCCGTATAATGCCTCAAATGGTGCTATTTGTATGCTACAATGATAAATGTTATTGTACGAGAATTCGACCAAAGGTAGGTGCGCGTCCCAATTACCTCCGAAATCTATGACACACGATCGGAGCATGTCTTCAAGGGTGTGAATCGTTCTCTCAGTCTGACCGTCGGTTTGGGGATGGAAGCGGTATTTAGATTAAGAGTAGTACCGAGAGCAGATTGAAACGTTTCCCAAAGATGCGAGGTAAACCGACCATCCCGGTCAGAAATGATGTCACGAGGCGTCCTGTGTCAACGAATGATCTCATCGGTGTAGATTTGGGCTAATTTTTCTACCTTAAAGTCTTCTCGTATCGGCAGGAAATGAGCTGATTTAGTCAAATGTTTGACGACAACCCAGATGCTGTCATGACCTGATTGAGTACGCGGGAGCTTTGTTATGAAGTCCATAACTATACTCTCCCATTTCCACATCAGGATCTCGGGTTGTACGAGTGAGCCAGAGGGTCATTGATGCTCAGCCTTAACTTTGGAACAAGTCAGGCATTTCGAAACATAGATAGCGATATCCTTCTTCATGCCAGGCCATCAGTACTTGTAGCGCATGTCCTGGTACATCTTGTCAGCACCAGGATGAATAGAATATCGAGTTTTGTGGGCTTCGTCCATCAGAAGTTGTCGCAAATTCGGACGCTTGGGAATCCAAATTCGGTCCAAATAATGAAAGATACCATTCGATTTATTCTTGAGTTGGGCGCCATCGTTTAGAATCCTTTCTTTCTTCAAAGTTCGTTCGGTAAAACAAGCATGCTGCGCGTCACAGATGAGAGCTTCGAGATTAAACTGGGCTTGGGAATTACGACCGCTATGCAAATAGCTTCGTTGACTGAGAGCATCGGCAACGACGTTTGCTTTGCCTGGATGGTAACGAATCTCACAGTCGTAATCGTTGAGTAGTTCAACCCATCGGCGTTGGCGCATGTTCAGTTCTTTCTGGTTAAAGATGTGTTGTAGGCTCCTATGATCGGTGAAGATCGTACACTTGGTACCATAAAGGTAGTGTCGCCAAATCTTTAACGCAAAAATAACTGCACCGCGCTCGAGCTCGAGGTCGTGGTTTGTATAATTCTTCTCGTGGATCTTAAGCTGTCGAGAAGCGTACGCGATAACCTTGTCTCGTTGCATGAGAACACAACCAAAACCAAGGTTCGAGGCATCGCAGTAGACTACAAAATCGTCATTTCCTTCGGGCAGAGAGAGCAAAGGAGCATTGCAAAGCATAGCTTTAAGGGTTTGAAAGGCTTCCTCTTGTTTAGTTCCCCAAACAAAAGGTTTATCCTTATGCGTAAGAGAGGTAAGCGGCATAGCGATTTTAGAGAAACCTTCGATAAATCGGCGGTAATATCCTGCCAGTCCGAGAAAAGAACGGACTTCAGACGGGTTCTTGGGTGTAACCCAACTCTTAACAGCCTCGATCTTCGCGGGATCGACGTGGATACCTTGACTATTGACAATGTGACCCAAGAATTGGACCTCCTCCAGCCAAAATTCACACTTGGAGAATTTGGCATAGAGACGGTTTCCTTGGAGTAACTCAAGAACCAAACGTAGATGCTGTGAGTGTTCGGTTTTTGACTTGGAATAGATCATAATATCATCGCTAAACATGATGACGAAGCGGTCAAGAAAGGGTTTGCACACTCGATTCATTAGATCCATGAAAACTGTGGGAGCGTTAGTCAAACCAAAAGGCATAACAACAAACTCATAGTGACCATATCGGGTTCGAAAATCGGTTTTGGGTATATCTTCCTCTTGAATGCGTAGTTGGTGATAGCCTGAGCGTTGATCGATCTTTGACAAACATGTAGCACCTTGTAACTGATCAAACAAATCATCGATTCGGGGCAGGGGATTGCGATTCTTAATAGTTAACTTATTCAATTCCCTATAGTTGATGCACATCCGGAACGTTCCATCCTTCTTTTTGACGAAAAGGATAGGCGCGCCCCCAGGAGAGGTGCTAGGGCAAATAAAGCCTTTATCAAGTAGTTCCTGGAGCTGACTCGAGAGTTCGCGCATTTCAGAAGGAGCAAGACGATATGGAGCTTTAGCAATAGGGTTTGCTCCAGGAATGAGGTCGATTCGGAAGTCGATATCACATGTGGGAGGTAATCCAGGTAAATCATCGGGGAAAACGTTGGGGAATTCACAAACAACGGGAACGTCTTTCACCTATGGGTTTCCTTTCTTTACCTTCTCCGCTACTACAATGTTAGCCAAGAAAGCTCTGTATTCCTTGTGGAGATACTTGCTAGCTTGGACACATGGCATAAGTTTAAGACCTTTCGAAGGAATTTCGCCATACACACAAAGTTGATCATCATTAGCGAGCGAGAAACGAATCATCTTTTCGAAGCAAACAACTTCAGCATGATTTTCGCGAAGAAAATCCATGCCTACTATGATGTCAAAACTACCGAGCTGCATCGGAATAAGGTCGATAGGGAAAATGTGATTGTTGAGTTCGAGCGTACAATCACGTAGGACAGAATTGACAGCGACGGTTCTTCCGGTGGCAACTTCAACATCGAACATCGTGGGGAGATGGGCGCGCTTACGATTTAGGAGCTTTTCAAATTCAAACGATATAAAACAGTTATCGACTCCAGTATCAAATAAACACGAAGCATATATACCATTCACAAGGAACGTACCATTGACCACATTGTTGTCCGCCTGAGCCTGATGGACGTTGATGTTGAAGGCACGTCCCCGGGCTGCTGGCTGTTGCTGCTGCTGGGGCTCTTGCTTCACTACCCTGTTGGGGCACATGTTTGCAAAGTGGTTGGGATCACCACATGCAAAGCAAGCTCGAGCGTGAGCTGCGGGTGCAGGAGCTGTTTGATGGCCTTGAGGAGCAGGAAGTAGATCTTGTTGAGCAGGGGCTTGACCTTGAGCTGGAGCTTGACGTGGACCTGTACGGCAGTTTGCGGTGAAGTGGCCGTACATATTGCAACGAACACAGAACCGGCATGCGATACCCACAAGGTGATGATAAGTACAAGTAGGGCAAAGCGGGTGTGGCCCAGTGTATGCACGCTTGGCAAGCGGTGCATTGACCACAGGTGCCGCTACCAGGTGAAAAAGATGAAGGAGTGCGTGTAGATCATAGAAGTACAAGATTTGAGTTGAAAACCTACAAGAATCGCGAGAAATCGAAAGAAAAGAGAGCTTGAGTGCGGCTGGTCGAATGAGGGAGCTGTCACATCACTTGTGATGTGACAGGAGGGTATTTATAGGTTTTCCAAAAAGGGAAAGTGCACAAGTGTCGGATTGGCCACCGATCAGATGGCGGTTCGATCGGATGGCCACTCGATATGTTGGCCATTTGATCCAAGTGTCCGGCGTGTTGAGTTTTGTCATTTCGTTTCGCGTGTTGAGCATATGATAAGGGTCAAAGTGCACAAATTCCTTTCATGAAGATAAAACCTGCTTAAAAGTATGTAACAAGATTTTTGGATGTTACATATGATAAGGGTCAAATGTAGTTGGTTATTTTGTTCTTTGGCGTCATATACAAACTGGTACCATCCGAAGAAGATCAACACCACTATCATATTTCCTTTTATGGTTTTTATGTCAATATAATGTTGCAGATGTGCCTATTTTTATTTACAATATGAAACATTGTTGATTTTTTTTAACGTGTGAACCGAACCGCTACCGTTCGACCATCGCCAGTATTGATATCCTATTTATTTTTATAGTTGTCTCGAAGTAACGATATCTAAGCTACACTGATTCTCGTACGGTACATCAAGACTAGTGTTGGTATCTTGTGAGGTATATTTCTTTCGGTTGGTATACCAAGCTTTAGTATCATACCAGTAATATAACAAACTGAAACGTAATGAACCGAACCGATATCGGTCGAAAACAAGCTGCGGAGCACGAGAAATCCCACCATTTCAATATTAAAATAAAACTAGTAAACGATAACTTCAAATGTAAACCTAACCACAGTTGGAATCAACAACAATGTAGATCCCAAACACTACGAAACCCAGTGATATTGATTGATGAACAGACAAACTCCAATTGATTAAGTGTTTGAGTGTGTAGACTAAGAAAAACAAGATGAATGTGAAGAATCTTGGAAAATTAGCGTGAATCAACCAAAAAATAGTAAGTAATCGCATATGATTTAACACTAATAAGATCCTGGATATTCGCTTTTAGCACAAGAATTAAAGACACAAATGATTGAAAAATACACCAAAGAAACACACACTAGTCCAAGAAGCTTGGAACCCTAGTGCGCATCATTCATATATATAGTTGTGGCCTACCCGCGCAATTATAATTATGCATGTAGTTAATTACGCCGCATATCTTTACAAAGCCCTAATCAATGTTACAAATACACCCCTGGCTCTCAAAACATATATAAAAGGTCCTAACATATTACTCTTATATATCGACGGTCTCATTTGCTCTAACAATACCCCCTAGATCGTTTTGTATATGAGAGTCTTCATTCTTGATCTGGACGTTGGGGTTTAACGTCAGCATCCTCGGTTGCAGCTTGATTAATGATGACTTCATTGATTGGTTCTGGGTTTTCTTCTTCAGCGACTTCATTTGTGGATGAAGTTGGTTTTGGATGTCTTGAACTTCGGATTCTGTTGGAAAAGTTTTTCTACTCGAATTGGAATCATGGATGGTGAAGCAGCAGCATGCTCAGCTTCTTTCTACCTTTTAGCTTTATCAAGTTCCTTTCTCTCTTTAATTCGGTGAACGAGCTCCGACATCTTCTTCTTTCTTTCTCTCACTCTTTCCAAAACACGTTGAAATAACATGCCTTCTTCTTCATATTCATTGTCAGCTGTGAAAGCACTGGATCGATGACGAACATCAACATTGCACTTGAACAAGACGTGAAACAACATAAAAATAGAATATGGAGAAGAAGATCTAGGAGAACTTCATTCATTTCATTACCATCTGTTGGTGCATATTTCGTACGTCTGCCACTGTGCGAAAAGTTAGTTAGAGCGTGTGTTGAATATTGTATAGAATATAGAAGTTGGACAAGTTTTGTAATTGTCAAAGTCAATCTGATCGGATGGCACATAGTGTTAGTTGTCTATAAATAGGGGGTTGGGGCTCCCATTTGGACAAGCTTTTGGTTCCCAGAGGGGAAATGTTGTCCAACTGGTCTCGTGGTGCTGTAAACGTTGAATAATCAATAGAGACCAGATTGAAATTGACTGCTCGGTGTCGTATTCTATTTCTACTCCTTTCTTAGTCGTAATAAACGCACCGAACACGTCGTTTCGGGACCGAAGCTCCGTCAAACTCGTCGGATCCTGGAATCAACAGTGGTATCAGAGCTACGATACCGATTTAATCGATCTAACAGTTGGTTAAATCACCCAAAGCTCATCAATTTTGGGCTAAACGGGAGTTTTGATTTTGACGTTAAATAGAGAAAATCATCAAAATAAAGGTCAATTCACGGATGGATTTTGGAATTGAAGACATCATTCTGTTCAGAATTGATTCGCACACAATCCTATGTAATTTCATCATGAAATTCGCACAAATAAAAAATCTGGATCGAAAAAACATGATTTGGAGTGTTCTTGAACTGTTATAATATTTCCAATCGGTTGGCAATCCGATCGGATGACCATCCAATCCACATCACCATCTTACTTGAAGGCTTATTGAAGGATTATATGCTTTCAATCGGATGGCAATCCGATCGGATCTTGAAGGCTAATTGAAGGATTATATGCTTTCAATCGGATGGCAATCCGATCGGATGACCATCCGATCCATGTCACTATGGGGTGTTTGGAATATTAGTTGCTTTTAATTGAACGACAATCCAATCGGATGGCAATCCGATTGGATGACCATCCAATCCACAAACACAAGCCTGCCCATTTTGTCCTTCAATCGGATAACAATCCGACACTTGCCATTCGACCAGGTGATCTAATGCCTAAAAAAATGGCATTTTTTTATCGCAACGACGAGGAGAGTCTCCAGAAAAAATTTGGTGATTGTCAATTTTTTTTGGGTTTTTAACGACCAAGCTGGGTTGTTCGGGGACACCGTCAGGGGCTTTAGAGAACATATTTGATGATGCGAACACGGATTGTGGAAATTAGTGGGGTAGTCATGATACTGGTGCAGAATGTTTAGCATTCAGGGTATCTGACTATTTATGGGCCAAAACGTAAAATCCGCAAAGGTGAAAAACTGACAATTGTGGCAAATATTGTGATATTCTAGTTTGGTCAAGTTTTTCGTAGAAGGGAATTAGAAACTGAATTCAGTTTTAGGGGGAATTCAGTATTAGAGACGTCAGAATTTGCAAAAATGAGGGGGAATAAAAATTTCACTGTCGTACGATGAAATTCCGGCATTTTTGAAATTCATGACACTGCAACAGTATTCGGGTAGTTTTTGACTTCAGATTGTCAGGGGGAATGTGAATCTGATCGCGAGTGTAAGCTTCTGAGATCAAGAGGATCCGAGATGTTGATATCTGATCGTGGACGAAAGCATCAAGAGATCTGAGAGAGATCGTGGATGATAGCTTCTGAGATCTAGATTTTCCAAGGAGATGAATCTGATTGTGGACGAATGCTTCAGAGATCGGATTACATTAACAGATGGTTTGTTTTCCGATGAAGATTTGCTAATTGTGGAGAATACTGTTTACAAGGATCTGTCATTCTTAGGGTGCGTTAACGTGGATCACGGTAGACGGGATATCAGATCTTCAGGGGGAATCATGGATTTGAAGATAACAAGTGGGGTATTTGAAGTTTCTATCAATTGCCGGTTGAGTTTTTGTACATTCTTAGATCGAGCAGGCGGAATGCGAGATCATGGTGCTTACTTGTGATATCAAAAACTGAGCTCAGATATGGTTAAAGTTGAAAAAGATGATGCTGCATTGATTAGTTTCGAGTTGGTGATTGCTCGTGAAGGTTGCCGTTTAGCAAATCAGAGGAGAGTCGTAAACTGTGCAAAAGACCTGAAGATTCATCAATCGAGGGGGAATTTGGATAGTCAGATTTCAAGATACCTGATTGAATTTGTAGAAAAGTTGAAGATTACAGAATATTCAAACACGGCTCATGGTTCTCAAAGTTTTAAAGACGATTCGACAGTGACATCCGAGGGGGGATCTGTTGGTGCATATTTCGTACGTCTGCCACTGTGCGAATAGTTAGATAGAGCGTGTGTTGAATATTGTATAGAATAGATAAGTTAGACAGGTTTTGTAACTGTCAAAGTCAATCCGATCGGATGGCACATAGTGTTAGTTGTCTATAAATAGGGGGTTGGGGCTCCCATTTGGACAAGCTTTTGGTTCCCAGAGGGGAAATGTTGTCCAACTGGTCTCGTGGTGCTGTAAACGTTGAATTATCAATAGAGACCAGATTGAAATTGACTGCTCGGTGTCGTATTCTATTTCTACTCCTTTCTTAGGCATAATAAACGCACTGAACACGTCGTTTCGAGACCAAAGCTCCGTCAAACTCGTCGGATCCTGGAATCAGCACCATCAACACAGATTAACATATCGAACGAGAATACATCATCTTCTACAAGCTGGTTTAGATAACAAAGATCTAAACCCTAGCTTTCACTCACTAACACCTAGTCTCTCTCTCTCTCTCTCTAGAACACACAGAGCTTACCAAGGAGGTTCTCTCGAAAGATTACGCAAGAGTTATCCTAATCTACCCTATACACACATATATATAGGCTAGACTAGGGACTAAACCCGGACAAAACACATGTCCAACAAAACTATCAATTCTAAATTTATACTAAATTTGGATTATATAAACATAAAACTAACAAACTCGAACATACTACCCTATTCCGAATTTAAATAATAAATTCGGAATAAGCTATACATAACAAATTCAGACAAACCTAAATTATACCTTCCTATTAGAATTTACAAATTTGGATTGACCAAAGAACAGTATTCCGAGTTTATATTAGCCTCACAAACTCAGAATCATAAACTCATGTCTTCAAAAATTCTAAACTTATTGATTTTCCTTTGACTTTGTTGACCAGAACGGAACAAGCACAGTTACCTGGCAAGAACAGCACTTACAAACTCCCCCTTAACTGTTGCTATCAGTTCTGTCTGACACTGATATCTTCAATCATTGGTCATTGCGCTTACAGACTCCCCCTTGACTCATCATATCATGCCTGCTTTATACTTTGGTTGAGACTTGATCTTTCCGGCAGAGCACAGCGATCTTCAACCACTCTAATAAAAAACTTGTTGATGATCACTTAAATGGCCGCTCTGTGAAACCGGAAGAATCCAACATCAAGCACTTTCGATCCTTCCCTTCAAACTAATCCTGAATCAAGTTAACACGAACGACCTACAACCACATGTAAGAACATCACTCGATCCTTGATCTTCAAACTTAACCGATAGAAGAGCGAAATGTCAGATTTCCAATGCCTAACATCGAACACTTCAAATTCCGCAAAGACATGAAATTTGGTTCGATAAGTTAATAACAAACCAAACTCCGAAAATGTACTTCCACCATCTTGATCAAAGTCTTCAACCGAGTGTCTAAAATCATTTCATCTTGAATCTTCAAAATCCAATCTCGTATCTTCACGAATCCATCAGTTACCCGATGATTTTTGTTTCTGATCTCCCCCACAATGTAAGAACCTCCTAATTATTTCGAGAATCTGACTAGTCACTAACTTGGTAGAGGGACTGTAGGTCCCGATACAGATCATCGGACTACGATGACTTCTTGTTTCGGGTACCGTAACGAGTGTGGAATCCTCGTTGCGACACAAACCGAGCAAGAGAGAAAACACAAAACAAAGATTCAACATTTAACGCTGAATATATTGATTCAGTAGAGTTACAGTTACAAAGATATTACAAGAAAATCACTAAACTCTACTGATGTGCTCTAATGTTTCTGTTCTGATACAAGTCCTTTTATAGCCGAGTCTGCTATAACCTTACAAAACATATATACCGGGCCACATTAAACCAACGAAAGACCTCAGGCCCATTACGCATACATTCTTCGTGGGCCTTGTACCAGCGAATAACCAATGGGACGAATAAGGTTCTTCGTAGGCATGCAACCAATGAGTAAACCAAGGTCCTTCGTCCATGCATGCACTTCTTCGTTGAAGTATCAGGCCCAACAGAAATAAATCAATCTTCAATAGATATTGCTGGCCCAATAAGCATGACTTGTTCATTGAAATATGCATGGCAGTTTCTACAAATCTTCATTGTTGCATGCATGTGGTTTAAAGAGCTTGACATCATCATGGTGATGTCATGGTGATGTTATCTCGCGGTTCTTCGTACTTCGTGTGTCGATCTCTAGGGGCATGATGGAGGAATGTCGTGACATTGGACTTGAACTGAACCAAACCGAGCCACATCCACAAAAACTGCATCAACAGGGACCAAGAAGACTTATCATTTCTACTCTAACCGGCATGAGATAAAGGCTCAATCTTCAACTAGTTGCCAAACGGACAATTAGCTTCAACACATCAACACTTAATCAAACCTTGAAAACTCGATGAAACTCAATCACACACTAGCTCTAAAATGCATTGTGTTTTAAAACTCTTCGCCACCGGTAAGATTAAACCTCATTTAATCTTAAGATATCAACACGAACTAGGATATTTAACGCACCTCAAGCTTTTTGAAATTTACAAAGAAAATAGGATATTTGGAATTTTTACACCCCCTCTTTCTTTGTAAACTTTCACAGTCCAATCCATTTCACCTTCATTTCTCCTACATAACACATATATGGGAAAGTGTAACACCTCGCAAAATCATGTCCAATATAGTAACAACACGTGTCATGAACTTTAAACGTGTAACGAATTGTTTTCAAGGGACTAAAGTTGACAAACGAAGGAAGTCTGTTTTTAAAAGGACCCAAAGTGTCAACATGCCAATCTTATGCCTCTGATTGACCTTACGCAACATTCGTATTCTTTAATGAATAAATTGTCAGACATAAGAAGACGTTTGTGCTTAAAATATAAAATTTACAAAGCACAGGGGTTAAATGTCAACATGTTAAATGTTACCTCTGAGAGACCTTTTAACAATCCCAAAAGCATCGTAATATTTGTATTTTGCTCTCACGAATATCGGATAGTAATCTCATGGAATTTCGATGTAAACAACACTTTTCGGGTGATCTCACAACTAACCGGGAGCTTAACGGAGTTAATTTGTGACCCAAGGCACTTGATAGTTAACTATGGGGGTTAATAGTGCAATAAAAGAAAGTTATTTAAATTAAATATGGACCAGGGACTGAAAATGCAAAACTTACAAAGTTTTTACCAGAATCAAGGATCCTCGCGGGCCGCGTAGATCTTCTTGATTGTCTACGCGGGCCGCGACATAGTCACCAGCGAACAAAAAACTGGCAACTGCATGTTGCAGCTCGTACACCGTCATTGCATGAGTTCTGAGCGATACCAGGGGCTTCTAAATGGTTTTTACTGCCCTAGGGACACTTGTAAACATCTGGATTACCTCTAGGAACAGATGGATTGATCTTGGATGCTATCAAACTACTATATATAACCCCATTGTTTGCACTTAGAACTTGCACATTTGAAAATTTCATTCACACTCACTCTCTGAAGCATCCTGGTGTTCAAGGAAGCTTTCTCTAGTTGAATATTCATGCTAAGGACTTTAGTAAGTGTTCTTGGCTTCTATAGTTAAGATTTTATTAGCTTAATGGCCGAAAGTCAAAGATAGCGTAATTACGCTTTGACTTTGTGATTAATCACTAACGGTACAGCCATTATTTGAATTAAAACTGGCTATGTGTTGGTAATTATGCAGGTATTAAACCCTTAAAAGGGCACCTTTAAATTATCACGTTATCTCAGTCAATTGTCGGGTCAAACTTCTTAACAAAAAGTCAAACGAGTCAGTTTTTACAAAATAATTCATAACTGATAATGCTGAAGTTATGGAACATGTTTTAACACTTAAATAACTTGGTAAATAATATAAGAACATGTTTAGGCATGTTCAACCCGACAATTCTGAGTTTAGGCTCGGTTCGCAACCGAAAGTCGCAAAAGTAGACTTTTGCTTTGACTTTCAGTTCTGACCCGATTTATCTTAGTTTAGTTATGCCTTTGGGTTCCTTTAGGACCATATTATATGTTAGTTAACCTTCTGAGGTTATACAACATGGTTCCATAGAAATCCTAGTTCATTGCATGCTTCTGTTAAATGCTTAAAAGTTGACCGGTATGCCCTTTTGATATAAAAACGAGATTTTTGAGAATGTGAGAGGACAAAAATCTTTATTACTGATTTACAAGAATGTCCTAAAATTTTGACATCAGTTTATGGTCTAAAATAGAAGTTATGCAAGATATCGTAAAATGAAAGTTTTTTGTTAATTAAATGACATTTTCAGCATAAATCATATTTAAACCCAATTTTCGACACCAAACCTTCTACCCACTCTTAAGATATAATATTTAGGAATTTTTGGAATTTTTTGCCAAATTTTATACTGACCATAACATAGAGTTGTAGCATAAATTCGGTAGATGACGGTAATGACCTTTTGGTTAATAAAATGAGTTTAACATATGATTCGATTACCAAACCTTTTCCTACTAATATCATATATTAAATAAAATATTTTAAGCTTCAGAGACTGATCAAAACCTCAGAATTTTATAAACATCTTGAATATCGTCAAATACCGACTTTTACGCTTATTAAGCGCATAGTATGGTTTAAAACCATATTTAACGCCTAAGACTTATTACCTACCGATGTTATAAGAAAATTTATATACTTTAACAATAAGTAAAATTCTTGAACTCAGATTTCTGAATTTAACCTTAAAGCATATGTGAAATGACCAAAATGCCCCTAAGGTGCATAATTTGGCCTTAAATGTTAAACCTAACATATGTAGGATATATTGCTGAATTAACTTGATAAAATAAATGCTTTTACTGATATTTTTGGACCAGAACCTCATTTTATTATTTAACCTCTTTTATAAACATTAAAATGACCAAAATACCCTTACAGGGCTTAAATTAGTTTTAAATTCGTTTGGGCATAATGGAAGATATCCTACTGATATCATAACATAATTTAAGCATAATAACTTATGGAACTTGTACATGACTCATTCGGTTACCCGTTATACATATACGTGTTCGGTACGGTTTATGTAACTAGTTTGCATAAATTAGCAGAAACGGGTCAAACCTTATCGTTTTTTCTTCAAAATCCAGAATGTGATTAGTTTACCCATTATATACAAGTCTTCATACTTGTCGTGTCTAAATCACATTCTAATCCGGTCTTCACTTAATCTTGCGTTTTGAACCGTAAACCTTTCATTAAAACTAACCGGTCTAAGTTAAAACATAAATAAGACCTGTTAGGAATCTAATAGGTTATTAAAACCTTCGTTCCAAATTAGGAGCCCAGTAAAAGCTACTTGTACTTGCTGATTTGATATACGGCTGAGAATAAAAATTACTTTTAGCTCAGGTAAATACTTTTAACTTATTTTCCGTTATACGGGTTTGGGATTCGGTATTATAATAATACCGCTTGGTCGGGTATGAAATCATTTAATCGGATTGTGATTAATAAATTTACATAACCCGTTTTAATCTGTTTTGTTTGATACAATGCCTTTGGGGGGTTAATGACCGTGTCTTGGATATCCTCGGCTCATTCATTTGAAATGGCCACAGCTTAAGCATGGGGTGTAGGCGTCACACCCCCAAAATCCACAAGCGGAGTATCACCACAGGAGGCGCGACATGACCAAGATCCAGCCACCAATCATATTGAACATTGTAAATAAATAAATAAAAGTCCAACCACACAACATAATTGGTGTGCAAAACATGTTAATCAAATTCAAGTTATCAGCGGAAGCATAAAGTTTAAAACCAAAGTATAATTATAAAAGTTCAAATGCTAAACATGGAACTCAACAGTCCATGTCCCACAATGACTCCTGCTCCCCTGCAAGCTCCAACTAAACATCTAACGACATGCAAGGCATGTAACAACGAGTCAACAACAAAGTTGAGCGAGTTCACAGTTGGTTATCCAATTTATAGTTGTTTCAAAACCACGAGTTCATTTAAAAACCATGAGTTATCCTATTCATTGTTTCCCAAACCATAAACAGTGGGGGCTACCCCATGTAACCACAAGACCGTTACCATATCGACAACTGACTGAGAAAGTTGTGCCCTACGTCAATGTCTATCATCATTTACTAAGTGCCCAGATCCATTAGTCCACGCCCGTCCTCCTGGCACGGTGTGAGGCTTATCAAACCTAATAGCGCTATTTAACTAATGACCCGCTCGCCATTGGCCCGGCGATTAAGTCGATATAAAAATGAGGGACTTAATGATAGAGTTTTGTCTAGTAAGTTATATGTTGTCATCCTTCTCAACGAGGATAGAGGTACGTAATCTACCCAAGAAGAATATGCAGGTTTAATGTTGTTATCCTTCTCAACGAGGATGTAGTACGTGTTCCAAACCAGAACATCACGCAGTTTTCGATTCAATCCTTTATCCATTTCCAACCACCGGGAATCCCATGCCTTTTAGAAAGTGTGAACTCACCTTAGGTTTGCTCGGCAGATACACAAAAGGTCAATCGAGCTGCCAGTGATCAACCACGTCCTAACATGGTTACCATACAAGTCAGGTCTAGGTTCAAGTAGTGCACATAAGTTTACACGTAAACTAACAGGTTATAACACGAAACAAACATGGCAAACATATTCAACACGTTAACAGTCAAGTACATAACATATCCGAACTTGTGCGACTCAATGATTGGGCTCGCACAAGTCTAATGGCCTAACAGCCTTGTGCGATTCACTAATTGAAGCCCAGTTGTTTCCGACCTAACCTGTTGTGCGTCCAGCACAACTTGTGCGACTCACCACGGGTTGTGCGATCCAAACAACCCCAAACCATTACATCCTAAGCCCAACGGCTCGTACGGCCCAACTAATTAAACAAACAGTTAACTTGTGCGGCCCATCTAATCTTGTGCGACCCAGGACATCTTGTGCGACTGGGTTTTGGGCTTTAAGGCCCAACCTCACACTAAAATTCCAACAGTTGTGTGTGTGGCCCAAGGCTTGTGCGATCATGCATTTTGTAGTTGTACACTGTGCTTTATGTGATTGTACCCGGCTTATGCGATGCACTTCATCTTGTGCGATCGTGCATAGCTGAGTTGGACTGTGAGCTTTAAACTATTGCACCAAGCTTGTAAAACTGTCTTGTGCAACCAGGGCTTGTGCGACTGCCCTTGTGCGGTCAAACAAGCTTGTACAATCCGTAACTAATTCCCCTAAAATCATGCGATCAGTTATACCTTCCATGATTACCCGACTTTACAACCATTAATTCCTAAATCATATTTGTGGTAACTTGTAACGTAAATCAAGGTCCAACAAATCAATCAAACCGATCAACAATGTTTATTTTCTAGAATTCATATAAACATTAACAACAACCAGAACTTGTATAACAACAAACCAAATCGGACCAAGTGATAGGATCAACTCTTATCCCCTACATCATCTTGTATGAACTTAACCATCTTCAAATCATAATATCATCGATCAAACTTGAGTCGAATTGCTAAATCAATAATTCATTATGCAAATTCTAAATCCTAGACATCATGCAAGAATACACAACATGCATCGGTTCCAGATTATCATAACATCGAGCATCATGCAAAAAATAATCAACATACATACAAACAAATCAACTAAGGTACCACTAGACGTAGATATTATACTAACCGATTGGAAAGATGGTTTCGAACAAGGAGGTCTTCAGAAGAGGGGGGGACCGCCGCCGGTTCTTCGAAGAGGAGAGGGAAAGAATAGGGTTTGGTGTGTTATGTGTGATTTGCAAGCAATGAGGAAACAAAACCCTCAACAAAGTTTTGTGTTGGTTTATATATAGGGGAGTGGCCGAACCCATCATGGGCTGCCCATTGGTTTCGAATTCAAGCCATAGTGGGCCGAGAGGGTTGTACGACCCGAGTGTATTGTGCGATTGAGTAATGTTGTGCGACAAGGAACCATTATACACATAAGTTCATACATAACACATAACATACACTTATAATCATTCATTAAAACCAACATGTCAAATAGTCACATAACGCTCAAGCGTGTTACATCAAAGAACAATGAAAAGTTCTAAATTACGAGTTGTCACATCATCCCCAAGTTGAAAGAAATTTCATCCCGAAATTTAGCACATTATTAATGAGGAAGCTAGTTAAGTTGCTTGGTTTACTAGTTTTCTTGGGGTGTCACATCCTTCCCCTGTTGGTTTGGAATTTCGTCCCGAAATTCCGCAGTAGCTTCAGCCTCAGTAGTGGTTTCACTTTTCTCGAACAAGTGAGGATACTTGTGTTTCATTTGGTCTTCTCGTTCCCAGGTTAACTCTGGGCCACGACGGGAGTTCCAACGAACTCGAACAAGAGGTATTCTGGTGAGGTTGAGAACCTTAACGTCTCGGTCAGTAATCTCTACTGGTTCCTCGACGAATCGCAGCTGATCGTCGATAGTGAGCTCCTTGAGAGGAACTTTGAGGGTCTCATCTAACAGACACTTCTTCAGATTTGACACGTGGAATACGTTGTGAACTCCACTGAGTTCTTCGGGTAGGTTCAGTTTGTAGGCCACCTTGCCTATTTTATTTTTGATTTTGAAAGGTCCGACATATCACGGGTTGAGTTTGCCTCGTTTACCAAAACGAACTACACCTTTCCAAGGTGAGACTTTAAGTAGTACTCGATCCCCAACCAAGAACTCGAGTGGTTTCCTTCGCTTATCAGCGTAGCTTTTCTTACGGTCACGAGCTGTCGCCATTCATTGTCATATCTGAGCAATCTTCTCTGTTGTTTCCACGACGAGTTCTGGGCCAGTGATTTGGCTATCGCCAACCTCTGCCCAACAAAGAGGTGATCGGCACTTCCGTCCGTACAATGCCTCAAACGGAGCAGCCTGGATACTGGTGTGGTAACTGTTGTTATACGAAAACTCTACCAAAGGTAGGTGCCTTTCCCAGCCGTTACCAAAGTCAATTACACATGCTGGAAGCATGTCTTCGAGGGTTTGGATGGTGTGTTCAGACTGCCCATCCGTCTGAGGATGATATGCTGTGCTCATGTCTAAACGTGAGCCAAAGGATTTGTGCATTGCTTGCCACAGCTCAGAGGTAAAATGTGAATCTCGATTGGAAATGATAGAGGTTGGCACCCTGTGCCTCGAAACTACTTCCCTCAAGTAGACGTCTGCTAGAGTGGAGAACTTGTCCGTTTCCTTGATAGCCAGAAAATGTGCAGACTTGGTCAGTCGATCCACGATCACCCAAATGGTATCATTTCCTCATTGAGATCTAGGTAAGCCGGTAACGAAGTCCATGGAAATTTGCTCCCATTTCCATGTTGCGATCTCTGGTTGCTGAAGTAGGCCTGATGGTTTCTGGTATTCAACCTTGACTCTCGCACAAGTCAAGCATTTACTAACATAGGTCGCTATGTTAGGTTTCATGTGGGGCCACCAGTATGTAGTCTTGAGATCGTGGTACATCTTATCCGAACCAGGATGTACCGAGTAACGAGACTTGTGTGCTTCATCCATCACAAGGTCACGTAGATTTCCATAAAATGGAACCCAGATGCGCCCTGTTACGTAATAAGCACCGCCTTCCTTTTGCTCTAACCGTTTCTTCGATCCTCGCAGGGACTCAGCCCTGATGTTCTCTGCTTTCAATGCTTCGACCTGAGCTTCTCGTATCTGAGTAGGAAGACTAGAGTGGATGGTAAGCTGTAACGCACGTACATGCTTAGGCTTAGTCTCCTTTCGACTGAGGGCATCGGCCACAACATTGGCTTTGCCCGGATGGTATTTGATCGTGCATTCGTAATAATTCAGAAGTTCGACCCATCGACGCTGTCGCATGTTTAACTCTTTCTGTTCGAAGATATGCTGGAGACTCATGTGATCGGTGTAAATAGTTCACTTGGTACCGTACAGGTAATGTCTCCATATCTTGAGTGCGAAAACAACAGCTCCCAGCTCCAGATCGTGGGTAGTGTAGTTCCTTTCGTGAACTTTAAGTTGGCGTGATGCGTAAGCTATGACTTTCTCACGTTGCATCAACAGACAACCAAGTCCTTGGATTGACGCGTCACAATAAACCACAAAATCGTCTGTGCCTTCAGGTAACGAGAGAATAGGTGCGCTACAAAGTCTCTCCTTTAAGTGCTGAAACGCGGACTCCTGTGCATCACCCCAACGATAGGTGACACCCTTCTGAGTTAGTGAAGTGAGAGGTTGCGCTATCTTTGAGAAATCGTTGATAAATCTTCTGTAGTAACCCGCCAAACCCAAGAATTGACAGATTTCAGTTGGCGTACGAGGTGTAGGCCAGTTCCTGATCGAGTCAAACTTGGATGGATCCACATGAATCCTATTCCCGTTTACCACGTGGCCTTGGAAATGGACTTCACGAAGCCAAAAGTCACATTTCGAAAACTTAGCATAAAGCTGCTCTGCTCGAAGAAGTTCCAAAATGAGTCATAGGTGATGCTCATGTTCCTCCTGGCTCTTAGAATAGATCAGTATGTCGTCGATGAAAACAATAATGAACTTATCCAGGTAAGGTTTGCACACTCGGTTCATTAGATCCATGAAGACCGCAGATGCGTTTGTCAATCCAAAAGGCATAACCAGGAACTCGTAGTGCCCGTAACGAGTTTTGAATTGTAGGTCCCTATCCTGTATGGATCGTAACGAGATTGATAATCAATCAAGGGTGCGGAATTCCCTTGATCAATCGAACAAATAGAAACAAGAACACGAAACGATTTACCAACTGATCTTCTATGATTATCCAACGAAAACGTTTACTATCACTAAAGATCTCCACGAACTCACAGCCAATGTTCTTTGTATTCGAACTCTCTCTCAATTGCCTAAAAGTCTAACCCTAAAACTCCAGGTAAAGGTTGTTTATATAGCACAACCTTCACAATTCGAATTGGGCTTAGCCCATACGAATTCTGTTTACAATTCGGGCTAAACTAGATGGACTTTAACTTGAACTTGAACTTGAACGATTTGGACTTTAACAAACTCGAATTCCATTCTGTCTTCATAAGTCTTCGCGTCCCAAACTCGTTTAATATCCAAAGACCAATCCAACACTGTTGTCACATAAAATGCACCAACAAACTCCCCCTTGACAATAGCTTGCAAAGAAAACTTTAGTCTTCAGAATCTCACAGTCTTTGGTCTTTGGATAGCGTCAGCTTCAACATGAAGGTTGTTTATATAGCACAACCTTCACAATTCGAGTTGGGCTCAGCCCATACGAATTCTGTTTACAATTCGGGTTAAACTAGATGGACTTTAACTTGAACTTGAACGATTTGGACTTTAACAAACAAGAATTCCATTCTGTCTTCATAAGTCTTCGCGTCCCAAACTCGTTTAATATCCAAAGACCAATCCAACGCTGTTGTCACATAAAATGCACCTACATGAATGTTGTTTTGGAGATGTCCTCGTCTCGGACTCTCAGCTGATGATAGCCCGATCTCAGGTCAATCTTTGAGTAGAAGCTCGACCTTTGCAACTGGTCGAACAAGTCATCGATACGCGGAAGAGGATAATGATTCTTCACCGTTACCTTGTTGAGTTCGCGATAATCAATACACATTCGAAAGGTACCGTCCTTCTTCTTCACAAATAAGACTCAAGCTCCCCAGGGTGAAGAGCTAGGACGAATGAAACCCTTGTCCAAAAGCTCTTGTAGTTGCATAGACAGCTCTTTTAGTTCTGATGGGGCTAAGCGATAAGGTGTACGAGCTATAGGCGCTGCTCCAGGAGCTAGCTCGATTTGAAACTCAAGCTGACAAGGAGGCGGAAGACCAGGTAAGTCGCGTACAATCGGGATATCTTCTATCTTCTTCTCTTTCGTGGAGGTGTCAGAAACGAGGGCTAGAATAGCAGTGTGGCCCTTTCGCAAACATTTCTAGGTCTTAAGGAAAGAGATGATGCCTACTACTGCACCACTCTTGTCACCACGAATAACGAGGGGTTCTTCACCAGAACGAGGGATGCGGACAATTTTCTCCTGGCAAAGAATTTCCGCTTGATGTTGAGATAACCAGTCCATCCCAATGACAACAACGAAGCTACCAAGAATGATAGGAATGAGGTCGATAGAGAAGGTCTGATCAGCAAGAACAATATTACAACCCTTAACTATGTGTGTGGCCTCTAAACTTTTACCATTTGCTAGTTCTACAATGTGCTTGGTGTTCAGAAGTGTTGGAGTACGCTTAAGCATCTGACTAACTTTTAAGGACACGTAACTAGTATCAGCATCCGAATCAAATAAAACAGTAACATAGAAGTCGTCCAGTAGGAACTTACCCGTCACAACATTGGGATTGTTCCTTGCATCACCCTGACCAATCACGAAGACACGTCCCCTGGCACCGTTGCCATCATTGTTACCCCCATTGTTATTCCCATTTCCTTGGTTGTTGTTGTTGTTCTGATTCTGATTCAATTGTGGACAGTGTCTCTTGAAGTGACCCTCAGCACCACACTGAAAGCAACCCTTATTACCCTGCTGTTGCTGCTACTGGTTCTGTGGAGCTTGCGGCTGCTGTAGACGATTCTGATTCGCAGGATATGAGCTCCTACAATCCTTGGCTGCGTGACCCAGCTTATTACATCTCTGACAACGACTCTTGTTGCACGGCCTGCTGTGGTGCAAATTACATCGATTACACTTAGGGTGATTTCCCCTGTATCCACCCTGACCCTGGTTCCCAGAAGACTGCTGATTAGGGCTCTTGTAGTCATCAGTTCTCCGCTGCTGAGACTGAGACTGAACAGAAGTAGAACCCTTGCTTGAATTTCCATCCCACTTGTGCTTGTTGTCGCTAGGAGCATCAGAAGTGGTAGTAGCACTAATACGCTTAGGCAGCTTGTTCTGTTCAACTGCCTGATCAGTGAGGCGATGGGATAGTCGAATGACTTGCTGGATGGTACCAAGGTTAGCCGCAGTCACATGGCTCTGAATCTTTGGCACTTGACCCTTGAGGTACAGCTCGATACGCTTGATAGGAGGATCTACCATAGTAGGACACAATGCAACCAGTTCATTCGATCTCTTCGTATACGCCTCTATTTCAGACCCCGTCATCTTCAAATTATAAAACTCTACTTCCAGCTTGTGAATGTCGTCGCGATGACAGTACTCCTCTTTGATCAGATCTTTGAAGTCGTTCCATGGGGTGGCATTAGCAGCTGCCAACCCTAGCATTTGCACTTACGCGTTCCACCATGTCAATGCAACACCTTCGAGTATTCCAGTAGCAAACTTTACCCTACGAGCCTCAGGGCATTCACACATCTCAAAAACGGATTCGAACTTCTCAAACCAGTGGAGAAGACCTACAGCTCCTTCCGTGCCATTGAAGGTAGTGAGTCGGCAATCCATGAAAGTTTTAAACGTAAACACGGGAGGCTGAGCAGGTTGACCTGTCGCGCGAGAAGGAAAAGACAAGGTTAAGCACAAGAGTTGGTTCGCGAGAGTAGGATCTAAACAACCTAGGATAGGTCAAAATGGCAGGTTATACCTCCGGCAGGGGCTGCTGCGAGTGCCTCAGCAACTCATTCGTTGATTAGAGCCGTCAGCTGGGCTTGAGTCAAGTTCAGGCGTCCACTCATGATCTTCACATCGAAGGAAACACAAGTGAGAGAAGTGTCACGAAATTGCATAAGTGTGGGTTGACAGAAGAGAGTAAGCACACAGGGCTTCAAACAATAGTCGTTACGTTGACTAAGCATACCATGAACAACGCATTATGCAAACTAATAGACAGGCGATACAAATATAAACCATATCACCTATTGTGTTGAGTCTTGCACGTGGAGCGAAGCGTCGCTGTGGATCGTTGAGCACTGTACAGGTTATAGTCTGGTTTTGTCAAAAAGCTTTTCCCCTTTTTAAAACCAAGTTCATTATAACCAATGGCTCTGATACCAATCTGTCACACCCCCAAAACCCACAGGCGGAGTATCACCGCCAGAGGCGCGACATGACCAGGATCCAGCCACCAATCAAATTGAACATTGTAAATAAATAAATAAAAGTCCAACCACACAACATAATTGGTGTTAAAAACATGTTAATCAAATTCAAGCTATCAGCGGAAGCATAAAGTTTAAAACCAAAGTATAAGTATAAAAGTTCAAATGGTAAACATGGAACTCAACAGTCCATGTCCCACAACGACTCCTGCTCCCCTGCAAGCTCCAGCTAAACATCTAACGACCTGCAAGGCATGTAACAACAAGTCAACAACAAAGTTGAGCGAGTTCACAGTTGGTTATCCAATTTATAGTTGTTTCAAAACCACGAGTTCATTTAAAAACCATGAGTTATCCCATTCATTGTTTCCCAAACCATAACCAGTGGGGGCTACCGCATGTAACCACTAGACCGTTACCATATCAACAACTGACTGAGAAAGTTGTGCCCTACGTCAATGTCTATCATCATTGACTAAGTGCCCAGATCCATTAGTCCAAGCCCGTCCTCTCGGCACGGTGTGAGGCTTGTCAAACCTAATAGCGCTATTTAACTAATGACCCACTCGCCATTGGCCCGGTGATTAAGTCGATATAAAAATGAGGGACTTAATGACAGAGTTTTGTCTAGTAAGTTATATGTTGTCATCCTTCTCAACGAGGATGGAGGTACATAATCTACCCAAGAAGAATACGCAGGTTTAATGTTGTCATCCTTCTCAACGAGGATGTAGTACGTGTTCCAAACTAGGAGATCACGCAGTTTCCGATTCAATCCTTTACCCATTCCCAACCACCGGGAATCCCATGCCTTGTAGAAATTGTGAACTCACCTTAGGTTAGCTCGGCAGATACACAAAAGGTCAATCGAGCTGCTAGTGATCAACCACGTCCTAACATGGTTACCATCAAGTCAGGTCTAGGTTCAAGTAGTGCACATAAGTTTACACATAAACTAACAGGTTATAACACGAAACAATCATGGCAAACATATTCAACACGTTAACAGCCAAGTACATAACATATCCGAACTTGTGCGACTCAATGATTGGGCTCGCACAAGTCTAATGGCCTAACAGCCTTGTGCGGTTCACTAATTGAAGCCCAATAGTTTCCGGCCCAACCTGTTGTGCGTCCAGCACAACTTGTGTCACTCACAACTGGTTGTGCGATCCAAACAACCCCAAACCATTACATCCTAAGCCCAACGGCTCATACGGCCCAACAAATTAAACAAACAGTTAACTTGTGCGGCCCATCTAATCTTGTGCGACCTGGGACATCTTGTGCGACTGGGTTTTGGGCTTTAAGGCCCAACCTCACACTAAAATTCCAACAGTTGTGTGTGTGGCCCAAGACTTGTGCGATCGGCACTGTCTTGTGAGATCCATAGGTCTTGTGCTATCATGCATTTCGTAGTTGTACACTGTGCTTTATGTGATTGTACCCAGCTTGTGCAATGCACTTCATCTTGTGTGATCGTGCATATCTGAGTTGTACTGTGAGCTTTAAACTATTGCACCAAGCTTGTAAAACCGTCTTGTGCAACCAGGGCTTGTGCGACTGCCCTTGTGCAGTCAAACAAGCTTGTACAATCCGTAACTAATTCCCCTAAAATCATGCGATTAGTTATACCTTCCATGATTACCCGATTTTACAACCATTAATTCCTAAATCATATTTGTTGTAACTTTTAACGTAAATCAAGGTCTAACAAATCAATCAAACCGATCAACAATGTTTATTTTCAAGAATTCATATAAACATTAACAACAACCAGAACATGTATAACAACAAACCAAATCGGACCAAGTGATAGGATCAACTCTTATCCCCTACATCATCTTGTATGAACTTAACCATCTTCAAATCATAATATCATCGATCAAACTTGAGTCGAATTGCTAAATCAATAATTCATTATGCAAATTCTAAATCCTAGACATCATGCAAGAATACACAACATGCATCGGTTCCAGATTATCATAACATCGAGCATCATGCAAAACATAATCAACATATAAACAAATCAACTAAGGTACCACTAGACGTAGATATTATACTAACCGATTGGAAAGATGGTTTTGAACAAAGAGGTCTTCAGAAGAGGGGGGGGGACCGCCGCCGGTTCTTCGAAGAGGAGAGTGAAAGAATAGGGTTTGGTGTGTTATGTGTGATTTGCAAGCAATGAGGAAACAAAACCCTCAACAAGGTTTTCTGTCGGTTTATATATAGGGGAGTGGCCGAACCCATCATGGGCTGCCCATTGGTTTCGAATTCAAGCCATAGTGGGCCGAGAGGGTTGTGTGGCCCGATTGTGTTGTGCGATTGAGTAATGTTGTGCGAAAAGGAACCATTATACACATAAGTTCATACATAACAGATAACATACACTTATAATCATTCATTAAAACCAACATGTCATAACGCTCAAGCGTGTTACATCAAAGTACAATGAAAAGTTCTAAATTACGAGTTGTCACAGTAGGCATACACCTGACAGTTGCGTATGTATAAACGGTATCTCACTCGTGAGGAAACTCCTTGTGGGCCTATACTTGTGGTGTGTCTATTAATCTTGCACCGGCTCTTCTATTCCGGTCCTGAACGGATGACAAACATATAAATTTGTATACAAGATTTTTTTTTTAAATAATTATCCCAAGTTATAAAAGATTTTATGCCTTGTGCATCCAAACCAATTTTATAAATGCTTTTCAAAAGAGTCAGTTAATTGTATTTACCAGTGTAAACTGATGTATTTCTCAAAAAGACTAAGTGCAGGTACTACGCGAAATGGGCTGGAAACTCCTGAGTATTAAATAAAGAGTCTTGCAAGCTTTTAATACTCAAAGTCTGTTGAACAATATTTTCTTTCTGTTTTAGATCCGCCTATGGATCCCCTTACAACCGTTGTGTAATATTTTATTATATTTTCAACTCTGTTTGTATTGTTATTTTAGACTTCCGCTGTGCATTAAACTGTGATTATTTGACTATGATGATATCAACTACGTCACGATACTCCCCACCGGGCCCACCGGTAATACTGGAAATATCAGGGTGTGACAGGTTGGTATCCGAGCCAACAATGAGTGAATTAAACGCTAGCCTTTTGTGTTTAATCTCAATGACACAGTTTGCACAATTCCTCGACTTCCGAGTCTAGGCAAAGGACTTAGGATTAATCCTAATCTTAATTTATTTTTATCCTTGGTTATTTTCTTTTGTTTTGACAGGACCGAAAGACAAAATGCCGCCACGTGTAAGAGGTAGAGGTGGAAGAGGAAAGGCACCAATGATTGCAAGAAATGACCATGAAGCCGGGCCATCTCACCGGCGTACTCCATCAGCGAACCTTAGCTCTAGTCCTCACGAGGATTGGAGAACTTATTTAGAGCCTGCGAGACGCTCTGTCTCGCTCAGTTCCTCGCCATCCTATCATGATTCATTCGGGCTGCATCAGAACAACGAGTCCGACCACTCTCACCATTCCTTTATACCTTTACAGCGGTCGAGTTCGCACCGTGCCTTCTAGGACCCGACCCCCTATTTCCAAAGCTGGTTCAATCCAATGAACCAGGTACAAGAACCAGAGGGTCCAAACCCTTTGGGACCAGTTGATCATTATCCTGAGATGCAGGATATGGATATGGACGAGGATCCATACCCCGAGCTACCACCGACTGGAACGCCGACGCATCCCATTGATATATCCAGTGGATCATCCTTTCATGGTTCGCCTTACAGGGGCCCAGACATTTTTGTTGAGAGATGGCTACATAAAAGTGGGAGTATACTCCCTCTCACCACAACAACAGGTCCCTTCTGAGGACCCGCATTTTCAGGCGGTTACGCCACCACCGCCGCTAGAGAAACAACTGCCTCCAGAACCACCGAGGCGAAGAAGAACAGGTGCACGGATGTTCGTGCATGGGGGTTTCCACTTTAGCACCCCCTCAACACTCCAGCAACAGCCACTACCCGCCGCTGTATGAAAACCCGCAAATGGGTAGGCCTTCAAACCCAGCTTCTGAAGTCGACTCTGCTCCAGTCGCACCACCACCGCCCATGGGTTATGAAAACCCAATTCCTTCTTACCCCGGTGCAGCAGCGTATAACCCGTTTGAGCAGCAAGCTTATTCGGGTTACAATTACAACAATGCCCCTGCCGTCGACCCGTACCTTGAAGCGGCAAACTACAATGCTCTCTACCCTGGACTCTTTCTAGCTACGTACCCAACTGGGTACCCAGCATATGGGTATCAATACCCACCACCTCCTCAACCTCAGCAGCAGCAGCCGCCGCAGCCGCCACAGATCCAACCACCACAGCAGCAGGAAATCCTTCAACGGTTGCACGAGGTGGAGCAACAGGTACAGGAGGAGCGTAGAAGCCGCCGGGGTCTACTAAAGGGTTTGGCAAACCTTATAAAGGGGAAGAAGAAGAAGATGGATTATTGAAATTCCTTATTTATTTGTTTTGTAATTTTTATTTTCAATTAAGTCCCTGTGTGGACATTTTATTTATGTATCTGGTCCCTGCGTGGACTTATCTTTCTTATTTCTGTCCCTGCGTGGACAATGTTATTTATTGAAAAGTCCCGTTTAGGGCAACTATGTACTTCTTTCAATTTATGGAATGTTTTATTTAAAATTTCATTTTCATTTTAAATATATGAATATATTATATAAAATAAACCAAAATATCATTCCAATTTACAATTGATCTGCCATTCAATATTAAAGGAAAATCTTGAAGGTATAAGCTAGCCCATATGTCATTTTATACATGGCCCTGATGGTAAAACCTTTTTGAGATTCAAATCCTTGTTAACATCTCAAAACATGTTAGCACTCCTGGCAAATGTGATTCGATAAAATCACATTAGTCATCCTTTTAATGGATTTTTCCAATTCCTTATTCTTACCTAATTTAAATATTCATTAGTGATGAAGTGCCTACGGGCCATATTCATTGTCCAATAAGACAAAAGACAGTTGTAGTCTACGACTCTCTGTCAAGAAAAGGTGATGAACTATGTTCAAACCTTAATGCCTCGATCTTATAAGATCATAGCTTATAATTTAAAACTGTCCTTGTGACTAGGACTTTTGTGCCACTCTAATATCTTTAATGATTTATATCTGAGGATAAAATATAATGAAAATCTCAAATAAATATGACTAACAAATTAACCAATATGGTTTATATTTACCATAGTTAATGAATCATCAAAAATGATGATTCCAAAATAAACCTCTAAATAAAATATTGTCAATTGTTTTATAGCAATCAAGCTTCAGCATGTCTAAATCAGAAGAGGTTAACAGTCATCCAAGGGAGAGAAATGATACCACCAGAATTAATGTAGCTGGTGCAGATTTACAAGCAATGATAGATAATATTGTCACTCAAGCCATGGACAGACAGTTCAAAGAATTAAGTGGTACTCACATCAGGACCCAATCGGTACCACATACAAAACCACCTTCCAAGACACACGCATCTCATAAGGACGATTCTCACCATTCGTCGAATCAGAGAAGTGTTACATCCAAACGAATTGTGCTCAATCAGGAGCCACGTGTTAAGACCTGCTCTTATAAATACTTCGTCTCTTGTAAGCCAAGGGATTTTACAGGAGAAAAAGGAGCCATCGATTGTATGACTTGGCTAGATGAGATGGATACTGTGGTTGATATCAGTGGTTGTGCATAACAGGATATTGTGAAGTTTGTTTCACAATCATTTAAAGGTGAAGCTTTAGCTTGGTGGAGGTCGTTAATCCAAGCTACAGGGAAGATTCCGTTGTACAACTTGTCTTGGGATCAGTTTGTTGCATTGATCAGGGAAAATTTCTGCCCTCAGCATGAGGTTGAAAAAATCAAGACTGAGTTCTTGACTTTGGTCATGAAGAACTTGGATTGTCAGGCGTATGCTACAAGCTTCAATACCATGTCCCGATTGGTTCCTTATTTGGTCACACCGGAACCAAAGCGCATAGCTCGTTTTATTGGAGGTCTAGCTCCAGAAATCAAGGGAAATGTGAAGGCATCTAGACCTACCACATATAGGTCAGTGGTAGATCTGTCTCTATCTCTCACACTTGATGCTATCAGAAATAAGTCTGTCAAAGCTTCTGAAGAAGGAAAGCGAAAGCGGGAGGATGAGAGTTCTCATCGCTCCGATAAGAAACGAAGGGGGAACTCAGATCATAGGAAGAGTTCTGGGTTTAAAAAGGACAACCAACAGTCGGGTGAGAAACCTAAATGTAAAACCTGCCAGAAACACCATTTCGGGAAATGCAGACTCGAATCACGATCACAATCGCAGTCGCAGTCAAAACCTATTGGATGTGGGATCTGCAAGTCCAAGGAGCATAAGACTTTGGATTGCAAGAAAATGAAAGATGCAACCTATTATGGTTGCAACGAAAAGGGGCACATTAAGACTAACTGCCCGAAAAATCCAAAGAAGCCTGAGGAGGCAAAGAAGACTAATGCTCGAGTCTTGCAGATGAATTCTCAGGAGGCGGTACATAACGACAATGTGATAACAGGTACTTTTCTTATTAATGATGTTTATGCTAGAGTGTTGTTTGATTCTGGTGCAGACAAGTCTTTTGTAGACAATAAATTTTGTAAATTATTAAATCTGCCTGTTAAAACTCTAAGGATAAAGTATGAAGTAGAATTGGCTGACGGTACCATAGAGACTGCTTCAACAATATTAGATGGATGTTTCATATCCATTAGGAATCATTCTTTTCCCCTGTCTTTGCTTTCATTGAAATTAGTAGGATTCGATATAGTGATAGGCATGGATTGGTTATCTCATAACCAACCCCAAATTGTATGTGATAAGAAGCAAGTGGTTATCAAGACTCCTTATGGTGAGCCATTAATAATTCAGGGAGATACACAGTACGGATTACCTAAGCAAGTGTCTATGCTTAAGGCATCGAAGTGTTTGAAGAAAGGTTGTGTCATTTACATGGCACAGGTAACCATTGATGAACAAAGCCCAAGATTGAAGACATCCCTGTAATTTCTGAATATCCAGATCTTTTTCCTGAAGAACTACCTAGATTACCTCCAAATAGGCAAGTGGAATTCAGAATCGATATCATTCCTGGAGCAGCACCAGTTGCAAGAGCACCTTATCGATTGGCACCAACTGAGATGAAAGAATTGAGAACACAATTGGATGATTTGTTGAAAAAGGGTTTTATTAGACCTAGCTCATCCCCTTGGGGAGCGCCAATTCTATTTGTGAAGAAAAAGGATGGCTCGATGCGTTTATACATTGATTACCACGAGATGAACAAAGTTACGATTAAGAACAGATATCCATTGTCCAGGATCGACGATTTGTTCGATCAGCTTCAAGGAGCAAGTTACTTTTCAAAGATCGATCTAAGGTCAGGATATCACCAGTTGAAGGTCAGAAACGAAGACGTGCACAAGACCGCATTCAGAACACGCTATGGCCACTACGGGTTCTTAGTGATGCCTTTCGGGCTCACTAATGCACCTGCAGCATTCATGGATCTCATGAATCGTGTTTGCAAGCCGTATCTAGACAAGTTTGTCATTGTCTTTATCGATGACATACTTATTTATTCAAAGAATCAAGCCGATCATGAAAGACATCTCCGGTGTATCCTTAAACTTCTGCAGCAAGAAAAGTGTCACGGCCCCCGATCCAGTTTCCTGGTTCGATTGCCGCGAGACAGAAAACCCATGGTATTTAATTTTTGGTAGCGGAAATTTTTAACATGATCTATTAAAACTGAAAACACCCGATTATTTTATTTCAAGTTTCGGGATAAACCCCGTAGTTTACAATAAAGAAATTTCACAGGGAAATCCCCTGTTTACAAAAACATGTTTATTTGTTTACTGAGCCACTTTATCCAAGCTGGTAGTGCTACGCGGCACTTTTCCTTGTTCACAGTAAATCACCTGAAACATGTTTAAAAAGATTTTATCAGCGGGGAAATACTCGCGAGTCATTCATTTTGCACAAAATAACACGTTGTTATAATTTACAGTATTAAGGGCGATTACAATGTTTATATCAACCAATTACCCAACGGTATTTGTCACTCGACCCGATTCTGTGACTATGGTCTTATCAGTTATCACCCATTGGCTAACCCGTTGTCCAATGGTGACGATTATCAAGTAATGTATACAAAACCCCATATACCGGCTGTAATTGAAGACTACAAAGACTTAATCCCTGTAATTATAACTTTGAAAATAAATAGGGTTTTGGAAACAATTTGGTAAAAAGAGAACGACTCACATTGCAAGTTTAGTTGGACAGAGTTTTGCCTACTGATTTAGCCTCGTAACCTAGTTAAATAACAATGCATACGAAACTAGGTTAGTAACTTAATACAACATTTACGATAAGCTCACGAAATCAAAACCCTCACAACGAATGACAAAGTACATCCATCGGATCGGTTTCAATCGATCGGACATTGTATCGTAGCAGTGATCGAGTTATTACCCTGTAAGCGTAGCAGCGTTTCGACCCTTAAACACTCGATTTGAACAAAATTTGGACGTTTTTAAAAGAAGTTTTCAAACACAGATGAAAGCCCCATGAACGTCCAATTTATAGCTGAAATTTGAGGTTGTCGCGGCCCGCGTAAACTCATAAGAAATCCTACGCGGCCTGCGAGGGCCACCCTAGCTATGGCTAGGGCTGCCGTGTCACGGTGTAGGTCTGCCACGTGTCGGACACGTGGCCTGGAAGCTTATCCAGAGATTTCAAAGCTGTCACGCCCCACGTAAGAATTACTTAACTCTTACACGGCCCGCGAGCGATAAGAAAATTTGAATTTCTTGTTTTTTTTTCATAAGAATTAGGGTTTTAGGGGTTCGGGTTTCTACTTACGGAGCGTTTTAGGACAATTTCGTGCAGGTCCTTACAAAAAGCTCTACGCCAAGTTTTCCAAATGTGAGTTTTGGCTTCGTGAAGTCCAATTTCTTGGACATGTGGTAAGCAAGCGTGGTATCCAGGTGGATCCCGCTAAGATTGAAGCGATTATGAATTGGCAAGTGCCCAAAACACCTACTGAAATTCACAGCTTCTTAGGTTTAGCAGGATACTACAGACGTTTCATTGAAAAAATTTTAAGGATTGCCGCACCTTTAACTTCGTTAACTTGCAAGAATGTCAAGTTTGACTGGGGTCCCAAACAACAAGAATCCTTTGAGATTCTTAAGTAGAAATTAAGCAATGCTCCTGTGTTGACATTGCCAGATGGAATTGAAGAGTTTGTGGTTTATTGCGATGCATCGCACACGGGTATGGGTTGTGTGCAATTACAGAAGGGCAAGGTCATTGCCTATGCATCCCGTCAATTAAAGGTGCACGAAAAGAACTACACCACCCATGATTTGGAATTGGGTGATGTTGTATTTGCACTAAAGCTTTGGAGGCACTATCTATATGGAACCAAGTGCGTGATCTATTTCGATCATAAGAGCCTTCAGCAACTGTTTAATCAGAAGGATCTTAACATGAGACAATGCCAATGGAAGGAAACATTAAACGATTATGATTGTGAAATTCGATATCATCTAGGCAAAGCGAACGTAGTCGCTGATGCTTTGAGCAGGAAGGAAAGGATCAAACCTATTAGGATAAATGCCAAGAGCATTGAACTAAAGAACAGCTTGAATGAAAGGTTGTTAGCCGCTCAAAAGGAAGCTATTTTAGAGTCTAACTATCCGAATGAGAAGTTAGGCGTAACTGTTGATCAATTATCATATGGCAAGGATGGATCCTTAGGATGAATGGTCGAATCTGGGTTCCAATCCATGGAGGGCTTAGAGACGTAATTCTTCAAGAAGCTCATAGTTCAAAATATTCAGTCCATCCAGGCAGTGATAAGATGTACCAGGACTTAAAGGCAAATTATTGGTGGATAGGTTTGAAGAAATCTATAGCCACTTATGTGGCTAAATGTCTGACGTGCGCACAGGTTAAGGCCGAGCATCAAAAGCCGTCAGGTTTACTACAACAGCCTGAACTTCCCACTTGGAAGTGGGAAATGGTAACTATGGATTTTATTACTAAGTTACCAAAGACGAAACGTGGGAATGATACTATTTGGGTTATAGTCGATAGGTTGACCAAGTAAGCTCACTTCTTGCCTATTAAAGAAATGCACAGCTCCGAAAAGCTAGCTCAATTGTACGTGGATGAGATAGTATCTCTCCATGGTGTGCCAGTGTCTATTATCTCTGATAGGGATACAAGATACACATCGCATTTTTGGAAAAGCTTTCAGCAATCTTTAGGCACTCGTTAAAATTTCAGTACTGCTTATCATCCTCAGACGGATGGTCAAAGTGAACGTACGATTCAAACGCTTGAGGATATGCTCAGGGCTTGTGTTATTGATTTGGGTGGAAGTTGGGATGACCATCTTTCTTTGATTGAATTTTCGTACAATAATAGTTATCATTCGAGCATTCAAGCAGCGCCTTTTGAAGCATTGTACGGAAGGAAGTGCAGAACACCAGTTTGTTGGGCGGAAGTTGGAGAAACCCAACTGTCAGGACCTGATAAAGTCCTCGAGACGACAGATAAGATTTTCCAAATCCGCGATCGTCTCAAAGCTGCCAGGGATAGGCAGAAAAGCTACGAAGATAAAAGGCGTAAACCTCTGAAATTCGAGGTAGGTGATAAAGTATTACTCAAGGTGTCACCCTGGAAAGGGGTGATGCGTTTTGGAAAAAAAGGGCAAGCTGAGCCCAAGTTACATAGGACCATTCGAGATCATCAAATGTGTCGGAACTGTGGCCTACAAGTTGAACCTACCTGAATAACTTAGTGGGATACATAATGTATTCCACATCTGCAACTTAAAGAAATGTCTAGCCGATGAGTCGCTATCAATGTCTCATAAGGATGTGCAGATAGATGAGAGTTTGAAGTTCATTGAAAAAACTTTGTCGATCGAGGATCGACAGGTTAAGAAGCTTCGAAGAAAGCATGTGCCGATTGTGAAGGTAAAATGGGATCCCCGTAGAGGCCCAGAATACACGTGGGAGGTTGAATCCACAATGAAACGGAAATACGTTCATTTATTTTAGTAAATCTCTAGGTCGAGATTTATTTTAAGGGGGTGAGGATGTAACACCTCGCAAAATCATGTCCAATATAGTAACAACAGGTGTCATGAACTTTAAACGTGTAACGAATTGTTTTCAAGGGACTAAAGTTGACAAACGAAGAAAGTATGTTTGTAAAAGGACCCAAAGTGTCAACATGTCAATCTTATGCCTCTGATTGACCTTACGCAACGTTCGTATTCTTTAATGAATAAATTGTCGGACATAAGAAGACGTTTGTGCTTAAAATATAAAATTTACAAAGCACATGGGTTAAATGTGTCAACATGTTAAATGTTACCTCTGAGTAACATTTTAACAATCCCAAAAGCATCATAATATTTGTATTTTTCTCTCACGAATATCGGATAGTAATCTCATGGAATTTCGATGTAAACAAGACTTTTCGGGTGATCTCACAACTAATCGGGAGCTTAACGGATTAATTTGTGACCCAAGGCACTTGATAGTTAACTATGGGGGTTAATAGTGCAATAAAAGAAAGTTATTTAAATTAAATATGGACCAGGGACTGAAAATGAAAAACTTGCAAAGTTTTTACCGGAATCAAGGATCCTCGCGGGCCGTGTAGATCTTCTTGATTGTCTACGCGAGCCGCGACATAGTCACCAGCGAACAAAAAACTGGTAGCTGCATGTTGCAGCTGTTACACCGCCATTGCATGATTTCTGAGTGATACCAGGGGATTGTAAATGGTTTTTACTGCCCTAGGGACACTTGTAAACATCTGGATTACCTCTAGGAATAGATGGATTGATCTTGGAAGCACTCAAACTACTATATATAACCCCATTGGTTGCACTTAGAGCTTGCACATTTGAAAATTTCATTCACACTCACTCTCTGAAGCATCCTGGTGTTCAAGAAAACTTTCTCCAGTTGAATATTCATTCTAAGGACTCTAGTAAGTGTTCTTAGCTTATATAGTTAAGATTTTATAAGCTTAATGACCGAAAGTCAAAGAAAACGTAACTACGCTTTGACATTGTGATTAATCACTAACGGTCCAGCCATTATTCGAATTAAAAGTGGCTATGTTTTGGTAATTATGCATGTGTTAAACCCTTAAAAGGGCACCTTCAAATTATCACGTTATCTCAGTCAATTGTCGGGTCAAACTTCTTAACAAAAAGTCAAACGAGTCAGTTTTTACAAAATAATTCATAACTGATAATGCTGAAGTTATGGAACATGTTTTAACACTTAAATAACTTGGTAAATAATATAAGAACATGTTAAGGCATGTTCAACCCGACAATTATGAGTTTAGGCTCGGTTCGCAACCGAAAGTCGCAAAAGTAGACTTTTACTTTTACTTTCAGTTCTGACCCGATTTATATTAGTTTAGTTATGCCTTAGGGTTCATTTAGGACCATATTATATGTTAGTTTAACCCTCTGAGGTTATACAACATGGTTCCATAGAAATCCTAGTTCATTGCATGTGTCCGTTAAATGCTTAAAAGTTGACCGTTATGCTCTTTTGATATAAAAACGAGATTTTGAGAATGTGAGAGGAAAAAAATCTTTATTACTGATTTATAAGCATGTCCTAAAATTTTGACATCGGTTTATGGTCTAAAATAGAAGTTATGCAAGATATCGTGAAATGAAAGCTTTTTGTTAATTAAATGGCATTTTCAGCATAAATCATATTTAAACCCAATTTTCGACACCAAACTTTCTACCCACTATTAAGATATAATATTTAGGGATTTTTGGAATTTTTTTCCAAATTTTATACTGACCATAACATAGAGTTCTAGCATAAATTCGGTAAATGACGGCAATGACCTTTTTGTTAATAAAATGAGTTTAACATATGATTCGATTGCCAAAACTTTTCCTACTAATATCATATATTAAATAAAATATTTTAAGCTTCAGAGACTGATCAAAACCTCAGAATTTTATAAACATCTTGAATATCGTCAAATACCGACTTTTACGCTTATTAAGCGCATAGTATGGTTTAAAACCATATTTAACGCCTAAGACTTATTACCTACTAATGTTATAAGCAAATTTTTATACTTTAACAGTAAGTAAAAGTCTTGAACTCAGATTTCCGAATTTAACCTTAAAGCATATGTGAAATGACCAAAATGCCCCTAAGGTGCATAGTTTGGCCTTAGATGTTAAACCTCACATATGTAGGATATATTGCTGAATTAACTTGATAAAATAAAATTTTTCACTGATATTTTTGGACCAGAACCTCAGTTTATTATTTAACCTGTTTTATAAACATTAAAATGACCAAAATACCCTTACGGGGCATAAATTAGTTTTAAATTCATTTTGGGCATAATGGAAGATATCCTACTGATATCACAACATAATTTAAGCATAATAACTTATGGAACTTTTACATGACTCATTCGGTTACCCATTATACATATACGTGTTCGGTACGGTTTATGTAACTAGTTTGCATAAATTAGTCGAAACGGGTCAAACCTTATCGTTTTTTCTTCAAAATCCAGAATGTGATTAGTCTACCCATTATATACAAGTCTTCATACTTGTCGGGTCTAAATCACATTCTAATCCGGTTTTCGCTTAATCTTGCATTTTGAACCGTAATCTTTCATTAAAACTAACCGGTGTAAGTTAAAACTTTAATAAGACCCGTTAGGAATCTAATAGGTTACTAAAACCTTCATTCCAGATTAGGAGCCCAGTAAAAGCTAATTGTACTTGCTGATTTGATATACGGCTGAGAATAAAAATTACTTTTAGCTCAGGTAAATACTTTTAACTTATTTTCCATTATACGGGCTAGGGATACGGTATTATAATATTACCGCTTGGTCGGGTATGAAATCATTTAATCGGATTGTGATTAATAAATTTACATAACCCGTTTTAATCTGTTTTGTTTGATACAATGCTTTGGGGGGTTAATGACCGTGTCCTGGATATCCTCGGCTCATTCATTTGAAATGGCCACGGCTTAAGCACGCGGTGTAGGCATACACCTGACAGTTGCATATGTATAAACGGTATCTCACTCGTGAGGAAACTCCTTGTGGGCCTATACTTGTGGTGTGTCTATTAATCTTGTACCGGCTCTTCTATTCCGGTCCTGAATGGACGACAAACATATAAATCTGTATACAAGATTATTTTTTTTAAATAATTATCCCAAGTTATAAAAGATTTTATGCCTTGTGCATCCAAACCAATTTTATAAACGCTTTTCAAAAGAGTCAGTTAATTGTATTTACCAGTGTAAACTGACGTATTTTTCAAAAACACTAAGTGCAGGTACTACGCGAAATGGGCTGGAAACTCTTGAGTATTAAATAAAGATTCTTGCAAGCTTTTAATACTCAAAGTCTGTTGAACAATATTTTCTTTATGTTTTAGATCTGCCTGTGGATCCCCTTACAACCGTTGTGTAATATTTTATTATACTTTCAACTTGGTTTGTATTGTTATTTTAGACTTCCGCTGTGTATTAAACTGTGATTATTTGACTATGATGATATCAACTACGTCACGATACTCCCCACCGAGCCCACCGGTAAAACGTGGAAATATCGGGGTGTGACAGAAAGATACCATAAACTCTAAACATATCTTCCGAACTTACATAAACCCTGAACATATTCCTAACTATAAGCCCTGAACATATTCCGGACTATAAACCCCGAACATATTTGGAACTATAAACCTTGAAACATATTTCGGGCCATAAAACCTGAACATATTTGGAACTATAAACTCTGAAACATATTCCGAACTATAAACCCTGAAATATATTTCGGACTTTAAAACTTGAACATATTTAGAACAATAAACCCTGAAACATATTAGGAACAACTTTAAATCCGGAATGCCTAATTAAACTCGGAATGAAGAAGCTCGGAGTCCAAACAAATCCAAAACAAACTGAAAGTACGGAACATTATTTATGATTACATCAAGTTCGGAACAATCCTTTCTGAATTACTGGATAACTCAGAATCAAGAAAAACCAGATTTTTGTGTATCCGATTTACCAATCTTCTTCCGGATTATCTACCAATACGTGACTTCACATAAAGGTCACAGACAATCCTGAAGTACAAACTCGGAAAGAATAAATTCAAAACAGTTTAACACTTACAGAACTTCAGATAGAGCCAAAATGGATAAAAAACCAAAATCAAACAAAAACCCAACAATTCTTCTCCAACAACAACTTGAATTTCTTCATATCTGAATGAAAAGTTCTTCAACTTTCTTCAAGTTTTCTGCAGAAAAATCACATCTTCATGATGTTTGGCAGAAACAAACATCAAATCAAGAGCAATGGTGATTCAGAAGGTAGTTAGATCATTCTGAATCCGTATCACGCCCTGATACCACTGTGAAAGCACTAGATCGACGACGAACATCAACATTGCACTTGAACAAGACGTGAAACAACATAAACATAGAAGATGAAGAAGAAGAAGATGTAGGAGAAACTCATTCATTTCATTACAATCAACACAGATTTCATACCAAACAGGTATACATCATCTTCTACAAGCTAGTTGAGATCACAAAGATCTAAACCCTAACTTTCTCTCATTAACACATAGCTTGCAAAGATCTAGAACACACAAAGCTCACCAAGGAGGCTCTCTAGAAATATTACTCAAGAGTTGCCCTAATCTACCCTATACACACATATATATAGGCTAGACTAGGGACTAAACCTGGATAAAACACATGTTCAACAAAACTATCTATTCCAAATTTATACTAAATTCGGATTACATAAACATAAAACTAACAAACTCGGGTAGACTACCCTATTTCGAATTTAACTAACAAATTTGGAATAACCTTTACATAACAAATTCGAACAAACCTAGGTTACACATTCCTATCTGAATTTACAAATTCGGAATGACCAAAGAACAGTATTCCGAGTTTATATTGGCCTCGCAAACTCGGAATCATAAACTCATGTCCTAATAAATTTTTAACTTATTGATATGGCTTTGACTTTGTTGACTAGAACTGATAAAGCAAAATTACCTGGCAGGAATTGCACTTACAGACTCCCCCTTAACTGTTGCTATCAGTTCTGTCTGACACTAATATCTTCAGTCACCGGATACCGCGCTTACATCAGCGCCCACATGAATCTTGAGCCAAGATAGCGTGTTCAGATTTGGCAAACAAAACATAAAAACATCCACAGGATCAAAAATTATGAGGTCAGTATTCTCGCTTAGACGTATCACGGCTTCACTATCTTTTCCATCATAGAACCACTTCTTGAAATCTATTAGCATAGCTGGTTGCTCGGATGGAATCTTCACTCTTCTAACCACCTTGGCTTGATTGAAAAATTTGAACAATCTAAGTACTAACAAGTGTGACTACACACTAGGTCATCAATAAGTTCAGAAGAACAAATACGGACAACAATCCCAAAACAGATCTGAAAAAAAATGATTGCTTACCTCAAGAATCTTCTTCAAAAACCCAGAGAATTTGTAGAAAACTTTCAGATCTGACACTTTCTGAACACACTCTCAATAATCCAATCAAGGACAAACAATATAAAACTAAAACCTAATCACCATCCATCATAAAAAATCAAGAAAAAAATGAAGTATCCATGAAAAACATGAGAAAACCCGAGAAAATGGAAAACTCTCTAGAATGAACAAACCGATCAGATTCTAACCTCCAACACGAAGCCTACAGCGGTAAGAGCACTCTCTATACAGAGCCTGCTCTGATACCACTTGTAAGGTCATCTCCTACTATGAGAAGCACCTCGAACACACAAACCCGGATCGCTCAACACACACGCGATGTGCGGAAACCACCGCGTGACTGGTACCGCTCCATAGATCTCGTACAGAAGGAGTAAAAGATGAGAGAATTGATCAATCTGTGAACACACTGAGTATTCACATATCACAACCACACACAGTGAAGAACACACATAAAGTTAGGCTTAGTTTCTCTCTCTAGAACAAATCGTGCACAGAAAGTTTTCTCAAAAAGCATTACTGATTGCATTCCATCCCTAAGAATATATACAATCAAAGTTGCGAACACTTAAGTCCTTACAATGCAAACCCTAGTTCGTATTTAACACTAAGTATGGACAATACACTGAACAACCTGGTCAGTACTTAACTTCTAAGTACTGACAAAAGACTTGACAAATTCGGATAAACCCCTATGAACTTATAAGTTCTAACAAGCTAAACAACACACTAAATTCGGACCTCTATGAACTTATAAGTTCTTGACAAGCTAATCCACAGATTCGGACACTTCAAGAACTTATAAGTACTAACAATATAATATCACAAATTCGGACCTTATATAACCCATACATGTCCGAATTTGTGAGATACCAACTATCAACAAATTGCAAAGCAAGTCCTTGAAGAATCTTCAAGATGCAGCATCCAACATTTATCATCCTAAGGTTCATTTACAAATACTAAAATGTATAACACTCAAATACATAGATGACGAGCCAATAAATGATATATCTTATAGGTACGTATTTATAAAATATGAAAGAAATTATATCAAGTAAACGACTTACACTTTATCAAGCCATCTAATTGGATAAATTAATGGGTATGTCACCAAATACTAAAGTAGTCCCAACTCTGAAAAAAAACAAACTAATCCCAAACCAAGTCTCGTATCTAATTTTCCAATCCCAAACACATCACAAATATCTAATGTTTCAAATTTACCCATTTATTTCTGGTTTTACATCCCTAGTATTTGGTGTGACAACCCATTTCATAAGAATGACCAATTGCAACAAAATAATTAACCGGGACATCATATATATATATATATATATATATATATATATATAGGGATGGGGTAAAATATGAACCACCTTTAGATGCGAGAACCGTAGGAACCATTATCCACCCTATATCTCTTATGTATGAGTGGTTGAGATTGAATTGTTAAGGTTTGGTTTGATTTGTCTTGTAGTGATTTTATTGATTAAAAAAATAAATAGTTCAATAGGCGTATTTTGGAAGATTTAACTTGTGTACCATTCATGTCAACTTGTCAAACTTACAATCAAACATCATAGACTACATCATTCTTCATGTCAACATTAATTACGTTTATCTATTTAAAAAAGAATTAATTATATCACATGATTTTTATACAAAAAAATTACACTGCATGTATAAAAAGAAAACGTTTTCAATCTCTAGTCTTGATCTACATTTTTTGTTTGTTGTTCTTGTCATTTGAACGTAAAAGCCCCAATATCTATGAAAATCAAAGAATAAAACACAGCATTTACATTTCACAAACGTTTAGAGGAGCTCGGGCCGGCGATCAAATGCGTAAATTTTTTTTACATTCGACACCGTGCGCGAATTTTTTTACATTCGACACCATGCGTGAATTTTTTTTACATCCGACCACGTACGAGAAACAATTTTTCAAAAGTATGTTAAAACTAAACATTTACGCGTACCTTTTTACATACATTTGAAAAATAGATTTACGCGTGATGTTTAGAGGAGCTCGGACCGACGATCATGGGCGTAAAAAACATTTTTTTTCATTCGATACCGTGCGCAAAAAAAATTTTTACACTCGACAACTTACGTAAAAACAATTTTCAAACGTCTGTTAAAACTATTTTACGCCTTCCGTTTTTACATACGTTTGAAGAATAGATTTACGCGTGATGTTTAGAGGAGATCGGGTCGGTGATTAGAGGTGTAAAATAACTTTTTTACGCATGTTGTCAAAACATTTATTTATTTATTTTTTTACATAGTGGTGGTCTCATACTCAGTTCGTGTAAATGTTTACGCACGTTGTCCAAACTTTTTATGCACGTTGTCAAATCTTTTTTTACACACGTTATCGAATGTTTTTTTTAAGTTGTAGTGCAAAGTCATTAAATGTTAACGAATGAAATAGAAATTTTCAACAAACATATAGAACACCATATATATACTATGTAACACTATATAACACTATATAAAACTATATAACACCATATAACACTATGTAACACCATATAACACCATAATCGTCGGACTATGATGACTTCTTGTTTCAGGTGCCGTAACGAGTGCAGAATCCTCGTTGCGACAAAAACCGAGCGAGAGAGCAAACACAAAACAAAGATTCAACGTTTAACGCTCAATATATTGATTCAACAGAGTAATAGTTACAAAGATATTACAAGAAACTCACTAAACTCTACTGATGTGCTCTAATGTTTCTGTTCTGATACAAGTCCTTTTATAGCCGAGTCTGCTATAACCTTACGAACTGTACCGGGCCACATTAAACCAACGAAAGACCTCAGGCCCATTAAGCATACATTCTTCGTGGGCCTTGTACCAGCGAATAACCAATGGGACAAACAAGGTTCTTCGTAGGCATGGAACCAATGAATAAACCAAGGTCCTTCGTCCATGCATGCACTTCTTCGTTGAAGTATCAGGCCCAACAGAAATAAATCAATCTTCAATAGATATTGATGGCCCAATAAGCATGACTTATTCGTTGAAATGCATGGCAGTTTCTACAAATCTTCATTATTGCATGCATGTGGTTTAAAGAGCATGACATCATCATGGTGATGTTATCTCGCGGTTCTTCGTGTTTCGTGTGTCGATCTCTAGGGGTATGATGGAGGAATGCCGTGACATTGGACTTGAACCGAACCAAACCGAGCCACATCCACAAAAACTGCATCAACAGGGACCAAGAAGACTTATCATCTCTACTCTAACCGGCATGAGATAAAGGCTCAATCTTCAACTAGTTGCCAAACGGACAATTAGCTTCAACACGTCAACACTTAATCAAACCTCAAAAACTCGACAAAACTCAATCACACACTAGCTCTAAAATGCATCGTGTTTTAAAACGCTTCGCCACCGGTAAGATTAAACCTCATTTAACCTTAAGATATCAACATGAACAAGGATATTTACCGCACCTCGAGCTTTTTGAAATTTACAAAGAAAATAGGATAATTGGAATTTTTACACCCCCTCTTTCTTTGTAAACTTTCACAGTCCAAGCCATTTCACCTTCACTTCTCCTACATAACACATATATGGGCAAGATACCATAAACTCTAAACATATCTTCCGAACTTACATAAACCCTGAACATATTCCTAACTATAATCCCTTAACATATTCCGGACTATAAACCCCGGACATATTTGGAACTATAAACCCTGAAACATATTTCGGGCTATAAAACCTGAACATATTTAGAACTATAAACTCTGAAACATATTCCGAACTATAAACCCAGAAACATATTCTGGACTATAAAACTTGAACATATTTAGAACAATAAACCCTGAGACATATTAGGAACAACTTTAAATCCGGAATGCCCAATTAAACTCGGAATGAAGAAGCTCGGAGTCCAAACAAATCCGAAACAAACTGAAAATTCGGAACATTATTTATGATTACTTCAAGTTTGGAACAATCCTTTCCGAATTACTGGATAACTCAGAATCAAGAAAAATCGGATTTTTGTGTATCCGATTTACCAATCTTCTTCCGGATTATCTACCAATACGTGACTTCACATAAAGGTCACAGATAATCCTGAAGTACAAACTCCGAAGGAATAAATTCAGAACAGTTTAACACTTACAGAACTTCAGACAGAGCTAAAATGGATCAAAAACCCAAATCTAACAAAAACCCAATAATTCTTCTCCAACAACAACATGAATTTCTTCATATCTGAATGAAAAGTTCTTCAACTTTCTACAAGTTTTCTGTAGAAAAATCATGTCTTCATGATGTTTAGCGGAAACTAACATCAAATCAAGAGCAATGGTGATTCGGAAGGTAGTTAGACCATTCTGAATCCGTATCACGCTCTGATACCACTGTGAAAGCACTGGATCGATGACGAACATCAACATTGCACTTGAACAAGACGTGAAACAACATAAACATAGAAGATGAAGAAGTGGATGTAGGATGTAGGAGAAACTCATTCATTTCATTACAATCAACACAGATTACATACCAAACGAGTATACATCATCTTCTACAAGCTGGTAGAGATCACAAAGATCTAAACCCTAACTTTCTCTCACTAACACACAGCTCGCAAAGATCTAGAACACATAAAGCTCACCAAGGAGGCTCTCTAGAAAGATTACTTAAGAGTTGCCCTAATCTACCCTATACACACATATATATAGGATATACTAGGGACTAAACCAGGACAAAACACATGTTCAACAAAACTATCTATTCCAAATTTATACTAAATTCGGATTACATAAACATAAAACTAACAAACTCGGACAGACTACCCTATTCCGAATTTAACAAAAAAATTTGGAATTACCAATACATAACAAATTCGAACAAACCTAGGTTACACATTCCTATCTGAATTTACAAATTCGGAATGACCAAAGAACAGTATTACGAGTTTAGATTCGCCTCGCAAACTCGGAATCATAAACTCATGTCCTAATAAATTCTAAACTTATTGATATGGCTTTGACTTTGTTGACTTGAACTGATAAAGCACAATTACCTGGCAGGAATTGCACTTACAGACTCCCCCCTTAACTGTTGCTATCAGTTCTGTCTGACACTAATATCTTCAGTCACCGGATACAGCTCTTACATCAGCGCCCACATGAATCTTGAGCCCAGATAGCTTGTTCAGATTTGGCAAACAAAACATAAAAACATCCACCGGATCAAAAATTCTGAGGTTAGTATTCTCGCTTAGAAGTATCACGGCTTCACTAACTTTTCCATCATAGAACCACTTCTTGAAATCTATTAGCATAACTGGTTATTCGGATGGAATCCTCACTCTTTTAACCACCTTGGCTCGATTGAAAATTTTGAACAATCTAAGTACTACAAGTGTGACTACACACTAGGTCATCAATAAGTTCAGAAGAACAAATATGGACAACAATCCCAAAATAGATCTGAAAACAAATGATTGCTTACCTCAACAATCTTCTTCAAAAACCCAGAGAATTTGCAGAAAACTTTCAGATCTGACACTTTCTGAACACACTCTCAATAACCCAATCAAGGAGAAACAATCAAAACTAAAACCTAATCACCATCCATCATGAAAAATCAAGAAAAAAATAAAGAATCCATGAAAAACATGAGAAAACCCTAGAAAATGGAAAACTCTATTGAATGAACAAAACCGATCAGATTCTAACCTCTAACACGAAGCCTACAGCGGTAAGAGCACTCTCTATACAAAGCCTGCTCTGATACCACTTGTAAGGTCATCTCCTACTATGAGAAGCACCTCGAACACACAAACCCGGACCGCTCGACACACACGCGATGTGCGGAAACCACCGCGTGACTGTTACCGCTCCATAGATCTCGTACAGAAGGAGTAAAACATGAGAGAATTGATCAATCTGTGAACACACTGAGTATTCATAGATCACAATCACACACAGTGAAGAACACATACAAAGTTAGGGTTAGTTTCTCTCTCTAGAACAAATCGTGCACAGAAAGTTTTCTCAAAAAGCATTACTGATTGCATTCCATCCCTAAGAATATATACAATCAAAGTTGCGAACACTTAAGTCCTTACAATGCAAACCCTAGTTTGTATTTAACACTAAGTACGGACAATACACTGAACAACCTAGTCAGTACTTAACTTCTAAGTACTGACAAAAGACTTGACAAATTCGGATAAACCCCTATGAACTTATAAGTTCTGACAAGGTAAACAACACACTAAATTCGGACCTCTATGAACTTATAAGTTCTTGACATGCTAATCCACAGATTCGGACACTTCATGAACTTATAAGTAATGACAATATAATATCACAAATTCGGACCTTATATAACCCATACATGTCCGAATTTGTGAGATACCAACTATCAACAAATTGCAAAGCAAGTCCTTGTAGAATCATCAAGATGCAGCATCCAACATTTATCATCCTGAGGTGCATTTAGAAATACTAAAATGTATAACACTCAAATACATAGATGACGAGCCAATAAATGATATATCCTATAGGTACATATTTATAAAATATGAAAGAAATTATATCAAGTAAACGACTTACATTTTATCAAGCCATCCAATTGGATAAATTAATGGGTATGTCACCAAATACTAAAGTCGTCCGAACTCCGAAAAAAAAACTAATCCCAAACCAAGTCTCGTATCTAATTTTCCAATCCCAAACACGTCACAAATATCTAATGTTTCAAATTTACCTATTTAGTTCTGGTTTTACATCCCTAGTATTTAGTGTGACAACCCATTTCATAAGAATGACCAATTGCAACAAAATAATTAACCAGGACATCATATATATATATATATATATATATATATATATGGATGGGGTAAAATAGGAACCACTTTTAGATGCGAGAACCGTAGGAACCATTATCCACCCTATATCTCTTATGTATGAGTGGTTAAGATTGAATTGTTAAGTTTGATTTGTCTTGTAGTGATTTGTCTTTGTTATTGTTATATAGTGTTATATAGTATTACATAATATTATATGGTGTTATATGGTGTTACATAGTGTTATATGGTGTTATATAGTTTTATATAGTGTTATATAGTGTTATATGATGGATGTATAGTGTTATACATTTCTTGTAGCAGTTACATATCTCTGTATTTTTAGAATTTAGGATCGATAGAATTTAGCAGTTAAATTTGAATCGCTAGAATTTAGGAGTGAATCACTAGAATTTAGGATAGGTTACCTAATTTGAAACATATACAAAGACACTATTACCCCTACAATTTTCAAATCAGTCCATGTAATTAAAACCCAATTTATAATTTGGTCCCAATTGATCTCAACCATTAGATCAAAGATCTAATGGTTTAAAACACTTCTTACACTTCTCACACTTTAGATACTTTGTACAAAATCCCTACCCTATATATATATATATATATATATCATGATGTGTTTTATATTCATAGTTTTGCGATGGTGAGGTTCGAATACAAAGTCTAAATCTCCTAAAAAGTGTACAAAATCATAAAACATCATTATTTCAACTGTAAAACACAACCAAAACCCACAAATAACAGAGTGGATATTACTAAAACAATATATTCAAACCCTAGCATTCCATAAAAAACTTCAAACACACAATCGTAAAACTATGAATATAAAACACAACATGATAATCAACATAAAACACATAATGATACTCATTGGATAATCAGAGCCTTATCATCCAAAACACAAAACAAAACTCACAACTATATATATATATAGGGGAGTGTTCAAGTAAAAGCTCATTTTATCGTGAAAACTCGAAAACTAACTAAAAAAAACCTAAAAAACATACCAAAAAGTTTTTTTTTTTTTACAATTTTTTTTTATCAAAAATCGCTATTTTTATATATAAAAGAAAAATTTTCAAAAAAAAAAAAAACTTTGTAGTGCACATGTGTAGTACACATATAATGCACATATGCAGTACAAGTTTTTTTTTTTAATTTTTTTATATACAAAAACTAGCGAAAATTTGTAAAAAAAAATTGGTATGTTTTTTAGGCTTTTTTAGTTAGTTTTCGGGTATTTACTTTAACTTGTGGTTTTTAATTGAACCTTCCCATATATATATATATATATATATACAGGTAGAGGTTCCTGTAAAAAGGGGTTTTGTGAGAAAGGTAAGAAATAATCTACACCATTAGATCTTTGATCTAATAGTTGAGTTCATAATGACAAAATTGTAAATAATGTTTACTATTAAAATATTAATTTTCTAGATTAAGGGTATACAGGTAAATTTAGCATTTTTAAATTAAGAAACTAACATTAATGCACATGCAACTCCCCTCCGTCTTTTTTAAAGGTTAATAACTTTTTATACGTAACTTTTTTTTAAATTACGCCGTAATAACGAGCGTTTTTTTATCTTTAATATGAGTACCATATTGCTATACTTATATAGATAAAAAAATATGTTTCGGTCAGATTTTTAGTCCATGATGTTTTGTCTATGTTCATACAGTGGTGTTTTAATTGTATTGTGATTCAAAGTGTGGTGTTTTAAACACATAATGGAAAGCGTGGTGGTTTTTTTTATCTACTGGAATGTAGGTTTTAAAACACCATGGCGTTTTAACATATGGAATCTGGAACATCTACTAGCATGCAGATGTAAAACACAATGCATGCAGGTTTAAAACACCATGTACAATAACCATACTATGAACATTATACTAAGAACACATTCTGGAAATGGAGGTAGTGTCTTTAATAGTGTTATATACTTATTGAATGGTGTTATATAATTATTGAATGGTGTTATATATGTGTTGAATGGTGATTTTGCAGTGTTATTCGTAGTGTTTTTTATAGAGATCTTTAAAATGGTGTTATATACTTATTGAATGGTGTTATATACGTGCTGGATGCTGGTTGCAGTGTTATTCGTAGTGTTTTTATAGAGATCTTTTAAAAAAAAACATGTTCTTATAAATAAGGTGGCGGTTATGGAAGATTTTGAATTAATTGAATCAATGATAAAATTACTTGTTTACCCTATTGAATTAATTTAGATTGAGGACACATGTCATCTCCACAATATTTCTCGCACTTCTCACATTTTTAACCTTTTTTACAATAAGCTTACCCTATATATACATATATATATATATAGGAGAAGGATCCGTTAGGAACCACCCTTTATTGCGAGAACCAATGTGAACACAACCAAAAATAGCTAAAAAAACACACAATTTTTTATAAAAAAATCGCTATATTTCGTTACCAAAATTTTTTTTGCCCACTAAAAGTAGCGATTTTAATAAAAAAAATATTAAAAAAAATTTTGTTTGTTTTTTAGAGTTTTTTAGGTTTTTTGGGGGTTTAGTTTTTAGCATATTAACTTGTGTAATACTACACATGTGTATGTGTACTACACATGTGTATTATTACACATGTGTACTACAAAAAAAATTTTAAAATTTTTTTATATAAAAAAAACTGCGCTTTTTATAAAAATAAATTGACAAAAAAAATTTGTGTGTTTTTTAGGCTTTTTTTAGTTAGTTTTTGAGTTTTCACAATAAAAGTGGTTTTCATTTGAAACATCCCATATATATATATATATATATATATATAGGGAGCCGCTAGAATGAGAACCACCCCCAGTTATGAGAACCATGAGAACCAATATCCACCAATCACAATATGACAACTCAAAGGGTAGTTTGGTCATTTCCTTTTTATGTCTAATCTCTCATCTCTCTCCTCTCTCCTCTCTCCTCTTTTAAAGTATTCTCTCACATCTCTCTCTCAATATAGTTGCAGATCTTCTCTAATCTTCAAAAAAACCCACCCCTTCAAAAAACCCACCCCTCTCATCTTCAAAAAACCCACCCCTACAAACAAACATCATACTCCCTGCTCCGATCTCAACCCACCACCACATCACAACCACCATCCTCCTGCTCCGATCTCAACCCACCCGTCCATCCGGGCCACCTTCAGTGGCGGCGTTTGTTGGTGGTGCCGGTGGTGCAGCCGCCAAACACCTCCCCCTCCGATCGCAACCCACCGCCGCTGAGACACCGTGCAGCCGCCAAACACCGCCGCTGTCAATGTTCTCCTTCATCTCCGTCTGTCAATGATGCAGCCGCCAAACACCGCCGCTGAGACACCGTGCCGCCGTCGTCCGAGAGATTAAATGGCGATGATGATGTGGAAACCCACACATGAGCCTTGTTCTTCATCTGAGAGATTAATGGCGATGATGATGTCGGTGGTGCCGGCGTTTGTTGGTGGTGCCGGTGGTGCGACGTCGGTGGTGCCGGTGTTTGAGTGGTGGCTAGAGGTGGTGCCGGTGATTTAAACGGGGTCAGGTTTGTTTTTCGGTTGTTGATTGTTGGTTTGATTGGGTTCTTTTGATTTGTTGTTTCTGTTTTGTTTGGGTTCTTTGATTCAAAAAGTTTTGGGTTTTTTGATTATTTTTGGTGGGTTTGATGTTGAATCTGGGTTTGCTGTTGAATCTGGGTTTGAATATGGGTTTGAATATGGGTTTGATGTTTAATCTGGGTTTCATGTTGAATCTGGGTTTCATGTGTGAATCTGGGTTTGAATATGGGTTTGATGTTTGAATATGGGTTTGATGTTGAATCTGGGTGTTCTTGAATCTGATGGTGGTATGTTCTAAAATTGGTTGATTCTGGGATTGGGGTTGATTTGAATTCTTGATTCTGTTGATTTGAATTCTTTGATTATGTGGGTTTTGATCGGTTTAGATTTTGGGGGGCGATGATGCAAAAAAAAAAAAAAAAAAAAAAAAAAAACGTTGATTTTGATGACGATGGCGCGGCAAAGACGGCGGGAGGGTAGGTTTTTTGAACCTGCAACCCCATTTTGCAGCCTTTTTTATTATCGGAAAATCTGAGCCAAACCCCATTTTTTTCGAGATACGCTTTGTTTTGACGTTGTTGGTTTTTTATATTTTTTCCCCTAGTCGATGACGATAACAATCTATCTGAGACACCTACCGAGTTTGCGTTTTCTGGGTGCGTTCGTGTTGCGTAAAAAAGTTATTTGTTAAAAAAAATTGTGTAAACCGTAAACTTTTTAACGTAAAACGTAAAAAGTTTAACGTAAAACGTAAAAAGTTCAACGTAAACGTAAAAGTTTTATGTAAACCGTAAAAAGTTTTTTGTAAAGCGTAAAAAGTTTTAGGTAAAACGTAAAACGTGAATTTTTTTAACGTAAAAACGTAAAACGTAAAGTGTTTAACGTAAAACGTAAACTTTTTTAACGTAAAAAACGTAAAACGTAAAAAGTTTTATCTAAACCGTAAAAAGTTTTTTGTTAAGCGTAAAAAGTTTTAGGTAAAACGTAAAAAGTTTTTTACGTAAATTTTTTTAATGTAAAAACGTAAAACGTAAAGAGTTTAACGTAAAACGTAAAAACGTAAACTTTTTTAACGTAAAAACGTAAAAAGTTTTTCGTAAAACGTAAAAAGTTTTATGTAAACCGTAAAAAGTTTTTTGTAAAGCGTAAAAAGTTTTAGGTAAAACGTAAAACGTAAATTTTTTTTAATGTAAAAACGTAAAACGTAAAACGTAAAAAGTTTAACATAAAACGTAAAAACGTAAACTTTTTTAACGTAAAAACGTAAAAAGTTTTTCGTAAAACGTAAAAAGTTTTATGTAAGCCGTAAAAAGTTTTTCGTAAAACGTAAAACGTAAAAAGTTTTTCGTAAAACGTAAAACGTAAATAAAACGGGACTTAAAAAACGCCGCGTTAAAACGGGACGTAAAAAACGCCGCGTTAAAACGTAAAATAAAACGGGACGTAAAAATTAAATCGTAAACTTTTTAACGTAACTCGTAAACATTTTAACGTAAAACGTAAAAACGTGAAACGTTAAAAAGTTTTACGTAAAACGTAAAAAGTTTTAACGTAAAAAGTAAAAAGTTTTACGTAAAAAAATTTTTGCTAAAAAAAAAATTAAACCGTAAATTTTTAACGTAAAACGTAAAAACGTGAAGCGAAAAAACGGGATATAAAAACGCGACGCGGCGCGTTAAAACGCGCCGTATAAAACGTAAAAAACCGACACGTAAAACGTAAAAAACCGACGTGTAAAACGTAAAATAACGTTAACGTAAAAAACCGGGGGCGTAAAACGTAAAAAACCGACGCGTAAAACGTAAAAAACCGACGCGTAAAACGTAAAAAAACGGGGCGTAAAACGGGTCGGCTTGTAAACGGGACGGCTAAAACGGGACGGCAGAAAACGGGATGGCTAAAACGGGACGGCAAAAAACGGGACGGCTAAAACGAGACGGCTAAAACGGGACGGCTAAAACGGGACGGCTAAAACGGGATGGCAAAAAACGGGACGGCTAAAACGGGACGGCAAAAAACGTAAAACGGGCCGTATAAACGGCGCGTAAAACAGGCCGTATAATCGGCGCGTAAAAACGGGACATAAAAACGGGACGCGGCGCGTTAAAACGGGACGTAAAAACTGGGGCGCAAAAACGGGACGTAAAAAATGGGACGCGGCGCGTTAAAACGGGCCGTATAAACGGCGCGTAAAAACGGGCCGTATAAACGGCGCGTAAAACGGGCCGTATAAACGGCTCGTAAAAACGGGACGTAAAAAATGGGGCGCGACGCGTAAAAACGGGCCGTATAAACGGCGCGTAAAACAGGCCGTATAATCGGCGCGTAAAAACGGGACGCGGCGCGTTAAAACGGGACGTAAAAACTGGGGCGCAAAAACGGGACGTAAAAAATGGGACGCGGCGCGTTAAAACGGGCCGTATAAACGGCGCGTAAAAACGGGCCGCATAAACGGCGCGTAAAACGGGCCGTATAAACGGCTCGTAAAAACGGGACGTAAAAAATGGGCCGCGACGCGTAAAAACGGGCCGTATAAACGGTGTGAAAAAACGGGCCGTATAAACGGCGCGTAAAAACGGGACTTAAAAACGGGACGCGGCGCGTTAAAAAACGACGCGTCGAAAAAACGACGCGTGCAAAAACCGGCGCGCAAAAAAAAATTGTCTTTTGTTAAAAAAATCTGAATTTAAAAACGTTTTTAATAAAAATATCTTTTTAGAAAATAAAAAGTAATATAATAAAAATAAAAAGTAATATAATAAATCAAAAAAGTAATTAAAAATTAATAAAGAGAAAAAGACAAAAAAATGTTATTTTACTAAACTACCCTTTTTGATTAAAATATAAAAGACATAATAAGACAAAAAGCTTTTAATATTAATTTTTGTTACTTTTAATCTCATCCATTCATCTACTTGATCCAATGGCTAGAAAGTGGTTCTCATGGTTCTCATAACTGGAGGTGGTTCTCATTCTAGCGATCCCCTATATATATATATATAGGATAGGATCAAAATCAAGCTAAAACCCCTACGAGTTGCGAGTTTTGACTCCAATTTTTCTACACCCCAAGTTTAAGATATTTCAAAGCCGGTTGTAAAAAAAAAATCGAAGTGGTGTTTTTGGCCCCTTACAACATGTAATACCCTATCACGTTTTAATCGAAAAGATGTAGCGGAAATACATACCATAAAATTTTTTTCTTTATAAATGCTTTATCATACTCGAAAACCATTTAAAAACGGATCCTTAGGAAAATATTACATCATTCATCTTTAATTAATGTACCGATATAACATTTACGAACAAAGTGAGCACCCTTCCGTACAATCCATGTTCAATAACTTGATCATCGCCCACTTGTCCCTCGTGATAAATAATAATGTTTCATTTAACCTGCGCTCACCATAATCAACCGTCAGTTTAGTGAATGGTGACATCATACTTATATTATAAACATCTAGCTAAAAGACCATATTGCATTCTAACGACGCAAGATGTCTTGTTCGATCATCCTTCCAACTCATCCGCTACTTCCCGGCATTAACTCACTCTGACCCAACGTTATCGTACCTGCTCTTTTCAGTTCATTCTCAATGATAACATGATTAGTAACGTGCACCGTTAAACATATTGAAACCCACAACTTCGCATAAACACATTCTATTAAATCTACGTACATTAGGTTACATCACATGCTTTAACGTTCATATATCCGAGCACGTACTTATGTTTTCCATACCCACGTATACACATATAAATCATACTACATATACTCAATGTAAATTTTATTTATATACACATGTACAATCACAATCGTATAATTTCCTTCAAGTACATTACTTTGTTAGGCACACCATTTTCCGTATATAAACATGCTTATGTATTAGTTTCGTCCCTTAACACGTGATATTCTTTGTTTGTTTGACCCATTCATGATGGGTAAGCAATTTGACCATTCTTTCACTAAAGCATTCTTTGTTTATATGACCCGTTCACGACAGGTAAACACTTGAACCAATCTATTATATGATCATTCTTAATACTATTTTAAATTCGCATGATGTACTAATTAATCATTATACTGTAATTCAGCATTTTCACTCTTTTAACTCTCGAATCTAGTTTTCAAGTGAACTACTGATACGTAGCTTATCGAAATACATTTCCAGGCATATAAAGAACGTCTACATACGATGTATACATGAATTTATATGAGTTTTACAAAAACAGGACAGCAACACGTTTTGCTTCAATCCGCATGTTGTACTAATTAATCATGCTGCTGTAATTCTGCATTTTCATCCTTTTTAACTTTCGAATCAGGTTTTCATGTAAACTAGTTAAACCTAGCTTATTGAAATACATTTCCAAGCATATAAAGAACGTCTCCATAAGATGTATACATGATTTTATATAATTTTTCTATGATGCTGATGTCACAGGAAATAATAATACGAATTTTAATTTCGGAAATTACTTACCTTATACGTTGGAAATCATGCTTGCTCCCTTGCCTCATCTTGACCCATTAGCCCTCCGTGCTTGAGTCGATTGACAAGATTCTTGTCCCTACATGTCATTACGTTCATATCATTGTTAGCATATATGATCATACATACAAATATTCATTTCTTTCCATTCATACATTACTTGACTTTCAGTAGTCAATTACCGCATACATAAGTCACATACGAATAGTCACCTTGTTCCAAATCCACACAAATTCAATTATCATCATATATAACACATAAATCACCTAGTACATAACACATGACTTCTACTCTTACAATTGTGTCCGAAAGCCTATCCATGATTTTCATAGATTGTTGACTTTCAAAAAGTCAACTATCTTACTTACACCCTTTCAACCTAGAACATGAATCCTGTTTAATATGGTAGACCACGACATTAACATCATACGCATTTCATACTTATACCCTTTCACATTTTAATCGAAAAGATGCAGCAGAAATACATACCATAAAATTTCTTTCTTTATAAATGTTCTTTCATACTCGAAAACCATTTAAAAACCGATCCATAAGAAAATATTACATTATTCATCTTTAATTAATGTACCGATATAACATGTGAATACGAACATAGTGACCACCTTTCCGTACAATCGATGTTCTATAACTCGATCTTCGCCCGCATGTCCCTCATGATAAATAGTAATGTTTCGTGAAACCTGCGGTCACCATAAACAACCGACACTTTAGTGAATGGTGACATCATACTTATATTATAAACATCTAGCTGAAAGACCATATTGCATTCTAAAACGATGCAAGATGTCTTGTTCGATCATCCTTCCAAACTCATCCACTACTTCCCGACATCAACTCACTCAGACCCAACATTATCATACCTGTTTTTTCAGTTCATTCTCAACGATAACATGATTATTAACGTGCACCGTTAAACATATTGAAACCCACAACTTCACATAAACATATTCTATTAAATATATGTTCATTAGGTTATATCACATGCATTCACGTTCATATATACGAGCACGTACTTATTTTTCCCATACCCACGTATACTCCTATAAATTCATACTACACATACTCATTGTAAATTTTATTTATATACACATATACAATCACAATCCTTCAATTTCCTCCAAGCACATTACTTTGTTAGGCACAAAATTTTTCATATATAAACATGCTTATGTATTAGTTACGTCCCTTAACACGTGACATTCTTTGTTCGTTTGACCCGTTCATGATGGGTAAACACTTTAACCATTCTTTAACTAAAGCATTCTTTTTCCGTTTGACCCATTCATGATTGGTAAACACTTTAACTAATCTATTATATCATCATTCTTAATACTATTTTAAATCAGCATGTTGTACTAATTAATCATACTACTCTAATTCAGCATTTTCACCCTTGTAACTTTTGAATCTAGTTTTCAAGTGAACTAATGCAACATAGCTTATTGAAATACCTTTCCAGGCATATAAAGAACGTCTCCATACGATGTATACATGAATGTACATGAATTTACAAAAAAACAGGACAACAACACGCTTTACTTCAATCAGCATGATGTACTAATTAACCATGCTGCTGTAATTTTGCATTTTCACCATTTTTAACTTTCGAATCAGGTTTTCAATTAAACTAATGAAACGTAGCTTATGGAAATACCTTTCCAAATATTTAAAGAATGTCTCCATACGATGTATACATGATTTTATATGATTTTTCTAAGATGCAGCTGTCACAGGAAATAATAATACGAATATTAATTTCGGAAATTACTTACCTTATATGTCGGAAATCAAGCTTGCTCCCGTGCCTCATCTTGAAGCGTAAGCCCTCCGTGCTTAAGTCGATTGACAAGATTCTCATCCGTACATGTCATTACATTTATATCATGGTTAGCATACATGATTATACATACAAATATTCATTTCTTTCCATTCATACATTACTTGACTCATTACCGCATACATAAGTCACATACAAACAGTCACCTTGTTCCAAATCCACGCAAATTCAATTATCACCATGTATTACACATAAATCATCTAGTACATAACACATGACTTCTACTCTTACAATTGTGTCCGAAAGCCTATCCATGATTTTCATAGATCGTTGACTTTCAGAAGTCAATTGACTTACTTACACCCTTCCAACCTAGAACATAAATCCTCCTTAATATGGTAGACCACCGTATTGACATCATACGCATTTAATACTCATACGGTATTATGACATATATAACTACATGATCACCAAATTACATACATAATCCATCCCATCTACACTAGCATTTTTATATCTTCATAACTAACACTGTAACCTGTACTTAGCTAACCCGACATCATTCCAATTTTACCCTTTTCTAGGATTCTCATATGCTTCATTTACATCTAAATCACAATTCGCATGGTGTGTATTACATCACACAAGCATATAGCGTAAACTCCTAAAGCATACCTCTACTGAATCACACATTAACTACATTCTCACATGGAATTCATCAAGAACATATTCCTCCTGATACTTTACTATCAAATACATCATCAATACGTTATAAATATAATTACATGTTACTTGCATACATTTTCACATATCATTTCCGTTTAGACATTTCATCAAACACTTGGTGTGTGTACTACTTTCCAAACACAATGTACAAGTATTTCATGCTTTCATTCCTACTTCTTGCATTCATTTCATCAACACACCTATGCTTCAATTAAATTTCACACCATTCTTCAACCTTACTAAAAATATGCATCAAACACTACAAAATTCATCAAAGTTATACAAGGATTAGACAGGAGTGACACACCCATGTCCCCATATTTATAACCCCAAATGGGTTCCACTTCAAAACATGAAATTACTCAAAATCATACATAAAACAAGTTTTGTTTAGTGATTCTAATACTAAATCATGCATAAGTTCATAATAATTCACGGATTTGATCATAATCCATTTCATGCAACATCACAAAGTAAGAATCTACAACTTAACACATGATTTTATGACAAGATGCTACTAATACTTGGTTCATGCATAATGATCATCAAGCCCTCCCTTCCAATTTGTTGAATTTTCCTTCTTGCTCTTGAGAGGTTTTCACCTCTTCCCCTTTTCCTTTCTCTCTATACACGACACACTACCCACACATACTAGAACCCCCTCTTTTTTTTTTATAAAAATTAATTCCATTCCGCCTATTTAGTCCCTAAAGTTTAATACTCTTCCTTATTTGTTAGAAACTTCAGTCCCCACTATTTGGCCCACACTTTAACTAAGTTATCTATACTAGTTAAACTACTTCATAACATAGTGCAAGGAATTATAATCGTGAATTAAGCATTCAGGTTTTGGGGCGTTACAAATCTACCCCCCTTAAAGGAGGTTTCGTCCCTGAAACCTCTTTCATCGGTGTTGATTTATCCATTTAACATATCTAAAATCTTACCATTATCCAAATCCACTCATAGCTCGTACAAAGACTTGTTCCCGAATAAACATGATTATATGTCTTGATTCTACCTTCTTAATCAAGCATAAGACGTTCATACATTTGTCAATTGTAACGAATTGATTAATTCCATCTTACTACAAGACATTCCAATCTAGCGTCAGCTGCGCGAGTTCTTGATGTGCGTAAAATACAACATATAAATTATATCAAATAAAGCATAAAATCAACCTTTTTTCGGTACTAATGTTGGAAAAAAGCATGTTTCTTCGTTTCTTTTTAATTTACAAGATCAAAAGAGCTTAAACGCATAAAAGGAACAAATTAACAGCAAAAAACCAACATAAATACAAAGAAGAAGGATTGACGTGACTCGTCAAGCCCCTATCCATATCCAAACCAACAAAATAACAAGAACAGAAGGTCTAGCACAGGGTCGTGCCCACCAGGCATGGTCGTGCCCAGTCAAGATTCCCTGCAAAAGAAAAGACAACAGCAAAAGACAAACATGACAAACCAATACGAGGTTATGCTAACTCAACACGTGGCGTGGTCAACTCTAAGATTCGCAGAATCTGAGATAGTACAGCAAGTACAATTGCCACTGGCCGTGCCGTTGACACACGGGGTCATTTTAGTACAAGATCTGACACTGCAGTTAGTGAGGAAGAGAGAGAAGGAAGGCCACGGGGCCGTGTGGACAGTCTACTTTCAACTATAAATATGGGTGCTTGGTTTCATTCCAATCCATCCCTTGGCAAACCACTTCTCTCACACTTGCCACCACTCCAACACCACTACAACACCAACACCCACCACCATCATCCATCTTCCATCTTTTAGAGTGTTTAGTAGTCTCGGGATCCAAGATCGATCATAAGCGTTCTTGTCAAACAAATTCCATGCTTGGCTAAACTCTTACATCACTTGGTGAAGACAAATCTTTTATGTATTACTTTTTTTATTTCCAACCTTTGGCTCTTTTTATTTGGATATATATTAATGACTTTAATAACTAGTATTCTATATTGAAGGTGAATTTTACTAAATCATTTTTCATGTTTTTTTGATTCACTCATTCGTGTCTTTACGTTCAATATAAAGCACGTTAACTGCCTAGAAGGGGGTTCTAAGGGTGGTTGGGTAAATTCTTGTCTCGTTCAGTGTATAGATCCTGCAAGAACCTGGTTCAAGCTTATTAGGACTTCACAAGAGGTAGGTCTTAACCGTCTCGGGAGAAGTAAGAACCGCTTGAATCCCTTATCCATAAACTACTATTAAAACATTAAACCAACCTTGCGAGACTGTATCCTTGTTGCCTCGGACCAATAGGTTGAGGGTAACACTACCTGGAATGGGGCCTACAACTTATCACATTAATAACTTACTTAATTATCATACAATAATCCGACCTTGCGGGACTGTATCCCTGCTGACTCAGACCAATAGGTTGAGGGTAGCGCTGCCTGGAATGGGGCCTACTACTATAACTTAAAGATAATCTCTTAAAATGCTCAAAGTGCGGAAATCATTAAAGGATACATAAAAGTGGAGTTGGAACTAAGTGATTCCTTCTTGTCTATTTGTTTTCCTTATATTTTTATTATTTTTATTTATAGTTTATCTTTTTATAACTTTCAAAACTTTTTATCAAAATTTGGGTTGATTAGACGTTAACAATAAGTCAGTACTAAAAGATCTTGTGTCCTTGGACGACCTCGGTATCTTGCCATCACTATACTACGTCTGCGATGGGTGCACTTGCCCTAACGTGTGTAGAGTGATAGTATTATATCGTGTTTTATAAATTTAAAACTTGGTTCGCGAGTAAAGTGCTTGAAATATATCTAAAAAAACTTCATATCAATCTTCCGTTTGTGGAAGTCCTCACTCAAATGCCAAAATACTCTAAATTCATAAGAGACTTCCTCACTCACAAAAGGAAGATTGAATCCATTCAACAGGTCACCTTAAGTGATGAATGCTCGGTGGCCATCCTCAACAAGCTCCCCCAAAAGCAGATCGATCCCGGAAGTTTCACCATTCCTTGCTCCATTGGTGGATTACCAATAAGCAATGCATTAGCCGACTTGGGGGCTCGCATTAATCTAATGTCGGCCTCTATGTTCAATCGAGTTGGGTTAGGCAAGCCACACCCTACAAAGATGAGCATACAACTTGAGGGTAGGTCGGTAAAATACCCTCAGAGTGTCATAGAATATCTATTGGTGAAGGTCGGAGAATTTTTTTTCCCGGCTGACTTCGTTATCTTAGACATGGAAGAAGACACCGAAATCCCACTCATATTAGGAAGACCCTTCCTTGCAACCGCACGGGCAATGGTGAGGGTTGGTGAAAAGGAGATCAAGTGATTGATTCAAGCCTAGACGATGCCCTCCAACAATGCAACTCGGGATGCGAGTCATCCCGCTCAGGTAACATTTGACCGAATTTGGGTCTAGCCAAAGACCCTTATAAACGTGGCGCACCATGGAGGCATTCCATAGACTATCCATTAGTTAAGAGCTTTAATCTTAGTATAATCTTTAGTTTAATGCTTTTCTTTTAAGTTTTATCTTTGTAGGAATAAAACACGCTCAAAAGAAGAAGAAGGACTTTGAAAAAGAGACCTCATGCACGTAACCAGAGCCTCTCGCTTCAAAAACTGCAGATCAGTGTCTGCAGCACGGGGTCGTGCCCACCAGGCATGCCCCAGTGCTCAACTGTCTTATGTCAAAAATTTTCTACTGAGATGGTGGTACGGGTCGTACCTACTCAGTACCCCCCCATGTCACCATACTGTAAGTTTTCTGTTCAACATTGTTACTGGCACTTCGACCATGGGGCCGTGTCCCCATAGCACGCCCCCGTGCTGCACTGTCAGTAACCATAAAAATTGTTATTTTCACACACTTTTTGCACATTTAATCAAAATAAATCCTATTTGGGACACATTAAGGACAATGTGTAATTTAAGTGTGGGGGGTGTTATAACCTTGAATTGGTTGAATGGTTAAAGCGCCCAACCAGGCAAATTCATAGGTTCGATTCCTGCTGGATGCATCGTCTATCAAGAAGTCTTTCCGGGAATTATCCTAAAAACAAGCCTTATACAAAACTCGCCTTGGAAAACCGCTAATCACCCCAAACTTTTTTGTCAAAATTTTTTCAATTTTTTTACTTATCTTGGTGTAGTCGGGTAAAATAAGTTCTAAAAATAATGTTTTTACTAATTTACACCTGATAGCGTCGTGATAAAAAGAAGCAATTAAGAAAATTATAAAAATGGGCATAACAAATCTTTGTAAAATTTGATTATATATACATTTTTACACTATAACCCCTTTTCCCACAAAAGTGAGTTTTGAGCCTTTAACAAGCATACAAATACACATCCATACTAATTGCTCAATTGTCGTTTCTTGTGTGAATATCCCATTTGGTTCTTACAAATCTAGAACTTGCCAAAGCGATACGTTCCAAATCCTTACTGACATAAATCTAAGGAAGTAAATGATGGAGGCATTAGGACTAAACCCATTTTTCATTTCAAACCATTATTTTTCTTTTCTTTCCTTACCAAAAACATTCCCCTAGATAAACCCCTTTGAGCCTTAACTCTTTCGTTTCTAAACCCGCAAAAATACAAACTTTTGCAAAATCAACCACCCACATCCACAAACCTTTTTTTATTTTACACCTTTTTTTTTGTAAAAGATCGGTAATAAAAGTTACAAGTATGGCTCAGTTTCAACTTTGGTAATAAAAAAAGAGAGAGAGAGATAGCTAAAGTATTTTTTGCTAAGCCACAAAGCAATGGAAAAACAGATACTCTTTGTGCCTTTCACTATTTTTACCAAACAAACCCACCCGAACAACAAGCTACCCTTTAAAGCCCTCTTGATACTTACGAGGATTTAACGTCACAATGGAGGAGGTTTGATTGTTTTTCAAGCCTATAGTAGGAGTAAGTTCCAAACTGGGCACGAGCGTTTTCACTAAAACAACTTCGACCGAGTGTTGAGTGACCACTTGTGAGGGCTGTAAGTTTGTATATAACTAAATAGAATTTTATAAAGGAATGTTATGCCCAAAACAAATAATTTTTCTTAATATGTGTTTTAAATAAATCATGACGAATAAGATTGTAAATAAAATTAAAACACAATAAATTTAGAACTTGGATTCCCGACACTCTAAAGATAAGCCCAAAACTTCTCTTCTACCTATTCTGTTTGGGTGTGTAAGCCACATTATAGAGTTTTGCTTGAGGAAAAGCAAAGATTCAAGTGTGGGGGTACTTGATGTGCATAAAATACAACATATAAATTATATCAAATACGACACAAAATCAACAATTTTTTATACTAATTTGGAAAAAGCATGTTTCTTTGTTTCTTTTTAATTTACAGGATCAAAAGAGCTTAAACACGCAAAAGGAACAATATAACAACAAAAACCACTATAAATGCAGAGAAGAAGGATTGACACGACTCGCCAAGCCCCCATCCACATCCCCAACAAAAATAACAAGAACAGAAGCTCTTGCACGGGGCCGTACCCACCAGGCATGGGCCGTGCCCAGTCAAGATTCCCCGCAGAAGAAAAGACAACAGCAAAAGACAAACCAGACAAACCAACACGGGGCCGTGCTAACTCAACACGGGGCATGGTCAACTCTAAGATTCGATGAATCTGAGATAGTACAGCAAGTACAATTGTCACGGTCCATGTCGTTGACACACGGGGTCGTGTTAGTACAAGATCTGACCAATTCTCTCACACTTGCCACCACTCCACCACCACTACAACACCAACACCCACCACCACCACCACCACCACCATCATCCATCTTCCATTTTTTAGAGTGTGTAGTAGTCTCGGGATCCAAGATTGATCATAAGAGTTCTTGTCAAACAAAGTCCATGCTTGGCTAAACTCTTACATCACTTAGTAAAGACAAATCTTTTATGTATTACTTTTTGATTTCCAACCTTTGTCTCCTTTTTATTTGTGTATGTATTAATGACTTCAATAACTAGTTTTCTATATTGAAGGTGAATTTTACTTAATCATTCTTCATGTTTTGTTGATTCACTCATTCATGTCTTTAGAGTCTATATAAAGCACGTTAATTGCCTGGAAGGGGGTTAGAAGGGTGGCTGGGTAAATTCTTGTCTCGTTCAGTGTATAGATCCTGCGAGAACCTGGTTCAAGCTTAGTAGGACTTCACGAGAGGTAGGTCTTAACCTCCTCGGGAGAAGTAAGAACCGCTTGAATCCCTTATCTATTAACTACTATTAAACATTAAACCAACCTTGCGAGACTGCATCCTTGCTGACTCAGACCAATGGGTTGAGGGTAACGCTGCCTGGAAGGGGGCCTAATACTTTTCGCATTAATAAATTACTTAATTATCTTTCAGTAATCCGACCTTGCGGGACTGTATCCCTGCTGATCAGACCAATAGGTTGAGGGTAACACTGCTTGGAAGAGGGACTACTACTATAACTTAAAGATAATCTCTTAAAATGCCCAAAGAGCGGAAATCATTAAAGGATACATAAAAAGGAGTTGAACCAAGTGATTCCTTTTTGTCTATTTGTTTTCCTTATATTTTTATTTTATAGTTTATCTTTTTATAACTTTCAAAATTTTTTTATCAAAATTTGGTTAGATTAGACGTTAACGATAAGACGGTACTAAAAGCTCTTGTGTCCTTGGACGACCTCGATATCTTGCCATCACTATACTACGTTCGTGATGGGTGCACTTGCCCTAACGTGTGTAGAGTGATAGTATTATATCGTGTTTTATAAATTTAAAACTTGATTCGCGAGTAAAAGTTCTTAAAATATATCTAAAATTTATACACATCCTCACACACGTTAGTTCTTATAGTGGGTTTTCTTCAGAAACTTACTATTAGCATTCTCCCTATATAATCTCATTGAAACCTGGTAATTTAGTTTACCATGTACACACTCGTATTGCTTACCATCGTTCAGGGTTAAATCTGTCACTATATATATAGGGTAAGGTTCGGCTACAAAGCCCATTTTTCCTATAAAGTGTACAAAGTCATAAAGCACCACAATTTCAGCTATAAAACACACTCAAAACCCACAAATAACAGAGTGAGGATCACTAAAACAGAATATCCAAATCCTACAAGTTCATAAAAACTTCAAACACACTATCGTAGAACTACGAATATAAAACACAACATGATAATCAACATAAAACACACTAATGTTAGTCATTCGATAATGAAAGCATTATCATCCAAAACATAACAGAAAACCCACAAATATGGCGTTTTAGTAATCTGCACTTTGTTATTTGTGGATTTTGAGTGTGTTTTACGGTTGACACATATATATGGAGAGGATAATGAGAAAACTAAATATAAATGAGAAAGCTAAAAAACTAACTAAAAAAGCCTAAAAAATGCCCACTTTTTGCAACTTTTCGTAACATTTTATATATAAAATAACATTTTTTCAGAAAAAAAACTTGTACTGCACATGCGCATTATACGTGTACTACACAAGTGCATTATATGCTTAAAGTTAACTTTTGAGTTTAGTTTACCTTTTAGGGTTAGGTTTTTTGGAGGTTTAGGATTAGAATTAGGTTTTTGGGTGTGCGGGGATGGGGGTTTTGGTTTTTAGGGGGTGCGGTGGGGGTTTAGGTTTTTTTTTTTTTTTTTTTGGGTTTATGTTTAGAGGTTTAGTTTTAGTTTTTTTTTTTTTTTTGGGGGGGGGGGGTTTAGGTTTTGGGGGGTTGGGGGGTTTAGGCTTTGGTGGGAGGGTGAATTTAGGTTTTTGGGGGGTGGGGGTGGCGGCTTTAGGTTTTTGGGGGTGTCGGTGGTGGTGGGTTAGGTGGTTTAAGCTTTTTTGTATTATTGCACAGGTGCAGTACAATTTTTTTTTTGAAATTTTTTTATATACATAAAGGAGCAAAAATTTATAAAAAATTGTATAAAAAAATTTGGTATGTTTTTTAGGTTTTTTTAGTTAGATTTTTGGTTTTCTCATTTTAAGAAGTTTTTTCATGATCCATCACACACACACACACACACGTATATATATATATATATATATATATATAGGGGAAGGTCTAAATGATAACGCTAAATATTGTGAGAACCGTGAGAACAAATGAAAAAACCATGAGAACTTGGTCAAAAACAATTCAAATTCAAATTTTTTTTTCTAAACTTATCATTATTATTCGAATACAATGTTAGACATTTAATTTACACGTTTAGATTTACGTAAATTCGTAAATAAAGAAAATTTACACATGTGTAAGTTTGTCATATACACATGTATAAATCTATTATATTTACACAAGTGTAAAAAATTTAAAAAGAGTGATTTTGAAAGGAAAAATGAATTATTTGATGTTGTAAATTTTTTTTTGATGTTGTATCTTAATTATAATGAGTTTTGTATTATAAAAAATGGTTTTGATTGGTTTTCTCTTTCGTTCTCACGGTTCTCGCAATATTTAGCGTTCTCAAGATAACCCTTCCCTATATATATATAGATTGGGGTTCTAGAGTGAACATTAGTGTAGTTGTGAACTGAGTGAACAAACCTGACCATTGATTTATATCATGAAATCATAACCATTGATTTACATTTGTGTATACACTTGTGTATACACTTGTGTATTGATAATCAAGGGCTATGATTAGTTCATTTGTGTTCACTATCAAGGGGTTTGTTCATAAATGAACCTAACAACATATATATATATATATATATATATATATATATATATATATAGGGCCAGGATCATTTCAGAACCATAAATATTTACAGAACTCGCAGAACTTCTAATAAACAATCTTTTTATTTATATATTTTTATGTTTAGGATAATTTTATCATTTATTATGTGTATTTTTACGATTACATACATGTTAAGAGTAATTTTATCATTTTTTATATGTAATTTTATAATTACACATATGTAAACTAGTTTTTTTACTTATATGTAATTAGTTATGACACATATATATAATTTTGGCAATTAAACATATGTAAACTACTTTTAACATGTATGTAATCAAAGAAATACATATAATAGATGATAAAAAGATCCTAAATACAAAAACTTATATATAAAATGATTGTTTATTAGGAGTTCTGAAAGTTCTGTAGTTATTTAGAGTTCTGAAATGAACTCAACCCTATATATAAATATATATATATATATATATATATATATATAGAAGAAGGATCCGTTAGGAACCAACCTTTATTGCGAGAACCGCGAGAACCAATGTGAACACAGCCAAAAATACCTAAAAATAGCTAAAAACACACAATTTTTTTTTTTACTATTTTTATAAAAAAAAATCTCTATATTTCGTTACCAAAAAAAATTTACTTTTCTTTAAAAAAAATTTGCTACTAAAAGCAGCGATTTTAATGTAAAAAATATTAAAAAACAAAAAAAAATTTGTATGCTTTTAGACTTTTTTAGGTTTTTTTTTTTTTTTCGGGGGGGGGGGGGGGGGGGAGGGTTAGTTTTTAGCATTTTAGCTTGGGTGGGGGGGTTTAGGTTTTTGGGGGGCGGGGGGGGGGGTGGGTTTAGGTTTTCTTAGGATTTTTTTTAGGTTTTTTTGGTGTCTTCAGATTGGTTCTCATGGTTCTCACAATAAAGGTGGTTCTTAGATGAACCTTACGCTCTCTCTCTCTCTATATATATATATATATGTATATATATAGAGAGAGAGAGGGAGTAGAAGGATCCGTTAGAAACCACCCTTTATTACGTGAACCGTGACAACCAATGTGAAAACAACCAAAAAAATTTAAAACACACACAATTTTTTTTTAATATTTTTAAGGTAAAATCGCTAGTTTTAGTTATTAAAAAAATTTTAAAAAATATTTTTTGACTACTAAAAGTAGCGATTTTACCATAAAAATAATAATTTTTTTTTGTGTTTTTTAGATTTTTTTAGGTTTTTTGGGGTTTAGTTTTTAGCATTTAGCTTGGTGGGGGGTGGTTAGTTTTTTTAGTCTTTTGGGGGGTTTTACCTTTTAGCATTTAGCTTGGGGGGGGGGGGGGTTAGGTTTTTTTAGGTTTTTGGTGTTGTTGTGGGTTTATTTTGTTGTGTTCACATTGTTTCTCATGGTTCTCGCAATAAAGGTGGTTCTCGTACGAACCCTACCCTATATATATGTATATATATATATACGTATAGGATCATGTGAAAACTATATCTAAATGAGAAAACTAGAAAACTAACTAAAAAAGCCTAAAAAAGCTAAAAAACATAACAATTTATTTTTTACAATTTTCTATAAAAAATCGCTCTTTTTTATATAAAAAAAATCAAAAAAAAAAAGAAAAACTTGTACTGCACATGTGCATTATATGCGTACTACACATGTGAATTACATGCTTAAAATTAACTTTTTGAATCTAGTTTAGCCTTTAGGGTAAGTTTTTTTTTGGAGGTTTAGGATTAGGATTAGGTTTTTTGGTGTGGGGGGATGGGGTTTAGGTTTTTGGGGGTGGGGGTTAGGTTTTTTCGGGTTTATGTTTAGGGTTTAGTTTTAGGTTTTCGGGAGGGGGGGTTTAGGTTTTTGGGGGGTGGGGGTTAGGCTTTTGGTGGGAGGGTGAATTTAGGTTTGGGGGGGGGGGGGGTGGGGTGTTTAGGTTTTTGGGGGGAGTCGGTGGGGGTGGGTTAAGTGGTTTAGGCTTTCCGTATTGATGCACCTGTGCAGTACAACAAATTTTTTTTTTTTTGAAATTTTTTTTTCATTCATAAAAAATAACGAACTTTTTATAAAAAAGTTGTAAAAAAATGGTATGTTTTTTAGGCTTTTTTAGTTAGTTTTTTTGGTTTTCTCATTTAAACTAGTTTTCTCATCATCAAACCCCTATATATATACACACACACACATATAAGGTGAGAATCATGAGAAAACTACATATAAATGAGAAAACAAAAAAACTAACTAGAAAAGCCTAAAAAACATACAATTTTTTTTACAATTATTCTTATTAATTTTCACTACTTTTTATATATAAAAAAACTTAAAAAAAAACATGTAATGCACATATGCATTATATGTGTACTGCACATTTGCAGTATATGCTTAAAGTTAACTTTTGAGCTTAGTTTAGCTTTTAGGGTTATGATTTTTGAAGGGTTTTTTTTTTTGGGGGGGGGGGGGGTTAGGTTTTTTTCTGCTTTATAACGTGTAATGCACATATGCATTATATGTGTACTGCACATATGCATTATATGCTTAAAGTTAACTTTTGATTTTGGGGGTGGGGGGAGGGGGTTAAGGTTTTTTTTTTTTTTTTTTTTTTTTGGGGGGGGGGGGGGTGGGTTAGGTTTTTTTCGGATTTATATTTAGGGTTTAGTTTTAGGTTTAGAGGGGGGGGGGGGGTTTAGGTTTTTGAGTGGGGGGGGGGGGGGATTAGACTTTTGGTAGGAGGGTGAATTTAGGTTTTTGGGGGGTGGGAGTGGGTGGTTTAGGTTTTTGGGGGCTGTCGGTGGGGGGGGGGGGGTTAGGTGGTTTAGGCCTTTCCGTATTATTGCACATGTACAATACAATTTTTTTAAAATTTTTTTGTATATAAAAAGTTGCGAAGAATTAATTAAAAATTGTAAAAAAAAAATTGATATGTTTTTTCATGATCCATGCCCTCTATATATATATTAGGGGTGAGCAAGAAAACCGAAATAACCGAATAACCGAAATAACCGAACCGAAAAAACCGAGCCGAAACATAAACCGACGGTTCGGTTTTCGGATTTTTAATATCCGAAAATTTCGGTTCTGTTTTCGGATATACATTTTCAATAACCAAAAAAATCAGAACCCAACCGAATTGATAAGTTACAATCCATATATTTTTATGTTTAAATTTAAATTGTTTATTTGTTGGTGCATTACGTCTGTCGACTTCGTCTTGTATCGAGTCTTGTATTAGAATTGTTAGATCAGGGCACATAGTACGAGAAATCTAGGGTTTGTGTGTGAAAGGTTAATTTCGCATGAAATGGCATCTAGCTATTTCGCACGAAATAGCAATATGCTATTTCGCACGAAATAGCAGTTGGTAATTCCATGCGAAATTACCTCCACTATAAATACCCGTGATGAGATTTCATTTGTAACGTTCGTGATTCCGGTACCGAAGTGCTGCCGACGTGTCATTTGATCTGTAAACGTGTCAAATCAATAATACAAGACAATTAAGTGTGAATCAAGCTGTTACAAAGTCTAATCAATGAATTCCACCTCTGATTAGACCGAGAACTCTTCTGATAGACTCGTTTGGGTCACAGAAAACAATCCTACAAGTGGTATCAGAGCTCAGGAGGAAGAGTTCTTACCAAAACAGCCTTAAAATCTGACTTCTACACCTTCTTTTCAAAATTAAACAAAATTTAACCGTCAAAATGACTTGAATTTTACACATTATAAGCGAAACAGTGTTTTATCGAATCCCTGAAAGAATTGGACTTAAATTCGATCTAAAAGTGATAAAATTGATAATTTCGCTTGAAAATGGTTTCGGATTAAATGACGTCAGCAGTATTTCGCACGAAATAAGCAATTGATTTCGCTTGAAATTGCTATTTCTCTTAAAAAATCATCTTATTTCGCTTGAAAGTAGGTATTTCGTGTGAAAGCTGATATCGTTTGAAAAGGCTATTTCGCACCACTTGATTTCGTTTGAAACCGGTATTTCGTGTGAAAGTTGATTCCGTTTGATAGTGGTATTTCGCATCAAAGGGTATTTCGCTTCAAAAGTGATTTCATGTGAGGAGGTCATTTCGTTTGGATTATAATTTCGTTTGAACTTGTAATTTTGTGAAAAAGTTTATCAAAACATGGAAGAGGAATTTTACAATGCGTTTGCTACACCGGTTGCTCCAGTCACAGCTGCTGAAACTGTTTACAGTGAAAATGAGACGGGAACTTATCAAAAACCGCCGAAGCTTATGTACATTGAAGATTTTAGAGGATGGCAAAATCGATTTGAAAACTGGGTGCAAGCTTATAAGTTTGACGCATGGTGTTCATTAGAGAAAAATTACGAGAAACCGAAAAATGAACGTGGGATTGAAAAAGCTTTCTGTGACTATTCAGATGTTGAAAAATTGAAATATACAAGTGAAAAAATGATGATCAGTATTCTTCAACAAGCAGTTAAAGAAGATATCTTTGTTTTACTCCAACATGAGGGTACTGCTAGATCAATTTGGACAGCATTAATTCAAAAGTTTAAAGGAAGTGCAGATATGATCAAGAACAAAAAGGCTTTACTGAAGAAATCATTTGATATGTTTGTAGCTTTTGAAAATGAAACAACAAAAATGACCATTGATTGATATTGTCATCTAGTTTTGGAAATGGGAAGATTAGACATAAAGAAAGACGACGATGAATGGGTTGATAAACTAGCCGATGCATTACCACAGCAGAAATGGGGAACTTATTTGTTGATCCTAAAACACATGAGAAAATCTGAAAATATGAATCTGGCACAGTTTATTCAGAAGATTGAAGAGCATGAGTTGGATATCCAGAAAACGACAATCATGACTAATCCAAATGCTCAACAAGATGTCAGTTTATACTACAGAGGAAACAAATTTGAAGTTACTCCAAGCCCAAAGATTCAAACTGGTTTCAGTGCTGATAGTTCTTCTGGAACAAAGGGAAGTACTGTGACTCAAAGTGGTGGACCTTCATCTTCGTATTCAAGCTTTGATCCAAATTTTACAACACCAAGTCCTCCACGACAGAATTCTACAAATCTGCAGTGCAACGTTACCTTGAACATTCAAAATGGTCAAAATCTTTCTCTAGAAATAGCTAAGCAACACATGGCATCACTTGTTGCTATGTTAGAGTCATATGAAAGCTTAGTTGCTGGAAGAATCGGAAATCCTATGCTCACAAAAGAGGATTATGATCAGATTGATGCTGAAGAACTTGAGTTGATGGATGTAAAGTGGTGTTTAGCCAGTGCTGTTCGAAGGGCAGAAAAGTTTTAACAAATCACCGGAAGAGATGAGTTTAGTGAGATGTCTAAATCTCCGATAGGATTTGACAAATCAAAGGTTACGTGTTTTCGTTGTCGAGAAAAAGGTCATTTTAAGCGTGAGTGCAAAAACAAAGAAGCAAATGGAAGACAAGATCAGTCTGGAAAAAACAATTATTATCAAAAATCAATTTTTCATCAGATTGCTCAACAACCACAAACTGCACATGCACGTGCCATTGAAGAAAAAGAGAAAAGAGCTTGTTATGGTATAACTGACCAAGATGATGAAAAGGTTGCAGAGGGATTTAGCTGGGATAAATACATTCCACCTGGTTCAGGTCTTGTTGCTAGAATTCTGGAAGAAGATGAAGTCAAAATTAGTCCGAAAAGAATACCTATTTTTCCAGATTTTGGAAGTGATGTAGATACTGATGATGAAGAAGAATATATTAATAAAGCTAGAAAAGGTCTAGATCCTGATAGTTTTAATTTGTTTTTTGCAGATAAAGTTGAGATGCTGAATGAGAAGAAGATTGCCAGATTGAAGAGAGAACTGGAAGTAAGAAGAATAGCTGATGAAAAGGCAAAGATGGAAGCTAAAGAAGTAAATGTTGAACCAGTAATTGAGAAGGTGATAGAAAAAAATGTTGAAGTGGAGAAAGTGGTAGAGAAAATTGTTGAGGTCGAAAAAATAGTCGAAGTTGAAAAACTCGTCGAAGTTGAGAAAATCGTCGAGGTAGAAAAAATTGTTGAAGTTGAAAAGGTTATCGAGGTAGAAAAGATAGTTGAGGTCATTAAACCTTGTCAGAAATGTTTAGAATCTTGCAAAGATTGTGATGAGAAGGATAAGAAGATCGCTGATTAGAAAAGATGAAAGAAAATTTTTTATCTGATGTGAAGTATGTGAAGGAATCTTATGACGTGCTGAACAGAACAGTTGATGGTTTGAAAAAGACAAATTCAGAAGTTGAGATTGCTATGATAAAAATGAGCTCAACATTAATGTCAAAGCTGAAGGTCATCAATGAGTATATTGAAGACTGTGCAAAATTGAAGCAGGATTTGGAACTCGAAAAGATAGAAAGTGAAAGAATCAAAAGATTGTTGTTGAGTTATACAACTTGTGATTATTTGATTGATCGAGTTTATCCTACTGTTGCAGGTCTTGAAGCTTTTCAAGAACAAAAGAAAGAAGAAACAGATGCTGGTAAGAAACAAAGTGTCAAGTATAACAAGTGTCCGCTTCCGATTTATGAAAGTTATTCTCCCAGAAAGCCAAATGAGGAACGTTTAAATAAGGCTCTCAATATAAAGTTAAAGTCTGAAACCATTGATGAGTTACCAGACAACATTGATGTCACATTCACAGCGTCTGACACTGATCATGAGTCTGAGTTGTTAAAGAAAGTGGTCGATCAGGTGTTGGATATGGATGAAGAGTCAAAGTCGGAGTCAAAATCTGAAAGTTCGAGTTAGTCAGAAAAGAGTCTGAGTTCATCAGTTAAACGGGTTTACAATAAAGAATTCCTGTTATCAAAATCTAATTTGAATGATGGATCAATCAAAGTGGCATATACTTTGAATGATTCAGACAAATTATATTCTAATGCGGAATTTCCAATAAGAAGTGTCAAATCTGAAATGATCAAACAGGTTTTCAAATTGACAGAAATTAATATTTCTGAAATAAAAGATGTAAATCTTTCTGAAAAACCTAAAAAGTACACTTCAAGAGTTCAACAGCGAGTAAACAACAAAAAGGGTTACGATTCTGGTTATGGTTTTTAGAAGAAACCAAATCATTACAGTAATTTCAAAAAGAAAGGGTTAGGATTTATTGTTCCAGAAAAATATAAAAGGAGAAAAATTATAAACCAAAAGCAAAATTTGTTGCAGGTGGAAGTTCGGAAGAAGAACAGAAGAAACCTTTCTGGAGACAATCAAACCAGGAGTTTCTTGCTGAAAGGAAGAAGAAGTTGATTCCAAGAGTTGATAGAAGAACATGTTTCAAATGTCAAAAAGTTGGGCATATTGCTTGGAATTGTTCAAATTCCAACAATACAAAATAGGGAGTTTCTTCTAACTCTGAAATGATTAAGAAACATGTTGATGAAAAGAAACAATCAGCTGAGAAATCTAAAGTGTTTGAAAATTCGACTTTTGAAACTGATGATGTTTCAAAATATTTCTACAAAAGAAAAGTCGATTTGAACAAACAGAGATGGGTTGTAAAATCTGAGAGTAGTTCTGACAATGAAACTGATTCCATAAAATCAGAGGAGTCATCTATTGAGAAAAAGAATGAGAATTCCGTTCCAGAGTTGAACGATGAAAACTTTCTGCCATTGTCAAAAGAAAACTTAAAATTGAAAGTTGGTAAAGTTGATATTTCAGATCAATTCTTTGCTGGTAAAGGAGAATTTGATGCTGAAAAGGCTTTCAATGGGAAAGTCAAACATATTTTCGGAAAGATGGTAGATGGGAAAGTGAAAAGTGCAAAAGATTTTTACAGATCAAAAGGAGGTTGGGATAGAGTTGAATCAAAATCACCCAAGGCTGGTCAGGCTTGGGTGACTACATTTTCTACTTAAAATCCTGACTTGCCGAAACTCCCAAGTTGGTAATTGGGGAGTAGGAATCGGCATCTTTCTTGATAATTGTGTTTGTGAAGAATCTACAAGTGGTCAATCAGGGACATTAAGTTGTACTTGATTTCCTAGAAGTGGTAGTGTTGCTTAAATCTGAAAATGTTAAATTTTTACAAATGGTTGAGAAAACAATGTGATGAAACCCCTAACCTACAAGTGGTTTGTGAAATTCAACAAAACTAATTTTCCGGAAAAACCATTTGATTAAAACAAACTTAAGTGTTTTGAAATCATAATGGGAAAATAGTTTGTTGTAAGGGGGAATTCTGATTGTTTATGCCAAGTGTATGGCGAATTGAAGCTTGAAAATCAGTTGTCATTTTATCTTGTACAGTTTGTTTTCAACATTTTCTTTAAATGATTTTGAATTTTAGGGGGAGTAAGAAATTTCAGAAAATCCAAAAACATTAGAAAATTTGAAATAGTAAAAAATATGATAAAATAAAAAATTGAGTTTTGTTGTGAAAAAAGAGGATATGATAGTATATCAGTGGACATTCACAAGATGCTAAAGAATTGGAAAGTAAATTGTGATAAACGGTCTCATTGATGATGTGCCAGTAGGTTTTACACATTTAGTAGATTGTGTCGAGATATAAATCTAAATTTCAAACTTACTTATATCGTGGGGAACATCTCTTGGATATATGGATAACCCCCGAAATCTTGTTTGAAAGGTCCCTCTTTTTGAGATACTAGGTCTTTATACTCAGTGATATCTGTGGTATTATCCCGGGACTTCTGATTTTGCGGAAGCAATGGCCTAGTCCCCGTATAATACTTTTCGCTTGCTTGAAATATAGCACACCCCTCAGCATAAAAAATGATGAAACATTGCAAAATGCTAATCATGTGCTGTTGAAGAAAAGATTCTCTAAAGGGAACACACCTAAAGTCGAAGCCATCATCTCTCTGATTTTGCGGAAGCAATAGCCTGAGCTCTCATGGCCCTCGCATTCAACCCTTTACAGATATCATCTAGGTATACTCACCTGTAAGACTGAATATTAGGATCTGGATACGGGAGTATATTCTGAGATGGGACACGCGAATAAGTTTAAGTACTTAAAACATTAATATCATATCTCGAAACAGTTGAACTTTGTGTGAAAATTTAAGTGGATCAGTATACTGACAATCTAAGTGAATTGTTTAGAACTTAAAATGTTTAAAGCTTAACGGTGTTGGTGATTTGTCTCAAAAACTGATATGATCCTCTTACACAAGCTCACAAAAAATATTGTCTGTAAATATTTTTTTACTGCATTTCTTTAATATCAAAAATCCAAAAAGATTTTCGGAGTGTTTTAGCATAAATTTTGAAAAAGCAAAAAGATTTTAGACAAATGATGTAGAAAAGCTGATTTTCAAAATTCCGAGTGCTAAACATGATGAACTAATTGTTTGGGAAAGTTTGATTGAAATGAAATTTGTTTTTAAAAGGATTATAGATTCATTAAATTGAACTCAAATCAAAATGTTTTGAAGTACAGGTGATAAGCAGGGTTTCTAAATTTGTTATATCTTATCTTTTATGAAACTTATGTTTTGGGTAGAGACTGTGCAGGTTAGCCAGGTTTCGAATCCTGAATAGATGTAGAATAGAGCCAGGAATCGATCCTGAACCTGTGAACCTGTGAAAGCAAGACTACGATCCCAGCACAACTTAAGGGGGAGTCTGCTAGAAAATGAGAGTCTGAAGATGCAAGAGTCAGATTTAATTCCTGAGGATTACGCCAGTGGCTGATGCTGACAAGCTTGCAGAATCAAGAGATCTGATCAAGAGAAGATAGAGTCAGTTTGAGATTCCGGGCAAGAGAGATAAAGATTGAGGATGCTTACACTGTCAGATATTTTGGAAGAGCCCAAAGAGTGATCAAGACTGAAGATTGTGAAGACTCGACACCGAAGACTTCGTCAACATCCGAGGGGGAGTCTGTTGGTGCATTATGTCTGTCGACTTCATCTTGTATCGAGTCTTGTATTAGAATTGTTAGATCAGGGCACGTAGTACGAGAAATCTAGGGTTTGTGTGTGAAAGGTTAATTTCGCATGAAATGGCATCTAGCTATTTCGCACGAAATCGCAATCTGCTATTTCGCACGAAATAGCAATCTGCTATTTCGCACGAAATAGCAGTTGGTAATTCCATGCGAAATTACCTCCCCTATAAATACCCGTGATGAGATTTCATTTGTAACGTTCGTGATTCTGGTACCGAAGTGCTGCCGACGTGTCATTTGATCTGTAAACGTGTCAAATCAATAATACAAGACAATTAAGTGTGAATCAAGCTGTTACAAAGTCTAATCAATGAATTCCGCCTCTGATTAGACCGAGAACTCTTCTGATAGACTCGTTTGGGTCACAGAAAACGATCCTACATTATTTATAATTGAACTGATTTATTTGTTACATGTAAAAAAACAAAATTTAATATAAAAAAATAAATGATCTTCAAATTATTAAAACAGAAAATGTCTTAATAGAAACTTTGAAAAAATATAAAAATAGATTAGAAAGTTAGGTTTATTTAAACAATATTAATTAAAGAGTTTAACTATAATAACTTAAATGTAAACATATAAAAAGATTGTTTATAATATAAATTATAATTATTATGTTTTGAATCTTAAATAATTTTGTTCCAAAAACCGAAATAACCGAAAAACCGAACTGAACCGACGTAAAAACCAAAAAACCGAAACCGAAAAAAACTGAAGCCGAACATTTTTTTAAAACCAAAAACCGACATATCGGTTTCTGTTTTGATTTTGCCCAAAAACCGAACCGAACCGTGCACACCCCTAATATATATATAGGGGATGGATCATAAGAAAACTAGTTTAAATGAGAAAACCAAACCACTAACTAAAAAAGCCTAAAAAACATACAAAAATTTTTTTTACAATTTTTTTTTATAAAAAATCGCTATTTTTTATGTATGGAAAAAAAATTAAAATTTTTTTTTTGTTGTACTGCACATGTGACTAATACGGATATAATGCATATGTGTAGTACACATATAATGCACATGCGTAGTACAATTATTATTTTTTTTGAAAATTTTTTATATAAATAAAAAAATAGCGATTTTTTATAAAACTTTTTTAAAAAAATTTTGGTATGTTTTTTAGCTTTTTTTTAGGCTTTTTTAGTTAGTTTTCTAGTTTTCTCATTTAGATGTAGATCCTCTCTCTCTCTCTCTCTCTATATATATATATATATATATGTATATATCGGGAAAGGTTAAAATGAGAACCACCTTGAGTTGCGAGAACCGCAAGAGCTATTTTATCTTACGCGATTTTGGCCAAAATTTTTTACACAAACGTGGATGAAAAAAATATAAACACATCTGTAAAAAAAAAAATTTAAAAATTGCTGAGTCGGTAGTTTTGACTCATGCAAGTTTTTTTACAACAGACGTAAATTTTGGAAGAAGATAAATATTTTTTTTACCTCTCATGTAAATGTCCGCGTGCGACTTTTTTTTTTCAAATTTTCTTATTTTGCTGAAACAACAAGTGATTACTTTTATGGCTTTCGTGAAAAAAAAATCAGAAAAACCTTTTGGATGGCCTAGTTCTCGCGGTTCTCTCAACTCGTGGTGTTTCTCGTTTGAACCAAAACATATATATATATATGTGTGTATATATATATATATATATATGTATATATATATAGGGGAAAGTTCATTGGGGAACACTATAAAAGTGGGGAACAGCGGGGAACCGGTTCAAACAAACTCCGATTGGACTCATTTCAACGGCCTTGGAACCGGCTCGTCGAACCCTAACTAAGATCTCTTAAACCTAAACCCTAAATCCTAACTCCTAAACTCTAAACCCTAAAGCTAAAAAATAAGGCTAAAACCTAAGCTAAACCGTAAAATCTAAACTATAAGCCCTAAAAGCTAAACCCTAAAGGCTAAACCTAACGCTAAACCCTACAGCTAAACCCTAAATCTAAACCCTAAACCCTAAAGCTAAACTTTAAACCCTAAAGCTAAACCCTAAGGCTAAACCCTAAAGCTAAAGCTTAAAAGCCAAACCCTAATATATTTAGGGTTTAGGGGTTATGATTTAGGGTTTAGGGTTAAGAGATCCTAGTTAGGGTTCGACGAGACGGTTCCAACGCCGCTGGAACGAGTCCAATCGGAGTTCGTTTGAGTCGGTTCCCCACTGTTCCCCACTTTTTTAGTGTTCCCCAATGAACCTCACACTATATATATATATATATATATATATATATATTTAGGGGGCCGCTAAAATGAAAACCACCACCAGTTGCGAGAAACGTGAGAACCACTCTCCACCAATCTAATAATGACAACCAAAACGGAAGTATAATTATTTAATCAAAACCATCAAATCATCTCTCTCATCATTAAAGTCTCTTTTTTTAAAGTGTTTTCAATTTCTATCTCCTCATTTTGTTATTTTGTAAAAAAACTTTTTGTAAAAAAAATTGCAAAAAATTTTTTGTAAAAAAAAAAGATTAAAACCGTAAAAAATGTAAAAAAGTTTTAAAACGTGTGTGAAAAAAATGGTTTTTGTAAAAAAAGGTTAAAACCGTAAAAAAGTTTAGTATAAATTTTTGTCTTTTGTAAAAAAAAGTTTTTATGAAAAAATAAATTTGTAAAAAATTGTTGTTAAAAAAGTTTTTGTAAAAAAAAGTTTTTGTAAAAAAAAGTTTAAAGTCGTAAAAAACGTTTTGTAAAAAAAACGTAAAAAAAATATTGTAAAAAACAGGTTAAAACCGTAAAAAAAATTCGTATAAATTTTTGTTCTTTGTTAAAAAGTTTTTGTAAAAAACAAATTTGTAAATTTTTTTTTGTAAAAAAAGAAAGTTTAAAACCGTAAAAAAAGTTTTCGTAAAAAAAAGTTTAAAACCGTAAAAAAAGTTTTAAAACGTGTGTCAAAAAAAACGGCGCGTAAATACAGGGCGAAAAAAACGGGACGTAAAAAACGGCGCGTAAAAAAACAGCACGTAAAAAACGAGGTGTAAAAAGCGGAGCATAAAAACGGGGCGTAAAAAAACCGTGTGATTAAACGACCCCTAAAAACGGGGCGTGAATACGGGGGCGTAAAACAGCGCATAAAAAACGGCGCGTAAAACCGGCTATAAAAAAATGGCGCGTAAAATCGGGCGTAAAAACGGCGCTTAAAAAACGGGGCGTAAAAAACGGCATTAAAATGTTTTTTGTAAAAAAAATCCTGACAAAAATTGTTTTTTGTAAAAAAAAACAGATTTAAAATATTTTTTAATTAAAAAATCCGATTTTCATGAAAAACAATTGATTTAATAAGGCAAAAAAAAAAATAATAAAAAACAATATATACAATGATACAAAACAAGCAAATGTACAAAACTTTCCTTTTGACAGTAAAATATTAAACAAAAAGAATTTAATATTGTTTTTATAACTTTTAATCTCATCCATCCATTTTCAAAGATCAATGGTTGGAAATTGGTTTTCTTAACTAGGGGTGGTTTTCATTTTAGCGGTCCATATATATATATATATAGGAGAAGGTTCAAATGAAAACCATTAGTTATCGTGAAAACTCGAAAGCTAACTAAAAAAGCCTAAAAAACTTACCAAACTTTTTTTTTTTGTATACCAATTTTCGCTATTTAAATTATATAAAAAAAATTTTGAAAAAAAAAAAATTTGTAGTCCACATATGTAATAGTACACATGTGTAATAGTACTACACATGTGAATTATTACACATGTGCAGTACAAAAAAATTTTTTTAAAGTTTTTTTATATATAAACACTAGCGATGTTTAATAAAAAAATTGTAAAAAAAAAATTTGGTGTGTTTTATAGGTTTTTTTTTAGTTAGTTCTCGAGTTTTTGAAATAAACGTGGTTTTTATTTGAACCATCCCCTATATATATATATATATAGGGAGGGGCTCATGCGAGAACCACCCTTATTGTGAGAACCGCGAGAACCAATGTGAACACAACCTAAAATAGCTAAAAAAACCTAAAAAAACTAACTCCCCCCCCCCCCCCAAGCTAAATGCTAAAAACTAAAACCCCCAAAAAACCTAAAAAAAACCTAACCCCCCCCCCCCCAAACCTAAACCCCCTCCCCCACCCCCCAAAAACCTAACCCCCCCCCCCCCCCCAAGCTAAAATGCTAAAAACTAAACCCCCAAAAAACCTAAAAAAATCTAAAAAAAAATCTAAAAAAATAAAAAAAAAATCTAAAATTTCTTTTTTTTAATATTTTTTATGCTGAAATCGCTACTTTTAGTGGCAAAAAAAAAAATTTAATTTTTTTTTTGGCTTCGAAAAGTAGCGATTTTTATATAAAAAATATTAAAAAAAAAAATTGTGTGATTTTTAGCTATTTTTAGGCATTTTTGGTTTTGTTCACATTGGTTCTCGGGGTTCTCGCAATAAGAGGTGGTTCTCGCATGATCTTCTCCCTATATATATATATAGGGTCAGGATTTAGAGAAAATGGTGAAAAGTGTGAGTACGGTGAGAACGATTTTGGTGTTGACATGTGGCATTGATGCTAAATTACACTAAGGGGTAATATTGTCAAAAAAAACCCCACTCACATGAACTGGGTGTTCAAATAAAATGCCATAAAAACATACAATCCAGAAAAACGCCATGAAAATACCCAGTTAAAAACGCCATAAAACTACCAGTTCAGAAAAAACGTCATGAAAAAACTCAGTTGAAAACGCTATGAAAAAACTCAGTTGAAAACGCCATAAAACACTTAGTTCCAAAAAACGCCAAAAAATACCTAATTAAAACGCCATAAAAACACCTAGTTCAGAAAAACGCTATGAAAATACCTAGTTTAAAACGCCATAAAACATGCAGTTCAGAAAAACGCCATAAAAATCAGTTCATTTTTTTTCGAAAAGTATATCAGTAGTATACTCGTTGGAAAGATAAAAAAACGCTGAGTTTTATGGTGTAATTATTTTAGAAAAATAATCAGGTATAAAAAAGTTATTGACATTTAAATATGATGGGGGAAATGGCATGTGATTAGCATGTGCACTCTTGTTTGGATCTTCCAATTTTGACCCCGCCTGGTAGTTATAAGGTTCCCATTATTTACAAAAATGTCACCGCATCATCTTAGCCACAAATCCCAAAGATCCTATGGCTGAAAATCGTTCTTACTGTTCTCACACTTCAAATCATTTTGTCTTGATCCCATTCCCACATATATATATATATATATATATATAGGTAAAGGGTACTGTACAAATTCCCTTATCGTACATTACGTACGCTACAATCTCAGCCGTCAGATCATCTTCCCGCAATGAAAATCGCATGTTGTTTTTTTTTGTAATAATTTCGCATGTGATAATTTTGATGAAATAGCAGGTGTTTTTTTGTAACAATTTCGCATGTGGTAATTCAATTTCGCATGTGATAATTTTGATGAATAGAAGGTTGTTTTTTTGTAACAATTTCGCATGTGTTAATTCAATTTCGCATGTGATAATTTTGGTAACAATTTCGCATGTGTTAATTCAATTTCGCATGTGTTAATTTTGATGAAATAGCAGGTTGTTTTTTTGTAACAATTTCGCATGTGGTAATTCAATTTCGCATGTGATAATTTTGGTAACAATTTCGCATGTGGTAATTGAATTTCACATGCGATTTTTCAAAGCGGGAAGATGATCTGACGGCTGAGATTGTAGCGTACGTAATGTACGATAAGCGCATTTGTACGTTAACCAGCCCCTATATATATATATATATATATATATTGTGGCTAAGATGATGCGGTGACATTTTTGTAAATAATGTTGGATAAGGATCGGTTAGGAACTACCCTTTATTGCGAGAACCGCGAGAACCAATGTGAACACAACCAAAAATACCTAAAAACACACAATTTTTTTAATATTTTTTTAAAAAATCGCTATGTTTCGTTCCTAAAAAATCGAGTAACAATTATCGATGCACATGTGCATATGTATCATTTCTTTGACAAATTTCGTAACACATTACCAGCATTAGACAATTGCACTTTCATTTACACTACCATCCGTAATACACTACTTTTTACATTACCAATATTAGAAATGCACATGTGCATCTATATGTTTGAACACGATATAACGTGTTTTGGTACACTACTTTGAATACACTTTCCTTTTCATCTATCATACCATCCGTAATACACTACCATTACCTCCTACTATCCATAATACACTACCATTACAAATATGTATAATATTTTCACTTTATGCACATGTACATCAACACCCTTCATACCATACCAAACAACATATTACATCACAAAATGACAAATATAACCAAACCATCAACCACTAGATATAACTAACCAAAAACATGTATATGGGCCTATTTCATCATTCAAAATCACAAACTTTTGTACCAAAACATGTTATATCATGTTCATACATATAGATTCACATGTGCATTTTTTATATTGCTAATGTAAAAAGTATTATATTACAGATGGTAGTGTAAATGAAAGTGCAATTGTCTAATACTAGTAATGTTTGCTAGCCTTCGGTCTAGTTCTTCCCATAGTGGTTTAGTAACAGGTATTTGAGCTAGTCCTTGTAATAGGGTTATAGTTGCCTCTTTATCTTTCTTCTTCCTTCTTTTATCTCTTTTTCCTTTATTAAACCAACCTATTTTCTTAGGTGGAAAGGTTTCAGTTGGTTTAGCTTTGAAAATAAAAGATCATTCCTCATCTGCTTGATAACCTGATACAGCTTCGGATGGTCCTTCGTCCATCTCCGAATCAGACATATGTTGGAAAGCATCAGACACACTTTTGTCACTTATACTGTGGACTCAGAAATCGTCAAAATAACATAAAAATCATATATATATTGAAAATTTATTTTCACAGAAATAACACATAAGTTATTTTACATAAATTTCCTAACATTAATGTTTAAGTTTACATATTAAAAGAACACCTAAATAGCTTAAACCAGTGGCTCTGATACCACCTTCTGTCACAACCCCCGACCACACCTTGGGCGGGAGCCGTGAACTAGATTACACGCGGTACTGGTGTTTATTAAAATTGCAACAGAAAATATGCATCAGGATCGTAGTTAGGAAAATTTCTGAGTTTGCAAAACACCAAAGTTTAATATTAAACAAATGGGATAAAACCTATATTACATTCAAATGTTTTTATAAGGATAAACCCTAATTGATAAAACATAAATTTCTTCTTTTATTCAGGTAATCATAGTCACTTTATTTAAGCCTTCAGAACTCCATAGCAGGCTTCCATTAGCTTCACAGTAAGTTACCTGAAACGCGTTTGAAACTATTTTATCAGCGAAAAATACTGGTGAGTTCATTCAATTTTATAAAAAGACACATTGTTATATTTTACAGTATCAAGGGTGATTACATTGTTTATATCTATCAAATACTCAATCAGTATTTGTCACACGGTGGCAGTTCCGATGTGACAGTGGTCATATCACTCATTGGCTAATTTTTGTCCAATAGGGAAGATTATCAAGTAGTGTATACAAAACCCCACATACCAGCAGTAATTTCAGATTACAAAAACTTAATCATTATAAGTATAACTGAAAAACATTTAGGGTTTTGCAATGCATTTGGTAAAAAGAAAGAATGGCTCACTTTGTAGTTTAAGGTTTTAACTTAAAGCTTCCTGGTGTTAATCCTGAGTTCCTAATAAAAATATAATGCAACACGTGTCAGTGTAACAACCCAACTCAAACTTTAACGATACATCACGAGATCAAAACCCCAACGTAGTTAACAAGGTATAGCCTAATTCAGGCAGCACTTTGGCATCCGTTGTTGGGTTTCGGATCGATCGGACAGGGTATCGAATTAGTGATCAGGGGTTAAAACACTTAAAACGGGGCAGAGTTTCGCAGGTTTAGGGGTATACTGCAAGAAATAATGGGGAACGATAAAGAGATTTCATCAAAATTTGATCAAATTGGTACACAGACTTCTGTCCCAAGCTTCAGCAATTATAGGGCCACCCTTGTCCCACCCGCGCGTCACGACAGGGGGAGGAGACACCTCCGCGTGTCGCCGGGAAGACCCAGTAGCCCTAGACCAGCTTCATAACATATGTAGCCTCGCCATACGTCGCGCTCGGGTAACACGTATCCTGGTACTCCCCCGCGACACGCAGACGATTTAGAGGTACACCCCCCCCCCCCCGCGTGCCTCCTGAGAATCTAGTTACTAGTTTCTTTGTTTTTCATACTTGTTTTCGCCATACAAGTCCGGGGTTGCGATCAGGAGTCCTTATAAGGTGTTTTCGGAATTGTTATACCTACAATTGATCTTTAATTTTGGAAACCCCAATCAATTCTCAATCAGGTGAAATTCTTCTACAAAATTATGAATACCTTTCCGTTATCGCTTATAAACTCTCCATTTTTAATCAAAGAATTCAAACGGGAATTGGCTTTTTTGTATTCATCTTCTTTTCATCATTCTACAAATCTTAATCATCGGTGTGTGCTTTCAAGCAATTGCTTCTTTTATTATGTATTATGTTGATGTTGAAGTTTAATCCATCAATTGCATATATGTTAATGAAGTTGTATTCTTTGATTTATGGTGTATTGATTATATTGTGCGGATTTCCATGTCAGTTTGTATGTTTTGAGTTGTTGTCAAAAACCCTAATTTCATTTGTCTCAATTTTTATGTTACTGTTGATGTTTAATCCATTAATTACATATTTGTTAATGAAGTTGCATTCTTTGATTTATGGTGTATTGAGTTTATTGTTCTGATTTCCATGTTAGTTTGTGTGTTCTGAGTTGTTATCATAAACCATAATTCATTTGTCTTAATTTTTGTTTTTATTATTCTTCATATTTTGTGTTTTTTTTCTAGATATCATAATCCTTAATTTTTTTAGGTATTTTGTTTTTCATGTGTACTCATATGGTCTCTTAACTGACAATATTTTTTTTTAATTTCAGGTATGGTTCGATGTTTTTTGGTTGATATGAAACCAAATTGCATTAGTCAGAAATTTTGTTCTCGTTGTTCTTCATATTGTGTTTTTTTACTTCTACATAAACCCTGTTTAATTTCATATGCTACATGTTTTACATATTACATATGTTCTTTTCTGATTGTTTTCATTTATATTTTCTTATACATGCTATCATATTTTTGTCAAATTCAGGAATTGCCTATGTGGTATAATTCAGTGAAAAGTCTACCTAGATATCTTGTAGGCTCTGTAAACCTAATAACAGATAGTGGTTGTAAGTGGTCTGTTGTTGTTTAATCAAAGTCAAACGGACATTTTATTTGTGACGGTTGGGTGGCAATTGTTATAATGCTTGGAGTTGAGGAGAATGATCTAGTTTTGTTTGAAAATGTGGATTTCCAAATTTTTAAATTGAAACATATAAAAAGCACTATAGAAAATATTTGAATCCTATATTCTATCATGTCATGACAATTACAAAAACAAAAAATCTTGTATTATGTTTACATATTAAATTTATTTTTTACTGTATGTTTTTTTTTTTAGTTTTTTGATGCTTTAAAAACTTACGTGTACAATTGCTGCCTACGGCCTTCATGGACACTTATTTTAATACTGACCCATTGGATTATCATTTCACTTTACGTTTTCACAACAAAACGGTTTTGGACGGTTAATATCAAGCGGCTTTTTGCGGGAAATTACTTTATTGTTGACTTTTCACAAATTTCAAATGATATGTTTCTTACAGCAGGGGATTTTGTTCTGTTTTAATTGTTGGGATATTATGATTTCAATATTCAACTTTATCGCAAAGATGGTTTGCAGTGTGTTACTCCAGAACATGCCTTTGCTTATTCCGATGTACGAGTGAAAGAAGTCTATGAAATTCAAAGTCATTATGATGTTGAAGTTGAAAACCAACAATTAACGGATATAGGAGTATCCCATGTTGATGATGCTAATGATGAATTTGTTGTTCATATGTACAGTTTGATCTTGAATCCCTTGCAAACCAACATGTTTATGCAGAGGATCTTTTAGAGGCTACACTATATTCCACGTTAGATGTTGATAATGTGTACGAACTTACTTGGGTTTTTACAAATCGTTTTTTAAGTTTCTTAGTTTTAAAGTTCAACTACTATTGTTTATAAATATTGCTTACTTGAACACTAGTATTTGTTATTATACTTTACATACTCACAAATTACTTTTCTTTAATGTAGCGATTCCTAAAAGATTTTGCTGCTAACGTTAACCTACCTGATATAGAAGAAATGACCATTGTAACTGAGTATGGGTTTTCAAAGACGTTTTCACTTCGTTCAGAAACCACAGATGAAAAGGTTAGATACGCATTTAAAGGTTGGAAGACGTTTATGCGCCAAGCTGGTTTGGAGAATGGCAATCTATTTCTACTTCGTTATTATATGAATCGTGCAACTTTGATGATTACCAATGGCCGACAATTTGAATGATATGTTTCATTTTTTAACTTAAATTTTTATATATTGCTATAATGATTCAATGTTTACAAGCATGTTTCTCTCAATTTACGTCCTTTGTATTTCACCTTTTACTCATAATGCAAAGCAAATAACAATTCTGTTATTTTTATTTGTTTATTGTGTCAATGGTAGTTTGAAGTATGTTTTGATTCGTTTGACGATACGTTCTTTAATTTGGTTTTGGCAACTTTGTTGTACGTAAAATTCATTGTTTTTCGATTAGGTTATTTATTTTATTTTTTCACAGTATCGTTTCATCTTTTGTATCCTGTTATAAATAAAGAAATAATGTTTCAATTCTCGATATCGTATTATTGTTTCTACAACTTTGTCGTATGTAAATACTTTATTGTCGACTTTTCACAACTTTGTCATGCATCTTTTTTATTAGTTCTTGGACAATATAGTCGTAAGTTAAAATATAGTTGTTTTGTTTTTAACATTATGTTGTCTAATTTGGTTTGGATAACAATTTTGTTCAACTTTGTCGTAGGTAATATCGTTATGTTGATAATAATTTTATGTATATTTGTTCCCATCATCATTTAAGTTATTTTATTATTCGGACTATGACTAAAAAAAGCATCTTATTTCAACGTATAATGTCGTTTGAAGAAAGACGTAAATGTGCTGACATCTATAAGTTATTTTAACAGAAAGCATGTGTTGAAATTAGTTTACATGTATCTGTTTTTTTTAATACAAAACACCAAATTGTTGCATTTTGTTAATTGCTACTTGACGTTATGTATATTATGTTTATTAGGTTTGCAAATGGAATTGACAAATCTACAACAGAGGTATTCTCCTAAATTGTCTTATTGGTCAACCATCATCCTTAAAATGTATGTAAGTTTAATTACGCATTCTTCTTAATACTCTAGCTGATAAGCTAATTTACATGTACACAGAATGTGTTTATTTTTGGTGATATATATTTTTTAATCTGTTATGTATTTTATATGAATATTAATACAAATTAATCTAAAAAAACTGCGAGATTGTTTGCATTAAAATCATACAAATCAGAAAGATTTTACATCTATCTTTTTTTTATGCAGGATATTTTTTTTACAGTTGTTATCTTTTAAAGAAGGAAAATCTAACAGATTTATAACAAATATAAAAACCATATTTTTTTACATCATTCCATATGTAAATTCTGTAGGATCGATTTGTGACCCAAACGAGTCAATCAGAAGAGTTCTTATCTATTTCAAAGGCGGAAACAATGAAATAGACTTGTAGAACAGCTTGATTCACTTCAAATTGTCTTGTATATTGATTATAACAAGTTTTCAGATCAGCAGACTCATCGGCAGCACTCCGGTACCGGAAACATGTTTGTTCCAAATGATTTCGTTTGAAGGGCTATTTATAGAGGAGGTGATTTCGCTTGAAAGTGGCAGTTGCCATTTCAAGCGAAATTAACAATGGTGATTTCGTTTGAAAGTGCACTTGGCACTTTCAAGCGAAATTAGTCATTCACACTCAAAACCTATTTTCTCGTACAATGTGCCCTGATCTAACAATTCTAGTACAAGACTCGATACAAGACGAAGTCGACAGACGTATGCACCAACAGACTCCCCCTCGAATGTTGACGAGTCTTCAGTGTCGAGTCTTCAACGTCTTCAATTTTTATCAGTCTTAGGGCTCTTTCAAAGTATCTGACAGAGTAAGCATCCTCAATCTTTATCCTCTACTCTCTCTTTTATCATCCGGATTCAATTCTGGCTCTTGCATCTACAGACTATTCTCTCCCTCGGATGATAATCTCCTAGCAAACTCCCTTTTGAATTGTACTGGGATCGTAGTCTGGCTTTCACAAGTTTCAAGATTGTTACCTGGCTCACATCCTACTCAGGTACTAGAATCACAAACTGGCTCTCTCATAGCCATAACCTGCATATACTCTACCTCAAAGTAAATTTCACAAATTAACAATTTGACAAATTTAAACTTTGCTAACCACTTGATAAACTCAGTTCAAAACATTAATTATTGATATAACAAATTTAATTTATGATGAACACATGTATGTATATCATTAAACACACACTCCCAAACCTGTTTGTCATGTTCAGCACTTGGAATTTTGAAAATCAGCTTTTCAACATCAATTGTCTAAAAACTTTTTGAATTTTTCAAAATTTATGCTAAAACACTCCGAAAATCTTTTTGGATTTTTGATATAAAATGAAATACAGTAAAGAAATATTTACATACAATATTTTGTGAGTTTGCGTAAAAGGATCATATCAGTTTTTGAGACAAATCATCAACATCGTTAAGCTTTAAACATTTTAAGTTCTAAACGATTCACTTAGATTGTCAGTATACTAATCCACTTAAATTTTCACACAAAGTTCAACTGTTTCGAGATACGAGATTAATGTCTTAAATACTTAAACTTATTCGCGTGTCCCACCTCAGAATATACTCCCGTATCCAGATCCCAATATTCAGTCTTACAGGTGAGTATACCTAGATGATATCTGTAAAGGGTTAAATGCGAGGCCATGAGAGCTCAGGTCAGAACTTCCATTCAGCAAAGAGATGACGGCTTCGACTTAAGGTGTGTTCCCTTTAGAGAATCTTTTCTTCAACAGCACATGATTAGCATTTTGCAATGTTTCATCATTTTTTATGCTGAGGGTGATGCTATATTTCAAGCAAGCGTAAAGTATTATACGGGGACTAGGCCATTGCTTCCGCAAAATCAGAAGTCCCGGGATAATACCCCAGATATCACTGAGTATAAAGACCTAGTATCTCAGAAAGAGGGACCTTTCAAACAAGATTTCGGGGGTTACCCATATATCCGAGAGATGTTCCCATGAAATAAGCAAGTTTGAAATTTAGATTTATATTTCATCACAATCTACTAAATGTGCAAAAACCTACTGGCATATCATTAGTAAGACCGTTTATCACATTTGACTTTCCAATTCTTTAGCATGCTGTGATAGTTCACTGATGTACTATCATTTCCTCTTTTTCACAACAAAACTCATTTTTGATTTTATCATGTTTTTGACTTTTTTCAAATTTTCTAATGTTTTTGGATTTTCTGAAATTTCTTACTCCCCCTAAAATGCAAACATATTTAAAGGAAATTTGAAAAAAAAAAACTGTACAAGTAAAGTGACAACTGATATCAAATCACTTCAAATCGCCATCCTCTTGGCATAAACAATCAGAACTCCACCTCACAACAAACAATTTTCCCATTATGATTTCAAAACACTTAAGTCTGTTTTAATCAAATGGTTTTTCCGGAAAATAAGTTGTGTTGATTTTATCACTTTGTAAAATCGGGGTTCAATTCATCACATTGTTCTCATTTCAAATACCACTTGTAAGAATGATCAAATCAAGTTCAACCTAATGACCTTGATTAACCACTTGTAGGTTCACTTATCAACCAGAACCACTTGAAAATATGAAATATAACAATTTCAAGATAAACTACCACTTATAGGTTTACCACTTAACCATTTTCAAGAAAGATGTCGATTCATGCTTCACTCTTACCAACCTGGAAGCTCCGGTAAGTCAGGATTTTAGTTTGAAAATGTAGTCATCCAAGCCTGATTAGCCTTAGGTGATTTTGGTTCATCTCTATCCCGACCTCCTTTTGATCTGTAAAAATATTTAGCACTTTTAACCTTTCCATCAACCATCTTCCCAAAAATATGTTTGACATTTTCATTAAACACCTTTTGAGCATCAAATTCTTTCTTACCAACAAAGAATTGATCTGAAATCTCAAACCTACCTTTTGATTTCAGTTTTTCTGCACACAATGGCGGAAAATTTTCATCATTCAACTCAGGAACGGAATTCTCATTCTTTTTCTCAACAAATAGCTCCTCTGATTTTATGGAATCAGATTCATCACTAGAACTTTCATCTGAACTTTTGACAACCCATTTTTGTTTGTTTAAATCGACTTTTCTTTTGTAAAAACGTTTTGAAACTTCACCAGTTTCGAAAGTCGAATTTCAAACACCTTAGATTTCTCAGTTGATTGTTTCTCTTCATTAACACATTTTTCTTTCAGTTTTGAGTTAATAAAAACTCCCTGTTGTGTGTTGTTGGACTGTTGGCAATTCCAAGCAATATGTCCAACTTGGTGACATTTGAAACATCTTCTTCTGTCAACTCTCAGAATCAACTTTTTCATATTCTTCTTCCTTTCATCAAGAAACTCTTGATTTGACTGTTTCCAGAATGGTTTCTTCTGCTCTTCTTCAGAACTTCCTCCTGCAACAAATTTTGTTTTTGGTTTATAATTTTTCTCATTTTTATAATTTTCTGAAGAACTAAAGCCAAGACCTTTCCTTTTGAAATTACCATTATGGTTTGGTTTCTTCTGAAAACCTGTACCAGAACAATAACCTTTTTTCTTGTTCAGTCTCTGTTGAACTCTTGAAGTGTACTTTTTAGGTTGTTCATGAAGATTTAAATTTTTTATTTCAGAAATATTAATTTCTGTTAATTTGAAAACCTGTTTGATCATTTCAATTTTGACACTTCTTATTGGAAACTCCTTATCAGAATATAATTTGTCTGAATCATTCAAAGTATATGCCACTTTGATTGTTTCATCATTCAAATTAGATTTTGATAACAGGAATTCTTTATTATAAACACGTTTAACCGGTGAACTCGGACTCTTTTCTGACAAACTCGAACTTTCAGATTTTGACTCCGACTTTGACTCTTCATCCATATCCAACACCTGATCGACCACTTTCTTTAACAACTCAGACTCATGATCAGTGTCAGACGCTGTGAATGTAACATCAATATTATCTGGTAACTCATCAATGATTTCAGACTTTAACTTGATGTTGAGAGCCTTATTTAAACGTTCCTCATTTGGTTTCCTTGGAGAATAACTATTCCAAATCGGGGGCGGACACTTGTTATATTTGACACTTTGTTTCTTACCTGTATCCTCTTCATTCTCCTTATCTTGGAAACCTTCAAGACCTGCAACAGTAGGATAAACTCGATCAATCAAATAATCACATGTTGTATAACTCAACAACAAACGTTTGATTCTTTCACTCTCAATCTTTTCAAGTTCCAAATCCTGCTTCAGTTTTGCACAATCTTCAATATACTCATTGATGACCTTCTGCTTTGTCATTAATGTAGAGCTCATCATCGTCATTGCAACATCTACTTCTCGATTTGTTTTGTTCAAACCATCAACTGTTCTGTTCAAAACATCGTATGACTCTTTCACATATTTCACATCAGACAGTAAATTCTCTTTCACCTCTTCAAGTTCACAAATTTTCTTGACTTTCTCCTCACAATGTTTGCAAGACTCCAAACATTTCTGAAAATGTTTAATGACCTCAACTATCTTTTCAACCTCGACAATCTTCTCAACTTCAACAATTTTTTCTACCTCGACGATTTTCTCAACTTCAACAATTTTTTCTACCTTGACGATTTTCTCAACTTCGACGAGTTTTTCAACTTCGACTATTTTTTCAACTTCAACAATTTTCTCTACCACTTTCTCCACTTCAACAATTTTTTCTATCACTTTTTCAGTCACTAGTTCAACATTTGTTTCTTCAGCTTCCATCTTTGCCTTTTCGTCAGCTTTTCTTATTGCTTCCAGCTCTCTCTTTAATCTGGCAATCTTCTTCTCATTCAGCATCATAACTTTATCTGCAAAGAACAAATTAAAACTATCAGGATCTATACATTTTGTGGTTTTATTAATATATTCTTCTTCATCATCAGTATCTATATCACATCCAAGATCTGGAAAAATCGGTATTCTTTTCGAACTTGAATTGACTTCATCTTCTTCCATAATTCTGGCAACAAGACCTGAACCATGTGGAATGTATTTATCCCAGCTAAATCCCTCTGCAACAAATTCATCATCTTGATCTATTATTCCAAAACAAGCTCTTTTCTCTTCAATGGTACGTGCATGAGCAGTTTGTGGTTGTTTATCAATCTGATGAAAATTTGACTTTTGATAATAATCATTCTTTCCATCTTGTCTTCCTGTTTCTTCTTTGTTTTTGCATTCACGTTTAAAATGTCCCTTTCCTTTGCAACGAAAACATGTAACTTTTGATTTGTCAAACCCTATCGGAGATTTAGACAATTCATTAAAGTCATCTCTTCCAGTGATTTGTTGAAACTTTTCAACTCTTCAAACAGCACTGGCTAAACACCACTTTATATCCATCAACTCAAGTTCCTCTGCATCAATTTGGTCATAATCCTCTTTGGTAAGCATCGGATTTCCAATTATGCCACCAATCAAGCTTTCATATGATTTCAACATAGCAACGAGTGATGCCATGTGTTGCTTTGCTACTTCTGGAGGCAGATTTTGACCATTTTGAATGTTTAAGGTAACATTGCATTGTAGATTTGTAGAATTCTGTTGTTGAGGACTTGGTGTTGTAAAATTTGGATCAAAGCTTGAGTACGAAGACGAAGTCCACCACTTTGAGTCACAGTACTTCCCTTTGTTCCAGACGAGCTATCAGCACTGAAACCAGTTTGGATCTTTGGGCTTGGAGTAATTTCAAATTTGTTTCCTCTGTAGTATAAACTGACATCTTGTTGAGCATTTGGATTCTTCATGATTGCCGTTTTCTGAATATTGAACTCGTGCTCTTCAATCTTCTGAATAAACTGTGCCAAATTCATATTTTCAGATTTTCTCGTGTGTTTAAGAATCATCAAATAAGTTCCCAATTTCTGTTGTGGTAATGCATCAGCAAGTTTATCAACCCATTCATCATCGTCTTTCTTTATGTCCAATCTTCTCATTTCCAAAACAAGATGACAATATCTATCAATGGTCATTTTTGTTGTTTCACGGTCAAAGGCTACAAACATATCAAATGACTTCTTCAATAAAGCCTTTTTGTTCTTGATCATATCTGCACTTCCTTTAAACTTTTGAATCAATGCCGTCCAAATTGACCTAGCAGTACCCTCATGTTGGAGCAAAACAAAGATATCTGCTTTAATCGCTTATTGGAGAATACTGATCATCATTTTCTCACTTGTATATTTCAATTTATCAATCTCCGAAAAGTCACAAAATGCTTTTTCAAGCCCACGTTCATTTTTCGGTTTCTCGTAATCTTTCTCTAATGAACACCATGCGTCAAACTTATAAGCTTGCACCCAGTTCTCAAATCGATTCTGCCATCCTTTAAAATCTTCAATGTACATAAGCTTTGGCGGTTTTTGATGAGTTCCCGTTTCATTCTCACTGTACAATGTTTCCGCAGCTGTAACTAGTGCAACCGGTGTAGCAAACGCATTGTAGAATTCCTCTTCCATGTTTCGGAAAATTGTTTCACAAACACAAGTTTCAAAAAACACAGTTTCAAACGAGATACCAAACTCAAACTGAATCAACTTTTGAAGCGAAATAACACTTTTTGGTGCGAAATAACCTCTCACACGAAATCACTTTGAAACGGAATATCCCTATTCAAACGGAATAGCTGATCCAAGCGAAATTATCAAACGGAATTACTATTTGGAGCGAAATTACTAATTTCGCTTGAATCTTCTCAAACGGAATTACACCCTGAAACGAAATAAGCTATTACGAGCAGAATTAGGTGTACTTTTCAAACGAAATAGCGAATTCAAGCGGAATCAAATGCTAATTTCGTGTGAAATGCTGCTGACGTCACTTAGTCCGAGATCATTTTCAAACGAAATTATGTATTTTATCAAGTTTTAAGCTGAATAAATGTCCAATATTCTCAAGGATTCATTAAAACACTGTTTTGCATGTTATGTATGAAATTCAGACCATTTTGACCGTAAAAACTTGTGAATTTTGTAAAAGAAGGGGTAGAAGTCAGAAATAAAGGCTGTTTTGGCAAGAACTCTTCTTCCTGAGCTCTGATACCACTTGTAGGATCGATTTGTGACCCAAACGAGTCGATCAGAAGAGTTCTTATCTATTTCAAAGGCGGAAACAATGAAATAGACTTGTAAAACAGCTTGATTCACTTCAAATTGTCTTGTATATTGATTATAACAAGTTTTCAGATCAGCAGACTCATCGGCAGCACTTCGGTACCGGAAACATGTATGTTCCAAATGATTTCGTTTGAAGGGATATTTATAGAGGTGGTGATTTCGCTTGAAAGTGGCAGTTGCCATTTCAAGCGAAAATAACAATGGTGATTTCGTTTGAAAGTGCACATGCCACTTTCAAGTGAAATTAGCCATTCACACTCAAAACCTATTTTATCGTACAACGTGCCCTGATCTAACAATTCTAGTACAAGACTCGATACAAGACGAAGTCGACAGACGTATGCACCAACAATTTCAAACATTATATCTCTAAATACCATCTCCATGAAATTTTATTTATGGAAATTATGTTGTTATTGAATCTGTTATTATTTGCAACTTTCAATCATATATTTATATGATTTAGTTGATCTTTGATTTTTTAAAGGATATAACATTTGTAATAACGTTTAGAAATGTCATTGCATTAATTACGAATCGTCACATTAGTATAAATACCCTTTTTCACCTTTCTCATTTCTCACAAGCATTTCTAATCAGTATACTCTCTAAAATTTGCTTATACCGATGTATGTCCCTTGATAAACTGTTTTTTTTTATTTTCTTACTTTCTGAACCAAATGTAGAATATCTTGATTGTTTTAAATAATGTGTTTGTTTTAATTTCTTGTGTTGTTAGTTACTAATGTTATGTTTACATTGTAGGAAGAAATGGAACAACCAGCTATTACCCTGTTGATTAATTTAGATCTCAAAGTCGATGACTACACCATCAGGATCCGCATTGTTTGACCGTGGACAACAGCTGACTTCAAGAATGCTAGAAAGGTTTATTGATACGATATGATATTCATGGACCAGGAAGTATGTGTACATCCACTATTTTTAGATATTAAAACCATGAAAATCTAAAACTTTTTACATATATGTGTAGAATGTTTCTACAAAAAAATCATATTGGCATTTGGTTTTGATGATTATTAAAAACAAATCATTATAAAACTACTGTGATTATTTACATTAAAATAAAAAATTTCTGAATTTTTTTACAGCTGTCTATGTTTTTATACAAATTTTTTTAATGTTATATGTTTTTTTTTTTTTTTGCATTTCAGGGAACTAAAATGCAAGCGTTTGTGTTGGCAAAAAACACAACTGAATACGAACATCTCTTACAAGAAAAACGTTATCTAACTATTCACAATCCATCGTTATGTGAGCACCACCACAAAGTGAAATATGTTCACAGTGGTTTGAAGATTAACCTCAATGAGAACACCACTGTTGAGGAATGCCACGAGCCTGTTGGTTCTGAATGGAGGTTTGATTTTACTCCATTTGAATCTTTCATGGAGGATCCAACTGATGATAACAAGTAATTTAAAAGTCCAATTGTTACTTTCTAAACTGATAAGTGTATTTCTTTATTAAACATTTTACTCTTACTGACACTTACTCATTTTTTCAGATGTAATTGGATTTGTGGTCAAGAGTTTTCCCTACGAGCTAAAAATCGATACTAACAATGGAAAAGATGAAAAGAAACTCACGTTTATGCTTGAAGACTTACAATATTTTTTAATAATTTACTAATGATACTATAATATATTAAAAATTATTTACTTCTAAATTAATCATTGTCTTTTGTGTATTTTAAGGGCTATTGGATTTTATCACCCCCCAACTCTTGGCTATTGGCCGTTGACACCCTCAACTATCACTTTGACCCCTGTCACCCCCCAACTTAACACCTAGTGTGTTCTGTCACCACGTCGTTAACGAATCACAAACTTTTGATGTTGTTACTATACTTTTGGGTTGTCCTAAGATCCCTATGACACCCCCCAAAAGTATAGTACCAAGATCAAAAGTTAGTGATCAGTTAACGACATAGTGACAGAATATACTAAGTCTTAAGTTGGGTGTGATGAGCGTCAAAGTGATAGTTGGTGGTGGCTACGACCAATAGCTAATAGGTAGGGGTGATAAATTCCAATAACCCAATTTTTAATGTTCAGGAAGAAGCAAATTTTTGTGACACTTTGGGATGGTTACTGTTGATCCCAGATAACATTGCTCTTTAACTAAATTTGGCAAATGATTTAAAAGAGTATGTAAATAATATGCGAAAATAGAAATGAAACTTTCAAGAAACAAAACTACAGAATTTTGAAGTGTATATCACTTTGAGAAACAAGGTTTACAAGGTGATTGTGAGGTTACTAACTAGTACGAACGAATACTTTAAGAATTCTGTAAATAAGGGCAATGGAGTTTTGTTGTGAGCTTAACTCATTTTCCATCGGTGGTGACTTCTCTATTTATAGAAAGTCTTTGTTATAAATAAACATTTGTTTATTCATGCACTTGCTCTGCATAAAGTATCTTTTTGGCATATTTATTAAATCCATCAGGGTCAACTTGCTACTTTACAATTGTTGCAGAGCCTTATCTTTTAGACAAGTTGGCTTATCAAAAATTCTGATGACCAGCTTATTAAAAAATCTGTTGAACTAATCATCAGATTTTCTGATGATCAGAAGTTACCAGATTCTGATGATAAACATCAGATTTGTCATTAGACTTATAAGATTGGTCTTCTCTGATCGTTTTCCTTTAATTCTGATCAAATTCTATTATCTGTTGAATATGTATCTCCCATCTACTTTTGTCCTATTTATCTTGTATCTTCCTTCTGTTTGATCTTTTTGACTTTATCTTTAGCATATAACCAGATTGATCATAATTTTCTTCAATACTTACAATAAGTTTCCTAACAATTTCCCCCTAAGTATTATAAGAAAAATAACTGCTCATAACAAAGAACATAAAAGAAATCCAAACCATAGAAATTCGAATTGTAACAGAAACATTGTTCAAACAAAGAAATAAATTATTCACCAAGCACAATTAAGATTAACTCTGTAAAGATCACCATCCTTAAATCTTTTTTTGAAGTCAATTATCTTGTGCCAATCCTTGAACATTGTCTTGTACCATCCTCTTGCTTCAATCCATTCAGTGATAATTTCTTCAATCTTTTTCCTCAGCACCACTTTGTCACGTCCCTTTGCTTTAAGCTGCTCCTGCTTCTTGTTCATGCAATCCTTTATGTATTTGAGGGTCTGGTTTGAATACTTGCATATATCATCAACTCTAAAGAGAACCTTTTTGTCTTCATGATCCCTGAAAACAACAGAGTATTCTGGTTTTTCAAAGATAACTCATGTTCTTGCTTCTTCTTGTAGTTCTGTTAGGACTGATGTGTCAGGAGGGGGCATGAGCACTTTTCTGCTGATTACATAATCATAATTGATGCAGAGATCAAAATCAGTTAAAGCTATTCGAGTGTACAGCTTCACTCCAGCTTTTGAGAGGCTGTCAAGGGCTCTTCTTATAACCCTTGTGTTCCCTTTTTCTTCATTAATGGACTTTTACAACATAATCAAGTCTATTGGATGGAGCCTATCTGCTAAATCACCATCTGTGATTGCTTCTTCATCACCATTTCTTCTGATCAAGTGTACTTGTTCTACTCATGGATTCCTATAACCGCATTTGGTGTGACAGGGGGATCCACTTTTCTGACTCTCACTACATGATTAGTTTGAACTCTATGAATGTTGCATTTTCCTCTTTCAAGTCTTTCCAATCTTAAGTCCCTGCTGATAGGACTTAGTGGTCTTTCTTCCTTGTTATGTTCAGACAAATAGAATTCTTTGAGTTTGCTTTCAGGAAACATCATGTCTTCTATATCAATTTGTTTCACAAAAGTGACCTTTCCTTCTAGATCCTTTACTTGCACTATCTTTGGTTAGCATGTTGCAGATTCTTTCCATTTTCTTTTCTATAAAAGATTCAAGGACCCACTAAAAGTTGTTTCACCTGATGAGGTCCTTCTTGGTGGTGCCTGCTGCTTTTCTTTGTCCTTTGAGGGACCACTACTTATATTAGATAAGACAAGAGGAGAGGTTTCAAACCTTTTGAGAATCTCTGACCTTGAAACTAGTGGTGGGGGCCCCATTAGTGTAGTCCCGGATTGACTAGATGGAGTGACTGGTTTTCGCTGTGCTGTATGGATGATCTTTGGTACTTCCAAGTGTGAAGCTTCTTTTGGAATAGGGGTTCTCAACTTGTGAACGTCTATGTTTACCAATTTGGAAACATTGTAATGCCTTCTTTTCATTAGTGAATGCACATCATTCATGAGTTGAGCATTTTTCTTTTCTTCTTCATGCACCTTCTCAAAATCCATTTTGACTTGTTCTTTCTGTGTTGTCCATTCTTGTACTAGCTTTTCAAGAGCATCTGATAAATTATTGTTACATGCTCTTAAGCTGCTAATTTCTTCTAGAATCTCACCAGAACTTGAGGTTCCTCTTATTTCAACAACTTCCTTCATTTGTGTCTTGATACTTTCCATTTCTTCAAAAACTTTCTTGAATTCTTCTATGAATCTGCTACTTTCTGATGAGCTTTTTGGTGGCTGCTGCATGCTTCTCAGGGTTTCAATATTATATTCAGTTTGGCTTTTAATTGCTTCTACTAAATCTGATAAGGCTTTCATATCAAATTTTTGGCTTCTCAATTCTTCCAACAATATATCTGGTTTAGCTTCCACTGGTGACTTTGTTTCCTTGGTTGAAGTATCTGCTACAACTTTTATCACACTGCTCAGCACAGTGTCAAGTTGTTCTTGTGAAATGAGTGGTATTTCAGTGGGAAAAGGTGGAACAACAGATGTTCCAATTACCAAACCAGTGGAAGACACACTTGCTGTTGTTATTAAAGTGTTAGATTGATCATGAGACCAACCAGAAACACCTTCACCAGATTTGTGACACTCATTCACATCTGGAATTTCCTCATTTCCTTGAATCATGTTGGAGAATAACCCTCCATGAGTTGTTGAGAAAAGCCTAGTTTCCTCTGCCAGGTTTCCTTGATCAGTAGACTGATCTCCACCTGTTGATATCTCAATTTCCTCTTCACCAATTGAATTGATTTGGATTCAAGATGTATGGGACTGATAATCTCCTCATTTATTACATCAGATTATCTATGAGTAATTTTATAACTCACTTGAACAGATTCTTCAGAATTAGAATCAGTTGAGTTTCTTGCAATAAGTAGAGGGAGATTAGATTGAGCACCTGATTCAGCTACATGTTGCACTGTTGTTTCTAGATTCTGATCCACTTGTTCATCTGTTTCCATCAGATCTGGTGAAATTCTGGTGTCATGTTGTTCTTCTTCCCCTACTTCATCAGTTTCTGGTGCCACAACATTTGATCATCATCTTCTAGTGAAGATCTACTGTCAAATACTTCTATTTGTTCTTCTTCTTTGTTCAGAATGTCATCCTGTAGCTTCCAGTATGGTGAATCTTCGGCTATCAGACATAGTATACTTTCTGGTAGAATTGGCACATCTTTGTTAGATGTCTAACCTTGTGTTGCACACTAGGGCTTCATGATTGGTGACTTCCAGATATTTTCTGATACAGGTAGCTCTCCATTCGTTTCCTCGAAGGTTTCAGCAATTATGATTGACCATCATCTAGGATAAAGTAAGTGGGATGTAATCCTTCCAGACTTGGTGAGAACTGACCTTTTCATTAGGTTGAAAATTCCTATCCCATAATCAATGTTGAACCCTGTAATTAGTCCATACATGTTTGTGAGAGTGGATTAATTTATCTGATCAGCTCCTCCAATCTTTGAGGTTAAACATTTGGTCAAGGTCTCCATAATTACTTGCAAGAAGACAGGTAACTTGTTTCTCTTGAAATCTCCTATTTATGTGATTTGCTCCTTGTAGTCGAGCTCTATGAACCATTTCATTAGATTTGGTGCTACAATGTAACTTGCATTGATTGGAAATTCCAAACATTCTTTGATTTTTCTCGGGGTGATAGTTACTGAAATACTTCCCCAGAGATGAGTTGTAACTTGATCCTTTCCGGTCTTTTTGAGTGTGTGAACAAGTTTTTGTATAATATTCTCCGGTACATCCTTGGTTTTCGTCATAGCTTGCGCAATTGGGCAGTTCAACAAGAATTCAATTAAAAGTTGACATATTTGGTCGTATTGTGAGTGCTCAACATTCATCATGGGATTGTTGTCTTTAACGGGTAGAAATTGATCTTCTCTGATGAAGGTGACATCATGTTCAACAACTGGAATGTTTAGATTGACGACGTTTGGTGCAGACATTGTTTTTGAACTTTTGATATATCTCCAATATTCTTCAACAAGATGAATTATGATTGATGAATACTAACGACCATGTGGTACTTTTCACCTCTTGTGGGACTCTATTTCAGAGAAAAGGTCCAGTAAAATTCTTTCTAGAAGCTGACATCCTTCCCCTTTTTTAAAAGGCAAAAACTCTTACTGGTGACGTCATCAGAAGAATATGTCTAATATTTTGTTTATTAGAACTGGGTTTACCTGCATTTCTTTTCATCAGATAGTCATTAGAAATGCTTCTTCCCCTTAAATATGTTGCTCCTTTTTTTTGAAGATGAGAGGGAATGAGTAGAATATCAGAAATGGTACTTACATATGTTTGTCTGGTGGAACTCCTTGTTCTTTCTTAAAAGGATGTTTTTATGAAAATTTTGAAGGAAAAATAGAGATATCATGAGAGATTTTCTCTATATTTCACACACATTTTTTATTTGAATAAATTTGATGTTGTTTCCTTTCTTTTACCATTTTTGATTCACTATTTCTGAATCTCTTTCTTTTATCAGAAAAGAGCTTTAGTTTTATCAAAATCTCTTTCTTTTAGTTATTAAATTATTTTCTATCTGACAATCTTAATGTCCAGTTTTAGTTATCAACATTTTTACCCTTTCTTTATTTTGTTCCTTTCTTTCCTTTCCCCTTGAAGGGGTATGGTCCCAGATCTCGCACCAAAGCGGACGTGAGTGACCATCAACCTTATCAAATGCTCCCATCAACAAGGACCTATCTGCGTCCGTGCGGGCACGCACGAGCGCAGTTAGCTGTTCCAATCAGTCTAGTGATGAGAAGACTTACCTTGTGTATGAAAACGGTTGTTTTCGTCATGACAGGGGATGCGATAACAACCGCAGTAACCGCATATAGCGATGCGGCTCAACACCGCACCCTATAGATATTTTCATCACGACAAGGGACGCAGAAACAACCGCAGTTACCACATATAGCGATGCGGCCCAGCACCGCATCCTATTGATGACGCAAGTGGGACTGACACTTTGACTTAAGTGTCCAAAACAGCAAGTGGCACTGACAAACAGTTACCTGTCTCGCCCACATATATGCAATGCTTGCGAACAGACTGACAGCCACAGCAGGACGTGGCATCACTTCCGTGACCTACGCGCCGGACACACCTGCAAAGGGCTGCGTGTTGTCAGTCGAGCCACTCAATTACCCTCTTTCACTCTTCGGCTATAAATACCCATTCCAGACCAGGTTTGAGGTATCGCTTATCTGCTCTCTCTCACACTTAAACACTTTGCTCTCAAGCAAGTACCGATTCTCACGCTGGAGAGTGGTAACAAGGAGCACCCCCCACCCCATCCTCCTTGTTACGAGTCACGGTGTGTTTCCTTGTGCAGGAGACAGGTTAGCGGGTGATCCAGCCACCGATCCTCGGAAAGAAGGAATTAACCCTACTTGACGACCAGTGAATTAACCTCCCCGGTTGACCACTGTTTCATCACCCCTTTATATATACATATATATATATATATATATATATATATATATATATATATATATATATATAGTGGGGATCCTACGGAGAGTGTGTTTTTCCTAGAAAGTCTAGGAAGCGATCTGGGTCCTCCAATGGGTGTGTTTAATGGTTGAGATCATCTTGGTGGCATTTTGGTAATATGTGTTTCTTAAAAATAGGATTATTTAATTAATCAGGGGTAGATATGTCATTTAGCTTGTTTTAAATATGGAAATAATTGTCATTCAATAACCACCCCACATTTCATGTGATTTTTTTTTCTCTCTCTCTCTCCCCATTTCTCTCTCTCTCCCTCCCTTTCTCTCTCTCTCTCTCTCTCTCTCTCTTTTCTTTATATCCTTCATGAAGAAACACATCAAGAAAACACATCGTATTAATTTGCTTGCTGTTAAAACACAGCGTCAAGAAATCCTCCAGCATTACCAACATGGATGGTAAAACACAGCGTATGAATCTGCTTGCTGTTAAAACACAACTGTATGAATCTGAATGCTAAAACACAACTGTATGAATATGCTTACTGTTAAAACACAACTGTATGAATCTGCTTTTTGTTAAAACACAACTGTATGAATCTGTTTGCTGTTAAAACACAGCGTATGAATCTGCTTGCTATTAAAACACAACTGTATGAATCTAAATGCTAAAACACAACTGTATGAATCTGCTTGCAGTTAAAACACAACTGTATGAATCTGCTTGCTGTTAAAACACAGCGTATGAATCTGCTTGCTGTTAAAACACAACTGTATGAATATGAATGCTAAAACACAACTGTATGAATCTGCTTGCTGTTAAAACACAACTGTATGAATCTGAATGCTAAAACACAATTGTATGAATCTGATTGCTGTTAAAACATAACTGTATGAATCTGCTTGCTGTTAAAACACAACTGTATGAATCTGCTTGCTGTTAAAACACAACTGTATGAATCTGAATGCTAAAACACAACTGTATGAATCTGCTTGCTGTTAAAACACAACTGTATGAATCTGAATGCTAAAACACAACTGTATAAATCTGCTTGCTGTTAAAACACAACTGTATGAATCTGCTTGCTGTTAAAACACAACTGTATGAATCTGAATGCTAAAACACAACTGTATGAATCTGCTTGCTGCTAAAACACAACTGTATTAATTTGCTTGCTTTTAAAACACATTGTCAAGAAAACGGAGATGATACGAACAGTATTTGAATGGTGATGATGAACTCGGAGATGGTGGAGATAGAGAAGTGTTTGACGATGACGAAGATGAAGAAGGAGAAATTTGCGAAATACAAAAAATCTTGGAGAAACAATTTCCATAATTATACGCATTGTTAGTTAATGAGAGATAAAATTCCAAAAATAAAATAAAATGTCAAATTACACAAGTGCCATTTTAGTTAAAATCCCTCCATGCCACGTGTCACATTCTTATTGCTTCCTAGACTTTCTAGGAAAAACCCACTTTCTACCCAACTCCTCCTCTCTCTCTCTCTATATATATATATATATATATATATATATATATAAAGAGAAAAGAATATATACAAACAATTAAGAGCAAAAACAACAAAAACTAATCTACATTATAAGTCCCGTATTATTGGTAGTTGGCACAAGATGTGCATTGTGAAAGTTTTCTTGAAATATCATCTCGGCTTTGGGATACCAGATTGGAACTCCTCTGAAGTCTAGCTGCGTGTGATCACCCTCATCAAGAAACAAGGGTAGACCAAGAGTGGTCTGCTAGAGTACAAGTTTGTTACAAATCTTTCATTAGGCAATGCTAGAAGTTGTATGGAACCACTTGCACTACTGCATACACAGGTTCCATCAACATGTATGACACTTCATGGAAGTTCACAATCTTTTTTGAGAAGTATATCCCGAGCTGGGTGATTAAAAACTGCCATGGTTTGATGAAGCTGGACTTGGTGATAGCTCTTGCATGGCCCTCCACATGATATCTCATCTGGGTTAAGGTGTTGTTCTGCTCCTGGCGGGTGAAGGTCAGGTCATTGTTATCATCATTGAGACGTAACACTTCTCTAATGATGTGCTCGTTCAGGATAATGGCCTTCCCCATTACCCAAATACTAATGGTAGTTAGTCTTCCTTCATGGAAGATGAGCTGGGCATTGAGCCAAAACTCTTGTAAAATATCTTAATGAAGCCAGATATGAGCGGTTAAGGCATAGGCCATGGGGTTGTTGAGCAACATATTAAGGATGATATTGCATCCTTCCCATGCTGGACATGTAACATCCATGCGAACTCTTAGGTTGTGTGTTTGGTCGTCGGGTAGTGGAAAGTGTGAGATTTTAGTTTGTGCCATTGTTAGGGTTTGGAAGATGAAGAGTTTTTCTTTTTAGGGTTTCTGAGCAAAGATGGAGATGAAAGTGACTAATGATTTGAAGAAAATCTCCAAGTGGTAGTTACTTATTAGTGAAAGTGATGCTTTGCCATAAATGGCACCTACCAACTTCGATATTGCTTCCCCGTTTTTCGTTATTGTGAAGATTCATTGTCAGGGGTATAAAAGAATATTGTGAGATAAATTTCTCTTCATTTATGATCTAGGAGGGGCTATGTTATGAGAATTCTTCATGATATGTCCAGGTGTCACTTCTTTCTCTCTAAGTATTGATGTGTCACGGCCCCCGACCCGGTTTGACCCGTTTCAGGAGCCGCGGGACAGAAAATCCCGTGGTATTTTATTTAATTGAGTTTAACAGCGGAAGTTTATCATCAGGATCTTTTTAAAGCTAAAATTTTCCCGATTATTTTATTTCACAACTCGGGATAAAACCCCGGTAATTTACAATCATATGATTTCACGAAGAAATCTTTATTTTACAAAACATATTTCTTTATTTTATAATGAGCCACTTTCTTAAGCTTGCAGTGCTCCACAGCACTTTTCCTGAATCACAACAGATCACCTGAAACATGTTTGAAAAAGGTTTTGTCAGCGGGAAATACTGGTGAATCATTCTATTTACTAAAATAACCTGTTTGTTATAATTTACAGTATTAAGAGCGATTACAATGTTTCCTGATATCAAACCAACTACCCACGGTATTTTGTCACTCAATCCATTGGCCCTCTTATTGTCCAATGGTGTCTGTGACTATGGTCATATCACCCCTTGGCTGCCCCAATGGTGAAGATTATCAAGTAATGTATACAAAACCCCACATACCGGCTGTAACTTGGTGATTATAAAGACTTAATCCCCGTAATTATAACTTTGAAAATAAACATGATTTTGAAAGTAATTTGATAAAAAGAGAATGACTCACATTGCAGTTTTAACACGGACAGAGTCTAGTCTACTGATTAGCCTTGTTAACCTAATTTAAATAACAATGCACACAAAACTGGGTTAGTAATCAATACAGCATTTACGATAACTCACGAGATCAACCCTCACAACGAATGACAAAGTGCGATACTTAAACATCCATCGAATTAACGACGAATGACAAAGCATAACCCTAATGTGGGCAGCACTTAAACATCCATTGGATAGTTTAATCGATCGGACATTGAATCGTAATAGCGATCGAGTTATTACCCTGTTTTGCGGCAGCGATTTGTGAATTGTGTGTGTTTTAGAATTTTTTCTGCTATAACTCAGTGTACGTAACGAAATTTTACGTCGTTTCAACTCCAGAATTCATGTCCCAAACCCCACTATTTATAGTCAAAATTTGACCTCCTCGCGTGACGCGAGGGGTACCCCTCTGGGCGTCGCGTGGAGCGAGGGGTCCCTATTTACCATAGGGTAGCCACATCCTCAACTAGCCTTGCTGACTTGACGGTTTCTTAAAATTCGATACTGACAACAAGTTATTAAGATAATCGTAACTAGGGTTTTACCCCCCCTGAGTTTTAGGGGCCCTGATCCTGATTCTGATAATTCTGAAAATTTTAGGGTTTGTGCAGAATCACTTGGGTGTCTTAATTAGGGTTTCCTATTGAACTAAATATAAAAATAAATAATAGTTTTAGTGAGAGTTGTTACATTCTCCCCACCTTAATAAAAAATCTCGTCCTCGAGATTTACTGGAATAGGTGAGGATACTTTCGCTTCATTTCTGATTCCAGCTCCCAAGTGTATTCAGCTCCTCTCTTTGAATCCCACTTGACTTTGACTAGAACTAGTCGCTTGTGTTTGAGAAATTTGATCTTTCGATCTTCGGTTTGAAGAGGTTTTTTAACAAATTTCAATTTCTCATTTACTTTTATATCTTGGAGAGGTACTACCAAATATTTGTCTGATAGGCATTTCTTGAGGTTGGATACATGAAATACATCATGTACTCCAGCTAACTCTTCTGGTAGTTGTAAACGATAAGCAACTTGTCCTATACGTTGGATCACCAAAAATGGTCCTATGTATCTTGGACTTAGCTTTCCTTTCTTACCGAATCGGACTACTCCTTTCCAAGGAGCAACTTTCAAAAGTACTTTATCTCCGACTTGAAATTCCAGTGGCTTGCATCGATTATCGGCATAACTCTTTTGACGATCTCTAGCCGTCTTCAGTCTTTCCTTGATTTGTGTGATCTTATCAGTCGTCTCTTGCATAATCTCCGGACCTGATAATTGACTTTCTCCTATTTCTGCCCAACAAACTGGAGTTCTACACTTCCTTCCATACAGTGCCCCAAATGGGGCAGTTTCAATGCTTGCATGATAACTATTGTTATAGGAGAATTCAATTAATGGTAAGTGATCATCCCAGTTTCCACCAAAATCTATTACACATGCTCGGAGCATGTCTTCTAGAGTTTGGATTGTCCTTTCACTTTGCCCGTCTGTTTGGGGATGATATGTCACACCCCCAAAATCCACCTGCGGAGTACTACCGCTTGGAGGCGTGACTGACCAGGATCCAGCCACCAATCATATTGAACAAGCATATATGTAGTTATAAAAATCCAACCAATACAATTGGTGTTTCAACAAAACATAGTTAAGTTGCAAGCGGAAGCATAAGTCTTAAAAACAAGGCATAAGTTTAATTGTTCCAAAGTTTAACATGGCACTCAGTCGTCCATGTCCCACAACGATCCTCCTCCATGCAAGCTCCAGCTAAGAATCTAAGGACCTGCAAAGCATGTAGTAACGAGTCAACAACAAGTTGAGTGAGTTCACGGTTGGGTGTTCGTTTTAAGTTGTTTCGAAAACAGTTTCCTTTAGCTGGCATCCTGCCGTGGGGGTTACCCCATAGTTAAAAACGTGACTTGTTTATTCCCGGTTACTCTGGCAATCCAGCCGTGGGGGCTACCCCGTGTTAGTTATCTGGCATTTCGGCCGTGGGGGCTACCCCATGTATACACTAGACTCGTTACCATATCGACTGCTGACTGTAGTCATGTTTAAGTGCCCTGAAACTGTCAATGTCTATCATCATTGACGTGCCCCAGATCCATTAGTTCACGCCCGTCCTCTGCGGCACGGTGTGAGGTTTGTCAGACCTAAATAGCGCTATCTAACTAATGACCCGCTCGCCATTGGCCCGGCGATTAAGTCGATACAAAAATGAGGGACTTCATGATAGAGTTTTGGTCTAGTACGAGTTATCTGTCCGTGAGGACGAGGAATTACATTCCTGAACCATTGCTGTCCTACCCAAGGAGGACGAGGAACCCATGTTCCTTAACCCCAATTCCCGACCCCTGGGAATCCCATGCTTTGTAAAGGGTGTGAACTCACCTTGGTTTGCTCGGTAGATACACAGAAAAGTCAAACAAGCAATATTGTGGTCACTCGCGTCCTATCATAGTTGTATCATACAAGTCAGGTTCAAACCACGTATTGCACGTATGTTCTACACGTATGCTAGCACATTGCATCCAAGAATCATTCATGGCAGTCTATTAACATTCACGTTCAATCAGGAACGTACAAGATCTATGCATCAGGCCCAAGAGTCCGGCCCAATTACTTAAGCCCATAATCATGCAAGTCCAATTCCGCGTGCACAAGTGTGTGGTCTCGAGTCGAGACTGTACGGTCTCTACTCGAGACTGTGCGGTCTCGAGTTGTGCTCATGTGTTCTCGAGTCGCAAACGTGAAGGTCTCGGTTCATGCATGTTCTGGTCTCGAGTCGCAACCGGACTCGCAACTGAGATTTCGAGTTGTGCTGTTTTGGTCTCGAGTCGAGACTATGGGTCCTCGACTCGCAATCTGTGTCGCAACCGGGGATCTCGACTTGTTCCGTGGTGGTCTCGAGTCGAGACTGAAGTTCTCGGCTGGAGACATGTGCTGAATTCCACATTGTACTAGACCAATGGGATTTCACTGTTGTGATTTTTATGTACTATCCAATAACAATGCACTAAGATGTCTAATTGTCTAACACTTAACCAAAATAGATCAAACATGGCAATTTTCAAATATCATAACACATTCATACCACATTCATCATGTTCTTCAAATATTCATGTAGTTCATCATATCATCATTCATATGGGCCCTAATCAAATGAAATCATGAATAACAACTTATCAACATCTATGATATCAACACAATAAATCACCCTAATAGTAAGCTTTCGGTTCTTAACATAAGAGTATAAAATCCGATTTATATGAACATTATCTAACATACATGTGCAAGCCGATTTCATGAACATTAACAACCATGGTTTAAATCACATTTAGCCACAAGACATCATAAGTTCATTAGGTAACATTTCCAAAAACAAAACATGTTAGCCGATTATCCACATCCGATTCACAACAACATCATCAAGCATACAACTAGTTAAACCATACCATTCATACTATCATTTAACAACAATAAACATCATAAAGGCACTAACCGATTGATGGGTTTCAAGGGTGAGTATGAAGCTTCCCAATGGGCGTGTGTGTGTGCCGATCCGAGAGTTCCTAGTGTCACCGGTTTGATCCGAGAATAAAGGAGAAGAAGTGTGATGTTTGGTGTCTAGGGTTTTAGTGAGAGGGAGTAGGAGAGTGTGTGTGTTAACCAAAGAAAATGGCAACATGCATAATCACCAAGGTTATATACTTGTTTCACCTTGTGCACCCTAATGGGCTTTTCGGGTAGACTAAGGGGTGTGTGGCCCGATCCGGCCCACTGTTTCACTAGTTCACTCGAGACCACATGGTCTCGAGTCGGGTTCATGGTTTTCGGCTCATTTATGCATATATACACACTATACATACAAGCACAACACATAATAATCACATAGTCACATAAAGGTTCGCTTATCATTAATCACACAAGATAACTAGTCACACGTTCATGTTACATCGGGATACAAGAAAGGTTCTAAATTTCGAGTTGTCACATCATTACCAAGTTGAAAGAAATTTCGTCCCGAAATTTGGTAGGCACTCACTGAGGAAGCTAGTTAAGTTGTATGGTTTTCCTGGTTTTCCTGGGGTGTCACATCCACCCCCCGTTGATCTGGAATTTCGTCCCGAAATTCCGTAGCTTCGGCCTCAGTAGTGGGTGTACTGTTTGCGAACAGTTGGGGATACTTTTGTTTCATCTGATCTTCGCGCTCCCAGGTGAACTCTGGGCCGCGACGTGAGTTCCAACGAACTCGAACGAGAGGTATTCTGGTGCTCTTGAGGACCTTAACATCCCGGTCCATGATTTCGACTGGTTCCTCGACGAATCGCAACTGTTCGTCGATAGTGAGTTCCTTCAGAGGAACTACGTGGGTCTCATCTGACAGACACTTCTTCAGATTCGACACGTGAAAAACGTTGTGAACTGCACCGAGTTCCGCTGGTAAGTTGAGTCTGTAGGCCACCCTGCCTATTTTCTCAATGACTTCGAAGGGTCCAACGTATCGTGGGTTAAGTTTTCCGCGTTTACCAAAACGAACCACACCCTTCCAGGGTGAAACTTTGAGTAGTACCCGCTCCCCAACCTGGAGCTCAAGTGGTTTCCTGCCCATGTCGGCGTAAACTTTCTGACGGTCGCGAGCTGCCGCCATACGTTTTCGTATCTGAGCGATTTGTTCGGTTGTATCTACCACATGTTCTGGACCAGTGATCTGACTATCTCCCACCTCTGCCCAACAAAGAGGTGACCGGCATTTACGTCCGTACAATGCCTCAAACGGAGCAGCTTTAATGCTGGTGTGGTAGCTGTTATTGTACGAGAATTCCACCAGTGGCAGATGCTTTTCCCAACGGTTGCCAAAGTCGATTACACATGCACGAAGCATGTCTTCTAAGGTTTGAATAGTGCGCTCGGACTGCCCGTCCGTCTGAGGGTGGTACGCTGTGCTCATGTCTAATCGTGAGCCAAAGGATTTGTGCATTGCTTGCCACAGTTCTGAAGTAAAACGCGCATCTCGATCCGAGATAATAGAGGTGGGCACCCCGTGCCTCGAAACGACTTCCTTAAGGTATATTTCTGCAAGAGTGGAGAACTTATCCGTCTCCTTGATAGCCAAGAAGTGTGCGGACTTTGTGAGTCGATCCACGATCACCCAAATAGTATCGTTTCCGCGCTGGGATCTAGGTAGGCCAGTAACAAAATCCATGGAAATTTGCTCCCATTTCCATTGAGGTATCTCTGGTTGTTGGAGTAGGCCTGAGGGTTTCTGGTATTCAGACTTGACTCTTGCACAAGTCAAACACTTGCTGACGTAAGTTGCTATGTGGGCCTTCATGCTAGGCCACCAGTACGTAGCTTTGATATCGTGGTACATTTTATCCGAACCAGGATGCACCGAGTAGCGAGACTTGTGTGCTTCATCCATCACAAGCTCTCGTAGGTTGCCATAGAGTGGGACCCAAATGCGTCCCGTTACGTAGTAAGCACCGTCTTCCTTTTGTTCTAATCGTTGCCTTGATCCGCGTAGGGCTTCAGCCCTGACGTTTTCTGGTTTCAGTGCCTCTATCTGAGCAGCTCGTATTTGGGAAGCGAGACTAGAGTGGATCGTGAGTTGTAAAGCTCGCACGCGCTTAGGCGCAGTGTCCTTCCGACTGAGGGCGTCAGCCACAACATTGGCCTTGCCCGGGTGATACCTGATTGAGCACTCGTAGTCATTTAGTAGCTCGACCCATCGTCGTTGCCGCATATTCAGTTCCTTCTGCTTGAAGATATGCTCGAGGCTCCTGTGGTCGGTGTAGATCGCGCACTTGGTACCATACAGGTAATGCCGCCATAACTTAAGTGCAAAAACAACAGCTCCCAGCTCTAAATCGTGCGTAGTGTAGTTCTTTTCGTGAACCTTAAGCTGGCGTGAGGCGTAGGCTATAACTTTGTCTCGTTGCATCAACACGCAACCAAGACCCTGAATTGATGCGTCGCAGTAAACCACAAAGTCGTCTGTGCCCTCCGGCAAGGAAAGGATAGGTGCGCTACAAAGTCTATCCTTTAGGTGCTGAAATGCCAACTCCTGTGCGTTTCCCCAGCGATAAACAACGCCCTTCTGCGTTAGTGAGGTGAGAGGCTGTGCAATCTTAGAAAAATCCTTTATGAATCTCCGGTAGTATCCCGCCAAACCCAAGAATTGGCGAATTTCCTTTAGTGTACGAGGTGCAGGCCAGTTCTTAATCGAGTCTATCTTGGATGGATCAACGTGAATCCCATCCTTGTTTACCACGTGGCCTAGGAAATGGACTTCTCGAAGCCAGAAGTCGCATTTCGAGAACTTTGCATAAAGCTGTTCTGTTCGAAGAAGTTCCAGAATAAGTCGTAGGTGCAGTTCGTGTTCCTCCTGACTCTTGGAATAGATCAGGATGTCGTCGATGAAGACTATAACGAACTTGTCCAGGTAAGGCTTGCACACTCGGTTCATCAAGTCCATGAAAACTGCAGGTGCGTTTGTCATCCCAAAAGGCATGACCAAAAACTCATAGTGCCCGTATCGAGTTCTGAAAGCTGTTTTGGAGACGTCCTCTTCCCGGACTCTCAGCTGGTGATAACCCGATCTCAAATCGATCTTCGAATAGTAGCTCGACCCTTGCAGCTGGTCGAACAAGTCGTCGATACGCGGTAGAGGGTAACGATTCTTCACCGTCACCTTGTTGAGTTCTCGGTAGTCGATGCACATTCTGAAAGTATCGTCCTTCTTCTTTACAAATAATACTGGAGCTCCCCAGGGCGATGAGCTTGGACGAATAAAACCCTTATCCAGGAGCTCTTGTAGTTGCGTAGAGAGTTCTTTCAACTCTGATGGAGCTAAACGATAAGGTGCACGAGCTATGGGCGCAGCTCCAGGAGCTAGTTCGATCTGAAACTCGACTTGGCGATGAGGCGGAAGACCAGGTAATTCCTCAGGAAATACCTCTGGATAATCGCGTACAACTGGAAAATCTTCTATCTTCTTCTCTTTTTCTGAGGTGTCAGTAACGAGAGCCAAAATGGCAGTGTGGCCCTTTCACAAGCACTTTTGGGCCTTAAGGAGAGAAATGACGTTCTCAACAGCACTCCTCTTGTCGCCATGAATCATGAGAGGTTCACCACCGGGACCTGGAATACGGACAACCTTCTCGTTGCAAAGAATCTCTGCTCGGTGTTGGGATAACCAATCCATCCCAATGACAACGTCGAAACTACCCAAGACAATAGGAATGAGGTCGATAGAGAAGGTCTGGTCAGCGAGAATAAGTTTACAACCCTTGACTACGTGTGTGGCTTCTAAACTCTTACCATTTGCTAGCTCTACAGTGTGCTTGTTGTTCAAGGGTGTTGGAATACGCTTAAGCATTTGGCTAACTTCTAGTGACATGTAACTAGTATCGGCACCCGAGTCAAATAATACTGAAACATAAAAGTCGTCGAGAAGGAACTTACCCGCCACAACATTGGGGTCATTCCTTGCTTCACCTTGGCCAATCACAAACACCCGCCCCCTGGCGCCATTGTTGTTGTTGTTCCCATTATTACCATTCCCCTGATTGTTGTTATTGTTGTTGTTGTTGTTCTGGTTCCTGTTCAGTTGAGGACAGTCTCTCTTGAAGTGGCCTTCAGCTCCACACTGAAAGCACCCTTTGTTATCGCCCTGCTGCTGCTGCTGGCGCTGGTTCTGTTGAGCTTGCTGACGATTCTGATTGGCGGGGTATAAGCTCCTGCAATCCTTTGCAGCGTGACCAGGCTTGTTGCACCGATGACAATTTCCCCTGGTGCATGGCCCGCTGTGGTGCAGGCTGCAGCGATTGCATTTGGGGTGATTTCCTTTGTACCCACCATGACTTTGGCCACCAGACGATTGCTGATTAGGGCTCTTGTAGTCATCAGTCTTTCTCTGCTGAGACTGGGACTGAACAGAAGTCGAACCCTTACTTGAAGTTCCATCCCATTTCCGTTTGTTGTCACTAGAGGTACCAGAAGTAGTTGCAGCACCTATGCGTTTTGGTAACTTGTTCTGCTCCACCGCCTGATCCGTGAGACGGTGAGCCAACTGAACAGTTTGCTGGTAGGTGGCGAGGTTCGCTGAAGTCACATGACTTTGGATTTCTGGCACTAAGCCCTGAAGAAATAGTTCGATGCGTTTGATAGGAGGATCCACCATAGTAGGACACAGGATTGCCAGTTCGTTCGACCTTTTCACATAAGCTTCAATTTCGGACCCCGTCATCTTGAGGTTGAAGAACTCCACTTCCAGTTTGTGAATCTCATCACGACTGGAGTATTCCTCCTTGATCATCTCTTTAAAATTTTCCCATGGGGTGGCGTTGGCAGCAACCAACCCCAGCATCTGAACCTGAGCGTTCCACCATGTGAGGGCTAAACCCTCGAGAGTACCGGTAGCATACTTCACCCTGCGCGCCTCAGGGCATTCGCACATTTCGAACACAGACTCTAGTTTCTCAAACCAGTGGAGGAGACCTACCGCTCCTTCAGTGCCGCTAAAAGTAGTTGGTCGGCAGTCCATGAAAGTCTTAAAAGTGCACACGGGTGGCTGAGCATGCTGACCTATCGTGGGTGAAAGAAAAGACAGAGTTTAACACAAAGGTTGGTTCACGAGAGTAGGATTCTAAAGATCCTAGAATGAGTTCGGACTGCAGGATATACCTCCTGCGTGTGCAGCTGCAAGTGCTGCGGCAACTCGTTCGTTGATCAGAGCCGTCAACTGGGCTTGTGTCAGGTTAACGCGTCCAGACATGATCTTCATATCAAGAAGAACGTGAGTGAGAGGGGTTCGCGAAAGTGCGATGTCAGAAGTGAGTAAGTGCACACGTGTTCAAGCAACAGTAGTTATACTAACCAAATATACTATAAGCAATGTACTATATAACTAACAAGTAGGCAATATACACAGACCATATCACCTAGAATGTCGAGCCTTGCATGTGGAGTGAGGCGTCGTTGTGGACCGTTGAGCACTGTACAGGTTATAGTCTGATTTTAATAAAACTTTTCCTTTATTAAAACCAAGTTCACTATAACCAATGGCTCTGATACCAATCTGTCACACCCCCAAAATCCACCTGCGGAGTACTACCGCTTGGAGGCGTGACTGACCAGGATCCAGCCACCAATCATATTGAACAAGCATATATGTAGTTATAAAAATCCAACCAATACAATTGGTGTTTCAACAAAACATAGTTAAGTTGCAAGCGGAAGCATAAGTCTTAAAAACAAGGCATAAGTTTAATTGTTCCAAAGTTTAACATGGCACTCAGTCGTCCATGTCCCACAACGATCCTCCTCCATGCAAGCTCCAGCTAAGAATCTAAGGACCTGCAAAGCATGTAGTAACGAGTCAACAACAAGTTGAGTGAGTTCACGGTTGGGTGTTCGTTTTAAGTTGTTTCGAAAACAGTTTCCTTTAGCTGGCATCCTGCCGTGGGGGTTACCCCATAGTTAAAAACGTGACTTGTTTATTCCCGGTTACTCTGGCAATCCAGCCGTGGGGGCTACCCCGTGTTAGTTATCTGGCATTTCGGCCGTGGGGGCTACCCCATGTATACACTAGACTCGTTACCATATCGACTGCTGACTGTAGTCATGTTTAAGTGCCCTGAAACTGTCAATGTCTATCATCATTGACGTGCCCCAGATCCATTAGTTCACGCCCGTCCTCTGCGGCACGGTGTGAGGTTTGTCAGACCTAAATAGCGCTATCTAACTAATGACCCGCTCGCCATTGGCCCGGCGATTAAGTCGATACAAAAATGAGGGACTTCATGATAGAGTTTTGGTCTAGTACGAGTTATCTGTCCGTGAGGACGAGGAATTACATTCCTGAACCATTGCTGTCCTACCCAAGGAGGACGAGGAACCCATGTTCCTTAACCCCAATTCCCGACCCCTGGGAATCCCATGCTTTGTAAAGGGTGTGAACTCACCTTGGTTTGCTCGGTAGATACACAGAAAAGTCAAACAAGCAATATTGTGGTCACTCGCGTCCTATCATAGTTGTATCATACAAGTCAGGTTCAAACCACGTATTGCACGTATGTTCTACACGTATGCTAGCACATTGCATCCAAGAATCATTCATGGCAGTCTATTAACATTCACGTTCAATCAGGAACGTACAAGATCTATGCATCAGGCCCAAGAGTCCGGCCCAATTACTTAAGCCCATAATCATGCAAGTCCAATTCCGCGTGCACAAGTGTGTGGTCTCGAGTCGAGACTGTACGGTCTCTACTCGAGACTGTGCGGTCTCGAGTTGTGCTCATGTGTTCTCGAGTCGCAAACGTGAAGGTCTCGGTTCATGCATGTTCTGGTCTCGAGTCGCAACCGGACTCGCAACTGAGATTTCGAGTTGTGCTGTTTTGGTCTCGAGTCGAGACTATGGGTCCTCGACTCGCAATCTGTGTCGCAACCGGGGATCTCGACTTGTTCCGTGGTGGTCTCGAGTCGAGACTGAAGTTCTCGGCTGGAGACATGTGCTGAATTCCACATTGTACTAGACCAATGGGATTTCACTGTTGTGATTTTTATGTACTATCCAATAACAATGCACTAACATGTCTAATTGTCTAACACTTAACCAAAATAGATCAAACATGGCAATTTTCAAATATCATAACACATTCATATCACATTCATCATGTTCTTCAAATATTCATGTAGTTCATCATATCATCATTCATATGGGCCCTAATCAAATGAAATCATGAACAACAACTTATCAACATCTATGATATCAACACAATAAATCACCCTAATAGTAAGCTTTCGGTTCTTAACATAAGAGTATAAAATCCGATTTATATGAACATTATCTAACATACATGTGCAAGCCGATTTCATGAACATTAACAACCATGGTTTAAATCACATTTAGCCACAAGACATCATAAGTTCATTAGGTAACATTTCCGAAAACAAAACATGTTAGCCGATTATCCACATCGCACACATCCGATTCACAACAACATCATCAAGCATACAACTAGTTAAACCATACCATTCATACTATCATTTAACAACAATAAACATCATAAAGGCACTAACCGATTGATGGGTTTCAAGGGTGAGTATGAAGCTTCCCAATGGGCGTGTGTGTGTGCCGTTCCGAGAGTTCCTAGTGTCACCGGTTTGATCCGAGAATAAAGGAGAAGAAGTGTGATGTTTGGTGTCTAGGGTTTTAGTGAGAGGGAGTAGGAGAGTGTGTGTGTTAACCAAAGAAAATGGCAACATGGATAATCACCAAGGTTATATACTTGTTTCACCTTGTGCACCCTAATGGGCTTTTCGGGTAGACTAAGGGGTGTGTGGCCCGATCCGGCCCACTGTTTCACTAGTTCACTCGAGACCACATGGTCTCGAGTCGGGTTCATGGTTTTCGGCTCATTTATGCATATATACACACTATACATACAAGCACAACACATAATAATCACATAGTCACATAAAGGTTCGCTTATCATTAATCACACAAGATAACTAGTCACACGTTCATGTTACATCGGGATACAAGAAAGGTTCTAAATTTCGAGTTGTCACATGATATGCAGTGCTTAAGTTTAGTCGAGTTCCCATTGCTTTCTGGAAACTTGTCCAAAAATGAGAAGTGAACCGACTATCCCTATCTGATACAATGGAGAGTGGAACTCCATGTAAAGATACCACTTCGTCTACATATAATTTGGCTAACCTTTCCATACTAAAGGTTTCCTTCATGGGTAGAAAATGAGCTGATTTGGTTAATCGATCTACAATTACCCAAATCGCATCATTACCTTTTCTGGTTTTGGGCAACTTAGTAACAAAATCCATTGTTATGAGTTCCTATTTCCATACTGGCATTTCTAATTGTTGTTGTAGACCTGAAGGTTTCTGATGTTCTGCCTTAACTTGTGAACAAGTAAGACACTTAGAAACATATTTAGCTATATCCTTCTTCATGCCTATCCACCAGAAATTATTTCTTAAATCTTGGTACATCTAATTATTTCCAGGGTGTATGGTATACTTAGATTTATGAGCTTCCTCTAAAATCTTATTTCTTAATTCTCCCTGCTTCGGTACCTAAATTCTTCTTTTGTGGAATCTCCAAATTCCATCGGCTCCTTTTTCTAACTCTTTTATTCTTCTTTTCATTCCTTCAGCATCGTCCTTGATTGCTGTTTCTTGAAAATGCTTCAGTTGTTCCATTAAATCTAACTGTAGATTTAATCTAAGAGCATGGACCCTTCGTTGTTTCTCATGGTATTTACGACTTAAGGCATCTGCAACTATATTGGCCTTTCCTTCGTGATACTGAATATCACAGTCGTAATCACTTAAGATTTCCATCCATCTCCTTTGTCTCATGTTTAACTCTTTTTACCCAAATATGTACCTTAAACTTTTATGATCTGTATAGACAGTAAATTTACTTCCGTACAGATAATGCCTCCAAATCTTAAGGGAAAAAATTACAGCTCCTAATTCTAAATCATGAGTCGTATAGTTTTCTTCGTGCTTTTTCAATTGCCTTGAAGCATACGCAATTACCTTCTTGCGTTGCATTAGCACACATCCTAATCCTAGTTTTGAAGCATCACAATATACTTCAAAATCTTCAGTCCCTTCTGGTAAAGCTAGGATTGGAGCATTTGTTAATTTCTGCTTTAATATTCTAAAGGCTTCTGATTCATCGCCAACATGTGGCTCTTTCTGTCTGACTTTTAGAATAAATAAGTATATCGTCTATAAAAACAATTACAAATTTATCCAAATACGGTTTACAGATTCTATTCATCATGTCCATGAATGCAGCAGGAGCATTCGTTAACCCAAAGGGCATGACTGTAAACTCGTAATGACCATACCTAGTCCTGAAAGCAGTTTTAGGTATGTCTTCCTCTTGTACTTTCAATTGATGATAACCAGAGCGTAAGTCAATCTTAGAGAAATATCTAGCTCCCTGGAGTTGATCAAACAGATCATCAATCCTAGGTAACGGGTATCGATTCTTAATTGTAACCTTATTCATTTCTCTATAATCAATACACATTCTCATCGAACCATCCTTCTTCTTTACAAACAACACTGGAGCTCCCCAAGGGGATGAACTAGGTTGTATGAATCCTTTACTTAGTAATTCATCTAATTGCTTTTTCAGTTCTAACATTTCGGTAGGAGCTAACCGATAAGGTGCCTTAGCTATCGGTGTAGTTCCAGGAATTAGATGAATCCTAAATTCTACTTCCCTATCTGGTGGTAATCCTGGTAACTCTTCTGGGAATATATCTGAGTATTCTGAGACTACAAGAATTTCCTTAAGTTCTTTATTCTTAGTATTAATGATTACTGAAATCATATATACTATTCCTTGCTTTCGTTCATAACTAGCAACTTTCATTACTGATATGAACTTCATGGGTTTACGCGGTTTATCTCCTGTAATCATGATTACTTCTCCAGTAGGTGCCTGAATTTCTATAGAATTTTTATCACAAATGATTTGAGCATGGTTGGCTATTAACCAATCCATTCCTAACACAATATCGAATTCAGCTAATTTCATAGGTAACAGATTTGCAGAAAATTTATGACCTGAAAGTTCTATTTCTACTTTTTGCAAAACCTGATCTATTTTAACTGAATTCCCATCTGCGGTTTCGACTGTAAAAATCTGCCTAATGTTGGTTAAAGGTAACTTAAGAGCTTGACAGAATAAAGTATTTATAAAACTTTGGTTTGCACCAGAGTCAAATAATACTTTTGCGTAAACGTTGTGAACTAGGAACGTACCAGCTATCACATCTGGAATGAGTTCTGCTTCTTGGGTGGTCAGCTGGAATGCTCTGACATTCTTCTTAGTAGCTCCGTCGGTCGCCTTGGTTTTGTTGTCTGCTGGTTTGACCAATTTAGGACATTCTGTTTTAAAATGCCCCGCTTCTCCACAGTTAAAGCAGATTATGGTTTTCTTTCTGCAGCTTTCTTCACGATGTCCTACAGTTTTGCAAAAGTTGCAGGTTACATTACATCTTCCATAATGTTTTCTTTTGCAATTCCTGCAGAAAGGTGGATTTGAAGATTGCCTTATTCCTCTTTTCTTTAAGTTGATACTATTACCCACCCGAAATCCTTGGGTAATTTTCTGAGCCAGTTCTTTCTTCCTATTTTCATCTCTTGTGCGTACCAGTTCGTCAGTTAGGGTGTTAGCTAGTTCTACCGCATCGTCAATAGTGCGAGGTCTCGCAGCTTTAACGATATTGCGGATTTCGCTAATTAATCCCCAAATATAGCGAGAAATGAGTACCGGTTCTGGCGAAGCCAGCGTTGGTACCACTCTAGCATATTCGAAGAATGTCGAAGTATAACCGCGACAATCTACACCCAGCATTCGATGATTTAGGAACTTATTTGCCATTTGATCTTTTTCATACTCGGGACAGAATTTTCTTTCTACAAGATTCTTAAATTCTTCCCATTTCATGGCATATGCCTCAATCCTTCTTTTAGCTTGTAATACTGTGTTCCACCATTCTAGCGCCCCTTCTTTAAAAAGATTTGACGCATACATAACTTGAACTTCCTCAGCGCATTTACTTATAGTGATCACTGCCTCAGTTTTCTCTAACTAACGCAGTGCTGCAATAGCCCCTTCGTTACCTGCAAACTCAACTGGTTTACAGGCAAGAAATTCTTTGTAAGTGCAACCAGGCATTGCAACTTTCATTTTCTTGAAAATTGGGGCTTGCAGATCATTATTGTTATTATTAATATGATTGCCTCCTCCATTTATACTATTACTAAAATTGCCGCCTTGGGTACGTTTACTAGGAATGATTGATTGAGGTTTAACAGGTTTCTGGACAGCAGCAACGATTGCTGGAATAGCATTGGCTATTCCTTGAGCCACAATATCCTCAATATCTTGTCTATTTAACAATTGTTCTTCCTGATTTTGCTCTGATTGATTTACTTCATTTACTGGTTCATTACCAATGTTTGCCATCTGATAATTAATTTATAGATAAATAATTAGTATAAAATAAAAAACAATCCAATGTCACAATTAATTGCACATAATCACGTAAACAAATATACAAACAAAATTGTAAATTTTCTAAAATTTCCATTTGTTTTATAGATTATATTATGCTCACATATACAACCGTTTTATTGTTTATTTTACACATACTAATTTTTATTAATATTACTGTTATTATACAAATACAGACTCATAACCCATTTCTCCCTCGTCAACTTGCATCTTTAATAACGATGTTCCCTCTCATCATATTTCCATGAAATTTGTCCTCCTATCTCTCGGATCCTATTCCCAGCATCCATCAGCTCTTCACCAAAATGGCGGAGTTCAGCCATATTCTCGTTACTCATCGGTGGATTTGGTAGGGGTTCGGGATCGAACTGAGGGAATAAGGTTTTGGAATTGCCAATCATTAGTCCACCATTCGTCCATACCTAAAGGTTGGGTGTGGATTATTGGTTCTGGGATTGCTGGTTCCAAGTTCATTGGAATTTGGGTTTCAATAGGATGATTAAAACATTTTCATTGACAGGCTTAATAGTATCACAGCTTGTCAATATAAAATCTAGTTCCTCCTGAAATGTCATTTCCTGGGTTTGTTTAGAGCTTTCTCCAATTTCTATCTTGGTTTGTCTAGAACCTTTTCCAACCTCCATTTCTGTTTGCTTAGAATATTCCTCAAACTGTATTCCCATTTGCCTGGAATCTTCCCCGACTTCAATCTCCAATTCCTGCTGTCTAGAATTTTCCCCGGTTTCAATTCTTTTTCCTTTTTCTAAGGGATTGTTTATTTTAGGAAGTCTCTTAGCTGGCTTTCTCTTATGTACACGCCTCCCCCATACAAATCTTTTTCTTTTCTTAGGTTTTGGCTTTTCCAGAGGTGGAGCGTTGAATTCTATAGGTTGTTCCACATCAGGAAAGTACCCAGTAAACTCTTTAGAAACTTCTATGTTTACAGGGTAAAGGTTGAGATTCTCTAGGGCTCCAGATAACTCATTCATGCTGTTTAACATATATGTAAAAATAATAAATTAAAATTTTATAACAATTTTTTACAGATAAACCTCAAATATTATTGCATATTCTGTGACTAATTTAATACAAAGAAAAATTGACAATTTAAACATACTAAATTTTATTGAAATTTTATTTATTTACTATATGATATTTCTGCTTGTAAGTTGTTAATACGGAGTCATGGTATTCTAAAGATTAGCATTTACTGCTACAGTGGCTAATATATAAAGATCCGCCCATTTTTCATCTAAATTGTCTTCCCATGGTGATTTACGGATTAATTCCTGGGTTTCCTTTTTAACTTTCTTTTCTCGAAATTTCTTTAATTTCTCCTGACTTTTTCTAATAATCAAACTTCTTTTATCAGGAGAAAGTGGTTCCTCGTATTGGGCTTTTCGAACAAATATTCCTTCTTCAGGAGTTTGGGATGAACTTCCCTTCTCATTTGATGACCTATCTAATTTAAGATAGATGTTTGAAAGCTTTTGCTTACCCATACTGTAACTAACAAATAGTCAGTTAATAAAACACATAATCACATAGTAATCAGGAAAAATTAAGTATTTCTAAATACTTAATTAGCTTAACTCAGTGGCTCTAATACCACCTTTTTCTGTCACGGCCCCCGACCCGGTTTGACCCGTTTAAGGAGCCGCGGGACAGAAAATCCCGTGGTATTTTATTTAATTGAGTTTAATAGCGGAAGTTTGTTGGTGCATTCATCTGTCGTCTTCGTCTTATGTCGAGTCTCAGTTTCGTTGCGGACCTAAACTAGCATGATGTCATCATTCTTGATGATGACATCACACAAGTGACATCATAATATGACAACATCTTTGCAAGTTCACACAAAACAAGAGTCTGACATGTATAAGATGGTTTCGCTTGAAGACAAAAGACATGGGGTTCGCTTGTAGTAAATTAGGTGTTTCGCTTGAAAGTTAATGAGTTGGTTTCGCTTGAATTGATTATAGAAGGTTTCGCTTGAACAAGGACATGTATGTTTCAAGCGAAACATGTAGGCTATAAATAGGCATGAGAGCTATTCATTTGTAACAGTTCGTGAATTCCATACCGAGGTGCTGCCGGTGTGAAGACTGATTGTAATTGCTAGTATATCAATCAAATTAGTGTTTTAAGTGATAAGCAAGCTGTTTCAAAGTCAGTTTCTTATTTTCCGCATCTGAAACTGATAAAATCTCTTCTGAACGACTCGTTTGGGTCACAAATCGATCCTACAAGTGGTATCAGAGCTCAGGAGGAAGAGATCTTGCCAAAACAGCCTGCTTTTATCACTTTTTCTGATTTCTACACCATTCTTTTTCAAATTTAAAATTTTTCACGGTTAAAAACGGTTCAAACTTTCACATATTGTGCGCAATCATGAATTAACAAATCCTGGAAAGTTTTAGAGCTTAAATCGGTTTAAATCTGATTAAAATTGGACTTTCGCTTGAAATTTGTTCGACTTTTGCTGATGTCATCTGGCTTTTGCTTGAAAAACGACCTTTCGCTTGAACTTTACATCATGAGTTTTGCTTGAAACGACCGCTTGAATTACCAGTTCACTTGATTGTGTGCATCGTGTATTGTGTGTAACATTTTACTTGGTGTCAGTAAGTTGGAATAGAAATCACAAGTTGATCAGATTGCATGTGACCATTGTTATTTCAAGACTTATCAGCCCATTCACGTGATAATCGTTCCCGAAGTTGTATTGTCCTTTATCTTCGGTTTATGTGATTTTGATATAGTGGTTCATCAATTCATGTGATTTGTCAGGTCTTGTTATTTGTAGTGCATGTGAACAATTAGAATTGAGTTAACATTTAAAATTGTTGGACATATTTCAAGATTGCATGTGATAAAGTTGTGCAGCCAAATTGTTTGACACAAGAGCATGTGATCTGACCAAAATTCTCGGCCCAATCAGTTGTGTTGAAAAGTTAAAGTTGTCTGCCACCTACTTTGATTAAATACATAAAGTTAGTTCAAAGTGTGCTTGTGCTACAATTTACGTGAACATAACAGTCATAGTCCACTACATGTAATCTGCCCAATCTGTTTTGAACTATTAAATTTTTAGCGGCTAAGTGGATTTGTTTGGCCCAATCATATTTGGCGGTCAAGTAACAAGTGTCTCAACCCATGTGATCATACATCATTTGAGGCCCAATCATATTTGGCGGTCAAGTAACAAGTGTCTCAACCCATGTGATCATACATCATTTGAGGCCCAATCAGATTGGTTAAACAGATTGTTTTAGAAAAATGGAAGTGGTCTTTGATGAAAAAGAAAACCATGATCTTGAAAGGATAAATGATTGGTATCGAGGGTATTTCAGTAGTCATTATCAAGGTTTGTCCAAGAATGTTTGGGTTAACCGGTTCGATTGTTTTCTGTGTAAGAAAGATGAAAAATTAGATGATCTGGAGAAGCGATTTGATCGTTTGATTGACCATTTGAAAGAAAACAAGATAATGATATCAGAATCTGAAATAGTATCAAAGTTTGCTAATGGATTACCAGCTGAATGGGATGATTTTTTGGAAAATCTAAGAAAAAATTCTAGTTTTTCAAAATTATCTTTAAGTAAATTCATCAGTAAACTTACAACACATATGAATGATAATGAAGAGAAAAAGAAAGGGTTGTTGAATAGGATAGAAAATAATTTGAAAAAATTAAGTTTGGATGTGGTTGTAGAACTGAACAAAAGAGTCTGTGTATGTCTTAGTGCAAAAGATGTTATGAAATATGATATGAAGAGGGGTTGTTATATTGATGAGAATGCGAATCCTCTTGATTTCGTTAAAATCTTTTGTGCAGGAACATACAAAACAGAGACAGAGCAAGTTACAAAGAATGAAGAATCTGTGACGCTTGGATCTTCAAGTTCAGAATCAGTGTGCTCTAAATGTGACAACTTTAAGGCTGATAATGACAAACTCTTGAAAGATACAGAAAGTTTGACATTGGAAGTCAAAAAGTTGAAGGATGAGAAGCAAGCTGATATTAACCAGATTCTTATGTTGCAGGGAAATTGTGAAAAGCTTAAATCTGAAAATGTTAAACTGTTAAATGACTTGAACAGTTTGACATCAGAAAACAAAACTTTTGAAGAAAAAATTAAAAGTTTTGAAAATGAAAAATCGAAGATTGAAAAAGTTTTTCTAAGTCAAATAAAAATTTTAGAAGATGAGAAAGATATGTTTGGTAAAAACAATCTTGAAAAACAAATTGCAATCAATTCTTATCTTGAAAAGATTATTCGACTTGAAAAAGAGGCAGAATGTGCTCAAAAGAAAATCAATGAATGGGAAGAAAAGTTGAAGGTTTTTGTGAATACTTCAACTATTCCTTGCCCAAAACCTTTAAATTCTGTTCTAATAAGTGACAATGTCACAAACTTTGACAAAGTCAAAGTTGAAGATTGTGATGAGAAAACTGATGATGAAAATGAAAAAAGAAAAATATTTTTGAAATTAAATGAAATGTTTCAAGAAACTGTTCTACATTCTACTGAAAAAGGTGAATGCTCAACGCAAAAACCTGTAAAGAAGAATGTGGAACAAAAACCAAAAGATAAAAAGCCGAAAATTGTTCAAAAAGAAAATAAAAGCTCATCAGTTCAATCATCTAATCGCAACAAAAATCCACAAAAATTGAAAAATGAAAACTAAAAAATAGTTGGTAATGAGTGGTGCAGGTTTGACCACAGTGCTTCAAAGCCAAATCCAGCTTATAAGAGGAGAGATGGATATCACCAAGCCAAACAGTGCTATGATCTGAATGTTTGGACTGAGAATGGTGATTGGTACGATAACAGAGTGTGTTACAGATGCGGTTATCAAGGACACATTGCTGTTAACTGCCAGAGTTGGAGGTTTGAATCAAGGAGATGCTTTAATTGCAACATCATTGGCCACATTGCTAGAGATTGCTCAATGAGATCAATGAGAAGATCGAGGGCTGAATCTCAGAAGCAGGTGAAGAAACCAGTCAATGTCAAGCCCAAAGAACAGAAGGTTCAAGAACCTAAAGTTCAAGAAAAGAAAGTGAAGCTTTCTCAGGGGCAAAAAGACAGACTGAGGAAGAAGGCCAGAGAGTATCTGGAGAAGATTTTGTCCTCGGATACAACTGGTAAAACAGATAAAAGTTCTGATAAATCATCTTGCTTGCCAAAGAACAACAAATCAAGCAAAACGCATTCATCAGATACAAATCTGAGGACGAAAGAGGATAAGAAGAAGAAGAAAGTTTGTGGCAATGAATCTGTTTCTTCGGAAATAAAAGAGCCACATGTTGGCGATGAATCTGACTCATCAAAGTCAGACAAGCCACGTTCAGGCGATGAATCTGGTGTGGTAAAGCCAGAAGAGCTATGTGTTGAGGTAAAAAATGAGAATTCTGGTTTAACAATGGATGATGCAAATATTCCACCATTGTTGAACAAGAATTCAAAAGCACCCAAGGACAGTCAGGCTTGGGTGAATCTGTTTAAATGAAAAATCTGACTTGCCGGAGCTCCCAAGTTGGTAATCGCGGAGCTTGAATCGGCATCTTTCATTGTGTATGAAAATTGTTTTTGTATAAGTGTGAATTGCTGGAACTCCCAGGTTGGTAAGTGTGGAGTAGGAATCGGCACCTTGAGAATTCAACCAACAGATGATGTTTGGTTGAAAATGCTTGATTGGATTGATCTTACAAGTGGTAAATCAGGGACATTAAGTTGTATCTGATTTCCTACAAGTGGTTAAAAAACAATGTGATGAACCAAACCCCTAACCTACCAATGGTTTTACAAAATCAACAAAACTAATTTTCCGGAAAAACCATTTGATTAAAACAAACTTAAGTGTTTTGAAATCAATGGGAAAATGTTTTGTTGTCAGGGGAAGTTCTGATTGTTCATGCCAAGTGAATGGAGAATTGAAGTGATTCTCATCATGTTGTCACGTTTCTTGTACAGCTTGTTTTCAAATTTTCCCAGAAAATCAAAATTGAGACATATTTTGATTTTAGGGGGAGTAAAAATTTAAAAAAAAAATTAGAACATTTGAAAATGTCAAAAACATTGAAAAATGCAAAAATGAGTTTTGTTGTCAAAAAGAGGAAATGATAGTAGATCAGTTGGACTGTCACAGCATGCTAAAGAAATGGAAAGTCAAAAGGTGATAAACGATCTTACTAAAGATGTGACGGTAGGCTCAGCTAGACTAGTAGATTTGCGATAACGATACAAACCCAAATGAAAAAGCCTAGTTCTAGTGGGAAACATGGTTGAAAGCATAGTACTTGGTTTTGTCCTTCTTGATTGTGTGCCTACTCGGTAATCGCTGATTGTCGAAAGACATAAAACTGGTTAAGTCTGTGAACTTTCACAACTTTGCTAAAAATTCGCTGTGATTGTGCATTTTATTTTGCAAAGATTTAAACTTGTTTTATTTCTTTATTTTGTTTAAGCATTGGACATCCTCTGCGTATACGTGAGTATCGACCTGGATGTTATTGCCTAAACGTTCTGCTTTATTTTCTTTGGTGTTTCGTTTAAGCTTTGGATCACCTCTGCGTATACGGAAGTATCGACCTGGTGGTTAAAGCCTAAACAACTTCAACTTGTTTTATTTTTCTTATTTTGTTTAAACATTGGACTTTCTCTGCGTATACGGAAGTATCGACCTGATTGTTAATGTTTAAACATTCTGCTTTGTTTTCGCACAAATCACAGTTAATAAAAGTTTAAAGGCATTACTTGAGTTAGTGTATTACATGATGAGGGGATATGCTGAGATCGTGGGGTCCATAAGAATTTAGTGCTATCTAAATATACCTTAAACGTATCGGTAAGCATTTCGAAAGTTTTTAGATTGAGTTTAAGAGGACAAATATATCGTCAATCAACGTGAATCGTTTAGAACTGAAAATGTTTAAAGCTTAACGGTGCTAGTGATTTGTCTCAAAAACTGATATGATACTCTTACACAAACTCACAAAAATAGTGTCTGTAAATATTTTTTTATTATTGCATGTCTTTTACATCAAAAATCCAAAAAGATTTTCGACAACTGATGTTGAAGAACTGATTTTCAAAATTCCAAGTGCTGAACTTGACGAACAAGGTTGGGAGTGTGTGTTTAACAGAAGAAATTTTGAATTAAGAAAGAAGTTGAGATTAGTTAATCAGGGTCATTAATTTGAACTTGGTGTAACTATTTTTAGTAAGTTTTTCTTATTGATTTAAGTAAAAACTTATGTTTTGGTGAGAAGTGTGCAGGAGATGTGCTAAACAAGAATTAAAGCCAGGGATTGATCTCATGGTGATAACAAATTCCAAACGGCGATCCCATTATGATGAGAGGGGGAGTCTGACGAGGCTAGAGCCAAAGAGAAGATCTTGGTATATGTTCAGAGAGTGTTCAGACTGATAAAGACTGAAGACGTTGAAGACTCGACACTTAAGACTCGTCAACATCTGAGGGGGAGTCTGTTGGTGCATTCATCTGTCGTCTTCGTCTTATGTCGAGTCTCGGTTTCGTTGCGGACCTAAACTAGCATGATGTCATCATTCTTGATGATGACATCACACAAGTGACATCATAATATGACAACATCTTTGCAAGTTCACACAAAACAAGAGTCTGACATGTATAAGATGGTTTCGCTTGAAGACAAAAGACATGGGGTTCGCTTGTAGTAAATTAGGTGTTTCGCTTGAAAGTAAATGAGTTGGTTTCGCTTGAATTGATTATAGAAGGTTTCGCTTGAACAAGGACATGTATGTTTCCAGCGAAACATGTAGGCTATAAATAGGCATGAGAGCTATTCATTTGTAACAGTTTTAGAGATTCCATACCGAGGTGCTGCCGGTGTGAAGACTGATTGTAATTGCTAGTATATCAATCAAATCAGTGTTTTAAGTGATAAGCAAGCTGTTTCAAAGTCAGTTTCTTATTTTCCGCATCTGAAACTGATAAAATCTCTTCTGAACGACTCGTTTGGGTCACAAACCGATCCTACAAAGTTTATCATCAGGATCTTTTTAAAGCTAAAATTTCCTGATTATTTTATTTCACAACTCGGGATAAAACCCCGGTAATTTACAATCATATGATTTCACGGAGAAATCTTTATTTTACAAAACATATTTCTTTATTTTATAATGAACCACTTTCTTAAGCTTGCAGTGCTCCACAGCACTTTTCCTGAATCACAACAGATCACCTGAAACATGTTTGAAAAAGGTTTTGTCAGCGGGAAATACTGGTGAATCATTCTATTTACTAAAATAACATGTTTGTTATAATTTACAGTATTAAGAGCGATTACAATGTTTCCTGATATCAAACCAACTACCCACGGTATTTTGTCACTCGACCCATTGGCCCTCTTATTGTCCAATGGTGTCTGTGACTATGGTCATATCACCCCTTGGCTGCCCCAATGGTGAAGATTATCAAGTAATGTATACAAAACCCCATATACCGGCTGTAACTTGGTGATTACAAAGACTTAATCCCCGTAATTATAACTTTGAAAATAAACATGATTTTGAAAGTAATTTGATAAAAAGAGAATGACTCACATTGCAGTTTTAACACGGACAGAGTCTAGTCTACTGATTAGCCTTGTTAACCTAATTTAAATAACAATGCACACAAAACTGGGTTAGTAATCAATACAACATTTACAATAACTCACGAGATCAACCCTTACAACGAATGACAAAGTGCGATACTTAAACATCCATCGAATTAACGACGAATGACAAAGCATAACCCTAATGTGGGCAGCACTTAAACATCCATTGGATAGTTTAATCGATCGGACATTGAATCGTAATAGCGATCGAGTTATTACCCTGTTTTGCGGCAGCGATTTGTGAATTGTGTGTGTTTTAGAATTGTTTCTGCTATAACTCAGTGTACGTAACGAAATTTTATGTCGTTTCAACTCCAGAATTCATGTCCCAAACCCCACTATTTATAGTCAAAATTTGACCCCCTCGCGTGACGCGAGGGGTACCCCTCTGGGCGTCGCGTGGCGCGAGGGGTCCCTATTTACCATAGGGTAGCCACATCCTCAACTAGCCTTGCTGACTTGACGGTTTCTTAAAATTCGATACTGACAACAAGTTATTAAGATACTCGTAACTAGGGTTTTACCCCCCCCCCCCCTGAGTTTTAGGGGCCCTGATCCTGATTCTGATAATTCTGAAAATTTTAGGGTTTGTGCAGAATCACTTGGGTGTCTTAATTAGGGTTTCCTATTGAACTAAATATAATAATAAATAATAGTTTTAGTGAGAGTTGTTACATGATGCGTAAGAAAAAAATGTAAAAAGAGAGAGGTATTATGCATAAAATTTTTACCTAGAAATTTCTCTTTGTGACACAAAAAACCCTAAGCTGGAGAGATTTTTGATTTTTTAAAGAAATTAAAACTAAAACTAGAAGAAAGGAGAAAAAAATGGAAAGAAAAAAATGATGTATATGATTGTGTTGATGGTGTATACGTATGGGAATGTGCATGCAAATGAGAGGGGAAAATTTGGATTTTGAGGTTTAATAGATTTTCTGTTGACTCGGTCAAAATTTGATAAATTATCAGATTTTCTAGTAAGTTTACGATGGAACATCAGAATTTTTACCATAATTTTGATCAGTTTGTAGAGTATCAGAATTTTCTTCCTCTTGTGACAAAATGTTTTCTTTTGTTTCTTCATATCTCATGTTGACCATACCCGATTTACCGACCAAAAAGTCATGTCTCTTTTCATCGAGAGGTTTAGTGAGAATGTTAGCAAATTGATTTTCTATTGGAACAAAGTACATTTCAATGTTACCTTCCTCCGCATGATCCTTTATGAAGTGATATCTGACATCAATGTGTTACTTTCTTGAGTGATGTACTGGATTTGATGATATTGCAATTGCACTTTTTGAATTTACAAAGTATAGGAATTTTGTCAAGTTTACCCCATAATCCTTGAGTTAAGTTTGCATCCATAATACTTGTGAGCAACAACTTGCTGCTGCTACATATTCAGATTCAGCTGTTGAAGTGGATTCACAATTTTGCTTGCCCAACAGACTAATTTCTCTCCCAGCATTTGACATGCACTAGATGTGCTATTTCTATCAAGTTTGCATCCTGCATGGTCTGCGTCTGTGTATGCTATTAGTTCCAATTTGTGCCTTTAGGATACCATAAACCCAGATCTGATGTTACTTTTAGATATTTGAAAACTCTCTTTAGTGCTATGGGAGTTTTTGAAGATGAGCAGTTTTCAAGTGAGCATTTTCTTAAAATAGTTCTGACATATTTTGATTGACTCGTAAATATGCCATCACTTTGTTGTTTTACTCATAATCCTAAGAAAAAGCTTAACTCACCTATCATGCTTATTTCAAAATGGCTAGTCAATAATTTTTCAAACCTTTTGCAAAATTTCTCATTAATTGATCCAAAGATAGTGTCATCAACATAAATTTGAACCAATAAAGTGTGCCCTTTGTGAGTTTTAAGAAGTAGAGTTGTGTCAATGGTACCTTTTGTGAAGCCTGAATTAATTAAGAAGTTTGAAAGAGTTTCATACCAAGCTCTTGGAGCTTTCGTCGACCCCATACAAGGCTTTGTTTAGTTTGTAGACATGTTTTGGAAACTTAGGATCAGCAAAGCCTTCTGGTTATTACGCATATACTTCTTCTTCAATCTTACCATTTAAGAATGTTGATTTTACATCCATCAGATAAACTTTGAACTCTTTGGATGTAGCATAAGCAAGGAAGATTCTTACTGCTTCCAATCTTGCAATTGGTGCAAAGGTCTCATCATAATCTATGCCTTCTTGTTGACAATAGCCTTTTACCACAAGTCTTGCCTTATTCCTTGTTATGATGTCTTGTTCATCAGATTTATTTCTGAATACCCATTTTGATCTAATGACAGATTTGTCAGTTGGTCTAGGTACCAGATTCCATACTTGACTCTTCTCAAATTGGTCAAGCTCTTCTTGCATTGCTTGGACCCAATCTGAGTCATTGAGTGCTTCTTTGATAGTCCCTGGTTCTATCATGCTTAGAAAACCAGCATATAGACATTCACGTGCTGTGGTTGATCTTGTCTTAACACCTTCTTCTAGGTTCCAAAATATGTCTGATTGGGAGTGTCCCTTGATCCATCTACTACTATTGTTTGAACTTGTATCTTCTGATGGTTATGAAGCTTCCCTCTGATCTGTGGCCTCAGTTACATAGAGAGGATCAGAATTCTGGTGTATATTTGAATTTTCTGATGATTTTCCAGAATTCTTATCGTCTTGTACAATTTCTGATGAAGGCTCCAGATTTTATGCAGGGTTAGTACATGACTGATTTTTGGTTGATGCATTATTCATGCAGTCACATTCAACAAGTTCTTTTGTTAATTGATTAAGAAGATTCTCAGAATTTTTGATTTAGTGAGTTTAATTCTTGTAAAATTTCACCAAAAATTTCAGTTTCTAATGAATCATCAAATGATACATATAAACTCTCTCTTATTGTCCTTGAATTTAGAATAAAAACTCTGTATTCTCTTGAGGACAATGAGTAACCAAGAAAAATTCCCTTTTCAGCTTTTTTGTCAAATTTTTCCAGACTATCAAAATCATTAAACACAAAACATCTACAACCAAAGGTGTGTAAAAATTTGATTTTAGGAACCCTTCCATTGATGATGTTATAGGGTGTTTTCTGGTGTCTTTTGTTTATGATAGATTTGTTTTGTGTAAAACAAGCATTGGCAACTGCTTCTACCTAAAAGTAAGTAGGCAGTTTGGCATAAGTAAGTATGGTTCTTGCTGCTTCAACCAAGGTTCTATTTCTTCTTTCCACAACTCCATTCTGTTGTGGAGTTATTGGAGCAGAAAAATCATGAGAAATTACTTTGCTTATCATGATTGTCTCATGTTTTGAATCTATAAGTTATGTTCCATTATCAGGTCTGATCCTTCTGACGGGTAATTTTAACAGATTTTCTGTTTTTCTGATAAAATTCATGATCAGATCTGGGGTTTCACTTTTCTTTCTCAGAAATTCAACCCAAGTGTACATGAAGTATTCATCTATAGTGTCCAAAATATATTTCTTTCCAGAAAAACTTATCGCGCTAACAGGTCCACGAAGGTCCATATGCAAAAGTTCTAAATTTTGAGTGATTGAAGATTCAGAAATTGTTTTATATGAGCGTCTCTTTGATTTTCCCAACTCACATACTTCACATATTTTATCCTTCTTGGATGAAATAAAAGATAGTCCTTTCACCAGATTTTTATTTGATAATTAGTTTAGTGTTTTGAAATTTAAGTGGGCCAATCTTTCATGCCACGACCAACTATTACATTTGTTTTCTTTTGAAAATAAACGTAATTGATGATGCTCAATTTCTTCTTTAAAATCAAAATAATAGATGGATTTTCTTATTCTTTTCCCACTTAAATATATTTTGTTGTCGTCTAAACCAATTAATAAGCATTTTTCTTGTAAAAGAGTTACCTGGAAGCCTATGTCACAAAATTGCCCACAACTGAGTAAATTGTATTTTAAACCTTCTACGTAGGCTACCTTCTCAATGGTTAGTGATCCATACTTGATACTACCATAACCCAATGTTCTCCCCTTTACCCCATTTCCGAAATTTACTAATTTACCCAGTTTTTGTTTTTAATTACTGAGTAAGCTACTATCCCCAGTCATGTGCTTGGAGCTTCTTGAGTCCCAGTACCAGATCTGCTGCACAGGATGGTCCTGAAATGGCAAGGTTAGAGATTTTTTGGTACCCAAACCTGTTTAGGTACTTTTTCTGAGGAAAACGTACTTAAGATTTCTTCTTCAGATAAATAATTTGCATCAGAATTTTTGTTGAATACTGAGCCATTAATAGATTGATTTTCCTTTGAGAGATGTTGTTGAATTAGCTTCAGTATTTCAACACACATACAATTTACTTTGTCTAAACTTTTTGACAAATTTGATTGTGATGAAAGATTGATGATTGTTTGGAATTTAGGATGAATTATTTTTGAATATTTCAAGAAAAAATTGATTTGTTTCATGCCTTTTTCCATTTAAACTGTATTGGGATGATAAAGAAAAGCTATCAGAACTTATTTGTGACACCCCAAACGATGGCGTAAACATCGGAGTGCGACGAAAATGAGATTGCTCGAGACCCATAACACTAGTTGCGACACTATTTAATTGATCAAAATTTCATTTCATTGATAAAAGTCAAGTACAACATTTGAATCGGAAAGTACAACTAGTTTAACAAACAATACAACAAATACGACAACATAATCTAGATTTTTAAGTGCGTATCTAATTAACCCTACTAGATTTCATCATCATCGTCCTCAATTTCCTACAACATATTTCAAAGTATAGTTCAATACAAAAGTATTTGCGAGTATACAAGTTTGTCTAATAGCATAAGTATAAAATGTTTAAACGATCAACATGGCAAAATATGTTATCTAAAATTAACAAACTACTAGCATGAAACTATAAATGTCAACCCAAAGATTACCGCTAGCGTAATCCTATCGTAGCAATGATAGGACCGGTTCTATTTTAACTTAACATGACCTCAAGAATACGGCCGATGCGTTACTCCAATAGCGCTACACATGTTAAGGGAGGTTTGTACGAAGTTAATGACAAGTATACCACATAAGAATGTTCCAGCAAGCATGAATCAAAGATTAACGTATTAAGCATGTACGAATGACTGTTTGTTTAATAGCATGAAGGTGTTGCACCCAAAGTGTTTTAAAAGCAAAACGGGGTCGAGTATGCTCATGGTTTTGCAAAGCTTCCTTTGTTAAAAATCTGCGAGTCGAAGGTTGAGAACGTTGGAACACCGAAGTTACCCTACATGGGGTAAACGAAGGTGTGAGTCATTGGAGTTGAACGGAGGATTTGGATCGGAATTAAAGTATATAAAGTATATATGTCAACACAAAAATATATCCCGTCTAGGGTCCTGGTTTGCCCATTAGAATCATAAATGTGGAACTCAGAACTGAGGTAAATAGATAACCGAAGCTCATAACACTGTTCGTACGAATGGAAGTTCCATTCGTGCGAACAGGTGTCTGTTCGTGCGAGTGGGAAATTCCCAGTCATGCAAAGGACCTGTTCGTGCGAAAGAGCCTGTTCGAGACACATTAACCATTAATCGGTTAACGTTCTGATTTCGGTTATGTTTCTTACATTATATTATATTATATAGTCTATAATAACAGACCAGTGAGTCAGAGAGTTCATAGAAGTTATGTATGGAGGTATAACACCTCATTATATGTTTCACCAAACAACAAAGTTTATTAACATAATTAATAAACCCGGTTGGTCACGAATAATTATAACAGAAAATAAATAACTACACATATACCAAACAACAGAATAAGGAGACCCCATGCGTGTTATTCCCAACATGGCAAGTGTTGGAGGGGAGTCAGGGTTAACATATTCTGAGTCTAGGAAACTGTTTGGGTGTTCATTTGCAAGTCCCAGTGAGGCGGTGGAACTAGATTGGAAAGCCAAGGCTCCACGGTTCACACTTCTATTAAACACGGATTTGTCCATATTGAAGATGGGAATCTGAAATAACATTCAACACTTGAGATTTTGCAAGAACGAGAATAAAAGAAAGTCCCTTCGTGCGAACTGACTGTTCAGACGCACGAGTGGACTCTCCATTCATGCAAATGTCTTCTATTTTACGAACAGGTCCTGTTTTGTTTGAACATACTCATTTCTTGGCTGGAATCTACCTAAACACTAACCCGTAGCTATGGATTTAGCTGAGAGCTCGGTGGGTTCAATTTTTCAAGTTTCAGAATAGTAAAGTATTTTTAAAATAGTTTGAATAAAAACGGAAATTTCAAGTCTTAACTTTGGCCTCTAAGTAGTGAGGTTTCACCTTAGAATGCACAAGCAAGTCTGTGAAATCCTCTCAAGAGTCTTAGCCGAAGAATATTAATGTCACACCCCGATATTTCCACGTATTACCGGTGAGCCCGGTGGGGAGTATCGTGACGTAGCCGATATCATCATAGTCAATTAATCACAGTTTAATGCACAGCGGAAGTCTAAAAGTAATTATACAAACCGAGTTGAAAGTATAATAAAATATTACACAACGGATTGTTAGTGGATCCACAGACGGATCTAAGACAGAAAGAAATGTTGTTCAACAGATTTTAAATATCAAAAGCTTGCAAGACTCTTTATTTGATACTAGGAGTATCCAGCCCATTACGCGTAGTACCTGCACTTAATCTTTTTGAAAAATAGGTCAGTTTACACTGGTAAATACAATTAACTGACTCTTTTGAAAAACATTTAGAAAATTTATTTGGATGCACAAGGCAAAAATCTTTAATAACTTGGGACAATTATTTAAAATAATCTTGTATACAGATTTATATGTTTGTCGTCCATTCAGGGCCCGTGTCACACCCCGACCACGTATAACATACAAAACGTGGCGGAAAACGTCGGGGAGTGTTGTAACAGAATTAATTGTTTCATAACCATGGCATACAAAGTTGTACTTTATTTATCAACATAAGAGTTACATTGTCTTAAACAAGAAATAAAGAGTTCAGAACAAATGTTATGTATGTTTAAACCAACCCACCAATGTAATAAGTCTATGTTTAAACCAATTGTCAAAAAGCCCTTGTATAAACCATGTCAAATGTTAAGAAGTCCAAAAGTAGTCAAGTAATGTGTAACAAATGTTATGTATTGTAAGTAAAGTATTGTCACATAATCCAAATGTAGAAATGTACAAAACAAAGTATTTTGAATATATCAAAAAGTTATGTTTTGCAAAGTAATGCATGTTACATTGATACAAAAATTTATGTGGTAAGTTAACGCATACATTCAATCCTTGAGACAGTCGGATAACCCTTTCAGTCAAGGTTATCAAAAGAAATGTTTTCGGATTCAGTCATTCCTTACATCCAAACAAACCCGAGATGTCAGGAATGGGATTTGTCAAGTCCTATGGTACCAGTACTTACTACCGAGCAGCGTAGCTAATGTTAATGAACGTATATAAGTCTCATTTGTGCAAACCAAATGTTATAGCAATTGTGTACATGTCATATGAAAACAATGTACTAAGTATGCTAAGTTAACATACAAAGCAGAAAAGTCATGTAAATCAATGTGCTAGCATGCTATCAGTCAACATACATAGCAGAAATGTAATGTAAAACAATGTACTAAGTATGCACACAATGGACATATATAGCATGAAATGTAATGTAAATCATGTACTAATAGTGTACTAACGAACATAGCAGGTATATGATGTGAAAACATGGAAAGCATGAAAGTAACAAGTAGGCACATGTGTTTCACCCCAAAACAGTTTGGAATACAATAAAAGAGGGGTCTATGTACTCACATAAACACCTTGAAAACATTTAAAAGAGGGGGTTCTATGTACTCACTTGAGATTGCTCAAAAGTCCTAAGATAACCACCAAGCAATGCTAGAGATCTCGGAATCAAACGGCACCTAATATAGGTAACTATGTTAATAAACCGGACCTAAGTCGGAGGATTTAGATAGAATGAGGGTTCGTAAACCAAACGAGTATGGAGACTCGTGTCATATGGTTTAATAAAGCCTACATACTAAATGAAACCTAACATAAGTGCTTACGACCCATTACGACCCGTTTAGGTAGCTTATGCTACTTTAACGCGTCGTTCGCGTGAAACACGTTCGGACCGCCTAACTAGTCCTATGACAAGTAGAATATGCCTTAACATGCCTAATATTGTCGCCAAATCAGTTTAGATGTCAAAAGTTATGTCACATATGTTTATAATGAATTTTGGCATCAAAGGGGTATTTTGGTAATTTACCTAAGACATATAAACTACCTATCATACAACTACTTAAACGTCGTGACCATAAGGTATAACCTCGGAAGGTTATTCCCTACCTACTATGGTCACCTAATGTATTTGGTCGGATCCTAATGATCGACCAAATGGGTCGGGTTCGAAAGTATAAGCGATTTATTAGATCGCTTACCCTTACGACCCTAGACAACGTGGTAATCATTAGGCATAGTCACAAGGGACTATAACCATCGTGATTACAATCACGTTGCGAAGTTCAAACGAACTTCGCATTTGACCATAAACTGGTCAACGCAGAAAGTCAAACAAAGTTTGACTTTCGGACTCGAAAAGCAATAAAAGAACAAAGGAATACTTACGAAGGGTCCCCGAATGCTAATCTTGATTCAAGTAGCTCAGGTATGAAACAAAGGTTTCAACTTAGAGCTTCTCAAATCAGATTCTAGTGGTTTTTGAAGTTGGGGGATGTGGGTATTTATAGGATTTCCTGAACCGTTAGGATCGTTTCTTGGAAACCGTGATCGAATCTATGGCGTACACTTGTTGGAATGTTGTGGTGACTAAAAATGGCCCCTCATGAACTGAAAGGGCAAGTGTGGGTGTGTGGTTGGGAGTTTAACAGCTGTAATCTGCTGATTAATTGATCTTATCTGATCTGGGAGCCTGACGCGGGCCGCGTAAAGGATAGCCCTGGTTTTACGCGGGCCACCTGGCCTAACTGGTCAGAAACCAACTTTCATAAATGACAGTTTTGGTCCCTGTTACGTATTTAAGCCATTTCTGACACGTTTAAGGCCCGTTAAGCCAACGTTAAGGCCCTAAAATGATGCCTAAACATTTTGGACATGAAACATGCTCAAAAATATGCCGGATGTTGGTTCATTTGGTCGTACGATCGCGATGATCGCTTAATTACGACGGAATGCGCACAAGCGCGAAAAACGATCCAAATTGCGTGACGAATGGATTTTTCTTATGTCAAACACTAAAATAAAATATTTTAGTTCTTACATAAATTTTTGGATGTCCGGAGGCATTCAGAACGTAAGTTATGCGCGAAAATGCAAACTTATGCACTTTTTGACGCTTTTAGTCCCTGAATGACCCAAAAGTTTATTTTAGCACACCGAACCCCTTAAAGCCTATTTCTAAGCTATGTAAAGGATATTTATGGTATGTTTAACTTATGGTCATGTTCCAGAACGTTCGTTACAGTTCAAATTGGCATACTTTCATAGTTTGTCAAGTTTAGTCCCTGTAAGCGAATTAACTTGTTTTTGCCATACCAAAGCCTTCAAAACTTATTTCTAAGTTATGTAAAGGTTATTTAAGGTATAATAAGTATATGTTGATGTTCCGGAGTATTTTTCGCGTTAAACTGAGTACGTTTACGCACCAGTTTGCGTATAACTCTCCAGAAAGCGATATAGAGTTTGAAATTGAATAAAAGTCAAAACATGAAAAATGTAAAACACAACCAAACAAACATTGGGATCAAATAACATTGTTTTATTGATAATTGAACTGTTCATAATGATTACAAGCATAGATGTTACAGTCTCCCCTACTTGTGGAAATTTCGTCCCGAAATTTATTTAGAGGAAACTCGTGGGAAAAGATGCGGATATTCGCCTTCATTTGATCTTCGCGTTCCCAAGTAAACTTGGGTCCACGTTTAGCTTCCCAGCGAACTTTGACCAAAGGAATGCGCTTGCGTTTAAGCCACTTGACTTCACGTTCCATGATTTCCACTGGCTTCTCAATAAATTTCAGTGTTTTGTCAACACGAACTTCATCAAGCGGTATGTGGAGGTTCTCATCAGCTAAACACCTCTTGAGATTGGACACGTGAGAGGTTGGATGAACATTTCCAAGTTCAGGAGGTAACTCAAGTCTGTAGGCTACCTTACCGATTCTTTCGACGATCTTGAATGGTCCAACGTATCTAGGTGCAAGTTTTCCTTTCTTTCCAAATCTGATCACACCTTTCCAAGGTGAGACCTTAAGTAATACTCGATCACCGACTTGAAATTCCAAGGGCTTGCGTTTTGGGTCCGCGTAACTCTTTTGACGGCTTCTAGCTGTCTGAAGGTTATCACGAACTTTCTTAATCTTGTCAGTTGTCTCTAAAATGAGGGCAGGTCCAGTAAGCTGAGCCTCACCGATCTCATTCCAGCAGACTGGTGAACGACATTTTCGACCATAGAGAGCCTCGAAAGGAGCCATGTTGATGCTGGTGTGATAACTGTTGTTGTAGGAGAATTCAATTAACGGAAGATGTGAATCCCAACTACCACCAAAATTGATCACACAAGCTCTAAGCATATCCTCCAGAGTCTGGATTGTTCTTTCAGATTGACCATCCGTTTGCGGATGATAAGCTGTGCTCAGATTAAGTTGGGTCCCCATAGCAGATTGCATGGTTCTCCAAAAATGAGAAGTGAAGCGAGCATCTCTGTCAGAAATGATGTTCAAAGGAACACCATGTCGAGCTACAATTTCATCCACATAGATTTTAGCAAGTTTGTCAGTAGGAAAATCCTCACGGATTGGCAAGAAATGCGCTGACTTAGTAAGACGATCAACGACTACCCAGATGGCATCATGACCTTTCTTTGTGTGCGGAAGTTTAGTAATAAGATCCATAGTAATGTTTTCCCATTTCCAAACTGGGATCTCTGGTTGCACCAATAAACCCGAAGGACGCTGATGTTCAGCCTTAACCTTAAGACAAGTAAGGCATTTTGATACATATAAGGCAATGTCTTTCTTCATACCAGGCCACCAATACTGAATACGAAGATCCTTATACATCTTATCTGAGCCAGGATGAACAGAATAACGTGACTTATGGGCTTCATCCATAAGCAAGGTGCGAAGATTATATTGGCTTGGGACCCACAAACGGTCCATGAAGTAATAAGATCCTTTGTCCTTCAGTTCAAGATCAGGTGTTATGTGATAGGGAAATTCCTTATCCATCAAACCTTGTGAAACACAAGATTGTTGAGCCTGAGAAATGCGGGCTTGGATATCGGATCGAGCTTGAATAACAGATTGAACATGAACACAATGAAGCTTAGTTATTTCCTTACGACTCAAAGCATCGGCTACGACATTCGCCTTACCAGGATGGTAGCGAATTTCGCAGTCATAGTCGTTTAGAAGCTCAACCCAACGTCGTTGCCTCGTGTTGAGTTCTTTCTGATTGAAGATATGCTGAAGACTTTTGTGGTCCGTGAAAACCACACATTTTGTACCGTACAAATAGTGTCTCCAGATCTTCGGAGCGAAAACAACTGCACCCAACTCAAGATCATGAGTGGTGTAGTTCTTCTCATGTATCTTCAACTGCCTCGATGCATATGCTATGACTTTGTTCCTTTGCATCATAACACAGCCAAGACCCAATTTAGATGCATCGCAATAAACGACGAAATCATCATTACCCTCAGGCAATGATAGAACAGGCGCGTCACAAAGCTTCTGCTTCAAGATTTGAAAAGCTTCCTCTTGTTTGAATCCCCAATCAAAGGGCTTGTTCTTCTGAGTTAGAGCAGTTAGAGGAACTGCAATCTTTGAGAAGTTCTCAATGAAGCGGCGGTAATAACCCGCTAGACCAAGAAAAGAACGAACTTCAGTAGGAGTAGTAGGCGTATCCCAATCCTTAATCGCACTGATCTTGGAGGGATCTACTTGAATACCTTGTTCGTTGACAATATATCCTAAGAATTAAACTTCTTTAGGCCAAAATTCACACTTGGAGAATTTGGCAAAAAGTTGCTCTTTCTTTAGGAGTTCCAAAGTAAGACGAAGATTTTGCTCGTGATCAGCTCGCGTCTTAGAATAAATCAAAATGTCATCTATAAAAACAATGACGAACTGATCCAAATAAGGCTTGCAGACCCTATTCATTAAGTCCATGAAAACAGCAGGAGCATTAGTCAAACCGAATGGCATGACTGTGAACTCGTAATGGCCATAACGAGTGCGGAATGCTGTCTTGGGAATGTCTTCTTCATGAACACGAAGTTGGTGATATCCAGATCGCAGATCAATCTTTGAAAAATAAGAAGCGCCCTGTAACTGATCAAAGAGATCATCAATGCGAGGTAGGGGATATCGATTCTTGATGGTAAGCTTGTTAAGCTCACGATAATCGATACACATCCTAAAAGATCCATCCTTCTTCTTGACAAAAAGAACAGGAGCACCCCAAGGTGAAAAGCTAGGATGGATAAAACCTTTGTCAGAGAGCTCCTGAAGCTGCTTAGACAACTCTTGCATCTCAGACGGTGCAAGACGATATGGAGCTCTGGCAATGGGATTTACACCAGGTACGAGATCAATACGGAACTCGACTTGGCGTGCTGGAGGTAGACCAGGTAAATCTTCAGGGAATACTTCAGAATAATCCCGAACAACAGGAATATCTTGGAGAGACTTACCCTTGCCTTTATCTGCTGTGACATGTGCCAAGAAGGCCACATAGTTCTTCCGCAGATATTTCCGTGCTTTAAAACAAGACATGAGTTTGAGACCACCGGTAGGTTTCTCACCATGCACCTGTAGGATCTCTCCTGTTGAAAGTGGCACACGAACAATCTTCTCAAAACAAACTACCTCTGCGCGATGCTTGGCTAACCAATCCATACCCACAATGACGTCGAAGCTTCCAAGTTGCATAGGCGTGAGGTTGATAGGGAAAAGATGGTCGTTAAGGTTCAACTGGCAGTTGCGAAGAACAGAATCAAGAACAATGGGTTCACCATTAGCAACCTCTACTGTCAAAGGTTTACCTAGTTTCGTTCTAGACACGCGAAGCATTGGCTCAAAAGACAATGACACAAAACTCTTATCGGCACCCAAATCAAAAAGAACAGATGCAGGCTGATTATTAATAAAGAATGTACCGTTCACCACCTCATTGTCTGCTTGTGCCTCTTGTGCATTCATGTTGAAGACTCGACCTCGAGCCTGAGCTTGATTCTGATTTGGATTCTGATTCTGGTTGGCTAGCCTTGGGCACCAGTTTCTGTAGTGGGTCAGATCTCCACAATTGTAGCACGAACCAGGAGGAAAATGAGGTCGTGCAGCTTGACCTTCTTGCTGAGCAAGAGGCTGAGCAACTTGTTGTGCTTGGTTCTGAACTGCCTGGTTCTGGTTAACAGGAATGCGACAAGTAGCGGCAAGATGGCCAATTCTCCCACAGTTAGTGCAATGACGACATTGGAGATGTGGTAGGTGATGGCCGTTACACCTGTTGCACAAAGGTGCAGTGCCAAGATATGGCTTCTTGGCTAGTGGTTGCGCAGGCTGATTTGGTGCAGCTTGGGCCTGTGCAGTAACGGCAAAATTTTGGGAAGCCTTTCGCTTCCTAGAACCCTTTGAGGAACCAGAATTCTTTCCATTCTTGTTTTCACCTTTCTTACCATTCTCCTTGTCAGACGTCTGCTTCTTACCCTTGTCACCCTTTTTATGCAGCTTTCCCTTTCGAACCTGCGACTCACACAAATGTCGCTGCTAACTCGATCGCCTGACGGAGCGTGGCAGGGTTACTACCAGTAATGATGTCTTGTACTGAGTCAGGTAGACCATCGATGTACCTTTCGATAGCCTTGTCTAGTGGGGTAACCATAGTCGGGCAAAGCAGACTCAACTCCTCAAACCTATCAGTATACGCCCTGTGCTCACCACTATCTTGCTTCAAATCATCAAACTCTTTCTCCAAAGCTTGCTGTTCATGACGAGGACAGAACTCCCTCATCATAAGAGCCCTAAGTTCAGCCCATGTTTGTGCTAGAGCAACTTCTGCACCACGGTCTCTCATAACCCCGTTCCACCATGTGAGAGCCCTCTTCTCAAACACACTCGAAGAAAACTCGACCTTGCGATTGTCAGGACACTGCACGTGGCGAAAAGTATTCTCAATGCTCTCAAACCATTGAAGAAGCCCAGTCGCTCTTTCAGAACCACTAAACTTGAGTGGTTTAACCGAGTTAAAATCCTTGTATTTGCATGGAGCATTGTTGTTGTTGTTGGCTTGGTTCCATTGAGCAAAGAGGTTTGGGAATTGAGCAGCCATCTGCTGCGCAATGATTTCTGCCAGTTCGGCAGTCGCTATCTGGTTTTCGCGTCGAGGAGGCATTCTAAAAGAGGAAAACATGAAAGGAAACGAGTGAGATGATTGGATGAAAAGAATGAGATGAAACAAAATCAACAAAAGCAAAGATGGTGGTCATTCGTCCGCATTACCAAGCTAACAAACGACACACAGTGACTAATCAAAGTAATTGGCTAAAAAATAATGTATCGCGAAGACATGCTCGCCTATAAGTGAACACTCACCCCAAGAGTTCCCAGGTAAGAGTGACTGGTCCAATTATGTGGATTTGTACGAACACTCTAGCCTTAGACAGAAAACCCAGGGTACAGGCATTCACCCTTCCAGTTTGCACGTGTTCACATTATTTAAAACCCAAAACCTTGACGAGATTTTGAAAACTCAAAGGGGTTCAAAACCATATAACAAAGGGTTCAAAACCTTACAATAGAGGGTTCAAACCTTGTAATAATTCATTAAAAACAGATGATTGTTTTTCAAAAACCGTTTCGGAAAAATTTGGTTCTTGTTTTGATAAACACCTAAGGATAGGTGATGTACATGTTTTAAGATTTAAACACAAGATAATTTGTGTTAGGGTCCTAGAAAGGTTATAGTCTAGGTCAAAGAATTACTAATAACCTAATTCCCTATAACCATTGGCTCTGATACTAACTCTTCTGTCACACCCGGACCACGTATAACATACAAAAGGTGGCAGAAAACATCGGGGAGTGTTGTAACAGAATTAATTGTTTCATAACCATGGCATACAAAGTTGTACTTTATTTATCAACATAAGAGTTACATTGTCTTAAACAGGAAATAAAGAGTTCAGAACATAATTAAACTAAGTCTATCTTCATTTTTAAGTCTCTAAGGCACAGGTCCGCCCTAGTGTCACGATCATCATCCTACGCAAAAGCTCCTGAAAACACATGTGAAAATAGGTACGTCAGCATAAAAATGCCTGTGAGATACATAGGTTTTGTGAAAATAGGATTCATGAATTATAAGTTTAGAAAAAGTTATTGTTTAGCAAAAGTCAGTCATGAACCTTGTAAATTGATTTGTTTTGTAAATCGTTTGAAAAACAATAAGTTCAGATGATATGTATAAATAAGAGAATAATGTATGGTTAAATGTATAACCAAGTAAAATGAGTTGTATGAAGTAAATTGTTTGTAAACCAAAGTCTTGTGAAAATCGTGTTATTTGTGTAAAATGTATAAGTCCAAATTGAATGATTTAAATAACCCTATGATATGTAATATAATACAAACACTTATATATAGGAAGTACCAGCGGCGTATCCACCATGCTTGTATCATATTACTCACATCTTGTTACTTAAGTCACTTAAACAACCCACCAATGTAATAAGTCTATGTTTAAACCAATTGTCAAAAAACCCTTGTATAAACCTTGTCAAATGTTAAGAAGTCCAAAAGTAGTCAAGTAATGTGTAACAAATGTTATGTATTGTAAGTAAAGTATTGTCACATAATCCAAATGTAGAAATGTACAAAACAAAGTATTTTGAATATATCAAAAAGTTATGTTTTGCAAAGTAATGCATGTTACATTGATACAAACATTTATGTGGTAAGTTAACGCATACATTCAAGCCTTGAGACAGTCGGATAACCCTTTCAGTCAAGGTTATCAAAAGAAATGTTTTCGGATTCAGTCATTCCTTACATCCAAACAAACCCGAGATGTCAGGAATGGGATTTGTCAAGTCCTATGGTACCAGTACTTACTACCGAGCGGCGTAGCTAATGTTAATGAACGTATATAAGTCTCGTTTGTGCAAACCAAATGTTATAGCAATTGTGTACATGTCATATGAAAACAATGTACTAAGTATGCTAAGTTAACATACAAAGCAGAAAAGTCATGTAAATCAATGTGCTAGCATGCTATCAGTCAACATACATAGCAGAAATGTAATGTAAAACAATGTACTAAGTAAGCACATAATGGACATACATAGCATGAAATGTAATGTAAATCATGTACTAATAGTGTACTAACGAACATAGCAGGTATATGATGTGAAAACATGGAAAGCATGAAAGTAACAAGTAGGCACATGTGTTTCACCCCAAAACAGTTTGGAAAACAGTAAAAGAGGGGTCTATGTACTCACATAAACACCTTGAAAACATTTAAAAGAGGGGGTTCTATGTACTCACTTGAGATTGCTAAGAAGTCCTAAGATAACCACCAAGCAATGCTAGAGATCTCGGAATCAAACGGCACCTAATATAGGTAACTATGTTAATAAACCGGACCTAAGTCGGAGGATTTAGATAGAATGAGGGTTCGTAAACCAAACGAGTACGGAGACTCGTGTCATATGGTTTAACAAAGCCTACATACTAAATGAAACCTAACATAAGTGCTTACGACCCATTACGACCCGTTTAGGTAGCTTATGCTACTTTAACGCGTCGTTCGCGTGAAACGCGTTCGGACCGCCTAACTAGTCCTATGACAAGTAGAATATGCCTTAACATGCCTAATATTGTCGCCAAATCAGTTTAGATGTCAAAAGTTATGTCACATATGTTTATAATGAATTTTGGCATCAAAGGGGTATTTTGGTAATTTACCTAAGACATATAAACTACCTATCATACAACTACTTAAACGTCGTGACCATAAGGTTTAACCTCGGAAGGTAATTCCCTACCTACTATGGTCACCTAATGTATTTGGTCGGATCCTAATGATCGACCAAATGGGTCGGGTTCGAAAGTATAAGCGATTTATTAGATCGCTTACCCTTACGACCCTAGACAACGTGGTAATCAGTAGGCATATTCACAAGGGACTATAACCATCGTGATTACAATCACGTTGCGAAGTTCAAACGAACTTCGCATTTGACCATAAACTGGTCAACGCAGAAAGTCAAACAAAGTTTGACTTTCGGACTCGAAAAGCAATAAAAGAACGAAGGAATACTTACGAAGGGTCCCCAAATGCTAATCTTGATTCAAGTAGCTCAGGTATGAAACAAAGGTTTCAACTTACAGCTTCTCAAATCAGATTCTAGTGGTTTTTGAAGTTGGGGGATGTGGATATTTATAGGATTTCCCGAACCGTTAGGATCGTTTCTTGGAAACCGTGACCGAATCTAAGGCGTACACTTGTTTGAATGTTGTGGTGACTAAAAATGGCCCCTCATGAACTGAAAGGGCAAGTGTGGGTGTGTGGTTGGGAGTTTAACAGTTGTAATCTGCTGATTAATTGATCTTATCTGATCTGGGAGCCTGACGCGGGCCGCGTAAAGGATAGCCCTGGTTTTACGCGGGCCGCCTGGCCTGACTGGTCAGAAACCAACTTTCATAAATGACAGTTTTGGTCCCTGTTACGTATTAAAACCATTTCCGACACGTTTAAGGCCCGTTAAGCCAACGTTAAGGCCCTAAAATGATGCCTAAACATTGTGGACATGAAACATGCTCAAAAATATGCCGGATGTTGGTTCATTTGGTTGTACGATCGCGATGATCGCTTAATTACGATGGAATGCGCACAAGCGCGAAAAACGATCCAAATTGCGTGACGAATGGATTTTTCTTATGTCAAACACTAAAATAAAATATTTTAGTGCTTACATAAATTTTTGGATGTCCGGAGGCATTCAGAACGTAAGTTATGCGCGAAAATGCAAACTTATGCACTTTTTGACGCTTTTAGTCCCTGAATGACCCAAAAGTTTATTTTAGCACACCGAACCCCTTAAAGCCTATTTCTAAGCTATGTAAAGGATATTTATGGTATGTTTAACTTATGGTCATGTTCCGAAACGTTCGTTACAGTTCAAATTGGCATACTTTCGTAGTTTGTCAAGTTTAGTCCCTGTAAGCGAATTAACTTGTTTTTGCCATACCAAAGCCTTTAAAACTTATTTCTAAGTTATGTAAAGGTTATTTAAGGTATAATAAGTATATGTTGATGTTCCGGAGTATTTGTCGCGTTAAACTGAGTACGTTTACACACCAGTTTGCGTATAACTCTCCAGAAAGCGATATAGAGTTTGAAATTGAATAAAAGTCAAAACATGAAAAATGTAAAACACAACCAAACAAACATTGGGATCAAATAACATTGTTTTATTGATAATTGAACTGTTCATAATGATTACAAGCACAGATGTTATAGCCCGGTTAAAAGAGCCGAGACAAGATTAATAGACACACCACTAATATAATCCCACGACGAGTTATCCTCAACGAGTGGTTATATCTTTTACATACGCAACTGTCAGGTGTATGCCTACACCTCGTGCTTAAAGTCGTGGCCATTTCAAATGAATGAGCCGAGGATATCCAGGACACGGTCATTAACCCCCAAAGGCATTGCATCAAACGAAACATATTAAAATGGGTTATCTCAATGATTTAACCACTAATCGATTAAAGATTCAATACCCAACCAAGCGGTATTATTAAATACCGTATCCCAAGCCCGTATAACGGAAAATAAGTTAAAAGTATTTACCTGAGCTAAAATATAACTTTATTCTCAGCCGTATATCAAATCAGCAAGTGCAAGTAGCTTTTACTGGGCTCCTAATCTGGAACGAAGGTTTTAATAACCTATTAGATTCCTAACTGGTCTTATTTAAGTCTTAACTTAGACCGGTTAGTTTTAATGAAAGGTTTACGGTTCAAAATGCAAGATTAAGCGAAGACCAGATTAGAATGTGATTTAGACCCGGCAAGTATGAATACTTGAATAAAATGGGTAAACTAAACACATTCTGGATTTTGAAGTAAAAATGATAAGGTTTGACCCGTTTCGGTTAATTTATGCAAACTAGTTACATAAACCGTACCGAACGCGTATATGCATAACGGGTAACCGAATAAGTCATGTACAAGTTCCCTAAATTATTATGCTTAAATTATGTTGTGATATCAGTAGGATATCTTCCATTATGCCTAAAATGAATTTAAAACCAATTTAAGTCCCGTAGGGGTATTTTGGCCATTTTAAAGTTTATAAAAAAGGTTAAATAGAAATCTGAGGTTCTGGTCTAAAAAATCGGTAAAATATTTATTTTAACAAGTTATATCAGTAAGATATCATACATATGTGAAATTTATCATCTATGGCCAAACTATGCACCGTAGGGGCATTTTGGTCATTTCACATATGCTTTATGGGTCAAATTTGTAAATCTGAGTTTAAAACTTATACTTACTGTTCAAGTATAAAGTTTATTTATCGCATCAGTAGGTAACAAGTTTTTGGCATTAGATATTGTTTTAAACCATACTATGCGCTTAATAAGCGAAAAAGTCAGTATTTGACGATATTTGAAATGTTTATAAAATTTTGAAGTCCTGATCAATTTCTAAAGCTAAAAATATTTTATTTAACATATGAAATCAGTAGGGAAAGTTTTGGTATCAAAATGATATATAAAACTCATTTTATCAATGAAAAGGGCAATTTCGTCAATACCGAATTTACACTAGAAATCTATGTTATGATCAGTATAAAATTTGAAAAAAACTTCCAAAAATCCCTAAATATTATATTATATCAGTGGGAAGCAAGTTTGGTGCCAAAAATTGGGTTTAAATATGATTCATACTGAAAATGCCATTTAATTAATAAAAAGCTTTCATTTTACAATATCTTGCATAACTTCTATTTTAGACCATGAACTGATGTCAAATTTTTAGGACATGCTTATAAATCAGTAAGAAAGGTTTTTGTCCTCTCACATTTTCAAAAATCTCGTTTTTATATCAAAAGGGCATAACGGTCAACTTTTAAGCATTTAACGGAAACATGCAATGGACTAGGATTTCCATGGAACCAAGTTGTATAATCTCAGAGGGTTATACTAACATATAATATGGTCCTAAAGGAACCCTAAGGCGTAACTAAACTAAGCTAAATCGGTTCAGAACTGAAAGTCAAAGCAAAAGTCTACTTTTGCGACTTTCGGTTGCGAACCGAGCCTAAACTCAGAATTGTCGGGTTGAACATGCCTAGACATGTTCAATTAATATTTACCAAGTTATTACAGTGACAAAACTGATTTTATAGTTTATACATCATTAGTTATGAATTTTATTTAAAAACTGACTCGTTTGACTTTTATTTTAATTACTTTGACCCGACAATTAACTAAGTAAACGTGATAATTGGGAGGTGCCCTTTTTAGGGTTTAACACCTACCTAATTATGATCACGTAGCCATGTTCGTTACGAACAATGGCTCGTCCGTTTAAAAGTCAAAGCGTTTATCGTAAACGCTTGACTTTTCGGCTTTTTAAGCTAATGAAAATTAACAAGCCACAAGAGGACACTTACAAAGGGTCCAATGGACTGAATAGAACTCAAAAGAGGTTCCAAAATGTTCAGGATCCTCTATGATTGAGAGCAAGAGCAGCTTGAATGATATTTGATGCAAAAGTTCAAGTGGGTTTCACTCCTATTTATAGTTTCTTGAAAGTAATATGATCTTGACAAGTGTTGGAATGGATATTCAGATCATAACAAGTGTAATCTGGTTTTAGAAAACAGTATAACATTCCATTGTTTCCTAAAAATGGATTTGTGAGAGAGTGGAATAGAAAAACATCAAAGTAGAAGAAAAACAGCAACTGTGCTACTGTTTGGGAAGTTCGCGGCCCGCGTAGGCCTTGGGCCTGGCTGTCGCGGCCCGCCAGCGATGTCTGGCCCAAAAAAAAGTTTGGCAGCATGTGCAGTTTTGCTCCCTGTAACTTATATCGCACATATTAACGATTTTAATAGCTGATGAAGCTGTTTAAGTTGGCCTGAGAGGGTGCAGCCCAACGGTTCATGGTTCATGACTCACACCGGGTTCAGAAATAAGTTTGAGGAATGGCTGGAAAGGTCCTCCTAAGTTTTAGTTATTTTTAATTAGGAATAAGGATCGAGTATCAAGCGAACCGACGATTTAAACGCGGTTTGTTCAGCTTATATGCAGCATGGCAGTCCACAAATGTAGGCTTAGTCAGACACTTGTTTCATCTCTTGTTAAAAACAGCCCCCTCATTATCTTGAGCTTCTTTTATAATATTGACACTTTTGACACCTAAATTTCTAATTTCTCCTAATATGTTAATATAAGGTTCAAAACCTCTAACGGTCAGCCCTAGGCATCCCGGGAGCTCGACTGAGCATAGCGAAGGTCTCGGTTTATTTAAAAAGATCCTCAAAGGCGTAGTTTCGCTCGTCGTCATTTTTAGTCCCTTAATCGAACAAAGTAGCGCGTAATATCGTTTAAAGATATCTAGGCCCTTCGTGGCCCATATTGAGTATTCCCGAGCATATACTTAAATATTACGACACACCCGTTCACTTAAATGGTCACCCAAAGGCGTAGATTTAAAAGTTGACGCTTTTGGTCCCTCTAATGCGCAAACTTGCGCATATCATCGTTTAATAGCATCAAAGCCCTATCTAATCCATATTAGACATTTTTAAGAGTATTATTAAACATCAAGATGCTTCGGGTTCGTTAAAAGATCACTCAGAGGTATAATTAAACATATTGACGCTTTTAACCCATTTAACTTGCAAAGATGCGTGTAACGTCACATATAGGCATAAAAGCCTTAGATGGCCAATATCGGGTATTCGGGAGATTATATTCACACACCAAGAAGCTCTCGGTTTGTTGAAAGGTCACTCAGAGGTAAGAATTAACATGTTGACGCTTTTGGCCCTTCGGCGCGCAAACTTTCAAATAATTATGCAAATGGTTCCTTTCGACCAACAAGTAGCTCAATTGCGAATATGAATACCGTGTAACATCATTCAGAGGCTTATATTAAGCATGTTGACACTTTTAGTCCTTTCGCATTCAAATTTTTTGATTTTTCGCAAAAATAGTCCCTCCAATTCAACGTTTGACTTTAATAGGGTTTAGTACACGTGTTAACATATCTTTGGACGTGATTTTACGAGGTGTTGCAATTAAGCCTTAATTATAGGAATAGATTGTGATCTCTTATTTATTGTGCATAATTTGTGTATATTTTTTCCTTTTTAACCGATTGTATTCTCCCTATATAAAGGGTATTGTAAATCAATAGAAATCATCAAGAATTCTAAACCATAAACATATTTATGGTATCAGAGCTTTGGTTCTGAAATACACCATCTACTTTTTCCCTTTTCGATCCCTTTCCCTTTTTCCTCTTTTTCGCACAGCCGGTCATCATGACCATACCGGACGAACAGTCCTCCATGACCAAACTGGATGAACAGTCCTCCTCCGCCCAGAAACCCTCGCCGGCCCTACACCCGGCTTATTCGGTCACCAATATCCAATCCAAAATCTGCACGCTCAATGGAACCTATGTAACCTACTCGTCCTGGGTCAAACTCTTTAAGTTTCATGCGGTTGCCTATCGTTCTTGATCACATCGATGGCACCACTGACCCACCTGAACCTACAAACTGACCTATTCAGCTTGGAAAGAAGTGGATGCTTTGGTGTCCCAATGGATTTACAGCACTGTCAGTGTGATTGGCTCAGACGTATACCCAATACCAAAGCCTCTGCCAGCACGACTTGGTTGAGGCTCGAGAAACTTTTTTTAAGCAATAAGAAAGCGAAGGCCGCAGCTTTGGAAACCCGGTTCGTGAACTTGACTCTTGCAGCCTGCAGCTCAGTGGATGATTATTGCAAATAGTTGAAGGAACTTGCTGATTAACTATCGAATGTCGATCAACCGGTGACAGAATCATGTCAAGTTTTGCAGCTAGTTCGTGGTCTATCACAAGAGTTTGATACCACTGCTTCACTCATTAATTCCCAACAAGCAGATTGGGATCTTGCGCGAACGATATTACAGGATGAAGTTATCAGACAACAAGCTTGCCAACGGACCAGCAGTAGCAGCCGCATGCAACAAACAACCAACAACAACAACCGCCACCGACCAACACCTCTTTTCAGTCCAGCCCCAGGGGCCGCGGAAGAGGACGCAGCAGCAACTATAGCGGCCATGGAAACAGTCAGGGATGCGGATATCGAGGCAACCCTATGGGGCCCTCATGGCAAGTCCAGAACCAGTCCGGTCCCCCGTCTTACCCATAGTGGGCTTGGTGGAACACACCACCTTGCCCTTATCCGACCCAATCCACTTGGCGGACCAATCAACCACAAAACTCAGCAGCTCACTACATTAGTTTTTCGGCTCCATCTGTAGACGGCCAAACACAACAGTACACGACACCACCAGGTTATGATGCATTGAGCCTGTCCAACTTAAGCGCCGCCTTTAACACTATGCAGCTTTCATACGCTGACCCTACTAAGTACATGGACACCGCTGCGGAGCGTCACGTGATCGAAAATCAAGGTATGATTCGTATCCCTGACTCTTTTCCTGTTAACACTAAATTTTTAGTCGGCAACTGCAATGTTTACCAATTGAGGGCATGGGTACGGGATACCTACCAATACACAACCGAACCTATATCCTACCCAACATGCTTTACAGTCTTCACATAATTAAAAACCTTTTGTCCATCCGTCGTTTTACCCAGGATAACAATGTTTCTGTTGAATTTGACCCGTTTGGTTTTTCCTTGAAGGATCTCACAACTGGACGACTCCTTTCCCGCCATAATAGCACGGGCGACCTTTACCCGGTTACTCCACCCACTCTCCTGCCTCAAGCTTGTTTCCTTCCTTATACAACTTTATCATGGCATGATCGTCTCGGACGCCCTGGCAGTCAAGTTTTAGATATTTTAACTAGAAAGTTTGGTTTTCCTTGTAATCCCAATAAACGATCTTTTTGTAATTCATGCCATTTATCTAATAGCAAATGTTTACCATTTTATGATTCCAATTCCTTTACATTTTCTCCTTTTGATATTATACATTGTGATTTATGGACGTCACCCATACCAAGTAAAACCGTGTACAAATACTACATGGCCCTAATTGATAACTTTTCAAACTTTTTTTGGGTATATCCTTTGAAATACAAATCTGAAACCTTCACAACATTAACCAAATTTCACCACCTAATTGCCACATAATTTAGCCGAAACATAAAAACATTCCAATGTGATTTAGGGGGAGAATGTGACAATCATGCTTTTAAAACATTTGCCCACCAACATGGACTTTTGTTCCGTTTCTCTTATCCCCAAACCTCCTCCCAAAATGGTCGTGCAGAGCGTATGATCCGTCGCCTTAATGACATCATCCGCTCACTACTCATCCATGCACATCTACCACCTATTTTCTGGGTTGAGGCCCTCCACACCGCCACGTATCTTGATAACATCTTACCCACAAAATGCCTCAATTTCTTCACCACCACCTTCGCCCTATATCTCCGTCACCCAACCTATGACCATTTGCGTGTCTTCAGATGCGCTTGTTATCCCAACACATCCGCTAAACAACCCCACCGGCTTCAGCCTTGAGCCATTCGGTGCATCTTCCTCGGTTACCCACCTGACTTTTGAGGATACCGATGCTTTGACCCCACTACAGGTAAGTTACACATCTCACGTCATGTAACTTTTGATGAACATACTTTCCCGTATACTATACCTACCCCACCCGCCACATATTCTTTTTTGGACGACTCCATACCCTTGGGATTTACCTTCCCACTGCCTCTAACCACACCATCAACTACCCCACCATATATTCACACCATCTTACCCACAAAATGCCTCAATTTCTTCACAACCACCTTCGCCCTATATCCCCGGCACCCAACCTATGACCATTTGTGTGTCTTCGGATGCGCTTGTTATCCCAACACATCCGCTAAACAACTCCACCGACTTCAGCCGAGAGCCATTCGGTGCATCTTCCTCGGTTACCCACCTGACTTTTGAGGATACCGATGCTTTGACCCCACTACAGGTAAGGTACACATCTCATGTCATGTAACTTTTGATGAACATACTTTCCCGTATACTATACCTACCCCACCCGCCACATATTCCTTTTTGGACGACTCCATATCCTTGGGATTTACCTTCCCACCGCCTCTAACCACACCATCACCTACCCCACCATATCTTCACACTACCTGCCCATTCCCTATCATATACTTTTTGTAATAACTCGTATTTCAGAACTTTTCATTGTACTTTGATGTAACCGGTGTGAGCGCTATGTGATTAACTAATGTGATTTGTTATGTTTATTATGTGATATGAGATTGTAGTGTGTTATGTATATGTGTGTAACATATGTGGATCGCACAAGAGGAGTCTGATCACACAAATACCCCTTGGACCACATAAATTCTTATGCTTATAATATCGGCCCAAACCCCTCTATCCTTTGGGCTCGGCCCTAGCACCCTCGCATAACACCAAGTGTGTTGGTGTATAAATCCCACAATTATCTTAACACTCAAGGTTTAGCAAACCCTAATTCTCTCTCTCTCTCTAAGCCGACGGCATCTCATCCCCTTCTCTCGAAGCTTTCTTATTCGGATCATCCTTGTTTTACCTTCTAACCGGTTAGTGTTCGTCATTATTGTTTCGTTAGATAGTGTTGTGATCTATATGATATACATGGTGATTTTGGGATGATATGTGTTTTGATTGTATTGTAAATTGATGAGGTTTGATGTTCATATAATCGGCACACATGTGTAGTATATACGGATCAATATAAGGTTTGATGATGCTATGATTTGAATGATGATATAAAACTGAATGTATGTAAATCGGTTGTGTTTGAATCCGGATGAATAGTGTGGAGAGGTTACATGCATTAATTCTAGTAGTTAATCCGATTGAATATTATGATCGGTTGTTATTCATGATTGGATGTTAATTAGGGTTTATATGAATTAGATGATGATTGCTTGATTTGATCGAGATATGCATGATTGAAACCGTTAGTTTTGTTAATTGATAAATTGCATAAATGGAAACCATGTAACTGATTGCCATGATTTCGGGATATTGAAAACTAATCGCACAAGTCCCTTAATCGTACAAGAGCCAAACGTACAAGCTCTTAAATCGCACAAGGGACTGATCGCACAAGACAGTCGCACAAGATTGGTGCAACTGTTTAAGTACAGTACAACTAGAATATGCATGATCGCACAAGACCTTGTGGATCACACAAGACACTGCCGATCGCACAAGGCTTGGGCCACACACATCTGTTGAACATTACTATGCTGTTGGGCCTCAAAGCCCAAACCCAGTCGCACAAGGACTTTTCAATCGCACAAGTCCATCCGGACCGCACAAGACCAATATTTGTTATTAACTGGGCCGTATATATATGTTTGGGCTTTTAATTGTTTAGGCCGGGTTTATGGTGAATCGCACAACATGTCGTGGATCGCACAATATTGTGCTGATCGCACAACATGTTGGGCTAGGGTGGTTGTTGGGTTTCATTAGTGAATCGCACAAGTGGTTCAGCCCAAAGCATTTGGATCGCACAAGTTGAACTTTGGGCTTAGTTAACTGACCTGTTTAACATGTTCTAAGTGTATGCCATGATTGTTACGTGTTCTTGATTTGCTAAATCTGTGTAAACATACGTGCACTACTTGAACCTAGACCTGACTTGTATGGTAACCATGTTAGGACGTGGTTAGCCTCAACCAGCTCGATTGACCTTCTGTTTATCTACTGAGCAAACCAAGGTGAGTTCACATATTTTCTAAGGCATGGGATTCCCGGTGGTTGGGAATGGGTTAAACAATTAAAACGGAACCTACATATCCTCCTTGGGTAGGATATGTACCGCCATCCTCCATGGGTAGGATGCCAATGTTAATCATGCGTATTCTCCTTGGGTAGAATACGTACGTTCGTCCTCCTTGGGTAGGACAACAACCTTAAACTTACTAGACAAAACTCTATCATTAAGTCCCTCATTTTTATATCGACTTAATCACCGGGCCAATGGAGAGCGGGTCATTAGTTAATAGCGCTATTAGGGTTGACAAGCCTCACACCGTGCCGGTAGGACGGGCGTGTACTAATGGATCTGAGCACTCCGTCAATGATGATAGACATTGACTTAGGGCACAACTTACTTTCGTCAGTTGTCGATATGGTAACGGTCTAGTGGTTCACATAGGGAAGCCCCCACTGATTATGGATATGGTTTGGGAAACAAAGATACTGGTTAACCCGTGGTTTACGAAACATCTCATGGTTTTCAAAACAAACATTAAAACTAAACAACCAACTGTGAACTCGCTCAACTTTGTTGTTGACTCGTTGTTACATGCCTTGCAGGTCGATAGGTGTTTAGCTGGAGCTTGCATGGGAGCGGGTGGAGTCGTTGTGGGACATGGACAATTGTGTGCCATGTTAAACATTTGATACATTTAAACTTATGCCTTGGTTTTAAACATTATGCTTCCGCTTACAACTTAAACTATGCTTTTGATTGAACACCAATTATATTGTGTGGGATTTTATTTTTACTTACATGCTTGGTTCATATGATTGGTGGCTTGATCCTGGTCATGTCACGCCTCCTGCGGTGATACTCCGCTTGTGGATTTTTGGGGGTGTGACACTTTTGTCATCCAAAACCAATACCACATAATCCTAACAAACCCGCGAATCCAACACCCCTAATACCTACCCCCCTCATGCAGCCGATCCTTTACCTACTGATACTCAGCAGCCTATGGCCCCACCTCCCACTTCCTAGCAAAACACCGCCCCACCTCCTGCCCCACAAAACTCTCGGCCCACAAACTCCACACACATTCACCCCATGGCCACCCGGTCTAAAGCTCACCACACTCTTCATACTACCTCCATTTGCCTAGTTCCCACCTCATATGCTAGGGCCTTTGCCAACCTTCATTGGTTACTTGCCATGCAGGCAGAGTTTAGTGATTTGTAGGAAAACGACACATGGGAATTGGTGCCACACCCACATGATCGGCTGATTATTAGATGTATGTGGTTATTTAGGCATAAGTTTAAATCTGATGGGTCTTTGGAAAGATGCAAGGTATGGCTGGTTGTTAATGGGATATCTCAAATAGTTGGTATTGATTGTAAGGACACTTTCATCCTGGTTGTTAAGCCGGCTACTATTCGTACAGTCTTGTCTATTTTTGTCTGTCGTTCATGGCCTATCCATCAGTTGGATGTCAAGAACGCTTTCTTACATGGGACACTGAATGAAACAGTGTTTATGCATCAGTCCCCGGGCTTTACCGATAGACGTTTTCCTAATTTTGTTTGTAGGTTGAAAAAGTCTTTATATGGCTTAAAGCAGGCTCTGCGGGCGTGGTACACCATATTTGCCAATCAAATTTTATCCAAGGGATTTCGCAGTAGTGTTTGTGACAATTCCTTATTTGTTTACACCAATGGCACACATACTGCTTATTTTCTACTTTATGTTGATGATAGTCCTCACAGCCTCTTCTGAAGAGCTATTGTAGAATATTATTCGCATGCTCTCACGAGAGTTTGCAATGACTGATTTGGGCCATTTACATCATTTTTTGGGTATTCGGGTGACTCGCAATACTACAGGTTTATTTTTAGATCAGGCCCAGTATACAAAAGACATCATCGCACGAGGATCCATGACGGCATGTAAGCCATGCACTACTACAGTTGATTTATCCTCAAAGCTCAGTGCTTCAGATGGTCATTTGTTTCATGATCCCACTCTTTATCGTAGTCTACCTGGAACTTTACAGTACCTGACGTTCACACGGCCAGATATCTCCTATGCGGTACAGCAAGTTTTCTTTTAATGCATGAAACTCGTGAACCGCACTTTGCTTTTCTGAAGCGGATCATCAGATATTTACAGGTCACAATTAACTATGGCATATGGATTTTCAAGTCTACTACTCATTCTTTGGTAGCTTATTCGGATGCTGATTGGGGTGGTTGCCCATATTCTCATCGCCCAACCAGTGGTTACTATGTTTTCCTATGGGACAATCTTATTTCATGGTCCTCTAAACGGAAACCTACCATTTCGCATTCTAGTGCTGAGGCTGAGTATCGTGGTCTTGCTAATGTTATAGCTGAATCAACATGGCTACGAAATTTACTTCTTGAGTTACATCTTCCCATTCAGCAAGCTACCGTGGTTTATTGTGGTAATGTTTCAGCGGTCTATATGTCAGACAATCCGGTTCAATATCAGCGGACTAAACACATAAAGATTGATATTCATTTTGTCCGTGAGAAAGTTCGCGTTGGCCAGATCCGTGTCCTTCATGTTCCTACGTCATTCCAATATGCGGATATTTTCACTAAGGGGCTCGCTCGCCAACTCTTCTAGTTTTTTCGATCTAGCTTGAGCGTCTGTCCTCCGCCCGCTCAAACTGCGGGGGAGTCTTAGCCTAAGAATATTCCAAAAGAATATTATGCCTTAATTTTAGGAATAGATTGTGATCTCTTATTTATTGTGCATAATTGGTGTATATCATTTCCTTATTAACCGGTTATATTCTCCCTATATAAAAGGTATTGAAAATCAATATAAATCATCAAGAATTCTAAACCATAAACACTTTTAAAGAGGTATCCAAGTTATGAAGTTTTGAAGAAAATAGAAAGTAGAAGAAATCAAGAAGAAAATGTTGAAGTTAGTGAGCTAAGACTCACTTAGGAGCTTCTGGAATACTCATCTTGAAGTGCACAAGTTCAGTGTGTTGAGAGAATTCAATGTGAGGGGAAGGTGTGAAGTGGGGGAATGGGGTCGTATTTATAGGCGAAGGAGGGTGTTTGGTGCGAATGGATTGGGACGAATGGGTTAGTCGCACGAATGGGATAGCCCATTCGCGCGAAGAGGCTCCCCAATCGCATGAAGGGTTGAGTTAGGCCAATTTCATGTATTTTTAGCCGGTTTTACGTATTTCAAGCATATAAGTGTGATGTAAAATGTATAAGTATAAATAAAATGCATGTATAACCTGATGTTGCATGTAATCCAAGTATGAGTTTGCGTATGAGTACATATCAACATACAACAAGTATGTATAAAATTTTATAAATAATCGAGTTTTATTATGATCAAAGCCTTGGATTACAACATTTGGAAAGGAAATACGAATACGAAGGAATTACAAGTTTCCAAAAATAGAAATACAAACAGACCTTCTAAATAAGGAAAGTACTAAAAAGCGAAGCGTTACAGTCTCCCCTAATTTAAGAAATTTCATCCCCGAAATTCATTCAGGAGGAAGACTCAATGAATAGACGCAGATACTTGGTCTTCATTTCACTTTCGAGTTCCCAAGTAAACTCAGCGCCACGTTTTCCTTCCCATCGTACCTTAACTATGGGAATTCGATTGCGCCTTAGTTACTTGACTCCTCGGTCCATGAAGTGCAAGGTCTCGTTGATTTGAAGGTCTTCGAGTGGAACTTGGATTCTTCAGCTAGGTATTTCTTCAAGTTTGAAACGTGAAATGTTGGATGCCCGTTGTTGAGTTCTTGAGGTAGGTCCGGTCGATACGCCACCTTTCTAATCCTTTCGGGAATCTTTAAAGGACTTACATAGTGAGGAGCGAGTTTTCCCTTCTAACCAAAACGAACCAGTCCCTTCCAAAGGGATACCTTTAGGAGTACGTAATCACCAACGTTGAATTCCAAGGGCTTGCGTCACTTGTCAGCGTAACTATTTTGATGGCTTCTGGCTTTGAGCAAGTTGTCGCGAATCTGCAAGATCTTGTCCGTCCTCTCTTGTATAAGCTCAGGACCGGTGATTTGAGCTTCTCCGATCTCGTGCCAACAAATAGGCGATCGACACTTACGACATTCAATGCTTTGAAAGGTTCCATTTGAATGCACGTGTAATAACTGTTATTGTACGAGAATTCTATCAAAGGCAAGTGCATATCCCAGATGCCACCAAAATCGATTACGCAAGAACGAAGCATATCCTCAAGAGTTTGGATAGTGCGCTCGGTTTGGCCGTCGGATTGCAGATGGAAAGCGGTACTAACATTAAGATGAATACCAAGCGCAGTTTGAAACATTTGCCAATGACAAGAGGTAAAAGACCATCACGGTCCAAGATGATGTCAATGGGGATACCATGATGACAGATGACTTCATTCGTGTAGATACGAGCTAGTTTCTCGACTTTGTAGTCTTCATGAATGGGGAGGAAGTGAGCGGATTTGGTCAATCGATCAATGATTACCCAATTGCTATCATACCCAGATGAAGTACGAGGAAGTTTGGTGATAAAGTCCATAGCGATATTGTTGGTGCATATTTTGTATGTCCGCCACTGTGCGAATAGGCTAGATAGAACGTGTGTGGAAGATTGTATAGATTAGTGTGAAAACGAACAAGGTTTTGTAATGGAAATGTACACTCATACGGATGGAGTCCATTCGTGTGAATCGACATAACAATTGGTCCATAGAAGTCCATTCGTACGAATGGACAATGTTGATCCATCCCTAGATGGTGCATTCATGATTAAGTCCATTCGCACATGTTGATCCTTGCGAATTGACTATGCCTATAAATAGGGATGAGGTCTCCTTATTTGGACAAGCTTTGTTTCCCAGAGGGGAGATGTTGTCCAATTGGTTTCGCGGGTATCTAACTTCAAATTATTGAATAGAAACCAATTTAATTAAACTGGTCGGTGTTGATTCTTCTTCTACTCATTTCTTATCAATAATATTCCACCGAATCGGTTATCTCAGGACCAAAACTCCATCAAACCTGTCGGATCCTGGAATCTCAATTGGTAGCAAAGCTACAGTACCGATTCAATTGATTTAACAGTTGATTAAATCACCTACGCTGATAAATTTTGGATTTTTTTGGAGGTTTTGACGTTAAACATCGAATAAACAACAAATTGAAGGTTAATTCACAGATGGAATTTGAAATTGAAGACATCATTATGTTCGTGATTGATTTTTGCACAATATTGTGAAGTTTCATCATGAAAATCGCAGAAATAAAGATTCTAGGTCGAAAAATGTGATTGGGAATGTTCTTGAGAAGATCATACTTTTTCGAACGGATGCACAGGTTCGCACGAACCAACTGTGCAGGTTCGTACGAATCAGCAATCCTGATTCGCACGAATGAGCATTCGGTATAAAATATCAATTCGTTCCAAAATCAGCCCATTTGCACAGATGGACATACTCCATTCGTACGAATGAGCAAATGCCTATAAAAATGTCATTTTTTTATCACAATGACGAGTTGAGTCTCTAGAAAAAAATTGGTGATTGAATTTTTTTTCGAGTTTTTAATGACCAAGTTGGGTTGTTTGGAGACACCGTCTGGCAATTCAGAGAACAGATATGATGATGCGATCACAGATTGTGGAAATTAGTGGGGTAGTCATGATACTGGTGCAGGATGATTATCATCTGGGTTACCTGACTATTAATGGGCCCTGACGAAAAATCTGCAATGTTAAAAAACTGACGTTTTGGGGCAAAACTGTCATATTTTTGGTATAGTCAAGTTTTTCAGAGAACAGAAAGGACCTAATTTCTCAATTTGAGGGGGAATTCAGTGATAAGAAGTCAGAATTTGAAAAATGAGGGGGAATAAAAATTTCATATTGAAATTCCAGCATTTTTGAAATTTGTGACGATGCAACAGTATTCGGGTGGTTCCGACTTCAGGATTGTCTGGAGATGCATAGGATCTGGATTTGTGAATTCGTGATCATTGGAAGTTCAGACTCTACAGATCAGGGTCAGATTGACATCTTAGGGTTTGAGTCCGGGGTCTTCGTCAAGCCGGTCAGCAGGATTTGCATCAGGAGATGCATCTGTATTTTGGATACTTATAAGATATCACAGGCGTGTGATAGTCTAAAGTATCAGAATTATTAATCTTCTAGCAGATGAATTGTTTTCCGGACTAACCGCCGGGGAATGATGATGTTTGTTGGTTAAGTTGCTGTCAGAACTAGCGGAGAAGACTATACATCTGTTATCGTGACTAAAGAGGAAGAATGTGAATCTGCGCGTGGATGAATGTTTTTGAGTTCTGTATGTGTTACCAGGTGATTCGTTATCCGAAGAAGCATTGCTGATTGTGGAGAATTTCATTTACACGGATCAATCATTCAGAAAGGTTCTTAAAGGTGATCATGGAAAACGGGATTTCAAATTTTTGTGGGAAATTACAGATTTGCGTTAACCGGTGTGGTATTCGAAGTTTCTATCAATTGCTGGTTGGGTTTTTGAACATGAAAAGATCAAGCAGGTAGAATGCGTGATCGATGGGGCTGAAATGGTAAACCAAAAACCGAACACAGAGGTGGTTAAATCCAAAACAGAGAAGATGCATTGATTAGTTTCAAGTTGGTGATTATTCATGAAGATTGCATTTTAGCAAATCAGAGGAGGAGTCGTGAACTATGCAAACAAAGAACTGAAGATATATTTGAAGGGGAATTTATGCATAATGAAGATAACGTAAACCCGGATCATCAATCAAGGGGGAATCTACAGAAGATTTCAAGATGCCTGATTGAAGTTGCAGAATATTTAAAACATGGCTCTAACTTTTCAAAGACACGATACGACAGTGGCGGCCAAGGGGGAATCTGTTGGTGCGTATTTTTTATGTATGCCACTGTGCGAATAGGCTACATAGAGCGTGTGTTGAATATTGTATAGAATAGTGTGAAAACAGACAAGGTTTTGTATTGTAAATGTACATTTGTACGAATGCACAGGTTCGTACTAGTGGACATCACAGGTCTGTAGAAAGTCCATTCGTACGAATGGACAGTGTTGATCCGTCCCTAGATGGTGCGTTTGTGATTAAGTCCATTCGCACATGTTGATCCTTACGAATGGACTATGCCTATAAATAGGGACGAGGTCTCCTCATTTGGACAAGTTTTGGTTCCCAGAGGGGAGATGCTGTCCAATTGGTTTCACAAGTATGTAACTTCAAATCATTGAATAGAAACCCATTTAAATTAACTTGTTCGGTGCCGATTCTACTTCTACTCATTTCTTATCACCGAATCGGTTATCTCGGGGCCAAAACTCCGTCAAACTCGTCAGATCCTAGAATCTCAATTTCTGTTGGTGCATATTTTATATGTCCGCCACTGTACAAATAGGCTAGATAGAGCGTGTGTTGAATATTGTATAGAATAGTGTGAAAACGGATAAGGTTTTGTATTGTAAATGTACATTCGTATGATGAACAGGTTCGTACGAATGGACATCATAGGTCCGTAGAAATTCCATTCATACGAATGGACAATGTTGATCCATCCCTGGATTGTGCATTCGTGTTTAAGTCCATTCGCACATGTTGATCCTTGCGAATGGACTATGCCTATAAATAGGGATGAGGTCTCCACATTTGGACAAGTTTTGGTTCCCAGAGGGGAGATGCTATCCAATTGGTTTCTCGGGTATGTAACTTCAAATCAATGAATAGAAACCAATTTAAATTAACTTGTTAGGTGTCGATTCTACTTCTACTCATTTCTTATCATCGGATCGGTTATCTCGGGGCCAAAACTCTGTCAAACTCATCGGATCCTAGAATCTCAATTGGTATCAGAGCTACGGTACCGATTCAATCGATCTAATAGTTGATTGGATCACCTACTCTTATAAATTTTGGATTTAGAGGGAGTTTTGACGTAAAACATCAAATAAACATCAAACTTAAGGTAAATTCATGGATGGATTTGTAATTGAAGACATCATTATATTCATGATTGATTTGCGCACAATCCTATGAAGTTTCATCATGAAATTCGTAGAAATAAAGATTCTGGATCGAAAAATGTGATTGAGAATGTTCTTAAGAAGATCAGACTATCTCGAACTGATGCACAGGTTTGTACGAACCGACAGTCCAGGTTCGCACGAACCGACAGTCTTGATTCGCACGAATGGACATTCGGTTCAAAATGTCAATTCGTTCCAAGTCAGCCCATTCGTACGAACGGACCTACTCCATTCGCACGAATGAGAAAATACCTAAAAAAAGGCATTCTTTGATCGCAATGACGAGATGAATCTCCAGAAAAAATTTGGTGATTGAAATTCTTTTCGATTTTATAGCGACCAAGCTGGGTTATTCGGGGACACCGTCTGGGGCTTCAGAGAACAAATATGATGATGCGATCATAGATTGTGGAAATTAGTAGGGTAGTCATGGTACTGGTACAGAATGATTATTTTCTGGGTTATCTGACTATTAATGGGCCATAACGAAAAATCCGCAACAATGAAAAACTAACGTTTGGGAAAAAACTGTCATATTCTCAGCATAGTCAAGTTTTTCAGAGATAAGAGAAGAACTGAATTGCTCAATTTGAGTGGGAATTCAGTGATAAGACGTCAGAATTTGCAAAAATGAGGGGGAATAAAAATTTCATATTGAAATTCAAACATTTTTGAAATTCATGACTATGCGACAGTATTCGGGTGGTTTCGACTTCAGGATTGTCTAGAGATGCATAGGATCTGGATTTGTGAATTGGTGATCATTGGAAGTTCAGACTCTACAGATCAGGGTCAGATTGACATCTTAGGGTTTGAGTCCCGGGTCTTCGTCAAGCCAGTCAGCAGGATTAGCATCAGGAGATGCATCTGTATTGCGGATACTTATAAGATATTACAGACGTGTGATAGTCTAAAGTGTCAGAATTGTTAATCTTCGAGCAGATGAATTGTTTTTCGGACTAACCGCCGGAGAATGATCTTGTTTGTTGCTTAAGTTGCTGCCGGAACTAGTGGAGAAGACTTTACATCTGTTATGGTGACTGAAGATGAAGAATGTGAATCTGATCTTGGATGAATGTTTCTGAGATCTGAATGTGTTACTAGATGATTTGTTATCCGATGAAGACTTGCTAATTGTGGAGAATACCGTTTACATGGATCAATCATTCAGAAAGGTTCGTAAAGGTAATCACAGATTTGGCGTTAACCAGTGTCGTATTCGAAGTTTCTTTCAATTGCCAGTTGGGTTTTTGAACATTAAAAGATCAAGTAGGCGGAATGCGCGATCGATGGGGCTGAAATGGTAAATCAAAAATCGAATGCAGATGTGGTTAAAGCCGAAACAGAGAAGCTGCATTGATTAGTTTCAAGTTGGTGATTATTCGTGAAGATTGCGGTTTAGCAAATCAGAGGAGGAGTCATGAACTGTGCAAACAAAGACCTGAAGATTTATTTCAGGGGGAATTTATGCATAATGAAGATATTGCAAACCCTGATCATCTATCAAGGGGGAATCTATAGAAGATTTCAAGATGCCTAATTGAATTTGCAGAATATTCAAAACGCGGCTATAAGTTTTCAAAGACACGATTCGACAGTGACGACCAAGGGGGAATCTGTTGGTGCGTATTTTGTATGTCCGCCACTGTGTGAATAGGCTAGATAGAGCATGTGTCGAATATTGTATAGATTAATGTGAAAACGGACAGGTTTTGTAATGTAAACGTACATTCGTACGGATGGAGTCCATCTGTGCGAATGGACATATCAGTTGGTCCGTAGAAGTCCATTCGTACGAATGGACAATGTTGATCCGTCCCTAGATGGTGCATTCGTGATTAAGTCTATTCACACATGTTGATCCTTGCAAATGGAGTATGCCTATAAAGAGGGATGAGGTCTCCTCATTTGGACAAGCTTTGGTTCCCAGAGGGGAGATGCTGTCCAATTTGTTTCACGGGTATGTAACTTCAAATTATTGAATAGAAACCAATTTAAATTAACCTGTTTGGTGTTGATTCTTCTTCTACTACTTTCTTATCCATAATATTCCACCGAATCGGTTATCTCGGGACCAAAACTCCGTCAAACATGTTGGATCCTGGAATCTCAGATACTCTCCGATTTCCAGACTGGAATTTCTGGTTGTTCAAGTAAGCCAGAGGGACGTTGATGTTCGGCTTTCACCTTTGAGCACGTGAGAGACTTCGAAATGAAGGTGGTGATATCCTTCTTCATGCAAGGCTACCAATAAGACGTACGAAGGCCGTGGTACATCTTGTCAGCACCAGGATGAATAGAGTATCGAGACTTGTGTGCCTCCTCCATTAAGAGTTCACGAAGGTCATCACGATTTGGTACCCCAAACGCGATTGAGATAGTAAAGAACACCATCAGATTTGGTTGTGAGTTGATCTTTAGCACTACACTTCATCTCATTGTAGAGGTTACCCTCATAAACGGATTAGTAATACACTTGTAGAATGTTGATCGTCCACAAGTTGGAAACAGCGAATACCCTTAACATGAGTTTTACGACTAAGAGTGTCTGCCACAACATTCGCTTTACCTGGGTGGTAGCGAATCTCACAGTCATAGTCTTTTAACAACTCCACCCATCGGCGTTAACACATGTTGAGTTCCTTTTGATTGAAGTTGTGCTGAAGGCTCTTATCGTCGGTGAAGACCACATACTTAGTACCATAAAGGTAGTGTCGCCATATCTTCAATGCAAAAACAACTGCACCAAGTTCAAGGTCAGGGGTAGTGTAGTTTTTCTCATGGATTTTGAGTTATCTCGACGCGTAAGTGATAACCTTGTCCCGTTGCATGAGGACACAACCAAGACCTTGGTTAGATGCATCGCAATACATGAAGAAATTGTCATTTCCGTCAGGAAGAGAGAGAATAGGAGCATTGCAAAGCATGTCCTTAAGTGTTTGAAAAGACTCCTGTTGTTTGGGAACCCAAACAAAAGGTTTAACCTTTTGATTCAAGGAGGTTAAGGGAACATCAATTTTCGAAAAGTTAGAGATGAATCGATGATAATAACCTGCCAATCCAAGGAATGAACGAATTTCAGACGGTGAATTAGGTGCGATCCAATTCTTCACTTCTTCAATCTTCGCGGGATCAACGTCAATACTTTTTTCATTGACGACGTGACCAAGGAATCGAACCTCTTTTAACCAAAATTCACACTTGGAGAATTTGGCATAAATTTGTTCAGTGTGCGAGAGTTCGAGAATAAGACGCAAGTGTCGCTCGTGCTCTTCTTGTGTCTTGGAATAGATTAGGATATCATCAATGAAAACGATCACAAAACGGTCCAAATAAAGCTTGCACACTAGGTTCATCAACTCCATGAAGACCACGGGTGCATTGGTCAAACCAAAAGGCATGACAACGAACTCATAACGACCGTATCGCGCACGAAAGGCGGTTTTAGGAATATCTTCTTCGAGGAATCGAAGTTGATAATAACCAGAACGAAGATCGATTTTAGAGAAATACGCCACGCGATCGAAGAGGTTGTCGATGCGAGGAAGAGGATAACGATTCTTAACCGTGAGATTATTAAGTTCACGATAATCTATACACATCCGAAAGGAACTGCCTTTAACAGAACCAGCGTGCCCTAAGGAGAAGTACTAGGGTGTATAAATCCTTTAGCAAGTAACTCTTGAAGTTAGCTAAATAGCTCTTGCATTTCTGAGGGTGCGAGTCGGTATGGAGATTTAGCCACAGACGTAGCATCAGGGACTAAGTCGATACGAAAATCAACAGAACGATGAGGAGGAGGACCAGGTAGATCTTCGGGAAAGACATCGGGAAAATTGCAAACAACAGGAACATCACTTACGCTCTTATCCTTGTCCTTATTTTCCACAACATGGGCAAGAAAAGAAAAGTAATCTTTGCGCAAGTACTTGTTCACTTGAGTACATAACATAAGTTTGAGACCTTTTGAAGGTTTCTCACCATAGACGTGTAAAGAGTCACCACAAGGAAGAGGAATACGAATGAACTTCTCAGAACAAACAACTTCAGCACGGACTTGCATAAGCCAATCCATGCTTACTATGATATTAAAACTACCCAATTGCATGGGTATGAGGTCAATCGAGAACTTATGATCATTGAGATTCAAAGAACATTTAGGGAGAACAGAATCGACAGTTATCGACTTACCGTTAGCAACTTCGACCGCGAATGATTTTGGCAACTTAGAGCGTCCACACTTAAGCAATGGTTCGAATTCAATGGTTACAAAACTTTTATCCATGCCAGTATCAAATATATAAGAAGCATAGACATAGTTTTCAAGAAACATACCGTTGATGACATCGTTGTTGTTCTGGGCATGTGTTGTAGTGATCACGAAGGCTCATCCATGAGGTTGTTGCTACTGGTTGTTGTTGCGTTGCGAACATGTGTTGCTGAGGTGGTTTGGATCTCCACATTTATAGCAAGCTCGACCATTGTTTGGTTGAGGTTGGCTTGGGTTTTGAGCGAGGGTTTGGTTTTGGTTACCTTGTGGCTTTGGGCCACTTCGGCATTGGTTTGCAAAGTGCCTAAACCTATTGCAGTTGTCGCAAAGGCGACATGAGGTATGGATCGGATGGTGGTATAAACTAGTGGTACACTTGGGATGTGTCCCAGTTTAGGCTTTCTTTGCTGGCTCAGGGTTTTAGGTGAGAGCAAGTTGTTGTTGAGGTTGAGGGTTTTGCGGAGTAACAACCGCAAAGTTTTGGTTTGAAGCCTTCCGCTTCTTACCCTAGTTGTTGTTTTTGGTGGGTGTTTTAGTTTGTGTGGGTTCAATAGTGGGTTCGGTGGTGGCTTGGTGAACACTCTGTGATGAACCCTTGATGTCGAAGGTTCCATCCAGAATGTGATTGTGGTTGAATTTGGCTGCCAAACAAAAAGTATCCTTAAGGGTCTTAGGTTGGGCTGACACAACGAAGGTCGAAATAGAGGGAGGAAGGCATCGAATGTACTTAGCGATGGCCTTGTTGGTGGAATCGACTTGGCCAGAGCATAGTGCACTCAGCTGCTTGAACCTAGCTATAAGGCTGACATTGTCGCTCCCCACTTGCTTGAGGTTCCAAAACTTGTTTTCGAGTTGTTGGAGCTCGTGTGGAGGACAAAACTCGTCCTTCATGAGCTTTTTCAGCTCGGTCCAAGTTAGGGCATAAGCAGCGTCGTCACCACGTGTAGTGCGTTCAGCCATCCACCAAACAAGTGCCCTTGATTTGAAAACGCCGGTGGTGTTAGCGATGCGCAGGTGATCAGGACACCCACTTTGACGGAACGTAACTTCAATAGCGTCAAACCATTGAAACATCTTCGTTGCACCGTCTTTGCCTGTGAAAGGCATTGGGCTACACGAATTGAACTGCTTGAAGGTAAAGGTCAACTTAGGTGGATCGGCCTTGAGTCAACCGAGGCATGAGGGGATTCGGTGTTAGGGGTTGGCTGAATCTTTCTAACGATATCAGGGATCACCTTGGCCATCTGCTTGGCCATGAACTTTATCATGTCTTTCTTTGACATTAAGTCAGATTCGGGCTTCACGCTTAACTTTGATCCTGACTTGGAGCCTTTGCGAGAGTTGTAGAGACGGTTGGAAGTCATATAAGAGATCGAAACACAGGATAAAGGATGAGACTTGCTCATAATATGTTTATAAAGAATCATGTTTCCTTGTATGTATGAGTATAAGTATTCACATTGCACGTATGTTTCAGATAATTGCATAAGTATAGCAAGTATTTAAGATGCATAATCACGTATAATGACTAAAAGGAGTATAAATTTAGTTTGTTCACGAAAATTAGTATTGTTTTAGATTGCGGGAGACATGCGAATTGTGCATCGGTTTGAAACGAACGAGTTATCAAGTATGAAAGCACATTAAAATGGATATATCATAAAAGAGAGTTAACATAAAACTTGGAGTGTCACGGAACGTAACTAAGACGATTCCAAAGTGAATCGAAAGTTCTTTCAAGTTAGCGAAACATGTTTTAGCCTAATAGGTAGAATACTCTCACCGAGAAGCGGTTAACGGTATTCACCCTTCTAGTTACTACATGTCCCTAGTCGATCGAGAAATTTGAAACTTTGGAGAGATTGAAAATCTAGGAGTGGGACTAGTTGTCGACATGCGGGTTTCGCCCCTAACTTGCAACATCGTACCCTAAATGTGGTTGGTACTCACCAAACTGGTCAAGAAATAAATTTTTGACTCGTTGGTAAGGGTCCACTAGATGAGAATAGGAAATATTCCATCAAGATGTGGATCTCACTCCTAACTTGATGGCATAATTTCGTGTAAAATCGAATAATGCGGATTGAGATTCATTCACCAAAGTGTGGGTTTCACGCCTATTCTGGTGAAGTTGTCTCATTTGTATGATACGTGTATTTTCAAGTCTTCAAGTGTGTATTTGTGTAACGTCTTAGGAAAGACGAATGTATATTTTAGGACAAAATAAGAGATAGAAGCAAAGTAGGAAGAATTAACATTTTAAGCATGAAAAAGCAAGAATGGTCAAGTTTTGGTCACTTAAACTATAGATTAGGTCAAATCATGGCAATTCTACCTAATTCCCAAAAGTTATGGCTCTGATACCAATCTGTTACACCCCAACCGATGGCGGAAACATCGGAGTGAGCCGAAAACGAGATTGCTCGAGACTTCATAACACTAGTTGTGATAATATTTAATTGATCAAAATTTCATTTCATTGATAAAATTCAAGTACAACATTTGAATCGGAAAGTACAACAAGTTCAACAAACAATACAACAAATACATGAATCAAATACAACAACATAATCTACATTTCTAAGTGCGTATTGATGGATGGGCTTATGCGTATTAAATATGGTGTTTTATGTGTTTTGCTTGTTTAAATGTATGGAATAGAGTAACTATGAGAAAGTGATGTTTTGTAGGTTAATGTGAAGATTGGACATGTTTACGGAACACTAAGGAGCTAGAAATGAAAGGACGGGAAGATAATAGGATTGAAAGGATAAATATGAAGTTTGGAAGATATTGGGAAGGTGCAAGAGGCATGGAACGGAAGAAAAACATGAAAAATATATTTTTAACAGAAAGTAGTCGGTGTAAGCTACATCCACTAAAGTAGCTTATGTCGGCCATCAGAGTGCCAAAACAGAACCTCGTTGGAGTAAGCTACGCTGGCGGAGTAGCTTACGACGACCATTAGACGTGAAAACATATAAATAGGTCGAAATTTAGGTTTTGTGGCATCTTTTCATCCAGAACAGTGTTGGACGATTCTAAACAATCAAGGGGGCGATTTTAGGCTTTCTTCCACTATTCCACACCTTCCAATCACATTCTAATCATCAATCATGCAATTCCTCAAGAAGGCTGAAGATCAGATCAAGAATATGAGCAGCTAATTCACCGGTGACCATCTTTGGGGCTAGGGTTTATGTCAGGAACCGGGTCAACTTGTGTTTACATAATTTTGGATTGAGATTAGCCTAATCATTTGGTTAGTTTATCTTTATTGTTTATTTGTTTTTTATTAAAGAGTGTTGGATTATCATTTGCATACTTGTTCATCAGTTGTTTGTTTTGTCATCAACAATTGGGATTAAATTCTAAGTTGTCATTACTCTTTAACCTTTACCAATTGAACTTGTTTGTGTTTATCAAATCTAGGATTGGTAATTAAATAGGTTACTATTCAGTTGCATCAATCTTTTAGTTTCGATCATGGATCAATGCAATCAAATATATTTTCTGCTAACTATTTATCAAAACAAGTAATTAGCAAGTCATGTTTAAGTGATTTCCAATTGGTAGTAACTAGGTTACCCGCGTTTCCACATAACCTAAAAACCCAGAGATTGGTCCTTTTTCTCATAATTGTTTACAACTACAAAGTAAATTCATTTTCACAAGCATTCTCACAATCAGCAAAAAGCAATTAGCTTAGAATTAGATAATCATCAAAAACAATGAACTTTAACACTTCCACTAATTCCCCGTGGATTCGACACCCTACTTACTCTTTCCTAGTAAAGGTGATTAAGACACTTTTTATCATATTTTTGACCGACCTTACGACATCGATCAAAATGGCGCCGTTGCCGGGGAATCAATGTGCTTAGTGTTGGTTGTTTTTCTTACAAGTTAAAAGCATAAAAAATTAGAAAACCAAAAAAATCCAAAAAGTATTTCCTTTCGTTTGTTTCTTTTTGTTTCGTTCAGTGTTACACTTAGTTTCTGGTTTGTCTGTGCGCAGGTGACATCAGTGTTACATGCATACCAGGTTTTCAAGAAATCCTCACCGCTCTTGTTTGATCCAGAATCGAAAAGACTGCTAGACAGAATCTGCTTCTCTTACGTTCAGCAATGAAAGTAAAAGCTCAGTCATCAAACGTTGCTCAAGATCTTGAACAAGCAACTCACGAGATGGCTGATCAAGATAACCTACCAATTCCACAAAACCAAGCACAACATGACCCAATCCCTCCAATTCTAGATCCACCAATCCCTCAAAATCAAAATCAAAACCAACACCAAAACCAGCCCCATATTCAAAACCAAAATCAGCCACCACCAAATTCATTTCCACAATTTAACCCAGCCCCATAAAATCAACCTGAGAACCAACACTTCTACCATGGGGAAATTATCCATCTTAACCAAACACAACATCAACATGGGTATAATGCGGGTTCCCAAGATTGAGAAGGAAGTGTTCCTACTTGGGAATCTCTTTAGGAAGGAGAGGAAAATCAGAACCAATATGACGAGAGATATGTTGGTTATAGGTACGATGAAGGGTACAACATGGACCAAGTCTATCCACTGCAACAACAGGGAAATCCCAGAAATCACATCCCAAACCCAAACCCCAATAACCAAGTTCAACATGGAGTCCAGCAGTTCAACGCGGGGAATGAAGGGGTTAACAATCGGTTTGGGGCTGATAAGTTGCAGTTTGTTGATGGTGTCCCACAGGTAGTTCAAAGGGGTCCAGTTTGAGGAGTTGAATGCCACTGTCGACCCATCATAGTGTCAAATTCGTCGGCTATATGTACACTTGTTGGGGACAATGGTAGAGCTTTTGAGGTGAGGTCTCAATACTTAGTCCATCTTCCGAAGTTTTATGCCAAAAAGGACCGAAGAGTCGCACTTGCACATTGCAAGTTTTAAATCAATTTGTCAGACTATCAGGGGGTTGGGTTTTACAAAGGATGAGGTGAAGTTGATGCTATTCTAGTTCACCTTGAAACATAAAGCATGCCAACGGTTTGTTCGTTACCGCCAGGTAGTATCTATACTTGGCAAGAGATGCAGCAGGTATTCTTAGAAGAATACTACACCATGAATCAGAGCATTTCACCATCATTCAAGGGAAACATTCCATGAGGCGTTCACAAGGTTTAAGGAGTTGCTTAGGAAATGCCCCCATCATGGCATTCAGACATGGGAGTTTATTAAAGCGTTCTATGATGGGTTGCTTCCTGAAGATGTTAGAGATCTTGTAGCTGTAAGCAATGGTACATTTCTCACTAATACAGAAGCTGTGGATTGGGTATACTTGGAGAGACAGAGTGCAACTTCTAAGAGACAGGCACAGTCTAGCAGGAGAGCAAGATCAGCGTCAGCGAGATCACTTGATTTTGAAGCTGAAGAACAAGTCGAGAAATTGAAACACCGAAACTTACTGTTAGAGCGAAAGTTGGCGCATATGAAGTTGGGAAAGGGAATTGAAGTTAGCGCAGCTAATGCATTTGCGGTGTGTACCGATTGTGGTGAGTTAGGACACAAGGTTGGAGAGTGTCCCGCAAAGATGGGTCAGAATGAATAAGTGAACCAAATCTTCTGTGAACGAAAACAATATGATATGAAACCAAATACATATCATCCAGGTTTGCGAAAATCACCCAAATTTCAGCTATGGAAATACTACTAAGCAAATGAATCCTAATTTTCAGGTACCCATGCAAGGAGGCCAGCAGTATCAGAGCCGTCAAGTAATTACTCGCAAGGAAATTACCAAAATCAGGGCCAGTATAATCAGGGTAATCAACAAGGGAATTCCTCAAGTTCTAGCAGTGGAACGAGTGATAAAAAATTGGATGCTATTATAAAGTTCATGAAGGACATCCAGAAAGATAACGAAGTTTGAGACAAAACTTCTGAAGCGATGCAGAAGCAGATAGGGCAGTTGGTAGAAGAAATGGCTCTGCTGAGAAAAGATCCAGGTAAGTTACCAAGCACTACCACAGTGAATCCGACACATTAGTCATCTAGTTTGAAGAATGGGAGAAATGTGCACGTCAACGCGGTAAGTATTCTTCCAACTTCTGAAATTGGTAGTGTTACAATTACTCCACCATCACAATTAGTTGAGCAGGTGGTGGAGGATGTTGATATTGAGTCAGATTCTCAACATGATCATGAAAATGAAATGTTTGTTGAAGTTGATGGTAAGAAAGTGAAAGTTCCATTTCCTATGGCTTTATTAAAACCATCAGAAACATTTGCATTGAGTAAATGGAACCCACTAAGGGATGAAAGGTGGAAATTTTAAAACAAGCTAAAATTAATCTACCGTTACTAGATGCGATTAAAGAGATTCTAGATCATGTTTAGTGTTTGAAAGAGTTGAGTACCCAAAAACGACTTCATAAACATCCTAAAAAACTTTATTTGACTGCAAATGTGAATGCAGTTTTGTTGGGTACATACCCTTCCCCCGAACTCCAAGATCCAGGAGCACCCATTATTTAAGTATAAGTGGGTGAATTTATAATAGAAAGGGCACTGTTGGATCTTGGAGCATGTGTTACTATTCTACCAGGGAGTCTGTATGACCAATATGATTTTGGTCCGCTGCAAAAAGTCAACACCACCGTGGTGTTGGCTGATCAGACTCCAATGTGTCCAAGGGGGATGGTAAGAGACGTATTGTGAAGATAGAAGATTGTTACTACCTAGTTGACTTCTTAGTGCTTGATTGTACCACAATTTCAAAGAACACGCAACCTCCAGTCATTCTGGGTAGAACGTTCTTAGAAACTGCTCATGCAATTATTAACTTCGTTGATGGAACAGTAAGTATGAAGTTTGGTGACCGCGAATTGCGGTTAAATGTGTTTTCAAATGCGACTAATCCTCTTATTTCACGTGAACACTCAAAAGCTGAAAGTGGTGATGAGAATGTCTCTCCTGCAAAGGAGATTCAAACCAAACATGAGTGTTTTATGGTTGACAGAGTTGAAGTGGCAGAAAGCAAAGCAGGGAGGAAAAGGGAAGGTGTGGCTCATGAGGAGTTCAAGACAGACAAGGGGAAACCACAAGTGAAGATGAAGGGAAAGAAACCGTCTAAAGTTGATGATGCAAAAAGAAGGTTGGAATTATTTAGTCCAATGTGGAATACAGTGGACGACTTACCAGAGCATTGGCGGAGTACATACTTAGAGGCCTTGGGACGCAAGCATCCCACTCGACCACCATGAGGGTATATCAGGTATGGTCTAGCTGAAGACCAATAAACTTAGCGCTTTCAGGAGGCAGACCGAGGATGCAGAGTAGTGTACTTTTGTTTTGTTTTGTTTCGTTTTGTGTGAGTGTTTTTATAGGTACAAGGTTATTAATCTCTCCGGATGTAATGGTCCAAGTGTGCGGATGTTTGGTGAAGTCCTAGTACAGGTTAGTTGAAATTGTGACCAATGCATGGATCAGAATTCATTTAAAATTGTCCATACTCAATCTCCATTTGGACGGGGAGGATTTGAATACCGACTGTAGAGATTGACCGAGTACTTGCTGAACACGGGCGCGAATGAAATGCTATATGGTCGTGGTGGAACATGACGCATGAGGATTCTACGCTTTAAACCATGGGAGTCTGTTCCATTATTGTTATTGTTGTATTTTTATTTTTAGTTTTTAGTTTTTTTAGAAGTTAGTTTCTCGCTCCATTGAGGACAATGCAGAATTTAAGTGTGGGGAGGGAAAACAAGTGTCTATTTTTTGTCTTAGTTAGTTTTGAGTCGTCGTAGTTAAAAAAAATAAAAAATCTGTAAAAATTGAAAATGTCCCTCAAAATTTCTGCAATAAAATGGAAGATGAAAGGTATGATCGGATCGTTAGCTTTTAATTACTATATATATGAGATAACAAACGGCTGGTCACACGTCTAATTTAGGATATGTGGGTAGGCCCAGCCGGTTGAAAGATTCCTTAGGATTGATATAATATACTCGAATATTAGGATTCTTGTGAGTTCTCTCCTTAGGAGCTATAGCAAAGCCGAAACTGTAGAGAGTATAAGGGGTACTGTTATAAATAAAAAGCTTATAAGTATTCCGATTAAATGGCACATCTGTTTCTTTTATGAAAATAAATTCGAAACAAGATGGCGCCCGGAAAAAATTCCATCTATCCATCTATTGAGCTAGCTGTGTATTGATAAAGCCTATGGTATTGCCACTGGGATGGTGACTCGGGTGGTACATATCCTCTAGGTGGAGTTAGAAAAAAAAATATGTGAAACTTATGGCATTAACCACTGGGATGGTGATTCGGGTGGGGTATGTGCGCTAAGTTGATCATATACAAAAGCATGTTGAAGCTCAAAACCATCATCCATTATCCATCATAAATTTAATCGGAAATACATAAGAGTTTCTTATATAAGACGGTAATCTCATAAGCTCGAAGCGGGATTAGGTAGAGTTTTGGTCTTTTAAGTGTGGGACCCATAGATGAATAATTCACCTAAACTTAATGGACCATGAATAAGGGCTTGGAAGCCAGCGGTTGGGTTTAAGTGGATCGTATACCTACAGTCTTAGTTAATGTGTGATTAGACTTGTTAATAAAATAACCGTATATATTGAATGTCAATGAGTTGACTGTGATTCCATGGCAAGTAATTTTTTTGGGACGAAAAAAGATAAGTGTGCGAATGTGATGGATGGGTCGTGGAATGTGAATTATGCGTATTAAATATGGTGTTTTATTTGTTTTGCATGTTTAAATGTGTGGAATAGAGTAACTATGAGAAAGTGATGTTTTGTAGGTTAAATGTGAAGATTGAACGTGTTTACGGGAGCACTAAGGAGTTAGAAATGAAGGGACCAGAAGATAATAGAATTGAAAGGCTAAACATGAAGTTTGGAAGCTATTGGGAAGGTGCAAGAGGCATGGAACGGAAGAAAAATATGAAAAATATATTTTTGACAGAAAGCAATCGGAGTAAGCTACATCCACCAGAGTAGCTTATGCCGGCCATCAAAGTGCCAAAAAAGAACCTCGTCGGAGTAAGCTACGCTGGCGGAGTAGCTTACAACGACCATCAGACGTGAAAACATATAAATAGGACGAAAATTAGGTTTTGGGGGTATCTTTTCATCCAGAACAGCGTTGGATGATTCTAAACTATCAAGGGGGCGATTTTAGGCTTTCTGCCACTATTCCACACCTTCAAGTAACATTCTAATCATCAATCATGCAATTCCTCAAGAAAGCTGAAGATCAAATCAAGAATATGAGCAGCTAATTCACTGGTGACCATCTCTGGGGCTAGGGTTTGTGTTAGGAACCGGGTCAACTTGTGTTTACATACTTTTGGATTGAGATTAGACTAATCATTTGGTTTGTTTTTCTTTATTGTTTATTTGTTTTTAATTAAACAGTGTTGGATTATCGTTTGCATACTTGTTCATCAGTTATTTGGTTTTGTCATCAACAACTGGGATTAAATTCTAAGTTGTCATTGTTCTGTAACCTTTAAGCATTGAACTTGTTTGTGTTTATGAAATCTAGGATTGGTAATTAACTAGGTTACTATTCAGTTGTATCAATCTTTCGGTTTCGATCGTGGATCATTGCAATCAAATATATTATCTGTTAATTATTTATCAAAACAAGTAGTTAGCAAGTCATGTCTATGTGATTTCCAATTGGTAGTAATTATGTTACCGCGTTTCTACACAACCTGAAAACACGAAGATTGGTCATTTTTCTCATAATTGTTTACAACTATAAAATAAATTCATTTTAACAACCATTCTCACAATCAGCAAAAGCAATTAGTTTGGAATTAAATAATCATTAAAAACAATGAAGTTTAACACTTTCCACTAACTCCCCGTGGGTTCGCCACCCTACTTACTCTTTACTAGTAAAGGTGATTAGGGCACTTTTATCATATTTTTGAGCGGACCTTACGACATCGATCACATATCTAGTCAACCCTACTAGATTTCATCATCATCGTCCTCAATTTCAAAGTATAGTTCAATACGAAAGTATTGGTGAGTATAGAAGTTTGTCTAATAGCCTAAGTATAAAATGTTTAAAAAATCCACATGGCAAATTCTGTTATCTAAAATTAACATACCACTGGCATGCAACTATAAATGTGAACCCAAAGATTAGCGCTAGCATAATCCTATCGTTGCAACGATAGGACCGTTCTGTTTTAACTTAACATGACCTCAAGAATACAGGCGGTGCATTACTCCTATAGCGCTATACATGTTAAGGGAGGCTTGTATGAAGTTAATGACAAGTATACCACATAAGAATGTTCCAGCAAGCATGAATCAAAGATTAACGTATTAAGCATGTATGAATGATTGTTTGTTTATGTTTAAGCATAAAAGTATGTGTGAATGTGTAAGTTTAATAACATGAATGTGTTGCACCCAAAGGGTTTTAAAAGTAAAATGGGGTCGAGTATACTCACGGTTTTGCAAAGCTTCCTTTGTTAAAATCCACGAGTTGAAGTTTGAGAGCGTTGGAACACCGAGGTTACCCTACATGGGGTAAACGAAGGTGTAAGTCATTGGAGTTAAACGGAGGATTCGGATCGGAATTAAAGTATAAAAAGTATATATGTAAACACGAAAATATATCCCGTGTAGGCACCCGTTGTTACACTATGTTACTCTGATTTCATGGGTCCTGATTTGCCCATTAGAATCATCAACGAGGAACTTAGAACTGTGGTAAACAGACAACTGAAGCTCACAACACTGTTCGTGCGAATGGAAGTTCCATTCATACGAACTGGTGTCTGTTCGTGCGAACAGAGTCCATTCGTGCGAGTGGGAAATTCCCAGTCGTTCGAAGGGCCTGTTCATGCAAAAGGGACTGTTCGAGACACGTTAACCATTAATCGGTTAACATTCTAATTTTAGTTATGTTTCATACATTATATTATATTATATAGTCTATAATAACACTCCAGTGAATCAAAGAGTTCATAGAAGTCATGTATGGAGGCATAACACCTCATTATATGTTTCACCAAAGAACAAAGTTTATTAACATAATTAATAAACCCAGTTGGTCACGAATAATGACTATAATAGAAAATAATTAACTACACATATACCAAACAACCGAATAAGGACAACCCGGGTGTGTCATTCCTAACATGGCAAGTGTTAGAGGCGAGGCGGGGTTGACTTATTCTGAGTCTAGGAGACTGTTTGGGTGTTCATTTGCAAGTCCAAGTGAGGTGGTGGAACTAGATTGGAAAGCCAAGGCTCCACGGTTCACACTTTTGTTAAACACAGATTTGTCTATATTGAAGATGGGAATCTCAGATAACATTCAACCTTGAGATTTTGCAAGAACGGGAATAACCGAAAGTCCCTTCACGCGAATAGACTATTCAGTCGCCCGAGAAGACTGTCCATTCATGCGAATGGCTTCTATTGTAAGAGCAGGTCCTGTTTTGTTTGAACAGACTCGTTTATTGGCTGAAATCTACCTCAACACTAATCCGCATCTATGGATTTAGCTGAGAACTCGATGGGTTCAAGATTTCACAAAGTTTCAGAACAGTAAAGTATTTTTATAATAGTTTGAATAAAAACAGAAATTTAAAGTCTTCACTTTGGCCTCTAAGTGGTGAGGTTTCACCTTAGACTGCCCAAGTAAGTCTGTGAAATACACTCAAGAGGTTATCCAAGTTATGAAGTTTTGAAGAAAAGTAGAAAGTAGAAGAAATCAAGAAGAAAATGTTGAGGTTAGTGAGCTAAGACTCACTTAGGAGCTTCTGGAATACTCTACTTGAAGTGCACAAGTTCAGTGAGTTGAGAGAATTCGGAATGAGTGGAAGGTGTGAAGTGAAGGAATGGGTTCGTATTTATAGGCGAAGGGGGTGTTTGGTAGAATGGATTGGGACGAATGGGTCAGTTGCACGAATGGGATAGCCCACTCGTGCAAAGAGGCTGCCCAGTCGCATGAAGGGTTGAGTTAGGCCATTTTCACGTATTTTTAGCCGGTTTTACGTATTTCAAGCATACAAGTGTGATGTAAAATGTATAAGTATAAATAAAATGCATATATAACCTGATGTTGCATGTAATCCAAGTATGAGTTTGCGTATAAGTATGTATCCACGTATAACAAGTATGTATAAAATTGTATAAATAATAGAGTTTTATTATGATCAAAGCCTCGGATTACAACGTTTGGAAAGGAAATACGAATACAAAGGAACTACAAGTTTGCAAAAATAGAAATACAAACAGACCTTCTAAATAAGGAAAGTACTAAAAAAAAGCAAAGCGTTACATTATTGACTTGCATGATTCAGCATCAGATTCTGATGTTATCTTATCAGAATTTTGGTCAGATGCTTTTACAAAGGTGGTGGGATTCCTGATATTTGTTTTTACATTCCCAATCATTCATCTTTGTTTTTTGGTGTTATTACAATAAAGTTTATGAATTCTTTGCCTAGCTGAAAACCTTTTACATTGTTTTCATTGTCATGATTTTTTTTATATAAATCCTTCCTTTCCTTTTCATAAAATTCAATTTTTTCTTCTTTTGTTAAGTTTTTCCTCAGATTTCTTGTTTCCTAAAATTTGTTTTTCTTGTAATATCTCAAAATTCATCATAAGCTTGTTTAATTGATGTTCTAAGTCAAGATCATTTGTGCTTACCTTATGTTCTAAAGTGTTATACTCTTCATCAGAAATTTTTGCCATTACACCAAAGTTTGTCGTTTCTTCTTCTTCATCATCAGAAGAATCATCTATTAGCCAAGTGTTTGTTCCTGCAATTAAGATGACCTGATGTTGTCTTTTGACTTCTTCAAGCTTTTTCTCATAATAAGCAACATCTTTTAGCCTTTTGTTTTTACATTCTGATGCGTATTGTCCTTTTTTCTTGCACTTGTAGTACACTATTTCTATTTTTCCTTTATCATTTGATCGTCCTTCCATCCTCCCTTTATTACTTTTCTGGTACTTATTACTCCCTCCTCTTAATATTTGCTCAAACGTCTTGGTGAGCAAAGCAATCGCCTCAGCAAATGCTGAAAAATCTTATGAAGTATCAGAATTTTCTAAACTTTGGCATTGAGAGGTTTTTGGATCAGAATTGATTGCTCTTTGTGAGTTTGAAATGAGAGCTATAGGTCCTCCTTTTTGGTTTGAGTTGTCATAAATTTCTTCTTCTCTTGGAACAAGAATACTATAGAGATCATGTAAGCTCATGTTTCCCAGCTCTAGGGTGGATGCTAAAGTCATTGTTAGACTTCTACATTCCCTTGGTAGAGCATCCAGAAATTTTACATTTCTCATCATTGGATTTCTCAATACTAAATTTTTTGAGATCATTTAAAAGCTTAGCAAATCTATTATATGTTTCAGAAAGACTCTCATTTCGAAGACTTTTGAATCTCTCTTAGGAAGAGACACAATTTGTACGTTTATTTCTTTTCATTCTTTCTCCTCCTTCACAAAGAGTTTACAACTAAACCCATATTTCCTTAGTAGATGCACATGCATCTATCTGAGAAAATATGTCATTAGGAAGTGCCATAATCAAAAGTGATTTAGCCCTTTCATCGGCTTCCACCTTTGCCTTGTCTTCTTTGCACCAATATATTTCTTGTTTTGGAGCCAAAGAGACAGGTATTTCTGGCATATGCTCAGTTGCTGGAACAGCTAGGATTTCAATAGCGGGTGTATATGGGACTCTCTCAATGGATTGAAACAGAGCTCGATCATGTCCATTTAGAAAATTGATCATCCGGATTCTCCATTGGGGGTACTCCTCTCTAACCAAATTCGGAGACCCAATGCTGAAAGCATTGTTCCATGTTTAAAAGTTTGCCATGTTTAGTTAAAAGAGAAAAAAATGAGCAATTGATCATTTGAAAATAGTTATTCAGTTTGCTCTGATACCAATTGTTGACCCAGATAACAAAGCTCTTTAACTAAATTTGGCAAATGATTTCAACAAGTATGAAAATAATCTACGAAAATAGAAATTGAACTTTCAAGAAACACAACTACATAATTTTGAAGTTTATATCACTTTGAAAAACAAGGTTTACAAGGTGATTGTGTGGTTATTGACTAGTACAAACGAATACTTTAAGAATTCTATAATAAAGGGCAATGGAGTTTTGTTGTGTGTAATGAAACTTCGCATAACTAATTTTCCTTCGGTGGTGACTTCTCTATTTATAGAATGTCTTTGTCATAAATAAACATTTGTTTATTCATGCACTTGCTCTGCATAAAGTAGCTTTTTGGCATATTCATTGAATCCATCAAGGTCAACTTTCTACTTTACAATTATGACAGAGCCTTATCTTTTAGACAAATTGGCTTATCAAAATTTCTGATGACCCGCTTATCAGAAATCTGTTGAACTAATCATTAGATTTTCTGATGATCAGAAGTTACCAGATTCTGTTGATAAACATCAGATTTATCATCAAACTTATAAGATTGGTCTTCTCTGATCGTCTTCCTTTAATTCTGATCAAATTCTGATATATGTTGAAGATGTGTCTTCCTTTCTGCTTTTGTCTTATTTATCTTGTATCTTCCTTCTGTTTGATCCTTTTGACTTTATTTTCGGCATATGACCAGATTGATCAAGTGTTTCTTCAATACCTAAAAAAAGTTTCCTAATATTTACGCTGATCAAATCATTGCTTATGAGAGTAACAATAGAGGTGAAAAGAACGTTGTCATAATCGTTTAGTTTGGAAAGTATAGATTCTAGGAAGGTATTATATTACTGACAAATTTTCATAACTCTATTTACATTTTTATGATTTAGGAAAGATAAACTAACGAATTTTTGTTTTTGTTATTTTTTTTTTATTTTTTTTTTATCTTTTGTGAACATGACATTTGTATGTGTCAAATTTGTATACAGTCACACAAGTCTTAATTAACAGTGAGATTGATGAGATTGTTCAGTTTAAAAAAAGTAAAATATCATAATAGCATTTTCTAAAATAATGTTTTTTTATTCCAACATTACTTTAAATTTTTTGTTTGAATCGTTTTATCGCAGAACTTTCTCCTGAAACTTCGTCCAGCTATTGTGGATTAAGTTTGTCGGTTGTCAAGTCAGCTTCTGAAGAGTATCTTTCAGACTTTATGTTCAGTACCATTGGATCTTTGAATTCAATAGCTGAAGTAATCCAGAACAATATTTTTTAATTATATTTTGTTATGTGCTTTCTAAGTTCAGTTCTATATTTTTCGTATACACAGAAGAAGTTTGTATAATTGTTTGGACTATCAGTAGTTTTGCGTCAAATGTTGAGTGCTTTTATAACGCCTACAAAAATTGCAACAAAAAGGTTTCAACCAAAACTATTTGTAAAGAGAAGCAGGATGGAAGCGAAGGTTTTGATAATGTGGTTATCTTGGAATGCAAGACTGATGTTTGTAATACAAGGACCGTTTGTTCAGTTCCACAGTATGCAATAAAATAAGGCATGCTTTCGTGTTATGCAAATACTTTAGTTTTTTAACATGTATGATGAGAAGCAGGATGGAAGAGAAGGTTTTGATAATGTGGTTATCTTGGAATGCAAGACTGATGTTTGTAATACAAGGACCGTTTGTTCAGTTCCAAGGTACGCAATAAAATAAGGCATGCTTTCGTGTTATGCAAATACTTTAGTTATTTAACATGTATGATTAATATATACTTCAGGATCAAACTTCCTATATATACTCCAAGAATGTACTGGCGTTGTGACATTGACATTGTTTAAACGTGAGGTGGTGAAGCTTTTGAAGGTTAATGCTAATCAGCTGTTAGATAAGAACCTTGAATTATGTTACACTTAAGTCTTTGTTGAGCTATATTTTGCTATTTGTTTTTTTTTTAACTGAATTCCGATTAATCTTATGTATGGTTTATGATTTTTTTGTTAATTTGATTAACAGTTAGCTAATGAATGTCACACCCTGACTTTTGCGGAAGCGTATGATGTGTGACTTGCTTAATATCATTGCATTCAATTATAACAAACAACTATATGATTAATACCATGATGTTCATCCATTAATACGATTCAAAATATTACAAACCACATTGTTTAGTACCAACCATAGACTTCATGTTTAACATACAAACCAACCAAATGTTTTAAGTTCCATAAAGGACTTTAACAAAAGACATAAAGAAAACAAGGCTTTGATTCGTGTATCTTATCAAGGATAAAATACACAAATCAAACCCTTCAAAACGGGATGACATCATCTCTTGTAAACACATCTTGGAAACTTTGAAACGCCTGCCAGATCCATATCAATTTCCTGAAATACATGTAATTTGAAAACATCAACAAAAGTTGAGCGAGTTCATGTGTTTTGTATGTGAGCTCGTAATGACTTGTAAACATTTGAGAGAATTCCTTTGATAACCAGTATGAAAGCATCTATGAACAGATCACTAATGTTTTGCAAGGACATTAATATGTGTGGCGCGTAGGAAGTGCTTAAACCTTGCGTATTTCCTCCGGTCCATCCGGCGGGAACGACATAGTCACCACATACGGCCACACAAGGACCCATGGGTGGGGCTCGCTACACCCAGATAGATCTACCACTCATGCCCCTCGGTCTTAAACTAGATTAATGGCACTTAAGAGAGATACTACATCATCCACGTGATCTAACAGTTCATTCCTTAGCTAAACCATACCATTGAAACACTTGAACAATTGAAACATTTGAAACATGTATTTCACCCCCTATGTTATAAACCGAAAACAGTTAAAAGAAAAGGGGGACATTAACTCACTATCTTACGTCTTGCTGTCCGGTGTAACTCAAAGGTCTTGTCCTGATGTCGTGCAACTACCTACACACGTGTTATGCTTTATTAGATGGCTAGGTCGTGTAACGACTCTTAGTCTTAGTTGTTATGACTTAACATTCTTTGAGTTACTTCTTGATGTATATTATATTATTTCAAAGTATATAATTATTGGTTAAAATAATAATATTTTAACTTAAATTATATTTATCAATTAATTGGAATATTTGTTAAAATGATATGTTTTTTACTTACATCATTTTGTAATCCTCTCATGGATATTTCCCCAAGGATGGGTATAATCATACTTGTGTATTTTTAGTCTTGTGTATTTTGCCAAGTATTGGTGGCGTATTCCGGTGTGTATTTGTATGTATGAGAATACGTATTTTCTTGTATTTATTAAGTATTTTATACTTAATCTTGTATTAAACTTTCCGGAATATTATTTTTAATCAACTAAAAATCACCAATTTATGTTCTTAAAATATATGTATTTTAAGAAAAACATTTATAGAAAAATATCTATAAATCTTCCTTGGCAAAAATAATTATATTTTCATATAAACCTCAAAAATAATATAATTTCAATATCAACTTAGAAAATATTTATAATTCCATTTTTCACCCAAAATAATATGTTTTTAGCTTGTTTAAGAAAATATATATTTTCTTCAAAAATATTATATCTTCTAATTGTTCAAGAAAATATATATATTTTTCTCCTCTCAAAAATAATATATTTTCTGCTTGATAAAATATGATATATCTTGTAATACTTGTAAAAATCACATTTTCGTTTCTTTGGTTTCCAAATTACCGTTTAACTCGTGTGTCCAAAAATATGGATTAAATTCCGGAATATATATATAGTCCATTGTCCTTGTCCGGTTTGTCCAATATTCGGGTATAAATTATATATTTGTTTCTTGGAATTTTGGTAATATTTTGTATTATGATTTTGGTATATTGGTGAGTTATATTATTTTCAAGTCCTAAAATAATATAACTAATACACATAAAATACAAGTAACACACAAGTGTCACATCTAAATATATATTTCCCTAAATATATACTTAGTCACTTTTATTTATCAAAAATCAACCTCCAATATTTGTAATTTTGTAACAAAATTTATGGCAAGTTTTTATATGAATAACCATGATCAAAATTTATTTGTAAACACTTGTTTAAAATTTTTTTCTAAGTGTTTAATTTCTAAAAAAAATTTGTCATAGTTTCCCCTTAAAAATGGAGGTTTCCATGCTTTAAAAGCATATCATTTTCTTTTAAAATCATCATCAATCATCAACAATTCAATCAAGACTTACCATGAGCCAAAATCATGCAATTTACACTACATCATGAACTTGAAATTTCGTAAAAGTTTGTAGTAACTTAAAATGTTGTTAAGTAAGTTTATTTACCCCTAAAAATATGGTTATTTGTTTATAAATTTCATTCTTGTAAAATTTAGTCTTTTACAACTTACAAGATGATTTTCTAAAAATGATTTTTTTGTATTCTTCTTATTAACAACCTGTTTCTAGCTTTGATTTAACACTTAAAACATGGTTAGTTTCTTTAAAAATCATGATTATGTAAATCTTGTAAATAACTTTGGTTTCTTGAGAAAATTGGTTTTGTAATCATCCATTTACAAGACTTATAACACGCATCAATCATCATCATACTGAAAAACAACTTCATTTTCAAGTTCATGTTGAACATAAAGGATGATCATTTTGATTTTCACAAGATTCATCCTCTCACTTGCTAGATCATGTGTTTAATCACAATCTAGCAAGCTTCTTATGATGATCAACATCATAATCACAAGAAATCAACAATCAAGTATCATACATACACTAAATCAACATAGATTCTTATGTTATTAAGCTTTATGTGAATGATCTTCTTCTTGGTTCTTTATGATTCTTATGATTAACAACTTACATAACCTTTTAACCACTAAGATTAGAAGTAAAATCAAGTTGTAAGAGGCTTATTACTAGCACAATGGCTAGGGAAGTAATCAAGATGAAGATGATGATGACGATGATGAACAAGGTGGATAAAAGCTTATGGTGAAGGTCCTTCAAGCTCCAATGCCTCCAAGCTTCTTTACTTAGATCCTAGCACCCTTGAATCACCTTGGATTGTATGAGATTGAAGTGAAAATGGTGGGGATGTGGTGGTGGGTGGCGGCCGTGAGCAAGGAGAGGGAGGAGAGAATAGGTGAAGCTTTGTTGAGTGTTGAATGAAAGATGATAAGTGTCTTATGGTTATTTAAAACAAGCTCCCAACATTACTTAGTCTAATGGTTCATGTGTTTCAAAATCATCCAACAAATCTAATAAACAAATACTAGAAAATCATGGGGTGGGTCCCATGGGGAACCGTCGAAATGGGGGGGGGGTATATGGTTGGATTTCAAATGTAAGTTGGTTAAGTTAGTTGATTTCTAAGTATGATGTTTAGTGTTATAATTGTTTAGTGATTATAGGATGCATATGATGTTCGGTGACCATAACTAGCTCAGAAATGTTAAAACAATGCTTCTAGTGAAAATTTGGTGTTTCGGGTAGTGTCCGGTTGTTCGGTTGGTTACCGGTTCGTTAAGGTGCTAAGTTACGCAGTTTAGTGTGCTTTATGTTCCCTTTTACGACAAATTTGATTCCCGACACTTAGGAAGGTATTCTGGACCATTAAACCATAATTCTGCATTATATATTATTGTTAAAATGCTGATTTTTGCTGAAATATGCAAAATTCTGCAGTTTTTGTGAGTTTTAGGCACTTTCCGGCACTTAAACTATCACTCGGAAGGCATTTTTATGATCCCTACTTTCCTACACATTATACTAGTGTAACTCTTGGTTTCGGGGTCATTCAATGTCTTAGCATCATGTTTGTCTGAGTACTGAACTCCCGTCAGTACTTCTAGTGTGTCTGATAACTGTGCTAACTTTGTTTCGTGCATCAATTGAATCATAATGTGTTGCATTGCAATACTGATAATATTTATGCAACATGTAATGCACTTGTATATGTATAACAGTAATCAGGAATCATTCATGTCATTAATTCAATTCAAGCATAGTCATTAAGATACAAATTACTGTTTAATTATTGTACGGATACACAGAAAATTGACGGTTGTCACAATGAAGGATCCTTTCTAAAGGAACTAAATGCTTTAATCAATAGGAAGTTTGTGTTCAAAATAGATATAGGTTCATTTAGCATTCAGAAGAAATCAGATGGCTACTCGGTCTCCAAAATAACTGATAACCCAGCCATGTATCCGAGCTAGATAAGCATTTTGATGCTATCCAGCTTATTTTATAAAATTTCCTCTTGCTATTATTTTTTATTTTATACATTATTTAAGTTATTTATCACTATCCTTAATTTTTTGGGTTTTTCATTCTAAAAACAGCCTGTTGTTGATGAAGCCGTTAACGCTGATTTTTCTGTTTTGAATCCTGATGTCGAGATACAGTAAAGGTATTTCTTTTTTCCTTTCAATAATTGGTCTTTTATTCATTGTTTAATCACTATATATTATTAACCCTCTGTGTCAATACTTTATTTTTATATTATACAGGATTTTGTCTCCCGAAATGGAGATGATGAAACTCCAATCTCAAACGTTACCAAAAGTTTTTTCACAACACCGTTGGATGCTTTGAAGACTAATCGGATATGAGGATGGAAGGTGAATTATAGCACACACATAAATATGTGTGTGTGTGTGTGTGTAGGATTAGGTTCAAGAGTGAACACTAATGTATTTGCGAACTAAGTGAACTAATCCTGGAGAAGGATCCGTTAGGATCCGTTGTTCACTCTTGAACCCCACCCTACATATATATATATATATATATATATAGGAGAAGGATCCGTTAGGGACCACCCTTTATTGCGAGAACCAGTGTGAACACAAACAGTAATACCTAAAAAATCTAAAAAACACCCTAAAAATTTTTTTTTTCTTACTATTTTTTTTAGAAAAATCTCTATATTTCGTTAATAAAAAAATTTCAAAAAAAAAATTCGAGTAACAATTATCCATGCACAGGTGCATATGTATCATTTCTTTGACAAATTCCGTAATTTATTACAAATATTAGTCAATTGCACTTTCATTTACACTACCACGTGTAATACAATACTTTTTACGTTAACAATATTAGAAATGCACATGTGCATCTATATGTATCAACATGAAATAAGGTGTTTTGGTACACTACTTTGAATACACTTTCTCTTTCATCTATCATTCCATCCCTAATACACAAACATGCACATGCACATATGCATATGTATCATTTCTTTGACAAATTCTGTAACTCATTATAAATATTAGACAATTGCACTTTCATTTACACTACCATATGTAATACACTACTTTTTACATTACTAATATTAGAAATGCACATGTGCATTGATGTGCACAAAATGCAACATATAAATTACATCAATTGTGGCATAAAACTAACCCTTTTTTAGTACTAATGTTGGAAAAAAGTGTGTTTTTGTCTTCCTTTTGTATTTTCAGGATTAAATGAGCTCAAATGAACAAAAGAAGCAAAAAGGCAGCCAAATCTAACATAAATACAAGAAAAAGAACAAACGTGGCATGCCCAGCCTCCCCGACAGCATCCTCCCAAGCAAAACAAGAGAACAGAGGGCTGAACACGTCCCATGCTCAATGAGCACGGGGGCGTGCCCAAGTGTCAGCAGAAAAGACAAAGCTGTAGAAGCTTCTATCAACCACCACGGGGTCGTGCTCAGCGGACACGGGGCCGTGGTCAACTCTAAGATTCGCATAATCTGAGGAAATCTTGATAGTACAGATACGCTTCTGCACACGGGGGCGTGCCCAGCGGACACGGGGGCGTGGTCAACTAATGCAGACAAACTGCAATTAATGAAGACAGAGAAAAAGGTGGACACGGGGCCGTGCGCAATGGACACGGGCCCGTGCCCGGGCTGCTGTTCAGGCTATAAATAGGGGTGTTTGGCTCATTTGCAAACCATCCCTTGGCACACCACCTCTCTCACACTTCACCCACCACCCACCACCATCACAACACCATCATCCTCCACCATCATCCATCGTCCAACGTAGAGTGTGTGAGTTGTCTCGGGATCCAAGATTGATCGTAAGAGTTCTTGACAATCAAAGGCCATGTTTGCCTAAGTCTCTTACATCACTTGGTGAAGACAAGTGTCTAGTGTAATACTTTTTATTTTTAATCTTTTTGCACTTTTTACTTGGTTATGTATTAATGACTTTAATAACTAGTTACTTATGTTGAAGGTGATTCTTCCTTATCGTTTATCCGTGGTGTCTTGGCATTATTTTACTGTCTATATAAAATAAAAGATTTTCACCATTCATATCTCCACGGTCTATATGGAGATATGTTGGCTACCTGGTCGGGGGTTTAGGGAACGGTTTGGTAAGAGTCTTACCTTGTTCAGTGTATAGATCCTGCAAGGACCTGGGTCAAATTTAGTAGGACCTCCTTCAATACCCACCGGTATTGGATGGCGGGGGTCCAAACTCTTTGATCCCCTCATATGTAAGCTATTATTAATACTTTAATCCGGCTATTTAGGACTGTATCCCTGCTGACTCAGACTACTTAGCCGAGGGTAACGTCACCTTCAAAAGAGGGGCCTACGATAATATGCATTAATAACTTAATTAATTATCTTTCAATAATCCGACCCTTTAGGATTGTATCCTTGCTGACTCAAACTACTGAGTTGAGGGTAACGTCACCTTCAAAAGAGGGGCCCTACTACAATAACTAAGATAATCTCTTAAAAAAGTGCAAAAGTGCGGAAATAATCAAAGGTTACACTAAACACGAGTCGGAGCCAAGTGATTCATCTTGTCTATCTGTTTTATTTTTATTTTATTTTTCAGCATTTTTAGTTAGTTTTTATTTTTCTAGTTTAAAAACATTTTTTCTAACTTTTGATTTGATTAGACGTTGAGGATAAATCGGTACTAAAAGCTCTTGTGTCCTTGGACGACCTCGGTATCTTGCCAACACTATACTACGCTCACGATGGGTGCACTTGCCCATATGTGTGTTTGGTGTTAGCAAAATATCATGTTTTATAAATTTAAAACTTGACTAACATGTAAAAAGGGCTTAAAATATACTTAAAATTATATACACACCACACACGCATCAAGTTTTTGGCGCCGCTGCCGGGGACACAAGGATTTTAAGAAAGCTTAAAATCGACGGCCTAATCAGTTTTTCAAAACCTTTTTAAAACGCGCGCACATTTTTTTGCATTTTAGTTTAGTTTTGCATTTACAGTAGCCTGAACACGGGCCGTGCTCACTGAACACGGGGCCGTGCTGCATATTTTTCATAAAACACCCAGATACAGAGTCTGAACACGGGGCCGTGCTCACTGAACACGCCCCCGTGCTCAACGAAATCAGTAACTTTAATTAAAATGCCCAGATACAGATTCTGTACACGGGGTTGTGTCCACTAAACACGGGGCCGTGTCCAGCCTCTGTTTCCGTTTTCATTTTTGTTTTCTGGTCTCGAGACGTCGTTGTGGTCTGCTGAGTGATTCTTATGGATCAATACTCAGGAGGCTACAATTACACCTATTAGGAGGATGATTATAGGGGAAACTATTGCACTAATTGTGGAAACCCGCACTCGGTTCAATATTGTAACTTATTTCAACCATCCACTTCATACACCTACTATGAGGAGCCCAGGTACGAGCCATCAACTTCATACACATCCTATGAATACCAAAGGTATGAACCTTCTCCCTCATACTCATATTTGGATGAACCAAGGTATGAGCCTTCATACTCATACTTTGAGGAACCAAGATATGAGCCACCACCTTCGTATACTTATTATGAGGAACCATGGCATGAACAACCCACCTCATATGAGTATTATGAAGAACAAAGTTACGACCCTTATTCATCATATGCTTACAATGAAGAACAATGGTGCGAACCATCTACTTCCTCTGAGTATTATGAGGAACAAAGGATCGAACAACCAGATTCAAGCTTTGAAAATCCCGATCCTTACTCTATATCACCAAAGTGACTGATAGGATATTAGAACACCTTAAAACTATCGAACGCTACATAAAAGAATCTCGCGCAAGGGAAGAGGAGTCCCGCGCAAGAGAAGAATTAACTTGTAATAAAGAAGAGATAGTTGAAGAGGTAAAAATGGAGGAACAAATAAATGAAAAACCGACACATGAGTTAAACAACGAATAAGGTGAGTCCGTTAACGTTAAAATTCAAGAAGAGTCTAATTTTGAAGAAATTAATCTCTTGTCACCTTCTTTTGAAAATCATTGTTTGGTACCCACTCATGCTAAGTTTTTAAAAGAATTAAACACTAACACTAAAATTGATGAAACGGTAAGTATTAAGCTAACTAATGATCAAACTTCGCTAATAAAAGAAGACCCATTTGAAATCAACATTATGCCGGTTCCATGTTTTTTTTTCAAACTTAGTTTATGAGTAATGTCACAATCGATAAAGATCTTTGTGTTAACATAATGCCCAACTACATTTTCGAAAAATTAAGTATTAGTGATTTTTCTCCACTTCAAATACCCATTTTTCTATCTAATCGAAAAGTAATAAAATCAATCGGTGTAGTTGAGGATGTCTTGGTTCAAACAAATCAAATGGTAATCCCAACCGACTTTGTCATCCTCGATGACGCTCCTCTAGTGTTGGGACGACCCTTTGTAAAAACTCACGAAGCTTTGAAAAACCAGAAAACAACAATCTATCTATTCAATTAGGGGCATTTAAAAAAAGTGTCGATCTTGAACGGTCAATGAAATATCCATTCGGCAATAATGATCCCCTAATTGAAGATGAAGATGAACCACCCGATACAAGTGAAAAGATTGACCACTTTGTTGAAGAAGAGGTCGCCATAGAGCAAACTTTTAAAGTTCTTGATCAAAATGAGCAACCAAATAAGGAGTCATCTAAAGACCCACCTCTTGAGCTCAAAGAACTTCCAAAAGGTTTGGAATATGCTTTTCTAGACAAAGATGGTAAATCACCTGTAATTATTTCGTCTAAATTAGGTAGTTTAGAAAAAGAAAAATTAATTAAACTTTTGAAAAAACACAAAAATGCGATTGCTTGGAAGCTTGTAGACATTAAAGGAATAAGTCCTTCCATGTGCACGCACAAAATTTTAATGAATGATGACTACAAATCGGTAATACAACCACAACGTCGAGTAAATCCAAATGTTCAAGAAGTGGTAAAAAACGAAGTCATCAAATTACTTGACGCCGGACTTATTTATCCTATCTCCGATAGTCCTTGGGTGAGTCCCGTCCAAGTAGTTCCAAAGAAAGGAGGTATGACGGTAATAACTAACGAAAAGAATGAATTAATACCAACGAGAACCATCACAGGATGGAGGGTATGTACAGATTATAGATGATTAAATGAAGCAACGAGGAAAGATCACTTTCCTTTGCCCTTCATTGATCAAATGCTAGAAAGGTTATCCGGTCATAAATCTTACTGTTTCTTGGATGGTTTTGCAAGTTACTTTCAAATCCCGATAGCACCCGAAGACCAAGAAAAGACAACCTTCACATGTCCCTATGGAACTTTTGCCTATCGATGCACGCCATTTGGTCTATCTAATGCCCCCGCAACATTCCAACGTTGCATGGTAGCCATCTTCCATGACATGATAGAAAAGACAATGGAAGTCTTCATGGATGACTTTTCTATCTTTGGGGATTCATACGACCAATGCCTCGATAACCTTGAACGAATGTTATCCCGATGTGAGGAAACTAACCTCGCCCTTAATTGGGAGAAATGCCATTTCATGGTAACGGAGGGAATAGTACTCGGTCATAAAATCTCAAGCGAAGGAATGGAGGTGGATCGAGCCAAAATAGACACTATTTCTTGATTACCGCCCCCATCCTCCATGAGAGCTATCAGAAGTTTCCTAGGGCATGCTGGATTTTATAGGCAGTTTATCGAAGACTTTTCAAAAATTTCAAGGCCTCTAACAAAATTACTTGAAAAAGATGCCCCTTTTATCTTTGACAAGGATTGCAATCAAGCATTTCTAACCCTAAAGGAAATGCTAGTCAATGCACCTATCATGATAGCGCCTGATTGGAAATTTCCTTTCGAAATCATGTGTGATGCAAGTGACTTTGCAGTTGGAGCTGTCTTGGGACAAAGAAAAGAAAAGCATTTTCACCCAATTTATTATGCTAGTAAAACACTTAACGATGCACAAGAAAATTACACAACAACTGAAAAAGAATTACTAGCTGTGGTATTTGCTTTTAATAAATTTCGTTCTTATCTTTTTCTTTCTAAAACTATAGTCTATACAGATCATGCAGCCATTCGATATCTCTTCAAAAAGCAGGACGTAAAACCACGTTTGATTAGGTAGATTTTACTCCTCCAAGAATTTGATATTGAGATCAAAGACAAAAGAGGAGCTGAAAACACCGCAGCAGATCATCTTTCACGCTTAGAAGATCCAGCTTTGGAGGCAACCAGGGACGAGCAAATCAACAAAAAATTTCCAACAGAGTCCCTAGAGATGGTGGAATACAGACAAGAACCATGGTACGCCGACTATGCTAACTACCTAGCTAGCGGTATAGTCGCGAAAGGTTGGCCACATCATCAAAGAAAGAAATTCTTTGCTAATGTAAAACACTATTTTTGGGAAGATCCTTATCTTTTCAAAATGTGTGCCGACCAACTCATCCGACGATGCGTACATGGTAGCGAAGCACGAAGAATTCTCCGCCATTGTCATGAAAGTCCATACGGAGGACAACATGGTGCCGCTAGTACCGCACGAAAGGTATTTGATTCAGGGTTTTATTGGCCAACCATTTACAAAGACGCCCAAAGTCTTGTCAAGACATGTGATGCTTGCCAAAGAACAGGTAATATTTCTTCCAAAAACGAAATGCCACAAAATGGCATTCTTGTTTGTGAAATTTTTGATATGTGGGGACTCGACTTTATGGGACCTTTCCCACTATCAAAAGAAAACAAATATATACTTGTGGCAGTAGATTACTTGGGCCGAGGCCGAGGCACTTCCAACAAACGATTGAAGAGTCGTGGTAAGATTTCTGAAAAAATTATTCTCTCGTTTTGGCACACCTAAAGCATTAATAAGTGATAGAGGTACCCATTTTTGTAATCATCAACTTGAAAAAAATCTTAACAAGATATGGGGTCTATCATCGGGTCTCAACAGCATATCACCCTCAAACAAACGGACAAGCCGAAGTGACTAATAGAGGTTTAAAATGAATACTTGAAAAAACCGTAGGGTTAAATAAAAAGGAATGGGCCGATAAATTAGATGATGCTTTATGGGCTTTTCGAACTGCTTATAAAACAACAATAGGTACAACCCCACATAAGCTCGTCTATGGAAAAAGCTGTCATTTGCCAGTAGAAATAGCTCACAAGGCCTACTGGGCAATTAAAAATGTAAACCTAGATCTAGAATTTGCTGGTAGAAATCGATTTTGTCAATTAAATGAATTAGACGAAATAAGGAATTATGCATACTCAAACTCCGAAATTTATAAGGAAAGAATGAAAAACTTGCACGATAAACACATTAAACCTAATGAATTTTGAGTAGGAGATCAAGTTCTATTGTTTAATTCATGACTTTGATTATTTCCTGGTAAATTAAAGTCTAGGTGGTCAGGACCTTTTTCCATCACCCATATTTTCCCACACGGTGCAGTAGAAATTAAATCTCGGAATGGACCTCCATTCAAAGTCAATGGCCAACAGCTGAAACTCTATCAAGGATTCATTGAGGATGAAGAGGAAGAAATCTCGCTTCAAACAGTGGAAGAATGAAAGCATCAACATTATACCTGGTAAGTTACGAACGAATGGGTTAACATTTAAATCGGTAAGTCTTCTAACCAAGTTTTTGGGAAATAAGGGCACTCACACGAGCACATAAAAAAAAATTTTAAACTTTTGCTCGGCACGAGGCAGTGTCCGCTGGACACGGGGCCGTGTCCGCGCGACTGTCAGGATAAAACCCTTTTTTCATAACAATTACTTCATTCCACACGCCCCGTTTCCCCAAAAATACTCTGGTTCAGGCGATTTTTCTGCAAGATTTCGACGTCTCCTCTACTTCTAACAACATCAAGGTATGATTCTATCATCATTTGTAGTTAGATTAAGCATTTGCATGTAGTTAAAGCATCAAAAATTTGGGGAAAATCTAGGGTTCTTGAAGTTCATCCGGATCGAACCTCAAATTTTTGCATAAATCTGTTAGCATTAGTTTAGATTAGTGTTATAGGAAGTAAATCCATTTGTATTGTTCATAGATTTGCCCGATTTCTCACAAAAACCCCAAACCCCCTTGTTTTTTAACCAAAAAAGATAAAATCGAAAGGGTAAACGGTTTGTTTTGGGAAAAACGGCACTTGGGGTTTCATTTTCGGGGGAAACCGCACCTATTGGACCAAAAATTTTCAAGTTTTCGGGACCGGGTCAAAAAAATGAAGTTTTTGAGTAACAGACGCCTGGACACGGGGTTGTGTCCGCTGAACACGGGGCCATGTCCAGCTAACTGTTTTCAGTTTTCTCCGAAATTCTTACTGTTTCATGCTAACTTTTGGTGTATTCTTTCAGATGTCAAAGAAATTCACAAGGTTCAATGCAACTGAGCAAGACACTAAAGCAAGATACGATGTGCTTCGAACCAGACCGGAAGAATACCCAAGACAAGTGTGCATGGATCTTTTAACATTGGTGAACCAACTTGACCGGTTTAACAACCTCGTTACTGGCCTACTAAGAGTCGCCCTGACCACTCGACTTCGCTCGGTCCATGAATACAATCTGGAATTCTATAGTACATTCGTGTTCAATTCAAGGTGTGACCCATTTGACCATGATGGGGTAGAATTCCGATGTGGGGGGACTAAGTACTCGATTTCGATGGCACAGTTTGGATCGATAGTTGGGTTGTATCCGGAGGAAGATGCGGGTAATGAAGAGAACACCGGAGGGGTGCGAGAGTTGGATGAAAACGAGCGCCAAGCCGCTTGGGCTCAAATTGGAGAAGGGCACTACAACCCGAGCAGCACTAAGAGCACTAAGCTGAGGGACCCGCTTTACCGTTACATCCATAGGGTCCTCACTTACTCTCTTAGCCAAAGGCATTACAGTAGTGGCATTGTTGGGTTGAGAGATTTGGTGGTCCTTCATTGCATTCACAACCGCAGACACCTCGATGTTCCGTACCTCCTGCTCCGCAACATGCATTCGAACCGGCTTGCTACTCCACCAACCCCTATCTTCTTCGGGGGGTGGATTTACCGTCTCTTCAAGCACTTCGTGAACATGCCTAGGACTTTCCAAAAGAGCCCATGGTCAGGAAGAGTGGACATACACATCTGCCGCTCCATGAACTTGATCTATGAAGCCGAAGACGGGTCGGTTAGCTTCCAAAGAGTCCAAGGGCATGCATGGAACCCGCAAGAGGCACTCGTCCTTCACGCTCCACAGTTTCAAAACCCTCCTCATTACCAATACCAGCCCCACGGTGATCCGGGCCAATCCTCCTCACAAGGAGGCGATTTTCCTAACTTCCAAAGTTTACATGATTTATTGCAGGAAAACCTCATGTGCACCCGGAACACCTATAACATGGCGAGCAACACCTACACCCGGGTAGGAGCAATCGAGAGAAACATTTCCGACATCCAAGATGACCTTGGAAATATCCGGGAGTACATGGCGGGGCACGGAGGAGGAGGTGATGACGATGAGGACGAGGACATGGACTAAGCGGGAGGAGTAGAGGTAGGAGCAGATGGTTGGTGATCCCACAGGTTAACCTCTTTTCTTATGAACAATTTCCAGCCTGCGTGCCGTGTGTTGAATAATTTACTTTCCTTTAACTCTTTTTATTTTCTGCATTTGTTTTTCTTTTTAACTTTGTGATGTGGATGTTGAACAATGGTAATTTAGGATGCTTGCTATGGTTTGGTGTAGTGTTTATTGATAAAACAGGTGCATACGAGGCTTAGAGTACTAAATATTAGTACTACTAAAGCCGGAGCACGAAAACCGGAGCCAGAAACCTGTTTTTCACCTTTGCAGATTGTCTACACGGGGTCGTGTCCAGCCGACACGCCCCCGTGCCCACTTCCCCAGACCTGCTGTTTGTTTAATTCTGCAGACCTATGCCAGACACGGGGTCGTGTCCAGCCGACACGCCCCCGTGCCCACCTTCTGTAAGTAATTGTTACTGGCACTCTGACCACGGGGTCGTGTCCATCAGACACGGGGCCGTGTCCAAACGCCCAGTAACATAAAATTTTGCTTTTTCACACATTTTTACACATTCAATCAACCTAAAAACTTATTTTTGGGACACATAGAGGACAATGTGTAATTTAAGTGTGGGGGGGGATGTTAAAACCTTGAATCTTGCAAGTCCTAAATACAAGCCTTACACAAAACTCTATTGGAACCGCTAATCACCCCAAATTTTTTTCAAAAATTTTTCATTTTTTTACTTGTCTAGGTTTAACTTGGGAATTTCAAGATCTAAAAAGGTTATATTTTTACAAATTTACAACTGATAGCGTCGTGATAAAAAGAACCAACATAAGAAAATTATGAAACGACATGACAAGCTTAATTAAAATTTGATTATATATATACTTGATCACATAAAAACCCATTCCCACAAAAAGTGAGTTTTGAACTTTTATTGAGCATACAAATATATATCTTTAAACTAAATGCTTATTTTTCGTTTCTTCTGTTAATAGCCGCTTGGTTCTTACAACTCTAGAACTTGCCACGACGATACATTCCCGGTCCTTACCAACTTAAACCCGAGTAAGTAAATGACGGAGGTATTAGGACTAACCATTTTTATTTCTACACCATTATTTTTTTTTACCACCTACCCAAAATCCCCCTAGTTAACCCCTTTGAGCCTAAACCTTTTCATTTCATATCCCAAAACAAACACCCTTTCACCCACCAAAACCTTTTTATTTTTAAACCCTTTGTTTTAGTAACAAGCTCGGTTTTTCTTATGACTTTAAAAAAAATGATGATGAAGCAAAAGAGAAATAAACAAACAAGTTTATCAAAAATAACTTTGCTTGAATAATAGCTTCATCAAAATAAAAACTTCAAAAATAAAAAGTCTTACGAAAAAACCGACGCTTTTTACACCTTTTGCCCTTTTACTAACCACTAATCCAACCACCTACCTTTAACCCAAGCCTAACCCTTTACCCCAAAAGTCCTCTTGATATTTACAAAGGTGTATAGTTAAAAAGGAGGATGATTGATTGCTTGGCAAGCTTATGGTAGGAGTAAGTTCCATGCCGCTCTCGAGTGACCCACTAAAATACATCTTCGGCCGAGTGTTGAGTGATCCCCCGTGAGGTATGTGAGCTTGTATATAAGTGGAATTTTAAAAAGGCATGTTATGCCCTAATAAGTAATTTATCTTATGAAATGTTTTAAATAAATCATGACGAATAGGATTGTAAATAAATAAAAATAAAACTTAATAAAGAATCTTGGAAATCCCGACACTCTACGACAAACCCAAAAACCTTCTCTTCTACCCATTCCATTTGGGAGTGTAAAGCCACATTATAAAGAGTTTTGCTTGAGGACAAGCAAAGATTCAAGTGTGGGGGTATTTGATGTGCACAAAATGCAACATATAAATTACATCAATTGTGGCATAAAACTAACCCTTTTTTAGTACTAATGTTGGAAAAAGTGTGTTTTTGTCTTCCTTTTGTATTTTCAGGATTAAATTAGCTCAAATGAACAAAAGAAGCAAAAAGGCAGCCAAATCTAACATAAATACAAGAAAAGGAACAAACGTGGCATGCCCAGCCTCCCCGACAGCATCCTCCCAAGTAAAACAAGAGAACAGAGGGCTGAACACGCCCCGTGCTCAATGAGCACGGGGGTGTGCCCAAGTGTCAGCAGAAAAGACAAAGTTGTAGAAGCTTCTATCAACCACCACGGGGTCGTGCTCAGCGGACACGGGGCTGTGGTCAATTCTAAGATTCGCAGAATCTGAGGAAATCTTGATAGTACATATACGCTTCTGCAGACGGGGGCGTGCCCAGCGGACACGGGGGCGTGGTCAACTAATGCAGACAAACTGCAATTAATGAAGACAGAGAAGAAGGTGGACACGGGGCCGTGCCCGGGCTGTTGTTCAGGCTATAAATAGGGGTGCTTGGCTCATTTGCAAACCATCCCTTGGCACACCACCTCTCTCACACTTCACCCACCACCATCATCCACCACCATCATCCATCGTCTATCGTAGAGTGTGTGAGTCGTCTCGGGATCCAAGATTGATCGTAAGAGTTCTTGACAATCAAAGGCCATGTTTGCCTAAGTCTCTTACATCACTTGGTGAAGACAAGTTTCTAGTGTAATACTTTTTATTTTTAATCTTTTTGCACTTTTTACTTGGTTATGTATTAATGACTTTAATAACTAGTTTCTTATGTTGAAGGTGATTCTTCCTTATCGTTTGTCCGTGGTGTCTTGGCATTATTTTACTGTCTATATAAAATAAATGATTTTCACCATTCATATCTCCACGGTCTATATGGAGATATGTTGGCTACCTGGTCGGGGGTTAAGGGAACGGTTTGGTAAGAGTCTTGCCTTGTTCAGTGTATAGATCCTGCAAGGACCTGGGTCAAATTTAGTATGACCTCCTTCAATACCCACCGGTATTGGATGGCGGGGGTCCAAACTCTTTGATCCCCTAATATGTAAGCTACTATTAATACTTTAATCCGGCTATTTAGGACTGTATCCCTGCTGACTCATACTACTTAGCCCAGGGTAACGTCACCTTCAAAAGAGGGGCCTACCATAATATGGATTAATAACTTAATTAATTATCTTTCAATAATCCGTCCCTTTAGGATTGTATCCTTGCTAACTCAAACTACTGGGTTGAGGGTAACGTCACCTTCAAAAGAGGGGCCTACTACAATAACTAAGATAATCTCTTAAAAAGTGCAAAAGTGCGGAAATAATAAAAGGTTACACTAAACACGAGTCGGAGCCAAGTGATTCATCTTGTCTATCTGTTTTATTTTTATTTTATTTTTCAGCATTTTTAGTTAGTTTTTATTTTTCTAGTTTAAAAACATTTTTTCTAACTTTTGATTTGATTAGACGTTGAGGATAAACCGGTACTAAAAGCTCTTGTGTCCTTGGACGACCTCGGTATCTTGCCAACACTATACTACACTCACGATGGGTGCACTTGCCCATATGTGTGTTTGGTGTTAGTAAAATATCGTGTTTTATAAATTTAAAACTTGACTAACGTGTAAAAAGGGCTTAAAATATACTTAAAATTATATACACACCACACACGCATCAGCATCTATATGTATCAACATACTACTTTGAATACACTTTCCCTTTCATCTATCATACCATCCATAATACACTACCATTACTTCCTACCATCCATAATACCATACCATTACCTCCTACCATCCATAATATAATACCATTACCAATATTTTCACTTTATTACATGTATATCAACATTATTTATACCATCCAATCATCATATTACATCATAAAGTAACAAGTATAGCCAAACCATCAACCACTAGATATAACTAACCAAAAAACATGTATATGGGCCTACTTCTCCATTCAAAATCACAAACTTTTTGTACATAAACATATTATATCATGGTTATACCTAATGATGCACATGTGCATTTTGAATATTGGTAATGTAAAAGGTAGTATATTACAGATGGTATTGTAAATTAAAGTGCAATTACGGAATTTGTCGAAGTTATGATACATATGCACATGTGCATGGATAACTGTTACTCGAAAAAAAAAGGTTTTTTTTTTGTAACTAAATATAGCGATTATTTTTTTTAAAAATATTAAAAAAAATTGAGTGCTTTTTTGATTTTTTTAGATTTTATTTTGTGTTCACATTGGTTCTTGCGGTTCACGCAATAAGGGTGATTCTCAAATGAACTTTTCCCTATATATATATATATAGTAGGGTTATTGTAAAAAGGGTGTGTATTATGAGAAGTGTAGGAATGAATCTACACCCTTTGATCTATAATCTGATGGTTGAGATTATAATGGCAAAATTGTAAATAGTGTTTATCATTAAAATAATTAATTTTGGTATAGAGGTAAATTTAACATTTTTAAAATCAAAAACTCACATGCAATATACATTCAAGTTCCCTCCATCTTTTTTAAATGTCAATAACTTTTTATACGCAACTATTTAAAAAAAAATTACACCATAATAACGAGTGTTTTTTTTATCTTTAATATGAGTACCATATTGCTATACTTATATAGAGAAAAAAATTTACATTTCCATCGTATGTTTTAGTCCATGGTGTTTTCTCTATGTTGTTTTAATTGTATAGTGATTCAAGACGTTGTGTTTTACAGTAAAACACCATGAACTTATATAAGACACCATAACATTGCAAATACCATTTACATCTAATCTTGTTTTCTATGGTGTTTTATTTTACAAGACACCATAATCTATTTTGAATTATTAAAATAAAACACCATAGAAAATAAGACTGAAAGATTGAATGTAAATGGTATTTACAATGTTATGGTGTCTTGCATGTGAGTTTTTTTAATTTTTTCATTAACTAGAATTATCACCCGCCGCAATGCGGCGGGGATTCGTTAGTTATATATTATATTAGATGAAAGTCAAATGTTTCTTACATTACCGTGAACCTATGTGTAAAACATAGGAAATAATAACTAAGTTGATCTCCGAACCGCGCGTTGCGACACACTTATCAAATGGGGGAAAATAGACGTGCTGCGACAGGCATGTAAAACGGGAAAAATAGATAAAAAAACGTTGAACCCCCCACACACATTACGGCGTGTTAACTCAGAAAATTTAGAACGAAACGTTAAACGGAAAACTTGCGAAAGATGAAAAGTATAAAGGACCAAAGTTGAAAGTTAAAAAGTGTTGGGACTAAATTGTAAATGATGAAAAACTTTGGGTTAAAAGTAAAAAAAAAAATAAAAGGGGTTAAATTGCAAAAGATAGAAACTTTTGAAGTATAAGTGAAAAATCAAACTAATCAAAGGGTTTAAATTACCAATGAATGAAACTTTAGACTTAAGTTGCCAAAGATTGAAACTTTAGGGTTAAAAAGGAAAACCTCAATTTTTTTTTTGAAAAACTCCCAAAGCCAATGGTACAACTACCATATGCAAAAAACAAAAATAAAAGGGGTTAAATTGCAAAAGATAGAAACTTTTGAAGTATAAGTGAAAAATCAAACTAATCAAAGGGTTTAAATTACCAAATAATGAAACTTTAGAGTTAAGTTGCCAAAGATTGACACTTAGGGTTAAAAAGGGAAAATCCATTTTTTTAAACTCTCAAAGCCAATGGTACAACTACCATATGCATAAAGTAGTTGCTTATTAATAAGGTTTTAATTAGTTTTTTTTTATTAAATTGCTTAATTGTCCTTATCCTAATAAATTAAATAATGACATGTGTCCTCATCATTTTCTTTTTTATCCATCTCACAAATTTATCTTTTTTACAGGATCATAGACCTATATATATAGGGGAGGGTTATGTTGAGAACGCTAAATATTGCGAAAACCGTGAGAACGAATTAAAAAACTAATCAAAACCAATTTTTTTTAATACAAATCTCATTCTAATTAAGATACAACATCAAAAAAAGAATTTACAACATTAAATAATTCATTTCTCCTTTTAAAATCAATCATTTTAGATTTTTTACACATGTGTAAATATAACAGATTTACACATGTAAATGGCAAACTTACACATGTGTAAATTTTCTTTATTTACGAATTCACGTAAATGTACAAGTGTAAATTAAATTTCTAACATTGTATTCGAATAATAATGACAAGTGTAGAAAAAATAATTTGAATTTAAGTTTTTTAACCAAGTTCTCACGGTTTTTAATTTGTTCTTACGATTCTCACAATATTTAGCGTTCTCATTTAAACCTTCATATATATATATATATATGAGTAAAATGCACGGATAGTCCCTGTGGTTTTGCAAAATAACATCTATAGTCCCCAACTTTTGGAAATTACATCGGTGCTCCCTGTGGTTTGACAGTTTGTTACTCGGATAGTCCCTGGAGTGCATGACGGTTAGTTTTCTCCATTAAGTGGATGTAAAATGACAAATTTACTCTTCATCTCTCGACTCTATAAAAAGAAAACAACCCCACCCCAACCCTACCCGCCTACCCCCCACCTTTCTCCCTGTTTTGGGTGTTTTGGGTCAGGGGTAAGACGAGTTGTGATTGTGGAGGCTGGAAGCAAGCAGGTTGAGGGTATCATCTCTTTAGGTGACATATTCAGGTTCCTGCTTAGCTAATCCGTCAATAATTCTTCACAATTCTTTCGAGATTAACAATTTCGCCTTACGTTTTAATAACGTTTATTGGTTTTTTGGCGCAAAAGGCATGTAAATCCCGTTTGTATTTTGTTTGTTCATCATCATCATCATCCACTCTAGGGACTATCCGAGTAACAAACTGTCAAACCACAGGGAGCACCAATGTAATTTCCAAAAGTTGAGGACTATAGGTGTTATTTTGCAAAACCACAGGGACTGTCCGTGCATTTTACTATATATATAGGGTAAGGTTCATTTGAGAACCACCGCGAGAACCAATGTGAACACAAAATAAAATCTAAAAAAAATAAAAAAAGCACTCAATTTTTTTTTTAATATTTTTTAACAAAAATCGCTATATTTAGTTACAAAAAAAAAAAAAAAAAAAAAAAAAAAAAAAACTTTTTGTTTTCGAGTAACAGTTATCCATGCACATGTGCATATGTATCATTACTTCAACAAATTCTGTAATACGTTATCATTAATAGACAATTGCACTTTAATTTACAATACCATCTGTAATACATTACCAATATTCAAAATGCACATGATATAACATGTTTTAGTACAAAAAGTTTGTGATTTTGAATGAATAAGTATGCCCATATTCATGTTTTCTGGTTAGTTATATCTAGTGGTTGATGGTTTGGCTATAGTTGTTACTTTATGATGTAATATGATGATTGGATGGTATAAATGGTGTTGATATACATGTAATAAAGTCAAAATATTGGTAATGGTATTGTATTATGGATGGTAGGAGGTAATGATATTGTATTATGGATGGTAGGAGGTAATGGTAGTGTATTATGGATGGTATGATATATGAAAGGGAAAGTGTATTCAAAGTAGTGTACCAAAACACATTATTTCATGTTGATACATATAAATGCACATGTGCATTTCTAATATTGTTAATGCAGAAAGTAGTGTATTACATATGGTAGTGTAAATGAAAGTGCAATTGTCTAATATTTGTAATGAGTTACGGAATTTGTCAAATAAATGATACATATGCACATGTGCATGTTTGTGTATTATGGATGGAATGATAGATGAAAGAGAAAGTGTATTCAAAGTAGTGTACCAAAACACCTTATTTCATGTTGATACATATAGATGCTCATGTGCATTTCTAATATTGTTAACGTAAAAAGTAGTGTATTACACGTGTTAGTGTAAATGAAATTGCAATCAGTGGCGGACCCAGAAATTTTTCCATGGGGGTGCGGAACATTTTTAAAAATTTTAGGCCCCTAGGTATATAAGTAAAAAAATTGGTTCGTATCGGGTCGGGTCGGGTCGGTCATGTAAAACAAACGAACATCAAACTAAATTTATATAATAATAAAAAACATGTCAAACCTTGTTACAAACATAATTAAAACGTCGACGCCCTGCGGGTTTTCATTTTTTGAAATCTATTCAAAACGTCATCTAAAGCTAATTTCTTAAGCAATTCTTTCTCTATTTAATTTTCAACTATTCAAGCCCTAAAAATCATAACGTAAGTTGTAATCACCCTAAAAATATATAAGCAACATAATCACCCTAAAAATCATCTAAACAACCATAAACAACGTCAAAACACACAAAATTTCAAACTATTTAACAACTTTATTACCCTTTTTTCTCGTATAATATCAACCAAAATCATCAAAATAACAAAGAAACTTACCCGTGCTCGGATTCTGGTTAGATTTGGTGTCGAACGACGGTGTTATGGTGGCTGATTACGGTGGTCGCCGGCTGCTGGACTGTTGTCGCTGGGTGATGTTATTCGTTGGCAGTGCAGGGACGCAAGAGAGAGAGAGCGGGAGAGAATTTCTAAAGGTTTTGGGCTTTAATTATTTTATTATAGTTTGAAATATTATTAGGTTTGGTTAATGTGCTAAGACTTAGTGGGCTAGCTAGTTAGGAATTATAAGTTGGTAAAGGTATGAGTATTTGGGTTTAGTTAGTTAGGTATTAAAAGTTATATAATTTATGTAGTATTTTTTTTTAAAAAATAAGAGGTTACTAAAAAAAATTAAAATATAAATTGATAACACTTTTTTACCTAAGGGGTGCGGACGAAAAATATCAAGGGGTACGGTCGAAAAATTCCAAGGAGTGCGGTCGAAAAATTCAAGGGGTGCGGACGAAAAATTCCAAGGGGCGCGGACGGGATTTTCGACTGAACTTAGCACTAAATATTTTTTTCGCCGGGGGTGCGCCCGCCCACCTTGGGTTGACCTTGGGTCCGCCCTGATTGCAGTTGATTAATATTTGTAATCAATTACGGAATTTGATAAAAAAATGATATATATGCACATGTGCATGGATAACTATTACTCGAAAAAAAAATTTAAAATTTTTTTTATTTTTTTATTAACAAAATATAGCTATTTTTCAAAAAAAAAAATAGTAAAAAAATAAAAAAAATTTGGGTGTTTTTTAGATTTTTTTAGGAATTACTGTTTGTGTTCACACTGGTTCTCGCGGTTCTCGCAATAAAGGGTGGTTTCTAACGGATCCTTCTCCTATATATATATATATATATATATATATATATGTATATATATATATATATATATATATATGTATATATATATATATATATATATATGTATATATATATATATGGTGGGGTTCTATAGTGAACACTAATGTATTTGCGAACTGAGTGAACAAATCTTGGCCATTGATCTACACGCGGGTATGGCCAGGATCTCATCATCAAATCGTAAAATACACTAGTGTATTTCAACATCAAATATTGGCCATTGATCTACACACGTGTATGGCTAGGATTAGTTCACTCAGTTCGCAAGCTACACTAGTGTTCACTCTTGAACCTAATCCTATATATATATATATATATATATATATAGGGTTGAGTTCATTTCAGAACTCTAAATAACTACAGAACTTTCAGAACTCATAATAAACAATCATTTTATATATAAGTTTTTGTATTTATGATCTTTTTATCATCTATTATATGTATTTCTTTGATTACATACATGTTGAAAGTAGTTTACATATGTTTAATTGCCAAAATTATATATATGTGTCATAACTAATTACGTATATGTAAAAAACTAGTTTACATATGCGTAATTATAAAACTACATATAAAAAATGATAAAATTACTCTTTAACATGTATGTAATCGTAAAAATACACATAATAAATGATAAAATTATCCTAAACATAAAAATATATAAATAAAAAGATTGTTTATTAGGAGTTCTGCGAGTTCTGTAAATATTTATGGTTCTGAAATGATCCTGGCCCTATATATATATATATAAAGTGGTTGTTATTACACATATGTAACAATATCAACAAGTACATATATCTAATTCGAGCATGTGTAATTCCTCATATGTATAAACCGAACAACTAGATATAAGTAATGTTCACCCTTTGAAAAAATCATTATTTATAATAAGTTTCTTTTTTAATAAAAAATAAGTGTTCAAAACACTTTAGGAAAACAAAAACATTTTCCTTAATACTGTATTATAGATTACATTTATTTTAAAAAAATTAATCTCTTGAAAACTAATAATTTGTTCCCATTTTTGTCAACGAACTGAACGTTACAGAATAGTTTGGGTGGAAGTTAGAATGAGAATGAACAATTCATTTTGTTCATTCAATTAGGAACGAACATGAATGCATGTTTTGTTCGTTCATTTACGTTAAAAAAAACATTGGTTTAATTCGTTCATTCTTGTATGTTCATTAACGTTAAACTATGTTTGATTTTTTTTTTCGTAAATTTTTCATATCCAATTTTCTTTACAAAACATGAATCATTCTAAGTTCTTTTTTTCAATTTTTCGGACAAACATGAACCAAAATGTTCATTTCAATTTTCTTTAAGAAAGATCTTGAACAAGTTATTTAACCATTTTTTATAACAATCAATATAATTTATTTTAATAATGGTAAAAAGTTTCTTTAAATAGTAAAAAACGCATTCCAAAAAAACAATTTTTAGAGAAAAAAAGGTTTTTTAAATAAAAAAAATTATTAAAAAAATTAAACATTTTATAAAAATGAAAAATACTAGTTTTCTAATTGATTAAGAGATCTTTTAAAAATAATAATAACCAATAGCCAAATGACCAAAATAAATTTAAAAGGATTAAACTGTATTAATGTGAAAGTTGAAAGGGGGTATGCTCCATAAAATAAATAAATAAATAAAAAACTTGTATTTTATTTAGCACCACCCAAAAAATGAACATCTAAAAAGTATTCACGTTTGTCATTTTCATAGAAAATAGAGCTCATCTAATTTAGGGACCAAAACAAATTATGGGTGAGTCTTAACATTTAAGACCAAACCACTATTTCTAATATAATTATTGTAACATCGTGATCTATAGACCATTTACAACAACTTTCAAAATACACGTTTAACTCACATTGTGCATTGCGGCTTGGACGCACACAATCTTAATATATATAAATGAAATCAATGAAAAAATAAACATCTAAACGTTGATAAAAATAAGCACGTAACATCTACAAATTTCGTTTAAGAAGTTAATGATCATAAAAAGCCAATGAAATAAACGAAACCTTAAATTAGCTTTGATGGGTTTTCCATTTGTGTTTTGATGACATGTTACACACAGTTTCATTTTGAATGAAATTGACATCAAAACATAAATAAAAATGAGCGCATTCCATGGTATATTCGAAATTCATAAAACATTATATTTAAAAATTATAAGAGATAAACAAAATACATGTGAGCGAGCTATTTGTCAAGAGGTGGTTGAAAAAAAAAACAAAAATTAAACTTTTATAAACTTGAGAAGCTATATTGTAAATTGCTTAAGAATCATGTAATAAATTAGAGAATTGATGCATTGTAAAGGATGACATGTGTCCTATATTCCTCAAACAATCCACCTCCATCACCAAGCGATGAACATCACCAGTTTGGCCTCCATTACCTGTGATAGAAATCATAGAATGCTTGTGACAGTGTGTTATTACCCATCACCCATCATTTGCTCCTATCACATGCCCATCCCGGTCACCTAATGTTGGGAACAAGCCATTCGTATAACTTATAATTTTATTGAAATACAGTGAAATAAATAACCACATTTTTTTTTACCTAAAAAGTTATTAGAGAGTCTTTTGAACTGTTTACTTTCTGAATTAGTAATTTTTTCCTTGTTTTTATAAATCCCTCCATAACTAATCAAAATCAAAGTCCTACTATTATTGTATAACTAATCAAAGGTTATCAACAGGTGCATCCATGAATATTCTGTCCTTAAACGTGCGAGGTATGGGTGTTCCGGGGAAAAGTAAGTGGGTCAGTAAATTGAGAGTTCAAAATGAAGCTACTTTTGTTCTATTGCAAGAAACGCAGCATGTCGATTTGTCTGAAGAGGTTTGTGAGAGCTTTTGAGGAAGAGGTTTTGTTCGGTCTAAATATGCTGTGGCGCAAGGGAGATCGGGGGGATTGCTAGCTTTATGGGATCCTTCAGTGTTTACGGTTACGCCTGTTGATTTGTGCAGTGTGTTATATGTTTTTATGTATATTTTAAGCCCTTTTTAACACTTTAGTCAAGTTTTAAATTTATAAACACGATATTTTACTAAAACTAAACACACATACGGGCAAGTGCACCCATCGTGAGCGTAGTATAGCGTTGGTAAGATACCGAGGTCGTCCAAGGACACGAGAGCTTTTAATACCGGTTTATCCTCAACGTCTAATCAAATCAAAAGTTTAGAAAAAGTTTTAAACAAAAAAATAAAAACTAAAAATGCTGAAAAATAAAATAAAATAAAAACAGATAGACAATATGAATCACTTGGATCCGACTCGCCTTTAGTGTAACCTTTGATGATTTTCGCACTTTTGCACTTTTTTAAAGAGATTATCTTAGTTATAGTAGTAGGCCCCTCTTTTGAAGGTGACGTTACCCTCAACCTAGTAGTTTGAGTCAGCAATGATACAATCCTAAAGGGTTGGATTAATGAAAGATAATTAATTAAGTTATTAATGCGTAATGTGGTAGGCCCCTCTTTTGAAGGTGACGTTACACTCGGCTAAGTGGTTTGAGTCAGCAGGGATACAATCCCAAGTAGCCGGGTTAATGTATTAATAGTAGTTTACATATGAGGGGATCAAGCCATTTGCACCCCCGTTATCCAATACCAGTGGGTATTGAAGGAAGTCTTAGTAAGCTTGACCCAGGTCCTTGCAGGATCTATACACTGAACAAGGCAAGAATCTTACCAAACCATTCCCTTAACCCCCGACCAGGTAGCCAACATATTTCTATATAGACCGTAGAGATATGAATGGTGTAAATCTTTTATTTTATATAGACAGTAAAATAACGCCAAGACACCACAGATAAATGATAAGGAAGTTTCACCTTCAACATAAAAAACTAGTTATTAAAGTCATTAATACAAAACCAAATAAAAAGTGCGAAAAGTAAAAAAAAACAAAAGTATTACACTAAATGTTTGTCTTCACCAAGTGGTGTAAGAGACTTAGGCAAACATGGCCTTTGATTGTCAATAACTCTTACTATCTATCTTGGATCCCGAGACTACTACACACACTCTATGATGGATGATGGATGATGGTGGTAGATGTGGGTTGTGATGGTTGTGGAGTGTGGGTGAAGTGGGAGAGAGGTGGTTTGTCAAGGGATGCCTTTGAAGTGAACCAAGCACCCCTATTTACAGCCTGCACAGAAGCCCGGACATGGCCCCGTGTCCATTGAGCACGGCCCCGTGTCCATCCACTTTCTCTTTCTTCATTAATTGCATTTTGTCTGTATTAGCTCCACACGCCCCCGTGTCCGCTGGGCACGGCCCCGTGTGCAGAACAGTATTTGTACTATCAAGATTTGCTTGGATTCTGTGAATCTTAGCGTTGACCACGGCCGTGTTGAGTTGGGCACACCCCCGTGTCGGGAAATAGAAGTTTCTATGCTTTTGTCCTTTCTGCAGACACCTGAACACGCCCCCATGTCCGCTGGGCACGGGGTCGTGGTCAGCCTTCTATTCACTTGTCTTTGCTTGGGAAGATGCTGTCGAGGGGTCGGGCATGCCACGTTTATTCCTTTTCTTGTAATTATGTTAGATTTTTTTGCATTTTTTGCTTCTTTTGTTCATTTACGCTCATTTAATCCTGAAAATACAAAAGGAAGACAAAAGCACACTTTTTACAACATTATTACTAAAAAAGGGTTAGTTTTATGCCTCATTTGATGTAATTTATATGTTGCATTTTATGCACATCAAATACCCCCACAGTTGAATCTTTGTTTGTCCTCAAGCAAAACTATTTACAATGTGGCTTACACTCCCAAATGGAATGGGTAGAAGAGAAGTTTTGGGCTTGTCTTGAGTGTCGGGAATCCAAGATCTTTATTAGGCTTTATTTTTATGTTATTTACAATCCTATTCGTAATGATTTATTTTGAACATTTCATAAGAAAGATTACTTATTTGGGCATAACATGCCTCTTTAAAATTCCATTTATATACAAGTTCACATACCTCACGGGAGATCACTTAACACTCGGCCGAAGATGTATTTTTGTGAAACACTCGAGATCGGCATGGAACTTACTTCTACCATATGCTTGCTAAGCAATCAATCCTCCTCCTTTTTAACTATACACCTTTGTAAATATCAAGAGGACTTGGGGAATGGTTAGGCTTGGGTTAAAGGTAGATGGTTTTGGGTTAGTGGTTAGTAGAAAGGGCTAAAAGCGTAAAAAGCGTCGGTCATCGTAAAACTTTTTTTTTGTGACTTTTATTCAAACAAAGCATTTTCAAACAAAGTTTCTTTTGAGGAACTTGTTTGTTTATTGCTAGACTTCATATATTTTTTTTTTTTGATAAGGAATGTCACATGAAGACCCAGCTTTCTACTAAAATAAAGGGTTTAAAATAAAAAGGTTTTGGTGGGTAAAGGGTGTTTGTTTTGTGGGTTTAGAAACGAAAAGGTTTAGGCTCAAAGGGGTTAAATAGAAGGATTTTGGGTAGGTGATAAAAAAAATGAAAAATAATGGTGTTGAAAGGAAAAAGGGTTAGCCCTAATGCCTCCATCATTTACTTACTTGGGTTTAAGTTGGTAAGGACCGGGAATGTATCGTCATGGCAAGTTCTAGAGTCGTAGGAAACCAAGCGGCTATTCACACAAGAAACGAAAGATGAGCATTTAGTCTAAAGATGTGTATTTGTATGCTCAATAAAGGCTCAAAACTCACTTTTTGTGGGAATGGGTTTTTAATGTGATCAAGTATATATAGTCAAATTTTAACTAGATTTGTCATGCCGTTTCATAATTTTCTTATTTTGGTTCTTTTTATCACAACGCTATCGGTTGTAAATTTGTAAAAACATAACCTTTTTAGAACTTGTTATTCCCAAATTAAACCAAGACAAGTAAAAAAAATGAAAAGTTTTTTGAAAAAATTTGGGGTGATTAGCGGTTCCAATAGAGTTTTGTGTAAGGCTTGTTATTAGGACTTGCAAAATTCAAGGTTTTAGCATCCCCCCCCCCCCCCCCACTTAAATTACACATTGTCCTCAATGTGTCCCAAAAATAAGTTTTTAGGTTGATTGAATGTGTAAAAAGGTGTTAAAAAGCAAAAAAAAATTATGTTACTGGGCATCTGGACACGGCCCCGTGTCGGATGAGCACGGCCCTGTGGTCAGATTGCCAATAACGGAAACTTACAGAAGGTGGACACGGGGCGTGTTTGGTGAACACGACCCCGTGTTGGGCAGAAATTAAACACCAGTCTGCAGAAATTAAACAAACAGTAGGTCTGGGCAGTGAGCACGGGGTGTGCCGGATGGGCACGACCCCGTGTGGACAAACTGCAATCATTCAAAACAGGTTTCGACTTTCGGTTCTGCTTTCCCCGCTTTAGTAGCGCTAATATTTAGTGCTTTAAGCCTCGTAGGTACCTGTTTTACTAATAAATACCACACCAAACAAAATAACAAACATCATAATTTACCAAAGTTTCATCATCCACATCACAAGTTAAAAAGAAAAGAAATGCAGGAAATTAAAAAGTGTTAAGAAAAGTAAATTGTTCAACAAGTGGCACGCAGGCCATGAAATTGTTTTTGAGAGATAAAGGGTTAACCTGAGACGACCTCCAACCGTGTAATACCACCTCCAACTCCTTCCGCTCAATCCATGTCCTCATCATCATCATCATCATCATCATCCCTTCCTTGGCCCGCCATATACTCCCGGATGTTGCCAATGTCATCCTGCATGTCGGAGATGTTTCTTTCTATAACTCCGACCCGGGCGTATGTGTTGCACGCCATGTTGTAGGTGTTCCGGGTACACATGAGATTTTACTGCAATAAATCATGTAAACTTTGAAAGTTAGGAAAACCACCTCCTTGAGAGGAGGATTGACCCGCATCACCATGGTGCTGGTAGTGGTACTGGGGAGGAGGATGGATATGTGGAGCGTGTAGGACAAGAGCTTCTTGAGGGTTCCATGCATGCCCTTAAACTGTTTGAAATCTGATCGTCCCGTCATCCGCCTCGTTGGTTGAGTTCATGGAGCGGCATATGACAAGGTCCACCTTTCCCGACCATGGGCCCTTTTGAAAGGACCTCGGCATCCTTGGCACAAAGAATTTGAAAAGGCAGTAAATCCACCCTCCAAAAAGGATAGGAGTCGGGGGAGTGGCAAGCTGGTTTAAGTGCATGTTACGGAGTAGCAGATATGGAACATCGAGGTTGATACGGTTGTGAATGCAATGGAGGACTAGTAGATCTCGCAACCCTACAACACCACCACTGTCGTGTCTCTCGCAAAGAGAGTAGCTGAGGACCCTGTGGATGTAGCTGTAGAGAGGGTCCCTCAACATTGTGCTCTTAGTTCGGCTCGGGTTATAGTGTCCCTCCCTGATCTGAGCCCAATCAGCTTGGCGTTGATCTTCTGGAAGCTCGCGGAGACCGCCGGTGTTCTCTTCCTCTCCAGCATCCTCTTCCGAGTACAACCCGACAATTGCTCCAAATTGTACGATTGATATTTGGTACATAACCCCTGCATAACGGAATTCTACTCCCTCATTGTCAAACGGATCCGCTCTTGTCTTGAAGACAAACGTGCTGTAAAATTCCTTGTTATATTCATGCACAAAATGAAGCCGAGTGCAAAGAGTTGCTCTTAGTGGACCGGTGACAATGTTGTTGAAGCGGTCTATTTGGTTTACTGCTTCTAGAGTGTCCATGCACACCTGTCAGAGATTTTCTTCTGGCCTAGTCTTTAGAACCTCGAATCGCGCTTGTGCAGCCAACTCACTTGTGTTGAATCTGGTAAATTTCTTGGCCATCTGAAAGAAAACACCAAACAATTAGGACAAAACAGTAAAATTTTCGAAGAAAACTGAAAACAGTCAGCTGAACACGACCCTGTGTTCAGCGGACACGCCCCATGTTCGCGTGAAATTAGTTGGACACGCCCCCGTTGTGACAACCGTCAAATTTGCATGCATCCGTACATTTAATTAATAATGATTATTGCTTAATTAATGTGCTGAATTACAATTATTGACTTAAACTGCTTTCTGATTTCTGTATCATACATACCTGTGCATCACATTTCATACTGTCACACCATTTATTACAATACAAACTTTAGTGACATACATGATGCACAAAGCACAGTCAGCACAATTAATGGATAAGACAGGAATATGCTGACGGGGTTCAGTACATAGACAGACAGTGTTTTAAGACCCAATATGGGCCAGAGACAAGGTACTACACTAGTATGGAGTGTAGGAAAGTAAGGACCATAAAACTGCGTCACTAGGTGATAGTTTAAGTGCCGGAAAGTGCCTAAAACCCACTCAAAGTGCAGAATTCTGCATATTTCAGCAAAATTCAGCATTTTAATAAACTAGTAACATGCAAAAATATGGCAGAATGGTCCTGAATGCTTTCCTAAGTGTCGGAAATTAAAAGTGTCACAAAAAGTTACATAAAGGACACTATACGGTATAACTTGACACTTTAACGGACCGGTATCTAACCAAACAACCGGACATTACCCGGAACACCAAAATATTGCTAGAAGCATTATTTTATAATTTCTTGGCTAGTTATGATCCCCGAACACCCTAACATACTACATAATGCAAGATACACATGAAACACTATACTTTACACTTAACACCCTAGCCAATTACCCACTTACCATCAAAATTTACACATGGACCCCCTCCCCCTCCATATTTACGGTTGAAAGGGGTGGCCCCACCATCAAGATCTTTGGTTTATTTTACTAGATATTATTTGATATTGTTTGATTCACCAAGATTTATTTTGATATTGCTTGGATATGGAAGATTTATTTAGATATCCTTGGATATTATAAAGATCTCTCACAAACTCACTCCACTCCCTCATACTCTCTCTCTCCCTCTTGGCTCTACCTAGTGCCGCCACCACCACCACCTTGCAACCACCATTCACCTATTTCAAACTCATTTCAAAGTGCAAGAAGGTGATTCATGAAACTTGAAGCTTGTGGAATTTGAAGAACCTCCATCCATTGCTTTCAGCCACCATTTTCATCATCATTTTCTCTTGTGATCTTCCCTAGCCTTTGAGCTAGTTGTAAGCTTCTTGTTACTAGTTTTTACTTCTCTTTTTGTTGGTTAAAAAGATATATTATGTTGAAATAACAAGAACACTAAAAGACTTGAACTTGAATCTTGAAACATAAAGCTTACTTATGATGAAAAATGGATGATATGATATGGTTTAGTGCATGAATGATAATTGTTTGTTGATTTCTTGAGATGATGATGTTAATCATCACATGAAGCTTGCTAGATGATGTTTAAACACTTAATCTAGCAAGTGGGAGGATGATCATATAACAACATAAGATGATCATCTTCTAGTGAACACATGAACTTGATAAATGAAAATGATTTCTTATAAAACAATGACCAAAGTGACCTAGTAAACTTATAGATTCAAGACTTGTGAATGATTTTCCAAGAAAACCAAGTTTAAAAAGATGATTTTTGAAAGATGATGATTTTTATTAAACCTACACTATTTTTAGTGGAAAAACAAGTGTATAAACACTAGAGAAACAAGAAGGTTTAACAAAGAAAAATTTTTGTAAAATATGTTTACAAGTTGTAAACATCTAAAACTTCCGAGAATAAGATTTACCAAGAAGTAAATATAGTTCGGAGGGTAACTAAGGCTACTAAACACTTTACCAAGTTACTAGGCATTTTTGTAAAAGATCAAGTTCATGTTGTATTGTAAATGGAATACTTTTTGCACTTGGTAAGTGTAAGATGATTAGTGATTTGTTGTTGATTGTTTGGATGATTTTTGAAAAGAAAATGATATGCTAAATAGCATGGACACCTCCATTTTCAAAGGAAACTATGGCGAAATTTTCTAAAAACTCAAACACTTAGAAAATATTTTCTAAACAAGTGTTTACAAGTATGTTTTAAACCATGTCTTTCAATATAAGCTTTGCCATAAATATTGATACAAAAATACAAGTATTGGAGGTTGGTTTTTGTAAATAAAGATGGATAAATATATATTTAGAATATATATTTTATATTAAGACACTTGTGTGAATATTTGTTTACTTTGTGGAATAGTTATATTATTTTAGGGTAAAATAATATAACTCACAAAAACCATGGAATTTACAACTCCAAAATAATACCAAAAATCACAAGGAATAAATATTCATGTTACACACTTGATATTGTGAAACCGAACACAAAAACGTAACTTATGAGATATTCCAAAAAGATACCGTTACAATATATTTTTGGTATATATTATTTATTTTGGAAACGAAAGGAATGGAAATATGATTTTTATACATATTACAAAATTATATCATATTTCCGACAAAAAAGAAAATATATTATCTTTGGGGAGATAAAAATATATATTTTCCTAGTATATTTAGAAGATATATAATTTTTGGAAAAAATATATATTTTCTTGGGAATACATTATATTTGACAAATAAGTTATATATATTTTCTAAGTGTGACCTAAAAATATATTATTTCGGAACTACAAATATACATGTATAAATTACCCCCATCCTTGGGAAGAAAATATGGAAATACATACTTGAGAAGTATTAATACAGAAATATTGTTAAACAATTATTCCAAAACGAAATATGATTTAAAATGCAAGGAAATATCAGACTCTGGAAAAACCCGAATTCGGTTTTCGACATTAGATATCATTGGATTCGTCTTTTCGAGACGATTCTAACGGTGTAATTTGGTAACCACTGTTTTCGGAGATATTTGGTACGGTTTTATCAGTCTGCAACGTTTAAAATGTCAAACATGTCTACTTTGAATGAGCTTTTGAAAAAGGAGCATGAGGTTGGCACTACCAACAAACCGCCTAAGATGATGAAGGTGGAAAATTATTTGACATGGAAGGATCGTTTTCAATCCTCCATTGAATATCAGGACACTCGCATGTGGATATGTATTGAAGATGGGTACACAAACCCAACACACGACTTTGAGGGCAGACCACGTAGAACTGCCTATGTGAACATGGAAGAGGCTGATAAAAAGATGTATGAGGCTGAAAAGAGAGCCTTGGCTGCAATCAAAATGTCCTTACCTGATAGCGTCAAGCATACCTTCAAGAAGTACACAAATTCAAAGGATATGTGGGATGCATTAGAAAAGCGATATGCAGGAAATGCAGATGTCAAGAAAAACAAAGTTGATCTACTGAAGAAGCAGTTTGCTGTTTTCAAGTACATGAAACATGAGTCACTTGAGGACATCATCACTCGTTACTACCATCTGATGTCGGAAATGGAAAATTATGAGATAGAGTGCTACACTGACGTAGAAAAGAATGACAAGCTGCTCGATGCCTTACCTACTAAATGGGATATCTACACTCTCATGATCAAGGGAGAAGTAGATTATGAGACAAAAGAGCTTGAAGAAGTGGAAGGAAAGCTGAGAGCTTATGAGCTCAGTATGAAGAAGAAAGACACTGGATATGATCAGGTTCAAGATCCAAGGATTTACAATGGGCTTACATCTTCTTCATCTCACAACGCTTCTAGCGACTATGCTACTGCGTTTCTATCGTGTGAGAATGAGCAGGTCACAGTGAATGAGGATGGTGATGTTTGTTTTGTAGCTGCCTCAGGAGGATCAACAGGAGCCAAGAGAACATCAGCTTCTAAGCAGAGTAGTAGTGCTAAGTCGATGCCTATGAGTGTGAAGTCTGCTGAAGAACATTTGGCTCTACTTGCTTCGTTTGTTGCTTCTTATGAGAATTACATTCAGGGGAAGATATATGATCCTGCCACTTTAGATGAAGACTATGATCAGATTGATCCTGATGATCTTGAAGAGATGGATTTACAATGGCAGATGGCCATGATCTCCAGAAGAGTCAAGAGGTTCATGAACAGAACAGGAAGGAAGTTTGTAGGGAGGACTGTTGGCTTCGACAAGACCAAAGTGAGGTGCTTTAACTGTTAAAGTTATGGGCATTTCTCTAGGGAATGTCAAAAACAAAATCAAGAGACTCCGAGTCAGAGTTCAAACAACAGGAATGCATCAAACAATTCTAGCTCAAAGGCCTTGATCTCTACAGCACGAGAAGGTTCATATGATTGGAGTATTCATCTAGAAGAAAATGAGAATGCCACTCAGGCATTCATGGCAGAAATTGTACCAGTTGATGAAAGTGAAGCTGCAGTAGATGATGCTACAGTTGAGAAGAAAAGTGAAGCTGAGGTAGATAAGGCTAATCAGACAACAGATGCTGAAGAAGAAAAGCAAAAGTCTGACCATGAAAGGGAAGCTGAAGAAAAGGATGCTAAATATAAAAGAATGGAAGCTCAGCTTGCGGCTCTCATGGCCAACCTTGACAAACAAACATGAGAGGTAAAGTCTAATTCTGTGTGTTTAAAATGTCAAGAATTACAGGGTGAGGTTGACAGGTTGTCCACACAAAACCAAAGTCTGGTGGGCGAGATGTCTAACATTAAAGAATCTAACTTTTTTGCTAAAAGAAACGAATCTTTATACTTGAAGAAAATAAAAGGTTATGAAAGTAAGATTGAAGCGTTAACCTGAAAATTAAACGAAAAACTTCAAGTCATAGACTTAGCTCATGAAATGATGGCTGAGAAAACAAAAGAGATTTCTGAAAAATGCAAAGAGTTGTCAGATGCACAACTCAAAATTGTTGAACTTGAAAAGAAATTAGGTCAATTCAGGGACTCTACTTTTGTAATGAAACATATGATGGGTGGCTTGAAGAAAAGTAATGACAAAACCAGTGTGGGATTCCATGGTTTCAATGAAGTTCCACCTCCTGTTAGTCATGACTATTCTTTCTTGCTTGATGAAGATGAGCTCATGGACTTTGTGTCAACATCACCAAGTAGTTCCACATCAAGTCAAGGAAATGTGTCTGAGAGTGATGATGCTAAGAAGGATAATAACAGCAAATCTGTTTTGAAAAAGAAAACTTCACATCCTAAGAATAAGAATCCAACTTTTGTTAAAAAGATTAATTTTGTTCAAGGAAGTGACATGAAAAACGAAACAGCTGTTATTGAAAACGAATCTAATGTAGAGTTTGCTAAGAACAAAAACAAAGAAAATTCTGAGACTAAGCAAACTGAACCAAATCCTTCTAAGGCATCATCCTCAAAACCTGAATCTAGTTCAAAGGCTTCAGACAAGAAGTCTTCGAAAAAGAGATCGTGCTTCAAATGTCACACCAAAGGACATGTAGCTAGCTGCTGTCCTAACAAAAAGAATGAAGCACAAGTGAGTGAGAGAAAGAGAGAGAAATCACCTGAGAAGAAAGGTTATAATGAGGAGAAAGTTGCAAATTCTCCAAAGAAATTTGCTCCCAAGCAACTAGAGGGTGTTGCTGTTGGTGTAGATAAGGCTGAAAAAGGAACTCCACAAGTTCCTCGTTATCAAAGAAATCAACCAAGATTTCAGCCTAAATCTCCACCAGGCAGATATGAGAGACCTAGAAGCAGTTCACCAAGAATGAACAATCATAATACAAATAATTTCAGGAGTCAAGGTCAATATCAAAATCGATACCAAAATGATGGTGGTCGAACTTTTTATAACAATGGCTTTAGAAATTACAACAATAATGCTTCTTGGAATCAAAATTCAAGGTACCAAAATCAAAATTTTCAAAGGTCAAATAGTCCAAACACATATAGGAACCCTCAGGACCAAAGACCTAGTGGAAATCAAAATCAAATTCCATCAACAGGTCTGAGATCCAAGACTCCAGTTAGGAGTAATGGATATTGGATGGATGTTCCAGTAGTTGGTGAATTTGGACGACCCAATACCATTAAGGCTTGGGTCCCCCAATCTAACTAATTTCTTGGTTGGTGTGTGCAGGAGCTGCTAAGGAGGATTATCAACTTATGGTATGTTGATAGTGGCTGCTCCAGGCACATGACTGGGGATGCGAGATTGTTGACTGAATTTGAAGATTATGATGGTGGACATGTAAATTTTATGGGTGCTAAAGGTGGTAGAATTACAGGACGAGGAAAAGTGACCAATGGGAAGATCACACTGGACAAAGTGAACTATGTGGAGCAGCTTAAACACAATCTAATGAGCGTGTCACAAGTCTGCGACAAGGGTCACTCGGTCCATTTTACCAAGAATGAAGCATTAGTGTTGAAACCAGGTTTGGTGATTCCGGACGATTGGATAGTGATGAGAGCGCCAAGGAGAAATGACACTTATGTCATGGACATGGGTGCTAAGGATCCGACTGCTGTGGTGGCGTGTTTACTATAAAAAGCATCTGAAGCTGAATCGATGTTGTGGCACAGACGCACGGCCCATATTCACTATCGAAAAATGAATTACCTTGTTAAAAATGAGCTAGTGATAGGGGTTCCAATGCAGAGGTTTCAAGTTTAAGATAAATGTCTACCCTGTCAAAAGGGAAAACAACACAAGAAACCTCATAAGTCTAAAACAGTAAATTCCATAGATGCCCCTTATGAATTACTTTACATGGATTTATTCGGTCCAGTGAACGTGAGGAGCATAGGTGGAAAATACTATTGTTTAGTTGTCACAGATGATTACTCACGTTATTCATGGGTTTTCTTTTTAGGTACAAAAGATGAGACAGCAGAGATGCTAATAGATCTTTTTACAAAATTGGAGGATGTTCATGAAGCAAGGATCAAGAGGATAAGGAGTGATAATGGCACAGAGTTCAAGAATCAGATTCTGGATCTCTATTGTCTTCGCAAGGGAATAGAACATCAATTTTCTGCTCCTTATACGCCTCAACAAAATGGAGTAGCTGAGAGGAAAAACAGGACGTTGATTGAAGCCGCTAGGACAATGCTTTCAGATTCAAAGCTACCAGTTCTTTTCAGGGCAGAAACTGTGAATACAGCTTGCTACGTCCTAAATAAAGTTTTGACTGTTAAACGTTTTAATAAAACTTGTCATGAATTGATATTTAACAAGAAACCAAACTTAGAAGGCTTTGAACCATTTGGATTACCCTGCACCATTGTGCGAAATAAAGATAAACAAAAATTCGGTGAGGTGGCTGACGATGGCTACTTTCTAGGTTACGTGCCTGGCACACCGAATAAAAGGGTTTTTAATCTAAAAACTGGTAAAATTAAGATTGTTTACAATGTTGAAATTACTACATACAAACCTCAACAATCAACGAGTGGTCCAACTATATTATATGATTATGATAGTGTTTTTAAATCATTTAATATTCCTGGGTTTCCAAATGCAGATGATTCTCAGTTGATTCAAACAGTGATTGGTGAAGACGATGAAGGCGAGTTCATGCCTAGATCGAATGTTGATATGACAGATGCTCCAAAAACTTCCCAAGGTGCTGCTGATACTGATTCAAGCGATAGTGAACCTGAACCCATTCAGGGGGAGGATTTCATTAATCCGTTTGCAGATCAGAATATTCAGGGGGAGGTTGGATCAAACCTGGGTGATAATTTAGAAGTGGATACCGTTGCAACTACACGAGCAAATAGAGATCATCCAGTTGACATGATACTTGGAGATCCTACTACAGGTGTTCAGACAAGGAGAAGCATAGCAGGGAATTCTGGCTTATTTGTTTCGATTGAGAAGACTGGGATTGTGAACGAGTGCTTGTATAGTTGCTTTATTTCCCAAGAGGAGTCGAAGAACATTCATATGGCTCTTAAAGACAATTCATGGGTTGAAGCTATGCAAGAGGAATTGGCACAGTTTGCAAAGTTGAAGGTTTAGGAGTTAGTTGACCTTCCTAAAGGTGAAAGAGAGATTGGCACTAAATGGGTATTTAAGTGCAAGAAGGATGACAGAGGGATAGTGACGCGAAACAAGGCTCGATTGGTGGTAAAAGGTTTCAATCAGCAAGAAGAGATTGATTACAATGAAGTGTTTGCACCAGTGGCAAGGTTGGAAGCAATTCGTTTGTTCCTAGCTTTCGCTTCATTCAAGGGCTTTAAAGTTTACCAACTAGACGTGAAGAGTGCGTTTCTTTACGGGAAAGTCCAAGAAGTGGTGTATGTCTCACAACCAGATGGGTTCGTTGATCCAGACTATCCAGATCGGGTTTACAAACTTGATAAGGCTTTGTAGGGATTACATCAAGCTCCCAAGGCTTGGTACGAGACACTGTCTACACATCTGATCAAGAATGGTTTTGAAAGAGGTCAGATTGACAGTACACTGTTCATCAAGAGGAAGAAGGAAGATTTTCTGCTACTACAGGTATACGCGGACGACATCATCTTTGGGTCATCAGATGAAAACATGTGTAAAGAGTTCGAGCAGGTGATGAAGAGCAAGTTCGAAATGAGCGCTATGGGTGAGCTGTCTTACTTTTTAGGATTACAAGTTGAACAGAAGGAGGATGGGATGTTTATTCATCAAACAAAGTATGTGTATGACATTTTGAGTAGGTTCAAAATGAATGATTGCTCTACTTTCAACACACCCATTTGCGAAAATCACAATCTTGGCCCAGATCACGAAAGTACTGAAGACGTTGATCCAACTCAATACAGGGCAATGATTGGTTCTCTAATGTATTTGACTGCTTCAAGACCCGACATCATGTTTGCCGTATGCTTGTGTGCCAGATATCAGGCAAATCCAAAAGAGTTACACATGAAAGCAGTGAAGCGGATTCTTCGTTACTTGATGGGGAAACCTAAATCGTACCAAAAATGGTATTTGTCATAGCCCTCGTTAGATATTTTGGTCTCTTTGCTATACGGAAGTACTGACCTGATCACCAATTATCTAAACGTTGAAAAACAAAACGGATGAATTCAGTATACTCACCTACTACAATGAATCTTTGTGCATACCTTGATCGCGGGGGTACATCCTGAAGTGGGACACACTAGTATTTCAGTATAATAAAATTACCTTAACGTATCATACGGTAATGGTACTTGAAATGTTCATGCATTTTGTTTAAGTGGACAAACAATACTGGTAATCGTCTTGGACTGCTTTTCACGAGAATAAATAAAGAATTAACTAGAAGTGTGAAACAGTTTGATTTTGTTGATATGATCTTCTTACCGGTGATTCTCACAAAAATAGAGTGTTTATTACTTTTGTTATTTACTTGCTTTCAGAAAATATAAAAAATCCAAAAATAGTGTCTTTTTATGTTTAAAATTCTTAACATACGGAAAATTGTTATTCTTGGAGGAATTGTTACTGATAGGGGGAGACGGTGTTGGAAAGTGAGTTGAAAATTTTAAATCATGCGGGTTATAGGGTGTGTGATTAAAAAGTTTTGCGTGTTGGTGATAAATTGAAAATGCTTAATCTGTGATATACTCTCTTGGATAATAACAATTTATTCAACTTTGTTGAAAAATTCTTATGGTTTCTCGAGATGTTTGTTTTATAGTATACAGATTGAAGCAGTATGTTGCTGAGAAGTTGCTGTGAAGATGAGAGTTTGATTGATGCATGGTAGAACCTCCTTTCTACATTGCAAACAAGTTGAAGAGTTTGAAGATTGCTATATATATGCTGAACTGGAGTTTACTCAAACGCTAAAGTTTTTGAAGATTTGGTGATTGGATGCATCAGCTTAGGGGGAGTCTGTTGCTGACAGAAGCTATTGAAGCTGAAGCTATCCAAAGACCAAAGACAGTGCACGCCTAAATGAAGATTGCAAGATGACTGAAGACAAAGTTATTTTATGAAGCTATTGTCAAGGGGGAGTTTGTTGGTGCATATTTGTGACAACAGCTTAGATTTGGTTTTTGGATATCTTGTAATTAGTTAAACGATAAACGCTTAGCGGGTTTAGCTTTGTATTAGTGATATTATAGAGTTTGGGCTAAACAAAACCCAATTAGGGTGATGGGGGACGAAATTGGGCTTTTCCCATGTAGTAAACCCTAACCCAAGTAGCAAACCTTGTGTTATATAAACAAGGTTATGCATTAGGGTTTAGGTTAATCAGCCAAAACAGTTTTTAAAGAGAATTCGTGAGAGCAATAGGAGCTTGGACGAATTTGTGTGGGTTAGGGTTTGATTGATTGTAATTCTTGTAATTGATAATCAATAGAAACCCAGTTTGATTATGAATTGCTGATTTCTGTTTCTACTCATTCTGTGATATTCTGATCAAGAGGATTCCGCACTATTGACTGGATTGACAATTCTGTTAAGATCCATACGAAAAGGGGACCTACATATTATTTTAACAAATAATTATAACTTGGAATAACATAAGAAGCGCAACTCAAAAACATTAAACACTAAGCCAAGGCACGGCCCGTCCGTCTAATAGACGTTAGCACATTGTAGGTAGTCATGTTTGCTGAAGGGATTTTAGTTACGATACTGAAGACGCAATACAGTGAGTTCATGTCCCCCTTTTTCTCTTATCTGTTTTCAGTTTTATACTTCGGGGGTGGAATACATGTTACAATTATTACAGACATTTTTTTTATACACGGTATGGTGAGCCTAAGGAGGGTTGACTACTAGATCATGTGAAGGGTGGGTACAACACTTAAGGCCATTAATCCTCGTTGTAGGACTAAGGGACATGAGTGATAGATCTATTCGGGTGTGGCGAGCCCCACTCCTGAGTCCGCTAAGTGGACCATGAGGTGAATATGTCTTACCGACGAAGTTTTCTAGGTTTGAGTCTTCCTGCATCACTTCACACATATCAATGGCCTTGCAAACCATTGGTGATCTCTTTTTTTTTTCCTTATTGCTACATTCCAGGGACTTACATACATACTTACAACGTTTTCAAAGGTTTATACATCACACAAACGAACACATGAACTCGCTCAACTTTTGTTGATGTTTTCAAACTACATGTATTTCAGGGAATTTATAAGTGAATCTGGCGGGCGTTGGAAGTTTTTATGCTGCGTTAAGAATAAAGATGTCATCCATGGTCTTTGAGTTTGGTTAGTGTGTCTCATTCCTGGACGAGACACGTTGATGTGTGCTAAACAGACTATAAAAATTAACCAAATTAGACTCTCTAAACTAGACACTACAAAGCTTTAATTCTAGACTCGACCTAAAACCACACAATCGGCAAGTGTACCGATCAATGTAGTATAACCCTAGGAAGTCTGGATATCGAACCACGAGACTCTATGTATCACATAAACTAGACTCTACTGAAACTTGTTTATTTGTTTTTTTTTGGGGGGGGGGGGGGTTACGGAAAACTAAAGAAATCTATATTAAACTACTAAGTTGACTAAAGCTAGACTAAAGACGAACGAAGACTGAGGACTTTCCTTATATGAGAACGAGACCACCTAGACAAGAATCCTGGATCACTTTTAAGGAATTACCGATTAAGTTAAATGCATGAATTATGGAACCGGGATCTTAAAGTACTAAACCTATTAAGAACCAACTAAGCCCCACGACCCTTCTCAAGGAAAAACCTGTGGAACTACCTAGGCCGTTAATCCTACCGGTTATTAGACGCCTTTCCAGTTGTCTAATTATTGTGTAAGTACCCTAATGTTGACCTACTCTTTTCCAATCATAGATCTAGGGTAGTTTGAAGTAATTAACTTGACTTGATAGACTAATAAAACCGACAGGTAAACCAAGACATGACCTTTTCCAAGGACTATCTAAAGCGATTCGCCGGGTAAGACCTACCAATAGCCCCTCACTTTCCAGGTATTAGGACTAGTAGAACACTAAGACTTAGCAAATTATTACCAATTACTTCTAGGGGTTATTGCGCAATTCTCCCTAAAGAGTTAAGGTTTTCTAACGTGATATAGACACTCACCGAAATCCTAAACCCTAATATGACTCTGTGTTGTGATATAGACCGTCACTAAGAATCATATGAAGCAAATAATAACAATAAACCAACTCAAAGCATGCATATACATCAAATCATTAAGACAAATTCTTTACAAATCACAATCAATCCATAAAAATCATGCAAATAACATAAACGGTAAAAACTTTATATTAATCCATTCATCAAGTCTAGGTGGTTTATAAATTTAGCCAAGCATGTTAAAACGTGAAAACAAATCAAAGATGTCTAAACATGAATTCATCATAACAAGTTTCGTAAGAAAAGTTAAGAACAAAGAACTAGAAAACCCGATTAGATCTTCAAGTCTTCTTCCCCGAACTCGTATCGATGATTCCTATGCTTCAAGATCTCCAAAATTGCTCCAAGAATGCTCAATAATTCGCCCAAGATGTCTCTAGTTTGATCTAGGGTTTTTTCTCAAGTTTAAGATGATTATATATGACTTTCCATAACAAACCCTTATTAAATTCGTAATAATTGCCAGCTACAAGCTTCTGGCGGGGCGTCACAGGATCAGGGAATGGGTGGCGGGGTGCCACCTTGTTTTTTTTCTCATGAACTACCTTCAGTCTCTCGCCGGGTGCCACAGACTTGCTTAGTGGGTGATGGGGTGCCAGAGAGTGATTTTTCAGCTCTTTAACTCTATTTCAACTCCTCGACCTTTCCAACATGCTCCAAGACTTGACACTTCAATATTTTGGCTCATTCCACTCGGTTTCTCGCATATTTAAACATCAAGACCTGCGAAACACGATTTGATCAATAGTATGCATATTCTAACGAAAAACAAAACTAAATATAACGAAAACTATACAAACTGACACGAATAAAAGATGTATTTTGCAATACATCAAACATCCCCACACTTACTCTTTTTTCGTCCTCGAAAAAGAATTACGCAACGGAATCAGAGACAAATAATCACTCGGGTCAAAAGTTATTATTATCTTATTAAAACCAAAGCTTGCGTTAGCCGCGATTGCGAATATACTTGTCCCCTTAAACCCGAATCCAATCCTAAGCCCTTATCATGTGAATTTAATTTAAGTGCGGTCAGTCTACCTAGGGTCTCACGCTAGAATCTACAATCCACCTACTCCCGCCTCAAGCTTATAGGACTAAAAGAACAATCACTGGATCAATTCCTAACCGTCTTATATCAAAACCAAGAGAGCTTACAATCAATTTTTTCCTTTTTCCATTTTTTTCCGCTTTTCTTTCTTTCTTTTTTTTTCCTTTTCATGAGCGTAGACGATGCTTTCCCTAACCAAGAGGCAATCCGGCTGTAGAGTCGCTATCCCCAACTCGGATTACTTAAGCTTCAGTACTTTTTTTTCTTTGCACGGTCTATTTCACACATCCTAGCGGTAATTCGGTTGTAGAGTCGCTATCCCCAACCCAAACTACATAGGAATGCATTACTTTCATTTAGTTTCTAGCTCACTTTTTATTCTATTTTTTTTCGCAAGATCACAAACTCTAACGGTTTTAACTCATAACGGTGCCCCTTATACTCTTATTGGCAGTTTTAGTTTCCCATATCTCCCAGGCGAAAACCCACTAGCAGACCGACAATTAAGGTATATTAGCTCAAAGGGACTTAAAACCAAACCCGGGCCTATCCACATATCCCAAACTAGATGCAAACTCGATTTATTTTAAACTCTTATTATTATTATTCCAACCCAAGCAAATATTCATCTTTTCTATCATTTTCCGTTTAAAAATGCAAACTTCTTTTTTTATTCGAAAGACATTTTCTGATTTTTCAATTTTTTTGGATTTTTTAAAATTTTTCAATTTTAAGACTCGATTATTTACATGTATCCCATCCCCACACTTAGAGATCGTATTGTCCCTAATGCAAGAACGAAAATACGACTCAACAACTACCTAAAAATAAAAACTGCATACGAAATAAATAAAAATATACAACAACAAAAAGGGAAACGACTTAGCTGAGTATGTGAGACTGTCAAAGTGCCAGTCGTTTCCACATAAGCCCTCCAATTCGAAACGCGCTCAGCAAACAACTCCTAACCTCGGACATGCGAACAAAAGCGGCTACAAATACCAACCTAATCAAGCAAACACCAAACACTAGCAAAAGATAATATGTAATATCACGTTCAACAACCATCCACAAGTGTATCAACCAACCCCAAAACCCATCCAACCTGTTTAAAATATTAGTACAGACCAAGATATGATGAAAACAGCATAAAAGAAAAATATAACAAAAAAATATGCTCAATCACTGCTGCATCATTCTCAAACCACACCATCTACTCCTCATCTCAAACCCTGCTCCACGATAACTGACCACTCTCAGTGGTAAATCGGCAGGCTGCTCCTAAGCAGCCCCCTGAGATCTCGTGGAAGCACCTCACCTGCGTTTGGTGCCTGACGAGGAACCTTCACCTGACATCCTGTAAAAATAGTTCAAAAACGCGCAAAAACAGGTGAACAGTCAGTAAACACAAACTATTTTTGTTATTTTTTGAGTGTTTTTTTTTTTGAAATTTTTAAGAATTTTCTGATTTTTGTTTTTTTTTAAATATAATACTGTACATTCAAACAGCGGCCGTATAGCATTTCGTTCGCGGTCGTTGTTCGAAAACAAGTGACTTTATGCAACACAATTACAAACCGACTCCGCCCGAATGGAGATTGAGTACGAGCGAAACGGCTTGAATATCAAGTGAGCATATCGACACTACACGACACTAGCAAGACTCGAAACACACTTAAAACGACACAAAGGACCCTAAAGATGCAAAACTCAACTCGACCTAAACTAGACGCAAAATACAAGACTTACAACCCTACCTCCTCCTGGCACTTTACTCGCCCTCGAGTAATCCCAAGTGCCGACAAAAACTAAGCGTGGAAGCAATGGACGACGGGTCACAACAACGTGGTAAAGATCCTATTTTTATGTCAAAACTTGCGACCCGTATTCCCACACTTATTGTATACTAATGCCCAAACCAATTCAATCAGCCTATTAATCCTTTAGAGCCTAACAAAGCTTACGCTAAATTTTCAAAACACCCATCCCCAAGCTCAATTGTGTCCAAAACAATATAGCAAATTCCAATCCAGAAACAACCAACCACGTGCCACCCACGAATCTGTCCGAGCCCTGTGGCCGCACCCTCTAACAATCCTAAAGTAATTATACGGATCTGATCCGGACTTAAAACAGACTCGATGACTCTAAAAGACATAAAACATGACACTGAGACTTGACGACTAAAACAAAAACCAACAAAGACTTGCTACTGACTCGACAATTAGACCAAAGATAGACCTGACTTGACTCGAAACATCGACTGACTAACCTAAACTAAACGGACGCAAAGACCAGACCCAACAATTAGACCAAAACTAAACAAAAACGGACAATACAAGACTCAAAATACAATTAAAAACAAGAAGCATACCTGAGATTCGCCTGAAATAAGAAAAACTAGAAGAAAATTCGGTTGAATGTTGATTTCCCAAGCAAGAACCCGATTTTTTATGATGAGATATGGTAGAATGATGGATGAAATCGGATGTGTGAGGGTTGTGGATGTAATGGTGTTGGATTTTCGATGATAATGGTGGTTTATCTGTGAGGAGTGGTGGTGGATTAGGGGGATTAAAGTGGTATCGGCTGTGTAAATGGTGAGGTAAGGGGTGATAAGGTGTGATATGTGAGATAGCGGTGGGTATTAGGTGATGAAGAAGGGGTGTTCGGCGGTGGAGAGTGGTAGAAAAGGGTATCGGCGGTGTAGAGTGGCGAGGTGGGTGGAGGTATAGTTGAATAGGGGTTTTCGGTGACGGTAGGTTAAGTGAAAAATGAGGTGGGTGGCGTAAAGGGGCAAGAAGGAAGTTATCGGTGGTGGCTGGTTGTATGTGAGAATGGAGGTGATTAATGGGACAAGGGGGGTTTATCGGCGATGAGTGGGGAAGAAGGGTTAGGTAATTTTAATGGATGTCTAAAAAGGCAATGGGGTACCGTAATGTATTTTTGGGTTTTAGTGATTTGTGACTGCAGATACGTCCACTGGCGAGCCGCCAGAAAGTGAAGAGGTGTGTGGCGGCCCGCCACCACGTTATTAATTTCCAAAAAAAAAAAACAAAGTTAGGTGTTTTAATTTTTTGTGGGCTGCAGACGAGGCTTCTGGCGGCCGCGAGAAGTAAGTGAGGTGGGTGGCGGCCCACCACCGCGTTACAAATTTCCGAAAAAAATATTATACGTGCTGGCGGGGGGTGAGGACATTATTGGATGGGTGGCGGCCCGCCAGTGGCCATTTTCAACAGAAGGTTGTCTAAAATTTGGTTTCATTGCCTTAGAAAAATTTTTAGTTTTTTTTCAAACCATCCAAAATCCATCAAAAAAAAAAAATTCTGAGTATAAAACTTACCCGGAACCTTATTTTCCTCGCAATTTCCTGCAAATCCTCGGTGATGCACTCCTGCAAATGACTCAAGACACAAACTAGGACCCGAAAAACTAACAAAAACGACCATTAGCTACTAAAAATTACGAAAAAATAAATAACTAAGATACAAACGGTACAGACTCTACAAATGAGTAACAACTTCTCACATACTTATGGGGGATCATAGAGATGCAGCTCACCTCCAAACACACACGCACGGGCTGTAGCACCATTATACTTATTGCCCGAATCAACCCAAAGACCCTTATCTCTCTCATAACCTCTCAACTCCTCATCTGGCGGTTTGAATCTAGACTCGTCATATCGAAACCTATCCCCATACTGAGCTTTGCTCAGTGTCTCTATCTTAGATTCTAAACGCACCATTCTCGCTTCTAATTCCTCTACTATCCTATCAGGTGGGTCCCCACACTTGAGTCCTATTACTTTCTCTAGACTCGGACCACCCACCACCTTCTCCTCATCTCTCTCATCCTTCTCACACTTCCCTAGTAACGATACCGCCTCCACTTTATCACTTGACCCTCTCGAATTCATAACCTTAAAAACTACCGATTCCTCGCCCGCTCTAAGTGTGATGGTGCCTAAAAAGACATCTATGAGAGCTTTAGCGGTGTTCAAGAACGGGCGTCCTAAAATTAACGGTACGTTTTCATCGGCTTCCATGTCAAGAATGACTAAATCGGTCGGAAAAACGAACTTGTCAACCTTAACAAGCAAATTCTCAACTATGCCCCTCGGGTGTTTCACGGACCTATCAGCTAAGGATAATGTCATTCGGGTAGGTGAAAGTTCGCCTAAGTCTAGCTTTTCGTAAAGAGAAAAGGGCATCAAATTGATGCTAGCACCTAGGTCAGCTAAGGCTTTAGTATTGGTGTTACTACCGAAAAGACAAGGAATAGTGAACACACCGGGATCGGTAAGCTTTTCGGGAAGCTGATTTGAGACAACGGCTGAACACCCTCCATGCAATGGAACGTTCGACAACTCTCCTAACTTCTCTTTATTTCTAAGAATGTCCTTCAAAAATTTCGCGTATTTAAGCATCGACTGAAGTGCCTCGATAAACGGAAGATTAATCTTCAATTGCTTGAAGATATCTAGAAATTGCCCGTATTCCCTTGAGTATTTTTGGTTCTTAAGACGTGAGGGAAACGGGATATACGCATGGTCTACTAAAGGTGAAGGTCTAACGTCTATGGGGGTTTTCTCAACTTTCTTCTCAACATGAGACTCACCGGGCTGTGCGGTACTTGCTGGGACTAGCCTCTTTTGCACTTTGCTGGGAGCCTCCATCTCAATCACTTCATCTATAATGTCTCCATCCTCATCGACTACTCTCTCCTCTACACTCGGGTTCCCTACTGTTCTGCCACTACGAGTGGTAATGGCCTTTACATGAGCATTCGGGTTCGGTTGGGTGTTACCTGCAAACTAACCGGGTAATCTCTCCTCTAACTTCCTAGACATATCACCTAAAACCCTTTGAAGGTCTTGGAAAGCAGCTTGGTGATTCTTAAGCATAAGGTCATGTTCGCTAAGTTTCTTCTGGGTTGTTTGGTCCTTAACAATTAATTGACTCATCATAGCCTCCATTCTTTCTAGACTACCCCCTAGATTATAACTTGAACCCTGACCTGTTTGAACCTGACTACTTGACCCCCCATCCTTGACTTGCCCATTTGAACCCCCACCAAAGAGTGAACCTAGACCCCTATTTGGATTTTGAGCTATTTGAAAACCAGGAGGTTCATTTGAGCGAAAATTATTATTAAAATTATTATTATTATTTCGCCAACCCGAATTAAAATTACCAAACCCACTAGGTTGACCTCTACCAAAACCTCCTCCTACGAAATCAACTTGCTCCTCACCAACTAGCAATGGACACACACTCGTATCGTGACCCCCTCGGCAATACTCACATTTGTCTACTATAGCCTTAATTTCCTTAAGTTCCTTAGACATGTTTTCCAAAACAGCGGCTAAACTAGGATCCATGGTGACATGGTTCACCCCTCGGGCGGGTGCACTAGTAGTGGTATTAGAATTACCACTTTGATACCGATGATCGGATCGTGATTGGGATTGAGACTGAGCAAATGCCTCAAAACGTTCTAAACACTCAGCAACAGTAAGAATACCCATCATATGCCCCCCCCCCCCACATTAGTATCGAAACGATCACGAGTCTCTTGGGTGAGACCGTTATAGAATTTCTCACATAAAGCCCAATCGTAAAGACCATGCTGGGAGCAACGAGCACAAAGGTTTTGGAAACGCTCCCAAGCAAGGTAATATGGCTCGTCGGGCTCCATGCGAAAGGAGTGGATTTGGTCTCTAAGACGTAAGGCTTTAGCGGGCGGGAAATACTTGTTCAAAAAGGCTTGACGAAGCCCCGACCAGGTGGTAAAGGTACCAGTTGGTTGAGAGTCCAACCAAGTAGCCGCACGGCCGGCTAATGAGAATGGGAAAAGCTGTAGGTAAGTGGCATCATTAGGGGCACCGTGAAGGCTAAAAGTAGCTAGGATGCGGGAGAAACGGTTAATGTGGGCCGGGGCGTCCTCATCGTCTCGGCCATGGAATTAGATGGTATTGGTGATAGCCTGCATGGCAGAAGATGGAATCTGCCATGAATTTTCATTAACTATGGGTGGGACGGTGATGGGTGAAGCAAGGCCGGTGAAATTCTGAGTGGCTTGCTGATGGACGGTTTGCCTAGCGTTGGCCATTGGTTCTAGGTTTTCTGGTTCGCTAGAGGTACTAGAAGTGGGACTATTGGGTGGGGAATCCTTAGGTGAATGATTTGGTGAAGGTGGTGGTGTGGGAGGTAGGGTGGGTAACGGGGTGGAATCGAAATTAGGGAAACGAGAAGAGGATGAAGAACTGACCTGTGGGCCTTGGCCCAATTGAGATGATGACTGCTTGACTGGTGGTGGCGGTCCGTGCGAGCGCAGATGTGGCATCCACTACAAGCAAAAACCTGAACACAAGAAAAGCAAACAATAGTTACTACGACTCAAGATGAAAATTAAAAGACACAAAACAAAGTAAACACGTAGCACGTATTTGTCAAGTAAATCTATCAAAGCTAATGAACGCAATTACCAAGAGTCCCCGGCAACGGCGCCAAAAACTTGATGTGTGCTAAACAGACTATAAAAATTAACCAAATTAGTCTCTCTAAACTAGACACTACAAAGCTTTAATTCTAGACTCGACCTAAAACCACACAATCGGCAAGTGTACCGATCAATGTAGTATAACCCTAGGAAGTCCGGATATCGAACCACGAGACTCTATGTATCACGTAAACTAGACTCTAATAGACACTGACGGACACGACTGAAACTTGTTTATTTGTTTTTGGGGGCGGGGGGGGGGGGGTTACGGAAAACTAAAGAAATCTATATTAAACTACTAAGTTGACTAAAGCTAGACTAAAGACGAACGAAGACTGAGGACTTTCCTTATATGAGAACGAGACCACCTAGACAAGAATCCTGGATCACTTTTAAAGAATTACCGATTAAGTTAAATGCATGAATTATGGAACTGGGATCTTAAAGTACTAAACCTATTAAGAACCAACTAAGCCCCTCGACCCTTCTCAAGGAGAAACCTGTGGAACTACCTAGGCCGTTAATCCTACCAGTTATTAGACGCCTTTCCAGTTGTCTAATTATTGTGTAAGTACCCTAATGTTGACCTACTCTTTTCCAATCATAGATCTAGGGTAGTTTGAAGTAATTAACTTGACTTGATAGACTAACAAAACCGACCGGTAAACCAATACATGACCTTTTCCAAGGACCATCTAAAGCGATTCGCCAGGTAAGACCTACCAATAGCCCCTCACTTTCCAGGTATTAGGACTAGTAGAACACTAAGACTTAGCAAATTATTACCAATTACTTCTAGGGGTTATTGCGCAATTCTCCCTAAAGAGTTAAGGTTTTCTAACGTGATATAGACACTCACCGAAATCCTAAACCCTAATATGACTCTGTGTTGTGATATAGATCGTCACTAAGAATCATATGAAGCAAATAATAACAATAAACCAACTCAAAGCATGCATATACATCAAATCATTAAGAAAAATTCTTTACAAATCACAACCAATCCATAAAAATCATGCAAATAACATAAACGGTAAAAACTTTATATTAATCCATTCATCAAGTCTAGGTGGTTTATAAATTTAGCCAAGCATGTTAAAACATGAAAACAAATCAAAGATGTCTAAACACGAATTCATCATAACAAGTTTCGTAAGAAAAGTTAAGAACAAAGAACTAGAAAACCCGATTAGATCTTCAAGTCTTCTTCCCTGAACTCGTATCGATGATTCCTATGCTTCAAGATCTCCAAAATTGCTCCAAGAATGCTCAATAATTCGCCCAAGATGTCTCTAGTTCGATCTAGGGTTTTTTCTCAAGTTTAAGATGATTATATATGACTTTCCATAACAAACCCTTATTAAATTCGTAATAATTGCCAGCTACAAGCTTCTGGCAGGGCGCCACAGGATCAGGGAATGGGTGGAGGGGTGCCACCTTGTTTTTTTTCTCATGAACTACCTTCAGTCTCTCGCCGGGTGCCACAGACTTGCTTAGTGGGTGATGGGGTGCCAGAGAGTGATTTTTTAGCTCTTTAACTCTATTTCAACTCCTCGACCTTTCCAACATGCTCCAAGACTTGACACTTCAATATTTTGGCTCATTCCACTCGGTTTCTCGCATATTTAAACATCAAGACCTGCGAAACACGAATTGATCAATAGTATGCATATTCTAACGAAAAACAAAACTAAATATACCGAAAACTATACAAACTGACACGCATAAAAGATGCATTTTGCAATACATCACACGTCATCCAAACCTTGGTGTTATTCAATATCTTTTGACGAGTCCTTAATGAACTCATAAACAATTTGTACGGTTTGTAAAGCTTGAATTTGAAGTCTACGTTTCAAAACAATGTTGTTATGTTTATACTTATTTAATGGATGACAAACCTATGATTTTATCATATAGTTGATGTTATGATTGAATGCAATGATATTAAGAAAGTCACACCATAATCACGCTTCCGTAAAAGTCAGCGGGTGACAGCTTGGTATCAGAGCCTCGATCGTAGCGAACTAGGATTCTTTCTCTAGTCTAGACTACGATCATTAGGGCTCTCGCGAAAATGTTTTCACAAACATGTTTTCATTGCATACACAAAGCGTCCAGATCCACGAAACAAACATTTTTACAAATAAAAGACACAAAACACATTTCAAAGAATTCATTTATATTTCCGTTTGAGAGACTGGGAGTATAATTTGAGAGATTCAGTCTGAGAGACAGGGAAGGTCAGTCTGAGAGACTAGCTGGGTATTCAGTCTGAGAGACTGGGGAGTTAGTCTGAGAGACTAGCTGGGTATTCGGTCTGAGAGACTAGGGAGTTTGTCTGAGAGACTAGCTGGGTAGTGCAGTCTGAGAGACTGGGTAGTCTGTGAGACTAGTTGGGGCAGTCTGAGAGACTGGGAGGTTTAGCCTGAGAGGCTGGGTAATTCGGTTTGGGAAACTGGGTAGTTCAGTCTGAGAGACTGGGTAATTAGTTGAGAGATTAGTTGGGACAGTTTGGGAAACTGGGGAGTTCAGTCTTAAAGACTGGGTGGTTCAGTCTGAGAGACTGGGTGTTTCAGTCTGAGAGACTGGGTGTTTCAGTCTTAGAGACTGGGTGTGTCAGTCTGAGAGACTAGGTGGTTCAGTCTGAGAGGCTGGGTGTTTAGTCTGGGAGACTAGGTGGGTTAGTTTGGGAGACTAGGAAGGATAGGAAGTTTCATGAAGAATAATGTGAATACATGATTACAAGATGAATTGTCTTTGTTTGCACACACTAATTGTTAGTAAATACTATGGATATACATGCTATGACTATTATGTACCGGCACACACGTTACTTTATTTAGAAGGTGAGTTATCAGACATTGATAACCCTATGGCCACCGCCCCGGATAATGAGATTGCACCTGCACCGGAGATGTTTACGTCAGGTACTGAGAGTGACCCTGACATGCTGACCAAGGGCGAGGACGACTTTAACCCGTTCGCGCTACCAGACTTTGGTGACGATTTACCCTTACTGATGGCTTCCTTGATGAGGATCTTTTGTCATCCAAGCTTCTGTCCATGACCACCTCATCACTGGTCATCCCGATAGTGAGCACACCATGGCCCCAATCCTCAATAATGCGTCTCCCGTGGACATTCCTTTCGAAGGTGGGCTACTCGACGAGTAGTTGATGATGACATTGACATGTTTATTGATGGTCCTCCTGATGACGCCCCTGATAATGAAAAGTTAGACGAGAATGTTGTTACTAGTTTCACTTCTTGAGACCCCTGTTATCAAGCTATTCTCTGATCTAGTGTTTATTGGTGGAGATGCGGGGTATACACTTGATTTCAGACTCCTTTGAGTCTGCGACATTTTCATCTTTACAGACGATCAGGTGACCGCTTTTTGCTACTGATTTGGACGACGACACCGCTATGACTGCTGCACTATCACCTGTTGGAGATGCCACACCTTTACACGACCCAGAGCCTGCTCCTGAGCCAGCTCCTGTTCCGTTTGGGTCAGCTTGATGTTGCACCTGCTGGTCCTGCACCCTTGCTTGGTCATAACCCTGTTTCTTTTGGTCTACCAGACATTGCGCCCCTTATACCTGACCCAGTACCTGCACCTGATGATCTCCTTATTTGTTGAGGCGTTTGTTCCTGCACCTCCACCCGCTGATGTTGCTCTTATGGAGACCGGCGTCCATTGTACTGACATGCCTATCGCTTTCTTTCAGGACCTACCCGCATTCTGGAAAGGTACTCCAGGTCGGCGCCCGCATGACGATCCTTTTTCTACAGCAGTACTTTCCCCGATTTCACAGGCTGCACCATTTGCTCCTTTTCAACACTGGACGAGCCATTCCAAAGGTTCCTATCATGCCCTATGTTAATTTTGTACCCCTATCATTCTTCGCATTATGGAGACTACACACGGGATGAGTTGCTCCTGTAACATCAGATACAGTTTGAGGATTATAAGTCGTAGAATGTTGGAGTTTGATCTGACCCCACGTCCTCCACCCTGTCTATTACCAGTATACTTTGATCCTCCACATTCACCGAAGGTTCCTTTTGCACGCTCGCCTGCTGCTATTACACTTTTCCCAGGTTTTTGATGCTTGTTCTTTACTGTCGAGCGGCAGATTAGTTAATCACTTCGACATATATACAAGCTCGAGGAGGAGTTCACGCATGCTAGCAGTTTACTTTTCTTTCCTCCTCCACCTCGGTCACCAGTATAGTTGGTTTCTGGATTATGCGGATTGCATTACATTTGGGTAAAGACACTAATGATAAACCGAGATTGTGGAGTCTTTTGAAGACCACTTATGACAATGTAATTTTGATATACTGATATACTTGTGGGACTAGGGTAGGGTGACCCTGTGTCCCTTTCGATGTAATACAATTTGTAAGACAATGAGATTGTGGTCGGAGAATAATGAAAGCCCAATCATCATTAAACATGCGACGATACTTTGTAGCCAGTAATCAATAAAAACTCAGTCGCTATGTCTTCGTTAAGCGCGTTGTTGATCTTTAGGTGTGTGCTATAATTATAATGCTACGTGCTCGATTGTTATGCTCTCATTAAACGTAATTTCCAAATTACTTGGTCATGCTATGAATATGTTATTGCTGAATTGGTTGATATGATAACCTATTTTGTGTGTGTACATTTGACCCCTAAAACAACTATATGCACTCGCCGAACAAATAAGACCTGACCTAACCAATCTTCTCCTTAGAAGATGTCGATACAAGGGAACGTCGACACCAAAAACCCTCCGCCAACAACAGCGGCAGAACTACAAGAGCGCATCTCACAGGCCATTGCACAGCTCGAGGCCCTTCGCTCCGAACACAGCGAAGGCTGCACCTACAAGCAGTTCTTAGACCACAAACCTCGAGAATTCGACGGCACCGGGGGTGCCTTAGCCTTCGTGCGCTGGGTTGAGAAAACAGATTCTGTCTTACGATTGAGCAAATATGCCCCAGAACAGCAGGTCACGTATATAGCTGGACTATTTGTAGATGGGGCTCTGTCTTGGTGGAACCTTCATGTTCAGACCATAGGCGAGACCGCTGCGTATGCCTTGACGTGGGACGAACTAAAAGAACTGATGCGTAAGAGATATTGCTCGAGGGCTGAAGTCCAGAAGTTGGAGACTGAACTATGGAACTTGAAAATGGAAGGACCAAAAATAGCTGACTATGTGTAGAGATTTAACGACTTATCACAAGTTGCTTCATGTTTGGTGAAACCAGAATCTAGGAAGATCGAACGCTTCATCGGGGGATTGGTACCTCAGATTTTAAACCTGGTAACAACATCTAAGCCCCTAACGATCACCGAGGCTATCAGCATAAGTGTGGCACTCACTGAAGAAGCGATTAGACTAGGAAAATTTTTCACTACGGAAGAGAAAAAGGAGACTCCTGTAGAGTCACCTGGAGACAATAAGAGAAAGCTCGCAAATTTCAAGAAGGATACTCAGGCAAGTAACAAGAAGAAGGCCAAAAAGGGAAGAGACTACATGGGTATCCTACCTAAGTGCGACAATTATTTACGTTATCATGTCGGGCAATGTAAATATGGAAAATGTGATAACTGTGGCAAGAGGGGACATCCTAAAGAAACTTGTAGGCAAGATACTGAACGTAGAAATAGAGGCCAAGATGGTAGCGAGAATTATGGAGGAAACAACGACAACGATAACTATTAAGGAAGGATGAGTGACAAACAAAAAACGTGCTCAAGGTTGTCTTAACTGTGGGAGCAAAAAGCATTTCAGAAAATATTTCCCTAAAAACGATCAGGCACAAGAATGAAAGCTCAACACCGGAGCTAGGGAGGCAAGCCAGGGATTCAAGAGTGGATATCGGTACGTCCCATATTAGTCAGCATTATGCGTCTGTGCTGCTAAATACTGTGGCAAATTTTAGCTTCGCATCCCTAGAATTTGAGAGTATACTTGGTTTAGTAACGAATAAGTAGATAACCCGTACTCGATAAAGCTAACTGATGGAAGCTAGTGGAAGCCAATGCAGTAACTAGAAACGGCAAGATAGAACCCGGAGAGCGTAAGTTCACGTTTGATCTACTGCCAGTTGAGTTGGAAAGCTTCGACGAGGTAACCTGGATGGGTTGGTGGTCAAACGATCGAGCGAAGATTGATATTCGCATCCCGATGGCGAACGAAGAAACAATCGTGATTCATGAAGCAGGATACGCCTCTACAAATTACTGAATGCTTGAAGGCACGGAAGTTGTTGCGTAAAGGATGTGTTATTTTCTTGGCTCATGTCGGGGACAAGGGAGCCGAAAAACCAAAACTCGAGGATATTTCTGTGATAGGGAAATATCCTGAAGTCTTTCCCGAAGACTTGCCAGAATTTTCTCCTCAATGACAAGTCGAATTTTGCATCGATATGATTCCCGGCGCCACGCCTGCAGTCAATGCACCTTAGCGACTTACACCTTCGGAGACGCAAGGATTGTCAGTGTAACCTCAGAAGTTGATAGAGAAGGAAGATAACATACCAAGATTCCCATTTTGGGTAACCCCAGTTCTGCTCGTCAAGAAGAAGGACGATGATTTTCAAATGAGCATCAACTACCAGGAGCCGAACGAGCTAACCAACAAGAGTCGATAACTCTTGCTAAGGATCAACGAATTTCTTACTTAACTAACTGTGAGGATCCAACTACTATTACACGACTGATCGATGATCGAGTGTCATTAGCGATGAATTCAGGAAGAAAGTATACCGGGGAAATTGTGGGACAATAACTTGTTTTTAGACGTACACAAAAATGGTGTTTCCTACACAATGCACAACCCAGATCTACACAGGATACGAAACCTTGATGATCTAGAAAACGTATACTTAGGACCTTTGGAAACCCATGTCCAAACTCGTAAGGGTTGATACTTAGGAACCACATCTGGTAACCATTATCCTGGAATAATGCCATTTCAGTTAACCAAACAGAAAATACTTAAATTCCTTTTGTTGAAATCATCACTTTTGCTTCTAGCGAGTAGATGTTTGCATCTCTACTCCCCTTAATGGTAGTTGCATCGCATTAACTTCCTTCGCTGAGAGCGAATATACATTTGCTTCGAACACTTGGTCATTTCTTCATTTTAGCAAATACTCATTGTTTCAGTACTCGAAAACTATTATGTCACACATGCACCAATTGCTACGCATGTGGTTTCGTTTCGGATAAACGCTTTATTGAAATTCAAATATTATCTTGCTAAATCTAATTACTGATTTGTGATTCGAATGACCTCCATTATTGTAATTATTGGCTCTTTTGTTACCAAGTCAACACACCTTCTTGAAACTTCTTTTATTTCAAGTTACATTCATGGTTTATCTTTGTGACCACGCCGAGATTCCTTTGTTGATACATACGTTTATTGTCGGGTTACGCTGAAACTAAGTTCAATTGCTTGAACTTATCCATTTCACATGTTTGATTTGAGACGCTATATGATGTATTGAGAGCATCACATTCAAGTAGTTTTTTTTCCAAGATTCTTTCATTTCGAGTCGTAGTAGACTTGGTTGGTCTACGACTCCACTAAATCGTTAGATTGGTTTCGATACCTTGCGGTGATATTTTCACAGAATTGAAGCTTGCGCTAATTTGGTTACTCACTTCATACACGGATTTAAATTATTTATTTACTAATTTGCTCTAAATCCGTCTTGTTTATCACGATTAAATCGGTCTCAACACAGTAGTGTGTTGAGGCAAAGGTAAATAGAGTCATTTCATATCACAATATACCTCCTAACGGCTCTTTCATTGAATGCCTTGCGGTACCTAATACTTTTTCACCTTCGATAAAAAACAGTGGCTCTTTGATGTTCCGTATTTAACAGAAAACTTTATGACATTGTGTAAATCAAATCTTCAGATTGTCTCAGTACACTTTCATTTGATTTCAGGCACGGTGAACTTGTTCAGTCACCACTATTATTGAATCTCGTCATTACGACACCTTGTGGTGTCATTAGCTTGTGCTAATCAAGGTCAACTGTTTCACACAAAACTACATATACTTTTGTTTGACCTGTCATTTAAACATTCCTAATGCAACTACGGATTAAGACAATGATACACCAGATTCGCTTGTATTTCATTCGGCGTATTTTCGCAATTCAAGAATGTCAACACACTAAAACTTACCATTCATCTATTCGGAAGTTGACATATCGTTTTTCATGTTACTATCACATTTGAGTTGTTGATTATGAATTCATATAGCGAATGCTATGGTTTGTGAAAACTTGTTTGCGTATTGTGACCGATTGTTTGAGAATCCACCGGTCGAAACCCCTTTATTGCACCCCTGTTAACTAAGTAACACTTGATTCTACATCTATACATTTCGTGTCCTTGACATCAAATGCTAAAAGCACATATCTTTTAACCATTGGATTCGTGTTGTTGTAATATATACGTGGATTCATCTAATGTGAATAAGTTTTGATTTGGTTTTGTGATTACCTACCTCAATATTATCCATATGCATGCACGCATAATGTAACCCTAAGGAGATAAGATGGTGCAAATTTCGAGGACAAAATTTTCTTAATAGGGGGAGAATGTGACAACCGTCAAATTTGCATGCATCCGTACATTTAATTAATAATGATTAGTGCTTAATTATTGTGCTGAATTACAATTATTGACTTAAACTGCTTTCTGATTTCTGTATCATACATACATGTGCATCACATTTCATACTGTCACACCATTTATTACAATACAAACTTTAGTGACATACATGATGCACAAAGCACAGTTAGCACAATTAACGGATAAGACAGGAATATGCTGACGGGGTTCAGTACATAGATAGATAGTGTTTTAAGACCCAGTATGGGCCAGAGACAAGGTACTACACTAGTATGGAGTGTAGGAAAGTACGGACCATAAAACTGCGTCACTAGGTGATAGTTTAAGTGCCGGAAAGTGCCTAAAACCCACTCAAAGTGCAGAATTCAGCATATTTCAGCAAAATTCAGCATTTTAATAAACTAGTAACATGCAAAAATATGGCAGAATGGTCCTGAATGCTTTCCTAAGTGTCAGGAATTAAAAGTGTCACAAAAAGTTACATAAAGGACACTATACGGTATAACTTGACACTTTAACGGACCGGTATCTAACCAAACAACCGGACATTACCCGGAACACCAAAATATTGCTAGAAGCATTATTTTATTATTTTTTGGCTAGTTATGATCCCCGAACACCCTAACATACTACATAATGCAAGATACACATAAAACACTAGACTTTACACTTAACACCCTAGCCAATTACCCACTTACCATCAAAATTTACACATGGACCCCCTCCCCCTCCATATTTATGGTTGAAAGGGGTGGCCCCACCATCAAGATCTTTGGTTTATTTTATTAGATATTATTTAATATTGTTTGATTCACCAAGATTTATTTTGATATTGCTTGGATATGGAAGATTTATTTAGATATCCTTGGATATTATAAAGATCATTTCATATCTCACAAACTCACTCCACTCCCTCATACTCTCTCTCTCCCTCTCGGCTCTACCTAGTGCCACCACCACCACCACCTTGCAACCACCATTCACCCATTTCAAACTCATTTCAAAGTGCAAGAAAGTGATTCATGAAACTTGAAGCTTGTGGAATTTGAAGAACCTCCATCCATTGCTTTCACCCACCATTTTCATCATCATTTTCTCTTGTGATCTTCCCTAGCATTTGAGCTAGTTGTAAGCTTCTTGTTACTAGTTTTTACTTCTCTTTTTGTTGGTTAAAAAGATATATTATGTTGAAACAACAAGAACACTAAAAGACTTGAACTTGAATCTTGAAACATAAAGCTTACTTATGATGAAAAATGGATGATATGATATGGTTTAGTTCATGAATGATAATTGTTTGTTGATTTCTTGAGATGATGATGTTAATCATCACATGAAGCTTGCTAAATGATGTTTAAACACTTAATCTAGCAAGTGGGAGGATGATCATATAACAACATAAGATGATCATCTTCTAGTGAACACATGAACTTGATAAATGAAAATGATTTCTTATAAAACAATGACCAAAGTGACCTAGTAAACTTATAGATTCAAGACTTGTGAATGATTTTCCAAGAAAACCAAGTTTAAAAAGATGATTTTTGAAAGATCATGATTTTTATTAAACCTACACTATTTTTAGTGGAAAAACAAGTGTATAAACATTAGAGAAACAAGAAGGTTTAATAAAGAAACATTTTTGTAAAATATGTTTACAAGTTGTAAACATCTAAAACTTCCGAGAATAAGATTTACCAAGAAGTAAATATAGTTCGGAGGGTAACTATGGCTACTAAACACTTTACCAAGTTACTAGGCGTTTTTGTAAAAGATCAAGTTCATGTTGTATTGTAAATGGAATAGTTTTTGCACTTGGTAAGTGTAAGATGATTAGTGATTTGTTGTTGATTGTTTTGATGATTTTTGAAAAGAAAATTATATGCTAAATAGCATGGACACCTCCATTTTCAAAGGAAACTATGGCGAAATTTTCTAAAAACTCAAACACTTAGAAAATATTTTCTAAACAAGTGTTTACAAGTATGTTTTAAACCATGTCTTTCAATATAAGCTTTGCCATAAATATTGATACAAAAATACAAGTATTGGAGGTTGGTTTTTGTAAATAAAGATGGATAAATATATATTTAGAATATGTATTTTATATTAAGACACTTGTGTGAATATTTATTTACTTTGTGGAATAGTTATATTATTTTAGGGTAAAATAATATAACTCACAAAAACCATGGAATTTGCAACTCCAAAATAATACCAAAAATCACAAGGAATAAATATTCAAGTTACACACTTGATATTGTGAAACCGAACACAAAAACGTAACTTATGAGATATTCCAAAAAGATACTGTTACAATATATTTTTGGTATATATTATTTATTTTGGAAACGAAAGGAATGGAAATATGATTTTTATACATATTACAAAATTATATCATATTTCCGACAAAAAAGAAAATATATTATCTTTGGGGAAATAAAAATATATATTTTCCTAGTATATTTAGAAGATATATAATTTTTGGGAAAAATATATATTTTCTTGGGAATACATTATTTTTGACAAATAAGTTATATATATTTTCTAAGTCGGACCTAAAAATATATTATTTCGGAACTACAAATATACATGTATAAATTACCCCCATCCTTGGGAAGGAAATACGAAATAAGATTTAAAGTTAAAATAATTATTTTAACAAATAATTATAACTTGGAATAACATAAGAAGCGCAACTCAAAAACATTAAACACTAAGCCAAGGCACGGCCCGTCCGTCTAATAGACGTTAGCACATTGTAGGTAGTCATGTTTGCTGAAGGGATTTGAGTTACGATACTGAAGACGCAATATAGTGAGTTCATGTCCCACTTTTTCTCTTAACTGTTTTCAGTTTTATACTTCGAGGGTGGAATACATGTTACAATTATTACAGACATTTTTTTTTATACATGGTATGGTTAGCCTAAGGAGGGTTTACTACTAGATCATGTGAAGGGTGGGTACAACACTTAAGGCCATTAATCCTCGTTGTAGGACCGAGGGACATGAGTGATAGATCTATTCGGGTGTAGCGAGCCCCACTCCTGAGTCCGCTGAGTGGACCATGAGGTGAATATGTCTTACCGACGAAGTTTGCTAGGTTTGAGTCTTCCTGCATCACTTCACACATATCAATGGCCTTGCAAACCATTGGTGATCTCTTTTTTTTTCCTTATTGCTACATACCAGGGACTTACATACATACTTACAACGTTTTCAAAGGTTTATACATACACACAAACGAACACATGAACTCGCTCAACTTTTGTTGATGTTTTCAAACTACATGTATTTCAGGGAATTTATAAGTGGATCTGGCGGGTGTTGGAAGTTTTTATGCTGCGTTAAGAATAAAGATGTCATCCATGGTCTTTGAGTTTGGTTAGTGTGTCTCATTCCTGGACGAGACACGTCATCCAAACCTTGGTGTTATTCAATATCTTTAGACGGGTCCTTAATGAACTCATAAACAATTTGTAAGGTTTGTAAAGCTTGAATTTGAAGTCTACGTTTCAAAACAATGTTGTTATGTTTATAATTATTTAATGGATGACAAACCTATGATTTTATCATATAGTTGATGTTATGATTGAATGCAATGATATTAAGAAAGTTACACCATAATCACGCTTCCGCAAAAGTCAGGGTGTGACACCCGTGCTCAGGCGTCTGTTTCCCAAAAATCTCATTTTTCGACCAGGTCCTGAAAACTTGAAAATTTGTGGTCCAGTAGGGGCGGTTTTCCCCGAAAATGTAACCCCAAGTGCCGTTTTTTCCAAAATAAATCGTTTACCCCTTCAATTTCGTCTTTTTCGGTTCAAAAACAAGGGTTTGAGGTTTTTGTGAGAAATCGGGCAAATCTACAAACAATACAAGTTGATATACTTCCTATAAGATGTATCTATACTAATGCTAACAGATCTAAGCAAAAATTTGAGGTTTGATTCGGTTCAAGTTGAAGAACCCTAGATTTTTCACCAAATTTTTGATGTTAAACTACATGCAAGTGATTAAAATAACTAATTATGATGACAGAATCATACCTAACGTTATTAGAAGTCGGGGGAACGTTGAAATCTGCAGAAAATTTCACCAGAACCAGAGAGTTCTTGGGGAAACGGGGCGTGTTGAAATGAGAAAGTGAAAGAAAAAGGGGTTTTATCCCCGACAGTTGCGCGGACACGGCCCCGTGGGCGGGCAATTTTGAATTTTTTTAAGTGCTCGTGTGAGTGCCCTGTTTCCCAAAACTTGGTTTTCGAAATCTTATCGATTTAGATGTTTTCCCGATGTTCGTAACTTACAAGGTATGATGTTGATGCTTGAACCTTCGTTTCATTCTTCGGCTGCTTGCAGCGAGATTTCTTCCTCTTCATCCTCAATAAATCCTTGATAGAGCTTTAGACGTTGGCCATTGACTTTGAATGGGATTCCATTCTGAGATTTAATTTCAATTGCACCATGTGGAAAAATGTGGGTGATGGAAAAAGGTCCTGACCACCTAGACTTTAGTTTAACAGGAAATAATCGAAGTCTTGAATTAAACAATAGAACTCGATCTCCTACCCGAAATTCATTAGGTTTAATCTGTTTATCATGCAAATTTTTCATTCTTTCCTTATAAATTTCGGAGTTAGAGTATGCGTGATTTCTTAATTCGTCTAATTCATTTAATTGACAAAATCGATTTTTACCTGCAATTTCTAAGTCTAGGTTTACGTTTTTAATTGCCCAGTAGGCTTTGTGTGCTATTTCTACCAGCAAATGACAGCTTTTTCCATAGACAAGCTTATATGAGGTTGTACCTATTGTTGTTTTATACGCAGTTTGAAAAGCCCATAAAGCATCGTCTAATTTATCGGCCCATTCTTTTTTATTTAACCCTACGGTTTTTTCCAGTATTCTTTTTAAACCTCTATTAGTCACTTCGGCTTTTCCGTTTGTTTGAGGGTGATATGCTGTTGAGACCCGGTGATAGACCCCATACCTTGTTAAAAAAATTTCAAGTTGATGGTTACAAAAATGGGTACCTCTATCACTTATTAGTGCTTTTGGATTTCCAAAACGAGAGAATAAGCGTTTCAGAAATCTTACCACAACCCTTCCATCGTTAGTAGGAAGTGCCTCGGCCTCGGCCCATTTAGACAAGTAATCTACCTCCACAAGTATATATTTGTTTCCTTTTGACGGTGGGAAAGGTCCCATAAAGTCGAGTCCGTACACATAAAAAATTTCACAAACAAGGATGCCATTTTGTGGCATTTTGTTTTTGGAAGAAATATTACCTTATCTTTGGCAAGCGTCACATGTCTTGATAAGACTTTGAGCGTCTTTGTAAATGGTTGGCCAATAAAATCCTGAATAAATACCTTTCGTGCGGTACTAGCGGCACCATGATGTCCTCCGTATGGACCCTCATGACAATGGCGGAGAATTCTTCTTGCTTCACTACCATGTACGCATCGACGGATGAGTTGGTCGGCACACATTTTAAAAAGATAAGGATCTTCCCAAAAATAATGATTTACATCAGCAAAGAATTTTTTTCTTTGATGATGTGGCCATCCTTTTGTGACTATACCGCTAGCTAAGTAGTTGGCATAGTCGGCGTACCATGGCTCTTCTCGGTATTCCACCATTTCCAGGGACTCCGTTGGGAACTTTTCATTGATTAGCTCGTCCCTGGTTGCCTCCAAAGCTGGGTCTTCCAAGCGGGAAAGATGATCTACTGCTGTGTTTTCTGCTCCACTCTTGTCTTTTATTTCAATGTCGAATTCTTGGAGGAGGAGAATCCACCGAATCAAACGTGGTTTAGCATCCTGTTTCTTAAAGAGATATCGAATGGCTGCATGGTTTGTATAAACTATCGTTTTAGAAAGAACAAGATAAGAACGAAATTTATCAAAAGCAAATACCACAGCTAGTAATTCTTTTTTTGTTGTTGTGTAATTTTCTTGTGCATCATTAAGTGTTTTACTAGCGTAATAGATTGGGTGAAAATGCTTATCTTTTCTTTGTCCCAAGACAGCTCCAACTGCAAAGTCACTTGCATCACACATGATTTCGAAGGGTAATTTCCAATCGGGTGCTATCATGATATGTGCATTGACTAGCATTTCATTTAGTGTTAGAAATGCTTGGTTGCAATCCTTGTCAAAGATGAAAGGGCATCTTTTTCAAGTAATTTTGTTAGAGGTTTTGAGATATTTGAGAAGTCTTTGATAAATCGCCTATAAAATCCGGCATGCCCAAGGAAACTTCTGATAGCTCTAACGAAGAATGAGGGTGGTAATCGAGAAATAGTGTCTATTTTTGCTTGATCAACCTCCATTCCTTCGCTTGAGATTTTGTGACCGAGTACTATTCCCTCCGTTACCATGAAATGGCATTTTTCCCAGTTAAGGGCTAGGTTAGTTTCCTCACATCGGGATAGCATTCGTTCAAGGTTATCGAGGCATTGGTCGTATGAATCTCCAAAGATAGAAAAGTCATCCATGAAGACTTCCATTGTCTTTTCTATCATGTCATGGAAGATGGCCACCATGCAATGTTGAAAGGTTGCGGGGGCATTACATAGACCAAAAGGCATGCGTCGATAAGCAAAAGTTCCGTAGGGACATGTAAATGTTGTCTATTCTTGGTCTTTGGGTGCTATTGGTATTTGAAAGTAACCTGAAAAAACATCTAAGAAACAATAAAATTTATGACCGGATAATCTTTCTAACATTTGATCAATAAAAGGTAAAGGAAAGTGATCTTTCCTTGTTGCCTCATTTAATTGACGATAATCTATACATACCCTCCATCCTGTGATGGTTCTTGTTGTTATTAATTCATTTTTCTCGTTAGTTATTACCGTCATACCTCCTTTCTTTGGATCTACTTGAACGGGACTTACCTAAGGATTATCGGAGATTGGGTAAATGAGTCCGACGTCAAGTAATTTGATGACTTTGTTTTTAACCACTTCTTGGACATTTGGATTTACTCTACGTTGTGGTTGTATTACTGATTTATAGTCATCATTCATTAAAATTTTGTGCGTGCACATGGAAGGACTTATTCCTTTAATATCTACAAGCTTCCAAGCGATCGCGTTTTTTTTTTTTTTTTGTTTTTTTCAAAAGTGTGATTAACTTTTCTTTCTCTAAACTAGTTAATTTCGACGAAATAATTACAGGTAATTTACCATCTTTGTCGAGAAAAGCATATTCCAAACCTTTTGGAAGTTCTTTGAGCTCAAGAGGTGGGTCTTTAGGAGACTCCTTATTTGGTTGCTCGTTTCGGTCAAGAACCATAAAGGTTTGTTCTATGGCGACCTCTTCTTCAACAAAGTGGTCAATTTCTTCTCTTGTATCGGGTGGTTAAGCTTCATCTTCAATTAGGGGGTCATCATTGCCGAATGGATATTTCATTGAAAACTCAAGATCGACACTTTTTTTGAATGCCCCTAATTAAATGGGTAGATTGTTATACTTGTGATTTTTCAAAGCTTCGTGGGTCTTAACAAAAGGTCATCCCAACACTAATGGAGCGTCATCAAGGATGACGAAGTCGGTTGGGATTACCAATTGATTGGACTGAACCAACACATCCTCAACTATCCCTATTGATTTTATTGTTTTCCGATTAGATAGAAAAATGGGTATTTGAAGTGGAGAAAAATCACCAATACTTAATTTTTTGAAAATGTAATTTGGCATTATATTAACACAAAGATCTTTATGAATTGTAATATTACTAATAAAGGAATTTTGAAAAAAAACATGGAACCGGTTTATGTTAATTTCAAATGGGTCTTCTTTTATTAGTGTAGTTTGATCATTTGTTAACTTAATGCTTACCGTTTCATCAATTTTAGTGTTAGTGTTTAACTCTTTTAAAAACTTTGCATGGGTAGGTACTAAACAATGATTTTCGAAAGAAGGTGACAAGAGACTAATTTCTTAAAAATTAGACTCTTCTTGAATTTTAACATTGTCGGACTCACCTTTTTCGTTGTTTAACTCATGTGTCGGTTTTTCACTTACCTGTTCTTCCATTTTTACATTTTCAACTACCTCTTCTTTATTAGTGTAACCTTTGATGATTTCCGCACTTTAGCACTTTTTAAGAGATTATCTTAGTTATAGTAGTAGGCCCCTCTTTTGAAGGTGACGTTACCCTCAACCCAGTAGTTTGAGTCAACAAGGATACAATCCTAAAGGGTTGGATTATTGAAAGATAATTAATTAGGTTATTAATGCGTAATGTGGTAGGCCCCTCTTTTGAAGGTGACGTTACCCTCGGCTAAGTGGTTTGAGTCAGCAGGGATACAATCCCAAGTAGCCGGGTTAATGTATTAATAGTAGTTTACATATGAGGGGATCAAGCCATTCGTACCCCTACCATCCAATGCCAGTGGGTATTGAAGGAGGTCCTAGTAAGCTTGACCTAGGTCCTTGCAGGATCTATACACTGAACAAGGCAAGAACCTTACCAAACCATTCCCTTAACCCCCGACCAGGTAGCCAACATATTTCTATATAGACCGTAAAGATATGAATGGTGTAAATCTTTTATTTTATATAGACAGTAAAATAACTCCAAGACACCATGGACAAATGATAAGGAAGTTTCACCTTCAACATAAGAAACTAGTTATTAAAGTCATTAATATAAAACCAAATAAAAAGTGCGAAAAGATAAAAAAAACAAAACTATTACACTAAATGCTTGTCTTCACCATGTGATGTAAGAGACTTAGGCAAACATGGCCTTTGATTGTCAAGAACTCTTGCTATCAATCTTGGATCCCGAGACTACTACACACACTCTATGATGGATGATGGATGATGGATGATGGTGGTGGAGTGTGGGTGAAGTGGGAGAGAGGTGGTTTGTCAAGGGATGCCTTTAAAGTGAACCAAGCACCCCTATTTATAGCCTGCACAGAAGCCCGGACACGGCCCCGTGTCCATTGAGCACGGCCCAGTGTCCATCCACTTTCTCTTTCTTCATTATTTGCATTATGTCTGCGTTAGCTCCACACGCCCCCGTGTCCGCTGGGCACAGCCCCGTGTGTAGAAGCGTATCTGTACCATCAAGATTTGCTTGGATTCTGTGAATGTTAGCGTTGACCACGGCCGTGTTGGGTATGCCCCCGTGTCGGGAAATAGAAGCTTCTATGCTTTTGTCCTTTCTGCAAACACCTGAACACGCCCCCGTGTCCGCTGGGCACGGGTCCGTGGTCAGCCTTCTGTTCACTTGTCTTTGCTTGGGAAGATGCTGTCGAGGGGTCGGGCATGCCACGTTTATTCCTTTTCTTGTAATTATGCTAGATTTTGCTGCATTTTTGCTTCTTTTGTTCATTTACGCTCATTTAATCCTGAACATACAAAAGGAAGACAAAAGCACACTTTTTCCAACATTAGTACTTAAAAAGGGTTAGTTTTATGCCTCATTTGATGTAATTTATATGTTGCATTTTACACACATCAGTTGTGACTAAGGTGAGGTTCTTTTTACTCATTTTGGGTATACTAAAGGAAGTGGAGTGGTTTCGAATATAATAAATGTGTATGCTATGCAAAATGCGGTGTTGAAAAGAGCTTTATGGGAGGAGATTGGGGGGATAATTCAAAATGGTAGTGGCATGTGGGTGGTTTCGGGAGATTTCAACGCGGTTAGATATCGATCGGAAAGGAGGAATTCCGAGTTCAATGTGGTGGTCGCAAACGATTTTAATCAATTTTTTATAGATAACAATATACATGAATATGGGTTGAAGGGGAGGAAATTCACTTGTATCTCAGGAGACAAACTTAGTTGCATTGATCGTATTTTGGTTAATTGGGATTTTTTAAATGAATGGCCTTTGGCGGAATATCGTGCTCTTTCCAGGGATAAATCAGATCACTGTCCTATTCTGTTGAAGACTATTTCTAAAAGTTTTAGGCCTAAACCGTTTCGTTTTTTAACTTGTGGTTAGAGAGACCGGAGTTTGGGGTTGTGGTGAAGAGTACGTTGAAATATTTTAAGGAGGCCGGGGATCCTGATGTGGTTCTATTGAAGAAGTTCAAGTTTTTAAGAAAAGCCATTGGGTTGTGGGTATAAAAAACTAGGGATAAAGAACTAGAAGAAGTTAATACTCTGAAGGCGGATATCGAGACCTTGGAACGTGTTTTGGAAGGAAGGAACTTGAATGAGGAGGAGCAATGGGTTTGGGAGGAATCGAAAAAGAGACTTACAGAATTGGAGAGCTTTAAGAACATGGATTTAAAGCAAAAGGCGAGAGGTAAGTGGGCCAAGTTGGGAGACGAGAATTCAAGATTTTTTTCACGGTCTCATTAACAAAAGGAAGGTCTCGAATCATATACCCGGGTTGATGATAAATGGGGAATGGACTACGCGTCCAAACCTAATCAAAAAGGAGGTTTTCAGCTTTTTTAGAAGCAAATTCATTGAGGAGTTGCCGTGTCGTCCGAATCTTTGATGTCAAGGGTTCAGGGCGATTTCTTCACGGGAAGGCCAAGAATTAGTTGCTTCTTTTTCGGCAAAAGAGATCAAAGAAGCTATCTTCGAGTATGGTGATGATAAGGCTCCGGGTCCTGACGGTTTTAATTTTCGGTTCATAAAATTCTTTTGGGAATTCTTTGAAACTGATTTGGTTAATTTGTCTCGGCATTTTCATGAAGTTGGAAGCTTTGGAAGGGGTGTGGGATCTTAATTAATCACCTTGGTTCCAAAGGTGATCGACCCTATTGCGTTAAGCGATTATAGACCAATCAATTTGATTGGTATTATTAGCAAAGCGGGTGTCTAAGGTGTTAGCTAACAGACAGAAGAGGGTTATGGGGGGTATTGTCTCGAATACTCAATCGGCGTTTCTTAATGGGAGATTTATATTGGATGGTCCTCTGTTGGCGAATTAGATTTTATCATGGGCAAAAATGGTGGTAAGGATTTTTTTATGTTTAAGATAAATTTTGAAAAGTGTAACACCCCGAAAATATAAATTAGTAATTTTGAAATTTAAAGAGGCAATAAACGAAATAAACTAACTAGGGACATAAATAACCTAGTTAGTTAACTATTTTGTAGTAACATGGAAGTTTGAATAAAAACACCTAACTTAGAGAAGCAATAATAAGTTAAGGGGCCAAAGTTGTTAAAAATCAAACTAGTTTTGATAAAAACAAAAAAAATTAAAATCCAAACACATTTGTGTGTGTCTGGATCGATCAAGAACGCAGGGGCGACCAACTCACCTTCAAACCCTAGTTTCACAAAATTGATCAAATTGAAGGCTCTAAGGTGTTCCAAATCGAATTCCAAGCATAGATTAGTGATCATCTCAGCGAAGTGATCATAAGGTATGCTAAATTCCATCATTTTAGTCCCATCTCAGATTCTTGATAATTTGTGAAATCAAAATCTGAGCTTGGAATGTAGATATTTAGATGAAATTAGGGTTAGAGACATGTTTATATGTAAAACCCTAGCCAATAATTTGTGAAATTGATGTCCAAATTATGAATATTTATGTTTACCTATCTAAGTGTCAAATAGGTTTTGTGAATGATAAGGAAACCTAATAATTAATCAGAAAGTTGATGTTAAACGGTTTGCATGAATCGAAATTGATATTGATGTACATGTTAGAAGCAAAGAACTTGCAAAAAGTATAAAAACTCGGCTAAATAGTTGAGAAATGAACTTGATAATGGTTATTTAAAAACCATGCCCTTAAAGTGTTTGTTAAAATGCCTAAAAGAAAGCTAACATAGTGAATTTGAGATAAAAACGCATGTTTGTACGATATGGCAAATTATGTGTGATATATTGTGAAAAGAGTTCCAAACAATACTTGGTTGAACTCTATATGCAAGGAATCCGGATCGTCAAGTGGACAAGCCGGAGGGGATACGCGTTTGAAAGGAGTGCACTAAAGGTACGTAACTATTAGTTCCATTACTTAGTTACAAGAATGCCTAGTATGTTTGTAAATGATATTGTAGTGTGATAAGAATGTTTGATGTAAAATTGAGGTGACGAAGTTCACTCGATATATCAAACGGGTCAATTGGAATAAGTCTTGGTAGACATCAAAGTGAAGGTTTTCACTTGACAACGGAATGGGTCAAAACTATGTTTTCATAATAACAATGTAAGTAGAGACTTGGGAGTCACATTATATGTTAATAATAGGAGGTGATATGCCAAGATATTGGATGCACCAAATTGGTGTTTATGAGCCCTTGATATAGGGCCAAATGTCTAGAATTCGCTTGCAAGAATTTCACAAAGGGTATGCTCGAATTATGGAAAACGAGCATGAAATTCCAGTGCGTGTGTAAAACCATGTGATGGTGATGATACGCCATAGTTGACAAGCTCGGGGAATGGGTAACAAAGCTTAGAAACAATTGAAATTGAGTGATGACAAATATGTCACAAAACAAACGGGTCGAATAATCAAAACAAGGATTTGTGAACAATTCGCTTATAAATTGGGTTTCGTTGCGTGAAATTTAAATGGTTAGATCCGTATTTTTATTATGGACGCATAGGAAAAAGAATCGACTAAAACGGACGTGTATGTAAAAAGTTATGGGTTTTCAAAGTTAGAATTTTTGGAAATTTCGGAGCTGGGCATAAATGCAGGTCAAAAGCCTGCACCCGCTGGAAAATGGTCTCCCACGCGGCACGCAGAGGGAGCCACTCATTCTGTCGCGACACGCAGGGCTCTCTCGCGGGGCGCGAAAGCTTAAGGGTGATCTGTCGCGGGGCGCGACAGACCCAAAGTTCAGAAATTTTATTTTCTTTCCATTATTTGGCATGTAAACTTGATTATATGTTTTTTTAATATAGTCAAAACTAACATTTAACGTGGTTTTGACATTAGGTGATGTTGGACTCACTCCGGATGGCGATCAAGCAAGAATCAAAGAACAGAACACTAATTTTCAAGCTTCCGCGCTAATCTAATCATGATTTAGACGATATTTGTTTTGTAAACACTACTAAATGTTGAATGTTTTAAACTAGTTAGTTGGTTATATTATAACACCATAACCATGTAACCTTAGTTTTATCAACTAAGTTTTTGATAATTATGCATTTTGATTTTAAAAACCCGTGTTTTAGTTTAAAATCTTATATTAACGAGACAGGTCTTACAAGTTGGTAATCAGAGCTCAAGGTTGTTAACAAAGTGTGTTCGGTTCAAGCTTGATCAAACATCCGGTAAGAATTAGTTACTTTAGTAGATTTTATTAAATGTAGAAAAGAAATATGAATTGATGTGCACGGGAAGAGTGTATTAACACACTCGAACCTGGAAAGTGCACTAAAGGACAATTGTTAAAGCAAGTGTGAACTTGACTAAACCATGGTGAGTAAGGTATGTCTTATAAATGAAATGTTTTACAATTGGTATAAACATTTCAGTTTCAAGATGACGGAAAAAGGTAACAATGATGCGGTGCCAATAGTCACCGAGCAAATGAAAGAAGTGATTGCCGAGGAGGTAGGAAAGGCAATCGAGAATAGCCTATCCGGTTTTATTGATAAGATCCAAAATACGGTACTTTCGATAGTCGAAGAGCGGATCAAGAAGTTGGAAGATAGTACCAACGTAGCAAAGGAAAAATCTGGAGAGCGGAAGGGTTGCTCTCATAAAGAATTCAAGGCATGTAAACCACCACTTTATAATGGAGAGGTGGACCCGATAATATGCCAACGATGGCTAAGTGATATCAGGGGGTGTTTGAGAGAACCCACTGTGACACAAATGACTTCGTAGCTTATGGTACGGGTCAGCTGTGAGGCCAAGCAAAAGATTAGTGGGATAACAAGAAAAAGGAGATTGGAAGTGAAGCGACGGGGGCAATGACATGGGACGAGTTTAAGGTACCATTCCTTAAACACCACAGTCCCAAGGCAGTCATCAACATAATCAAGGAAGAATTTATTCCGCTAAGGCAAAAAGGTGAATCTATTGATAAGATCACGGGTATCTTCCTTGACAAATTAAGATTTTGTGACGAGTTGGTGACGTCCGAAGAGCAGAAAGTATATTACTACTACAATATGCTGAGTTTCGAGTATCGGGAGTTCATGACTCCCTCAAAATATGAAACTCTCACTGAGATCATAAACACGGTTCGGGAAAGAGAAATAGAGCTAAAAAAGCAAATCGAGCGAGGTGAATGGAGGGCAAGACTGTTAATCCAAGCCCTACAAAGAAAGCACAAACCACAGAGTCGTCTAAGAAACAGGAAGCGAAAGGTGGGTCACCGAGTTGTAAGGTCTGCGGTAAAGAGCACAAGGGCGAGTGTCGGTTCAAAGATAAGTCGTGCCCTATATGCGGGAAGATAGGGCATACGGCTGCGTTATGCCCGGGAAAAGTATCGGTTTGTTATAAATGCTACCAGCCGGGTCATAAGAAATCAGAATGCCTGGAGTTAGTTGAAAGAAGGTTGGCAAGGATTAGCAAGCAGAAACTCCAAAAGCAAAGGCCAGATCCTTCCAGTTAACCGCGGCAGAGGCAAAAATGGAACCCGATGTGGTCTCAGGTATATTCTTATAAATTCAATTCCCGCACATGTGTTATTTGATACGGGTGCGAATAAATCCTTTATTTCACATGGATTTATTCGATATCCCTCATTTGCATTGACAAAATTACCTATGCCTCTAGAAGTAGAAATAGGCGACAACAAAAGTTTTATTGTATGTGACGTTTGTCAAGATTGTAAGATGAGTATCGACGGTGAAGAATACTCAATAGACCTGATCCCGATGTCAATGGGAGAATTCCAAGTAGTGGTCGGGATGGATTCCCGACATCACGCCAAGGTCGTGTGTTTCCGCAATGAGATAAAACTAACGTCTCCAAGTGGAAAACACATTACCATCTATGGTGAGAAAGGGGGTAATCCCGTAATATGCTCAATGTTAAAAGCTCACAAACTTATGATGCGCGGATGTAGAGCATTCATGATATACGCAAACGAACCAGAAAAGGGATCGCCAAAGATTGAAGGCGTACCGGTGGTACGTGAGTATGCTGATGTTTTTCCGGAAGATTTACCGGGAATACTGCCTGAACGGGAGGTAGAGTTCGGAATCGAATTGATTCCGGGTGCGAAACCTGTGGCCAAGGCGCCGTATCAGCTCGCGGCATCGGAGCTGCAAAAATTGATGTCTCAGATTCAAGACATGCTCGACAAGGGCTTTATTAGGCCGAGTGTGTCTCCATGGGGCGCACCGGTGCTGTTTGTGAAAAAGAAGGATGGGAGCATGCGAATGTGTATCGATTACCGGGAGTTAAACAAACTCACGATGAAAAAATCGATACCCGCTCCCAAGAATTGATGACCTATTTGACCAACTACAAGGTGCAAGTTGGTTCTCCAAGATTGACCTTAGATCTGGTTATCATCAGTTGAAGGTCAAGGAGGAGGATGTACCGAAGACGGCCTTCCGTACACGGTACGGACATTACGAATGCATCGTGATGTCCTTCGGGTTAACCAATGCACCCGCGGCTTTCATGGACTTCATGAACCGGGTTTGCAAGCCGATGTTGGATAAGTCGGTGATAGTGTTCATCGACGACATCCTAGTGTATTTGAAGAATGAAGCAGAACACGCAAGTCATTTAAGTGAAGTGTTGGAGATGCTAAGAAGAGAGAAATTATATGCAAAATTCTCGAAATGTGCTTTCTGGTTACGAGAAGTGCAATTTCTCGGGCACATTATCAGTATGAACGGGGTATTGGTAGACCCATAAAAATAGAAGTAGTGGTGAGATGGAATCCTCCGAAGAATCCTTCGGAAATTAGAAGATTTTTGGGGCTTGCGGGATATTATAGGAGATTCTTACAAGATTTCTCCAAGATTGCTTCACCGTTGACCAAATTAACTCGTAAGGATGAAAAGTTTATATGGGGAGATGATCAAGAAAAAGCGTTCCAAACGCTTAAAGAAGAATTGACCCACGCTCCTGTATTGACATTACTGGACGGAGTTGATGATATGGTAGTTTACTCGGATGCGTCGCATTCGTGGCTCGGGTGTGTTTTGATGCAATGAGGCAATGTTATAGCCTATGCCTCGAGACAACTGAAGACTCATGAAAAGAAATACCCTACACACGATCTCGAGTTGGCGGCGGTGGTATTTGCCTTAAAGATATGGAGGCATTATTTGTATGGGGTAAAATGCACTATCTTTACCGACCATAAAAGTTTGAAATATTTCTTTGATCAGAAGGAACTAAACATGAGACAGAGGCGGTGGTTAGAAACAGTCAAAATTCCGATTGTGATATACACTACCATCCCGGGAAAGCTAATGTGGTGGCGGATGCGTTGAGCCGAAAGGTAGACTACACACCAATTCGAGTACGATCGATGAAACTAATTGTGACATCTGGTCTACTTGAACAAATTCAAAAATCTCAAGTTGAAGCAATAAAGGAGGAAAATTTGAAGAAAGAATGAATAGTTGGCCAATTGAAAGAATTGGCCGATGGTAACAACGGGTTAAAGACTCGTTTCGGAAGGATATGGGTCCCAAATTCGTGTGGAGTCAAGACGCTCCTACTTGACGAAGCTCATAAATCCCGTTAATCTATCCATCCGGGGGCAAACAAGATGTCTAACGATTTAAAGCAAAACTATTGGTGGCCCGGAATAAAAAGAGATGTTGTAAAGTATGTAGAGAAGTGCTCGACATGTTTACAAGTCAAAGCAGAGCACCAAAAGCCATATGGTAAACTTCAACCGTTGGACATCCCAGTGTGGAAATGGGAGCAAATCACAATGGATTTATTGACCAAACTGCCCAAAACCAACCGCGGATACGATGCTATATGGGTAGTTGTAGATAGATTGACAAAAAGTGCACACCACGGAGTACCGATATCTATCATTAGAGGTATATACCAATGAAATAGTGGCACACCACGGAGTACCGATATCTATCATGTCCAATAGAGATACTCGGTTCACTTTAAACTTTTGGCGCGAATTCCAAGAGCAAATGAGAACTAAATTGTTCATTAGCACAGCGTACCATCCACAAACGGTTGGACAGAGTGAAAGAACAATACAGACGTTGGAAGATATGTTACGGGCATGTATTATCGACTTCGGGTGAAGTTGGGATGTTTATCTACCATTGGTCGAATTTTAATATAATAACAGTTACCATGCAAGCATCGGTATTGCACCGTATGAGATGCTTTACGGTAGAAAATGCCGGACCCCGGTGTATTGGGATGAGGTTGGTCCACGTGAGCTTCCACATAAGGATGTAGTCTGAATCACGAATGAGAAAATTGACTTGGTCCGAGCCCATTTGAAAGCGGCTCAAGATTGACAAAAATCATACGCGGACAAAAGAAGGAGACCGATTGAGTTTCAAGTTGGTGATAAAGTTATGCTAAAGGTATCTCCGTGGAAGGGGATTATTCGGTTCAGAAAAAGGGGGAAATTAAGCCCAAGGTTTATTGGGCCATTTAGAATCATTGAACGGGTTGGTAAGGTTGCATACCGTCTCAAACTACCCGAGGAACTGAGTGGAATTCATAGCACATTCCACGTATCACATCTCCAGAAATGTCTAGCCGATGAAACAGCTTATATCCACTACGATTACATAGAGGTGGATAATAGTCTTAACTACGCAATGAAGCCGATTGCGTTTTTAGATCGTAAGGTGAAAAGTTTGAGGAACAAAGAAATTAACCAGTGAAGGTCAAATGGGAGCCCAGAAAAGGTTCGGATACCACATGGGAGTCCGAAGAGGAGATGCAACGACTCTACCCTACATTGTTTGGTACGTACGCTGGTTTCGGGGACGAAACCCTCTTAAGGGGGGTGGACTTGTAACACCCCGAAAATATAAATTAGTAATTTTAAAATTTAAAGAGGCAATAAACGAAATAAACTAACTAGGGACAGAAATAACCTAGTTAGTTAATTATTTTGTAGTAACATGAAAGTTTGAATAAAAACACCTAACTTAGAGAAGCAATAATAAGTTAAGGGGCCAAAGTTGTTAAAAATCAAACTAGTTTTGATAAAAAAAACAAAAAAAAAAATCTAAACACACATTTGTGTGTGTCTGGATCGATCAAGAACGCAGGGGGGCGACCAACTCACCTTCAAACCCTAGTTTCACAAAATTGATCAAATTGAAGGCTCTAAGGTGTTCCAAATCGAATTCCAAGCATAGATTAGTGATCATCTCAGCGAAGTGATCATAAGGTATGCTAAATTCCATCATTTTAGTCCCATCTCAGATTCTTGATAATTTGTGAAATCAAAATCTGAGCTTGGAATGTAGATATTTAGATGAAATTAGGGTTAGAGACATGTTTATATGTAAAAACCTAGCCAATAATTTGTGAAATTGATGTCCAGATTATGAATATTCATGTTTACCTATCTAAGTGTCAAATAGGTTTTATGAATGATAAGGAAACCTAATAATTAATCAGAAAATTGATGTTAAACGGTTTGCATGAGTCAAAATTGATATTGATGTACATGTTAGAAGTAAAGAACTTGCAAAAAGTATAAAAACTCGGCTAAATAGTTGAGACATGAACTTGATAATGGTTATTTAAAAACCATGCTCTTAAAGTGTTTGTTAAAATGCCTAAAAGAAAGCTAACATAGTGAATTTGAGATAAAAACGCATGTTTGTACGATATAGCAAATTATACGTGATATATTGTGAAAAGAGTTCTAAACAATACTTGGTTGAACTATATAGGCAAGGAATCCGGATGGTCAAGTGGACAAGCCGGAGGGGATACGCGTTTGAAAGGAGTGCACTAAAGGTACATAACTATTAGTTCCATTACTTAGTTACAAGAATGTCTAGTATGTTTGTAAATGATATTGTAGTGTGATAAGAATGTTTGATGTAAAATTTAGGTGACGAAGTTCACTCGATAGATCAAATGGGTCAATTGGAATAAGTCTTGGTAGACATCAAAGTGAAGGTTTTCACTTGACAACGGAATGGGTCAAAACTATGTTTTCATAATAACAATGTAAGTAGAGACTTGGGAGTCACATTATATGTTAATAATAGGAGGTGATATGCCAAGAGATTGGATGCACCAAATTGATGTTAATGAACCCTTGATATAGGGCCAAATGTCTAGAATTCCCTTGCAAGAATTTCATAAAGCGGTATGCTCGAATTATGGAAAACGAGCATGAAATTCCAGTGCGTGCGTAAAACCATGTGATGGTGATGATACGCCATAGTTGACAAGCCCGGGGAATGGATAACAAAGCTTAGAAACCAATGAAATTGAATGATGACAAATATGTCACAAAAAAAACGGGTCGAATAATCGAAACAAGGATTTGTGAACAATTCGTTTATAAACTGGGTTTTGTTGCGTGAAATTTAAATGGTTAGATCCGTATTTTTATTACGGATGCATAGGAAAAAGAATCGACTAAAATGGAAGTGTATGTAAAAAGTTATGGGTTTTCAAAGTTAGAATTTTTGGAAATTTCGGAGTTGGGCATAAATGCAGGTCAAAAGCCTGCACCCGCTGGAAAATGGTCTCCCCCGCGGCACGCGGAGGGAGCCACTCATTCTGTCCCGACACGCGGGGCTCTCTCGCGAGGCGGGAAAGCTTAAGGGTGATCTGTCACGGGGCGCGACAGACCCAAAGTTCAGAAATTTTATTTTCTTTTCATTATTTGGCATGTGAACTTGATTATATGTGTTTTAATATAGTGAAAACTAACATTTAACGTGGTTTTGACATTAGGTGATGTTGGACTCACTACGGATGGCGATCAAGCAAGAATCAAAGAACCGGACACTAATTTTGAAGCTTCCACGCTAATCTAATCATGATTTAGACGATGTTTGTTTTGTAAACACTACTAAATGTTGAATGTTTTAAACTAGTTAGTTGGTTATATTAGAACACCATAATCATGTAACCTTAGTTTTATCAACTAAGTTTTTGATAATTATGCATTTTGATTTTAAAAACCCGTGTTTTAGTTTAAAATCTTATATTAAGGAGATGGGTCTTACAAAAAGGCCTATGACAATGTTCATTGGGATTTTCTAATATCTATTTTAAAACAAATGAACTTTCCGGAGATGTGATGTAAATGGATTCCTGGAGTATTGGTTTCAGCTCGATCTTCTGTATTAGTTAACGGATCTCCGACTTTTGAATTCGACTGTCGGAAAGGAATAAGGCAAGGAGATACTATTTCGCCTTTCTTATTTCTATTCATCATGGAGGCATTTTCGTGTATTATGAAGAAAGCGTGTGAGGTGGGGTACTTTGATGGGATTCGGTTCTCGAACGAGGGGTCGCTTCTCTCTCATTTATTATATGCAGACGATGCTATGGTTATGGGGAGGTGGTCGGATTTTAATTTTGTTAATCTGAAAAGAATTCTCCAAATTTTTTACTTATGCTCCGGGCTTAAGATCAATATCCACAAGTCGGTGTTGTATGGTGTAGGCGTGGGAAGTGTTGAGGTTAAAGTTAAGGTTCACTCGCTTGGGTGTAGAAAGCGTGATCTTCCTTTTCTGTATTTGGGATTAAGGTGGGGGCCAATATGAATAGGATCGTTAATTGGGATCCCGTGTTAGAGACTTTTCGAAGTAGGTTGACCAAATGGAAAGCAAATACGCTATCTATAGGGGCCAGCTCGTTCTTGTTAATTCGGTTCTGGAAAGTCTCCCTACATACTATTTTTATTTAATCAAAGCGCCTTTGGGAGTTATCAGAAAACTTGAGTCTTTAATTCGGAATTTTTTGTGGGGTGGATCGGTTGTTGTTCGAAAGACTAATTGGGTTTCATGGGATAAGGTAGCATGTCCTAAAAAAGATGGTGGGTTGGGAGTTACAAAATTGGAGGTGTCCAATAAAGCGCTCCTTATAAAATGGATATGGAGATAAAGACTGAGCCGAAATCTTTGTGGAGAAAAACTATAGATGCCATTCATGGGTCGGTTCGTAGATGGAAGATAGTGTCGTTTAATAATGTGATAATGGGGGTTTGGAAGAATCTTAGCTCCTATGGTACTAAGATTAAGGTGGATGGAGTTGGAATGGATTGCATGTTGTTTGGTAAAGTCGGCAATGGCATGCAAATTCATTTTTGGACTGATTGTTGGATTGGTGATGAGCCGTTAAAACATAAGTTCCCAAATCTATTTAGAATCGAAAAAGAAAAAAATGTGTACATTTGCTGATCGATGCGTGAAGGATGGTGAGGTCAATTTCATGGTGTGGCACTGGAGTAAGATGCCGAATTCAAAAGAAGAATTAAAGGAAAGGGAATATTGTGAGAGACTTTTGGAAGGGTGTTTGGTAAATAATTTGCAGGACGTGTGGAAATGGAGCTCGAAGAAAGAAGATACATTCTCGGTTTCTTCGGCTAAGGAATGGTTAGCGGGTAAACTTGATGTTAGCGGCAGATACACTTTTAGATGGTGTAAAGGGATCCCGAATAAATGTAACATGTTTATGTGGCGAGCTGAAATGGGCAGGTTACCGACTAAAGTTGCGTTACAGAGGAGGAATATGATAGGAGAAGATTGTGTTTGTCGTCTGTGTGAGGATAGAGATGAAACATCGGAGCATTTGTTTACGACTTGCGGATTGGTGGCCGAAATGTGGCATTATATTTCTAATTGGTGCTGTATCCCGAGCATCTACGCGTTTTCAGTTAAAGATCTTTTAGAGCTTCATAAAAATATTCCGGGAAGCCCTTTTAAGAAGACAATTTTACAAGGGGTTATTATCATAACATGTTGGAGGATTTGGAAGTGGAGAAATGAGGCGATATTTCAAAACAAACGAGCTAAGGTTGTAGAGATCGTGTCCGATGTCAAAGTTTTTGGTTTTTTGTGGTATAGATATAGATTTAAAAAGGATACTGTCGGATGGGATAAATGGAGTAAATTCGAGTTGATGTAAGTTGTTTTGGGGCGCTATCTCCGCTTTGGAGATAGTCGGCCTTTGGTTGTTTTTATGAAAGTTTAATCTTAAAAAAAAAAATCAAAGTCCTACTTTTATTGGATGACAAAATAATTGAATCTATAACCGAAAAAACTGTTGGCGTTATCCATTATTTTTTTACTAGAGGAAAAGGACACTCTAAATTTGTAACGATTTCATTTTAGATTCCGTAGTTACTTTTAAAAAATAAAAACTTGGGTCTGTTTGGTATGGTGTAATGGAATAGATGGAGGAATGAAATGGACGAGGTAATGGAATGGAAAAAGGAATGAAATGGATCATTACATTCCGTAGTCTTTTTTGGTTACCATGCAGGAAAGGAATAAATCATTACCTTGTGTTGTTTGGTAAGTAAGAAAAAAAAAGGAATAAGTAAAATCGCCTTGTGTTGTTTGGTAGGTAAGAAAAAAGGAATGAATTAAATCGATGATGGGTGGTGGCAGTGATCGATGGCGGCTAGTGACGGTGGCCGCGATGGGTGGCGGTGGTAGTGGCGGTGGGTGGTGGTGGGTGACGGTAGTTAGCGGTGGCGGCGACGATGGTCGGGGTTAGCGGTGGTCTGCGGTGGCGGGTGGCGTCGATGGTGGTCAATGGTGGTGGCGATGGGTGGTGATTGCGACGACAACGGTGGGTGGTGGTGGTCGACGGTAGCGAGTGGTGGCAGCGGAGGATGGTGGTGGTGGTCGGCAGAGGGTGGCGGTAGTGGTGGGGGTGGTGGGTGGCGGTGATGGTGGTCGATGGTGGCGGTGGCGACGGTGGGTGTTGGTGGTCGACGGTAGCGGGTGGTGGCAGCGGAGGATGGTGGTAGTGGTCGGCGGAGGGTGGCGGTAGTGGTCGGAGTGGCGGTGGTCTGCGATGGCGGGTGGCAGCGATGGTAGTCGATGACGGCGGTGGTGACGGCAGTGGTGGTCGACGGAGGTTGGTAGTGGGTGGTGACGATGGCAGGTGGTGGTGGTGGATGGTGGTGATGAGAGGCGGTGTTTGTGACGTAGGGTGAGAAAGGGAATGGAATGGAAAAAAAACAGGGGGAGTGGATGGAATGAATTTGAGGGAATGGAATGACTTATGTAATGGGTAATTCCATTACCTTGACCAACCAAACACATTTTTTTCCATTCCCTCGCAATAGCTCATTCCATTCCACCTCTCATTCCTGCATACAAAACACTACCTTATTCTATAAGATTTTGTACTATTTTTCTATATATACAATACCATATTAAACGTTCTAAAAATCCGTGAAGCGGAATTAAAAGATACACAAGTGAATTACATATATCAATAATATTATACACTAGCAGAAATAAAAGCGTTACGCGGCGGGGTTTCGGTCGGTTTCAATTTGATTTTGTAGGAGATTAGCACTCGGTATAGCAACCTAAAACATACGTCCTGAAGGATATCTACTCGTGTTTTACATCAATCAAAAACCATAAATAAAAATTTAAATCAAACGGTATCATTGTAATGCACTAAAATATCGAAAAAATAACATTTTAAAAGTCTTAATAAATGATAAACTAATTATTCTATTAAACATGTAAAACATGTCATTATTGTATTATGCTCTCCTTGCGGTGTGCTCATATATAATGTATATATGTATAGTAGGTTATTGACCGCGTATACGCGGGTTTTGACAAATGAATATATAACGTATATTTCAAATATAAACCCACTGTGGAAATGGACTGTATTGCAACACAAACGAAAATTAAGTTTTTTCATTGAAATTTGAAAGGAATTAATTTTTGGGATAAAAGTTTACCTCTCGACCATCTCTACAACAATTCCATGAAGACCAACAGATGTGATTATATTGTTCTTGATAACAAAACAACATAAAATCCAATGTAGCACAAGATTTTTAATGAACAAATTTAATAAGATACAAAATAAAATTGCAAATTCGTTCTTAACCTCTTAGATCAATAAGTAACTCGATGTGTATAACACATTAAAAAAGAACAAAACATTAGTGTCCCAAATTTCATCCATTCACAATAATATAGATTATGACAACGAAATTAAAATTTTAAACTTTTGTAAGTAGCAAAACTCAGTACCAACTCTGTTCAAATTTTAAACCCTAAACCCATCCACTCAAGTTTCATCCTAGGCTTTGCAGACCTGCAATTTTATGCAAACAACAATCATGAAATATGTTTGATGTTGTGAATGATGAGTCAAACCTTTCTTTAGTTGTGGTTTTGTTATAAGTCATGAATGTCTTCTTTTAGCTTGACCCACTATAGCGCTGGTATCCAAGGGAACTCCATAATCCCATTCAAAAATATTTCCCATATCCGAGATGATGGATGATACTCTAAGCTACCAACAATCATCCCAAAAATTAAATACCAGATAATAGACAATAGACGATAATGATAATAACACACACCTATGAATTAAAAGGTTAAAATATTGTTATTATAAGAAATTAAAAATAAAATTATGATCATCATAAACTTTTTCCTAAGATTCACTATTTCACTTTATTATGGAAGCAGAACTTATAGATGAATGAACTGACCTCATAACTAAGGACTGGGAAAAAGTTCTCTTTGTTAGGTTTTCTTTATATATACTTGGTTTTTAACTCCACTTCAATCAGAGCACATAAGGTGCCATCAGGTAAATGTCAGTGCCCAAGCTCCCTTAGACTTTTTCGTCATCGTCTGATTTTGCACACCAACAACCGGCTGGCTTCACCTCAATTTCCGTAACATCATCTCCACAACTATGCATCTTAAAAAAGGAATAAAAAGAAAAAGTCCAGTCAACAAAAAAAGCAAAACAATCAAAATCATTGATACACTCTTACATGCTATACCTTCGATGTGATCCGAGTAAAATACGGGTGAATAATGACGCTCTCTAGAGAGTAGTTCTTGAGACAAAATAGAATATACCTAACTCCATGCATATAGCAAGGATGCAAGAACAACTGAGTCGTACCCCATAAGGGACGGATCTTGGTCCCCTAATAACGATTCAATTCATAAAAGAACACAATTATGATTAGAAATAAAAATAATATAAACACAATGGGTCATATAAAAACTTTAATATTTGGAAATTCACCTGAAATTCTTTCACAAGAGTTACAGTTTCATCCAGATTTGCATTAGATTCCTACAAAGATAACAAACAACCAATCAGTTTTCATGAGCAATAGTAATTTAACAAATTGATCATAAAACTTGTCATTAACAACTTTTGATAATTACCTCTAATGTTTCACCATCAGGGGAAGTATCTCTATCATGAAAACACCATCTATCAACTCCAAGCTTTTCTAGGAACCCAAAGTTAGCCCTCACTACAACAAAATCAAAATTTCACTTAAGAATTTAACAAAAAGAGGTATGTTTGAGGGTTAAAACTTATTGATCTTACTTCTTCGCTTAGCCATGGCTAAGGAATTATAACCACCTTCCCATGGCCACATCTTAGTCGCTGTACTAAATGGGTCAGCTCCTGTCCGACAATAAGTGTCCCTCATAGGTATTATAGATACTACCACCGTGAACCTTAATCCATTGGTTTTAAGATTGATACCTGATGGCAATGCATAGACCAAACGTTTTAAGTAATTATATCCATTCCCATTCTACCCTTATTATCAATGTCATTCGTCTACTGAATCAAATGTTTTTATATCAACAAACTATTACCTTTTAAAGATACAACATCTTCGATGTATCCCAAAATACCCTTGAGTTTGTCGTCTAATTCCTCTCTGAGTTATAAAAGTACATCACAAATCATTTCAAAATATTGGTAGACCAAGTGGAACAAAAGTTTAAACAATAAATTATCAATCAATAATAATTACTTGATGACATCCTTGGACTGCTCATAAGTGGTCGGCTTCTTAGTTCGAGAACTGATAACGACAAAACTAAGCTATCGTCCATTTGTACACAAAAGGCCATTCGGGTCAATTTGCCATTAAGGGTTGAAGAAACTTTGCCAGCGCTAGCAACCTACAAAGAAAAGGAATAAAATATGTTTAATAAGCTTGGTTTTCCTAAAATTGACAACTAAAGCTCAAAATTTCATATAATACCTTTTTTTTATGTGGTGAAGTTGTAGTGCCACTGAGTCTTGGATGCATTATTTGATGGATGATACTGCTGCTTTTGCGTTCTGTGCAGTTCGATCACCTCCACCGTTTCCATGTAATATATCACAACAGAAATGAACTTGTTAAAGATAATAAATAGGACACGGTTCTTAAAAACTATTGAAAACATTATACAAAAGGAATTATAAGATGAGATATGAACACAGTAAAAAAAACAAAATATTATCAAAAACATATTCTTTCTTGATTATGTAACTCTTTAAATGGTCAATTAATCAAGATTATATAATGAATTTTATATCAAAAGCTAAACTAAAAAAACCACTTTTGCCTTTCTTCTAGCGATGTTATTTCACAAATCGCCTGTAGTTTTTTTTCTTGTAATTACAGCTTCTTATCCTATTTTAATTATATATGAGATAATCACTTTCCAATAGCTAAGGTAGTTTTAGTTTTCTTTGTAAGAAGATCTTTAACTTTAAGTATGAAGCCCCTGCTATTAAAGATAAAATCATCAGTGAAACATAAAAGTAGTTACAGAATGCTATAACATTTGACCCATTGGAGATTAAACAAAATTGACCCATTATGTGCAATTTACTTGAAATGCCACATGTAGTAAGACACTAAATCCTACAACAAACTAATGACATGCTCTATGAGAAACACCAAGCACATGACTAAAATTGTTATCGAATTAAGAAACATATGTATACCTGCATAAAACCTTCTAGTCAGATTATGAAGATAACTTAGAGAATGTTCTTCCTTCCCTAAACTGGACATACACATTCCCTGCCGGCTCACGTTGTAGAAAAGGTAATCAAATTGGAATCTGAAATGGCTAAACAAATATACGCTGAAACATGTCAAATCAAATATAGTATTTCTTTATAAAAACTTGTACATTTTTTGAACATGCCTTTAGTCTCTTTCGTAAAATCATTAACAACAAAATGAGAATAAAGGTTGAAGAATACCTGTTCGATGAAAGTAAAACTCATATTGAACTCAAAAATCTGATTGACGTAGCCATTATAATTCTACAATTGAACTCCAATTCTTGATTTAAACCATAAGAAAACTCAAAATCAAAATTCAAAATTCAAAATCCAAAGTTATTGATTACTGGGAAAACACTAGACCGATTCTCCCATACCCTAGATGTTTAACATCATCTCTCGGGCAAAGTGTCTGTAGCCACCAACCGAAGGAGATGTATACAGTTGATTCTGATCTTGTCCGATCATCATGAGTATAGGATGAATAAATGATTGGAAAATCAATTGCCAATTGTAGGGGAAACAGCTAAACCTAGGGTTTATAATTAGGGTTAAAGTGTTAGAACGAAGTTTACGGTATAAGTTTTAGTATTCCTGTCGATTAACGAACATTAGACCATTAACGAAATAAGACGAATGAAACAACAAAAAAGAATAATCGAACCACAAATTAGACATTACCGTCGATTTAGAGTCTTCAAATCCGATGAATCTTGATCGAAACTCTTGGATGGATCTTCGACGCCGTGTTCGCCACAGAGAGAGGGAATTAGGGTAAGAATGAAGAGTGTGGTGTCAGATTGTGTATCTTAGGAAACTGATTAATGATAATTTCGGACTATCCATTTACAATCGGACTACCCATGTAAGTGTTTCGTTTAGGGGGGGGGGGAACCATCTGAGGATTAACCAGAGGGTGACACGTGTCCCCCACTGGTTTCTTATATATAATATATAGATACTTGCTTTGTCTAGTAAAGCAGGTGCCAATCTATCTATCTATCCATCCTTTTTTTAGTTTCAAAATCTCAAAACAGGTGGCGGCATGTGTTCTCACGCTTAACAACCAGCCAAGAAACATTGTATGGGGAACCAATAATTTTCCAAAAAGGAAAAACTTTTGCCTTTTCTTTTTACGGACGACGGTAGGGGTATAGCCACCTCAAATGGTGGTAGACGACGTACAAAAAGAAATTGCAATGTTGATGTGAGTGAAACGTAGAAAAAAAAAACAGCCAATAGCTAGTTGTGACGCAGTTGGCTGGCTAGGTGGCACTCTTAATCCAATTTAGTAAACGTTCATGGTTGTAAAAATTCTGACTAGTCTTTGATCAGTCGCCGAATAATCACTAATCAGGTGTTCACCGATTAATGGTCGATTAATCACTAGGCGGTCAATGACAGTCATATTCTAGCTAGATGCCGGCCAAAATTCGACCAAACCTTATAAATTCCTTCCAATTCTTTAAATAAATGTGTCAATGAGTGGTTAAAAAATATTTTCTGTAGAAAACTACATATAAAAATGTGTGTGTATATATATAACTAAAAATTACATATAAAAATCATGATCCGTTTAATTCTGTTTAATACCTATTAATCCTGATTAATCGATAGTCAGTACTCCACCACCCGACTAGCACCTAACGATTCTTACAACACTGGTTATAGTGTATAATATAATAGCGAACTAACAAACTAACACTAGTCAAGTGCCAACTTCTACTAGAAACCTAAAAAGGTGCCAACTTCTAGAAACCTAAAAAGGTGCCAACTTCTGGAAGAAGACCATGCATGGATAAATTAACTTTTTACTATAGCAAATGATTTTGTCCCCTATAACAATGTACTTGAAGATAGACATGAAAGGATGCTTTCGCCTTTTATGATTGAAAATGCTTTCTCTCCACCATAAAGGAAAACAATTTTGAACGAGTCAAGGGCGCCCAACTTAACAAGTTGATCATCGTCCTTTTCAAGTCAAGAAATATTGGGGTGTGTATTATTCCTCTTCACAATGGTTCCATTCATAAAAGACAAATTTCACTGATTATGTTATTTGTTTTTAGTTGAAGTCTTCTTTAATTCTCTCACAATGTTTCCATTCATAAAAGACAAAATTCACTGATTATATTATTTGTTTTTAGTTGAAGTGTTATTTAACTCTCTGCAATTAATTTTTGAATATTATTGTTGTGAGTTAAAAAAATAAATTTCATTACTCTTCTTAGGGTGTAAGGGGCACTCACCTAAGAGGTGAGTCCCCTCTCTTACACCCAACCAATCCTCTTGTGCCACGTCAACTCCCCTCTTAAACTCCCCTAACACCCCATTTTGATGGCGGCACTCCCCTCTTTAGGTGACTTGGTTTGTTTTTTTTTTTTTTTTTTTTTTTTTATTTGTTGAAATTATGCATGTTTATAAAAAAATATTAATAAAAATTAAATAAAATTTAACAAAATAAAACTACAAAATAAAAATAACATTAAAACTAGAAAATACATTAAAACTAGAAAAAAAAAAATTACATTCAAACTAGAAAATTAAAATTACATTCAAACTAGAAAATAAAAATTACATTCAAACTAGAAAATAATAATTTTAGAAATCGATTGGCCACCCGTACTTCTTAGCGATGTCGCGTTTTCGGGCGAGGATGAACGGCAACATACTTGGCGGAGCATCGTCGTGCGGCTTGAGGAATATTTCCATATCTCGATCGTAATTGTAGTTTTTCATCGTCTCGCGTTGTTCCGCTATGAGTTCGAGAGCCTGCGTCTCTCTTTTCCTCCTCAATTCAACCGCCTCCAATTCAATCGCGTTTTTCTTTTCTTTCATGGCGGTGTACTCTTTGAAATGTGTGAGGTTGATATGGTTTGAGTATAAAAATGGAGTGAATGGGATGGTTATTTATATATGTTTTAAAAAAAAAAGTGAATTTTTTTTTTTTTTAAATCCGACCGTTTCTATCCGACCGTTCCTCTATCTTCGAGCCAAACCAAGCGGTGACTCCACACCGATATCACCCCCCGATTCGGGTCCCCGCGTTGATGGCGGCGGTGTTCCCGATCGGGGACAATGGTCACCGATTCCCCGCCCCGCTTACGCCCCGTCCACCCTTAGAGGCGTCCCTGAGAATGCAAAGACTCTCGTGGGCCCTGTGCAAATAGAAAAAAATGGCCTATAAATTTAAATTTATATAAAAAAAAATTCAGAAAGTGAACCTAAGCTTATATATAAATGTGCCAGAATTAAACTGACTTTTGTTTTACCACTTTTTATCTAGGTTTTATATTTATTTTTATGGGTAAGTGACTCCATTCGTTTATAAGAAAATAAAACTTCATTTTTTTATTTTTACTAAGATTATATATAGTGGGCTCCATTCTATTAAAAAAAAGTGCACCCATTAAATAAACATCGGACACAAATGTTAGGCCAAAAAATAGCACCATATGCTTCTTAAAAATTGAAACAGCTGAAAGGGTATGTAAATATTAAAAGGCTACATGAGGTTCGAACTCGTGTCTGACATTATATATACAAACATTTTCAAAGGGGTATGTAAATATTATATATGAATATGTACATACAGATTTTTTTTTTATTTTGAGATAGTTTGGGTGTCAGGAAAGGCTTGTGTTAATTGGGGGATTATATTTTTTTTTTGAGTCCCTGTGTTTTATAGGGGTAATTTTGTCATTTAACAAAACTTAACAACAAAATTCTAATTGGGCTAGAAATTTGTGCTCAAATGGCTAAAGAAAATGCTTATGGGGGGACTCAGGTCGTTAAACTTTTTGCTTTTGAACTCAACTAGTTAAAACCCATAAAACACCGGGACTCAAAAAGTAATTTACCCTATTAAAAGGCTACATGAGGTTCGAACTCGTGTCTGCCATATTATATATACAAACATTTTCAAAGGGGTATGTAAATATTATATATGAATAAATACAAACAGAATTTTTTTTTTATTTTGGGCCCCTAAAAATGTTGGACCCTGTTTGGTGAAACACCTTGCTCATCCTATGGGCCGGGCTTGACTCTTCTAATAAACGAAACAGAACATGGCTTCAGAAAATATATGAAATTGTCATGCTAAAGCATATACATAAAGATAATGAAATTTTGCTTCTTGTTAAGGACGTTGGAAAATGTAAATTTTATAGGTATGCCTTTTGCTGGAAAACTGTAAGTTCTTTAAGTATGAGCGTATTAAACCAGGATGTTCCAAAAGTATGCATGGTAACCGTAAATTAACTTGATCCATATTTCTTTTCATTATTTGATTAGATCCATTATTAGACATGGGTTTACGGTGAAACTAACATGGTTGTATATGTTGGCATCAAGCCCAAGAGCACGAGCGAGCACGAGCATGAAATTTGATCTCAACCAACATCGATTCCTTTTGTTTATTATAAAACTTAACACATAAATTACATAGTCCATAACCATCTATTTATACTAAAATAAACTATACTAATCATACTCAAATACTTCTTTCAATTATAATCTATTACTAATTCATATCATTTTCTCTAAATATTATTTCTACAAATTAAAAACCCACAAAATAATTCAAAACATTCAAATAATTAATTAAATACTAATTAACTAATATTGCCACTTTGATCCCTTCAACTACGTTTTAGGATTAAAACCTTCAAATGAGGAAAAACGAAGCTTTTTCACCAAAATTTTCAACTTTAAGCACATCCACAAGTAGATATCCTCACCGGAGCTCTGATACCACTTGTAGGAACGGTTTGGCTGTGCAAATAGACGTGAAATGTGCATAGTGAATATCAACGTCATCATTATAAGCGCGGAGTTCAAATAACAATGATGTGTAACGCGTAGCTTCCAAATATCTATTTCTTTATAAATTTTGGCAGCACTTGGTGAAAACAATTTCTTTATAAATTCCGACAACACTTCGTTAATACAAGTTTCAAATTTACAAAGCTCTCCAAAACATTAATTATTAGCTCATGCGCACGAAGGACATATATATTGGCTTGAAAGAACACAGTTCAAAACACCCAAGTTTTTGTTTGTGAAAAAACTTGGTTTTAAAGGAAAGCAGTAACATAGAGTATTTACAAATATGAGGCCGAAAAGCTGAAATTAACCAAAGTTGATCATTTCCAACCGAACAACCGATAGAAACATGTTTTGACCGGGGCTTTGGTGAAAATGTCAGCTTTCTAGAGATCGGTGTGGACGAGCAGCACTTTGATGTAGCCTTTCTCAAAAGCATCTCTAATCGCATGAATCCTGATTTCAATGTGCTTTGTCTTTGAGTGGTAAATGGGATTTCTAATTATCCCAAGACATGCATCATTGTCAATGAAAATCAGCGTTTGCATGAAATTGAAACCATAGTCGATCAGCTGATGTTGGATCCACAAGACTGAAGAGCAGCAGCTAGTGGTAGTAGTGTATTCGACATCGCTATAAATTGCGATACTATTGTTTGCTTATTGCTTTGCCATGAGATCAAATGATTTCCCAACTATTGACATCCTCCGGATACAGAGCGACAAGTCATTTTGCAACCACCATGATCATCATCAGAGTAAGCCACCAAGTCAAATTTGTTATCACTTGGCTACCATAAGCCAAGAGCTGGTGATTCCTTAAGGTAACGGAAGATACATTTTATAGCTAATTCATAAGACTCTCGGGGATCAGCAAACTGCAAACCTGATATCCGGGTGGCTGGTAGTGAGATACATCAAAGAACCGATCATTGATCTATAGGTACCACGATTAATAGGTTTTCTAGACAAATCGGATGTGAGAGAGGTTTGAAAAGCAACAGGAATGTTCTAGGGTGTGCAGTCAAATATTTTGTACTTTTCAACAATGTCTCAAATGTACTTGGCTTGGTAGATCAGAATGCCATCATCTTGTTGCTTAACTTCCAGCCCTAAGAAGGATGCAAGTTCACCCATCATGCTCATTTCGAACTTAGCTTTCATCACCTTCTCAAATCTGTGCACAACTTATCATTTGATGATCCGAAAATGATATCGTCAACATAAACTTGAACTAGCATGTTATCATCTTCGACTGTTCTTTTGAAAAGAGTCATATCGATCTACCCTCGTGGAAACCCATTCTCTAGAAGATATTTGGACAAAGTTTCATACAAGGCTCTGGGAGCTGGTAAGGACCATACAATGCTTTCTCAAGTTTGTAATATCTTTTTGGGTAGATTGGATTCTCGAAACATGGAGATTTACACACATGCACTTCCTCCGTCACTTACCATTCAAGAAAGCAGTTTTAACATCAATCTGATACACTTTGAAGTTCTTGTAAGCTGCATGAGCTAAAAAGATTCGAATTTCTTCAAGTTGAGTGACTGGACCAAACACCTTATCGTACTCGATTCCTTCCTCTTGTCTAAAACCTTTAACTACTAGACTTGCTAGTTTTGATCAACGATACCACGATCATCCATCTTGTTTTTTATACACCCATTTCGTTCCTATTTGATATTTTCCTTCTGGTAGCTCGACCAACTCTCACACTTTCAGTTTTCAAAACTGATTGAGTTCTTCTTGCATGGCATCAATCCAACTTGAATCTAATAAAATGTGCTCAGCTGTGGGTGGAACTTCTTGAGAGAGAAAAGTTGTATGAAGGAAACACTTCAGCAAACCGGTTTTACTTCTTGTTTTAAAACCGTTGGAGATTAATACGATGATGATTTCTTGTCGGTGATTTCGTAGAGAAACACAGTTTGGACCCGAATGATGCTTAACATTGACTAGCATGTTCATGAGATGTTGATTAGGAATTGAATTCACATTAATAGAGGTCGAATCACTTGACACATTATGTTGCGAGCTAAGGGGATCATTTGCAACAGAGGTTGAAGCTACATCATTTGGAAGTACAACTTATGTTTGAGCATCACTAACCGATTGCTGAGAAGGAGAAACTACAACGCCCGAGAAAGATGGGCTAATGCGAGATGATCTAGATGAATCTTCATCATTAGATGAATCAACATTTGTAGTAGAATCAATCGTTTGATCATCACTTGGAGGAAGTAACATATTATTGAAAATTACATCTGCATCATAGTAAGATTCTACTATGACTTTTGTTCTTTTGTTGTAGACCAAGTATGCCAATTGAAAGGTTGAATACCCAACAAAGAAGCATTCATCACCTACATCTGCAAACTTGTCGAGAATATCAGATGTGTTTAGTAAAGTACATGAATAGCTAAAAGGTTTGAAATAGTTTATCAATGGCTTCCTTTTAAAGATAAGCTCATAGGCAGTCTTCTTTTCCCTTTCAGCACCAGTGCCAGTTGAGAACATAACATGCAGTATTGATGGCTTCAGCCAAGAAAATAATAGGAAGCTTGAAATCATTCAACATAGTTCTTCCGGTTTCAATCAAAGTTCTATTTTTGCGTTCTGCCACACCATTTTGTTGAGGTGTACTAAATTGCCTCTGAATTCCTTTATCTTCATAGAATGAATTGAGATATGCATTCTTAAATTCTGATCATTGTCACATTGAATAGTAACAACTTTTCTTTTTAGTGTGTTCTCAATCCTTGTGACAAAACCTTTAATGAGCACAACTGTTTAACTTGTAATAGAGAGAAAGTATACCCAAGAATATCGAGAGAAATCATCTGTAATGACCAGGCAATAAGAACATTTGGCAATGCTTTTGACATTCACTAGACCAAAGAGATCCATGTGAATCATTTGAAGAGGAGCATCAACGGAGTTCTCAAGTTTCGACTTATAAGATTACTTGTGTTGCTTGACTTTGGAATAAGCCATGCATTCCTCGATAAAATTAAAGTCTTTGGACGGAAGACCACGAACAAGGCTTTACTTCACAAGACAATTAATATTCTTGAAATCACATGCCCACAACTTCTATTCCATAAAATACTTCTAAGTCTGATGTCTTCAACACAAGGCAAGTCAAATAATTCATTTTGAAGGACTCATCAAGCTCTAGGATATATTTGTTATTCCTCTGGGGGGTGGGCTTCTTCAAAATAAGATCTTCAGGAACTTCAAGCTCTGCCATTCATCTATCACAGACTTGACACACAGACAAGAGATTGAAGCACAATTCAGGTACAAGGATTATATCTTCAAGAGTAAGATCTCCGTGAACAACATTCCCACGTCAAATAATCTTCCCTCCTTTTTCATCACCTGCAAAGCCAACGAACCCACCATTTGTGTTTTTTTTTTAAATCAGACAAGAGCTCCTTCAGCCCAGTCATATGACGAGAGCATCCACTATCTAAATACCAACGTCTACAAATAGTCCTTCTAGATACACTATGTTATAAAAGATAAATAATGACAGATTAGTACCCAAGTTGGTGTAAAGTTGGGTCTATCATGATTACCTTCTATTATATTATGTGTTTCTGCCCATAAACATGTTCTTTTGAAAAAAAAATCATGGATTATTTAATGTTATTTAATTTTGAAAGATTATTTTTTCTAATTGATCACAATTATGAATATGATTATTAATGTTCTTAATCGTAAAATATTGTTCACGACCGATCCCTACTTTACAGTTTCTAATACATATCCCATGATCCCACATTTAAAACAATATATGTGTCTAAAATGGTTAGTTCTTCTGTATGTAGAAGTCTGAGAAGTTGAGAATTGTGATTGTGATTGTTAAGTGGCCTTTGACTTGGATTGATATCATTTCTTTAGGGCTTTCTCAATCTTGTATTCAATTCTTCTCTTGTCATTTGATTCTTCATTGCTTAAATCTTCGGACCATGAAGAGGTGATTGTTATAGTTGTGCCTTCTTCTTCTTCTGAATCATGACACTGCTTGATGAATGTAATATTTGCAAAATTTCAACCGTTGCACACTTTCGATCGTTTCCGTGCTTATTAAAATTTTTGTATTTTATTTACGAAATACGTAATCGTATGATCGAGCAAAATGATATTCATGACATTTCTGAAAGAAAATCCAAGTTACATATGCCATTATATCCTTCACATGACCTAAACAATGTGTTAGAAGGATTCAAAATGGCAAACAAGTGATAATAAAAGTCCAGGGGCTAAATCTGCCAAAAAATAAAAAAATTGCATCTGGGGGGCCTTGCGGACCGCAAGACCTGAGCCTTACGATCCGTAAGGCATGCCCAGACAGCAAATTCTGGTTAAGACACATGTTAGGACACTAATCCACACTTGGTAACACTTTTCATCACCTCCTTGAATTCTTCACATTTTCTTCACACCACTTCAAAACATCTCAAAGTCAAAATGTGAAGTTATTTTTTCTTATCTTCTTGGAGCTTGCTTTTGCACTTGAGGCCTCCATTCCTTAGTTCTAATTCTTCTTCCAAACACAAGTAAGTGTTTCTCCTAGTCTATTTCATTAAATAGGTAGTTATGAGCCAAAAGTCAAGCAAATTGACTTTTGCTTTGACTTTTGATTCTTACCATTTTGGTCAAGTCAAAGTTCAAAATGAAATTTGCTACGTAATCGTAATAACAAAGGTGTTAATCTCTCGCGATAATACCCTCTGATCATCATGTTTAGTAGGCGAAATGACGATTTAAACTTTTACGAAATAAAAGTAAAAAAATGCATAAAAATGCAGTTTACGACGAATGAGTTTCTAATTATTAAAACTTAAAGTTTTGACACTAAATCATTTTTACAACATTATTAGACATGTCTTAGCATGTCAAGCTCGTCATTTCTAGTTAGTGCTTATTCCTTAGTCGAAAGTGAAGCTGTTTAACTTCTGCTTTGACTTTCGAATCTAACCCGTTTGGTCAACCTTAGGATCTTACCAAGCCCATTTATATGACCATAGTAATATAGAGAATAACCCTTGAAGGTTATACCTTATGGTCATGTTGTTTAATGGGTTAAGTGACGTGTCAAATTTTGGTACTTTTAAAATGGTCAAAATGCCCTTTTGCGTAAAATAAATTTTAAACCTACACGAGCAATAGTTTTGACATATAAACTGATCATACAACATTAGTAAATGTGTTTTGACATTTCGGACACGTCATAGGACTTAGTAGACCATCCAGGCCTGTAATTACGCATACGACCCTTTAAAGTGGCGTAAACCATTTTAACAAGTCGTAACGTGTCAAAACACCTATAGACACTTTAAAAATCAGAATGTAAGGTTAATAAATCATATTACAAGAGATCCTTCACTCATTTGATTTTAAACCTCATTCTAACCTTCTTCTGTTTAAGCCACAATGTACTCTATAACAATCTGATACATTAGGAAACACTTGAGCTTTGCATACACGATTAAGCAAGACATCTACTCAACCCATGAGTACATAGTTCCCCTTTTTCTTAAACCTTTGAGGTGATTCATATGTACTAAACTATCTTTCAAATCTACATATTTACTATGCATGACTCATGTGAGTACATAGTTCTCCTCTTTTACGTTTTCAAAATGTTTTGGGGTAAGTCATATGTGCTATCTATTTTCAAGATTTCAGAACAATTCATATGGTTTATATATACAATATGTTTTCAATAATGTCTGAAACTTGGTGGTGCATTATCCATAACACGAGTACGTTCATTAAATTTGTCCAAGCCGACTGGTAGTATGTTATGGTATCATTGGATTGACAATCCCGTTTCCAAATTTCCCGGGGTTTGTGGTGAAGTTTGGGGAATGACATAAACTGTGAAACACCATTTGATAAACCATTTGGTGGTTTGTTAGTCGAGTCAACACAGGCTTGAGTGTTTTCATCACATGACCAAACTTGTTTACACAAAGACGATTAAAACAAAGTCAATTGGTTTACACAAAACAAGGATGATTGATTTACACAAAACAAGGACGATTGATTGACACAAAACAAGGAAGATTGGTTTACACAAACAAGGACGATTGGTTTACACAAACAAGGACGATTGGTTTAGACAAAGTCACAAATGGTTCACAATTAAAGATATGTAAACTATACAAAGTTTTCTTTTAGATCAATTACTTACACGGTTTTTCAAAAGAAACATTTTTGTTAAGATTCATGGCTACAATGTTTTCTTACTTATAGAAATTTTTATATTTGGTTAAACATATTGCAATACCAAACACATTTAATACAAGTTTGGTTACAATGTTTTCCCTCATCGACTTTCGTAGTTGGACGAGGTATTGCAATACAAATACAAATACAAAGACATGAATTTGACCACAAAACCTATGTTACTCACCAGCATTCATTGTTGACCGTTTTTTCACATATGTATCAGGTCTAAATGTGTGATGATATACAAGTATGCAACACATAGGAATGGACCTGGGCCTAAGTCTACTTAAAATAAAGACAATTGTTTGTGTTTGTTTATGTTCCAAAAGACAATGTAAGTCAATTAATCAATAACAATGAAACTTTAAGTACCATGTGTTTGAAATAATATGTAACGTGACTCACCGACGATTCCGTAGGTTGTTTTATGCAGTCGGGGTGTTACAATGAAGTCTCTTGATCACTTGAAACTTCACTCCTTTTACTTTGTACTCAGGTATTTCTTCCTTTAAGCACCTATTAAACCTATTTTTTCTAAAGATGGAACAAATATAGAACCATTCATTGTTAAACCATTAAAAAACATATATTAAATTATTCAATAGAGATGGTGCTGGACTCGAACGTGTCAATCTGGCTCAAATTTAAGTAATTTTATTTGAAATTATTACATAAACAATTGAAATTTGAGCCAAGAGTTCATTTTCCCACCACATCTTCCACATTCTCAATCCTTGTACTAGACTCCTCATAATTTAAACCTGCATAGTCTAAATTGGAATCGTTAATGTCAATTAGGTCATTCATGGGATGTTGCGTAGGAATAAGATTATAATTGTTTATTAGAGGTGGACTATAGTGCATTCGTTCAACACCAAATATGTCTTTATAACTGATTCCATGTTTTACACAACTTGGTCTTTGGATATTTTCGATTTGTTGACAAACGTTTTTGCTAACATTCCATTTTTCTATTATGATTTATAATTTAGCGGTTTCGTGTTTTGACATTGTTAGTTTTTCTGTCAACTCATTGATCAGGGAATCTTTTCCAAAGTCAAGCCTCTTAAGAGCCTTGATTTCTTCTAGATTATCGTCTAATTTGAGCTTATACTTAAGCTCATATTTTTTAGTTCATCATTGACTCACAATATAGATTTATTATTTCTAATGAGAATCATATTGTAATCATATATGCTTTTTACTTGTTTACACAGTCATTAGTGCATAATTTATCAATTACCTTCAGTGACATTCCTTCTGCTATAGCTCTGCTCGTGGAAGAACAGGTACATGGTCCATCTTCAGCTGTCGACCTTCTTCTTGCCATGATCCTTCTTTACACTTGCTTCCTGTACAATCACTTCCTGGCTTTTACTTTAAACCAATTCTTTCATTATAGCTAGACTAATTCCCATATTCAATCTTTTTTGATGTTCATTAAGTTGGGTGATCTTGGCCATGAGAGCCTTGCATTTCTGATCTTCAGCATCCTTGATCTCGATGGTCCATTCAAATTCTTGAATAGCCAAAGCCTTCTTTGCATAATCTTGTTTAGTGGTCTCAGTGTTGGGTTCTTCAGTGATGGCAATTATGCGAGTTTGACGAACATTCTGATTCATCGGATGGGTACAATCTTTCTTGAAGTGACCAAGCTATTTATAGTTGTAACATCTGAACTTTGACTTGTCATAACCCACAGACTTTGAGGCAACATGATTTCTTCGAGTCTTGTCCATGAAACGACCCACTCTCACAGTTAACATAGCCTTTTGCCAGTTCAGATCCATTTCTTCAAGATCATCTGGTTCAACTTGCATATGGTAATCTCTAGTTAAATTACACTATTTAAAAGCTGCTAGCGGATCTTCATAACTGTGAACAAACATTCCAAACAATGCCATGTGATAAGCATGAACTTGGTTGACAGCTTGAGGGGTTCCACTTGATGATCCCTACATAAGTTGTTTGTTATGACTTGATTGACTGACAACAACAGGAGAGCATAACGGAAGAACCCTAGTATGCACACTTCCCACACTTGCTTGATTGATTGTCTTTGAAGAACTGGATGGTGCAGTAACAAGAGTGGCATTAACAATGAGTTTTGAGTAACTAGCTTGGTTCATTTCTCTCTTCTGCTTATCCATCTCAAAAGCTTTTAGAGTTGTAAGTCCTGTATTGAGATCACAATGATATCGCGCTAGCTTGTAAGGTGGTGGAATCACACAAACAAGCTATGAAAGAACAAAGGAGATGAAAAAGAAAGATTCTTGATTAATGATTACTTCAACCTTGTATACATATGATGATGTCTAATACAAGGTAGCTAATGTCACCAACCATGCTCCTCATGACATAACCCTTCTATTTATAGTAAGTGTTTAGGGAGGAGGCTCCCTAAACCCTAGGCCCAACTTTACCCAAAAAGCCCAAATACAACCATAACCCATAAAGCCTACTAATCCACTTAGCTACTTATCCATAAACCTTCAAGGGTCTAAGAATCCCCCCCTATGTTTACTGGATCAGTAGCTGCATCAAACTTGAGGACTGCCTTGTTCATTCTTTTGATCAGGAGCAAACAGATGATTCATCAGTATGTTAGCAGCAGCGCTTGTTAAAGCCTTCGCACATTCATCATATTTTTCGTTGGTGCGGATCTGATGATTGTTGAGAATCATAACATCCACTTCATGAAAACTCATCAGGTCGTAGGAGTTAGGAATCCTGATTGATTGTTCTTCAGTGACAATAACAGCTTCTGCCATCTTTGGATCATAAGCCTAGAACTTGAAATTTTTCAGAATTCCCTTTTCAAATTTCTTTACAATTGGAATGATCTTCTCTTTGGCGGTTGCAGGCCAAATCATTGACCTGATAGTGCGCTTAGTATGAGGTTCACGAACTCCAGGATTTCTCTTGATAGTGGGGTCAGCAGTCTTCATTGTGGCAAAGTTGGTTTTCACTTCCCTCTCGAATCTTGAGTGAAACGCCCAACCTCTACCTCTTTGGTTTTGCTCTGGGACGTAATAAGGAGCACGCAGAAGGCTTTTCAAATCAATCTTCGTCCAGGACTCAAATTGACTTTCCTTAGCATAGTATTCTCGATAACCACTTTTACTTGTAATCAACCACATGTCTCTGTCATGTTCAAACCTCCAGCATGTGACTTCAGATTTGTTTCCCACTTCATCATAATGAGAAGATCCCAATTCCATTACAAGTCTGTCAGGCCTTTTTGTTGGATCCTTCAACTGAAAGTTCTCATCAAGGGGATTAAGATCCTGATTCTTCATCACCAACAGTTGTTTGTTAATCTGTTTCTCTTTCTTTTTCTTAGGCTTGCTGCTTATTTTCTTTGGCTTGGCAGCCAGATAAGCTTCCAGTGCAGCCTCATGTTCTGCCTCTGCTGCTGCATGAGCCGTTGCTCTTTGTTCAAGAGTTTGTTCTGTTCTACCAACATAAAATTGTTCATCTTCCTTATCAACAAACTCATTCCCAAACTTTTTCTCCAACTTCACCTTCAGATCATATACAGTGGACATCAGCATTCCCAAATCACCTTGCAGCTGATCTATTGTTAGATCTCTGCTTGATATTTGTGATTGAAGTGAGGAGATCTGAGCTTCCTTCAGAGCAACATCTTGCTGAAGTGATGAAATGAGAGCATTCTTCAACTCAGCATCTTGTTCTAATACAACCACTCGTCTTTTCAATATTTTCACATATGCATCTTCATCACTGTCGCTGTCACTTTTAAAAACTTGATCTCTGCTCTGATACCAATTGTAAGTCCCGAAAATCCAGATCAAACAACAATATCAAACAATCACCAAGGATGGGCGGAATCCAAACTTGATGATCTTCAAGAAATAATCAAGAACAATATGAAGATTGTTGAATTGAAAGCTTAATATTGCATACAAATGATTTGTCAAATACAAGATTCAAAAACTAATAAGCCAACCCTTAACTCTTAATTTCCAACTTTTATTTATAGTAAGGGGTTTCCCCCAAAACCCTAGGCCTATATTCCCCCAAATCCCACTCTAATACCCACCACCTTCTAGAAGCTTGGTCCATTTAGCCAATCCTACTAATCCATAAACCTATTGTGCCTAACAAGAGTATTGATCAAATCACCGATTGAGGACCTGGCATTGATGTATTCTTTCTTAATGATCGTGCACTGTAGACTACATTCCTAAGGGAGTGAATCAAGAAGTTTCTTGATTTGCTCAGTGTGAGTTAGAGTGACTTCGACATTCTTTAAATGGTTAACAACCCGGACAAAATTATCAATGTGGGTAGATAGAATTTCACCTTTAACACTACCAAATGTTTCATATTCCTTTTGCACAAGATCATGTTTTCCCTCTTTGAGTTCATTGTTTCATTCAAAGTGTTCACATAGAGCAGCCCACAATTCATGAGCACTTCGACAACCTTCAAACATGTTGTTTAGCTCGTCAGAGATAGCCATACATATAACTCCTAAGCTTTTTTGTCTCGAGCAAGCAAGATTTTGTCTTCATTTGAATAAGTAGCTGGATCAAGATTGATAACTTGTTGGTTAGGTGTTCCTGTCATTGGCTGACGAGGACCAACAATGACAACAATGATTGAACTCCAGAGAGTAGCATATGTAAAGTAGCAGAAAGCTCTCATTTTCCTTTCCAATTCACAAAATCATCTCCAAATTTTAGCTTAGGAATCCTGGAAGTTGAGCTGTGTTCGAATTCATTGGTGACAGATTGATTGTTCTTCATTGGATTTATCACAACAAAAACAGTAAATGTTAATAAGAATTAGTGATGCCTAACTAAGACAATCAGGATAGAGTGCCGCCTAGTAAATGTACAGGGCGCCAATCAGAAATGGTGTTTGACTCGAGTGTCGCCGGAAATGATTCTGGGTACAAACAAGTTTCCAACGTAAGTTAGGGAGTGTCACTGGCAAATGATGTACAGATCAATTGTTGCCTGAGATGCAGTGATCAATAATAAAACTAAAACACAACTCCAGTGACGCCTAACTTCATTACTATAGTCCACGTCATCATCTTCTCCAGAATTGAGTGTCGCCAAAATCAAGTTCATTGTCTATAAATTAAAGCTTGGTAAACACCCCCCCTTTTTCAAGAACAACACAAAATTTATAGAAATCAGTTCACTAACACTATCAATTGATAGAAAATAATAACCAAACACTTTGAAGATATTTAGTAGCAATTTCTCAAGAAAAACACCAAACAATTTCACTATATCATATCCGAATTTTGAAAATTTATAAGTTTTTTGAAACTTTTTAAAAGCCCAAAAGTTTTAAACAAACAAGAGCATCTAGGTTCTGATACCAGATTATATGTTCAAAATCCCCGAATTAGCAATACTAGTGATGTTTCTCAACAACAATCAGATCTGAAACATCAATTGGTTTGATGTTTTTACCCGACAGTGATAGAAAACTCATAAATAGTTTTAAGAACAAAGTAGAATGGATAAACAGAATGAATAAGCTTTGATAATAGTGGGAAATGTTTACAATACGAGCACGACTTTGCTAAAATAAGCACGACACACACTTGATGGTATAGAATCAATAAATTTAGGGCCTAACATCAAAACAAAGAAACTAAGGCTATTTATAGGTTACAATCTAGGTTACCATGTGCGTAGGGGACAGTCAGACAGGCATCACTCAAGTGATGCCTGTGACTGAGTTACAATATATTAGCACATAACAAACTATTAGCTTGTAGGATCGTTTTCAGACCCAAACGAGTCGTTCAGAAGAGTTTTTCCTCAATACGAGAGGCGGAAACAAACATATCCAGTTGATTCAACTTGCAATTCACTTAAAACTGTCTTTTGATTGATATAACAACGTTTTACACCAAGTAGACACTTCGGCAGCAGTTCGGTACTGAAACCGGAAAGTTACAAATGACAAGACACATCAGGTATTTATAGGGCTGGCTATTTCGCACGGAACCATTCAAGCGAAATCAATTTCACACGAAATAGTGATTTCGTGCGAAATACCAAAGTGATTTCGTACGAAATACCCTATTCCTATTTCGTGCGAAATACCCACTTTTCACATTTTCTCGAATACCATGCCCTGATCTATCTAAACAAATACAAGACTCAATACAAGACAAAGTCGACAGATGTATGCACCAACAGACTCCCCCTCGGATGTTGACGAAGTCTTCAGTGTCGAGTCTTCAATCTTCAGTCTTTATCAGTCTCCTCGAACTCTTCCAAAGTATCTGACAATGTAAAGCATCCTCAATCTCTGTCTTCTTTTCATCTCCAGGATCTCCACCTGGCTCCTATCTCACTCTAATTCTCTTTATCAGATGATCTCTTGATTCCTTAAGTTCATCAGCATCAGCAACTAGCATGAACTTTAATTCAAGGATCAAAACTTGGCTCTTATAGAATTAGGATCAGAAACCTGGCTAACCTGCACATATCTCTACCTCACAATAAATTTCACAAATTTAACATTTGACAAATTTATTCTCTGCTCACCACTTGTAGACACAAACGTAACACATCATTTGCAAGAATCAAACAAAATGATTTAACATTTTAATCTCTGATGAACCACTTGTAAAATTTTTTTTTTCAAACACACTTTCCCAAACCTGTTCATCCTGTTTAGCACTCGGAATTTTGAAAATCAGCTCTTCAACATCAGTTGTCGAAAATCCTTTTGAATTTTCAAAAAATTTTATGCTAAAACACACCTAAAATCTTTTTGGATTTTGATTAAAATGAACATGTAGTAAAGAAATATTTACAGACAATATTTTTGTGAGTTTGTGTAAGAGGATCATATCAGTTTTTGAGACACATCACCAACACCATTAAGCTTTAAACAGTTTAAGTTCTAAACAATTCACTTAGATTGTTAGTATATTGATCCACTTAAATTTTCACACAAAGTTGAACTGTTTCGAGATACTAGATTAATGTTTTAGAGACTTAAACTTATACACCTGTCCTACCTCAGAATATACTCCCGTATCCAGATCCCAATATTCAGTCTTACAGGTGAATATACCTAGATGATATCTGTAAAGGGTTAAATGCGAGGGCCATGAGAGCTCAGGCTATTGCTTCCGCAAAATCAGAGAGATGATGGCTTTGACTTTAGGTGTGTTCCCTTTAGAGAATCTTTTCTTCAACAGCACATGATTAGCATTTTGCAATGTTTCATCATTTTTTTATGCTGAGGGGTGTGCTATGTTTCAAGCAAGCGAAAAATATTATACGGGGACTAGGCCATTGCTTCCGCAAAATCAGAAGTCCCGGGATAATACCCCAGATATCACTAAGCATAAAGACCTAGTATCTCAGAAAGAGGGATCTTTCAAACAAGATTTCGGGGGTTACCCATATATCTGAGAGATGTTCCCCATGATATAAGTAAGTTTGAAATTTAGGTTTATATCTCGACACAATCTACTAAATGTGCAAAAACCTACTGGCACAACATCAGTGAGACCGTTTATCACTTTTTAACTTTCCAAATCTTTAGCATGTTGTGATAGTCCACTGATGTACTATCATTTCCTCTTTTCACAACAAAACTCATTTTTGATTTTATAATGTTTTTGGCTTTTTCAAATTTTCAAATATTTTTGGATTTTCTAAAATTCTCCCCTAAAATTCAAAACCATTAAAAGAAATTTGAAAAACAAACTATACAAAATAAAGTGACAACTGTTGTGAATTGCCTCAAATCGCCATCCACTTGGCATAAACAATCAGAACTCCCCCTGACAACAAACTATTTTCCCATTATGATTTCAAAACACTTAAGTTTATTTTAATCAAATGGTTTTTCCGGAAAATTTGTTTTGTTGAAAATATAAAATCACTTGTAGGTTAGGGAATCAATTCATCATCTTGTTCTTTCAACTTCAACCTTTTGAAAAATATAACAGTTTTAAGTTCAAATCACAAATATCACTTGTAGAACATCAAGTACAACTTAATGTCCCTGATTCACCACATGTAAGTATTCACCAACACCCAAAATTTAAGAAAAATGCCGATACGTGCTCCACACTTACCAACTTGGAAGCTCCGGCAAGTTAGAATTTTACATATGAAAAACAGACATCCAAGCCTGACCAAACTTGGATGTGACGTCTTCAGTTTCACTCGGGGTGTAAGTTGCCTTCTTTGATTCATAAAAATCTTTAACCCCTTTTACCTTCCCATCGACCATCTTCCCAAAAATCTTTTTCACATTTCCATTAAAAACCTTTTCGACATCAAATTCTTTTCTTCTCAGAATAGAATTGATTCGAAATCTCAACGTTTCCAACTTTTTGTTTAAAATATTCAGCCCGCAATGATGGAAAATTGACATCATCCATTGGCGGTACTGACGTTTCTATTTTTATCTCAAATTGTGGCTCTTCTGACTTTGACGAGTCAGATTCATCGCCAGCTTTCACATCAGATTTCTTAAAAACCCACTTCTGGTTGTCAAGATTCACTCTTCTCTTGTAAAATCTTTTCGAACATTCACCAACATATTATGTTGAGTTTTTAAACACTTTGAATTTTTTAGTTGGTGGTTCAGTTTTATCAACAACTTTTTCTTTGAGTTTAAAAACAACTTCCTGTTTTGTGTTGGTAGCCATTGCACAGTTCCATGCGATGTGACCAACTTCTTGACATCGGTAACAAGTTCTTATCTCCTTTCTCTGATAAACTCCATTCTTCTCAAAATTTTGTTTTTCAGCAAAGAACTCTTTGTTTGATTGCTTCCAGAATGAGCTCTTTTCTTCTTCCTCTGAACTTGCTCCTGAAACAAATACAGTTTTTGTTTTAGAAAATTTCTCATTTTTATAATTTTTCGGTGGAATAAAACCAAGTCCTTTTCTTTTAAAATTACTGTTATGGTTTGGTTTCTTTCGATAACCTGAACCAGAACTGTAACCCTTTTTCTTGTTAAAACGTTGTTGAATTCTTGAGGTGTAAGGTTTAGGTTTTTCAGAAAAATTTTCATCTTTTATTTCAGAAATATTGATTTCTGTTAGTTTGAAAACCTTGTTAATCATTTCATTTTTAACACCTTTTATTGGAAATTCCTCATCAGAATATAATTTGTCTGAATTATTCAAAGTATATGCCACTTTGATTGGTTCGTCATTCAAATTAGATTTTGATAACATGAATTCTTTATTGTAAACCCTTTTAACCGACGATTTTGAACTGTTGACCGATGAACTCGAAGTTTCTGACTCAGACTTAGACTCTGACTCCTCATCCTTATCCAACACCTGATCGACCACTTTCTTTATTAACTCAGACTCATGATCAATGTCAGACGATGTGAATGTGACATCAATGTTTTCTGGTAACTCATCAGTTGTTTCAGACTTTAACTTTATATTGACAGCCTTTTTGACTTGCTCCTCATTTGGTTTTCTGGGAGAATAACCTTCCCAGATCGGAGGCGGACACTTGTTATAATTTGCACTTTGTTTCTTACCAGTATCCTTCTCTTCAGGCTTCTTGTCTTGAAATGCTTCAAAACCTGCAACAGTTGGATAAATTCTGTCAATTAAGTAATCAAAACTTGAATAACTTTGTAATAATCTTCTGATCCTTTCATTTTCTATCTTTTCTGTTTCCAACTCCTGCTTCAATTTGGCACATTCTTCAATGTAATGTTTGATAGCCTTCTGCTTTGACATCATCACAGCATTCATCATAGTCAGCGCATCTTCTCTTTCAGAATTTGTCTTTTGTAGACCATTCACTATTCTATTCAACACATCATACGATTCTTTCACATAATTAAGATCGAACAATAATTTTTCTTTCATCTTATCTTGCTCATTCAATTTCTCATCTATTTCTTCACATTGCTTGCAAGTTTCCGAACACTTTAGACACGCTTTGATGACTTCAACAATCTTTTCAACTTCAATAACTTTTTCTGTTTCAATCATTTTCTCAGCTACTTTAATTTCTTCGCTTTGTTCAGACTTCTCTTCTTGAGCAACACTATCACATTTCATCTTTTTCTGTTCTTTTGCTGCTCGTCTCTCCTTCAGCTTCTCCAATCTATCTGCAAAATAAAATTGAAAACTTTCAGGAGATAAATGAATTTTTGCAATATTAATATGCATTTCTTCCTCATCATCACTGTCATCAGTTGATGATTGATCAAACACTTGTGTCTGTTCTGAACTATCATCTGAAGAACTAGATTCATCATCTTGATTCTTCTCACCATCAGCAAACACTTTCATCCATTCTTTCATCAAATCTGGTTCTTGAACTATCTGTGCAATTAATGCAACTGTTTTTGAATCAGGCGGAATATATTTGTCCCAACTGAACCCTTCTGCCACTTTTTCATCATCTTGATCAATTATGCCAAAATAAGCTTTCTTATTTGCTTCTTCGATCATTTTAGCATGTGCAGTTTGTGGTTCTTTTTGTTGATATGGCTGATGAGCAACTTGTTGATATATGACTTTTCGATAATAATCATTATTTCCAAACGGATTCTGTGCTCCACTTACTTCTCGATTTTTACATTCCCTCTTGAAATGTCCTTTTTCCCTGCATCGAAAACAAGTAACTTTAGATTTATCAAAACCCAAAGTAGAAACATTTGCATCCAGAAAATCATCTCTTCCTGTAATCATCTTGAATTTTTCAGCTCTTCTCAAAACACTCGCTAAACACCATTTGATATCCATCAACTCCGTTTCCTCAGCATCAATCTGATCGTAATCCTCTTTTGTCAACATAGGATTTCCGATCCTTCCTGCAACCAATCCTTCATATGATTCCAACACTGTAGCAAGTAATGACATATGACTTTTAGCCACCTCTTCAGAGAAATTTTGACCATTCTGAAGATGCAACGTGATGTTGCAATGCAAAATTTGACCATTATTGCTATTTGAACTTTGGAACTGATGACTAGAAGTTGATCCCTTTGGATTAACACTTGTGTATGAGGAAAATCCACTGCTGTTGTTTGGACTTTGATTGATTGATTCAGATGAGTTTTCTGCACTGAAAGCAGTTTGGATTTTTGGACTTGCTTCGACATTCTGAACATTCCCTTTGAAGTACAACTTAACATCTTGTTGTGGACTTCGATTGTTCATTCTAGCAATCTTTTGTTGTTCAAGATCTTGTCCTTCAATCTTTTCGATGAACTGAGAAATTGTCAAGCCATCATATTCTCCAGTATTCTTTAATATCATCATAAATGTACCCCATTCTTTCTGAGGTAAAGCATCAGCTAATTTGTCAACCCATTCCTCACGATCCTTGTTAATACCTAACAATGACATTGACCGTACTAAGTGACAATATCTTTCAATCTATTTCTTTGTATCTTCTCCTGGCAAACTTGTAAATAAATCAAATTCTTTCTTTAACAATGATTTTTTACTCTTGATCATCTTCTCACTTCCCTCAAACTTAATTCGAAGTGCTTCCCAAATTGAACGTGAAGTCTTATCATGTTGAAGCAATATGAATATGTCTTCTTTAATAGCTTGCTAAAGTAAACTAATCATCATCTTTTCTGCTTTGTACATGTCTCGTTCTTTGTCTGTAAATTCAAAAAAATTCTTTTCAACTCCCAAGTCTGTACGTGGTAGTACATACTTTTTCTCAACACACTCACAAGATCTCAAATGATTAGCTTGAACCCAGTTTTCAAACCGATCTTTCCAACCATAATACTCCTCAATGCCCATTAGCTTCGGGGTTTTTTTTCAAAGTTCCAGTTTTATTTTCCATGTTCATGTTCTGAGCAATGGCAACAGGTGTACTCGGGGCAGTAGCAAATGCGTTATAAAACTCTTCTTCAATGTTTCGGAAAAAAAATTTCACAAATCAGTTACTTTCAGACGAAATCAAAATTTCAAACGAAATAACCTCTTCACACGGAATACCCTGTTCAAGCGAAATACCCTGGAAGACAACTTCAAATGAAAACAGTTCACACGAAATACCCTTTTACACGAAATGACTGATTTCGTGCGAAATAACCAAACGAAATACCATTTTGATACGAAATAAGCTGATTTCATGCGAAATAGCTGAAACTAAATGATTTCGTGCGAAATCAACTCTCTATTTCGTGCGAAATACTGCTGATGTCATCATGTCGATCAGATTTTTGTCCAATTAACCAGGTTTTAGTCCAATTTTAGGTCTGAAACTTTCAAGGCTTTGTTAAAATACAGTTTCGCAAATAATGTGAGAAATTCAATCCATTTTAACCGTGAAATGTTGTTTAATTTTGAAAAGAAGGTGTAGAAAACAGATTTTTAAGCTGAATCGGTAAGAACTCCTCCTCCTGAGCTCTGATACCACTTGTAGGATCGTTTTCAGACCCAAACGAGTCGTTCAGAAGAGTTTTTCCTCAATACGAGAGGCGGAAACAAACGTATCGAGTTGATTCAGCTTGCAATTCACTTAAAACTGTCTTTTGATTGATATAACAACGTTTTAGACCAAGTAGACACTTCGGTAGCAGTTCGGTACTGAAACCGGAAAGTTACAAATGACAAGACACACTAGCTATTTATAGGGCTGGCTATTTCGCACGGAACCATTCAAGCGAAATCAATTTCACACGAAATAGTGATTTCGTGCAAAATACCAAAGTGATTTCGTACGAAATACCCTATTCCTATTTCGTGCGAAATACCCACTTTTCACATTTTCTCGAATACCATGCCCTGATCTATCTAAACAAATACAAGACTCGATACAAGACAAAGTCAACAGACGTATGCACCAACATAGCTGATCAAAAGACAGACGACACTCAAGTGACGCCTTGAGTGTCGTCGATGAAGAATCCTTTATTCTTGATTTGAAACTTGTATAGTATGCTACAGTCTTAAATGGGTTCCAACAATCTCGTTTAAGTTGTTGATGTAAGTCTGAAGGTTGTACATTCTACCTCATTATTAGGTTTAGTGATACTTTGGGTTGTTATGGTTTCTTGTTTTTTCGAGCCAGTCACGTCTTTTTTATTTCCAAAATAGTGTTATTGTTTCGAATATATTTATTATATTGTGTGTATTAACACCTAAAATAGATTAGCCTCGACAAGTTTTCCTGTCTTATATATACTCTTTTGTATATCTTGTAATACACACCTCAATCAATAATATCAGTTCTTTTCTCCCTATAATTCTTCTTACATTTATAGTTCTATTAAGCTAATTTTACAACCGGTTATCAGCATGAGTTCGCTCATTATTTTTCTGATTCCGTTTCTCTTAAGTCCACTTATCTATCTTTGGCTTTGTTGCTCCATGACGGCAAGAAACATCACAACATTGGCCACCGACATAAAAAAACTAGCATTAACATCGCACGTTTCCATGGCCTCACACGATTGTTTTAACTGACAAAGATATTCTGATAGCCTTGTTTCGATGCGCAACCACATCTTACAAATCAGGTACTATATATATAGAACCATAAATTTATCTACCATATACAAGCATGCTTATGTATTAAAAATATTATGGAACTATGTATAATTTGTTTTTATTATCTTCGGCGACCGGAGATCGTAACCAAAATATATAAACAAAAAGATTATCTAAATAACTGTAGTTTTTATATTAATCTGATCCATTATAAAAGTTAATTAACGAAACGGTTCATCAATGTTTCGTGAGATGTGAACTCGAATTCTTGAATATCGGGTGGTTTATTGCATACGATAAATAAGGTAACAGATCATATTTTTAGGGTTTACAGAGATAATGGAGAACAAATGGCTAGTATTTGGTTTTAATTAAATTTTCCTATATAGAAACAAGCTTGGTTAGTAAGACATGGATTATAATTTACCCAGAAAACAAGTTTGGTTAGTTTTGAAAATGCAGGGAATGTAACATAACAGATTTGTGGATCGTGTGATGTTTGTTTTCGAGAGGAGGCACCAAAGGCTCATACAACATTGCTTAATATAAGGGATTGTATTTCAAGGGATCAAGCGGCATTTCATAGGCTACAAAGCTTTGAGCAAATTTCATGGAAGATCGACACACGTTACTGACGTGTGTCGGTGTGAGTATATTTTTTAGTTATTTTTAGCTCTTTTTTACTCGCCGATTTCAAGTTTTAAATTTATAAAACATGATATTCTACTATCACTCTACACACACGCTAGGGCAAGTATACCCATCGCGGACATAGTATAGTGATGGCAAGATACCGAGGTCGTCCAAGGACACAAGAGCTTTTAGTACTGGCTTATCGTTAACGTCTAATCGAACCAATTTTTTTAGAAAAGATTTTAAAACAAATAAAAAGATAAAACGGAAAATAAAAATAACAATAAAAATAAAATAAAAATGATAGACAAGAAAGAATCACTTGGATCCAACTTATCTTTCATGTACCCTTTTGAAGATTTCCGCACTTTGTGCATTTTAAGAGATTATCTTAGTTATAGTAGTAGGCCCCTCTTCCAAGGCAACGTTACCCTCAACCTAGTGGTTTGAGTCAGCAAGGATACATCCCACTAAGTCGGATTATTGAAAGATAATTAAGTAAGTTATTCATGCAAAATGTGGGGAACCCATCTTTCGAGGCGACGATCACCCTTAACCCGTTGGTCTGAGTCAGCAAGGTTACAGTCCTCGCGGGGTTGGTTTAATGTTTTAATAAAAGTTTAAGAATAAGGGATTCAAGATTTTTGCACCTCTCCCGTGGTGGGTAATGCCCGCTCCGATTCGTGAGGTGTTACTAGTCTTGAATGAGGATCTCACAGGATCTATACACTGAACGAGACATAGAATTACCCAAACCACCCTTCTAACCCCCTTCCAGGCAATTAACATGCATTATATAGACCGTAAAGACATGAATATGTTGAATCAACGAACATATGAAGAATGATTGAGTAAACTCTCCTTCAATATAAAAAAAACTATTTATTAACATCATTAATACATACCCAATTAAAAAAATAGACAAAGTTTGGAAATCATGTAAGCAATACATAAAAGATATATCTTCACCAAGTGATGTAAGAATTTAGCCAAGAATGGCCTTTGTTTGACAAAGATTCTTACGATCAACCTTGGATCCCGAGACTACACACACACTCTAAATATTGAAAGATGGATAATGGTGGTGGATGATGGTGTTGTAGTGGTGGCAAGTGAGAGAGAAGTGGTTTGCCAAGGGATGAGTTAAAGTGGAACCAAGCACTCCTATTTATAGTTGTAAACAGAAGCTTTAGCATGGCCCATGCCCGCCTGGCACAGCCCCGTGCCCATCTCTATCTCTTCCTCATTATCTGCTTGTCAAGCATTGTACTAACATGGCCCCTTGTGTCAATGGCATGGCCCATGGACAAAGTACTTGCTGTACTATTAAGGATTCTTAAAATCTTTAAGTTGACCATGCCCCGTGTCGGCTTGACACAGCCCCGTGTTGGCTGCCAATTTTGTCTTTTGCAGTTGTCTTTTTCTTCTGCCCATTATCCATATTCGGATACGGATCATGTCAGGTGGACACGACCCAGTATCAGCCTTGTTTTCTTGTTATTTTGAGGTTTGGATGTGAACCAAAAACTTTCTTTGCATTGATGCTGGATGTTGCTGTCTTTTTGCACATTTAAGCTCTTTTATTCCTGAAAATATAAAATGAACAAAAACACGAGCTTTTTCCAACGTTATAAAAAAAGGTTGCTTTACGCCGTATTTGACACAATTTATATGTTGTATTTTAATCACATCAAATACCCCCACATTTGAATCTTTGCTTGTCCTCAAGCAAAAATCTATTACGTGGCTTACACACCCAAACAGAATAGGTAGAAGAGAATGTTTTTGGTTCTTATCTTTAGAGTGTCTGGTATCCAAGTTTTAAATATATTTTTTTTATTTTATTTACAATCCTATTCGTCATGATTTATTTAAAACTCAATTTACGAAAAAATATTTACTTTGGGCATAATATGCCTTTATAAAATTCCATTTAGTTATATACGTTTCTACACACATCACAAGAATTTACTAAACATTCGGCAAATATTAAGTGAAATGCTCGTGCCCGATTTGGAACTTACTACTACCATAGGCTTGAAAATCGATCAAACCTCATCCTTTTGACGTTAAATCTCTATAAGTATCAAGAGGACTTTGAAGGGTAGGTGGTGGTTCGAGTTTGGTAAGTTTTATTTGGAGAAAGGGTGAAAATCGTAAACTATCAGTTTTTCTATTGCTTTTTGGCTTAGCAAAAAAATACTTTGGCATATTTTTCGAACTTTTCAGATTTTTTTTTAGTTGCCAAAGTTGAAACTGAGCCGAAATCGTAACTTCATAACCAATATGTTTACAAAAATGAAAGAAGAAAAATGAAAAGGGTATTTTTTGTGGGTTTGAAAAGTAAAAGGTTTTTAAGGTTCAAAGGGTTTAACTAGGGGGTGTTTTTGGTTAAAGCAAAGAAAATAAAGGTTTTTGTTTTAAAAATGGGTTTGTCCTAATGCCTCTATCATTTACTTACTCGGATTTGTGTCGGTAAGGACTTGGAACGTATCGGGTTGTCAAGTTCTAGATTCGTGAGAACCAAACGGGCTATTCACACAAGAAACACAAATTGAGCAATTAGTAAAGATGTATATTTTATGCTCGGTAATGGCTCAAAACTCACTTTTGTGGGAAAAGGGGTTATAGTGTAAAAATGTATATATAATCAAATTTTACAAAGATTTATCATGCCCGTTTTCGTAATTTTCTAAATTAGCTCTTTTTATCACGACGCTATCGGTTATAAATTTGTAAAAACATAATTTTTAGAACTTTCAGGTTTCCTTCCACAACTATTAGATAGACTCTCAGTTTAATCTCACGCGAGATGCAGCCTTGATTCTTCGTACTCCTTACCGTCTTGCACCAGTAGGGTTGCAAGAACTGTCAAATTAACTGCGTGAACTGTTGGACAGGAGTTTGTCGGACCTAGTTTTCACTCTAGGGGAGCCCCGATTGTGTGCATGAAGATAAGCTTTATCGTTGGACATGTGTATTGTCTATCAAAAACTCATTGAGGTGACAGCCAAGAACCAACCATGTATTGACAACCTATCGACCAGTTGCGAGGGTCGAACTTCTATTCGAGGAAGGACTAATGAACGAACTATCATCAGATGGAAGTCCAAGGGGAGAATGTCCCTGTAACGAAATAACGAACGCAGTGTGGTCATTACGACTTTGTATCCCATGACCTTTGGGTTAATCAACGCACCAGCAGCTTTATGGACCACATGAATCGATCGTGTTACTGATGATGTTTGGAATCATGACCAGGAGAAAGGAACAACATGGGCGGCATATGTATCTTATTTTAGAGCTCCGGAGGGCGAAGCCATTACGCACGAAGTCTTATTAAAGGTAACTTCTGGATTCGAGAGGTACATTTTTAGGCATATGAACAACGAAGTGGGAATACGCGTGGATCTCGCCAAGATCCGTTCTGTTAGAAACTGATCAACACCAAAGATCCCTTCGAGGATACAGCAATATCTTTAGCACCGCAGGGTGCTGTGCTCGTGGAAGACAAAACAGGAGGACGTCTTTTCAGTTTTCGAAATCCCAACTCCACAATGCACTGAGCATCGCCTTTACCCGAGGGTGCAGGTGATCTAGTGGTATATCATGGTGATTCGAATCAGAGTCCAATTACACGCCGAAACAACGCGAGAAAGTGATGGCTCACGTAGTGGATTTACAAGAGGAGTTGCACGAATCACAACCTGCGATGGGAAACTGTGGTCTTTGGATTTAAGTTGGAGGCGTTACTTGGACGGTACCAGATGCGCTACTTTGACCGATCACAAGGGCCTCCCGTGTGCCGTTGTTTCGAAGGAGCTAAAACATGTAATCACATCATTGGATGGAACCTTTGAATGATTTAAACTGTGAAACCTAGACGTGTACGAGCCTCGCAGTACACCATCGACTCTAACCTACCTGATCAGACTCGCTCTGTTCAAACTGGAAGACTTAAGAGAGAGAATTTCCAAGTTGAATCCATGCGGAGCATGGAGAAGCAACCTTTGGCAGGTCGGATGATATTTGCTACCTCATGGAACGAATGTGGATCTCATTATACGGAAACTTTAGGGAATTTGTATTGAGCAAAGCACACCGGCCTCGATATTCCAGTCGTCTGAGTTTTGATGAGAGATAGTAGGGTCTGTGAATCTTGTACTAGTGTTCGGGCATGAAGTCCCACCTGGCAAGGTATGTAAATAATGTTTGGCTTGTGGGAAAGTCAAGATGGAGTATCAGCAACCAGAAGCATCAAAACAGAAATAATAACACCTGGGCGATCGCTGATTGTCTCACGTTACCAGCACTCTTTCTTGCAACCAAGGAAACTGACGAGTCTTCACAGCTGTGAATATTCCTCTGAGAGAGGCGACTTTTAGGCACGAGGTGCCAACTCCTGTATCTCTGATTTTGATCTATACCTGATTTATGACAGTCATTACACAACAGCCTCGACTCACGTCTAGACATGAGCATTACTTGTCACTGTAGAACAAACGGCCTGAGTAAACGAACCATCTTGACACTCGAAGACATACTGTGAGCATGTGTGTGATTGACTTTAGTAAGAATTAGAAGGACATTTATCTTTGGTTGAGTTCTACAACAGCAGTTACCATTCTAGTATTCGGACAACTCTGTTTGAGACATGGCATGGACAGTAACGCTAATCTCCTTGTTGGATTAAGGTGGGTGACAACTTAATCACAGATCCAGGATTTGTACTCGAACCACTTGGGAAGATTGTTTAGATCGAAAATCGTTTGGCGGCAACGCGTGACCGTCAGGAAAGCTGATAAGCTTAGGAAACACTGGGAGTTCACTGTAGGCGAACATGTCAGAATCGAAAGTCTCATCCTGGGAGGGTGCGGTGCGCTTTGGGAAGCGTGGCAAGATGAAGTTACGTTGGGCCATGTTCTGGTAATGTGCATGATATCATTTATGTCTTGAATCTAAGGCGGTATACGTCCGATGAAACACTTGTGATACCTTTATTAGAATCTGAGATTAATGACAAGTTGCAACTGTTGAGAGTTCATTAGCATAGTCGTATGGCAATCATGAGAGTTCGTTGGAACTCAAGACGTGGACCGGATTTCATGCGGGAACGTAAGAACCTGATAAAGCTCTAATATCCTCAATTGTTTAGTGGTTGAACCAACTTTTGCTATCATTGGCGAATTTCGGGACGAAATTTCTTTCAAGTTGGGGATGATGTGACAACTCGAGATTTCAAGGCTTTTCCTTTACATGTTATTACTTGTTCTATGATTTAGCTGTTCATTGTGTAACTTGTACATGTTATTACTTGTTCTATGATTTAGCTGTTCATTGTGTAACTTGTACATATTATTACTTGTTCTATGATTTAGTTGTTCTATGTTTTAATGTTATGTTAATTTATTGCTCAATGTGTAATGGCATAGCAAATACCACACATGGTGACTTTCGTCACACACTCACACATGACAAAACATGGTGACTTTCGTCAGTCACTCACACGACGAAGCCTGGTGGCAAGGGGAGTCTTTCGTCACTCATGGTGTTTCGTCGCCACTAAGGGGCCTTGGCCCAGGTTGTTTCGGCCCAGAAAGTTTATGTATAACTTTTGGCATAACTGAAACCCTATACCCCGAAACAAGTGACGGCAGAAACCCCCCCCCCCCCAATCAAAGCTCTTCCACTTTTGAAGCACCATCTCTTGTGTCCTTGCATTTAATCGGTATGTGAGTCTATTACTTTAGGTGATGTCATGTTATGCGTTTATATACTATTGAATATATGATGGTAGTTACTGTTGGTTCTCATGATCATGTGTGAATTGTTGTGATTCGTTATGCCGATCTCGGAATTAATGTGATTCAGAATTGTCATGTTTGCTAATGAATGACTTGACAATATATGTTGATGAATAGACGACTTAGGGTTCATGCTAGGATTGTTTATGTTTGATGAAACGTTAAGTGATGAATCTAGTTTTGTGGCTCGATTTTAATATCGTTAGTTTAGGGTTACACATATATGAAAAGTGATGAATATAACCTACTGTTATGGTTTCTTGATCTATGCATAAAATTGGTTAGGTGATGATGAATATTGTTGTAAAGACACTGATAGATGGTAATTAGGGATTTATGAAAACTAGGGTTTATATGGTGATACTGTTAAACGCTGTTATACATGCTTGCACTGAAACCTGCTCCTGATCTATAACTGATTAACATGAGAGTATTGAGAAGTTGATGAACGTGATGATTTGATATGAAAAGTGATGAATAGAACCTGTTGTTATGGTTTCTTGATCTATGCATAAAATTGGTTAGGTGATGATGAATATTGTTGAAAAGATACTGATAAACGGTAATTAGGGATTTATGAAAACTAGGGTTTATATGGTGATACTGTTAAACGCTGTTATACATGCTTGCATTGAAACCTGCTCCTGATCTATAACTGATTAACATGAGAGTATTGAGAAGTTGATGAACGTGATGACTTGATATAAACAAAGATGATTAAGGTTGCATGCTGATGATTGAATTCATGGTGTCATTGATCTGAATAGGACTTGGTGGACTGTAGATCGATTAGGATAATTGTTATTGTTGATGAACTGGCTTATGACGAAACATGGGGAGTTTCGCCAAAATGATTTATGACGAAACATAGGGTGTTTCGTTGGAGGGTTATTTCGTCAAGGTGAGGATTTTCGTCGAGCATGCCACTGTATTAATCATGATTATGTATGTTAACGTTGGTGCATTTTATTTGAAGTGTATGCGAGCAAATTATGTATGTGTGTAATATGTTTGGGTTGTTACTAGTCTAAATTGTGAACAAGGAAAACGTGAATTAACCGTACGTGAAAGATATAGTTATGTGCACTTGAGACTGACTGTTATCGGTAACTATGCTAGGACATGTTTGATCAACTGTTAAACAAGAAACTAATCTAACCGAGCAAATCAAAGGTGAGTTCACTGCTCTTTGTCCAAGCATGCGTCCGGTGGGGACAATCAAACAGACAAAACTTTAAAACGGATTTTCGTAAATCCATATCCTTGTAGGGGATATGAGGCGGTTTTCAAATACCCACATCCTTGTAGGGGATGTGAGGCGGATTTCACAACGCTATCCTTGCAGGGGATATGCATCGGTTTTCAGTAAATGTTGGGTAATGGGTTTGACTGGAATGTTAAACCTGGGTTGTTGGTTAATACACGTCTGTATCTATCAATCAAGTCCCTCCTACTGATTGTTGCTTGTAGGGCAACGGGGTATTAGTTAGTAGCGCTACTTAGGTTTGGCTCCCTCACACCGCACCGAGGAGGTCGGGAGTGAACTAATGACCCCCATCTTGACCATTGCTTTGATAGAGGCAATGGGGTTTAGGGAAATAATCTGGAGCCATCTGCGGTATGCGTGTGATTAACAACAATGCATCTGCGAAACGTTTTAATCTGGTAACTGGTATCTAAACACGTTAACAAAACTTTGAACTCACCAGCGTCGTCTGACACACTTATCTACATGCTTGCAGGTCTATAGGTTTATATCGTTCGGAACTTGCTGTCTGGGATGCTGGAGTGGTCATGGGTCGAGACACATGGATTCGCAATACAAGTCTAATGGTTTACGTACGCGTGGTTTATGAAACACTTAACAAATGAGTTATGCTTCCACTGTATACAATGAATTATATGTAACATTTTGTAACAGTTTACGTTAATGAATGAAAGTTTTATTTCAATATACTTATGAGTTCAATGTGATTGGTGGCTAAGATCCTGGTACGTCACATGTCCCGCGGTGTTTCCGTAAGTGGTGTTTTGGGGGTGTGACAGTTTGGTATCAGAGCCACTGGTTATAGTGAACTTGGTTTTAAAACGTTTTTATAAAAACCAGACTATAACCGAACAAGTTCTGAATACGACCATGACACTCAGCTCCAGACTGCAAGGTTCGTCTCTCGTATACTCATTGTACTGCGTAACTAGTAAACCCTTACATATGATATTGCATGTGATTGTACGATTAGCACAACAGTATGGATTTATGTGTTACTTGCATGTGTTAAGTGATTGGTAGTATGGTGTTTCCTTAGACATTCATGACTTGCGTTTTGTGATATTCATTACTTGCTACTCGAGTTTGAGGAACCATTTGACATGAGTTAGGAGGAGCTGAGATGAGCATGTAAATCACAATATTATTGTGGGTGCACACATAATAATAATGTGGGGTGCATGTGAGTCCCAGTGAGACTTAACGAGTGAAAAAGGGGTTCTGCTCTGCTATTTGATCGATGTGAAACACAACAGTCTATGAGAGTCATAGCAGTAGTTGTCTCTTACTAGAACGTGATATTTTCACTCCTCTCTGAATCTTTACGAATCTCGATGCTATCGAGTATTACCTGAGCACCTATCTGAATGTTTAGCGAACTGTGTAGAATGTTAGATGCTTGTACGAACGTCCCTGAGTTGGATGTTGCAGCGTTGGGTGAGTTGGTCGATACCCTCTCACTCCTTTTCATTGGTTGGAACTTTGTTTATTGATGCCTTAGATTCCGTAAGTGCGATCGTTTCTGCAACACCCTAGCAACGTACTGTGTATTAGAACGGCCCTGGTTACTGGTAATGATGTAACACCCCGAAAATACAAATTCTTATAATACAATAACGTTGTGAATAAATAAGAAAAAATAAACTAACTAGGAATGACATTAACCTAGTTAGATGATGAGTTGTGAGTAGTTAAAGAGTTAAAACAAATAAAGAACGAAAGTTGAGGGGCCAAAAGTGTTTAAATGAAAACTAATATTAATAAAACAAAAAAATTAAACTCAAAACACACTTGTGTGTGTGTTGCTGAGATCGATCAGAAGCAGGGGGCGATCCCAAGCTCCCCAAAACCCTAGTTCTTGTCAAAACCTCTAATTTGAAGGTTCACATCAAGTCCGAAACGAAAATCGAGCATAGATTAGTGATCTCCATTGCAATGAGATCATAAGGTATGTAAAATTTGATAAAAATTCTCTACTTGAAATTCTCATGAATTTAGGGAATTCGAAATCTGTGGATGCATGAATGATATGTAGGTGAAATAGGAACATTGAAGTGTCTAGGAGTAAACCCTAGACAAATACATGCTGAAATCATACTTAATTCTAGCAAAGTTCATGAACACCACTGTAGGTGATTAGTGGGTTATGTAGAACTTGATAAACACTAGGACATTTGGGGTTGTTCTAGTGTAATTTGACATATGTGAGGTTATTTCAGAATTATAAGGGCTAATATTTATGCTAGATAGTCTGATTGATGAAAACTTGGGCTATATGACAAGTTATAAACTTGTTAATAATTCATGTAAAATTCTGCCCTTAAAGTGTTTGTATAAATGCCTCAAAGAAGGCTTAAAACTGAAATTTAAAGTTAAAACGCATAATTACAATGTTTCGGCAAATTGTACGACATATGATTTAAAAAGAGTTCTAAACATGTTATGATTGGACTCTATAGGGAAGGACACCGGAGCGTCGAGTGGACAAGCCGGTGGCGACTTGCGTTTGAAGGGCGTACTTTGAAGGTATGTAACTTGATTCGTTACATTGAGTAAGTTTTGATAACTAGCATATGTATAGTTGAGTTGTAGAATGAAGGTTGTGTTGATTGAAGCGACAATGTTCGCTATATGGAATAATAGGTCAAGAATTGGTTAGAACTCGTTTGGTAGTCATCATAATGGAGGATTCCGTAGATGAGCCAAACGGGTTGAATAATGGTGTATTGGTAGCGTCAAAGTTATTTAATAGTTAGCATAGGCGGTTACAATCATATGAGCACATAGCCATAAGACGGATAATGAAATGCCGGTGATAATAAGCCCCGAAAGTTGGGTAAAAAGTTCCTTATGTTTACTATTAAAAAGATAGAAAAATAAGTGTAACTTTAACTGGTCGAGTATATGCATAGTGATTTTCATTCGTTCGGCCCGTAAGTCAAATTTTCTGTACGGTAATTATAATAGGCACGTCGGTAATGAATTTACAGACGTATAGGAAAAAGAATCACTTAAAACGGACTTACGAGTCAAAAGTTATGTCGATTTGAAGTATTAATTGACTTTGCCAGCTTCAAACCCTACTGTTCTAAGGATAAGGAAAGGAAATGAAAAATGATGAAAATATAGCTCATATTCTTCTCTTCCTTAGACCAACCATCTATCTTCTCTTCCTTGTTTTGAGCATGGAACTTAACTAGACTTATATTTAAGGTGTAAAAACTAATCTTTTGTGTGGTTTTGGCTATAGGTGATGATGGACTTAATCCGGATGGCGATCAAGCATCTTTTCAAGAACCGAACACAATCTTTTGAAGCTTTCGTGATTAGTTAACTTTGTTAAAGACAATGTTTATATTGTAGACACTTAAATATTTGTTTTTGGGTTGTTTAAACTAGTAGTTGTTAACTAGAAGGCTAACTTTATGAAAACTTTCGTTGGGTATTTAATATTAATCGAAGTTTTTGGTTTAAAAAATGCTTATTTTATAATAAAATATTATGAAAAGTGAGTAGAGTGTTACAAGTTGGTAATCAGAGCTTAAGGTTGTCAACAAAGTGTTCGGTTCAAGCTTGATTAATCGTCCGGTAAGAACTAATTATTTATGGTAGTAAATTTTATCTTATGTAGGAAACAAGATGTGAATCAATGTGCATGGGAAGAGCGTGTTAACGCACTCAAACCCAGAAAGTGCACTAAAGGCAAATGGTTAAAGCAAGTTACGAACTTGGCTAAACCAAAGCAAATAAAGTTATGTTATAAATGAGATGTTTAATAATTGATGTAAACATTTCAGCTTCAAGATATCGGAAGGAAACGATGATGATCCGGTTCCGACAAGCACCGAACAAATGAAAGAGTTAATTGCCGAAGAAGTGGGAAAGGCAATTGAGGGTAGTCTATCCGGGTTCATAGACAAAATTCAAACCACGGTGTTATCATTAGTTGAAGAACGAGTCAAAAGGTTGGAAGATAGTGTCAACCTTATGAAAGAGAAATCGGGAGAACGTAAAGGATGTTCGTACAAAGAATTTATGGCGTGTAAACCGACAATCTACAACGGGGAGGTTGACCCGATCATTTGCCAAAGATGGCTGAGTGACGTTGAAGGGGTGTTTGAAAGGACCCACTGTGACGTAAGTGATTTTGTTGCTTACGGAACGGGTCAGTTGAGGGGTCAAGCCAAATATTGGTGGGACAACAAAAAGAAGGAAATAGGAGCTGAAGCAGTGAGGGTTATGACTTGGGATGAGTTTAAGGTGCCGTTCCTTAAACACTATAGTCCCAAAGCGGTTATTAACAGGATCAAGGAAGAATTCATCCAGCTAAGACAAAAGGGTGAAACAATCGATAAGATCACGGGCATCTTTATGGATAAGCTGAGATTCTATGACGAGTTAGTCACCACTGAAGAGCAGAAGATATACTACTATTACAACATGCTGAGTGCTGAATACCGGGAGTTCATGACTCCCTCAAAGTATGAAACCCTCACGGAAATTATCAACACCGCCCGGGAGCGGGAAATCGAGTTGAAGAAACAAGTTGAGAGGGGCGAGCGAAGGGCACAGGATGTGAATCCAAGCCCTACGAAGAAAGCTCGAACTGTGGAATCGGGAAAGAAAGTGGATGCTAAAGGCGGGTCGCCAAGTTGTAAAGTGTGTGGAAAAGGGCACAAGGGAGAGTGTCGTTTCAAAGACAAACCGTGCCCCATATGTGGTAAAATGGGGCACACGGCGTCTTTATGCCCGGGTAAAGTCTCGGTTTTCTACAAATGTTATCAGCCCGACCACAAAAAGTCCGAATGCCCAGACTTAGTTGGAAAGAGAGACGTTAAAGAATCTCCAACAGAAGTTCCAAAGGCGAAGGCTAGGTCCTTCCAACTTACAGCAGTTGAAGCAAAGACAGAGCCCGATGTGGTCTCAGGTATATTCGCAATAAACTCGATCCCTGCACGTGTATTATTTGATACGGGTGCGAATAAATCCTTTATTTCACATGGATTTATTCGACATCCTTCATTTGTATTGACAAAATTACCTATGCCTTTAGAGGTTGAGATAGGAGATAATAAAAGTTTCATAGTGTGTGATGTCTGTCAAAGCTACAAATTAAGTATCGATGATGAGGAATACTTGATAGATCTAATTCCGATGTCTATGGGAGAGTTTCAAGTGGTTGTAGGGATGGATTGGCTATCTCGACACCACGCTAAGGTCGTGTGTTTCCATAAGGAGATAAAGCTAACATCTCCGAGCGGAAAACACGTCACAATCTATGGCGAAAAGGGAGGCAATCCTATAATATGCTCGATGATGAAAGCTCACAAGCTCATGAGGCATGGATGTAAGGCATTTATGATATACGCGAATGAGCCCGAGAAAGAATTACCGAAGATTGGAGACGTACCAGTGGTACGTGACTTTGAGGATGTATTCCCGGATGATTTACCGGGAATGCCGCCCGAGCGGGAGGTAGAGTTCGGAATTGAATTAGTTTCGAGCGCGAAACCCGTAGCAAAAGCACCATACCGACTTGCACCATAGGAATTACAAGAATTAATGTCGCAGATTCAAGACTTGCTCCATAAAGGATTCTTAAGGCCGAGTGTGTCTCCTTGGGGTACGCCCGTGCTATTCGTGAAAAAGAAGGACGGAAGCATGCGCATGTGTATCGATTATCGGGAGTTAAATAAACTCACGGTAAAGAATCGATACCCGTTTTCGAGAATAGATGATCTATTCGATAAATTACAAGGTGCGAACTGGTTTTCAAAAATTGACCTTAGATCGGGGTATCACCAACTAAGAGTCAAGGAGGAGGATGTACCGAAGACGGCTTTCCGCACGAGATACGGACATTACGAGTTCCTCGTGATGTCATTCGGGCTGACATATGCACCCGCGACTATCATGGACCTCATGAACCGGGTTTGCAAGCCGATGTTGGATAAATCGGTAATTGTGTTTATTGACGATATTCTGGTATACTCGAAAAGTGAAGCAGAACATGCACGCCACTTATAAGAGGTGCTAGAGACACTCAGGCAAGAAAAGTTGTATGCGAAATTCTCAAAATGCGCCTTCTGGTTGCGAGAGGTGCAATTCCTCGGCCATATCATAAGCGCCGATGGAATATTGGTAGATCCTTCAAAGATAGAGGCCGTGTCAAAATGGAGCCCTCCGAAGAATCCTTTGGAAATTAGAAGCTTCTTAGGGCTTGCGGGGTACTACAGGAGATTCATTCAAGATTTCTCCAAGATTGCGTCGCCGCTAACAAAGTTAACCCGGAAAGAGGAAAAGTTCATTTGGGGTATCAAACAAGAAAGAGCGTTTCAAACGTTAAAAGAGAAGTTAACTCAAGCTCCGGTATTAACGTTGCCGGACGGAGTTGAAGACTTGGTGGTTTATTCGGATGCCTCACTATCGGGGCTCGGATGCATTCTGATGCAACGGGGAAAATTTATAGCTTATGCCTCGAGACAATTGAAGTTACACGAAAAGAAATATCCCATGCACGATCTCGAACTGGCTGCGGTGGTGTTTGTATTAAAAATATGGAGGCACTATTTATATGGGGTAAAGTGCACCATATTCACCGATCACAAGAGCTTAAAATACTTCTTCGATCAGAAGGAGTTAAATATGAGACAAAGGCGATGGTTAGAAATGGTGAAAGATTTTGACTGTGAAATACATTACCACCCCGGAAGGGATAATGTGGTGGCGGATGGCCTGAGCAGAAGAGCGGATTATGTCCCATTACGAGTAAGGTCAATGCAGCTTGTTGTGACCTCGGGTATACTTGAACGTATCCGAGAAGCGTAAGTAGAAGCAGTGAAAGAGGAGAACTGGAAGAAGGAAAGAATAATCGGTCAGTTAAAAGATTTGTCGGATGGAAAGAACGGGTTAAAGATTCGATCCGGAAGAATATGGGTCCCGAATTCTTGTGGGGTTAAGACGCTACTACTCGATGAAGCTCATAAGTCCTGATATTCTATTCATCCGGGTGCGACCAAGATGTACAACGATCTGAAACAAAACTATTGGTGGCCCGGAATGAAGAGGGATGTGGTAAAATACGTGGAGAAGTGCTTGACTTGCTTACAAGTCAAGGCAGAACACTAGAAACCATATGGAAAACTGCAACCTTTGGAGATCCTGGTTTGGAAATGGGAACATATCACTATGGACCTATTGACCAAACTACCTTAAACGATTCGAGGATTCGATGCTATATGGGTGATTGTGGATACATTAACGAAGAGTGCTCATTTTATTCCTATACGCGAGACATATACTTTGGAAAAGATGTCCGAGGTATATGCAAACGAAATAGTGGCACGTCACGAAGTACCGGTATTCATTGTGTCAGATAGAGATACCCGGTTTACTTCAAACTTTTGGAAAGATTTTCAAGAACAAATGGGAATGAAACTTTTCATTAGCACCGCCTACTATCCTCAGACGGATGGGCAGAGTGAAAGAACAATACAGACGCTAGAAGATATGTTACGGGCATGTATCATCGACTTCGGCGGAAGTTGGGATGTTTATGTACCTTTCGCTGAATTTTCGTATAACAATAGTTATCATTCGAGCATCGGTATGGCACCTTACGAGATGCTATATGGTAGGAAGTGTAGAACCCCGGTGTGTTGGGGTGAAGTGGGACCACGTGAACTGGCCCATAAAGATGTTGTCCAAGCCACTAATGAGAAAACTGAAGTAGTACGAGCCCATCTGAAAGCAGCCCAAGATAGGCAAAAGTCTTATGCCGATAAAAGACGAAGACCGATTGAATTTCAGATTGGCGACATGGTTATGTTAAAGGTTTCCCCATGGAAGGGCGTTATCAGATTCAGAAAAAGAGGGAAACTAAGCCCGAGGTTTATCGGGCCATTTAAAATCATTGAACGGGTTGGCAAGGTAGCCTATCGCCTCGAGCTACCGGAAGAGTTGAGTGGAATACATGGCACGTTTCATGTATCACAACTACGAAAATGTCTAGCGGAGGAAACAGCCTATATCCATTACGACGATATCGAGGTGGATGATAGCCTAAATTATGCGGTAAGGCCACTGGAGATTTTAGATCGAAAGGTTAAGCACTTGCGAAATAAACAAATCGATCAAGTCAAGATCAAGTGGGAGCATAGGAAAGATTCAGACACTACATGGGAGTCCGAAGAGGAGTTACGACGTCTCTACCCTACACTATTCGGTATGTACTCTGGTTTCGGGGACGAAACCCTTTTTAAGGGGGTTGACTTGTAACACCCCGAAAATACTAATTCTTATAATACAATAACGTTGTGAATAAATAAGAAAAAATAAACTAACTAGGAATGACATTAACCTAGTTAGATGATGAGTTGTGAGTAGTTAAAGAGTTAAAACAAATAAAGAACGAAAGTTGAGGGGCCAAAAGTGTTTAAATGAAAACTAATATTAATAAAACAAAAAAATTAAACTCAAAACACACTTGTGTGTGTGTTGCTGAGATCGATCAGAAGCAGGGGGTGATCCCAAGCTCCCCAAAACCTTAGTTCTTGTCAAAACCTCCAATTTGAAGGTTCAAATCAAGTCCGAAACGAAAATTGAGCATAGATTAGTGATCCCCATTGCAAGGAGATCATAAGGTATGTAAAATTTGATAAAAATTCTTTACTTGAAATTCTCATGAATTTAGGGAATTCGAAATCTGTGGATGCATGAATGATATGTAGGTGAAATAGGAACATTGAAGTGTCTAGGAGTAAACCCTAGACAAATACATGCTGAAATCATACTTAATTCTAGCAAAGTTCATGAACACCATTGTAGGTGATTAGTGGGTTATGTAGAACTTGATAAACACTAGGAAATTTGGGGTTGTTCTAGTGTAATTTGACATATGTGAGGGTATTTCAGAATTATAAGGGCTAATATTTATGCTAGATAGTTTGATTGATGAAAACTTGGGCTATATGACAAGTTATAAACTTGTTAATAATTCATGTAAAATTCTGCCCTTAAAGTGTTTGTATAAATGCCTTAAAGAAGGCTTAAAACTGAAATTTAAAGTTAAAATGCATAATTACAATGTTTCGGCAAATTGTACGACATATGATTTAAAAAGAGTTCTAAACATGTTATGATTGGACTCTATAGGGAAGGACACCGGAGCGTCGAGTGGACAAGCCGGTGGCGACTTGCGTTTGAAGGGCGTACTTTGAAGGTATGTAACTTGATTCGTTACATTGAGTAAGTTTTGATAACTAGCATATGTATAGTTGAGTTGTAGAATGAAGGTTGTGTTGATTGAAGCGACAATGTTCGCTATATGGAATAATAGGTCAAGAATTGGTTAAAACTCGTTTGGTAGTCATCATAATGGAGGATTCCGTAGATGAGCCAAACGGGTTGAATAATGGTGTATTGGTAGCGTCAAAGTTATTTAATAGTTAGCATAGGCGGTTACAATCGTACGAGCACGAAGCCACAAGATGGATAATGAAATGCCGGTGATAATAAGCCCCGAAAGTTGGGTAAAAAGCGCCTTATGTTTACTTTTCAAGAACCGAACACAATCTTTTGAAGCTTCCGCGATTAGTTAACTTTGTTAAAGACAATGTTTATATTGTAGACACTTAAATATTTGTTTTTGGGTTGTTTAAACTAGTAGTTGTTAACTAGAAGGCTAACTTTATGAAAACTTTAGTTGGGTATTTAATATTAATCGAATTTTTTGGTTTAAAAATGCTTATTTTATAATAAAATATTATGAAAAGCGAGTAGAGTGTTACAAATGAACACCAACAAATTGGCTTGAATCGAATCCTTAACCCTAGTAAGCGACTCATGGGAGTCGACACGTACAAATCAATCAGGACATAATCGATGACAATTGACTATAGGGTGGAATGTGTAATTGCCCGCACCAGGAGTAGTGCCTTAAGATGGACCCTAATGGTGAAAGGTAGCAGGACTCCGTCTCGAGCAACGACATTAGAAATAGCAGTCACGACGACATCGAGGTACTCGCAAATCATGACTTCCGGTATGGGAATAATGGTGGCTTCATCAAGGATGGGCCGATGTTAAGTCAAGACGCCAACAACCCAGGGAACAATAGTAGTGTTGGGAATTCTTGTAGCAGTAGCCACAACACCGGAAGTAGCACTCGTGGTAGGGCATTTAGGATTGGCGTAGATGACGCCAGGCATGATAGCTACATGGTAGCTTGGATGGGTGGATATTCACTTCGTCTCTGTTCTGTTTAACCCTGATGATTCTTGAAACCGAACCTGTTGTGGAATCAACTGATGGCAAGTCAAATGAGACCTCATACGTATGTTGGAATGCAAACTCGACAAGTGGGACAAGTGTTCGACATCGACCTTCCTTTTGTTATCCTTGATAGTTTGATGCAGTAGATAGTGCGGATTGGTTATCTAGATATCGCGCATATATACCTTGTGAGGAGAAAATTTTGAGTATCCCTCTCTCTCTAGTGACGAATCGTCGTCTGTCCTAAAGCACTAGTGTGATGTACAGGTTAGTATCATTTCCGCAATGAAAGTCAAGAGTGTCTACGGAGGGACTACCCCGCTATGTTGGCAACCGTTACTAATGTTTGGACTAAGGAAAGGGGATCGAGGATCCACCAATTGTTTGTGATTCCACTCAGCGCGCTACTCAAGGAACTTTCAGGTTTCCTTCCACAAATATTAGATAGACTCTCAGTTTAATCTCACGCCAGATGCAGCCTTGATTCTTTGTAAAATTAACTGTGTGAAGTGTTGGACAGGAGTTTGTCGGACCTAGTTTTCACTATGGGGGAGCCCCGAATGTGTGCGTGAAGATAAGCTTTATCGTTGGACATGTGTATTGTCTATCAAAAACTCATTGAGGTGACAGCCAAGAACCAACCATGTATTGACAACCTATCGACCAGTTGCGAGGGTCGAACTTCTATTCGAGGAAGGACTAATGAACGAACTATCATCAGATGGAAGTCCAAGGGGAGAATGTCCCTGTAACGACATAACAAACGCAATTCGGTCATTACGACTTTGTATCCCATGACCTTTGGGTTAATCAACGCACCAGCAGCTTTATGGACCACATGAATCGACCGTGTTACTAATGACGTTTGGAATCATGACCAGGAAAAAGGAACAACATGGGCGGCATATGTATCTTATTTTAGAGCTCCGGAGGGCGAAGCCATTACGCACGAAGTCTTGTTAAAGGTAACTTATGGATTCGAGAGGTACATTTTTGGGCATATGAACAACGAAGTGGGAATACGCGTGGATCTCGCCAAGATCCGTTCTGTTAGAAACTGATCAACACCAAAGATCCCTTCGAGGATACAGCAATCTCTTTAGCACCGCAGGGTGCTGTGCTCGTGGAAGACAAAACAGGAGGACGTATTTTCAGTTTTCGAAATCCCAACTCTACAATGCATTGAGCATCGCCTTTACCCGAGGGTGCGGCTGATCTAGTGGTATATCATGGTGATTCGAATCAGAGTCCAATTACATGCCGAAACAACGCGAGAAAGTGATGGCTCACGTAGTGGATTTACAAGAGGAGTTGCATGAATCACAACCTGCGATGGGAAACCGTGGTCTTTGTATTTAAGTTAGAGGCGTTACTTGGACGGTACCAGATGCGCTACTTAGACCGATCACAAGGGCTTCCCGTGTGCCGTTATTTCGAAGGAGCTAAAACATGTAATCACATCGTTGGATGGAACCTTTGAATGATTTCAACTGTGAAACCTAGACGTGTACGAGCCTCGCAATACACCATCGACTCTAACCTACCTGATCAGACTCGCTCTGTTCAAACTGGAAGATTGAAGAGAGAGAATTTCCAAGTTGAATCCATGCGGGGCATGGAGAAGCAACCTTTGGCAGGTCGGATGATATTCGCTACCTCATGGAATGAATGTGGATCTCTTTATACGGAAACTTTAGGGAATTTGTGTTGAGCAAAGCACACCGGCCTCTATATTCCAGTCGTCTGAGTTTTGATGAGAGATAGTAGGGTCTATGAATCTTGTACTAGTGTTCGGGCATGAAGGCCCACCTGGCAAGGTATGTAAATAATGTTTGGCTTGTGGGAAAGTCAAGATAGAGTATCAGCAACCAGAAGCATCGAAATAGAAATAATAACACCTGGGCGATCGCTGATTGTCTCACGTTACCAGCACGCTTTCTTGCAACCAAGGAAACTGACGAGTCTTCACAGCTGTGAATATTCCTCTGAGAGAGGCGGCTTTTAGGCGCGAGGTGCCAACTTCTGTATCTCTGATTTTGATCTATACCTGATTTATGACAGGCATTACACAACACCCTCGACTCACGTCTAGAGATGAGCATTACTTGTCACTGTAGAACAAACGATCTGAGTAAACGAACCATCTTGACACTCAAAGACATACTGCGAGCATGTGTGTGATTGACTTTAGTAAGAATTAGAAAGACATTTATCTTTGGTTGAGTTCTACTGCAGCAGTTACCATTCTAGTATTCGGACAGCTCTGTTTGAGACATGGCATGGACAGTAACGCTAATCTCCTTGTTGGATTAAGGTGGGTGACAACCTAATCACAGATCCAGGATTTGTACTTGAACCACTTGGGAAGATTGTTTAGATTGGAAATCGTTTGGCGGCAACGCGTGACCGTCAGGAAAGCTGATAAGCTTTGGAAACACTGGGAGTTCACTGTAGGCGAACATGTCATAATCGAAAGTCTCATCCTGGGAGGGTGCGGTGCGCTTTGGGAAGCGTGGCAAGATGAAGTTACGTTACGTTGGGCCATGTTCTGGTAATGTGCATGATATCATTTATGTCTTGAATCTAAGGTGGTGTACGTTTGATGAAACACTTGTGATACCTTTATTAGAATCTGAGTTTAGTGACAAGTTGCAACTGTTGAGAGTTCGTTAGCATAGTCGTATGGCAATCGTGAGAGTTCGTTGGAACTCAAGACGTGGACCGGAGTTCACGAGGGAACGTAAGAACCTGATAAAGCTCTAATATCCTCAATTGTTCAGTGGTTAAACCAACTTTTGCTATCATTGGCGAATTTCGGGACGAAATTCCCCTTCAAGTTGGGGATGATGTGGTACCCGCGGAAATCCCCAGTCATCCTCAGTTAACATCTTGTGGATTTGGATTACTCGTCAAATTTCGGGACGAAATTTCTTTCAAGTTGGGGATGATGTGACAACTCGAGATTTCAAGGCTTTTCCTTTACGCATTACGTGTTCTATGATTTAGCTATTCATTGTGTAACTTGTACATGTTATTACTTGTTCTATGATTTAGCTGTTCATTGTGTAACTTGTAGATGTTATTACTTGTTCTATGATTTAGCTGCTCTATGTTTTAATGTTATGTTAATTTATTGCTCATTGTGTAATGGCATAGCAAATACCATACATGGTGACTTTTGTCACACACACACACACATCGAAACATGGTGACTTTCGTCACTCACTCACACGACGAAACATGGTGGCAAGGGGAGTCTTTCGTCACTCATGGTGTTTCGTCGCCACTAAGGGGCCTTGGCCCAGGTTGTTTCGGCCCAGAAAGTTTGTGTATAACTTTTGGCATAACTGAAACCCTATACCCCAAAACAAGTGACGGCAGAACCCCCCCCCCCCCCCCCCCATCGAAGCTCTTCCACTTTCGAAGCACCATCTCTTGTGTCCTTGCATTTAATCGGTATGTAAGTCTATTACTTTAGGTGATGTCATGTTATGCGTATATATACTATTGAATATATGATGGTAGTTACTGTTGGTTCTCCTGATCATGCGTGAATTGTTGTGATTCGTTATGCCGATCTCGGACTTAATGTGATTCAGAATCGTCATGTGTGCTAATGAATGACTTGACAATATATGTTGATGAATAGACGACTTAGGGTTCATGCTAGGATTGTTTATGTTTGATGAAACATTAAGTGATGAATATAGTTTTGTGGCTCGATTTTAATATCGATAGTTTAGGGTTACACATATATGAAAAGTGATGAATAGAACCTACTGTTATGGTTTCTTGATCTATGCATAAAATGTTGGTTCAGTTCTGTTTGAACATAAAGGAAAACATGAAAACATACCTTTGGTTGCATCAGCACAGGTTAGCAGAGAATCCATTAAGGGTTGACATGATTGTCATCTTGGTCTGGTTCCTCCTTAGGGTGCTGACTGATGATGGTGGCTTAGAAAAACCGATAAGGGAATCGGTTTGGAGATGGAGGTCGAATTGATGTTATGACTAATGGGGTTTGTCTGATTGTGAAACTGAGTAACCCTTTAACCTCCACATAATTCTCCTTATATAAGCACCCAGGAGGAAACCCTAATTAGTTAATAAGGGTAATATGGTCCATCAACAATTACCAACTAATTATTTAATAGGATTGTTATATATTTTGATCTATATAATGTAAATGATTATATGGCTACTAGATTAAATATTAATACGTAATATATTTAATCTTACATTCTCCCACTTAGCCGAGTAATCATTTACTATGAGTATTAGATAAGCCTGATCAGGAGTTAACACTCATTTTAGCCTTAAACAAGTACTATAGCAGAAAAATACAGCCGTTGAATCATTATGCGACTCAGGACCCCCATTAATCATACTATAGCCTTAATTTAAAACCTAATCGTCATGATCAAAATACGCATAAGCCCTTTGTTTGATTTGTAACTTTATTTGTCTTATATGCCATTATGTCGACTTGACATATTCTTAGAGACGTACAAAATCAAACTGATGAGGAAAAATTAACTAATACTTAGTCATTTATAGTACGATATGCAGTTGCGCATGGCCATTAACTAATACCCGTCTCTGAGCTCTCTTAATAAGACTTATGGGTAATAGCCCTTAAGTTATAGGATCCTTAAGCATATCATGAATGAATTCGATACAAACTTAGTTTCCTCAATTCGTTCATAAACGAATAATTAATTACGTATCGAAACTTAATGCAGCACCTCTCGAACTGTTACTGTTCAAGGAGTCATGGTAGCTGACTTTATCACACTAAGTCTTCAAAAACATTAATTATATGGAGTTAATAAACTTATGAGTCTACTGATATATTTCCAACAACATTTAGTGACTATATTATGTCGTTATAACTTAGGTTGTTAATATCAGTGCATTTTGACTCCTCCATGAGATATGTTTTGTCTGCTGACATAAGAATATACCCGAAATTACATTTTATCATCTTTGAATATCACAAAGTTATAGTAATAAACCGGTTTTTAATTCTCACTTCTTCTTCAAATTATAGCCTCTCGTTTCTTTAAAGATATTGTAATACTCCATTAGATGCCTCACAATAATCTAGACATATCTAGTGTGTTGCAATGTGAGTAATATCTAAACGAGTATAGACTTAAACTTACATAAGGCTTCCAATTAATGAAGCGTAAATAAATAATCTCACTTATCCTATTATCCTCTAAAGGAGAGCAGTATTGTTTGTTACATATATAAGGACCCATTTAATGTTAAACTTATGGAACAGAACTATTGTCCCATTGAGTCTATCTCAGTATGTTATGATATCAATTACGTAAGAGCTATCTCTGAGATTTATTATATCAAAGTTTGTGTTAACAATACTTTGACTTATGTAACATATACTTGTCAAAAGAATGTCATCTATATAGACAAGTTTATCTTAGTTGCTCCCACTCATCTTGAGGTAGGTACATTAATCCACTTGGTTCTTGATGAAAATAATTACGTTAAGATTTCATCACATTATGATGTTTGCATTAACCCATACATGGATTTTATTGGCTTACAAATAAAGTGTTCTTTAACCTTCAGTTAGAAACTTTAGGTTGTTATCTAATGAACATGTAAATGTGTCAGCCATTTGTTATGGAAAATTGTTTATAATGTTCATCTAATGTAGCTTTAAACTATTATAAGCTACTAGAACAGTGATGATCCTTAAAGAAATCTTTTGTAAGATAGGTAAGAAAGACTCTTTCATAATTTTTCTCTTCCTGAGTATAACCTTTGACAATCAAACATGTTTCTTAGTGTCTTAACGTTTATATTAGGATTTGGTTTAGTTATGAACACTCTTAGGTAATTCAATCAAATCCCAAACGTTATACGAACACATAAAATCAGTTTTACTAGAAAACTGTTTTATTCCATTAAGAATATTGATTGACACTAATGGCTTAATTTGAAGAGATAGGATCAGTAAACATTTCCAAAATCCATTTCAACTTCAATTAGGGAGGTTATGTAATCATCAAAATTAGTAGGCTTTTAAACCTAGATGACCTCCTGAGTTGATTATTGGGTTCATTAGAAGTTTCAGTTTTATGGATTAGCTCTTGATTAGGTTGCTATCATTTTCATTCTAAGTTTATAATAGTTGGTGCAGTATGGTGTACAAGAGGTGTAATCGGAGTTAAATTTGGAATGAAATTTAATGACATTCTTCCCCCCGCCTCTTGTATTCCTTGCAAATCATAATAAGGACTTTTACTGCTCCCACTGACCTTAGGAATCTTTAGGAACTCAGCATGCTTAGGGTCAATGCTTAACGACCAACAAATTCTAATAGAGAAAACAAATTAATGACGTTAGTCGTTGTGATTTCTCTTGTTGAGGATTATGTTAGTTTAGGTAAGAAATCTAAGTGTGCCCACAATTAAGCAACTATGAAACTTTTGTAAGAGTAGCATTAGATTTTAAGGAGACAAATATTGATAGAACAGTGTCGTGATGGAGCGGTGTCTTGTACAAGAGGTGCAAACTGAGGTAATGTAAAATTTTCACTCCCCACCTCTTGCAACTATTGCAAGTTATTATTAAAACACTTAATGCTCCCACTGATCTTTAATGTCTCTAGAATGCTATATGAGAAGTTTCAATGAGCTACATGACGTGGGAACCTATCATATATACGTTAGACTTTATTTGATTTCTTTAATGTCCAAATATCCTAAGAAAGTTTAGGGACATATCTAATAGAAATCTTATTAAGTATATATATATGAATAGATTTCTTCTAAGAACGTGTGCCATATGCGACAAAATTTAGATACAAGTTGATAGTCTTTTAAATGATAAATGAATTATGTCTGAATATTCCATTTGGAATAAGTTCCACGAATGTCAAAGAATGACTTATGATGGACCCATACTTATTCCTTAAGCCAAGTCATATTTAGGGCTTTAACGTCATGATTTAAAATCACTTAGAATGAGATTAGTTGAATAATCATCCTCATTAAGAAAGTCATAATGTCTCATGAATTTCGGTTATAATGGATGAAATTTATAATTCTCATTTTCCTTTTGTCAAGTTCTCATTTGCATGATAACAAAAGTTGTGAAAATGTAAGGTATCATCTAGTTTCATTTTAATAATGTTTCAATCCAGATATTTAGAACAAATAAGATGAGAGTTTAAGATAAGTGTGACTTTATGTTGACTATGTAAACCTCACAACCTTCATGACATAGCCTAAGTAATGATACTGTACTCTGATTAATAATCAGAACATGTAATGTATCGAAAAGCTTTGTTAGAAGACTGCTTATTATGGTTCTTATAGCCTTAACAATTAATTTTGTCACTAAATCTCATATTAGTTATTTGTCGAGTTCTGGTAAGGAAACGTATGGAACTAGAGTCAACTAATCATGTATTAATTGGAATATTGAAATTACCAGACTTAAATATCATTAATAAGTGACTATCTAATTAATTTACCCAACTGTTCTTTTAGAATAATGGATAGTCTCGTTGCTTATGTCTAGCCTAATGACATAGTTATGTAATGAGATTATCCCTTGAAGAACCTTAATGTTGGAATTAGCACTTGTAATTTGTCTATGGATCTTAGAACAATCCTCTTTTAAACTATTAGTGGTTGTAAGGTGAATAACAACTTATTTTCCAGCGTTAAACATGTATTTCTTTGTACATATGTTGCTTATCAACACACTCGTTATACTTTGGTATTTCTTGAGTGTTGTAGTTGATTTATAATGCATCAGATTGTACAAGTGAAAATCTTAGTATGTAATGTACTGGAAAAAAATGTACTTATTTCCATGCGTAAGCCCTTTGCTTTATGGGTCATGGTTTTGTACATTATAATGTATTCACATATACCACTTAACTTTATAGTTTAGAGTTTCAAATTAAGGCATGCATCTTAGGAGTTCTAGTGATTATTCCATAAATAAAGATTAGTCTCAGGAAAGACGTAATCTGGAATAACTTTAGTGATAGCATTTACGTTAGAGAGTTCTTGATTATCATAATAGACATCATATTCGATTTTTCCTATTCATCATGCTCTAACTTTCTTCTTTATAATCTTTATTAGAAGAGAGCAATAGGATTATCGTGTCTTAGGAAATAATCAAGGATCTAATTTAAGAGCTAATTCTTATAGAAACTTTAAATACTTTAAATAAAGCAAACATTTTAGGTTTAAAAAATTTAGAGTGGATGAGATATTGATATAAAGAAGAAAAATTATAGTGAGTGACATTATGGGTACTAAGAATAAGGCAGACGAAATGATCATAAAAAACTAATTAAGGATCATTAAGCTAAGGATCATTATGTGAAGAGATTGTGATATGTCTATTACTAACATCAAAATAATAGACTATAGCTAAAAAATTCTACTTAAACGAAAACAAAACAGCTTTGGCCAGAAGTGTAATCATTTAAGCATATGTGCAAAATGGTTGTAACAAATCAGCTTTGGCCAGAAATTGAAACAATCACTTTAGTTATGCACTTGTTGAGTATGCCATCTATGAATGAATTAAATCAGCTTTGGCCAGAAATTAAGACATTCATGCTTATGATGCATACACAACATAGCTTTCGTAATACTTGAATAATAAGTAGATGTATCAAGTCAGCTTTGGCCAGAAATGATATATCAAAAGCTCATTCAAGTAAAGCCATTTTGGTTTTGTAAAACATTATTTGATCCTTATTAATTAACTAAGTAAATTACAAAAAATTTTCTTTAGTTCACATTTAAATAGCTTAAAATAATGAGATTGCGAGTCGCAACCACGATCTCGACTAATGACGTTATGGTTGCGAGTCGCAACTACGGTCTCGACTAATCACGTTATGGTTGCGAGTCGCAACTATGGTCTCGAGTGATGACGTAATGGTTGCGAGTAGCAACCTCATGGTCTCGAGTGATGACGTAATGGTTGCGAGTAGCAACCTCATGGTTGCGAGTGATGACGTTATGGTTGCGAGTGATGACGTTATGGTTGCGAGTAGCAACCTCATGGTTGCGAGTGATGACGTTATGGTTGCGAGCAGCAACCTCATGGTTGCGAGTAGCAACCTCGCTAACAGCTGTTAATTGTGATATCATAACCGAAAATTCGAAATCTAAGGGATTAAGAGATATTCTTTCCTGTTTCAAGCTGATCTAATTTTGTCAACAGATTTCGAAATTTCAATCTCTTTATCTTTTTAACAGTTTTCTAAAAACTTTAGAGGACAAAATAGATCAAAACCAGGAAAAAACACTTAATAATCCGAATCATATTCCAAATCATAACAGAATACTTCGAATTTTCTCAAGAACATGATGAACCCTAAAACATAAAACATGATTCTGGAACCCGAAACCCGAATTTTTTTTTTTTTAAGCTTTTCTAAAACAGATTTCGGTCATAAACATAATCCAGTTAATTTTAACCCAAATTTCGGTTAAAACATGAAGCATATAATTAATTCATATTTCGAAAAACAGTGATTTCGGTCGGCTGTTCGTAAGATTATTCAAAGAAAAATTCCGTTTTCCAAGTTTCAATCCCAGAATTATGGATACGAAAACAGAACTGACTAATCAACATATGCTCTGATACCACATGTTGGTTCAGTTCTGTTTGAACATAAAGGAAAACATGAAAACATACCTTTGGTTGCATCAGCACAGGTTAGCAGAGAATCCATTAAGGGTTGACATGATTGTCATCTTGGTCTGGTTCCTCCTTAGGGTGCTGACTGATGATGGTGGCTTAGAAAAACCGATAAGGGAATCGGTTTGGAGATGGAGGTCGAATTGATGTTATGACTAATGGGGTTTGTCTGATTGTGAAACTGAGTAACCCTTTAACCTCCACATAATTCTCCTTATATAAGCACCCAGGAGGAAACCCTAATTAGTTAATAAGGGTAATATGGTCCATCAACAATTACCAACTAATTATTTAATAGGATTGTTATATATTTTGATCTATATAATGTAAATGATTATATGGCTACTAGATTAAATATTAATACGTAATATATTTAATCTTACATAAAATTGGCTAGGTGATGATGAATATTGTTGTAAAGATACTGATAAATGGTAATTAGGGATTTATGAAAACTAGGGTTTATATGGTGATACTGTTAAACCCTGTTATATATGCTTGCACTGAAACCTGCTCCTGATCTATAACTGATTAACATGAGAGTATTGAGAAGTTGATGAACGTGATGATTTGATATGAAAAGTGATGAATAGAACCTACTGTTATGGTTTCTTGATCTATGCATAAAATTGGTTAGGTGATGATGAATATTGTTGTAAAGATACTGATAAATGGTAATTAGGGATTTATGAAAACTAGGGTTTATATGGTGATACAGTTAAATGCTGTTATACATGCTTGCACTGAAACCTGCTCCTGATCTATAACTGATAAACATGAGAATATTGAGAAGTTGATGAACGTGATGATTTGATATAAACAAAGATGATTAAGGTTGCATGCTGATGATTGAAATCATGGTGTCATTGATCTGAATAGGACTTGGTGGACTGTAGATCGATTAGGATAATTGTTATTGTTGATGAACTGACTTATGAAGAAACATGGGGAGTTTCGCCAAACTGATTTATGACGAAACATAGGGTGTTTCGTTGGAGGGTTATTTCGTCAAGGTGAGGATTTTCGTCGAGCATGCCACTGTATTAATCATGATTATGTATGTTAACGTTGGTGCATTTTCTTTGAAGTGTATGCGAGCAAATTATGTATGTGTGTAATATGTTTGGGTTGTTACTAGTCTAAATTGTGAACAAGGAAAACGTGAATTAAACGTGCGTGAAAGATATAGTTATGTGCACCTGAGAATGACTGTTATCGGTAACTATACTAGGACATGTTTGATCAACTATTAAACAAGAAACTAATCTAACCGAGCAAATCAAAGGTGAGTTCACTGCTCTTTTTCCAAGCATGCGTCTGGTGGGGACAATCAAACAGACAAAACTTGTAAACGGATTTTCATAAATCCATATCCTTGTAGGGGATATGAGGCGGTTTTCAAATACCCACATCCTTGTAGGGGATGTGAGGCGGATTTCACAACGCTATCCTTGCAGGGGATATGCATCGGTTTTCAGTAAATGTTGGGTAATGGGTTTGACTGGAATGTTAAACCTGGGTTGTTGGTTAATACACGTCTGTATCTATCAATCAAGTCCCTCCTACCGATTGTTGCTTGTAGGGCAACGGGGTATTAGTTAGTAGCGCTACTTAGGTTTGGAACCCTCACACCGCACCGAGGAGGTCGGGAGTGAACTAATGACCCCCATCTTGACCATTGCTTTGATTGAGGCAATGGGGTTTAGGGCAAATAATCTGGAGCCATCTGCGGTAATCGTGTGATTAACAACAATGCATCTGTGAAATGTTTTAATCTGGTAACTGGTATCTAAACACGTTAACAAAACTTTGAACTCACCAGCGTCGTCTGACACACTTGTCTGCATGCTTGCAGGTCTATAGGTTTATATCGTTCGGAATTTGCTGTCTAGGATGCTGGAGTGGTCATGGGTCGAGACACATGGATTCGCAATACAAGTCTAATGGTTTACATACGCGTGGTTTATGAAACACTTAACAAATGAGTTATGCTTCCACTGTATACAATGAATTATATGTAACATTTTGTAACACTTTATGTTAATGAATGAAAGTTTTATTTTAACATACTTATGAGTTCAATGTGATTGGTGGCTAAGATCCTGGTACGTCACACGTCCTGCGGTGTTTCCGCAAGTGGTGTTTTGGGGGTGTGACAGTTTGGTATCAGAGCCACTGGTTATAGTGAACTTGGTTTTAAAATGTTTTTATAAAAACCAGACTATAACCGAACAAGTTCTGAATGCGACCATGACACTCAGCTCCAGACTGCAAGGTTCGTCTCTCGTATACTCATTGTACTGCGTAACAAGTAAACCCTTACATATGATATTGCATGTGATTGCATGATTAGCACAACAGTATGGATTTATGTGTTACTTGCATGTGTTAAGTGATTGGTGTAGTATGGTGTTTCCTTAGACATTCATGACTTGCTTTTTGTGGTCATGGGTCGAGACACATGGATTCGCAATACAAGTCTAATGGTTTACGTACGCGTGGTTTATGAAACACTTAACAAATGAGTTATGCTTCCGCTGTATACAATGAATTTTATGTAACATTTTGTAACACTTTATGTTAATGAATGAAAGTTTTATTTTAACATACTTATGAGTTCAATGTGATTGGTGGCTAAGATCCTGGTACGTCACACGTCCCGCGGTGTTTCCGCAAGTGGTTTTTTGGGGGTGTGACATTCTTCTTCCATGTCTAAAATAACAAAGTCTGCAGGTAAAACAAATTCTCCTACTTTTATTAATAAATTTTCTATGACAACTTGAGGATATTTTACCGAGCGGTCCGCAAGTTGGATGCTCATTTTTGTAGGGTGCGGTTTTCCCAATCCTAGTCGGTTGAATATAGAGGCCGACATTAAATTAATGCTAGCCCCTAAGTTGGCTAGTGCATTGCTTATTGGTGATTCACCAATAGAGCAAGGAATGGTGAAGCTTCCGGGATCAATCTTCTTTTGGGGGAGCTTGTTGAGGATTGCCGCCGAGCATTCTTCACTAAGGGTGACTTGTTGGATGGTTTCAATCTTCCTTTTGTGAGTGAGAAAGTCTCATAAACTTGGAATACTTTGGCATTTGAGAGAGTACTTCTACAAAAGTAAGATTGATGTGGAGTTGTTTAAGTAAGCTCACAAACTTAGTAAATTGTTCGTCGGTCTTTTGCCAAAGTAAACGACCGGGGTAAGGTACCGGAGGTGGTTTGGTTGTGTCGGGGTTGGTGTTTTGGTGTTGAGTATTTTCTTGGTTATGGTTAGTAGGTGTTTTAGCTTGTATTGGGTCGGTTTGTTGGTTTGGCTCACTCTCGGGTCCTACCTTCAGGTTTCTTAGATTAACAACATTTACTTAGGTTTTTGGGTTTGTTTCGGTGTTACTTGGTAAGGCTCCTTGTGGTCTTTCGGCAAAGTGTTGGGCTAGTTGACTAAGTTGTTTTTATATATTTTGAATACTAGCTCGTTGCTTTCTCATTTCTAATTCGGTTTATGAGAACCTTTCCAAGTATCTTTTGTCAGATTCGGAGAAGAGGCGAGTGATGATATCCTTAAGCCTTTCTCTTCCTCCTTGTTGTGATTGAAAACTTTGTTTCCCATTGTGTGGTTGTTGTTGAAAGTTAGATCATTGATTTTGATTTTGTTGGTTATTACCCCCCCCCCCCCCCCCGATTCCCTCCAACCAAAGTTGGGATGATTACGCCACTCGGGAGTGAAAGTATTACTGTGGACTCCCGGTGGTCATGGCCAGTTATTTAGGTAATTTACCACTTCCTTTTGATTTTCCATATCTTTCATATAACTCTAGTTTTCATGGGGGCCGCCGCATCCTTCGCAAGCCATAATCGAAGCCGTTTTGTTCAATTCAAGCTTCTTTACTTTATTAGTTCAGGCTTTGATTTGGGCTTGCAAAGAAGTGGATTCATCCACTTTGTGGGTGCCCTGGGTTATAGATTTTGATCCCCTAGGAGTGTGCCATTGAAAACTGTTTTGAGAAAGTTCTTCAATTTGATTATAAATTTCCTTGGGTCGCTGATTCCCAAGGAGTCCCCCAGAGCTGGAATCAAGGATTTTCCATGTTGGTGGTAAGAGTCCGTTGTAGAAGGTGGACACTTGTTGCCAACGTAGCTCCTTGAACCTTTCCTATGTCTCGTACAAGGATTCACCATCTTCTTGAGAGTAAGTGTTGATCTCGCTCATGAGTTTGGTGGTTTTAGCGGGAAGGAAATATTTGTAGAGAAATTTTTGGGCAAGATCATCCCAAATGTGTATGGATCCACTTGGGAGGGTGTTTAACCAAGCTTTCGCTCGATCTTTGAGGGAAAAAGGAAACAAACGGAGTCTAACGGCATCGCTAGAGGCTCTGTTGATTCGAAAGGTATCACATATTTCCAAAAAGTTGGTAATATGTAAATGGGGATCTTCATCGGCTAGGCCATGGAAAGTGGCAGAATTTTGGAGCATTTGAATAAGGTGTGGTTGAAGCTCAAAGTTGTTAGCATCGACGTTAGGAGGGTTAATAGCGGCTCCAAGATTACTGACCATAGGCCGTAGGTAATCCATGAAAGTGCCCTGGGGCTGGCACGGCCCGTGTTGTCTAGGAAAAACTTTCTGTTTTCAGATTCCCAGTACTGGATGTTCAGCACGGCCCCGTGCTGTTGTAACACGGCCCCGTATCAAGCGTTCCAGTAACAAGAAAACGGGTTTGCCCAGATACTTCAGATCTAACACGGCCAGTGTTGATCCTACACGGCCCCGTATTAAATCTGCAGAAAGCAAATTTTTAGGGAAAAGAAGGAAAAATAAAAAGAAAGATAAAAGAGAAGATTAGGCCGTCAGTTTTAAGCTTTCCTAAAATTGTTGTGTCCCCCACAACGGCGACAAAAAATTGACGTGTGTCGGTGTGAGTATATTTTTTTAGTTATTTTTAGCTCTTTTTACTCACCGATTTCACGTTTTAAATTTATAAAACACGATATTCTACTATCACTCTACACACACGCTAGGAAAAGTATACCCATCGCGGACGGAGTATAGTGATGGCAAGATACTGAGGTCGTCCAAGGACACAAGAGATTTTAGTACCGGCTTATCGTTAATGTCTAATCCAACCAATTTTTTTAGAAAAGATTTTAAAACTAATAAAAAGATAAAAACAGAAAATAAAAATAAAATAAAAAATGATAAACAAGAAAGAATCACTTGGATCCAACTTATCTTTCATGTACCCTTTTGATGAGTTCATCACTTTGGGCATTTTAAGAGATTATCTTAGTTATAGTAGTAGGCCCCTCTTCTAAGTGGACGTTACCCTCAACCTAGTGGTTTGAGTCAGCAAGGATACAATCCCATTAAGTCGGATTATTGAAAGATAATTAAGTAAGTTATTAAATCAAAATGTGGTGGACCCATCTTCCGAGGCGGCGATCACCCTTAACCCGTTGGTCTGAGTCAGCATGGATACAGTCCTCACGGGGTTGGTTTAATGTTTAAATAAAAGTTTAAGAATAAGGGATTCAAGCTTTTTGCACCTCTCCCGTGGTGGGTAATGCCCGCTCCGATTCGTGAGGTGTTACTAGGCTTGAACGAGGATCTCGCAGGATCTATACACTGAACGAGACATAGAATTACCCAAACCACCCTTCTAGCCCCCTTCCAGGAAATTAACATGCATTATATAGACCGTAAAGACATGAATATATTGAATCAACGAACATATGAATAATGATTGAGTAAACTCGCCTTCAATATAAAAAACTATTTATTAACGTCATTAATACATACACAATTAAAAAGTAGCCAAAGTTTGGAAATCATAAAAGAAATACATAAAAGATATGTCTTCACCAAGTGATGTAAGAATTTAGCCAAGCATGGCCTTTGTTTGACAAAGATTCTTATGATCAATCTTAGATCCTGAGACTACACACACTCTAAAGATGGAAAGATGGACGATGGTGATGGATGATGGTGTTGTAGTGGTGGTGGAGGAGGAGTGGTGGCAAGTGAGAGAGAAGTGGTTTGCCAATGGATGAGTTGAAGTGGAACCAAGCACTACTATTTATAGTTGTAAACAGAAGCTTCAGCATGACCCGTGCCCGCCTAGCACGGCCCCGTGCCCATCTCTCTCTCTTCCTCATTAACTGCTTGTCAGATATTGTACTAACCCGGCCCCGTGTGTCAATGGCATGGCCCGTGGCCAAAGTACTTGCTGTACTATTGAAGATTCTGAAAATCTTTGAGTTGACCATGCCCCGTGTCGGCTTGACACGGCCCCGTGTCAGCCTTCTGTTCTTGTTATTTTGAAGTTTTGATGTGAATTTGGGCCTAGCGATCTGCGGCAATTCCTTCTTCTGTGCATTTATGTTGGATTTTGCTGTCTTTTTACTCCTTTTGCACATTTAAACTCTTTTATCCCTGAAAATATAAAAGGAACGGAAAAATGAGATTTTTCCAACGTTAGTACTAAAAAAATGTTGGTTTTATGCCGTATTTGACACAATTTATATGTTGTATTTTAATCACATTAGTTACTTAAAGGCTACATATTCAAATGAGGTGGAGTATCATATAAGTTGCACTCTTTTCCCTTCACTAAGTTTTATCCCATTGAGTTTTCTTAGTAAGGTTTTTAATGAGTCAACATTATTAGGGGAGACAATACGCACTACACTCTTTTTCCCTTAGTTATGGTTTTGTCCCACTAGGGATTTCCTTGTAAGATTTTTAACGAGCCAGCATTTCAAAGCGTGTTAAGTTGATAAACAAGGGGGTGTTATGAATATATTTTATATATTGTGGTTATCAGCACCTGAAATAGATTAGGCTTGTTCTACGAGTTTTTCCTGTTTTATATATACCCTCTTGTACATCTTGTAATACACACCTCAACGCGTCGATCTGTTAATGGGGCTCTTTAATGGGGGGTTGCCATTGGGTTAATGGAGGAGGTGGCTTTGGTGGTTAGGCCAATGGATGTTCCAACCAATCGCATGTCGTCTTTCTTTTTTTTTTTTATTATCTTTTAGTTATTCGTATTGAAAGTTTAGTCATTACACAACACCTAGTTAACGGATAGTTTAGTCAACGACCCTCTTCTATGTGGCGCTAAGGTGACAACACTTTTTGCTAGTTAACAAGATAAATAGTTAATCCACAACACATAACCTTAAAAAAATTGCAAACATAATCATACCTTAAACTGCCATTATTTATTTAGAATAAAATCAAAAAATAATAGTTAGTATGGTTTTTAAGATAGTCACTAATACTTTTTATAAACTATAAAACCACTCAGCTTTAAATATTACTAGATTTCTAGACGCCGCGCATTGCGGCGAAACGTAGTAAATGATAATGTAAAACAAACGTTATCCAAAAATAAAACATGTTATTTAGAAAGCCAAACCATCAGAATCGTTTCAGTTTAACATCATAACGTAAAATACTAAATAAATAATTTATTTGGAATATAACTTCGTTATTAACAAAAGTTATACGAGAATACTGAGGAAAAAAATTAAGCACATCTATGTACTTAAATTTTTAGAAAAAAATTTAACAAACGTAAGTTCTTAATAAAATATTATATTAATTGATAAAGAAAATTTGACTTAAAAAATGAAAAATAATTATTTAAAATAATAACTAAGTGATAAAAAATATGGTTTCAGAAAAGGAAAAATTGAAAATATGTTATAAAGTTGAAAGTAAATATAATAATAATAATAATAGCGTATTTTAATAATAAAATATTTAAAAAGTATATATTAATATAAAATTAAGATCACTATTCATAGTCATTCGTCTACACATTTAAGTTTTTTAGAAAAATAATATTTAACATACGTAAATTATAAAAGATATATTAAATTAGTTGATAAAGTAAATATAATTTAAAAAAATTATAAAAAATGATAACTAAAATATGGGTTAGAAAAGGAAAAAAATATTTATTAAAAAATGCTAATTAAAATATGGTTTAAAAATGGAAAAAAATAGAAAAATATTTTAAAAGTTGAAAGTAAATATAATAATAAACTATTGTAATATGAAAATAATAAAATAATAAAAAATGTGATTATTATAAAATTAAAATCATTATGCATGGTCGTTATTAGAAAAATATTAAATTAATTGATAAAGAAAATAAGATTTAAAAAATAAAAAAATTAAACTGAAAAAATTAATAATAAAGCAAATATTTTTTTAGAAAAGAAAAAAAAAATAAAAATACATTAAAGTTAAAAGTAACTATAGTAATAAAATATTATAATATTCAAATTTAAAAATATTTAGAAAAAAACTATATGTTATTATAAAATTAAAATGATTGGTAATTCACAGTATATATATATATATAGGAGAAGGATCTGTTAGGAACCACCCTTTATTGCGAGAACCGTGAGAAATAGTGTGAACACAACAAAAAAATACCTAAAAAAACACTCTAACATCCGTAAAACAATATCATGTGTATCTATATGTATGAACATGTTATAACGTGTTTTGGTACACCATATTGAATACACATTCCCTTTCATCTATCATATCATCCATAATACACTACCATTACCTCTAACATCCGTAAAACAATACCATTGCCTCCTACCATCCATAATACAATACTATTACCAATATTTTACTTTATTACATGCACATCAACACCCTTTATACCATCCAAACAACATATTACATCATAAAGTGACAAATATAATCAAACCATCAACCACTAGATATAACTAACCAAAACACATGTATATGAGCCTACTTTATCATTTAAAATCACAAACCTTTTGTAACAAAACACGTTATATGATGGTTATACATAATGATGCACATGTGCATTCTTAAGATTGGTAATGTAAAAATTAGTTTATAGCGTATTGTAATGTAAATGAAAATGCATTTTTCTACTACTGGTAATATATTACGGAATTTGTCCAAGAAATGATACATATGCACATGTGCATCCATAACTTTTACTCGAAAATAAAAGTTTTTTTTTTTTGGTAACGAAATATAGTGATTTTTATTAGAAAAATATTAAAAAATTTTTTTGTGTTTTTTGGATTTTTTTGGGTATTTTTTTGTGTTCACATTGGTTCTCGCGTTTCTCGTAATAAGGGTGGTTCTCAAATGAACCTTACCCTATATATATATATATATATAGGTAAAGTGTAGGGTACAAATCCCCTAATCGTACATTATGTACGCGATGCCCACAACCATACACGTGTCCTGATTCAATTTAATTAGATAAGGGTATATCAGACATTCTGTTCAAACATCTGAGGGCTAATAAGGGAATTCCGTCAACAAGGATGCAGATTACGAGTTTGTTTCATAACCTTCCATCTAATTATTGTTCGTATCAATTCGATTTGTAGGTTTTTTGATTGATTCCAAAAATGCTGGATTCGTCATTTAGGATGTTGGTTTTGGGTTTTTCATCATAGGGTTACGGTTGAGGTTTGGGTTTTATTTGATTTGAAGGTATTTTCATTTTATTAGATTGTAACGAGGTTGAAGATAAGATGTTTATGGTTTTATTTGTTGTGTTTATCATATCGCATATGTTGTTTTAAATATCGCATATTGTGTTTTTAACATATCCCAGGTATTTAAGATTGGATCATATGAATAATTTCGCATGTTTTAAGTTGGACATTTCGCACACAATGAAGTTTAATATTTAATTTCGCATCTTTAAGTTGGACATTTCGCAGACTAGAAAGTATTTAACATATTTAGCTGTATATTTCGCACGCTCTAAAAGTACATTTATGTATTTTCGCACAGTGCGTTTTATAATTCAGTTCAATTATTCAAATCAAATAATTCAGTTCAATAATTGATTTCAATAATTCATATAAATAATTTTTGAGTCCTTTTTTCTTTTATTATATAGTTTAGAGTAAACTGCCATTTTGGCCCCTGTGGTTTTGTCACTTTTTCCATTTTAGTCCAAATCTCAAACTTTTTAAATCTGGGTCCCTGTGGTTTCGTTTTTGTTGCCATTTTAGTCCAAAACTCAAAAAACCCCTTATTTGACTGTTGAAAGCTGTCTATTTTGTCTTTTTGTTCAGGGGCAAATTGGTCATTTTATGAGTTATTATAACAAATAAAAATAAAAAAAACCTCAGAACACATCTCTCTCTCTCTCTCTCTCTCTCTCTCTCTATTTAAACTCTCTGCACTCTATCTCTCTAAACATACCTCACCTCTGACTTTCTCTCTTCTCTCTTTATAACACCACCCAACCAGGAACTCCTTCATCTTCATCCTTAAACCACCATAACCAAACTGCCACAACCCTCACCCTCTTCACCCCCACCACCCCTTTATCTTCAATCTTCAACCACCATAACCAAACCACCACAACCTTCACTATCGTCGCACCACCATCATTGTTACTCAGAAAGAGAGAGAGACACGAGTTACACAGAGAATCCAAAAGAGAGAGAAGGAGAGGGAGGTTCACCGGTCTTGATCCGAGGTTCATAGGCAACAACTATCGCCTTCTATTTTGATCAGATCATCATCTTTCCAAAACCAGAGATTTCTCCGGCGTCATCATCTTCATCAACGACATCATCCTCATCACCGGCGTCGAAACCCTAACCCTAACCACCCAATTTCGCTTCGAGAAGATATTGCGCCTGCCGTTAGAGAGATTTGGAATTCTGGAAACCCTAGAGAGAGAAAGTATGAGAGAGAGAGGGAAAACAAGAACTGAATCTTGGTGTTGGATATTCCACAAGTTCTGGAAACCCTAACAGAGATAGAATAATGTAACACACAGGGTACGCCATCTTTCGATCTGCTGTGTGTTAGGGTTTTACTAGGGGGTTGAAGATGTCTCTGGTTAGGGTTTTGATCCAGGGGTTGAAGATGATATAAATGGGGAATGAATATTAAAAGGGTATATAAAGGAATTAATAATGTATTTAATTTATTTTTTAATTAAGAAAAAGTTAAATGAAAAGCATTTGGACAAAAATACCCCTGTACAAAAAGACAAAATAGGCAGGTGGTAACAGTCAAAAATGAGATTTTTTGAATTTTGGACTAAAATGGCAATAAAAGTGAAACCACAGGGACCCAGATTTAAAAAGTTTGAGATTTGGACTGAAATGACAAAAGTGCCCAAACCACAGGGACCAAAATGGCAGTTTACTCTATAGTTTATCTTTTTATCACCATTTCAATCATCCTATTAAAAATGGCAGACCTACCAACATCCTCTTCTTCTGAATCAAGTATCAAGCAGTCTTTGAGAAAAAGGATTCAGGAACAAATTCAAGAGGATTGATCATGTCAAGAGATGTTGGAAACCAACATTTCTCGTGTAATAGAAAACATGAAGAGAAGACAAGAAATTATGAACTTGCTATCTCAGATGCAAGTGAGTAGTCTTAAAGAAATTGCTGTTATGTTCATGGTTGATTTGGGTGACAGGGATGAGAAGCAGTTGAAAGAGTTGGCAGATGCAATAACTATCTTAAGATGCTCGATGAAGATGAAAATGGAGTTTCCTTCATCTTTTGAATGAACTTTGTTTAGTTTAGTGCTTTATTTTAATAAAACATTCAAGTTTTACATGTTTCATTAAATTCACATGCTTTGTTATGGAATGGATTTTTGATTTCGCATGTTTATATTCCCCATTATGCATATTTTAAGCAAATCAATGTCAAACATGCGATTTTATACATAATATATGCGAAATTAAAAACATTAATGTTATCTAACAAGTCTAAATATTCAACAGAAATCCAACATCAAACAAGTTTACTAGTCCTTTCCAATAAATGCTCTCAACCTATCTGGGATTATTTTCTCCAAATCTTTCATATACTTTTCTTTGTCTGGCCTTTTATCGAAATCATTTGCCAATTTAATTACTTGTTCATGATGCACATTGTGGTCGGATAGAATGATTTTAATTAAATATTTGTGCCTCAGGAGATGAAGTTGTGAATTATGTCTGTTGTTTACTTCATTTTCTTTAACAAACCCAGTCACCCATGGTGTTTTCTCTCCTTTGTATGTTTCCATGTGACGCATCGTAAACACTCCACAGTCTACGCCGTTATTCTCCGTCCTCCAATCCATCACTTTTCTTTCTATCTCTGTTGTTTCAAGTTCTTCTATAGCTGGTGTTGGTTTTAAAGCCTTTTGTAGGTATAAAACCAATACCCTTCTCTGTAACATAGCAACATTGTGTCAGTAGCTTTCACATAAAATATAGCATGTATATGAAGAAGTTTTTGTATTACCAGTGTGTCTGGATGCCCCTTGTATCTTTCCTTAACTCTTGTTCAGCGGCTGAATTGTCAATTAGCTCAATTTTTCTGGTTTTTAAGTGGAAGCACAAGACATAGAAGTGGTCAACTTGAAGTACCGAAATAAACACCAAGTCAACAGAATCAATTTTTTTACCTCATATTTTAGTATGATGTCTTCAAAATATGAGGCAAATACTTTTAGACGTTTGTCATCTGTGTATTTCTCCACGTCGTACATGATATCCGGCTGTATGTTATGTAATTAGAATCCAAGTTTAGTAATGTATTAAAAGGTAATTAAACATGCGAAATTAGTACATGCAAAATAATGTGTGAAATTTTTTACATGCGAATTGTATGTATACCCTATGCGAAATTACAATAGTATGCGAAATGTTGTTTTTGTTTTCATAGTAAAACTATCTAATATTCTATATGCGATTTAAATATAAATAGTATGCGAAATCACTGATTATTCATTTTCTGTTTTAATTTCAAATGCCAATATTTTTAGAAAATCATACGATCATTGTGCTAAACAAGTAGAGTCTGTATGGTGATTATTTTCTATCCCTCTTCTTCTCTTCAAGGTTTAGAACATCCACAAATGCATCTATTCCGTTTGATGCTACATACTGACCCCTGTAGAAGCTTTCAAAGATACCGTTAGGAGTGTGAACCCCAGTTTTTTATTGGTAAAGTTCATCCCTGCCAGGCAAAAATTAAATAATTAATATTTTGAGTGTACATATTTAGATGTTTGTTAGTTGAGATAACCGTTTTACTTACTCTATGTTTGCAAATGTAGAAAATGTATATCGGATCACACTCAATTCTTGATTCAAGAGTACTTCGTGCATGTTTACCACTCTGTTGCAGTAAGGGGAACAAAATGCGTCTCCAAGCTCTTCACATCTTTTCTCAGCTCGAATTTTGGCTGGTTCTATTGTCTTATAAAGGAGTTCATAAAACCCCTTTGGTAGAACTTGTTTTGGAACTTGCTTTAGCTTTGAGTTTTTTCTCCCCCTGGCTGTTTTTTTTCCTTATTTTCTTCCAGGCTGGGTCCCAGGCTCAAAAGCAACTCAACTGACTGCAATTCCTCAGCCGTCATCTGAGGGCATTCAAGTTCTGGTTCATTCTCAACTTCGATACCCGAATCGGCTTGTTGAGTGTCTTTTTGTGTAGTTTCTCCATAAGAAACTGCTTCCACTTTTGGCTCTTTATCTTGAACTTTTTCTTGAATGTTTTGTGTAGATTCTGCCAAGTTCACTTTTTCTTCGATAACAGTTTTGTTTTCACCACTTTCTGCAGGCCAGGGTAAGTTAAGAAATATAATATTTTCTTCTTTTTAATTTTTTTCTAATATAAAGTGTTTTTTACCTTTGACAGGTGGTTTGTAAGCGTATACACCCGTTTCGACAGTTTGAATGTTTGCAATAAGGGTGTCTGTCACTCCTCCATCATCTTTATTTGTCAATCCTTCATCATCTGGCTGCAGTACCCCTATAGATACAAATTATTGAATTTTAATACATCAGAAGCAAAATCGCATGGTATACATGACATTGCATGCGAAATCAAATGTGAAGTGTATGTATGAAATCGCATGTGTTTTTTTTTAAGGTATCGCATGTGTATAGGAAATGGTGATTTTTTACATAAATTCGCATGTGTTAATTTGAAATCGCATGTTTTACCTTCTGATGCCATTTGTACCAAAACATTGGATATTACTTGTTGAGCTTCTTCATTCTGTCTGCTTTCTTCGTTTGTAGTAACTTCATGATGACCTTCAGAAGCTGCCTTTTCAGGCAGTTGATGAATATGAGAGGGTGCAGTTTCATGCTCTTGAATCGAATCAGGCGGCACACAAATGGGATTATTCTGAAGCGTCTCATCCCATTGCTTACAGGCCTCCATAATCACCGGATCCCAAAAACACTTAGTTTTTGCTTCTGAAACTAAGTTATTCATCCCTTGAACATCTTGAACCATTTTAATGTATTTTTTGACATTGGCTTTCATTTTTTTCAACAGGTTCTGTAATATTTTTCGAGTTAAGATACTATCAATCCAGATGTTAAATATAAATGGATTAAGTGAAATTAATATTTTTGTGCTTACCTTTTTGTTGACGTTCGAAGCCTCTTGTTCTCGTTGTTGAGCTGAATCGTAGAATACCGATGGTGAAAGTGGAGCAGGAGTGTTGCAATAGTCCATCATTTTCTGTGTCTGTGTCCCAACTCCCATCTCAAGGTTCAACTGAGACATTTCATTGAGTTCAAAACTGAAATCCATCATATCATCAATGTTCTCGTTATCGTTTGGGTCTTCCTCGGTTTCTACGTTTTGTACTGCACGTGCAGTCCTTCTTTTGTAGCTTATTGTGGTGTCAACCGGTGGTCGTAGTGTATACTCCTCCATTGAACGACCCTCTTCTTCATTTTCACTCTCACTTGATGTCCACACAGGTCCGTTATCCGAAATATGCTCTTCGACTTTATCAATCTCCGAAGATGTGATATAACGAATAACTGGTATCTCCATGACTTTCTCAAACAGTTTAAGCCTCTTGTTGTACTCATGCGTGTATAGAAGCTGTATAAATCGCAAGATCAAACAAAACTATTTTTAAAATTGCATGTATCATTTAATTATATAACAAAACAAACTAGTCTTTTAAATATGTTATCAAATGTAGTAATGCATACCGTAAGAACGGCAACAAGTCCCACGAACTGTATTTTATATTTCTTCCAGCTCGCTCGTGTACGACACAAAGTGTCAAGTAGATATGAGCACCAATCTAGATTCTGTATGTCCTCAACAGCCCCTACACCAAGCAAACATCTATCATTTGCAGTTGTTTCCTTTGTAATCTCCACAAAGAATGTCATCCAGTACACCAGGAAATTTAATCTAAACAAGCTCCCCTCATCTCTTTGATCTTCCATTGCAGTTGCAATTAATCCATGGGTAATTCTCATGTTTTCCCCCATTGGCTGATGAATGTATCCCTGAAAACATTTCCTGGTTCTTTACTCTTTTCAATTTTCTCCACCTTTTTAACTTTTCTCTTATCGACTATTATTTCAACTTGCTTTGGCCCCTTTGGTATTCCAAATACCTCAAAAACTGTGTCCGATGTAATTTTTATTTGGTGTCTACCTACGTTTAGTGTATCAAACATCTCGTCAAAGTTCCTTGCTAGCCAATATGCCAAACGTGTTGAAATATGGTTGATATTCATATCTAGAATAGCTCCAAATCCCATATTTTTCACCTCATCAATCTGTTTTTTTTTTGAAAATTTTTTCACAATATCCATATACGAGTTAGGTTGACATCTTAACAGTATTGCTTCATTCCTGTATTCGAAGAAAGCTCTAGTTTCTGTTCTAGGTGGTTCCACCTTTTTTGAAGGTTTTTTTTGTTTGTATCTTAGATTTCCTGTCATCTTTCTTCTTTTTCGGTAGTGGCTTAACAAAGTCATCCTCATCAAAACTTTCTTCAACAATCCTTGTTTTTCTATTTTTGTTAACTTTTTTCAATGTTGATATTGGGTCTTCAAAGTCATGATCAGAATCTATTTCTACAAAATCGCATGCTATCAGTCAAAAACCTTTATAAAATCACATTTATCAGTTAATCATGTACCCTAACTCATTAAGTTGATAAAATCGCATGAATGAGTTATCAATTCGCATGTCTTAGTTAAGCATTACCAAAACTAGCCAATCTTATAAATCGCATGCTTCAGACAACTAAAATTTATAAAATCGCATGTATAATTTAATCATAATCCCATAAAACTAACTAATCATATAAAATCGCATGAGATTTTTATCAATTCGCATGCTCAAGCTAACCTAAGACAAAAACCTTCAACAAACAAAAGTTAATATATAAAATCTCATTTGTCATACAAAACCCTCACAAAACCCTATATAATATCGCACATATATCAGCTTATCATTAACAAAACTGCATAATCATACAAAACCTAATAAATAACCATACCAGTCATAAACCCTAACAAAATCGTAGTTATGAACAATATGTAATCTTATAAAACTATAGGTTTCAGACCAAAACCTTACTAAACAAACAAAATCGCATATGTCATTCAAAGTCCCTGTAAATATCATTATAAAATCGCAAATGTCAATCGATACCTGGATTCATCTTCTTCGGATGTGGGCTGTCGTTGTTGGCTTTGCATCGTTTCTCAAAACTCATGAATCTTAGTTGAATCGCAACGGTGAGTAGTAGGGAACTTGGGGGAAGGAGAATGCAATGTTGATTTTGGGTTTACGGTATGATTGTGAGTTATTGTTTGCTGATTACCAGGGGTTTTGATTTCGCAATGGACGATTTTAACCTTGGCGGTTTCATTTATTTATTTTAATTTGATTAATTTAATAGTTAAACACACGGTTTAAATGAGATGATCTGACGGTTGTGGTTATAGCGTACATATTTTACGATTAGGGGATTTGTATATATATATATATATATATATATATATATATATAGGGTAGGGTTCTAGAGTGAACACTAATGTATTTGCGAACTGAGTGAACAAATCTTGACCATTGATTTACACACATGGATGGCTAGGATTTAATCATTAAATCGTAAAATACACTAGTGTATATCATCATCAAATCCTGCCCATTGATCTACACACATGTATGGCTAAGATTAGTTCGCACAGTTCGCAAGCTACACTAGTGTTCACTCTTGAACCTAATCCTATATATATATATATATAGAGGGTAGGGTTCTAGAGTGAAAACTAGGTTGAGAGTGAACTGTGTGAACTAATCTGGGCCATTGGATTACATCATCTAGAGATTTTTAAACAATGGCAAGATTGTAATTATAATGTTGTAACTCCCCTTTAAAATAAATGATAGAAGGGTATTTGTGTCTTTTGTGAATTGCATTTATTAAACAATATATTCAAAATCCCTAAAATCTCGCTAGTTTTCGTATATACAAGATACATAGTTGTTAGTGTATACACATGTGTACAGTCTCGCTAGTATCAGTTTATACAATATACACAGCTGTTAGTTTATACACATGTGTACAGTCTCGCTAACTATCAGTTTATACAAGATACACAACTGTTAGTTTATACAGATGTGTACAGTCTTTTATACATCTGTGTATTATATTCAGAAATGGTTACATATGTGTATATTAACAACATATAGTATATTAGGCATGCACACGAGTAGATTCATATAAAAAATATGAAATTAATGAAAATAAAACATATCACATGTATGCAAAAATAAATAACTTCAGCACATATTCAAAAAAAAAAATTAATGCCCAAAAATAATTTCAATTTCAATCTCAGAGAAATTTTTTAATGTTTATTAAAAATTATAAAAAGTTAAAAACAATGTGTTATGATATCTATATATACAGATAATAAAAGAAAAACAACATTCAAGTTAAATTAAAACAAAATCTATGGATATAGAAATAATGGAGAAATAATTAAAAATGAGAGAGAGAGAGAGTCAAGAGATGAGAAAATTGTGGGATTTTAATTAAAAATACTTGGGTAATATTAGTCTTACCCTATATATATATATAATGTCAACCTTATCCTATATATATATATATATATATATATATATTGTTGGTGCATGCGTCTGTCGACTTCGTCTTGTATCGAGTCTTACATTACAATTGTTAGATCAGGGCGTGTTATACGAGAAATAGGGTAGGTTTTATGAGTATTTGATGTAATTTCGTTTGAACATGACATGTGACACTTTCAAACGAAATTAACATGTGTAATTTCGTTTGAAGTGACACATGCCACTTTCAAACGAAATAGCAACACCTATAAATACCCTTGAGCGCTAAATCATTTGTAACTTTCTGGTCAGTGTAACGAAGTGCTGCCGAAGTGTTGTCAGGTTGTAAATCTTTATCAAATCAATCATACAACAGTCTAATGTGTATATCTTGCTGAATTGACCTCTACACGTCTGTTTCCACCTTTCGTGTTGAGTAAAACTCTTCTGATCGACTCGTTCGAGTCTGAAAACGATCCTACAAGTGGTATCAGAGCTCAGGAGGAAGAGTTCATACCAATTCAGCTTCATTTTTCTGATTTCTACACCTTTCCCAATTGAACAAATTTTCACGGTTAAAATCGGCTAAAATTTTCACATCTTGTGCGAAATGTTGTTTTAACAAACCCTAGAAAGTTTCAGAACTAAAATCCGCTTAAAACTTGATCAATTGGACAAAATTTGAACCGAAATGATGATGTCATGCTGATTCCGTTTGAGATTGTTTGCTGATTTCGTTTGAAAGTGTCCAATCTGCATGATTTCGTTTGAAGAGACTTGTTGATTTCGTTTGAGTTTGCATCATTTGACTGATTCCGTTTGAAAATCATGGGTGATTCCGTTTGAATTCAGGATTCCGTTTGAGAGAATTAGGTGATCTCGTTTGAAACAAGTTATATCGTTTGAGGATCGTATTCCGTTTGAGGGTTTCGTTTGAATGTGAAGTGTCTATTTCCGTTTGAAGGTCATCATTTCGTTTAAATAGGGGAAACATATTCACGTGAACAAGCAATCCATGTGCATAAACTGATTTGTGGTGGCCCAAGACTTGCATGTGAAGTGCAGTCCACTTCATATTGTGCAGACCATATTATACCTGTTTGCATGTGATTCAATCAATGTCAAGTGCATTTCACTAAATGTGTCGGTCAAATGAAGATTAATATGTCATGAATCAACAAGTGAGGTCCAATTAAAATTGTTGACTTTAAAAATTGTCGGACATTAGATTGCATGTGAAGAATCAAACGTATTGGACTTTGATTACATATAGTCATTGGTTACACAGTTTAACGGTCCAATCAATTTTAAATTCAAAGTTCTCAGCCCAATCACTGTTTAGTGCAGCCCACTTCATACTCGGAACAATTGAAAAGTGTTTTGTTTGAACATGTGTTTTATCAGTGATTTTAAGTGAGTTGTCGGTCCATGTGACTTCATTATTTTGCACGGCTCAAGGATTGTGTCAAAGAAAACTTTAGTGATCCAAGGTTGCATGTGATATTGAAACGGTCCAATCAACAGTTTAGTGTAATAAATGTTGTTGTCGTCCCATGTGTTGTTGTTGTTGTTGGTAATCAAGATATTTTTGTCGTAAAGTGATTGCAATCAAGTGGTTAGTTTGTATCAAAAGTTCAATTGAAGGATCGTACCAGATCAGGTCATTTGAAAAGGTCATTTGAAAAAGTCATTGAACATCTTCAGGTCATTCGAATTTGATCCGGGTCATAGAAGTTCGCACGTTTTGACATCAAACTCAGTTCACATCAAATTCAGTCTGCACAAAATATTCACCAGTCCGAGTATCAGTTTGTTTCAGTTAATTGATATGTGTTTAAACTGATTGTGTTTGCTTGTTTGGTGTCTACAGGTGATACAGGTGTTTTACGAGGTGAACCAGTTTGTTTGAAAGCTTGTTTGAGAAATTCTTCGATATTGAATCATGAGTGAAGAGTTTTACAACGCATTTGCAACATCCCCGACTAGTCCAACAATCATTACTCAAAACATGAACATGGAAAATGAGACTGGAACTACGCAAAAGCCCCCGAAGCTAATGAGCATTGAAGAGTATTACGGTTGGAAAGATCGATTTGAAAACTGGGTTCAAGCTAATCATTTGAGATCTTGGGAGTGTATTTTGAAAAAGCATGTTCTACCACGTACTGATCTGCAAGTTGAGAAAGAAATCTCTGAATTCAATGACAAAGAACGAGACATGTACAGAGCTGAAAAGATGATGATTAGTCTACTTCAGCAAGCCATTAAAGAAGATATCTTTGTATTGCTTCAACATGACAAAACTTCAAAATCAATTTGGGATGCTCTTAAGATTAAATTTGAGGGAAGTGAGAATATGATAAAAAGTAAAAAGGCATTGCTTAAGAAAGAATTTGATCTATTTACAAGTCTGCCAGGGCAAAATACAAAGAAGTTGATTGAAAGATACTACCACTTAGTGCGTTCTATGTCACTGTTAAGCATAACCAAAGATCGAGAGGAATGGGTTGACAAATTAGCTGATGCTTTACCTCAAAAAGAATGGGGTACATTTTGGATGATTTTGAAGAATACCAGAGTATATGATGGTTTGACAATTTCTCAGGTCATCGAGAAGATTGAGGGACAAGATCTTGAACAGCAAAAGATTGCTAGGATGAATAATCCAAGTGGTCAACAAGATGTGAAGATGTATTATAAAGGTATTGTTCAAGAGATTGAAAGGAGTCCTAAAATTCAAACTGCGTTTAGTGCTGGAAACTCATCAGAAAATGTTGAACAAAGTCCAAACAATAGTTGTGGAATCTCTTCATTTCCAAGTGTTAATCCAAAGAGTTTAACATCAAGCTTTCATTCTCAAAGCTCAAAAAGTGGAAATGGTTGTGTGATACAGTGCAACATTGCTTTGAATCTTCCAGATGGTCAAAGTTTTTCTGAAGAAATTGCAAAAGATCACATGGCGTTACTTGCAACTGTGCTACAATCATATGAAGGTTTAGTTGCAGGGAGGATCGAAAATCCTATGTTGACAAAAGAAGATTACGATCAGATAGACGCTGAAGAAATGGAGCTCATGGACATTAAATGGTGTCTAGCTAGTGTTTTGAGGAGAGCAGAAAAGTTTAAAATGATCACAGGGAGAAATGATTTTCTGGATGCACATGTGTCTACTTTGGGTTTTGATAAATCTAAAGTTACTTGTTTTCGATGCAGGGAGAAAGGTCATTTCAAAAGAGAGTGCAAAAATCAAGAGGCTAGTGGAGCAAAGAATCCTTTTGGAAAAGATGATTACTATCGAAAAGCCATATATCAACAAGTTGCTCATCAACCATATCAACAAAAAGAAACACAAACTGCTCATGGGAAGATGATCGAAGATGCAAATAAGAAAGCTTATTCTGGCATTATTAATCAAGACGATAAGAAAATGGCTCCAAGTTTCAATTGGGAAAAATTTATATCAGCTGATAGTAAAGCATGTTTAATAAATCAAGATGATGAAAAATTACCTGAGGGTTTCAGCTGGGATCAGTTTGCGGATGAGCATGGGAATTTTAAAGCTTTCATTGCAAAGATAGTTCAAGAACCGGATTTGTTTACAGAATGGATGAAAGTGATTGGTGTTCATGCGAAGAAACAAGAAGAAGAATCTGTTTCATCCGATGAAAGCTCAGAAGAAACTACTGTTGTTGATCAAACATCATCTGATTCTGGTTTTTCAGATGATAGTTCTGAAAAGACATTAAATTTTGATCAAACACCATCTGATTCTAGTTCTTCAGATGAGAGTTCTGAGAAGAAGATAGATTTTGATCAATCACCAACTGATTACAGTGGTGATGATGAGGAAGAAAGACATATTAATGTTGCAAAAGCTCATCTATCTCCTGAAAGTTTTCAATTTTATTTTGCAGATTGCCTGGAGAAGCTGAAGGAGAGACAAGCAGCAAAAGAACAAAAGAAAATGAAGAGTGAAAGTGTTGTTAAAAAAGAAGAGACTGTTCAAAAGGAAGAAGTTGAAACTGAGAAGGTGACTGAAGCTGAATCAGTGATTGAGATTGATAAAGTTGTTGAAGAAGAGAAGATCGTTGAAGTTGAAAAGATTATGGAAGTCATCAAACCTTGCTTAAAGTGTTTAGAATCTTGTAAGCAATGTGCAGAAAAAGATGAGAAACTGAGCGAGCAAGAAAAGATGAAAGAACAATTATTTTTCAATCTCAACTACGTGAAAGAGTCGTATGATGTGCTAAACAGAACAGTAACTGGTCTTCAAAAGACAAATTCAGAAAGAGAAGACGGATTGACAATGATGAATGCTGTGATGATGACAAAGCAGAAGGCAATTAATCATTATATCGAAGAATGTGCAAAGTTGCAGCAGGAGTTGGAGACAGAAAAGATTGAGAATGAGAGAATCAGATGTTTATTACAGAGTTATTCTAGTTCTGATTATCTTATTGATCTAATTTATCCAACTGTTGCAGGTTTTGAAGCATTTAAAGATGATGAGAAGCCAAAGAAGAAGGATACTGGTAAGAAATAGAGTGTTAATTATAACAAGTGTTCGCCTCCGATTTGGGAAGGGTATTCGCCTAGAAAACCGAATGAGGAGCTAGTCGAAAAAGCAGTCAATATAAAGTTAAAGTCCTATATAACCGATGAATTACCAGAAAACATTGACGTTGTTTTTACATCGTCTGACACTGATCATGAGTCCGAGTTAATAAAAAAGGTGGTCGATCAGGTGTTGGATACAGATGAGGAGTCGGAGTTAAAGTCTAAGTCAAAGTCCGAGTCTGGGTGTTCAAGTTTGCCCGTCAAAAGTTCGTGTTCGTCGGTCAACAGTTCAAAGTCGTCGGTTAAACGGGTGTACAATAAAGAATTCATGTTATCAAAATCTAATTTGAATGACGAAACAATCAAAGTGGCATATACATTGATTGATTCAGACAAATTATATTCTGATGAGGAATTTCCAATAAGAAGTGTTAAATTTGAAAAGATCAAAAAGGTTTTCAAAATGACAGAAATTAATATTTCTAAAATAAAAGATTTAAATCTTACTGAAAAATCTAAAAAATACACTTCAAGAGTTCAACAACGGTTAAACAAGAAAAAAGGTTACAGTTCTGGTTCTGGTTTTCAAAAGAAACCAAACCATAACGGTAATTTCAAAAAGAAAGGTTTAGGTTTTATTCCACCTGAAAATTATAAAAATGAAAAATATGTTTGAGATTTTAAATCAAAAATGACATTTGTTTCAGGAACTAGCTGTGAAGAAGAAGCAAAAAGCACATTCTGGAAGCAATCAAACAAAGAATTCCTTGCCAAGAAACAAGAGAATGTGAAGAATGGAGCAAATCAAAAGAAGGAGACAAGAACATGTTACAAATGCAATGAAGCTGGTCACATTGCATGGAATTGTTTTCAAGCTACAAAGACGAAACAGGAAGTCTCTAAGAAACTTGAAGGAAAAGTTGTTGACAAAAATGAGCCACCAACTAAAAAATTTAAAATTTTTGAAAACTCAACATATGAAGTTGGTGAATGCTCAAAGGCTCATTTTTATCAAAAGAGAGCTAAACATGACAACCAAGTGTGGGTTGTTAAGAAGTTTTGTGAGAAACTTGGCGATGAATGATGTTCATTTTCCACCATTGAGGGCTGAAAATTTTAAATCAAAAGTTGGGAAAGTTGAGATCTCAAATCAGTTCTATTCTGAGAAGAAAGAATTTGATGTCGATAAAGCATTTAATGGAAACGTGAAAAAGATTTTCGGGAAAATGGTCCAGGGTAAAGTGAAAGGGGTAAAAGATTTCTATGAAACAAAGAAAGCATCGTATTACCCAAGTGCAGGTGAGGAAGAAACATCCAAGTTTGGTGAAGCTTGGATGTCTGTTTTTCATAAATAAAAATCTGGACTTGCCGGAGCCCCCAGGTTGGTAAGAGTGGAGCAGGAATCAGCATCATTCTTGAAAGGTTTGGTTGGTAAAATCTACAGGTGATATCATTATATTGTTATTTTTTATACAAATGGTTTGAGTTGATAAGTAAACCTGCGAGTGGTTGAAGAAGGTTTTCACTGACAAGTGGTAAATCAAGGACATTAATTTGTACTTGTTTTTCCGACATATGGTTGAGAAACAATGTGATGAATGAATCCCCATACCTACAAGTGGTTCGTAAAAACAACAAAACTTATTTTCCGGAAAAATCATTTTGGTTAAAACAAACTTAAGTGTTTTGAAATCATAATGAGAAAATAGTTTGTTGTAAAGGGGAGTTCTGATTGTTTATGCCAAGTGGATGGTGATTTGAAGCGATTTGATATCAGTTGTCATGTTTTTTGTACAGTTTATTTTCAAATTTCTTTAAATGTGTTTGCAATTTAGGGGGAGTAAGAATTTTTCAGAAAATCCAAAAATATTTGAAAATTTGAAAAAGTCAAAAACATGATAAAAATAAAAAATGAGTCTTTGTGTCAAAGAAGAGGAAATGATAGTACATCAGTGGACGATCACAACATGCTAAAGAAATGGAAAGTCAAAATGTGATAAACGGTCTCACTGATGATGTGCCAGTAGGTTTTTGCACATTTAGTAGATTGTGACGAGATATAAACCTAAATTTCAAACTTGCTTATATCGTGGGGAACATCTCTCGGATATATGGGTAACCCCCGAAATCTTGTTTGAAAGGTCCCTCTTTCTAAGATACTAGGTCTTTATACTCAGGGATATCTAGGGTATTATCCCGGGACTTCTGATTTTGCGGAAGCAATGGCCTAGTCCCCGGAGAATACTTTACTGCTTGCTTGAAATATAGCGCCGCCCTCAGCATAAAATGATGAGACAATAAAATTGCTAATTAATGCTGTTGTAAAAAAGATCCTCTAAAGGGGACACACCAAAAGTCAAGCCGTCATCTCTCTGCTGAACGGAAGTTCTGACCTGAGCTCTCACGGTTTCGCAATTAACCCCTTACAGATATCATCTGTGGTATACTTGTCACACCCTGGCTTTGCGGAAGCGTGGGTTTATTTGGTGTGACTTCTTAATACCATAGCAACAATCATAACCATACTATATGATAAAAACATGAGATATTCATCCATTAATAAAGTTAGAAAAGTCCCATTTTCAATAATCACAAAATAAGTTACAAACCTTAACTTGATTTGATTGAGTTTATAAATACTTAGCAAAAGACTTTAAACAATACTAGGTTTAGAGATATGTAACCTGTCCAGGAAGAGGTTACACCTTCTAAACCCTGGTTGACTTCTTTATTCAAACGCAGCTTGAAAATACGTGCATACCGTGCCAGATCTGTTAGTTTCCTGAAATACATGTAGTTTGAAAAGTCAACATAAAGTTGAGCGAGTTCATGTGTAAGTGAGTATGTACAAACATTTGAAAATGTTGTAAGTATGTATAAAAGTCCCTGGTATGTAGCAATTAAGGAAAAAGAGATCACCATTGGGTTGCAAAGCCAATGATATGTGTGAAGTGTTGTAGGAAGACTCAAACCTAGCAGATTTTTGCGTCGGGCTCAAAGTCACCACCTGGTCCACTAAGCGGGCTCAGGGGTTGGGCTCGCTACACCTAGATAGATCTACCGCTAATGACCCTCGGTCCTACAATGAGGATTAATGGCCTCTAGTTCCCGCCTACCCACTCACATGATCTAAGTAGTAACCCTCCTTAAGCTAACCATACCGTGTAAGTAAAAGTTCGTAATAATCGTAACATGTATTTCACCCCCGAAGTATAAAAACTGAAAACAGTTAAGAGAAAAGGGGGGACATGAACTCACTGAAGTGCGTATCCAGCAACGTCAATCTCCAACTCTATCTGCTGCGTGACGACCTACACGTACTAATTCCTATTAGACGGACGGCCGTGCCTTGGCTTAAGGTTTAACGTTTTTGGGAAATAGTTAGACAACTATTTCGTATTTACACTTCTTAATCATTAAATAAATATATTCCTTCCCAAGGATGGGGGTATTAATACATGTGTGTTTTATAATTCTGAAAATATATTTTTAAGTCTCACTTGAAAATATATTTTAATTCACTTGTCTAAAATATTATGTTTCCAAAATATACATATTTTTCCCAAAAATATTATATTTTACTTCATACAATTTTCATGATATTTCAAGTAATATTATCTTTACTCTAAAAATAATATATCTCTTGTTCACAAAATAATCACGTAAGCACACAAGCGTTTTATTATGGAATATATATTCTTAATATATACTTAACAAGTTTCATTTACGAAAATCTACCTCCGACACTTGGTTATTTTGTAATAAAAATAATGGCGAAATTTATATTTTGGAAAACAAGTTAAAAATATATTTATAACACTTGTCACCAAAAACATTTCTAAGTGTTATATTTTCTGGAAAAATTTCGCCAGAGTTTCCTCTGTAAACGGAGGCATCCACGCTTACTAGCGTATCATTTTCTTTTGTAAAATCATTCAATCAGTTCTTAATTAACCAACCCGACATTTAGACATGCAAAACACTACTTATATCGTTTCAGTTTTAATATACAAAACTGGGCCGTTTTCGAGTATTTTAATAAAATAGTTATCTTATTCCAAAAATTCCCAAATTTTTATAGAATGTGTTATACGATCCAAAAATTATTGTGTGAAAATGTCGGGGTCCAAATCATCACCAATATTTTATAGAAAATCATTTTCCGGACCGAAATCAGATTTATCTTTTTCTGACCACAGTCTGCGGAATAATTAATTTAAAATTCATCGAGAGTCCAATTTACGAAATTCCAGTGAGAGAGTTACAAATACACCGGTGTTCATCTACAGTATAAATTTTATGATCTGAATCTACACAGAAATCAAGTTATGACTAAAAATATGACTCTCATTTACTGCTGTAAAAATGCAGCTTTAGCTGCTGTTACATAATGGTACTTTAAAAATAGTAAACGAAGTCCAAAAATTATGATTCCGGTGCCATTAGAACCGTATTTCATAATGACACGTTGTAGACTCAAGAAAATAAGTTTTTCGTTTAGTTATAACTTGTTTACAGCCAGTTAAAGTCGGCTGAAAATGCAAATCAGCAAGCTGTTTTTAGTTTAAAGGTTACTAAAACGCACACATACGACCACCATACTTTCTAATAACGATTGACAACAGGTCATAAGTTATTTACAGCAGATTATAGTTCATATATTTCAGATTCAACATGTATTATCATATTTCATCATCATTTTAACACTACTTTATCACTAGATTAGTTTATGTTCAAGACTTGTTCATGTTCTTTAATGTTCTTGTGTTTTTTTATCTTTAAACATTATTAACCCCTTAAATAACAAGTAAAACACCAGGATCTAAGTGCTTACCACTAGCACAATGCTAGGAGAGTTCAAGTGAAGAAATGTGGTGGTTAAAAGAAAACGAGAGAGGTCCTTGAGCTTCCGAACACACCACGCTTCATTGTATGATCCCTTGCACCTTTGTGTATGTAGAAATGGTTGAACAAGACTTTGATGGTGGTGAGGTGATGGTTGTGGTGTTCGGCCGATCCAAAGGAGAAGGAAAAGAGAGTGGAGTCTTGAGTTGGTGTTGAATGAGAGAGAGTGCGAAACTCTTATGCAAATATATAATCCAAGTCCCTTATTGTCCAACATGTTTAGTGTCCTCTAGATACTAGACACAAGGATTAAAATAATCAACAAGGACAAGGGTATGTCACCCTTGTGGTGACAGTTCGGTTAGGGGGGGGGGGGGTATTTAGTTAGGTTACAACCAAATAGTTTGATGATTAGTTTGTTTAGTTATGCACTTTAAACAAGTTATTAGTGTGTTATTATTTAATATAACGGGTGTTAGGGTATTCGGGGACCCTAACTGGCCCAGAAAAGGAAAAACAATGTCATTGACAATATTTTTATGTTCCGGGGAAAGTCCGGTTGTTCGGTTGGATATTAATCCGTTAAAGTGCTAAATAAGCATTTAAAGTGTCGTTAATATTTGTTTTAGTGACACAATGAATTCCCGACACTTTGGAAAGTGTCTAGTATTATTTTCCCATATTTTTGCACTTTACTAGTTAGCTTAAATGCTGAGTTTTGTATTAAAGTGCAGAATTTTGTTGTTAAAGCATGTTTTAGGCACATCCGGTCACTATAACTATCACCTAGTGACGCAGTTTTACAATCCTCACCTCCCTACACTCCCTACTGGTGTAGTAATCTATTCCCGGCTCATACTGGCCTCAGAGACAGTGTCTGTCTGATGTTGGCTATGTCAGCATGTTTACTGGGTTATCCGTATAGTGTGCTCACTGTGCTTTTGTGCATCAAGGTTGTCACTGATGTTTGTGTGTAAATAATAGAGTGACAGTATAAAATGTGATGCATGAGTATGTATGTATCAGAAATCAAGAAGCAGTTTAACCGCAGTTGTAAGCAAGCATAGTAATTAAGCATTAATTAAATATTAATTAATTCGTACGGATACCTGGTTTGGTGCGGGTTGTCACATTCTCCCCCCGTTAAAAAAAATTCGTCCTCGAAATTTGTACTACCTTAACTCCTTATGGTTAAGTCACACACGTATGTATATGAATAATATCGAAGTAGATAATCATCAAATCGAAACAAACATTACTCACACTAGGTGAGTCCAAGAATATATAACCACCCGAATCCTAGGGTTGAAAGGTGTGTGCTTCTAGCATTGGATGTCAAAGGTACAAGACGCATTTGACGTATAGTCTAGTGTAATCCGGCTAGCAGGGGTTCCACAAAAGTGGAGTTTTGACTAATAAGATTTTTAAACGATCGGTTGTAATATGCAAACGAGTTTTCACAAACCATAGCACCCGCTATATGAATTCAAAAATCAACAACCCAAATCAAATAGTAAAATGATCTGTCAACTCCCGAGTGGACGAATGGTAAGATTCAGTGTGTTGAACATTTTTGAATGGTGAAGATACACCGAATGGAATACAAGCGGATCTGGTGTATCATTGTCTTGATTCGTAGTTGCATCAGAAATGTTTAAATGATAAATCAAGCTACAAGTTTATGATGACACCACAAGGTGTCATATTGGCATTATCCAATAATAGTGGTGACTGAACAAGTTCACCGCGTTTGAAATCAAATGAAAGTGTACTGAGACAATCTGAAGATTTGATTCATACCATGTTATAGAGTTTCCAATTAAATACGGAACATCAAAGGACCACTGTTTCCAATCGAAGATGAAAAGTAATAAGTATCGTAAGGCATTTGATTGACAACGAAAGAATCGTTAGGAGGTACATTGTGCTTATGAAATGAATATATGTACCATTGCCTTAACACACAATTGTGTTGAGACTGCTTTGATCGTGAGGATCCAAAATGGATTGTTAACAACTATAGGGAATTGAATCCGTGTACGAAGAGAGTAACCAAATTAGCGCAAGCTTCAATTTTGTGAAAATATCACCGCAAGGTATCGAAACAATCAAACGTTTTGGTGGAGTCGTAGACCAACCAAATCTACTACGAATCGAAATGAAAGAATCTCTGCAAAAATAGTTGAATATGATGCTCCCAATACATCATATAGCGTTTCAAGTTAAACCTGTGAACTGGATAAGTTCAAGCAATTGAACTTGGTTTCAACGTAACCCGACAATGTATGTATCAACAAGGAATTCTCGGCATGGTAGCAAAATAAACCATGAATGTAACTTGAAAGAAAGCGGTTTCAAGAAAGTGTGTTGGCTTGGTAACAAAGAGCCAACAATAACAATAATGTAGGTTACTCGAATCAGGAATCAGTAATTAGGTTTAGCAAGATAATATGTAAATTCCAATGAAGTGTTTGTTCAAAACGAAATCACATGCGTAGCAAATGATGCATGTATGTCAGGTAAGTTTCCAAGAAAAGGAACAACGAGTATCTTCTAAAGTGAAGAAATGACCAGATATCGAAGCAAATGTGTGTTCGCTCTCAGCGAGAAAATTATTGCGATGCAACTACCATTAAGGGGAGCAGAGATACAAACATCTACTCGCCAGAAGTAAAAGAAATCCAAGTACTTTCTGTTTGGTCAACGGAACTGGCGTATGCGCCAGGTTAATGATGGTTGATTGAGTTGACAGATATGGTTCATAAATAAAAACCCTTACGAGTCTGGACCTGGGTTCACAAAGGTCCTAAATATATGTTTTCTAAATCCTCCAGATTTCGTGTCCCGTGTGGATCCGGTTTGTATATTGTGTAGGAAGCACCGTTTTTGTGTACGTCTAAGAACTAATCATTGTCCCACAATTTTCACCGGTAAACTTTCTTCTTGAATTCACTGCTAACGACGCTCGATTGTCGACCAGTCGTGTAATAGTAGTTGGGTCCTCACAGTCAGTTATGTAAGGAGTTCGTTAGTCCTCAGCAAGAGCCACCGACTCTGGTTGGCTAGCTCGTCCGACTCCCGGTCATTTGAAAGTCATTCGTCCTTTCTTTTGGCGAGCAGAACTGAGGTTATCCAAAACAAAAGTTTTGGTTTGTTATCTTCCTTCTTTATCAACCACTAAGGTTACACTGTCAATCCTTTCATCTCCGGAAGTGTAAGTCACTACGATGCATCGGCTACAGGCGCGGTGCCTGGAATTAAATCGATGCGAGCCTCGACTAATCATTGAGGAGATAATTCTGGCTAGTCTTCGAGGAAGACTTTAGGGTATTCTCCGATCACGGGGGTATCTTCGGGTTTTAGCTCTTCGGCTCCCTTGTCCCAGACATGAGCCAGAAAACAACACATTCTTCCCACAACAACTTTCGTGCCCTTAAGCAATTTGTGATCTGTAGAGGCGTATCCTGCTTCGTGAGTCACGATCGTTCCTTCATTCGTCATCGAGGTGCGGATATCAACCTCCGCTCGATCGCTTGCCAACTAATACATCCAATTACCACGTTGAAGCTTCCCAACTCAACTGGCAATAGATCTAGCGTAAACTTACTCTCTCTGGGTTCTATCGTGCCGATTCCAGTTACTGCGTTGGCTTCCACTAGCTTCCCCTAAGCTAGTTCTAATGGGTACTAGAATATCTACTTACTCGCTACTTAAACCAATTATGCTCTCGAACTCTAGAAGTGCGAATCGTAAAATTTGCAATAGTATTTGGCAATACAGATGCATAATATTGCGTAATATGGGACGTACCGATATCCATGCATGGATCCCTGGCGTGTCTCCCTAGCTCCGGTGGGGAGCTTTCATCCTTGCGCCTGATTATTTTTAGGGCAATATCTTCTGAAATGCTTTTTGCTTCCACAGTTTAAACATCCTTGAGCACGTTTCTGTTTATCACTCATTCTGCCTCGATAATTATCATTGTCGTTGTCCCCTTCGTGATTCTCACTACCGTCTTGGCCCCCATTACTATGTTCAGTATTTTGCCAACAAGTTTCCTTGACATGCCCCACCTTGCCACAGTTACCACAATTTCCATATTTGCATCGCCCGATATGATAACGTAAACAATTGTCGCACTTAGGTAGGATACCCTTGTAATCTTTCCCTTCTTGGCCTTCTTCTTGTTACTTACCCGAGTAACCATCTTGAAATTTGCGAGCTTTCTCTTGTTATCCCCAGATGCCTCTATAGCAGTCTCCTTTTTCTCCTCCGCAGTGGAAAATTCTCCTCGTCTAACTGCTTCTTCCATGAGTGCCATGCTTATGTTGATAGCCTCGGTGATCGTTGAAGGTTTTGATGTTGTTACCCAGGCTTAGAATCTGCGGTGCCAATCCCCTTATGAACTGTTCAATTCTCTTAAACTCTGGTGCCCCCAGGAGTAAGGCAACTTGTGATAATTTGTTAAATCTCTGCACATACTCAGCTATCTTTGGTCCTTCCATTTTCAAGTTTCACAGTCCTGTTTCCAACTTCTGGACTTCTGCCCTCGAGCAATATCTCTTACGCATCAGATCTTTCAGTTCGTCCCACGTCATAGCATACGCAGCGGTCTCGCCCATTGTCCGAACTTGATGGTTCCACCATGACAGAGCCTCATCCACCAATAGTCCAGTTATATACTTGACTTGATGTTCGGGGTCACATTTGCTCAATCGTAAAACAGAATCTGTCTTTTCAACCCAGCGCACGAAGGCTAAGGCACCCCCAGTGCCGTCGAACTCTCGAGGTTTGTGGTCCAAGAACTGTTTGTAGGTGCAGCCTGCGAGGTAAGCAATATTATTCTCGTACGGCCTTAGCAAGGCACTCGTGGAAATGTCCAAACGTTTTGTAATGTGTCTTAAAGGACTAAACATTACCGTTGGGGAGGTTATTTCCTGAGGTACCTCCGCTGCAATCGGAGCGACGGGCCTCGTACCGTGCGATGGCCTGTAAGAGGCGCTCTTGCATTTCTGCCTCTGTTGTCGGTAGAGGGTTTTTGATACCGGTGTTCCCTTGAGTCGACATCTTCCTAGAAGAAGGTCGATTAGGTCAGGTCTAATTTGCTTCGTGCTTGCATTTGGTTGTTTAGTGGTCATAAGTACATACACATAACAGGTTACCATACCAACCAATCAAATAATAGTATAATCATAGTATGACCAAGTTATTCGGTAATTATGTTTAATGAGGACATAGCAAGTAAGCACGTAGTATTATAATTTTAGCACACACACATAGATCAATGACGTGCTTAGAGAAGACCTAGCGACTGAGCTTTCATTGGATATTGGCCACAAAGTGTTGTCGCATGTTTAAAGATGATTGGGCTTTCATAATCCTTCGGACACAATCACTGTGTCTAACAAAATGTATCACATTGAAAGAGACACAGGGTCACCCTACCCTTGTCCAATAAGTATATTAGTGCATCAAAATTTCGTAATCAGAAGTGGTCCTCAAAAGCCTCCGTAATCCCGACTTATTACTAGTGTCTTTACCCAAGTGTAATGCAATCCGCATAATCCAGAAACCAACTATACTGGTGACTGAGGTGGAGGAGGAAAGAAAAGTGACCGCTAGCATGCGTAAACTCCTCCTCGAGCTTGTATTTATATATATCGAAGTAGTTAACTAATCTGCCGCCCGATAGTAAAGAAATAAGTATCAGAATCCTGGGAACGGTGTAATAGCAACGGTCGAGAGCGTAAAAGGAACCTTGATGTATGTGACGAATCAAAGTATGCTGGTGATAGACAGGGTGGAGGACGTGGTGTTTTACATAAACTTTTCAGACAATATGCTGTCTTGTGATGTAGACACTTAACTCATGTTTTCGGTTATGTAATGTTTTGTGTTTGAAGTTGCCAATTGTGGCGTCAGCTCAAGCTCCAACATTCTGCGACCCGTATCCTCAACTGTGGTTGATGTTACAGGAACACTTATCCTGTGTACAGCCTCCATAATGAGAGGGATGGCAAGGGTCTAAAATCAGTATAGCGTGTTATAAGATCCATCAAAGTGGTTCGTTCGGCGTTGTAGAGGTGAATGTAGCGAATGATGCGACCTGTGCAGTTGGGAAAATGCTGTTGTAGCAGATGAATCGTTATGCAGGTGTTGACCTGAAGTACCTTCCCGGGGTGCGGTTATATTCTGAAAGAAAGCTATAGGCACCTTGGCGCAAATGAAAGTCGGTCTTCATAGGGAAAAGGAGCAATGTCAGCGGTTGCGGGTGTAAAAACAAACATCTCAACAAATGAGGAGATTGCCCGATGCAGGTAGATATAAGGGGTGCAATGTTCGGCAGACCAAAAAGAAACAGGATTGTGATCACGTAAAGGTGTAGGTTCAGCAGGCGCAACATCAAGCTGACCCAAAAGGTGTATAAGCTAGCTCAAGAGCAAGCTCTGGGTCGCGTAACTGTGTGGTGTCTCGAGCAGGTGATAGAGTAGCAGCCATGTCATCGTCGTCTTGGGTCAGTAGTAGAATGTTGTAATCCAGCTGTTTGTAAGGTTGCAGGTATCACAGACTCAAAGGAGTCTGAATGCATGCTAGATCAGATGATGGCTTGTTAACAGGGGTCTTAAGAAGTGAAGTTAGTAACAGTGTCCTCGTCTAATTTTCTATCGTGATGGGCGTCGGCAGGAGGACCATTGATAAGCATGCCAACGTAGTCATATATTGTTTGTCGAGTAGCCAACCTTCAGTAGAGATGTCCGCAGGAGGCGCATCATCGAGGATTGGAGCCATGGTGTGTCTATCATTGGGATGACCAGCGATGGAGTGGTCATGGATTGAAACAAGAGTGACAGAAAGATTCTTGTCAGAGAACCCATCAGCAAAGATGAAGTATCACCAAAATCTGGTAGCACGGACTGTTAGAAGTCGTCCTCGTCCTTGGTCGGCATATCAGGATCACTCTTAGTGTCTGCCATAAATATCTCTGGCGCATATGCAGTTTCCTTAACCATGGCGGTGGCCGTAGGGTTATCAATGTCTGATAACTCGCTCTCTAATTAGTGCGACGTGTGTGCTGGTTCATAATAGTCATAGTACGTATACCCATAGTAGTTATTAACAATTAGTGTATGCAAATATTCACCACGTGTGCACGTATATCAATAATCATCAATTAAGCAGTAACAATGTAAGCATGTAATCATCCTAGTCTTCCCCAGACTATCCTCTCAGCCTCTCAGACTGAACTTCCTAGTCTCTCCGACTAAAATCTCCCAATCTCTCAGATTGAATTATCAGTCTCTCAGACTAAAATCTCCCAATCTCTCGGATTGAATTCTCAGTCTCTCAGACTAAATTCTCCCAGTCTCTCAGGCTAATCTCCTAGTCTCCCCGACCTAATTCCTGGTTTCCCCGACCTAATTTTTCCTGGTCACCCCGACCTAATTTTTCCTGGTCTCCCCGACCTAATTTTTCCTGGTCTCCCCGACCTAATTTTTTTTCCTGGTCTCCCCGACCTAATTTTTTTTCCTGGTCTCCCCGACCTAATTTTTCCCCAGTCTCCCCGACTGGACTCCCTCAGTCTCCCCGACTGAGCTATAAATTTAAATTTGGGAACGTGTATTTGTGCCTTTTTGTTTGTAAAAAGGTTTGTTCCCTGGATCTGGATGTATAGTGTATGCAATGTAAAAGTGTTTGAAAACGTTTTCGTGAGAGCCCTGATGATCGTAGTCTAGACTCGAGAAAGAATCCTAGTTCGCTATGATCGAGGCTCTGATACCAAGCTGTCACACCCTGGCTTTGCGAAAGCGTGGGTTTATTTGGTGTGACTTCTTAATACCATAGCAACAATCATAACCATACTATATGATAAAAACATGAGATATTCATCCATTAATAAAGTTAGAAAAATCCCATTTTCAATAATCACAAAATAAGTTACAAACCTTAACTTGATTTAATTGAGTTTATAAAGACTTAGCAAAAGACTTTAAACAATACTAGGTTTAGAGATATGTAACCCGTCCAGGAAGAGGTTACACCTTCTAAACCCTGGATAACTTCTTTATTCAAACGCAGCTTGAAAATACGTGCAAACCGTGCCAGATCTGTTAGTTTCCTGAAATACATGTAGTTTGAAAAGTCAACATAAAGTTGAGCGAGTTCACGTGTAAGTGAGTATGTACAAACATTTGAAAATGTTGTAAGTATGTATAAAAGTCCCTGGTATGTAGCAATTAAGGAAAAAGAGATCACCATTGGGTTGCAAAGCCAATGATATGTGTGAAGTGCTGTAGGAAGACTCAAACCTAGCAGATTTTTGCGTCGGGCTCAAAGTCACCACCTGGTCCACTAAGCGGGCTCAGGGGTTGGGCTCGCTACACCCAGATAGATCTACCGCTAATGACCCTCGGTCCTACAGTGAGGATTAATGGCCTCCAGTTCCCGCCTACCCACTCACATGATCTAAGTAGTAACCCTCCTTAAGCTAACCATACCGTGTAAGTAAAAGTTCGTAATAATCGTAACATGTATTTCACCCCCGAAGTATAAAAACTGAAAATAGTTAAGAGAAAAGGGGGGACATGAACTCACTGAAGTGCGCATCCAGCAACGTCAATCTCCAACTCTATCTGCTGCGTGACGACCTACACGTACTAATTCCTATTAGACGGACGGCCGTGCCTTGGCTTAAGGTTTAACGTTTTTGGGAAATAGTTAGACAACTATTTCGTATTTACACTTCTTAATCATTAAATAAATATATTTCTTCCCAAGGATGGGGGTATTAATACATGTGCGTTTTATAATTCCGAAAATATATTTTTAAGTCTCACTTGAAAATATATTTTAATTCACTTGTCTAAAATATTCTGTTTCCAAAATATACATATTTTTCCCAAAAATATTATATTTTACTTCATACAATTTTCATGATATTTCAAGTAATATTATCTTTACTCTAAAAATAATATATCTCTTGTTCACAAAATAATCACGTAAGCACACAAGCGTTTTATTATGGAATATATATTCTCAATATATACTTAACAAGTTTCATTTACGAAAATCTACCTCCGACACTTGGTTATTTTGTAATAAAAATCATGGCGAAATTTATATTTTGGAAAACAAGTTAAAAATATATTTATAGCACTTGTCACCAAAAACATTTCTAAGTGTTATATTTTCTGGAAAAATTTCGCCAGAGTTTCCTCTATAAACGGAGGCGTCCACGCTTACTAGCGTATCATTTTATTTTGTAAAATCATTCAATCAGTTCTTAATTAACCAACCCGACATTTAGACATGCAAAACACTACTTATATCGTTTCAGTTTTAATATACAAAACTAGGCCGTTTTCGAGTATTTTAATAAAATAGTTATCTTATTCCAAAAATTCCCAATTTTTTGTAGAATGTGTTATACGATCCAAAAATTATTGTGTAAAAATGTCGGGGTCCAAATCATCACCAATATTTTATAGAAAATCATTTTCGGGACCGAAATCAGATTTATCTTTTTCTGACCACAGTCTGTGGAATAATTAATTTAAAATTCATCGAGAGTCCGATTTACGAAATTCCAGTGAGAGAGTTACAAATACATCGGTGTTCATCTACAGTATAAATTTTATGATCTGACCCTACACAGAAATCAAGTTATGACTAAAAATATGACTTAGGGGTGAGCATACAACCGAATTAACCGAACCGTAACCGAAATAACCGAAAAAACCGAACCGAAATAACCGATAACCGAAATAACCGAATGGTTGGTTATTTATATTTTTAATAACCGATTTTTGCGGTTCGGTTATGGTTATTCTTATTTTCATAACCGCAAATAACCGAACCGAACCGAATATTTTAAACATAGCAAAATCCGTAGCACCATATGTCTTTAAGTTTGTATTTAAATGTTTTAACTTTTAACCATGACCCAACCTTATTGGCCCATTACATTTTACACTAACCATGAATATATTATTTCATATATTAATTGCTGATATGGTGGATCGGTCAAGAAAAATTGTTTTTTGTAAAGATCTGGTTTGGTTACCCAAAACCCTTTTGTATAATTTTATAATTATCTACTTTTTAAATGGCTTCTTTATCAAGTATGACTCCATAATCGGTTATTGATGTTTGACCTTTTTAAATAGTTGCTTTATAATTGCTGATATAGTTTCTTTTTAAATAGGTTATCAAGTATGACTGCATTATCTACTTTTGTATGTTAAGCTCACTGTTTAACCTTTTTAAAATAATACTGTATGTTGACTTGTTTAATTATGTGTAAATGTAGATGGAAAATACAGGCAGTGAAACTCTAAATATGAATAAAAAGGATGCACCGGTTATTGATGTTGATGAAGAAAACTCGAAGGAACCGTTGGATAGTGTTGATAAGAATACTGTGGAGCAAGAGAAGAATGAGGGTGGTACTAAACGTTCGAATGTGTGGGATCATTTTACATTAGATAAGAATATTGACAAAGCAAAGTGTCACTATTGTAAGGCGCTTATTAAGGCTGGTACAAGAGCAAATGGTACGAGTGCCATGTGGACTCATTTGAAGCAAACATGTATCAAGTCGCCGATTTACAAAAAGCTAGATAATAAGAAACAATCTAAATTAGCTTTTAAGCCTAAAAGTTCGGAGGAAGGTGGTGGTAGTTTGGCATCTCACACTTTTAACCAAGAAAAATGTAGAAAGCTTCTTGCTCGGATGTGCATAAAAGATAACCTTCCATTTAGCGTGGTTGATGATGAGGGACTTAGAGAATTTGTATGGGAGTTGAATCCAATGTTTAAGTTTCCTTCAAGATGGACAATAGCTAGGGATTGTTTGTCGGTATATGAAGAAGAGAAAAAGAAGCTAAAACATCTTTTAAGAAATCAAACCGTATCTCTTACCACTGACACATGGACATCCGTTCAAAATTTTAATTATATGTGTCTTACCGCACATTGGGTCGATGAAAATTGGGTTTTGAGGAAGAAAATCCTAAACTTTTGTCAGATATCAAATCATAAGGGTGAGACAATAGGAAAACTAGTTTATCGTTGCTTACTAGAATGGGGTATTGATAAGGTTTTTACGGTAACCGTAGATAATGCATCATCAAATGATGGAGCAATTAAGTATTTAAAAAAAATGCTTAAGGGTCCACATTCTGTGCTAGACTGCAAGTACTTGCATTTAAGATGTAATGCTCATATTATCAATCTTGTTGTAAAGGATGGTTTGGAAGAACAATTTGATTCGATAGCAAGGATTCGAAATGCAGTAAGATATTTAAGATCATCTTCTTCTAGGTTTCAAACCTTTAAAGATAGTGTTGAGAAAGAAAAGATTGAGTGCAGAAGAAAACCATGTCTTGATGTAGAAACCCGATGGAATTCAACATTCTTAATGTTGGAAACGGCACTCAAGTTTGAAAAAGCGTTTGACAGGTATCTCTTATTATTGTTCATAATTATATTTTTTTTAGTTTCATACTAATACGTTATGTGTATTTTTGTTAATAGACTTCAAGATGTGGATTTCAGTTATAGATCCTATTTTCATAGTGAAGTTTCGGATGTAGAGACGAGTACAAGAAAGCGAAAAAAGAGTGATAAAGTTTTGGGGGCACCCGATAAAGAGGATTGGGAGAATGCTAGGTAATTTATCTTATATTTATTTAGTTATGATATGTTTTAAGTTTGTATGTGATTTATTTTATTAACTTGTTCTAATAGGCTATTTATGGAGTTTTTGAGGATCTTTTTTAACGTGACAAAGAAGATTTCGGGGTCTAAATATGTGACCGCAAATTTGTTATTTGTCGAGATTTGCAAAATGCATTCGAGTATAACAAAGATGTCTTTAAGTGTTGACATGAAGGAGAGAGATATGGGGTTGTCTATGAAAACAAAATTTCACAAATATTGGGATAATTTAGACAATATGAATTTCTTATTGTACGTGGCACCGGTTCTAGACCCCCGAAATAAGATGTCTTATCTTGGCTATTCTTTAAGTTTGATATACGGCAAAGGTTCTATGAAAATCAAGCAAGTAAAGGCTCAAGTGAAGGAAATATTATTGGAGTTGTATTACCATTACAAGTCAAAAACAGACAATGCAAAAGGCCGAAAGAATACATCTTCCACACCTAATTTGGTTGATGATGATCATGATGATTTAGAGGATGGTTATTTAAAATATTTGGAAGAGGAAGGTGGAGAAGGGGTTGACGATAATGATGTAGAAATTTATTTGCGTGATGGGACGGAAAGAAGAGATGAAGAACTTGATGTTTTGGGTTGGTGGAAGACAAATTCAGTTAAATTCCCTATTCTCTCTCAAATTGCGAAGCATGTTTTGGGAATTCCAATGTCAACCGTTGCATCTGAATCAGCCTTTAGTACCGGTGGGAGGGTCATTGATAAATATAGGAGTTCTCTTACATCTAAGACTGCCGAGGCATTGATTTGTGCACAAGATTGGATACGCTTTACACCAACGGATTTGCAAGATTCTCGCATGCATGGCCAACAGTTAGAAACTTTGATTGAAAATTTGGAGAAAATAGAAATTGGTAATAATGTTTTTTTTTTAAATCTATACAATGTGTTTAGATTTTTTTACTTAAATATTAATGCAACAATATGTGGTTTTTTTGTAGATGTTATATCCAGAAACAGAACACCCAAAGGATTCACCATTGAAGATGATGAAGATGATGAAGATTGGGATTAAAACTTTGATGAAGACGATGAAGATTGGCACTACAACTTTTTGTGTTTTGATAAAAAATTGTCGAATTTAAAAACCACTTTTGGTTCGTATGTATGTTTCCACATAACACGTGACTACACGTGTTACTTTTGTTTTGGAATTAGTATGCATATGGTAGTGAAATATAATTGTTTAACCGTGTATATTTATTGTTTGCGCATTAATTTTGCACAACCCACACATTTAAAGTCCAACATTAGAAACAATAAAAATAACCGACCTATAACCGAACCGAAACCGCATTAACCGCAATAACCGATTAACCGAAACCGCATTAACCAAAACCGAACGGTTATGATTTTTGGATAACCGCAGTGTGCGGTTATGGTTTCGGTTATAGGTAATAACCGAACCGAACCGCACCATGCTCACCCCTAATATGACTCTCATTTACTGCTGTAAAAATGCGGCTTTAGCTGCTGTTACATAATGGTACTTTAAAAATAGTAAACGAAGTCCAAAAATTATGATTCTGGTGCCATTAGAACCGTATTTCATAATGACACGTTATAGACTCAAGAAAATCAGTTTTTTGTTTAGTTATGACCTGTTTACAGCCAGTTAAAGTCGGCTGAAAATGCAAATCAGCAAGCTGTTTATAGTTTAAAGGTTACTAAAACGCACCCATACGACCCCCATAATTTCTAATAACGATTGACAACAGGTCATAAGTTATTTACAGCAGATTATAGTTCATATATTTCAGATTCAACATGTATTATCATATTTCATCATCATTTTAACACTACTTTATCACTAGATTAGTTTATGTTCAAGACTTGTTCATGTTCTTTAATGTTCTTGTGTTTTTTATCTTTAAACATTATTAACCCCTTAAATAACAAGTAAAACACAAGGATCTAAGTGCTTACCACTAGCACAATGCTAGGAGAGTTCAAGTGAAGAAATGTGGTGGTTAAAAGAAAACGAGAGAGGTCCTTGAGCTTCCGAACACACCACGCTTCATTGTATGATCCCTTGCACCTTTGTGTATGTAGAAATGGTTGAACAAGACTTTGATGGTGGTGAGGTGATGGTTGTGGTGTTCGGCCGATCCAAAGGAGAAGGAAAAGAGAGTGGAGTCTTGAGTTGGTGTTGAATGAGAGAGAGTGGGAAACTCTTATGCAAATATATAATCCAAGTCCCTTATTGTCCAACATGTTTAGTGTCCTCTAGATACTAGACACAAGGATTAAAATAATCAACAAGGACAAGGGTATGTCACCCTTGTGGTGACAGTTCGGTTAGGGGGGGGGGGGTATTTAGTTAGGTTTCAACCAAATAGTTTGATGATTAGTTTGTTTAGTTATGCACTTTAAACAAGTTATTAGTGTGTTATTATTTAATATAACGGGTGTTAGGGTATTCGGGGACCCTAACTGGCCCAGAAAAGGAAAAACAATGTCATTGACAATATTTTTATGTTCCGGGGAAAGTCCGGTTGTTCGGTTGGATATTAATACGTTAAAGTGCTAAATAAGCATTTAAAGTGTCGTTAATATTTGTTTTAGTGACACAATGAATTCCCGACACTTTGGAAAGTGTCTAGTATTATTTTCCCATGTTTTTGCACTTTACTAGTTAGCTTAAATGCTGAGTTTTGTATTAAAGTGCAGAATTTTGTTGTTAAAGCATGTTTTAGGCACATCCGGTCACTATAACTATCACCTAGTGACGCAGTTTTACAATCCTCACCTCCCTACACTCCCTACTGGTGTCGTAATCTATTCCGGCTCATACTGGCCTCAGAGACAGTGTCTGTCTGATGCTGGCTATGTCAGCATGTTTACTGGGTTATCCGTATAGTGTGCTCACTGTGCTTTTGTGCATCAAGGTTGTCACTGATGTTTGTGTGTAAATAATAGAGTGACAGTATAAAATGTGATGCATGAGTATGTATGTATCAGAAATCAAGAAGCAGTTTAACCACAGTTGTAAGCAAGCACAGTAATTAAGCATTAATTAAATATTAATTAATTCGTACTGATACCTGGTTTGGTGCGGGTTGTCACAATACTCACCTATAAGACTGAATATTGGGATCTGGATACGGGAGTATATTCTGAGGTGGGACATGCGATTAGGTTTAAGTATCTAAGACATGAAATTCATATCTCGAAACAGTTGAACTGTGTGTGAGAATTTAAGTGGATCAGTATACTGACAATATAAGTGAATCGTTTAGAACTTAAAATGTTTAAAGCTTAACGATGTTGGTGATTTGTCTCATATACTGATATGATCCTCTTACACAAACTCACAAAAATATTGTCTGTAAATATTTCTTTATTGTATTTCATTTACTTTCAAAAATTCCAAAAAGATTTTAAGTGTGTTTTAGCATAAATTTAAAAAAAAATTTCAAAAAGATTTTAGACAACTGATGTTGGAGAGCTGATTTTCAAAATTCCAAGTGCTAAACATGATGAGCGTGTGGTGAGGGGAAGATTGTGTTTTATTGAGAAAAGTTTTTGAACTTACAAGTGGTCATTTAAGGTTATTATCATTGATGAATCTTTCTGGTTAAATTTGAGAGAGAGTTTGTATATAAATTTGTCAAATTGTTAAATTTGTGAAATTTATTTTTGGGTAGAGAATGTGCAGGTATAGTCAGGTTTCGATCCTGAACCTGAAAAAAGAGCACAAAGCCAGGTTCCGATACCTGAGGATTCTATGATTTAAACATGCCAGGCTGCGATCCCAGCATAACGAAAGTGGGAGTCTGAAGACATCAGAGTGTAGATTATTCGAGGGAGAGTCTGTTGATGCTGAACAGGAAGAAGAGATAAAATTTGAGGATGCTTACATGTTCAGACTGATAAAGACTGAAGATGTTGAAGACTCGACACTTAAGACTCGTCAACATTCGAGGGGGAGTCTGTTGGTGCATGCGTCTGTCGACTTCGTCTTGTATCGAGTCTTACATTACAATTGTTAGATCAGGGCGTGTTATACGAGAAATAGGGTAGGTTTTATGAGTATTTGATGTAATTTCTTTTGAAGTGACACATGCCACTTTCAAACGAATTAGCAACACCTATAAATACCCTTGAGTGCTAAATAATTTGTAACTTTCCGGTCAGGGTAACGAAGTGCTGCCGAAGTGTTGTCAGGTTGTAAATCTTTATCAGATCAATCATACAACAGTTTAATGTGTATATCTTGCTGAATTGACCTCTACACGTCTGTTTCATCCTTTCGTGTTGAGTAAAACTCTTCTGATCGACTCGTTCGAGTCTGAAAACGATCCTACATATATATATATATATATATATATATATATATAGGGTAAGGTTCATGCGAGAACCACCCTTATTGCGACAACCGCGAGAACCAATGTGAACACAACCTAAATAGCTAAAAAAACCTAAAAAAAACTAACCCCCCCCCCCCTCAAAAAAAAAAAAAAAAACCTAACCCCCCCCCCCCTCCCCCACCGCCCAAAAACCTAAACCCCCCACCCCCCCCCCCCCCCCAAAGCTAAAATGCTAAAAACAAAACCCTCAAAAAACCTAAAAAAATCTAAAAAAAAAAAAAAAAAAAACACACACACACACAAATTTTTTTTAATATTTTTTACATTAAAATCGCTACATTTAGTAGGCAAAAAAATTTGTTTTTTTTAAATAAAAAAAAATTTTGGCTACTAAAAGTAGCAACATTTTTATAAATATATTTAAAAAAAATTTGTGTGTTTTTTTAGGTATTTTTGATTGTTTTCACATTGGTTCTCGCAATAAAGGATGGTTCCTAACAGATTCTTCTCCTATATATATATAGAGGATGGTTTAAATGAAAACCACTTTTATTGTGAAAACTCGAAAACTAACTAAAAAAAGGCTAAAAAACACACCAAATTTTTTTTTTATCAATTTTTTTATAAAAATCGCAGGTTTTTTTATATAAAAAAACTATTTTTCAAAAAAATTTTTTTTTTTGTAGTACACATGTGTAGTACACATACTACACATGTGCACTACAATTTTTAAATTTTTTTTTTATATTTTAAAAATGGCGAAAATTGGTATTAAAAAAATTGGTATATTTTTTGGCTTTTTTAATTAGTTTTCGAGTGTGACAACCTGTGCTTTAGAGCCTTTCACCGCACCCTGTTGTAACCTATACGAACTTTATATGACAAGTTAGCGTATAAATTTATATTGAATATTTATGAGTTGTGTGTACGTGATATGTGAAACGTTAAATGGTTGTACGTGATATGTGAAATGTTAAATGTGAATGTGGTTGGTAGTGTAATTTAGTCGCATAAAGGTTCGGGTCACACACTCTATTCCTAGTCGCACACTTCTCTTCTTGTTAATTAAATAACCCTCGGCCCAGTCTCCTTGAGCCAACACGAAGGCCAGATGGGTCCAGCTTACCTGATCCGAGCTTATACACGCACGTTATATTGAGAATGGTCAGTATACTTTCCCTACATTGATCGAACTCCTTCGATTAGGAATCAGGATTGTAGAAATTTAGTTTTGATTATATATTACTTTGGGCCGGTTACCACATTTATCATGCACACCCAATCCGAGCCCCCTTGATCATTAGAATTGGCAGCCATTTAATTGGGCTTAAGCCCATTACCTTGGCCAAAGATAAACCGCCCAAGCTATTGTTAGATATGTATACGTAACATGTTACTGTTTACCACAAAGACTCAAACAAAACCCTACCCCCCATCAAGATAGTGCGACGACTGTGGATACCCCCCCCCCCTCTTCGAAGCAGTAACCTTCCTGCAATCGGTTAGTGTAATATCTTTATGTCTTTAATCACGTCCCTGTGTCATGCATGTCTAGTGGACTGATACATGATTATAATGATTGTTTATGTTCGTCCCTGATGTTGAGTGTATTAATGAATTGCATGATGATGGCTAATTAGTTATGCGATCATGGAAATAGTTGTAGAAATAGTGATTCGATGAATATGATGATAAATATGCTACATGTAATCTTCCAATTACATAATAATAAATCTGTTGATTTCATAATGAAAGTGGTGGCCATGTGTTTGTAATCAAACAATAATATTTGGTGTGCATGTGAAACAACGGCCAATGTTGTCGGCCATTTACTTGAAGTGGTCCAATCAAATAAAAGGTCCAATCAATTAGAGGGATCATGAGGCATCTAATTAATGTTGTCAGAATGTGTGATGATTGTTATGGATTATGGGTTAGGCTATTGTTTTGTTGTTACAGGAGTATACATACTTGTTTTGAATTTACATGAAATTGTAGAAGCATAACAACTTGGGCCGAATAGTTGGAATAATTAATAAATTCATTGGGCTTCACACTATTATCTGCTATTATATGGGCTCATGTATTTGTGTTTCTTGTTTAGGTTGATCGGTTTGTATGTGATGTTGATTCATGGTACATAATATTGCACAAGTTCATGGTGTTTAACTGTTAGAAGGAGTTGTATAATAATAAGTAACGGTTAATAATGAAAGGATACATGGGCTTGCATGTAAGTCAGATTTACACATTAATTAGTTGGGCTGGTAATGTATGGGCTCGGTAAAAGAGTGTGCTGGTTTAACTGAGTGGGCCGGGTATATAAGGGTATTGTTTGGGGCCTTGAAAATGTATGAGAAAAATACTTGATTAGGTGTATGTTGTTTGGGCTTTATATGAATTAGGGGCTGCACATGTTTAACAATTGAGTTTGGGAAATATAATAGGACGTACACATGCACAGTGGACTGTTTGGGCCGATGTCAAGTGGGCCGCGATTTAGGGGGTGCGGGTTAAGTGTTTGGGCTGGGTTTTTATGTGGTCTTGATGCAAGATCTTTGTAATCAAAGTGATCATAAGAAGTTATGAGTTATTGTTATTATGTGCATATTCATGTGAATGACATGTGAAATGTTGATGTGTTATACGTATGTGTAATATGGAAGTACCTGGGGCCGAACACTTGTTATAAATTGTGATATGATATGTGTTGTATGTGCTTACCATTTGTGGATTGTATGCGAGAATAAGTGATTAATGTGTGTTTAAAACTGACTGTCACATGGTAACCATATTAGGATTTGGTTGATCGACTTGAATACGTGAATAAACATACCGAGCAAACCAAGGTGAGTTCACACTCCTAAGGCATGGGATTCCCAGTGGGTTGGGAATGGGATTGAATAACTACTTGTACTATCATTACTATTAAACTACTTTTCACTGTCCTCGGGTTAAGAAGGGCACGTACGTAAAACCTACGTACACTCATACTTACTACTGTCCTCGGATTGAAGGGCACGTACGTAAAACCTACGTACACTCATACTTACTACTGTCCTCGGATTGAAGGGCACGTACGTAAAACCTACGTACACTCATACTTGCTACGGTCCTTGGATCAAGAAGGGCACGTACAGATACGACTAGTCTAGTAACATACAACATGGGAAGCCCCCACTAATCATCGCAAACATGTTTGGGAAACCGCGATACGGATTAATACGATACACATGGGAAGCCCCCACTAATCATAGCAAACATGTTTGGGAAAACGCGATACAGATTAATACAGTACATGGTTTACGAAATAAACATATGATTTACAAACACTATAACTAAACAACCAACTGTGAACTCGCTCAACTTTGTTGTTGACTCGTTGTTACATGCCTTGCAGGTCTTTAGGTGCGTATTGTCTGGAACTTGCTGTCTGGAAAGCTGGAGTGGTCATGGGTCGAGTTACATGGAAACGCAACACAAGACTAAGGGGCTTTTACACGTGGTTTATAAACTCTTAACGAATGAATTATGCTTCCGCTGTAAACTGTGAAATATTGTAACGTTGTAACACTTATTGTTAATAAATGAAAGTTTTATTTAAACATACCCATGAGTTCAATGTGATTGGTGGCTAAGATCCTGGTCAGCCACGCCTCCTGCGGTGATATTCCGCTTATGGATTTTGGGGGTGTGACAGATTGGTATCAGAGCCATTGGTTATAGTGAACTTGGTTTTAAAAAGGGGAAAAACGTTTTTGTAAAACCATACTATAACCAAACAGTTCTGAAAATGTGAATACGACCATGACACTCAGCTCCAGATTGCAAGGTTCGTCTCTTATATACTCATTATACTGCATAACTAGTGAACAGTTACACATGATATTGCATGTGAATGCACGTTTAGCACAACAGTATGAATTCATGTATTACTTGCATGTGTTATGTAACTGATAAGGTGGTATTTCCCTAAACATTCATGACTTACGCTTCGTGATGCTCTTTGGTTGCTACTCGAGTTTGAGGAACCATTTGACATGAGTTAAGAGGAGCTGAGATGAGCATGCAAATCTCAATATTATTGTGGGTGCACACATAATAATAATGTGGGGTGCATGCGAGTCCCAGTGAGGCTTAACAAGTGAAAAGGGGGTTCCGATTCCGTTATTTGATCGATGTGAAACATAACAAACCTATAGGGGTCATAGCAGTGATTGTTCTCCTACTCGAATGTGAACTTTTCATTCATCTCTAGATCCCTTCGAATCTCGATGCTATCGAGTATTACCTGAACACCTAGCGAACCGTGTAGAATGTTAGGTGCTTATACGAACGTCCCTGAGGTGGATGTCGCAGCATCGAATGATTGATCGATACCTTTCTTACTCCTCTTCGTTTGCTGGAATTCATGTATTGACATCTTAGATCCCGAAGTGTGATCACTTCTGCAATACCCTCGTAACAGACCGTGTATTACTCAAGCAACTTGCAACATCGATGGACAGGAGGATGAGCGTAGTACTTTACCGACCTCAGTGCTTTAATGACCCTGATTACCGGCGACGAGCACCAGTGAATTGGCTTCAATCGAATCCTTAACCCTTGTCAGCGACTCATGGGAGTCAACTCTTACAAATCAATCAGGACGTAAGCAATGACAATCGACTATAACGTGGAATGTGTAACTGTCAGCACAGTGAGTAGCACTTTAGGATGCGGCTCAGAATGTGAAAAGATGGACTTTGATGATGAAGAATCGTAGGGCTTCGTTGCGAGCAACGATATTGGGAGCAGCAGTCACAGCGACGACAAGGAATTCATAACCCTTGCCTACAGTATGGAGATAAAGGTGCCTACAACATGGATTGGCCGTGGTTAAGCTAAGAAGACAACGACCAAAGGAACAACGACAGTACTTGAAATCCTTGTAATGAAAACAACAACATGATGCTCATGGAAGGGCATGTAGGATTGGCGTGGGCGACGCCAGGATTATAATAACATGGTGGCGTGCACGTTCTTGGTAACGAATCACTTCGTCTCTGTTCTCTATAACCCTGATACTTCCTGAGACCAGACCAGTTGTGGAATCGACCGATGGCAAGACAATTGAAGCCTCGTATGTTTGTAGGGATGCAAAATTCAATCGTATGGGACAACTTTTCGACGTTGATCTTCCTTCTACTACCCACGATGGTGTTAATGCAGTAGTCAGTATGGGTTGGTTAACCAGACATCGCGCAGTTATACTCTGTGAGGGGAGAGTTGTCATCTGTCATAAAGTATCTGAGTGGTGCAGAGGTTAGCATGATTTCAGCAGTGAAGATAAGCCCTTTTCGTATGTGTACCGATTATCGAGAACGTAATAATGTGACAGTTAAGAATCGCCTGTCTTGACCATTTATTGGCCACCGGTCAACCAGTTGCGAGGAACAAGCTTCCATTCGAGGATTGGATAGCGAACGAACTATCGTCAGATGGAAGTCCAAGAGGAGAATGCTCTTAGAACAGCATGTCGAACGTAATGCAGCCATTTCAACTTTGTACACCATGATCATTGAGTTGATCAACTCACCAGCAGCTTCAGGGATCACATGGATTGACCGTATTTGTTGATGACGTTCTGCATCAGGACCAGGGGAAAGGAACACCCTGAGTGGCATATGTATCCTATTTCAGCGCTTCCGTGGGAGGAGCCATTACGTGCGAAGTCTTGTTAAATGTCACATCTAGATGCGAGAGATGCATTTTGATCATGTAACCAACGAAGTGGGAATCCCAACTCTGCAAAGCACTGAGCATTGTCTTTACCCGAGGGTGCGGGTGATTTAGTGGTATACCATGAAGGTCCGAATCAGAGTCCCAGTTGCACATCGACGCAACACGCGAGAGTGATGACATACGTGATGGAGTTACAAAGAGGAACTGCGCGACACACACACAACTGGCGGTGAAAACCGTGGCCTTGGGATTTTAGATGGAGGCATCACTTGGACGGTACCAGATGCGTTATTTTAGACCGATCGCAAGGGCCTCCCGTGTACCCTGACTTCGACAGAGCTAAATCAGTTAATGGCATCGCTGGAGGAAACTTTAGGATGATTACAACTATGAAACTTGAACGCGCACGAGCTTTGCAGCTTACTACCGACTCTAACTTACTGATCAAACTCGCTCCGTTCAATCTGGAGAACTAAAGGAAGAGGATTTTCAAGTTGAACCCATGCGGGGCATGGAGAAGCAACCTTTGACAGGTCGGACGATACTCGTTACCTCATAGAACGAATGTGGGTCTCATTATACGACAACGGTAGGGAACTCATGTTGAGCAAATCACACCGGCTCTGATATTTTAGTCGTCTGGGTTTTGATGAGAGGCATTAGTATTTATAAACCTTGTACCGGTAATTGGGCATGAAGGCCCACCTAGCTAGGTATGGGAATGATGTTTGACTTGTGGGAAAGTCACGCTGAAGTGTTAGCAACCAGAAACACCTATATGGAAAGCGAAAACAGACTGCCATGGATTTGGTCGCTGGTCTACTTACAACTCGAAACGGAAACAATATCATCTGGATGATCGTTGATTATGTCACGTAACCAGCACACATCTAGCCATCAAGGAAACGGATAAGTTTTCTACACTTGCAGTCATCTACCAGGAAGAAGTGGTTGCTAGGCGCGGGGTGCCAACCTCCAACCCACGATTTGCATCTGACTTGTGGCCAGCGATGCACAAATCCTTTGGCTCACGTCTAGACATGATCACAGCATATCATCCGCAGACGGATGGGCAGACTGAACGCACCATCCAAACTCTTGAAGACATGCTTCGGGCATGTGTAATCGACTTTGGTAACGGCTGGGAGCGGCATCTACCTTTAGTAGAGTTTTCACATAACAACAGTCACCACACCAACATCCAGGCTACTCCATTCGAGGCATTGTACGGACGGAAGCGCCGATCACCTCTTTGTTGGGCAGAGGTTGGCGACAGCCAAATCGCTGGTCCAGAACTCATCGTAGACACAACAGAGTAGATTGCTCTGATACGACAACGAATGTCAGCAGCACGTGACCGTCAGAAAAACTATGCTAATAAGCACAGGAAACCACTCGAGTTCTAGGTTGGGGATCGAGTACTACTTAACGTCCCACCTTGGAAAGGTGTTGTCCGCATGTAAACGAGGCAAACCACGAAGAGAATTGGCAAGGTGGCCTACAGATTGAATCTACCCGAAGAACTCAGTGGAGTTCACAACGTATTCCATGTGTCGAATCTGAAGAAGTGTCTGTCAGATGAAACCCTCATAGTTCCTTTCAAGGAGCTCACCATCGACGATCAGTTGCGATTTGTCGAAGAACCAGTGGAAATCTTGGACCGGGAGGTCAAGATTCTCAAACGCACCAGGATACCCATTGTTCGAGTTCGTTGGAACTCCCGTCGGGGCCCAGAGCGTACCTGGGAACGAGAAGACCAAATGAAACGCAAATATCCCTAGTTGTTCCAGAACAAAGAAACCATTACTGAGGCTGAAGCTATTGCGGAATTTCGGGACGAAATTCCAAACCAACGGGGGGATGATGTGACACCCCAGGAAAACCAGGAAACCACGCAACTTAACTAGCTTCCTCAGCAACCACGTGCTAAATTTCGGGACGAAATTTCTTTCAAGTTGGGGATGATGTGACAACCTGTGCTTTAGAGCCTTTCACCGCACCCTGTTGTAACCTATACGAACTTTATATGACAAGTTAGCGTATAAAATTATATTGAATATTTATGAGTTGTGTGTACGTGATATGTGAAACGTTAAATGGTTGTACGTGATGTGTGAAATGTTAAATGTGAATGTGGTTGGTAGTGTAATTTAGTCGCATAAAGGTTCGGGTCACACACTCTATTCCTAGTCGCACACTTCTCTTCTTGTTAATTAAATAACCCTCGGCCCAGTCTCCTTGAGCCAACACGAAGGCCAGATGGGTCCAGCTTACCTGATTCGAGCTTATACACGCACGTTATATTGAGAATGGTCATTATACTTTCCCTACATTGATCGAACTCCTTTGATTAGGAATCAGGATTGTAGAAATTTAGTTTTGATTATATATTACTTTGGTCCGGTTACCACATTTATCATGCACACCCAATCCGAGCCCCCTTGATCATTAGAATTGGCAGCCATTTAATTGGGCTTAAGCCCATTACCTTGGCCAAAGATAAACCGCCCAAGCTATTGTTAGATATGTATACGTAACATGTTACTGTTTACCACAAAGACTCAAACAAAACCCTACCCCCCATGCGACGACTGTGGATACCCCCCCCCCCATTCGAAGCAGTAACCTTCCTGCAATCGGTTAGTGTAATATCTTTATGTCTTGAATCAAGTCCTTATGTCATGCATGCCTAGTGAACCGATACATGATTATAATGATTGTTTATGTTCGTCCCTGATGTTGAGTGTATTAATGAATTGCATGATGATGGCTGATTAGTTATGCGATCATGGAAATAGTTGTAGAAATAGTGATTCGATGAATATGATGATAAATATGCTACATGTAATCTTCCAATTACATAATAATAAATCTGTTGATTTCATAATGAAAGTGGTGGCCATGTGTTTGTAATCAAACAATAATATTCGGTGTGCATGTGAAACAATGGCCAATGTTGTCGGCCATTTACTTGAAGTGGTCCAATCAAATAAAAGGTCCAATCAATTAGAGGGATCATGAGGCATCTAATTAATGTTGTCAGAATGTGTGATGATTGTTATGGATTATGGGTTTGGCTATTGTTTTGTTGTTACAGGAGTATACGTACTTGTTTTGAATTTGCATGAAATTGTAGAAACATAACAACTTGGGCCGAATAGTTGGAATAATTAATAAATTCATTGGGCTTCACACTATTATATGCTATTATATGGGCTCATGTATTTGTGTTTCCTGTTTAGGTTGATCGGTTTGTATGTGATGTTGATTCATGGTACATAATATTGCACAAGTTCATGGTGTTTAACTGTTAGAAGGAGTTGTATAATAATAAGTAACGGTTAATAATGAAAGGATACATGGGCTTGCATCTAAGTCAGATTTACACGTTAATTAGTTGGGCTGGTAATGTATGGGCTCGGTAAAAGAGTGTGGTGGTTTAACTGAGTGGGCCGGGTATATAAGGGTATTGTTTGGGGCCTTGAAAATGCATGAGAAAAATACTTGATTAGGTGTATGTTGTTTGGGCTTTATATGAATTAGGGGCTGCACATGTTTAACAATTGAGTTTGGGAAATATAATAGGCCGTACACTTGCACAGTGGACTGTTTGGGCCGATGTCAAGTGGGCCGCAATTTAGGGGGTGCGGGTTAAGTGTTTGGGCTGGGTTTTTATGTGGTTTTGATGCAAGATCTTTGTAATCAAAGTGATCATAAGAAGTTATGAGTTATTGTTATTATGTGCATATTCATGTGAATGACATGTGAAATGTTGATGTGTTATACGTATGTGTAATATGGAAGTACCTGGGGCCGAACACTTGTTATAAATTGTGAGATGATATGTGTTGTATGTGCTTACCATTTGTGGATTGTATGCGAGAATAAGTGATTAATGTGTGTTTAAAACTGACTGTCACATGGTAACCATATTAGGATTTGGTTGATCGATTTGAATACGTGAATAAACATACCGAGCAAACCAAGGTGAGTTCACACTTCTAAGGCATGGGATTCCCGGTGGGTTGGGAATGGGATTGAATAACTACTCGTACTATCATTACTATTAAACTACTTTTCACTGTCCTCGGGTTAAGAAGGGCACGTACGTAAAACCTACGTACACTCATACTTACTACTGTCCTCGGATTGAAGGGCACGTACGTAAAACCTACGTACACTCATACTTACTACTGTCCTCGGATTGAAGGGCACGTACGTAAAACCTACGTACACTCATACTTGCTACGGTCCTTGGATCAAGAAGGGCACGTACGGATACGACTAGTCTAGTAACATACAACATGGGAAGCCCCCACTAATCATCGCAAACATGTTTGGGAAACCGCGATACGGATTAATATGATACATATGGGAAGCCCCCACTAATCATCGCAAACATGTTTGGGAAACCGCGATACAGATTAATACAGTGCATGGTTTACGAAATAAACATATGATTTACGAACACTATAACTAAACAACCAACTGTGAACTCACTCAACTTTGTTGTTGACTCGTTGTTACATGCCTTGCAGGTCTTTAGGTGCGTATTGTCTTGAACTTGCTGTCTGGAAAGCTGGAGTGGTCATGGGTCGAGTTACATGGAAACGCAACACAAGACTAAGGGGCTTTTACACGTGGTTTATAAACTCTTAACGAATGAATTATGCTTCCGCTGTAAACTGTGAAATATTGTAACGTTGTAACACTTATTGTTAATAAATGAAAGTTTTATTTAAACATACCCATGAGTTCAATGTGATTGGTGGCTAAGATCCTGGTCAGTCACGCCTCCTGCGGTGATATTCCGCTTGTGGATTTTGGGAGTGTGACATCGAGTTTTCACAATAAGTAGTGGTTTTCATTTGAACTTTCCAATATATATATAGTGGAGGGTTCAAATGAGAAGAAATTCTTTGTAAGAAGAAAAAAGAAGAAATTTCGACCAATAGAAATGCTTCATTAGGTTCAAATGAAAATCACTAGTTAACGCGAAAACTCGAAAACTAACTAAAAAAAGACTATAAAACATACCAAATTTTTTTTACCAATTTTCACTATTTTATGTATATAAAAAAAAAACTTTTTTTCACAAAAAAAAAAAAAAAATTGTAGTGCACATGTGTAATAAACATGTGTATTGCTATACATGTGTACTACAAAAAAAAAAAATTTATAAATTTTTTGATATACAAAAGCTAGCGATTTTTAATAAAAAAATTATAAAATAAATTATGTGTTTTTTAGGCCTTTTTAGTTAGTTTTCGAGTTTTCACGTTAAATCTGCTTTTCATTTGAACCATATATATATATATATATTTGTTTTGAAACTTTTCTTAAATGTCAATTTAAAAATGATCCAATAGAAATGAATTATGAGATTGGGTTATTATTTAGCAACTTTTTACAGTTACCCATAACGTTATATTAAACTTGAAAAGTTAGTTTCATATTTGTTGGCCACTGGTTATTATAATTAGAAAAAAAGTTCAGTATCTATAGTTAAAAGGTAAAGAAAATGATTCGTACGAGTACTGCATACTCTTTTTATGTTATTGTGAAACATGCATGCACCTTCTCTTGACATACATTTCAACACTTTCTACATGTTGAAGCAGCCGTACTAGAATTTGTTTCTTCCATGATAGCACGATTATCAAAGCTATGTTTCTAGCATATACGACATTATCTCAATGGTGTTTTCAATAAAAATCATAAGAACTAAAGTGTTGCCACCCTCGAAAATAAAGTATGAGCCGATAACTCTGAAGAAATTGTAAAGAGTTCTAATTCAAAAGAGTTTAAAAGTAATAGTTAGTGATTAGATTAATAGTTCTTTAAATCAGTAGGGTTATTGATAGGAGTTTACCTAATTTTTAAATATAGCTTTAGTTGGGTTAGAATTAGCAATGGGTTAGTAAAAATGCGGTTATGTAAAATGTGGTTTTGTTTTCGGTTATGATTATAAAAGAGCGGAACGAATTCCTTCATATGGTGTGTGATAAGTGGTCTAATTTATATCTATCTTAAACCATAATGTTGTTGGATTATTCGGGTTTGTTTACGGGTCACGGGTCGGTGCGTTATCGGGTCGCGGTTTAACGAGTCTCCGGATACGGGTCACGTAGCTAAACTATTGGGTTTTATTTGACTAAGTTAGCTAGTTAATTATTGTTAAAAGGGTCATTTTAGCATTATGTGACTTGTTTAGAATTGGTCCAGGATTGACCAATTAAATCGGAGTCAAAGGTGGGAAGTATGAAGAACAATTAGGAGATCATGGACTACATCGTCTAGTTTGTTAGCTGATATTTAGCATGTGACAATTATGTATTTGTTATAAATAGGTGTAGGATTATTTTATTTAGAATATAACCCTTCATTCGAAATATACACAGAAGCTTCGTTCATTTTTTTTGCATACCACATATTTCACATACAGTGAGAGTTTGAGTGTGTGTTGTGAGTGTGTTTAGTGAGGACCTAAAACCAACATTTGGTATCAGAGCCCTAGGGCTCGTAGGAAGCGAGTTTGAAGATCGGAAAAAGCCTCCGCCGTCGGCGGGTGTATCGGTCGGTGGAGGGCAGGGTGAAGAAGGGTCTAGCCTGTCGCCGCCGGACAAACGCAGCAGGAAAATGGGTTGTTCGGGACTGTGTTGCAGCGTTAAACGGAGGCGTTATGGTGTTTACGGTAGGCCGTTGTTGTGGTAGGCGTTAGTGTGTCTAGTGAGGACCTAAAACCAACAAATGTCGGCGTATTTTTTATAGCATCCCAAGCTTTTCCTCATATGGTAATTTAAGTCCCTTGAGTTTACTACCTTTGAAGTTACACAAAATGGCAATTTTAATCCTTAAACTACTACTTAATATTACAAGTTTTATAAATTAATCCTAAAGTTTCTAACGTTTCAACTTTACCCATGTACCGTATATAATATACGTTTTAAACCAATTATTTTCTTCAATAATTTCCGTTCGCTGATTTCTTTATTAAAAAAACTAAATTGTCGTTGACCTCCTTGAGTTTCTAAAGTTTCAAGATTACCCATTTCTTTCATTTACTTTAAAAAACTAACTTTTATGTACGCTTCAGTAAAAATTCAAGTTGGTTTACCTTTAGACGTAAACTTTTTTTTTGGAAACGAGTAAGCTCAAATATAATACTTTTTCGCAATGATTTTATGTATATCTCCAATTGGTCTACGTTTCCACGTAAATTTTGACCGAACCGAGCGTGGTTAAATATAATATTTTTTACAGTATAAATTCAAGTTACTCTACATTTGACCCCTAGTAATGCAAGACGGGTAAAAATACAATTATATTATTTCTATACTAAAAACGATAGTTGTCGATGTTTACATCTCCTACTCTAGTCCTTTCACTTTGCAAAACACTTATGGTTTCCCTTTGATATGAATGTGTTTTCTTTTTTTCCTTTTGTGGTTTCATTTTTTTTACACTATGATAAGCCCTTTTGTCACACATGTCAATTGTTTCTCTATAACTGTATTGCTTAAATATGTTACATTGAGTTGAACCAATTATGTCGAAACATGGATTCGCATGGTTAACTCATAACATTATATCTAAGGATAAAAGTCCGAGTTTGTGCAAACGGGTAGGATGATGATACTAAACACATTCATTATCAACATCCCTCCGCAAACGCGAGGTGGCATCAACTCATTTTCCAACAATCAGTATCTGAGTTTGGAAATCGAAAATTAAACCAAGAAGCAAAAGATAGGTCGAAAGAAGAAGAAAAAGAAATGGAAAATAAAAAAGGGAAAATGGTTTGGGGAATTGATGGCAAAATGGTGTCGAGAAGAATAAAAAAAACAAGGGTTGTGCTCACGAAGAAAAAAAAAGTAGGTTTTGATAAAAAGGGAATGACCAAGTGAGGAGACGAACGGTACTGTGTCAGGGCAAAATAATATGTAATTAAACAAGGTGTTTACACATGTGTTTCCAATAGATGGTTAAGGGAGAAACGAGGGAGCAGTAGTGGTAGGAGAAAGTAGGTTAAAGAAAACCTTTTCGACAACTTTGAATGATTGTGTAGCGCGGGACAGCGTTGGAAAGAATCGTCGGAACAACAACGTCGCGTCAATAGTGGGGCGTCTAGTTGTCAAAAAAATAGTGTTTCATGTTGTTTATGAACAAGAACAAGCGGAACAAAGGTTGTAGTTTGTCGCAACCCCCAATCCCTGCATCGGGATGCGGGCGGCCGCGGCCTACTCAGAGATGGTGGTATCGGTGTTTATCATTATTTGGCAGCAGAATTTACATCAGGACCGTAGTTATGAAATATTTTATCAGAGTAAAATACCACATTTTCATAATAGTAAACACATGGGAAATTCCCAAGTTTTCATTACAACATGTTTATAGGGATAAACCCTAATTTATTGAATAAAAGATCTTTCTTTATTTAGGTAACTTTTATAGCCACATTTTTCCAAGCCTTCAGTGCTGTCCAGCAGGCTTCTAATTGGCTTTCACATTTTGTTACCTAAAACGCGTTTAAAAACATTTTGTCAATGGGAAATACTGGTGAGTGAATCCCAATTTAATCAAAATAGATTTTATCATGGTACAGTATTGAGGGCAATCCAACAATTACATTTGTTTACCATTCTACTTTAATTACCACCCACGGTACTGTCAACCCGAATTGTGGTCATGTTACTACTCACAGTGTAGTAACAAATTTTGTATACAAAACCCCAACATACCAATGATAACTGTAGAATTACAAATACTCAATCACTGTTAATTATAATGTAAGACAATTGAGGTTTTGTAAAAACAGTTTACAAAAAGGAGATTACTGACATTGCTATTTTAGATTTTTCCCTGTGGTTTCCTGGTTATAATCTAATAAATTAAACAATGCACACGCGTTAGTATAATAACCCAATATTTACATTAGTTATACCCTTCCCGAGACAGAACTCCAACGACTACGTAGGGCAGAACCTCGACAGCCGTTACAGAGCACTAGATCAATTGGGCAGCGTATCTAATACGTAACTGGGGGTTAAAATACTTACAACGATGCAGAGCTTCGCTAATTAGTGGGTATAATGCCCGGGTATTACTTATACTATCAGAAATTTAGAGAGAAAGTTGTGTGAATGAACGAGTTGCAACTGAAGTCGATCGATCCTATTTATAGGGTCTTATCTTGACTTCCTCGCGGCCCGCGAAGGATACATAAGGGGCCTTCGCGCCCCGCGACGTAGGGTGCGTAGGGCCTAGCTTTGTCTGGTCATTGGGTAGGTTTGACGGATGGCATGACACGTGGCACGCTAGGGTTCCGCCTGGTGGTCTGGCTGTCGCGCCCCGCGTAAGCCGAAGAGAAGGTCTTCGCAGCCCGCGAGCGCCACAAGAATTTTAATTTTATTTAATTTTTTAAAATTAAAGTAGTTAGGGCCGATTTCTTGTATACGGGGTATATTTTAGACATATAGGGACATTCTAAATATTTTAGGAATGTCGGAAATATTTTAGGAGGTTTGTTATACCCTCCCCACCTTGTTTTAGAACTCGTCATCAAGGTCTATTGGAACAGGTGTGGATATTTCCTCTGCATCTCTGATTCAAGCTCCCATGTGTATTCTGGTCCTCTCCTGGAATCCCATTTTACTTTGACTAGAACTAATCTCTTGTGTTTGAGATTTTTGACTTTCCTGTCTTCAGTCTGTAGTGGCTTCTCTACGAACTTAAGCTTCTCATTTATGTGACAACCCTCAAAATTACAGGTATCCGTACAACTAATTAATATTAATTTGTGCTTAATTACTGTGCTGAATTACAATTACTGATTTAAACTGCTTTATGATTTTTGCATCATACATACTTATGCATCACATTTCATACTGTCACTCCATTGATTACACACAAACTTTAGTGACAAACTTGATGCACAAAGTACAGTTAGCATAGTGAGCGGATAACTCAGAAACATGCTGACAATGCCAGCACATAGACAGACAATATATTGACGCCCAGTACGAGCCAGGGACAAGGTACTACACTAGTATGGAGTGTAGGGAAGTAAGGACCATAAAACTGCGTCACTAGGTGATAGTTTAGGTGCCGAAAAGTGCCTAAAACCCACTTAAAATGCAAAATTCTGCATTTATTAACAAAATTCAGCATTTAAATATGCTAGTCACTTTCAAAAATATGGCAAAATGGTCCTGTATGCTTTCCTAAGTGTCGGGATTTAAAAGGGGCACTAAAAGATACATAAAGGACACTTTACGATATAACTTAGCACTTTAACGGAACGGTACCTAACCGAACAATCGGACATTACCCGGAACACTAAAATATTATCAGAAACATTGTTTCACTTTTTCTGAGCTAGTATTGGTTCTCGAGCACTATAACATACTACATAAGACATGGTACACATTAAACACTAGACATACCACTTAAACCTTCCATTAATTCACCTTTTACCCTTTGAATTTTTATTTAAAACCCCCACCCCCCAATTGTAACCGTCCCCATGAAGGGACCCCACATCAAGATTGTGTTAAAACTTCCATATCTCTCCTAAATCTTCTCATTGGGATTATGATGATCTTGTTTGTACTTACAAAGACATAGAACCCATTTGACATTAGAACTTAACTTATTAATAACCATCATCATCCACACTTATCATCACAAACTTCTTTCTTCTCTCCCTCTAAACAAGCTTCGGCCGAACACCCTACCATACACATCACCCATTTTCGATTTTGATTCAAGTATTCCAAGCTTCTCACAAGGTGCACCAAGGTGATTCACGAAGTGTGGAGCTCACGGATCATCAAGGACCTCTCTCGTGTGCTTTTATCCACTCATTTTCTCTAGTGTTTCTTCCCTAGCTTAAAAGCTAGTAGTAAGCTTCTTTGATCCTCATTTACTTCATGTTTATGGTGGTTAATAGTTATGTTATGATGAAATCTCAAGAACACTAAAAGATCATAAACATAAGTCTTGTAACATAAGCTTAAAGATGAAGAAACAAGATGAAATAATAGTAGTATGATGTTGTTTGAATGTGTTGATGAATTCTTGTTGGTTACTAGTAATATGATGGTTAGTCATCATATGGGACTTGTTAAGTTATGATTAAAAACATGGCTTAACAAGTTAGGGATGATTATGTATACATGAAATAACCATCCACTATAGAAGACATGAACTTGAAAGTAGGATGATTTTTCTTGAAAAATAATAAACCAAGTAAACTAGTAATATTGTAAATCCAAGTCTTGAGAATGGTTTTCCTGAATAAACCTAGAGTAGAAAATGATTTTTGAAGGGTTATGACTTTTGTGAAGCCTACACTATTTTAGTAACAAAATAAGTGTAGTAAGTCTAGTATAATAAGAAAATATTGTAAGTAAATATTTTTGTAAAATAAGTTCACAAGTTGTGAACATCTAAAAATCCCAAGAATGAGATTTTAACGAAAGTAAACACACTTTGGAGGGTAACTAAACCCTCTAAACACCCCACTGAGTTACTACGCGATTTTATGAAAAACCAAGTTCATGTTATTATGGAAAGTGCATTGTCTTTGCACTTGAAAGATGTAATATTGTTTAGTGACTTGTTGTTGATTGATTGAATGATTTCCGAAAAGAAAATGATATGCTAATAAGCATGGACATCTCCGTTTACAAAGGAAACTCTGGCGAAATTTTCTAAAATCCCAACACTTAGAAAATATTTTTCTAACAAATGTTACAAGTATATTTTACAACTTGTGTTTCGAATATAAACTTCGCCATGGGTTTTGTCACAAAAATACAAAGTATCGGAGGTTGATTTTTACAAATAAAATGGATAAATATATATTTAGAATATATATTTTATACTAAAACACTTGTGTGAATTCTTGTTTATTTTGTGAACTAGTATATTATTTTAGGGTAAAATAATATAACTTAACAAAATACCTTGACAATTACAACTCCAAAATAATACCAAAAATCCCACGGAACAAACATTTAAGTTACACACTTGGTATTGTAAAACCAAACGCAAAAACGTAACTTACGAAATATTCCACAAAATACTCTTACACATATATTTTTGGTAAAATATTATTTTGGAAGCTAAAGAAGTAAAATATATTATTTTTGGGAAAAATACATATATTTTGGGAATAAGTTATTTTGGACAAATGAGTTAAATATATTTTTCTAAGTGGGACTTAAAATATATTTTTTTGAAACTGCAAATGTACATGTATAAATACCCCCATCCTTGGGAAGGAAATACGGAGTTAAAATACTTGAAAAGTATGAATACGAGATAGTTGTCTAACTATTATTCCAAAACCTTAAAAAATAATTTAAGTTAAAATAATTTATTTTAACAAATGATTATAACTTGGAATAATGTCAAGGAATCGTAACTCAAATGTAAATACAAAGGCAAGGCACGACCCGATCGTCTAATAGACAGTAGTACATTGTAGGGAGTCGTGTTTGCTGACGAGACCGGAGATTTGAGTACGATACAGGAGACGCACTACAGTGAGTTCATGTCCCCCTTTTCTCTTAACTGTTTTCAGTTTTATACTTCGAGGGTGAAATACATGTTACAATTATTACAGACACTTTTATACATGGTATGGTTAGCTTAAGGAAGGTTTACTACTTAGATCATGTGAAAGGTGGGTATAACACTTAAGGCCATAAATCCTCGTTGTTAGGACCGAGGGACATGAGTGATAGATCTATTTGGGTGTAGCGAGCCCACACCCATGAGGCCGGGGCGGCCCATAGTGGTGACTGTGTCTTACAGCCGAGGCCCGGTACAAATTTGCTAGGTTTGAGTACTTCCTGCACCGTTTCACACATACCAGTGGCTTTGCAACCCATTGGTGATCTCTTTTTCCTTAATTGCTACATACCAGGGACTTTCATACATACAGACACATTACAAAGGTTTATACATACTCACTTACACATGAACTCGCTCAACTTTTTGTTGATTTTTCAAACTACATGTATTTCAGGAAACTAGCGGATCTGGCGGGTATGCATATGTCTTGCTGCGTTGAATAAAAGATGTCATCCAGGGTAGTAGGTTTAGGAGGTGTAACCCTTACCTGGACGGGTTGCATGTCTTTAAACCACGTTTTATTTAAAGTCTTTTGCTGTGTCTCATGAACACGTCGTAGACAAGTATGGTTTGTAACTTATTTTAAGTGTCGACATTTTCAAACAATGATGTGGTGGTATTTTTAAATTTAATGAATGGATGAACATCTTGTGTTTTTATCATATAGCATTGTTATGATTGTTGCTATGGTATTAAGAAGTCACCCCAAATAAACCCACGCTTCCGCAAAAGCCAGGGTGTGACAGCTTGGTATCAGAGCCTCGATCATAGCGAACTAGGCTTCTTTCTCGAGTCTAGACTATGATCATCAGGGCTCTCACGAAAATGTTTACAAACATTTTTACATTGCATACACTATACGTCCAGATCCAGGGTACAAACATTTTTACAAACAAAAAGGCACGAATACACATTTCAAAAGGGTATATTTATAATTAAGTCTTAGAGACTGAGGGAGGATTAGTCTTAGAGACTGAGGGAGGATCAGTCTTAGAGACTGAGGGAGGATTTAGTCTTAGAGTCTGGGAGGTTGGTCTTAGAGACCAGGGATTTAGTCTTAGAGACTGGGAGGTTGGTCTTAGAGACCAGGGATTTAGTCTTAGAGACTGGGAGGTTGGTCTTAGAGACCAGGGAGTTTAGTCAGAGAGACAGGGGAGGATAGTCTGGGGAAGACTAGGATGATTACTTGCTTACATTGTTGTGACTTACATGCTTATTTGATTACATGTTGATATATGTGCATATGTGTGGTTGTGTTACAGACACCATGCCATCATCTTTTGATACCGGAGTGTCAGACACATTGGATCCTATGGCGATTGTGTCGGATGACGAGATTGTCTCTGAGGATGAGGTCTATACATCGGATACCACTAGTACGGACGATGACGATTTCAGCCTTTTGCTTTGCCGGATCTCGGAGACGATGTTCAGCTCGCTGATGGTATTCTAGTCGGGGATCTACCTCTTGCTGAGATCCCTGCTCCCGTTCCCCTTGCTGCAGTTCCTGTTGGGGATCTACCACTTGATGATGTCGTTATTCCTGTCATTGAGGTTCCGGTTATGGAGGTTCCTTCTGATTCTTCTGGTCCAGACTCTTTTGAGTCAGTATCATCTTCTACTCTCCATGCGCTGGGGTTACAGCGATACCCCACCGACTCAGATTCCGATATGGCCATGTCAGCCGCATCCGGTCAGGACCCTGATTTTGACCTTGCTGATGACCCCGATCATGAGTTTGACCTTGCTAATGACGCCAAGCATGAGATAGACTATGCTCCTGTTGAGCAGCCATTCGAGGCCCCTATTTCACCTCACGATTTCGACCCAGATCACGAGATTGGGCTTATGCACGATGATCAGCCCCTAGAGGCTCCTGTTGCTCCTATCGATCAGCCCCCTATTGTACCTGCTGATCTAGATATAGCCCCAGCTGACCCTGTTCCATCGCCAGGTCATGACCCTGTCTTTGCTAAGATACCTGATATTGCACCGATATTACCTGATCCAGTCCTTGTGTTTGATGACCATGCTCCGTTTGCCGCCCACATCGATCCTAGATATGCTGACACCCACAATGGGTGGGTCGATGATGAGGATTATCCCCCACATGTTAGATCAGTCAGTCCCCATCATGCACCCATCTCTGCACCGATTGATGTTGCCCCTTATTTTCCCCATGTGTCAGATATCCATCACACCGACCTTCCTATCACTTTCCTCCAGGACATTCCTCCACCTCGTCCTGGGGAGGGATCTTCGAGACAGCAGCCTGCTTTTGTCCCGCCTGTGTCGTCAGCTGTTCCATTCATGTCTCAGCTTCCTTGCACTACATCACCTTTTGCACCTGCTGCACACGCGGCTTTTCCTTCGTCAGCAGCCTCAGGCGAGCCATTTCTGTGGTCTTCGCCCAATATCATGCATTTGTCGGACCCATACCACCCTTATCATGTTGGATATATCACGGATGACATACTTATATCCCTGCAGTTATAGCAGGATGCGTTGAGCCGACGAGTCCAGGAGCTGGAGAGGACTCCGCGTCCTCCCCCTTGTCATTGCCAGTCTCCATTTGCTACACCACCAGCTCCTCTTCCACTACACCCGGATTCTGATGTCCGCTTCCTCACTCCGGAGCAGCAGATTGCTTACTTGTTGCGCGTTATCCATGCCCTCGAGGAGGATTGGGTGCATTTACGCCGTTTGCTTTTCTTCCCTCCTCCACCTCCTCCTCCGCCATCAGCGTAGCTATATTTTTGGTTTGGTGCAGGTAGATTGTTTTGGTGAGAGAGTCGCAATTGGGCCACCATATGAAGACTTTTGGAAGACCATGTTTTTTTATATGATTTGTGTAGACTGACTTGTATTTTGGGGTGATGTAACCCTATGATCTTATTTTGATGTATGATGTACTATGAAACATGTAAAACTATATTGTGGTCATGATTAAATGAAAGCTGAATGGCAACGTTCTCACTATATGCATTGTTGAATTATTCGTTTTATATTATAACATGGGATGTTATGTGTTATGAGGTTGATGGATGTTGTTACATATGCATATTACTTACTTACTATACTTACGATGACCTGACCAATATGATCTTCTTTTAGAAGATGCCTCCACGACGAGACACACGTTTGCCTACTACTAAGGTTGAACTACAGGAGCGAATTGCCCCAGCGATAGCACAGTATGAGGCCTCCCGTGCAGAAACTAGCAGGAATACCTCAAACAACAACAACAATAACCCACCCAATGGCTGCACCTACAAACAATTTCTGGATTGCAAGCCCTTCAATTACGACGGCACTGGAGGTGCTGTTGCATTCGTCAGATGGGCAGAAAAGACGGATTCTATTTTAAGGATGAGCAAGTGTGCTCCTGAACATCAAGTTACATACATCTCAGGGCTCTTTCTTGATGGTGCTTTATCATGGTGGAATCTGCAAGTACAGACACTGGGAGAGGTGGCGGCATATGCATTGACCTGGATTGAGCTGAAGGAACTCATGAAGAAAAAATACTGTTCACGGGCCGAAATACAAAAGCTGGAGACGGAATTTTGGCACCTAAGGATGGACGGCCCAAAGATCGCCGAGTATGTTCAGAGGTTTCATGATTTGTCCCATGTGGTACCATACATGGTTACGCCTGAATTCAAACACGTGGAACGTTTCATCTGGGGGTTGGCACCACAGATTATGAGCATGGTTACATCGTCAAAACCAGCAACAATTACTGAATCCATCGATCTGAGCATGTCACTAACGGAGGAAGCCATCAGGCTAAACAACTTTTCAAATGCAGATCAGAAAAAGAAGGAGACTCATGTGGAGTCATCTGGCGAGAACAAACGGAAGTTCTCCAACTTTAAAAAGGGTACCAGCAGCGCCAGCAGGAAGAAGGAGGTGAACGCACCAGTTGAAGCTAAAACTGGTGCTGAAGTCAAGGGAAAGGGATACATGGGCGCTTTGCCCAAATGTGATATATGCCTGTACCATCATTCTGGTCAGTGCAGGTTAAGGAAATGCGAGTCTTGCGGGAAGGAGGGCCATTCGAAGAATACATGCTGGGATGGTGCCGGTGTTGGTCGTGGTAACAATGGTCAAAGGGGTTTTGGTAACAACAATCGCGGTAGTAACGGAAATGGGAACCGCAACGGCGGAAATGGTAATCGTGGGAATGTTGGGAACCAAGCTGGGAACCAGGGAGCAAACAATGCTCAAGGTGGTAATTGTAACGGTCAAGGACCGGGATGTTTTAACTGCGGAGACATCGGGCACTTCAAGCTCAAATGCCCAAAACTCAATCAAGCTCGTGGAAGGGTATTAAACACTGGAGCAAGGGAAGCACGCCAGGATCTAAATGTTGTTACTGGTATGTTCCCTATTAATCAACGCTTTGCATCTGTGCTATTTGATACTGGTGCCGACTATAGTTTTGTATCGCTGGAATTTAAGAAAATGCTTGGGTTAACTGCTAGTAAGTTAGATATCCCGTACTCAATTGAACTGGCTAATGGAAAGCTAGTTGAAATGAATGAAGTCATCAGAGGGTGTGTAATAGAGCTGGGAGAACACGAGTTTACACTGGATCTACTGCCAGTCGAGTTGGGAAGCTTCGATGTGGTAGTAGGGATGGATTGGTTGTCAAGTAACAAAGCCGAAATTGTATGTCACGAGAAGACTGTTCGCATCCCATAGGCGACTGGAGAGACGATTGTGGTACATGGGGAGAAGCGCGATGCGCCTCTGAGGATCATTAGCTGTTTGAAAGCTAGAAAATGTTTGAAGAAGGGATGTGTTGCTTTCTTGGCACACATCGTCGATAAAGAAGCCGCTGAGCCGAAGATAGAAGAAATTCCAGTCGTGAAGGAGTACCTGAAGTCTTTCCAGAAGACTTGCCAGGATTGCCACCCCAGAGACAAGTCGAGTTTCATATTGACTTAGTTCCAGGCGCCGCGCCTGTAGCTAAGGCAACTTATCGACTTGCACCTTCTGAGATGCAAGAGCTGTCAACGCAACTCCAGGAGTTGTTAGATAAGGGATTTATCATACCAAGCTTCTCGCCTTGGGGAGCTCCAATTTTGTTCGTTAAGAAAAAAGATGGTAGTTTTCGCTTGTGTATCGACTACCGGGAGCTGAACAAGTTGACAATCAAGAATAGATATCCTCTGCCAAGAATTGATGACCTGTTCGATCAGTTACAAGGTTCAAGTTTTTACTCGAAGATCGACCTTCGATCAGGTTATCACCAGTTGAGAATTCAAGAGGAAAGTATTCCAAAAAATGCTTTTAGGACTCGCTATGGGCATTACGAGTTCCTGGTTATGCCATTTGGACTGACATACGCACCAGCAGTGTTTATGGATCTGATGAACAGAGTCTGCAAGCCGTACTTGGATAAGTTTGTGATTGTGTTTATTGATGACATTTTGATTTATTCAAAGACGAAAGAAGAGCACGAACAACACTTAAGAGCTATTCTAGAGCTGCTTAAGAAAGAAAAGTTATACGCAAAGTTCTCGAAGTGCGAGTTCTGGCTGCGTGAAGTTCAGTTTCTTGGTCACGTGGTTAACGGAAATGGAATTCATGTGGATCCCACAAAGATCAAGGCGATCAAGAACTGGGAGACTCCTAAGACGCCAACCGAGATTCGATAGTTCCTAGGTTTGGCTGGTTATTACCGCAGGTTTATTGAGGATTTCTCGAAAATCGCTCAACCCTTGACTTCCCTCACACAGAAAGACAAGAAGTTTGATTGGGTTGACAAGCAAGAAGAAGCATTCCAATTGTTGAAAAACAAGCTTTGAGACGCACCGATCTTATCTCTACCCGAAGGCACTGACGACTTCGTGGTATATTGTGACGCCTCACATCAAGGTTTTGGCTGCGTGCTGATGCAGCGACAGAAGGTTATAGCATATGCATCTCGCCAGTTGAATATTCACGAGAAAAATTACACCACCCATGATTTGGAATTGGGCGCGGTGGTGTTTGCATTGAAAATCAGGTGACATTACTTATACGGCACGCGATGTACAATCTTCACTGATCACAAGAGCATGCAGCACATATTTGATCAAAAAGAGCTTAACATGAGGCAAAGACGCTGGGTAGAACTATTGAACGATTATGATTGCGAGATCAAGTATCACCCGGGGAAGGCGAATGTGGTCGCCGACGCACTAAGTCGAAAGGAAAGGATCAAGCCCATAAGGGTTAGGGCTTTGGAAATGATTATATAGACAGACCTCTCGTTGCGTATTCATGCCGCGCAGAGAGAAGCTCTCAAAAGGGAAAACCTTGCGAATGAATATCTCCGTGGGATGGAGAAGCAATTGGTACCAAAGGAGGATGGAACATTGTGTTTCTTGGGAGGAATTTGGGTTCCCCTCTTTGGTGGTTTGAGAAATGTTATTTTTGATGAAGCTCACAAGTCACGGTACTCGATCCATCCAGGATCGAACAAAATGTACCAAGATCTAAAGGATTTCTACTGGTGGCCAAGAATGAAAGGCGATGTTGCAATATATGTTGGCAAATGTTTAACTTGCGCCAAGGTAAAAGCCGAATACCAGAAACCTTCAGGTCTCTTGCAACAACCTGAAATACCCCAATGGAAATGGGAACAGATTTCAATGGACTTCATAATGAATTTGCCAAGGACGCCCAAGGGCCATGATACGATTTGGGTAATAGTAGACCGTCTGACGAAGTCTGCGCACTTTTTTCCAATCAAGGAGAAAGACAACACGAGTAAACTTGCTGAAATATACATGAGGGAGATTGTTGCACGACATGGAGTGCCACTCTCAATTATCTCTGATAGAGATAGACGCTTCGTGTCAAGGATTTGGCAATCCTTTCAAGAAGCATTTGGTTCTCAGTTGAATCTGAGTACTGCATTTCATCCGCAAATAGACGGACAGAGCGAACGAACTATTCAAACCTTAGAAGACATGTTGCGAGCTTGCGTAATGGATTTAGGTGGAAGTTGGGACACTCACCTACCATTGGTTGAATTTTCATACAATAACAGTTATCATGCAAGCATCCAAGCCGCACCGTTCGAAGCTCTCTATGGATGCAAGTGTCGATCACCCTTATGCTGGTGATAGACAAGATTACACAGCTCTCGGGTGATAGACAGCTGGTTGGTCCGGAATTGGTCCAGGAAACGACATACAAGATTACACAGATCCGAGAGCGCATCAAAGCGGCTCGGGATCGACAAAAGAGTTATGCGGACCTGAGAAGGAAACCTCTGGAATTTGAGGTTAGTGATATGGTTTTGTTGAAGGTTTCACCCTGGAAGGGTGTGGCACGCTTTGGGAAGCGTGGGAAGCTGAACCCCAGATACATCGGACCGTTTAGAATCCTGGAAAGGATTGGTCTCGTAGTATACAAGTTGGATTTACCTGCTGAACTTAATAGCGTTCCTGATACATTTCATGTATACAATTTGAAAAAGAGTCCAACTCAAGAGACAGTGGTCATTCCTGCTGACGAAGTTCATATTGACGACACACTCCACTTTACTGAAGAACCCGTTGAGGTTACGGATTGGAAGGTTAACAAAACGCGCAGGAGTAGTGTCAAACTCGTCAAGGTGCGGTGGAATGCACGACATGGCAAAGAATTCACGTGGGAGCGTGAGGATCGCATGAAGGCCAAATACCCACATTTATTCCCCAAGACCCCTGCATCTAGTAGCAGAACTTAAATTTCGGGACGAAATTTTCTTAACAGGGGGAGAATGTGACAACCCTCAAAATTACAGGTATCCGTACAACTAATTAATATTAATTTGTGCTTAATTACTGTGCAGAATTACAATTACTGATTTAAACTGCTTTATGATTTTTGCATCATACATACTTATGCATCACATTTCATACTGTCACTCCATTGATTACACACAAACTTTAGTGACAAACTTGATGCACAAAACACAGTTAGCACAGTGAGCGGATAACTCAGAAACATGCTGACAATGCCAGCACATAGACAGACAATATATTGAGGCCCGGTACAAGACAGGGACAAGGTACTACACTAGTATGGAGTGTAGAGAAGGACCATAAAACTGCGTCACTAGGTGATTGTTTAGGTGCCGGAAAGTGCCTAAAACCCACTTAAAATGCAAAATTCTGCATTTATTAACAAAATTCAGCATTTAAATATGCTAGTCACTTGCAAAAATATGGCAAAATGGTCATATATGCTTTCCTAAGTGTCGGGAATTAAGAGGGGCACTAAAAGATACATAAAGGACACTTTACGATATAACTTAGCACTTTAACGGAACGGTACCTAACCGAACAACCAGACATTACCCGGAACACTAAAATATTATCAGAAACATTGTTTCACTTTTTCTGAGCTAGTATTGGTTCCCGAGCACTATAACATGCTACATAAGACATGGTACACACTAAACACTAGACATACCACTTAAACCTTCCATTAATTCACGTTTTACCATTTGAATTTTTATTTAACCCCCCCCCCCCCCTAATTGTAACCGTCCCCATGAAGGGACCCCACATCAAGATTGTGTTAACACTTCCATATCTCTCCTAAATCTTCTCATTGGGATTATGATGATCTTATTTGTACTTACAACGACATAGAACCCATTGGACATTAGAACTTGACTTATTAATAACCATCATCATCCACACTTATCATCACAAACTTCTTTCTTCTCTCCCTCTAAACAAGCTTCGGCCGAACACCCTACCATACACATCACCCATTTTCGATTTTGATTCAAGTATTCCAAGCTTCTCAAAAGGTGCACCAAGGTGAATCACGAAGTGTGGAGCTCATAGATCATCAAGGACCTCTCTCGTGTGCTTTTATCCACTCATTTTCTCTAGTGTTTCTTCCCTAGCTTAAAAGCTAGTAGTAAGCTTCTTTGATCCTCATTTACTTCATGTTTATGGTGGTTAATAGTTATGTTATGATGAAATCTCAAGAACACTAAAAGATCATAAACATAAGTCTTGTAACATAAGCTTAAAGATGAAGAAACAAGATGAAATAATAGTAGTATGATGTTGTTTGAATGTGTTGATGAATTCTTGATGGTTACTAGTAATATGATGGTTAGTCATCATATGAGACTTGTTAAGTTATGATTAAAAACATGGCTTAACAAGTTAGGGATGATTATGTATACATGAAATAACCATCCACTAGAGAAGACATGAACTTGAAAGTAGGATGATTTTTCTTGAAAAATAATAAACCAAGTAAAGTAGTAATATTGTAAATCCAAGTCTTGAGAATGGTTTTCCTAAATAAACCTAGAGTAGAAAATGATTTTTGAAGGGTTATGACTTTTGTTAAGCCTACACTATTTTAGTAACAAAATAAGTGTAGTAAGTCTAGTATAACAAGAAAATATTGTAAGTAAATATTTTTGTAAAATAAGTTCACAAGTTGTGAACATCTAAAAATCCCAAGAATGAGATTTTAACGAAAGTAAACACACTTTGGAGGGTAACTAAACCCACTAAACACCCCACTGAGTTACTACGCGATTTTATGAAAAACCAAGTTCATGTTATTATGGAAAGTGCATTGTCTTTGCACTTGAAAGATGTAATATTGTTTAGTGACTTGTTGTTGATTGATTGAATGATTTCCGAAAAGAAAATGATATGCTAATAAGCATGGACATCTCCGTTTACAAAGGAAACTCTGGCGAAATTTTCTAAAATCCCAACACTTAGAAAATATTTTTCTAACAAATGTTACAAGTATATTTTACAACTTGTGTTTCGAATATAAACTTCGCCATGGGTTTTGTCACAAAAATACAAAGTATCGGAGGTTGATTTTTACAAATAAAATGGATAAATATATATTTAGAGTATATATTTTATACTAAAACACTTGTGTGAATTCTTGTTTATTTTGTGAACTAGTATATTATTTTAGGGTAAAATAATATAACTTAACAAAATACCTTGACAATTACAACTCCAAAATAATACCAAAAATCACACGGAACAAATATTTAAGTTACACACTTGGTATTGTAAAACCAAACGTGAAAACGTAACTTACGAAATATTCCGCAAAATACTCTTACACATATATTTTTGGTAAAATATTATTTTGGAAGCTAAAGAAGTAAAATATATTATTTTTGGGAAAATACATATATTTTGGGAATAAGTTATTTTGGACAAATGAGTTAAATATATTTTTCTAAGTGGGACTTAAAATATATTTTTTTTGAAACTGCAAATGTACATGTATAAATACTCCCATCATTGGGAAGGAAATACGGAGTTAAAATACTTGAAAAGTATGAATACGAGATAGTTGTCTAACTATTATTCCAAAACCTTAAAAATAATTTAAGTTAAAATAATTTAGTTTAACAAATGATTATAACTTGGAATAATGTCAGGGAATCGTAACTCAAACGTAAATACAAAGGCAAGGCAAGGCACGACCCGATCGTCTAATAGACAGTAGTACATTGTAGGGAGTCGTGTTTGCTGACGAGACCGGAGATTTGAGTACGATACAGGAGATGCACTACAGTGAGTTCTTGTCCCCCTTTTCTCTTAACTGTTTTTAGTTTTATACTTCGGGGAGTGAAATACATGTTACAATTATTACAGATACTTTTATACATGGTATGGTTAGCTTAAGGAGGGTTTACTACTTAGATCATGTGAAAGGTGGGTATAACACTTAAGGCCATTAATCCTCGTTGTTAGGACCGAGGGACATGAGTGATAGATCTATTTGGGTGTAGCGAGCCCACACCCATGAGGCCGGGGCGGCCCATAGTGGTGACTGTGTCTTACAGCCGAGGCCCGGTACAAATTTGCTAGGTTTGAGTACTTCCTGCACCGTTTCACACATACCAGTGGCTTTGCAACCCATTGGTGATCTCTTTTTCCTTAATTGCTACATACCAGGGACTTTCATACATACAGACACATTACAAAGGTTTATACATACTCACTTACACATGAACTCGCTCAACTTTTTGTTGATTTTTCAAACTACATGTATTTCAGGAAACTAGCGGATCTGGCGGGGTATGCATATGTCTAGCTGCATTGAATAAAAGATGTCATCCAGGGTAGTAGGTTTAGGAGGTGCAACCCTTACCTGGACGGGTTACATGTCTTTAAACCACGTTTTATTTAAAGTCTTTTGCTGTGTCTCATGGACACGTCGTAGACAAGTATGGTTTGTAACTTATTTTAAGTGTTGACATTTTCAAACAATGATGTGGTGGTATTTTTAAACTTAATGAATGGATGAACATCTTGTGTTTTTATCATATAGCATTGTTATGATTGTTGCTATGGTATTAAGAAGTCACACCAAATAAACCCACGCTTCCGCAAAAGACAGGGTGTGAGAATTTACCTCGATGTCCTTAAGAGGTACTACTAATGATTCATCGGCTAAACACTTTTTGAGATTACATACATGAAATACATCATGTATTCCTGCCATTTCTTCTGGTAGTTGTAGCTGATAAGCTACTGGTCCTATTCTTCTAATAATCTCAAAGGGTCCAACATACCTGGGGCTTAGCTTTCCTCTTTTGATGAATCTCGACACTCCTTTCCAAGGAGAAACCTTTAATAATACCTTGTCTTCTACTTGAAATTCCAATGGCTTTCGCCTGTTATCAGCATAACTCTTTTGTCGATCGTGTGTTGCTTTTGGTCGTTTCCTGACTTGAATAATCTTGTTTGTTGTCTCTTGCACTATCTCTGATCCAGATAATTGCTTTTCTTCAATTTCTGCCCAACATACTGGGGTTCGACACTTTCGTGCATAAAGTGCTTCAAATGGTGCAGCATTGATACTGGTTTGATAGCTGTTATTGTAAGAAAATTCTATTAATGGTAGATAATCGTCCCAATTTCCCCCGAAATCAATTACACAAGCTCTAAGCATATCTTCCATTGTCTGAATAGTCCTTTCGCTTTGTCCATTAGTTTGAGGATGATAAGTTGTGCTTACGTTTAGCTTGGTTCCCATGCTTTTTGGAAACTTGTCCAAAAATGAGAAGTAAAACGGCTATCTCTATCAGAAACAATAGATAAAGGAATTCCATGTAATGAAACTATTTCATTTACATACAACTTGGCTAGTTGTTCCATACTGAAAGTTTCCTTCATTGGTAAGAAATGAGCAGACTTAGTTAATCTATCTACAATCACCCAGATTGTATCATTACCTTTTCATGTCTTGGGTAATTTGGTAACAAAATCCATTGTTATCAATTCCCATTTCCACATAGGCAATTCCAATTTCTGCAACAAACCCGAGGGTTTCTGGTGTTCAGCTTTAACCTGTGAACAAGTTAGACACTTGGCTACATAAGCTGTTATATCCTTTTTCATTCCTATCCACCATAAATTCTTTCTTAAGTCTTGATACATTTTATCACTTCTAGGATGTATCGTATACTTAGACTTATGGTCTTCTTCTAATATTCGGTGACGTAGGTTTCCTAGTTTAGGTATCCACATCCTTTTATTATGGAATCTCCAAATTCCATCAGTTCCTTGTTCTAATTCCTTAATCATTCCTTTCAATTTTTCAGCATCATTCTTGATTACTGAGTCTTGTACTTTTCTAATTTGTTCGTTTAAATCTATCTGCAGATTTAATTTAAGAGAACGTACTCTTTTTGGCTTTTCGTGATATTTTCGACTTAAAGCATCGACTACTACGTTAGCTTTTCCTGAATGATGCTGGATACTACAATCGTAATCACTACGAATTTCCATCCAACGTCTTTGTCTCATATTTAATCTTTTTGCCCAAAAACATATCTTAAACTCTTATGATCGGTGAAAATGGTAAACTTACTATCGTAAAGATAAAGTCTCCAAATTTTTAGGGCAAAAATTATGGCTCCTAATTCTAAATCATGAGTTGTATAATTCTCTTCATGATTCTTAAGTTGTCTAGAGGAATAGGCTATAACCTTTTGATGTTGCATCAACACTCATCCATAACCTAACTTAGAAGCGTCACAATAGACTACAAAGTCTTCAGTTCCTTCTGGTAATGCTAGTATAGGTGCGTTGGTTAGTCTTTACTTAAGAATTCTAAAGGCTTCTTCTTATTTTGGTCCCCATTCAAACTTAACAGACTTAGAGGTTAGTTTTGTTAAGGGAATGGCTATTCTAGAAAAATCTCGGATAAACCTTCTATAATAACCAGTCAATCCTAGGAAGCTTCTAACCTCCGTTGGTGATTCAGGGACTTTCCAATTAGTAATTGGCTCGATCTTTATGGGATCCACATGAATTCCTTCATGATTAACTAAATGTCCAAGAAATTGCACTTCTTCTAACCAGAATTCGCATTTCAAAAATTTAGCATAAAACTTTTCTTTTCTCAGTAAATTTAGGAGTGCATGCAGATGCGCTGCATGTTCCTCTTTACTTTTAGAGTAAATGAGAATATCATCTATAAAGACAATTATGAATTTATCCAAATATGGCTTACATATTCGGTTCATCATGTCCATAAATGCGGCTGGGGCATTGGTTAAACCAAGTGGCATGACAGTAAATTCATAATGGCCATACCTTGTTCTGAAAGCGGTCTTAGGAATGTCCTCTTCCTGTACCTTTAATTGATGATATCCTGAGCATAAGTCGATTTTAGAAAAGAATCGAGCTCCTTGTAACTGATCAAACAAATCATAGATTCTTGTTAATGGGTACCGATTATTAATCGTGACTTTGTTCAATTCTCGGTAATCAATGCACATACGCGTTGATCCGTCTTTCTTTTTGACGAATAAGATCGGTGCTCCCCATGGCGATGAGCTTGGCTGTATGAATCATTTCTCTAACAATTCATCTAACTGCTTCTTTAGCTCTTGCATTTCTGCGGGTGCCAATCGGTAAGGTGTTTTGGCAATTGGTGTTGTTCCTGGTAGCAGATGAATTCTGAATTCGACTTCTCTGTCCGGCGGTAGTCCTGGTAGTTCTTCTGGAAATACGTCTGAAAATTGAGATACTACGGGGATATCTCTTAACTCCTTTCCTTTAGTGCGAATGATTATGGAAATCATATACACTAGTGATCCTTTTCTTGCACAGCTTGAAGTTTTCATCACAGAGATAAATTTCGTGGATCTAGTTGGCTTATCTCCTTTAATTGTGATCTTTTCACCTTTTGGTGAATTTACTTGTATTGACTTTTGATCACATAGAATACTGGCTTTATTGGTTACTAACTAATCCATTCCTAGTGTAACACCCGACTCAATAAATCAAGATTTTAATATTAAGCTACGCATTTATATGAAAATGCGTTTTTAACAAAAACTTTGTTAAGATATCATTTATACATGACTAAAATATTCAAGTTAACATTCCTACTAGTTTGTGTAAAACCTTCAAAATGTATCGTCAAGTTTTTGCACGATTCGTATTAATGTAAACAAAAGAAGATCATTGCGGAAGCTTTGTTTGGTTGTGTGTTCAGTTCATGTCCATTGCTCGATCATCATCCGGAAGCACACTATGGTCACCTAAATTTAAAACCAACATAAATGTTATTTTTGATAGCTAGAAGATATGTTAAACAAGTCCCATGAGTTAGACAAACAAAATCTAAACAATTTGCAGCAATTTAAGCCCTCGCGGGCCGCGAGCGAGGTTGCTTAATTCTGTTGCGGGCCGCGATCATATTCACGCTACGCGACGGTGATTCGGGGTTAATGTCGCGCGACGCGACACCTCATTTTCTACAGCAGTTTGGCTGGTTTGTTGCTGCATATTCCCAGCTTCACATTTTTACAAAAATTTAACTTTAAACGATCATAACTTTTATTCTACAAGTGCGTTTTACGTAATTCTTTTTCCTATACGGCCGTAATTAAATTACGAGCCCGTTACCATCATTGTTTGTATTAAATTCTGGTTTATAAACAGATAGCCTATAAATTCACTATTTGACTATTCGACCCGTTTGTTGTAAATCATACAACTTGTTTATTATCATCGCTTGGTTTCAACGATTTTACCCATCCTCGGTTTGTTCAAGCATTAGTGTTTCGTTCCCATCTCATGGTTTGCGCGCGTATTAGTGTCATGCTTGATTTTCAACATTTCAAGCCTACGCATTTAAGCAATTTCACAATACCACTATACTAAGGTTTTGACCCATATCCAAGGACTTACTTGCAACAAGTTTAGCGTGTCAAGTTCATGGCTTACGCATTCAAAATATTCAATCAATGAGTGATAATCAAATCACTTCAACATTTCCAAATTTTATATTGTTTTGACCCGTTTGTTTGTCTAATGGAATCCACCATTTCAATGAGATACCTAGCTTTATTTTAACCAATATTTTGCCTTGTTTCGTTTGTCTAGTGAGCTTCGTCACTTCAACGACATAACGAGTTCACATTTAACGTTAATTCTAATTCAACAAGCTATAATTAATATTTAAATATGTTGTAACGAAACCATGGTTAAATATTTGCATAATTCATCAACATTGATTTTTCTATCCATAATTACCCATTCCCGGGCTTGTTCATCTTAGCGTATCAGTTCCATTCCATGGTTTACGCTTTTATAACTCAAATTTAACGAGCGACGTTCAAGTCACTTCGAACACTACCATTTCGACCATTATACATGCTCCAACTATTTCTTTTGACCCGTTTGGTTTGTCGAGTGAATTCCATCACTTCCTACACTCACCAAACGCAACTATTTTCGCTATAACAACATTTAACATATCTACAACTAGGCTTGTCTACATAAATGTAACGAGACAACAAGTCGCGTGCCTTCAAAGCTTTCCTTTCAAGCGCGTATTGCCCTCGGCTTGTCCGCTTGAAGACTCGATTTCTTTGCCTATAGAGTTCAACCACAGATCGTTTAGAACTATTTTTATAACACACAACGCATAATTTGCCATATCAATCAAACATGCGTTTTTGTCCGAAATTTCAACATTTTGCTTTCTCTTAGGCATTTTATCGAACACCTAATAAGCATGATTTTCATAAGATTAGAAAATCTAGTTTCATGACTAGTTATTTTACCAAGTTTAACATCATTTTCCAATTTAGTGTCTAATTAACACTTCAATATCAAAACTAACTTCATAGAATTCTGTTAGCACTAGTTTGCTACTGATGATTCTAATGTTCATCATGTTTCTACAAAACCCATTAAACACACATAATGGATGATCATGAATTTCATAGTTTAAGCACTAATTCAACAAACTAATGACTAGGGTTTACTCCTAGACATGATTTCATTACAATTTCATCCAAACAACAACCATGCAAGCTAAATTTTGAATCTCATGTGTTCATCAAGAATTCAAGATGGAATCAAACCATGAAATTTTACATACCTTATGATCCCTTTACTGAGGTGATCACTATTTTGCGTTTGGATTTCGATTTGGGCTTGATTTGGCTTCTAAATTTGATGGATTTTGAAGTTTAGGGTTTGGTTGGAGAAGTCTTGTTCGCCCCCCTGTGTTCTCTACGACCTGAACACACACTGTGTGTCTGTTTTTGGGTTTTTATGTTTTATTTAATAAAACCATTTTTAGTTTTATCACTTTTGGCCCTTCAACTTTTGTTGAGTTATAAAAGTATTATTAACCTAGTTCCAATGGCATTTTAACAACACTTAACTAACTAGGTTGATATTCCTAGTTACTTGGTGGGTTTGGGGAATTCATAACCCGTTTTATTTTTAAGCCCCGTTACCTCGGGCCTTTTATAAGCTTTTTTTCCTCCCAAGCTTCCATTCACCCTTTTTTTACCACTTACGGTATTTTACCTGTTTATTTTCGGTCACTTTAATATAATTAATAAACTCGTTTTTTGGGTGTTACAAGTCTACCCCCTTAAAGAGGTTTCGTCCTCGAAACCTTTATTTCAATGGGTTAAATTTAATCAACCTGATTTTTGGTGATTTACTTGGGCATTGCTCACATTCACTAATCTTACTAGGGAAGTATAGTGATGTCTTTTTGGTTTCTAAGCGTATGCGCCTTTTACGTGTAAGGTCTCACGGGCCTTTACTTTCGTCTCTTATCCTTTATCTTTATTGATTGCTTATCTTGGCGGTTAGACTTATTAGTCACCGGTTACCTTATATCCCATCGCTCGGGTATATCCACTTTGCCTTCTTAAGGCTTACAAACTTCTATTATCCCCATTTCATAGTTCACGCTATAACGTGGTTATATTCCATGTTACTTTTCTTGACTGTGATCGCATCACCTCATATTTAAGTTTATATAAAACTTTTTATTATCGAAAATCTTTCTTTCGAATGTATCGTCTTGCACCCATTCTTTTAGTGTTTTAGTGAAATCCTTCATTTTTGTCAACCAGACCTTTCATGATCTCTTTATTTTAACCCTTTTTGTTGACTTAGCGAAACCCATCGCTTTTAGACTAACCTTACCTCCCGTTATTATTTTACACGGGGAGTTACAACCAGTTTTCTCACTTTACATTATTGACCCGTAGGTTCTCTCACTTAGCCTCGTAGGCCTTTTTTTTAGATTTCCACCTTTTTAAGGTGAAACCCCAACAGTTCATTCCTTTCTATTTGTGACCCAAATGTCTTTTCGGTCGTATTAGCGAAATCCATTGCCTTTATTCAACCAGGTCCTTTATTCATTTATTCATCTTGTTTGACTTGTTCGTGTGAATTTTATCACTTATGACAATCAAACTTTATCCCTATGCCTTAACATTCTAATTTGTTAGTTTATATTTTCGTTTACTTTGATTCTTATCCCTTCTCTCGGGCTCGTTATCTTAATGTATTACGCTTTCGTTACCCGGCTTGCGTCTTACTTTATTATCAACCATTTTACTTATTTGGTTTGAACACCCATCTTTCTTTTGTTCGCGACCCTTAGGCCCGTCTCTTTTATTAACATCTCGAAGGTCCATTTCTTAAGCCCTTATTCGGTAAAACGACTACCATTGTTATACGACTTTTGGGGTTTACCTGTTTTCATTCCATCACTTTTAAAATGTTAATTTTACTACTCTTTTAGCGTGATCATTGTTCTTCCTCATAAGGATTTAATTGATAATGTGTTACTTGGATGGTTACCCATACCCAAGCTTCTAAATCCGCATTTAACGGTACTTTCTTATTCACAGTGGCGAATAATACGTATCATTCATTTAGTTTTCCTTGAGGATATTTTCCGCCCAAGTCTTAATTTTTCATTCTTAGCCTTAATCCATTGTCTAATTGTTGCCCAACGTTTTCTTAATGAAATTTTAATACGTATACCTGCAATACTCACCCCAATGGGCTTTCTCTCAACTCGTTAATCTTTTCTTTCTTTGCTGTCATCATTGTGACTTATAGCCTTTCCATTATTCCGGGTTAAACGGCTTCAGTAGCCTTTCTGACTTTCCCATAGATCCTTTCGTGCATCCCCTCAGTCATGAGGGATACCGTATCGTCACTAACTATGGTTGACATCATTCCATTGTAACAATAACAGAAATCAATTCATTTCATTTTATTATTTCATGTCGTTGTATGGAATTTTCCCACATCGTTTATCAATATAAACGATGTTTCTACATGTTTTTATTTGGTTTGGCCAGGTCTATAACCTTGTCTTCGTCATTTACTACTATTGCAAATTCCGGGTTCGAGTGTAATTACACTCCTTCCCAACACAACATTTATTCACTTCATTAAGTTCCCGGGTTCGAGTGTACGCACACTCCTTCCCATTATGACACTTATATTTCATTGCATTCCCGGGTTCGAGTGTACGCACACTCTTTTCCAATTTAGTGTCTAATTAACACTTCAATATCAAACAAAATCTAAACAATTTGCAGCAATTTAAGCCCTCGCGGGCCGCGACTGAGGTCGCTTAATTCTGTCGCAGGCCGCGACCATAGTCGCGCTACGCGACGGTGATTCGGGGTAAGTGTCGCACAACGCGACACCTCATTTTTGACAGCAGCTTGGCTGGTTTGTTGCTGCATATTCCCAGCTTCACATTTTTACAAAAATTCAAATTTAAACGATCATAAATTTTATTCTACAAGTGCGTTTTACGTAATTCTTTTTCCTATGCGGCCGTAATTAAATTACGAGCCCGTTTACCATCATTGTTTGCATTAAATTCTGGTTTATAAACAGTTAGCCTATAAATTCACTATTTGACTATTCGACCCGTTTGTTGTAAATCATACAACTTGTTTATTATCATCGCTTGGTTTCAAGGATTTTACCCATCCCCGGTTTGTTCAAGCATTAGTGTTTCGTTCCCATCTCATGGTTTGCGCACGTATTAGTGTCATGCTTGATTTTCAACATTTCAAGCCTACGTATTTAAGCAATTTCACAATACCACTATACTAAGGTTTTGTCCCATATCCAAGGACTTACTTGCAACAAGGTTAGCGTGTCACGGCTTACGCATTCAAAATATTCAATCAATGTGTGATAATCAAATCATTTCAACATTTTGAAATTTTATATTGTTTTGATCCGTTTATTTGTCTAATGGAATCCACCATTTCAATGACATACCAAGCTTTATTTTAACCAATATTTTAACTTGTTTCGTTTGTCTAGTGAGCTTCGTCACTTCAACGACATAACGAGTTCACATTTAACGCTAATTCTAATTCAACAAGCTATAATTAATATTTATATATGATGTAACGAAACCATGGTTAAATATTTGCATAATTCATCAACATTGATTTTCTATCCATAATTACCCATTCCCGGGCTTGTTCATCTTAGCGTATCAGTTCCATTCCATGGTTTACGCTTTTATAACTCAAATTTAACGAGCGACGTTCAACTCATTTCGAATACTACCATTTCGACCATTATACATGCTCCAACTATTTCTTTTGACCCGTTTGGTTTGTCGAGTGAATTCCATCATTTCCTACACTCACCAAACGCAACTATTTTCGCTATAACAACATTTAACATATCTACAACTAGGCTTGTCTACATAAATGTAACGAGACAACAAGTCGAGTACCTTCAAAGCTTTCCTTTCAAGCGTGTATCGCCCCCGGCCTGTCCGCTTAAAGACTCGATTTCTTTGCCTATAGAGTTCAACCACAGATCGTTTAGAACTCTTTTTATAACACACAACGCATAATATGCCATATCAATCAAACATGCGTTTTTGTCTGAAATTTCAACATTTTGCTTTCTCTTAGGCATTTTATCAAACACCTTATAAGCATGATTTTCATAAAATTAGAGAATCAAGTTTCATGACTAGTTATTTTACCAAGTTTAACATCCTTTTCCAATTTAGTGTCTAATTAACACTTCAATATCAAAACTAACTTCATAGAATTCTATTAGCACTAGTTTGCTACTCATGATTCTAATGTTCATCATGTTTCTACAAAACCCATTAAACACACATAATGGATGATCATGAATTTCATAGTTTAAGCATTAATTCAACAAACTAATGACTAGGGTTTACTCCTAGACATGATTTCATTACAATTTCATCCAAACAACAACCATGCAAGCTAAATTTCAAATCTCATGTGTTCATCTAGAATTCAAGATGGAATCAAACCATGAAATTTTACATACCTTATGATCCCTTTACTGAGGTGATCACTATTTTGCGTTTGGATTTCGATTTGGGCTTGATTTGGCTTCTCAATTTGATGGATTTTGAAGTTTAGGGTTTGGTTGGAGAAGTCTTGTTCGCCCCCCTGTGTTCTCTACGACCTGAACTGTCACACCCCAACAGATGGCGGAAACATCGGGGCGTGGCACTGAGCGAAACAGATTGTCCAGAAGTTTCCATAACAACTATAGTTACCAAATATTTAAAGCAACACCTCCCATACCATGTCATAGATGATAATACAATTATTACAAAAAGATCTAGTCAAATTGTTCTGTTTCAACAACTCAGATTTTCATTACAGACAATTGTTCATTGTTGACCTAGGTCTTTCCTAGCTACGATTTCACACCACAGAAAGCAAAAGAGCATCCTAAGCACCTGTCACATACGTTAAAGTAAAAGTTAATACACATAGTGTAATGGTGAGCATACAAGTTTGATAATAGCATATAGAGTACGAAAGCGTTACGCATAACCAGCACGTATACAGTGTAAAATGAGGCATGTTAGTTATCGACATGAACCTATCGATACCAATGACTGCGGGTTGACTGCCCAAGGCAGTTCGCGATACATTCTCACCACTGTGAGCCATGTAGGTAATTGTCCTTAACAACCCCCGAGTGAACGGGTGCTAAGTCCAAACTAATAGTACTATCGTTGCTAAGGCAGGTAGACAGCATTCCATGTGTAAACATAACAAACAAGCATTCATTAAGTCACGTATAACATGCGGCAACAGTTAGCGTTTAAAGTGTTGCGTAGTGTGTTCGATGTGATCTCGTATAAGTAACGTATGTAACACCTAAAAGTGCGTAAAGCAAAAAGGGATCGTGTATACTCACAGCGGTTGATGGATTGAAGGGAGCGCTAGAGAGTAAGATTAGCCTGATTAGAACGATATCATAACGATAAGTGATGCGTAAAACGATGCAAAGTACAAGTGGTTCGGACAGTAGTTCGAGCGGATGTTACTCCAATCGGACAGCCGGTCGTGCGAGTGGTAGTCCGTTTGGACAGTCGTCCGGTCGGATGACTGTTCGAGTGGATTGTTTCTTCCTTTGGGAAGGATGTGTTTGTGTATGATGGCTTGACTTTTGAAGTTTTCACTGTAGCATTTTGAAAACATAGAAGTATCTCTACCTTTCAGGTCGATCGATCAAACGATCGTTCGATCGGACGGCAACCCGATTGGTCGGGCACTTTAGTGAGAACAAGTTCACAGCAGGTTGTCACTCGATCGGACGGTCGTTCGATATGGTGGCATCCTTTGTGCATTGAACATGTTGAAAATTGTTTAAGTGTTGAAGTTTAAATGTCTCATGATTCGAATGGCAATTCGATCGGATGGTAGTCCGATCGGACAACAATTCGTTCAAATTCAGACTTCAAATGTTGGCAAAAATGGTTAAGTGTGGACCCAATGGTGCAAGTCGAACGGTTGACAACCCGTTCGGTCGACAGTCCGTTCGGACGGTGGTCCGATCGGACGGCATTCCATCCTGGTCGTTCCGTTTGTCTTACACTTGGCTGTTTTTGATCGTTTTTCGTTTTATCGAGATGTGTTGATGTCGTGCTAACCAACAGAACCCCATCCTAAGCTCTAGTGACCTGATTGAACAGGAACCACCCAAGTTCAGTCAGTCCACCGGTTCAGGACGATTATTCTTGGTTAACCCGGAATCGATAATCTCGTGGATAGAATACGGATCTTGAACCAACGCAACCACAAGAATGAGTAGTAAGTCCGCACAAGCTCCGATTCTATCGGTTTTGAGTGCATTGAGTGTAAAAGAGTTGAAAGAAAGTTGGAAAACCATCTTTCAATCATTTTCATTGTGAATATGTTTAGATCTACGAAAGATCTTTGTTTGTTTATGTGGAAATTGGTTAGATCTAAGTTGTTCTTGGTGGATTGAGGCCAAAACATGAAGTTCTTCAAGAACACATGATGACGTCATCCTAGAACACCTTGAATCTTGATGATTTCAAGGTTAAAAGTTAAGATTCAAAAGATAGAAAGGTGTAGGAGTGCGTGTAGATTAAGGAAGTACAAGATTTAGGACGAAATCTTACTGGGATTGCGAGAAATCGGAGAAAAAGCAAGGTTAGAGCGCTGCTCGGACGTCAGTTGCCAAAAGTAGAAAGAATGAAAGTGACAAGGGGTATTTATAGGGTTACCCAAAGTGGAAAGGGGTTGGTCGATCGGTTAGGCACCCCGATCGAACAGCTTGTCCGATCGGACGGTAGTCCGTTCGAACGGCTAGTCGATCGGCTGGTCGCCTGATCGATCAGTCACTTGGTTTGAGTGTTTGGTGCGACGAGTTTTGCTGTTTCATTTTTTATTACAAGCGTTTCGATGCGATAGGGTTTCCTAGTCAAATTACTTTTAATCCCAACTACTATATCAACATACGAGCATCCTTGTTTCGTATTCGTTTAGCGTTTGCGATTCGATTACGACTGAGTTCGATTGCGATTAAGTTAGATTGCGTTTCGATCGATTCCCACATATATCATAAATAAGCATGCACAAGTAACACATAAGGCACACACACACACGTATAACAATAACCAAAATGCGTAATTCGAGTTGCGAGTGCGATTGCGATAACGATAAAGTGATTAAACATGCGATAAATAGCGATTACCATACGATCATTAATAGATACTCCACATAATACAACTAAAGCGATAATAAAATAGACTAATTACGAGTCAAATAAGTCAAAACAGGAATTGAGCATGGAGAGACAGATCGCAATTAGCAATCTTTTCTTCCTTTGACTTCAATCTTGACTTTGACTTTGACTTCCGAAAGACGGGGTGTTATAGCCTACCCTAGTTGAGGGAATTTCATCCCGAAATTAGGCCGAAGCCGTAACAAACAACTGTGGGTACTTCGCCTTCATGTCGCTTTCGAGTTCCCAAGTGAACTCTGCGCCTCGTTTGCCTTCCCATCGGACTTTCACAATAGGAATGCGTGAGCGTTGGAGCTGCTTGGTTTGGCGATCCATGATTTCGACAGGCTTCTCCACGAAGTGTAGCGTTTCGTTTACTTGGAGGTCATCAAGAGGTACAATTAAATCATGCTCATCTAGGCACTTTCAGAGGTTTGACACATGGAAAGTCAGGTGGACATTACTAAGTTCCTCCGGTAGTTCGAGTCTGTAGGCGAATTTTCCGATCCTTTCCAGAATCTTAAAAGGTCCAACATATCGAGGCGCTAGTTTCCCTTTCTTTCCGAATCTGACCACACCCTTCCATGGTGATACCATTAGGAGTACGTAGTCGCCAATGTCAAATTCAAGGGGCTTGTGTCGTCTATCGGCGTAACTTTTCTGTCGACTTCGAGCTTTCAACAAGTTGTCTCGAATTTGGAGGACTTTGTCAGTCGTTTCTTGCAATAGCTCGGGACCGGTTAGTTGCGAGTGACCGATCTCGTGCCACACAATAGGCGATCGACATCTTCTTCCGTATAAAGCCTCGAATGGTGCCATTTGAATGCTGGAATGATAACTGTTGTTATACGAGAATTCGACTAACGGCAGGTATGCATCCCAATTACCACCGAAATCTATGACACACGAACGAAGCATGCCTTCAAGAATACGGATCGTTCTTTTAGTCTGACCATCGGTTTGAGGGTGGAATGCGGTACTTAGGTTAAGCGTAGTACCGAGAGCAGCTTGAAACGTTTCCCACAATCGCGAGGTAAACCGAGCGTCACGGTTAGAGATGATGTCGCGAGGCGTCCCATGTCAACAAATGATCTCATTGGTGTAGATTCGGGCTAATCGTTCCACCTTGTAGTCTTCCCGTATTGGCAAAAAGTGAGCTGATTTTGTCAAACGGTCAACAACAACCCAGATGCTATCGTGACCTGATGACGTGTGCGGAAGCTTTGTTATGAAGTCCATAGCTATACTCTCCCACTTCCATATAGGGATCGGCGGTTGTTAGAGTAAGCCAGAGGGTCTTTGGTGTTCAGCCTTGACCTTTGCATAAGTCAGGCACTTCCCAACGTAGAGAGCAATATCCCTTTTCATGCCCGGCCACCAGTACTTGTAGCGAAGGTCCTGGTACATTTTGTCGGCACCGGGATGAATAGAATACCGGGATTTGTGGGCTTCGTCCATCAAAATCTTTCGCAAATCGGTCCGTTTAGGGATCCAAATCCGGTCCAGATAATGGAATATCCCATTCGGCTTATTCACAAGATAAGCTCCATCGTGGTAAATTCTTTCCTTATCTAAGGTGCGCTCGTTAAAACAAGCATGCTGGGCTTCGTGGATGAGGGTTTCGAGATCGTATTGGGCTTGGGTTTAACGAATGCTGAGCAAGTAACTCCGTCTGCTGAGAGCGTCAGCGACGACATTCGCTTTGCCTGAGTGATAACGAATTTCACAGTCATAATTGTTGAGAAGTTCTACCCATCGGCGTTGACGCATATTGAGTTCCTTCTGGTCAAAGATATGTTGTAGGCTCCTATGATCGGTGAAGATCGTACACTTTGTACCATATAGGTAGTGTCGCCAAATCTTTAACGCAAAAACAACTGCGCCTAGCTCGGGATCATGGGTTGTATAGTTCTTTTCGTGGATTTTGAGCTGACGAGATGCGTAGGCAATGACCTTGTCCCGTTGCATGAGAACGCAGCCAAGACCAAGGTTCGAGGTATCACAATAGACAATAAAGTCATCGATTCTGTCGGGCAATGTGAGAACAGGAGCATTGCAAAGCATGCGCTTGAGGGTTTGGAAAGCAGACTCTTGTTCAGTTCCCCAAACAAAAGGCTTGTCTTTATGCGTGAGGGCAGTAAGCGGCACAACGATCTTTAAGAATCCTTCGATAAATCGTCGATAATAGCCCGCTAGTTCGAGAAAAGAACGGACTTCAGAAGGGTTCCTGGGTGTAATCTAACTCTTGACAGCTTCAATCTTCGCGGGATCGATGTGAATACCTTGACTATTGACAATGTGACCCAGAAACTGAATCTCCTCCAGCCAAAATTCACACTTGGAGATTTTGGCATAGAGTCGATTCCCTTGGAGTAGCTCGAGTACCAAATGTAGATGTTGCGTGTGTTTGGCCTTCGACTTGGAATAGATCAAGACATCATCGATGAACACGATGACGAAACGGTCGAGATATGGTTTACACACGCGATTCATCAGATCCATGAAAACCGCGGGTGCGTTGGTTAAACCAAAAGGCATAACAACGAACTCGTAGTGGCCGTATCGAGTGCAAAAAGCGGTTTTGGGTATATCCTCCTCCTGAATGCGTAACTGGTGATAGCCTGAACGTAGATCGATCTTCGAGAAACATGTAGCACCTTGTAGCTGATCAAATAAATCATCAATGTGAGGTAGGGGATAGCGTTTCTTGATAGTCAACTTATTCAGTTCCCGATAGTCGATGCACATCCGGAATGACCCATCCTTCTTTTTGGCGAAAAGGACTGGCGCGCCCTAAGGAGAGGTGCTCGGGCGAATGAAGCCTTTCTCAAGTAATTCCTGAAGCTGACTCGAGAGTTCACGCATTTCGGACGGTGCGAGTCGGTAAGGAGCTTTGGCAACAGGGTTGGCTCCAGGAATGAGGTCGATACAAAAGTCGATATCACGACTTGGCGGTAATCCGGGAAGATCGTCAGGGAACACATTAGGAAATTCACGACCCACAAGGACGTCTTTCACTTCTGTCTTTCCTTTCTTTTCCTTCTCCGCTACTACAATGTTAGCCAAGAAAGCTCTGTATTCCTTGCGGAGATACTTGCTAGCTTAGACACATGACATGAGTTTGAGACCCTTCGAAGCAGTTTCGCCATAAACACACAATAAATCACCATTCGCGAGCGAGAATCGAATCATCTTATCGAAGCACACAACTTCAGCATGGTTTTCACGAAGAAAGTCCATGCCTATTCGGACGGTGTGAGTCGGTAAGGAGCTTTGGCAACAGGGTTGGATCCAAGAATGAGGTCGATACGAAAGTCGATATCACGACTTGGCGGTAATCCGGGAAGATCGTCAGGGAACACATTAGGAAATTCATGAACCACAGAGACGTCTTTCACTTCTGTCTTTCCTTTCTTTTCCTTCTCCGCTACTACAATTTTAGCCAAGAAAGCTCTGTATTCCTTGCGGAGATACTTGCTAGCTTGGACACATAACATGAGTTTGAGACCCTTCGAAGCAGTTTCGCCATAAACACACAATAAATCACCATTCGCGGGTGAGAATCGAATCATCTTATCGATGCACACAACTTCAGCATGGTTTTCGTGAAGAAAGTCCATGCCTACTATGACGTCAAAACTTCCGAGTTGCATCGGAATAAGGTTGATTGGGAAGATGTGATTGTTGAGCTCAAGAGTACAATCAAGAAGAAAAAAATTAACGGCGACAGTTCTTCTGGTGGCGACTTCGACATCGAACGTCGAGGGGAGATGGGAGTGCTTACGACTAAGAAGCTTCTCGAATTCAAACGACACAATGCAGTTATCGGCTCCAATATCAAACAAAAATGAAGCATAAATACCATTCACAAGGAACGTACCATTGACCACGTTGTTGTCAGTCTGGGCTTGGCGCACGTTGATGTTGAAAGTTCTGGCGCATGCGGCTTGCTCTTGCTGCTGAGGCTGCTGCTGCTGAGGTTGCTGCTGCTGGGGCTCTTGTTTCACAACCCTGTATGGGCACATGTTCGCAAAGTGGTTGGGATCACCACATGCGAAGTAGACTCGGGCGTTGACCGCGGGTGCCTGAGCCGCTTGTTGGCCTTGCGGGGCTGGGAGCATAGCTTGATGAGCAGTGGCTTGAGATGGCGCTTGACGGGGACCCGTACGGCAGTTAGTAGTGAAGTGACCGTACATATTGCAGTGAGCGCAGAAGCGGCAGGCGAGACCCACCGGGTGATGGTAAGAACATGTTGGGCAAGCCGGGTGGGGGCATGTGTATGCACGCTTTGCAGGCGGTGCATAAGTAACTGGTGCTGGATGGTGGTGAGATTGCTGCTGAGCCGGTACGGCTTGAAGTGGAGCAGCAGTCGTGGTGACAACACAGTTCTTGTTGCTGGAGCTGTTGTTGTTTTTCTTCTTGCTGCGTGAGGACTTTGACGGTTGAGCGGCGGCGGTTTCGGCAGTTGACGTGGCGGTGACTTGGTGCAGGTTCTTCGAAGTTTTATCCCAAAAACCAGATTTTACTCGCTTGTCGTTGATCTCGGCGGAAAGCAAGTAAGTTTCTTCGATTGTTGCTGGCTTTGCGGCATGCACAAAATCTGCAACACAGTCGGGTAGAGCTCGAATGTACTTCTTGATCGTCATGTCGGGCGTCTTCACTTGATCGGGACAGATGATGCTGAGCTGCTTAAAGCGAGCAGTCAGGGCAGCGTTGTCACCTTCTTTCTGCTTAATGTGCCAGAATTCATCCTCCAGCTTTTGGCGTTCATGTGGAGGGCAGAATTCATCCATCATGATGGCCTTCAACTCTTCCCACGTCAGCTCATAGGCTGCATCATTCCCGCGTTTGTTTCTCTCGGCCGTCTACCAATCTAATGCGCGGGATTGGAAGACGCCGGTAGCGTTTAGAGTGCGGAGATTTTCTCGACATCCACTCTAGCGCAGAGTGACTTCGACGGAATCGAACCATTGAAACATAGCCGTTGGGCCATCTTCTCCAGTGAATTCCTTCGGACCGCAAGCCTTGAACTGCTTGAAGCTGAAAGCAGTCTTGGTAGCAACTTTAGGAGCTTCGGTTCTGGACTCCTCAGACGATTTGCTAACATTCTCGTAAATCTCACTCACGATCTGAGGCACAACCTTTGCCACTTGTTTAGCGACGATGGCAGCAAGGCGTTTGTCTCTCTGTTCCTGGTGAGAGAGTCGTGGGTGACGGGGTCCAGATGATGGTCTAGTTGACATTGTCTGCACCAGGCATCATCATAGGTCTCAGACACATCATAATCGAATCTCACCTCACACGTCTAATACTACTAAAGCTCAGGAACACAGTGAAACATGTGACAACCCTCGAATTTACATGTAACCGTACAGTTTATTAATAATAATTAATGTGCTTGACGATTGTGTGGAATCACTTAACTGCTTTCTGATATCTGTGTTATACTCACACGTATTTGTTAATATACTAATAGTGTACAGAAAGGTCACTAAATAGTCCGTTATATTTTCCTAAGTGTTAGAAATTAAAAACGTTGCAAAAATATATATATATGACGCTCTACGGATTAATTAAGCAGTTTAACGGAACAACACCGAACCGAACAACCGGACTTTACCCGGAACATAAAAATATTGTCAACACATTGTTTATATTTTTTTTGAGATAGTTAGGGTCCCCGAACACCCTAACACACTATATAATTAATACCACACCACAAACCACTAACTTAACACTTGGTTCCTAACTAAACTTGTAACTAACAATTGAAAACTAACCCTATAACCCCCCCCCCCCCCTTGCCTAACTTACGGTTCATATAGGATCCTACCCCAAGATTTCGTGATCTTCTAAGATCACTCCAAGATCCTTCCATGTGATTAATTAAATGGTGTAGTGTACTAAGCCGACACTTTACCCAAGTGACAAAAAGAATTGGAAATTATTTAGTGGATCATCCACCTTCATTTTCCACTTCACAACTTTTTCTTTCTCCCTCTCCATAAGTTCGGCCAACCCCTCCCCTAAATTACTTCAACCCATCCTTATCCCCTAAAATCTTTCTTTGGAATATGTGAGCTTATGAATCGATGGTGCATGTGCTTTGGAAGCATAAAACCCAAGGGACATTAGGATTGGTGCATTTATAACCACCATCATCATCATCCACTTAGAAGATACCACAAAAAAAAAACGTCTCTCCCTCTCTCCATTAAAGGCTACGGCCAAAACCCCTTACCACCACCATCAATTTTCAATTCTTGTTCAAGTGTTCTAATCCCACTACAAGGTGCACAAAGGTGAATCACGGAGTGTGGAGCTCACGGATTGCCAAGGACCTCCCTCGGTTGCCATTAACCACTCATTTTACGCTTTGAAACTTCCCTAGCCTTGTGCTAGTTGTAAGTGACTCTAAACATCTTCTTGATCTTGTCTAGAGTGGTTAATAAGAGTTTCGTCGGTTAAAAATTATGAACGTATAAGATCAAAGTCTAAAAGTTTACTAAAGTGATGAACAAGGTGGTTAATGGATGAATATTAGTGTAAATCATGTAGATCTTGTGTGATTATGATTATTGGATGATTATCTGATGTTTTGCTGATTTATATTGATGGTTAATGTTGTTGTGATTAATTAACTTGTTAACGAAATAGATCGAACATGATTTAGAAGGTTAAACACTAAAAATCAGAATCTGTCCAACTTTTACAGCCAACTTCAGTTGGCTGTAAACAGGTCTTAAACTCAACGAAAAATCGATATTTTGAATCTAAAATATGTTATTATGAAATACGGTTCTAACGGCACCGGAATCGTAATTTTTGGACTCCGTTTACTATTTTTAAAGTGTTAATTTGTAACAGCAACTTAAGCTGAATTTTGACAGCAATAAATGGGTGTCGTACTTTCAGTCATAACCTGAGTTTTGTGATCAATCGGACCATGAAAATTTTACTGTAGATGACAACTGAAGTATTTGTAATTACCCCACTGGAATTTCTCAAATCGGACTTACGATGAATTTTTAATAAAATGTTTCGTGGACTGTGGTTAGAAATACATGAGTCTGAGTTCAGTCCCGAATATGAATTTTTATAAAATGTGGGTAATGAACCGAACCCCGATATTTTTACATAATAAAATATGGGATGTTTATGACATTCTATAAAAATTTGGGAATTTTTGAAATAATCTAACTATTTTATTTAAATGCCCGAAAACAGCCGGTTTTGAATATTAATGCTGAAATAACATAAGTTGTGATTTGCGCGTCTAAATGTCGAGTATGCTATCTGTGAATGATTTGACATGTTATATATGTTATGTGCATTATCGTATGTTTGATTTTGAGTGGGGAATGGACGGGAAACTTAGATGGGCGTAAACCGTTACAGTGGTGCATGTTGTGTGATAGATACGTGTAGGAACTTTGTGTTCTATTTGAAAGCCACTAAATGACTAACTGGTAAATCATACTAGGACGTGATTGACCGACCTTGACTGTTAGCTATATTGAGAATCTAACCGAGCAAACCGAGGTGAGTTCACACTTTCTAAGGCATGGGATTCCCGGTGGTTTGGGAATGGGTTAAAGAATTAAAACTAAATCTACATATCCTCCTTGGGTAGGATTTGTACGGCCATCCTCCGTAGAATGGATGCCATTATTAAACCTACGAATTCTCCTGGTGCAGAATACGTACGTTCGTCCTCCTTGGGTAGGACAACAACCTTAAAACTAGCTAGACAAAACTCTATCATGAAGTCCCTCAATTTATATCGACTTAATCGCCGAGGCCAATGGCGAGCGGGTCATTAGTTAATAGCGCTATTAGGTTTAACAAACCTCACACCGTGCCGTTCGGACGGGCGTGTACTAATGGACTATGGCAGATTGTCAGTGATGATAGACACTGATATAGGGCACAACTTATTTGCGTAGCAGTCGATATCATTCCGTCTAGTAGTTCCAACGGGGAAAACCCCCACTGATCATGGTTATGGATTGGGTAAATAAAAAGGGAAATGGTTAAACATACTTTCAACTACGGGGTAACCCCCACGGCAAATAAGCCAACGAAAGTCAAACCACGTTTTTCAGAAACAACTTAAAACTAAACAATCAAACGTGAACTCACTCAACTTTGTTGTTGACTAGTTGTTACATGCCTTACAGGTCGCTAGATGCTTTTGGGAGCTTGCACGAGGAGAAGGTTGTTGTGGAATATGGGTTGTTATATCCCATACTTAATAATTGAACTTTATAAACCTATGGAACTTATGTTTGAACTTTAACTTATAAACTATGGACTTATGCTTTTGAACTCACGTTTATGCTTCCGCTGTTTAAACTAAACAAGGTTAACTAGCTTTGGTCACCAATCGTATTATGTTTGGCTTTATTTACTTAATTGAGTTGTTCAATATGATTGGTGGCTCGATCCTGGTCATGTCACGCCTCCAAGCGGTGATACTCCGCGTGTGGATTTTGGGGGTGTGACAGATTGGTATCAGAGCCATTGGTTATAGTGAACTTGGTTTTTAAAAAGGGAAAAGTTTTTGATAAAAACCAGACTATAACCAGTACAGTGCTCAACGATCCACAACGACGCTTCGCTCCACGTGCAAGGCTCAACACACTAAGTGGTATGATTTGAGTTTATATTATCTACTTGCTAGATTACTTTTGCATGGTGTGATGTTATAGTATGCTTAATTAGGAAAGCAGCATGTTGTCTATTAGCTCTATTGTGTTCTTTATGACACACAATTGTTTACTTGAAATTTGACAAACGGTGGTCAAATTCTTTCCTGATTTCTTGTCACCCCGCTACAACGACTGTTTATGCATTCTATCTACTCGCACGTTTACCTCGACACGACGTCGCCATCTGACTCTCCGTACAGCCGGTTCGTACGTCGACATCCGCGAAGACCAGACCTGGCTTGCACGAACTCGGGCTTAGGAGAACAAAACCCACGCATCCCGGTTGACAAACTTATCACCTTCATCGTCGCCAGAAGCGAAGCAGTCACAGTTACATGCGTTTGTCGTTATGCAACACGAAACCTTACTTTGTTTTGAACAAGTGATACACTCGCGCGGCCGCGATGCAACGAACTTCCCTTTTGTGCCATGCCGCCCCACACCACTACTGGAGATTACTTCTAGACAACAGATTAGCTGGTCAAATCCTTCGATTATTGTTGGACCCCAATTTTCACTCGATTCTTCGCATAAACCTCATTAATTCCTGTTTCTTCGATTGACAACCGATTTAACGAAATGCCAACAACCACACCACGATTTCCACCAATCACAAGATTACCCCCATTACCTTATTGGGTGGTTAATGCTTCTTCTACTTGATCTACTCCTTCGAAAACCCAACCTAACGAATGGATGCCTTTACTGATGGGATTATCTTCAAGACATTCGAGGACGGACTTACGAATCACATGACCTACAGGCGAACACGATAACCTATACGTCTACCCTACCCCTCCTACACTACAAGAGTCGTATTTTAAATTCCATGATAGTCTTCCTTAATAGGAAGAATCCTTGCGCTAGCTTTTGCACTGACACATGATTGTTGATTAATGATATGTCCAATTTCTACCATTGGCTTAGACCAAACCATCACTCTCTTACCACAGTGACATTACGTTCTCGCTTCTCCATGCTGAGGCACCGAAATGAACACCCTCTGGTTTAGAAAAGTTGGAAGGCTCGACTCCCGATCATTGGTGACCCCTCCTCGAAACCTTGAGAATGGTGATGTATTGTTGATACGATCATAATCTCTTGAACACGTTTTCGAGTCTTTCTTTGGAACCTCACGACTACGCAGACGTATTTTGGATTCATTCGCCCGACCTAAGTAAACTCCTCTAAATTTGGTTGCTTACCGACTCGATAAACTGCAAACTCATCTAGGTTCATCGATCAAGGTGAATTATTCCCCCTTCGCATGAGGGGAGCCCAACAACTTCGATGGAAATTTCAGTGAACCTTAACACTACAAGCATGTACGACAGTCATCCTCCTTCAGCTAGTTCTGGTTGTGCCAACCATATCGATGTAACACTCCTAACGGTGAACGACGTTGTTATTGGGATGGATTGGTTATCTCATCAGTAAGCGGAAATTCTTTGCAATGAAAAGATTGTCCCTCGCGATTCGTGGCGACAAGAGTGGTGCTGTCGTAGGCATTATCTCTTTCCTTAAGGCCCAGAAGTGTTTGCGAAAGGGCCACACTGCCATTCTGGCACTCGTTACTGACACATCCTCGGAAGAAAGGAAGATGGAAGACATTCCTATTGTGCGTGATTTTCCTGAGGTATTTCCTGAGGAATTACTTGGTCTTCTGCCTCATCGTCAAGTTGAGTTTCAAATCGAGCTAGCTCCTGGAGCAGCGCCAGTAGCTCGAGCACCATATCGTCTAGCTCCATCAGAACTTGAAGAACTGTCCACACAACTACAAGAGCTCTTGGAAAAGGGTTTTATACGTCCTAGCTCTTCGCCCTGGGGAGCTCCAGTCTTGTTCATAAAGAAGAAAGATGGTACTTTCAGAATGTGTATTGACTATCGCAAGCTTAACAAGGTGACTGTGAAGAATCGTTATCCTCTTCCATGTATTGACGACTTATTCGACCAGCTGCAAGGGTCAAGCTATTACTCTAAGATTGATTTGAGATCGGGATACCATCAGCTGAGAGTCCGAGAGGAGGACGTCTCCAAAACAGCATTCAGAACTCGTTACGGCCATTACGAGTTTCTGGTTATGCCATTCGGGCTGACAAATGCACCAGCGGTCTTCATGGATCTCATGAACCGAGTGTGCAAGCCTTACCTGGATAAGTTCGTTATTGTGTTCATCGACGATATCCTGATCTATTCTAAGAGTCAGGAGGAACACGAGCAACATCTGAGGCTTATGTTGGAACTTCTTCGAAAAGAGCAGTTGTATGCCAAGTTTTCGAAGTGTGACTTCTGGCTTCGCGAAGTCCACTTTCTAGGCCATGTGGTAAACAAGGATGGAATTCATGTGGATCCATCTAAGGTTGAATCGATCAAGAACTGGCCTGCACCCCGCACACCAACAGAAATCCGCCAATTCTTGGGTTTGGCCGGATATTACAGAAGGTTTATAAAAGATTTCTCGAAGATTGCGCAGCCTCTCACTTCACTGACTCAGAAGGGTGTCATCTATCGTTGGGGTGATGCACAGGAGTCCGCATTTCAGCACTTGAAAGATAGACTTTGTAGCGCGCCTATCCCCTCATTGCCTGAGGGCACATATGATTTTGTGGTTTACTGCGATGCTTCCATCCAAGGACTTGGTTGCGTGTTGATGCAACGTGACAAGGTCATTGCCTACGCATCACGCCAACTCAAGGTTCACGAAAGAAATTACACTACTCACGATCTGGAGCTGGGAGCAGTTGTTTTCGCGCTTAAGATATGGAGACATTACCTGTACGGTACCAAGTGCACCATTTACACCGATCACAGGAGTCTCGAGCATATCTTCAAGCAAAAGGAGTTAAACGTGCGACAACGCCGATGGGTCGAACTCTTGAACGATTATGAATGCGCTATCAAATATCATCCGGGCAAAGCCAATGTTGTGGCCGACGCCCTCAGTCGAAAGGGTACCATACCTAGGCGTGTACGTGCCCTACAGCTTACCATCCAATCCAACCTCCCCTCTCAGATTCGCGATGCTCAGGTCGAAGCATTGAAAGCAGAGAACATCAGGGCTGAGTCCCTACGAGGATCGAGGCAACGCCTGGAACAAAAGGAAGATGGCGCCTACTATGTAAACGGACGCATCTGGGTTCCACTTTATGGAAACTAATGCGAGCTTGTGATGGACGAAGCGCACAGGTCTCGTTATTCGGTACATCCTGGTTCGGATAAAATGTACCACGACCTCAAGACTACGTATTGGTGGCCTGGCATGAAAGCCCACATAGCAACCTACGTCAGTAAGTGCTTGACTTGTGCGAGAGTCAAGACTGAATATCAGAAACCATCAGGCCTACTTCAACAACCAGAGATACCTAAATGGAAATGGGAGCAAATTCCCATGGATTTCGTTACTGGCCTGCCTAGATCTCAACGCGGAAACGATACCATTTGGGTGATCGTAGATCGATTGACCAAGTCTGCACATTTTATGGCCATCAAAGAAACGGATAAGTTTTTCTACTCTTGCAGACATTTATCTAAAGGAAGTAGTGTCAAGGCACGGAGTGCCAACCTCTATCATTTCTGATCGTGACGCGCGTTTTACGTCTGAACTGTAGCAAGCAATGCACAAGTCTTTTGGCTCACGTTTAGATATGAGCATCGCTTATCACCCACAGACGGATGGGCAATCTGAACGCACCATCCAAACCCTTGAAGACATGCTTAGGGCATGTGTAATCGATTTTGGTAATGGCTGGGAAAAGCACCTCCCGCTAGTGGAGTTTTCGTATAACAACAGCTACCACACCAACATTCAGGCCGCTCCATTCGAGGCATTGTACGGACGCAAATGCCGATCACCTCTCTGTTGGGCAGAAGTTGGTGACAGCCAAATCACTAGCCCAGAACTTGTGGTAGACACCACCGAGAGAATTGCTCAGATACGACAGCGAATGGCGGCAGCTCGTGACCGTCAGAAAAGCTATGCTGATAAGGGAAGAAAACCACTCGAGCTCCAGGTTGGGGATCGAGTGCTACTCAAAGTCTCACCTTGGAAAGGTGTAGTCCGCTTTGGCAAACGAGGCAAACTCAATCCGCGTTATGTCGGACCATTCGAAGTCACCGAGAAAATTGACAAAGTCGCCTACAGGTTGAATCTACCTGAAGAACTCAGCGGAGTTCACAATGTTTTCCATGTGTCGAATCTGAAGAAGTGTCTGTCAGATGAGACCCTCATAGTTCCTCTGAAGGAACTCACTATCGACGACCAGCTGCGATTCGTCGAGGAACCTGTAGAGATTACTGATCGAGATGTTAAGATCCTCAAGCATACCAGGATACCTCTGGTCCGAGTTCGTTGGAATGCTCGTCGTGGCCCAGAGTATACCTGGGAACGAGAAGACCAAATGAAACTCAAGTATCCCCAACTGTTTAAGAAAAACGCAACCACTACTGAGGCTGAAGCTACTGCAGAATTTCGGGACGAAATTCCAAATCAACGGGGGGAAGATGTGACACCCCAGGAAAATCAGGAAAACAACGCAACATAACTAGCTTCCTCAGTAACCACGCGCTAAATTTCGGGACGAAATTCTCTTAACAGGGGGAGAATGTGACAACCCTCGAATTTACATGTAACCGTACAGTTTATTAATAATAATTAATGTGCTTGACGATTGTGTGGAATCACTTAACTGCTTTCTGATATCTGTGTTATACTCACACGTATTTGTTAATATACTAATAGTGTACAGAAAGGTCACTAAATAGTCCGTTATATTTTCCTAAGTGTTAGAAATTAAAAACGTTGCAAAAATATATATATATGACGCTCTACGGATTAATTAAGCAGTTTAACGGAACAACACCGAACCGAACAACCGGACTTTACCCGGAACATAAAAATATTGTCAACACATTGTTTATATTTTTTTGAGATAGTTAGGGTCCCCGAACACCCTAACACACTATATAATTAATACCACACCACAAACCACTAACTTAACACTTGGTTCCTAACTAAACTTGTAACTAACAATTGAAAACTAACCCTATAACCCCCCCCCCCCCCCCTTGCCTAACTTACGGTTCATATAGGATCCTACCCCAAGATTTCGTGATCTTCTAAGATCACTCCAAGATCCTTCCATGTGATTAATTAAATGGTGTAGTGTACTAAGCCGACACTTTACCCAAGTGACAAAAAGAATTGGAAATTATTTAGTGGATCATCCACCTTCATTTTCCACTTCACAACTTTTTCTTTCTCCCTCTCCATAAGTTCGGCCAACCCCTCCCCTAAATTACTTCAACCCATCCTTATCCCCTAAAATCTTTCTTTGGAATATGTGAGCTTATGAATCGATGGTGCATGTGCTTTGGAAGCATAAAACCCAAGGGACATTAGGATTGGTGCATTTATAACCACCATCATCATCATCCACTTAGAAGATACCACAAAAAAAAAAAAACGTCTCTCCCTCTCTCCATTAAAGGCTACGGCCAAAACCCCTTACCACCACCATCAATTTTCAATTCTTGTTCAAGTGTTCTAATCCCACTACAAGGTGCACAAAGGTGAATCACGGAGTGTGGAGCTCACGGATTGCCAAGGACCTCCCTCGGTTGCCATTAACCACTCATTTTACGCTTTGAAACTTCCCTAGCCTTGTGCTAGTTGTAAGTGACTCTAAACATCTTCTTGATCTTGTCTAGAGTGGTTAATAAGAGTTTCGTCGGTTAAAAATTATGAACGTATAAGATCAAAGTCTAAAAGTTTACTAAAGTGATGAACAAGGTGGTTAATGGATGAATATTAGTGTAAATCATGTAGATCTTGTGTGATTATGATTATTGGATGATTATCTGATGTTTTGCTGATTTATATTGATGGTTAATGTTGTTGTGATTAATTAACTTGTTAACGAAATAGATCGAACATGATTTAGAAGGTTAAACACTAAAAATCAGAATCTGTCCAACTTTTACAGCCAACTTCAGTTGGCTGTAAACAGGTCTTAAACTCAACGAAAAATCGATATTTTGAATCTAAAATATGTTATTATGAAATACGGTTCTAACGGCACCGGAATCGTAATTTTTGGACTCCGTTTACTATTTTTAAAGTGTTAATTTGTAACAGCAACTTAAGCTGAATTTTGACAGCAATAAATGGGTGTCGTACTTTCAGTCATAACCTGAGTTTTGTGATCAATCGGACCATGAAAATTTTACTGTAGATGACAACTGAAGTATTTGTAATTACCCCACTGGAATTTCGCAAATCGGACTTACGATGAATTTTTAATAAAATGTTTCGTGGACTGTGGTTAGAAATACATGAGTCTGAGTTCAGTCCCGAATATGAATTTTTATAAAATGTGGGTAATGAACCGAACCCCGATATTTTTACATAATAAAATATGGGATGTTTATGACATTCTATAAAAATTTGGGAATTTTTGAAATAATCTAACTATTTTATTTAAATGCCCGAAAACAGCCGGTTTTGAATATTAATGCTGAAATAACATAAGTTGTGATTTGCGCGTCTAAATGTCGAGTATGCTATCTGTGAATGATTTGACATGTTATATATGTTATGTGCATTATCGTATGTTTGATTTTGAGTGGGGAATGGACGGGAAACTTAGATGGGCGTAAACCGTTACAGTGGTGCATGTTGTGTGATAGATACGTGTAGGAACTTTGTGTTCTATTTGAAAGCCACTAAATGACTAACTGGTAAATCATACTAGGACGTGATTGACCGACCTTGACTGTTAGCTATATTGAGAATCTAACCGAGCAAACCGAGGTGAGTTCACACTTTCTAAGGCATGGGATTCCCGGTGGTTTGGGAATGGGTTAAAGAATTAAAACTAAATCTACATATCCTCCTTGGGTAGGATTTGTACGGCCATCCTCCGTAGAATGGATGCCATTATTAAACCTACGAATTCTCCTGGTGCAGAATACGTACGTTCGTCCTCCTTGGGTAGGACAACAACCTTAAAACTAGCTAGACAAAACTCTATCATGAAGTCCCTCAATTTATATCGACTTAATCGCCGAGGCCAATGGCGAGCGGGTCATTAGTTAATAGCGCTATTAGGTTTAACAAACCTCACACCGTGCCGTTCGGACGGGCGTGTACTAATGGACTATGGCAGATTGTCAGTGATGATAGACACTGATATAGGGCACAACTTATTTGCGTAGCAGTCGATATCATTCCGTCTAGTAGTTCCAACGGGGAAAACCCCCACTGATCATGGTTATGGATTGGGTAAATAAAAAGGGAAATGGTTAAACATACTTTCAACTACGGGGTAACCCCCACGGCAAATAAGCCAACGAAAGTCAAACCACGTTTTTCAGAAACAACTTAAAACTAAACAATCAAACGTGAACTCACTCAACTTTGTTGTTGACTAGTTGTTACATGCCTTACAGGTCGCTAGATGCTTTTGGGAGCTTGCACGAGGAGAAGGTTGTTGTGGAATATGGGTTGTTATATCCCATACTTAATAATTGAACTTTATAAACCTATGGAACTTATGTTTGAACTTTAACTTATAAACTATGGACTTATGCTTTTGAACTCACGTTTATGCTTCCGCTGTTTAAACTAAACAAGGTTAACTAGCTTTGGTCACCAATCGTATTATGTTTGGTTTTATTTACTTAATTGAGTTGTTCAATATGATTGGTGGCTAGATCCTGGTCATGTCACGCCTCCAAGCGGTGATACTCCGCGTGTGGATTTTGGGGGTGTGACAAAACATGTATCACATAAACACATAGGCACATAATCACAGATTCACATAAACACAGAAGCACATAAGCACGTAGGGCACATAATCACAGAAGCACATACGCATGTAATCACAAGATGCAGTCAGAATACAGAAACCTATCATTCAAAGTTCGCGAGTGTTCGAATGTAGCGGTCGTGAATAACTTAGCGAGTAGTATGGCATAAACATATAGTATAGTAAGCAACATAACGTACGGTGGTTCCTTATGGTAGTAGCGATTTGTTAACGTTTTGAGATCGAAGTCCAGTGCGAGTCATGTGTGTCGATCTAAGTGAAAGCAAAAATCGAATAAGTCTCCAAAATTTAAACACATAAACAGGTAAATACACATACGTAAAATTGATGAATCATCAGAGTCAGCAGTTGCGGGCTCAGAATCGAAACACATAAAAATCAAGAAATAGATCGTCTGCGGCTATTAGACATTGACTATCCAAAGTGATTCGACTATTCTCAAGGACTTGTTGTACACATTTTGACCTTCAGGACTGTGCTTTTGCCTCGATTCTTGGGCGTTTGTCACGCATCCCTTTAGTCATATCGTGACTTCAAGTCATTGGAGTCCGTCGAGACTTTGGTGAGAGTTTTGTAAAACCAAGTAAAGGTCGGAACAAGTCATCCAGGTTAGGGTTTCACCCTTGGCTTAACAACTTCTTTCCTGTTTTGATAAAATAAAGGAGAATTATGCGTCAAAGTATGGATTTCACTCCTATTTCAATGCAATTTCTCGTGTTTATAGATAAAAGTGTGGGTTGAGTCAAGCAATTTTGTTGAGAGTTTGCGGTTTTCACACCTAATCTCGACTTAATCGCTCATTCATAATTGAAAAGTTGAGTGCGGTGATAGTGTAGCATAGGCGAGAATAGCGAGAAATAGTAAGTACGCACACACATGATCCCTAATGGACATGCACGAGTCGGTCTATTGGTTCCTAACTATAGACTAGGTCACAAAGACATCGACCCGGACTAGTTCGAGTCTTGCCTAACTCCCTATAGTTATGGCTCTGATACCAATCTGTCACACTCCAACCGATGGCGGAAACATCGGGGCGTGGCACTGAGCGAAACAGATTGTCCAGAAGTTTCCATAACAACTATATTTACCAAATATTTAAAGCAACACGTCCCATACCATGTCATAGATGATAATACAATTATTACAGAAAGATCTAGTCAAATTGTTCTATTCCGATAACTCAGATTTTCATTATAGACAATTGTTTATTGTTGACCTAGCTCTTTCCTAGCCTCGATTTCACACCACAGAAAGCAAATGAGCATCCTAAGCACCTGTCACATATGTTAAAGTAAAAGTCAATACACATAGTGTAAAGGTGAGCATACAAGTTTGATAATAGCATATAGAGTTTGAAAGCGTTACGCATAACCAGCACATACACAGTGTAAAATGAGGCATGTTAGTTATCGACATGAACCTAACGATACCAATGACTGCGGGTTGACTGCCCAAGGCAGTTCGCGATACATTCTCACCACTGTGAGCCATGTAGATAATTGTCCTTAACAACCCCCGAGTGAACGGGTGCTGAGTCCAAACTAATAGTACTATCGTTGCTAAGGTAGGTAGACAGCATTCCATGTGTAAACATAACAAACAAGCATTCATTAAGTCACGTATAACATGCGGTAACGGTTAGCGTTTATAGTGTTGCGTATTATGTTCGATGTGATTTCATATAAGTAACGTATGTAACACCCAAAAGTGTGTAAAGCAAAAAAGGGATCGAGTATACTCACAGGGTTGATGGATTGAAGGGAGCGCTAGAGAGTAGGATTAGCCTGATTCGAACGATATCGTAACGATAAGTGACGCGTAAAACGATGCAAAGAACAAGTGGTTCGGACAGTGGTTCGAGCGGATGTTAGTCCAAACGGACAGCCGGTCGTGCGAGTGGTAGTCCGTTCGGACGGTCGTCCGGTCGGATGACTGTTCGAGTGGATTGTTTCTTCCTTTGGGAAGGATGTGTTTGTGTATGATGGCTTGACTTTTAAAGTTTTCATTGTAGCATTTTGAAAACATAGAAGTATCTCTACCTTTCAGGTCGATCGATCGAACGATCATTCGATCAGACGGCAACCCGATTGGTCGGGCACTTCAGTGAGAACAAGTTCACAGCAGGTTGTCACTCGATCGGACGGTCGTTCGATCGGGTGGCATCCTTTGTGCATTGAACATGTTGAAAATTGTTTAAGTGTTGAAGTTTAAATGTCTCATGATTCGAATGGCAATTCAATAGGATGGTAGTCCGATCGGACAATAATTCGTTCAACATTCAGACTTCAAATGTTGGCAAAAATGGTTAAGTGTGGACCTAATCATGCAAGTCGAACGGTTGACAACCCGTTCGGTTGACAGTCCTTTCGGACGGTGGTCCGATCTGATGGCATTCCGTCCTGGTCATTCCGTTCGTCTTACACTTGGCTGTTTTTGATCGTTTTTCATTTTATCGAGATGTGTTGATGTCGTGCTAACCAACAAAACCCCATCCTAAGCTCTAGTGACCTGATTGAACAGGAACCACCTAAGTTGTTCTTGGTGGATTGAGGCCAAAACATGAAGTTCTTCAAGAACACATGATGACGTCATCCTAGAACACCTTGAATCTTGATGATTTCACGGTTAAAAGTTAAGATTCAAAAGATAGAAAGGTGTAGGAGTGCGTGTAGATTAAGGAAGTACAAGATTTAGGACGAAATCTTACCAGGATTGCGAGAAATCGGAGAAAAAGCAAGGTTAGAGCGCTGGTCGGATGTCAGTTGCCAAAAGTAGAAAGAATGAAAGTGACAAGGGGTATTTATAGGGTTACCCAAAGTGGAAAGGGGCTGGTCGATCGGTTAGGCAGCCCGATCGAACAGCATGTCCGATCGGACGGTAGTCCGATTGAACGGCTGGTCGATCGGCTGGTCGCCTGATCGATCAGTCGCTTGGTTCGAGTGTTTGGTGCGATGAGTTTTTCCGTTTCGTTTTTGATTGCGAGCGTTTTGATGCGATAGGGTTTCCTAGTCAAATTACTTTTAATCCTAACTACTATATCAACATACGAGCATCCTTGTTTCGTATTCGTTTAGCGTTTGTGATTCGATTGCGATTGAGTTCGATTGCATTTCGATTGATTCCCACATATATCATAAATAAGCATGCACAAGTAACACATAAGGCACACACACACGTATAACAATAACCAAAATGCGTAATTCGAGTTGCGAGTGCGATTGCGATAGCGATAAAGTAATTAAACATGCGATAAATAGCGATTACCATGCGATCATTAATAGATACTCCACATAATACAACTAAAGCGATAATAAAATAGACTAATTACGAGTCAAAGAAGTCAAAACTGGAATTTAGCAAGGAGAGACATATCGCAATTAGTAATCTTTTCTTCCTTTGACTTCCATCTTGACTTTGAGTTTGACTTCCGAAACACGGGGTGTTACATGAACACAGACTGTGTGTGTGTTTTTGGGTTTTTATGTTTTATTTAATAAAACCATTTTTAGTTTTATCACTTGTGGCCCTTCAACTTTTGTAGAGTTATAAAAGTATTATTAACCAAGTTCCAATGGCATTTTAACAACACTTAACTAACTAGGTTGATATTCCTAGTTACTTGGTGGGTTCGGGGAATTCATAACCCGTTTTATTTTTAAGCCCCGTTACCTCGGGCCTTTTATAAGCTTTATTTCCTCCAAAGCTTCCATTCACCCTTTTTTTTACCACTTACAGTATTTTACCTGTTTATTTTTTGTCACTTTAATATAATTAATAAACTCGTTTTTGGGGTGTTACACCTAGTACAATATCAAATCCTTCCAGATTAATTGGGTAAAGATTTGCAATAAACTTTTGATTTAAAAATTCTATTCTTGCTCCCTGCAAGATTTCAGTAATCTTAATGGATTCTCCATTTGCTGTTTCTACTAGACATTCTTGTTGGAGTTTAGTTAATGGTTGATTGAGAAGTTTGCAAAATGAAGTATTAATAAAACTTTGGTTCGCACCAGAGTCAAATAATACTTGGGCAAAAATATCATTAACTAAAAACGTACCGACGATCACGTCCGGAATCATGTTTGCTTCTTCGGCTGTCAGAACAAATGCTCTAGCATTCTTAGTAGTTTTGTTGTTCATGGCTGGAGCTAGTTTCGGACAATTTGGCTTGATATGCCCTTTTCTCCACAGTTGAAGAACACTCATTACTCGGTTTCTTCCTACAATCTTCTTCCTTATGTCCTGGTATCTTGCAGTAGTTGCAGTATGTAGAGCATCTTCATGAATGCTTCTTCTTGCAGGCTTTACAGTAAGGAGTAGAGGTAGAACCTATATTTTTCCCACGGTTGGAATTACCGTAGCGAAATTCCTGGGTAAGCCTTTGAGCTAGGTTCTTTCTTTGGTTTTCTTCTTGGGTACGCACTAATTCATCAGTCAAGGTATTTGCTAGTTCTACAGCTTTTTCTATAGTTTGTGGTCTAGCTGCCTTGACTACATGTCTAATTTCCCTGATTAATCCCCAGATATAACGGGAGATTAACACTGGTTCTGGTGATGCGAGGGTTGGCACTATTATAGCATATTCAAAGAATGTAGTGGTGTAACCCTTGCTGTCTACTCCAGTCATTCTAAGGTTTAAGAATTTATTAGCTATCTGTTCCTTTTCATTGGGAGGACATAATTTTCTTTCCGCCATGTTCTTAAACTCATTCCATTCCATATTATAGACCCTGTCACTTCCCCTAGACTAGAGAATAGTGTTCCACCATTCTACAGCTACATTCTTAAATAAATTGGAAGCAAACATGATTTTGTCTTCTTCTGCGCACTTGCTTATTTTTTAGACTGACTCAGCCTTTTCTATCCAGCGTAGAGCTGCAATGGCCCCTTCATTGCTAGAAAATTCTATCGGTTTGCAGGACCAAAATTCTATGTAAGAACAACCATAAGACATGGATTTTCGTCTTTTTGGAATTGGCAATTGAAGTAATGGTCCTTTGTTCACGCTGTGACTAAGTTCATTATGTGTTCGCTTACTTCCACCATTACTGCTATTATTTTCTGCTTCTTTAACATTTTGGATGATATATGGCATAGCATCTCTAATTCCTTGGGTTACAATGTGTTGTCCATCTGGATTATAAACATTTACCAAGTATTAATATCGCAAAACAATATTAAATGTAAACAATCTCACAACACAAACAGATTGGTCAAAATTGTCGTACATTGCGACCTTTACTCTATTTTATATATATGCGTCTAGTACAAACCATGACTGGAATTTAAAATACAATACTAGTAGGCATTAGTAACTATAAGATTATATATATATATTTTTTTTTCAAGTCACACACACACACACACACATATATATATATATATATATATATATATATATATATATATATATATATATATATATATATATATATATATTTATATTATTATTATTATTATTATTATTATTATTATTACTACTACTACTTAGTGGGGGTCCATCCAATACTGCATATTGCGCTCGTCATATTTCCAAACGAGCCTCTCACCTATCTGTCTTATCCTTTCACTCTCATCTAACAACTCCTCACCAAACGTTCAGAGTTCCTGCACATTCTCAGTACTCATGGGTGGTGCAGGTGCTAGTATCGCTTCAGGTTACTGGGGCATCGGTTCCTCCCGTGGGTATGGGTTCTCTAGGATCTCCCTGATATATTGGTCATTATCAAAATATGGGTCTATAGGGTCCAGGTTGGGATAGGGTGCTACTGGGTTTTGCATGGGTACCTCTATTGGGTAAAGTGGTTGGTAATCCCTATGGTCGTCAAACCATGGCTCAAAATCTGGAGGATGGGGTACTAGGATTCTAGGGATTTCGGCTGGGTCAAAAGCAGGTACTGGAGGCTAGTCTACTGGGTTTGGTTCAATTTCCATGGGTTGTGTGGGAAACAGTGGTAATGGCTGAGGTGCAATAAGTTGTTCTAGATTTGGGTCAGCAGCTGTGGTAGCTAATATATGAAAATTAGCTAATCTCCTATTGAGTATATCCTAGGTTTGAGCATTCATTTCTCTATTCGCCGCTGCTAAGGCCCGCTGTTGCTGTAACTTTCTCATTCTTTTTCTACGCTCGTGCGCTCCCCGACTGAACCATCCTCTCTTTTTGGGAGGGAATGGTTCTTCGGACTGTGCCTTAAATACAAAGATCCCTTCTTCTGTGTCAGCTGAGTACCCCGAGGGGGTAGGTTGGGAAGAAGTTCCTTCGTCCTTAGGTGAACTAGACAGTTGACGGTAAGCGTCCGAAGGTCCTTGATCACTCATACTGTAAACTAACAAATTGTCAAATAACACAAAACAATAATATATGCACATAATCCTGTAGATAATTTCCTAACATAACAGATAAAATTTTGGTGTCAGCAGAACACTTCTGTGGCTGAAATTAGTGGTTGTAGCTCTGATACCACCTTCTATCGCAACCCCTGACCCCTGCCTCGGGAGGCGGGCGGTCGCGGCATACTCAGAGATGGTGGTATCGGTGTTTATCATTATTTGGCAGCGGAATTTACATTAGGACCGTAGTTAGGAAATATTTTATCAGAGTAAAATATCATATTTTCATAATAGTAAACACATGGGAAATTCCCAAGTTTTCATTACAACATGTTTATAGGGATAAACCCTAATTTATTGAATAAAACATCTTTCTTTATTTAGGTAACTTTTATAGCCACATTTTTCCAAGCCTTCAGTGCTGTCCAGCAGGCTTCTAATTGGCTTTCATATTTTGTTACCTGAAACGCGTTTAAAAACATTTTGTCAGTGGGAAAAACTGGTGAGTGAATCCCAATTTAATAAAAAACAGGTTTTGTCATGGTACAGTATTGAGGGCAATCCTGTAATTACATTTGTTTACCATTCTACTTTAATTACCACCCACGGTACTGTCAACCCGACTTGTGGTCAAGTTACTACTCATAGTGTAGTAACAAATTTTGTACACAAAACCCCAACAAACCGACGATAATTGTAGAATTACAAATACTCAATCACTGTTAATTATAATGTAAGACAATTGAGTTTTTGTAAAAACAGTTTACAAAAAGGTTTACAAAAAGGAGATTACTCACATTGCTATTTTAGATTTTTCCCTGTGGTTTCCTGGTTATAATCTAATAAATTAAACAATGCACGCGCGTTAGTATAATAACCCAATATTTACATTAGTTATACCCTCCCCGAGACAGAACTCCAACGACTACGTCAGGCAGAACCTCGATAGCCGTTACGGAGCACTAGATCAATCGGGCAGCGTATCTAATACGTAACCGGGGGTTAAAGTACTTACAACGAGGCAGAGTTTTGCTAATTAGTGGGTATAATGCCCGGGTATTACTTATACTATCAGAAATTTAGAGAGAAAGTTGTGTGAATGAGCGAGTTGCAACTGAAATCGATCGATCCTATTTATAGGGCCTGATCTTGACTTCCTCGCGGCCCGCGAAGGATATATAAGGGGCCTTCGCGCCCCACGACGTAGGGTACGTAGGGCCTAGCTTTGTCTGGTCATTGGGTAGGTTTGACGGATGGCATGACATGTGGCACGCTAGGGTTCCGCCTGGTGGTCTGGCTGTCGCACCCCGCATAAGCCGAAGACAAGGTCTTCGCGGCCCGCGAGCACCACAAGAATGTTAATTTTATTTTATTTTTGTAAAATTAAAGTAGTTAGGGCTGATTTCTTGTATACAGGGTATATTTTAGGACATATAGGTACATTCTAAATATCTTAGGAATGTCAGAAATATTTTAGGAGGGTTTTTATATAGTTCTATCGAGTGGTCAATGGTCAGCAATAGTTATGTCTTTGGGTGTTCGATAAAGAGGTGTTTCAGGGTTGCATCCACTACAAGAATTTGGAGTGTTTACCTACCCGATTGATCCGATTATACTTGGAGATTCGTGCCGTCACTTAAGACTATCTGCTATACAAATTTCGTGATCAAACTCCAAGTATTCGTTGATATATGACGTAAAACACAACACACAAAATCTGCTGAAAAATGCAGCTTTGATCACTGAAAAAAATAATTTATTTAAAATATCAAACGACATTCAAAAATTGTGATTCCAGCGCCATTTGAAGCGTATTTCAAAATACTACACTTTGGACTCAAGAAAATCCAGTTTTCCTTAAGTTATGACTCGATTACAGCCGGTTAAACTCGGCTGTAATTGTTAGACATCTTACTGTTTTCGTTACCCGATCCCGCGAACAATCATCTAGTGAACCCCCAACACTTAAACATTAATCACAGCAGGCCACAAGTTGTTTATATCATAATTATCAAAAACATCAAAATCATTAACGCGACAGAAAAAACACTTATTATAAACAAAGGACAACGCATCGGATCTTGCAAGAACTTTAAGGAACTAACAATAAAACAAAACGCCATACATGGCTCTCATGCATCCTACACCATAAGTCATTGTTATAACCATCACAATCAGCATTTATACACTAAAGCACATCCATGAAATCAAAGGCTTTAAACCGAAACAACAAAAACAAACCTTGTAGAGATGAGAGAGGGAGGGCTAGCGTGAGAGAGAGAGAGGGCTCCGAGAGAGAGAGAGAGAGAGAGAGAGAGAGAGATAGGTCTTGATAGGGGGAGATGCTAGGGTTTTGTCTTTCGATAGTTTTGAGAGATTATACAAAACATACATGCATACGTATAGGTCAAGCATTTGCTATCATACTTTGCTAAAATTTCCTTCATGTTAGGCCACCGGTACAATGCCTTTAGATCGTGATACATCTTGTCAAAACTATGATGTATCGAGTATCGAGACTTGTGTGCTTCGTCCGTCACAAGCTCTCGCAGATTTCCGTAGGATGGAACCCATATACGCTCCATGAAGTGATGCATACCATCAGCTTTGAGTTCAAGTTGTTTCTCCATGCTCCACATGGACTCAGCTAGAAGGTTTTCCTCATTTAGTGCTTCAACTTGAGCATTGTGAATTTGTTCGGGAAGGTTCGAATGGATTGTAGGCTGCAACGCACGAGCTCATTTAGGTTTGTTTCTTTTCGGCTGGGGGCATCAGCTACAACATTTGTCTTTCCCGGATGATATTTGATTGCGCACTCATAGTCATTTATGAGTTCAACCCATCGATGTTGTCACATGTTCAACTCCTTTTGGTCGAGTATGTGCTGGAGACTCTTGTGATCGCTGTAAATTGTTCACTTGGTACTGTACAAGTTGTGTCTCCATATCTTGAGTGTGAAGACTACCGCTCCCAGCTCCAGGTCGTGGGTAGTGTAGTTCTTTTCATGGATCTTGAGTTGTCGAGACGCGTAAGCAATGACTTTCTCGCGTTGCATTGACACGCAACTGAGTCCTTGAATGGATGCATCGAAGTAGACAATAAAATCATCAGTGTTTTTAGGTAGAGATAGAATAGGTGCACTACAGAGCTTTTCCTTCAAATGATGAAATGCGGATTCTTGAGCATCACCCCACTTGTAGGTGATACCCTTTTGAGTTAGAGAAGTAAGGGGTTGTGCATTGTTCGAGAATCCCTCGATGAATATACGATAATAACCTGCCAGACAAAGGAATTGGCAGATGTCATTTGGAGTTCTAGGTGCAGGCCAATTCTTGATAGAGTCGATCTAGGCAGCTTCATTGACCACGTAACCAAGGAAATGGACTTCAAGAATCTAAAAGTCACATTTTGAGAATTTAGCGTAGAGCTGTTCATCCCGTAAGATTTCCAAAATAAGACGCAATTGTTGCTCGTGTTCCTCCTGGATCTTCGAGTAGATTAGGAAGTCGTCAATGAAAACAATGATGAACTTGTCAAGGTAGGGTTTGCACACTCGGTTCAAAAGATTCATAAAAACCACGGGTGAATTCGTTAACCCAAATGGCATAACAAGGAACTTGTAGTGGCCGTATCGAGTCCTGAATGTTGTTTTGGAGATGTCTTCATCTCGGACTCTCAACTGATGATATACCGATCTCAGATCAATCTTGGAATAGAAACTTGACCCTTGCAGCTGGTCGAATAGATCATCAATTCATGTGAGTGGATAGCGGTTCTTGACAGTCACCTTGTGTTGCTCGCGGTAGACTATGCACATACGAAAGTACCATCCTTCTTCTTGACAAAAAGTACGGGGGTTGCCCATGGTGACGATTAGGCCGGATAAAACCTTTATCCAGAAGCTCTTGCAATTGTGTAGATAACTCCTTTAGTTCGTTCGGTGCTAGTCGGTAGGGTGCTCGAGCTATAGGTTCCGCTCCAGGAGTTAGCTCGATTTGGAATTCGACTTGGCGGTGAGGTAGAAGGCCAGGTAGTTCATCAGGAAAAACTTTGGGAAAGTCGCGAATAATAGGAATATCTTTGATCTTTTTCTCTTCGGTTTGAACACCAGTGACAAGAGCTAGAATAGCGGTACAACCCTTTCGCAAACACTTTTGAGCCTTCATAAATGAAATGATACCTACCACAGTGCCACCCTTCTCACCTCGATTAACAAGGGGTTCGCCGACCGAACGGGGGAATACAAAAAATCTTCTCCTGGCAGAGTATTTTGGCTCGATGATGGGAAATAACCAATTCATTCCGACGACAACGTCGAAACTTCCAAGAACAACAGGGATGAGGTCAATAACAAAACTCTGACCGGACAACACAAATTTACAGCCGTTGATGATGTGAGTCGCCTCAATGCTTTTGCCATTGGCTAGCTCGATGACGTGCTTAGAGTTCAAAGGAGTTGGAATAGGCTTAAGCATCTTAGTAACACTTAAGGACACAAAACTGAAATCCGCTCCAGAATCAAAAAGTACGGAAACAAAGTAGTCGTCAAGTAGGAACCTACCCGTCACCACATTAGGGTCGTTTCCTGCTTCACCCGAGCCAATTACAAAGGCTCGACCCTTCGTGTCACACCCCAACCGATGGCGGAAACATCGGGGCGTGGCACTGAGCGAAACAGATTGTGCAGAAGTTTCCATAACAACTATATTTACTAAATATTTAAAGCAACACGTCCCATACCATGTTATAGATGATAATACAATTATTACAGAAAAGATCTAGACAATTGTTCTGTTCCGACAACTCAAATTCTTATTACAGAAAATTGTTTATTTATTGGTTTCTAGGACTCCGTCCCTAGCCTTAATTTCATCACCAGCACACAAAGCATGCAAACATCCTAAGCACCTGTCACATACGTTAAAGTAAAAGTCAATACACATAGTGTAAAGGTGAGCACACAAGTTTGATAATAACATATAGAGTTCGAAAGCGGTACGCATAACCAGCACGTACACAGTGTAAAATGAGGCATGTTAGTTATCGACATGAACCTATCGATACCAATGACTGCGGGTTGACTGCCCAAGGCAGTTCGCGATACATTCTCACCACTGTGAGCCATGTAGGTAATTGTCCTTAACAACCCCCAAGTGAACGGGCACTGAGTCCAAATTAATAGTACTATCGTTGCTAAGGCACGTAGACAGCATTCCATGTGTAAACATAACAAACAAGCATTCATTAAGTCACGTATAACATGCGGTAACGGTTAGCGTTTAAAATATTGCGTATTGTGTTCGATGTGATTTTGTATAAGTAACGTATGTAACACCCAAAAGTGCGTAAAGCAAAAAGGGATCGAGTATACTCACCGCGGTTGATGGATTGAAAGGAGCGCTAGAGAGTAGGGTTAGCCTAAACAGATTGATAGCATAACGATAAGCGACGCGTAAATCGACGCAAAGTGAAAGTGAGTCGGACAGCAATTCGATCAGATGGTAATCCGATCAGACAGCCAGTCGTGCGAGTGGTAGTCCGTTCGGACGGTCGTCCGGTCGGATGACTGTTCGAGTGGATTGTTTCTTCCTTTGAGAAGGATGTGTTTGTGTATGATGGCTTGACTTTTGAAGTTTTCGTTGTAGTATTTTGAAAACACGGAAGTATCTCTATCTTTCAGCTCGGTAGATCAGACGGTCGTTCGATCGGACGGCAACCCGATAGGTTGGGCACTTCAGCGAGAACAAGTTCACAGCAGGTTGTCACTCGATCAGACGGTTGTTCGATCGGGTGGCATCCTTTGTGCATTGAACATGTTGAAAATTGTTTAAGTGTGGAAGTTTAAATGTCTCATGATTCGAATGGCAATTCGATCGGATGGTAGTCCGATCGGACAATAATTCGTTCAACATTCAGACTTCAAATGTTGGCAAAAATGGTTAAGTGTGGGACCCAAGGTGCAAGTCGTTCGGATTGGCTGTTCGATCGGAAAGCAGTCTAATCAGACGGCACTCCATCCGGGTCGACCTGTTCATCTTACATTTGGTTGTTTTGATTGTTTGTCGTTTGATCGAGACGTTTTAATAACGCATTAGACAATAGAAACCTCGTCACGACTTGGTATCCTGATCGGACAGGAATCACCCAAATCCAGCCGGTTAACTGTTCGAGACGGTGTTCCATGTTTAATGCGAAATCGGTAATCTCGTGGATAGAATCCAGATCTTGGACCACACAACCACAAGAACGGGTAGGAAGTCGGTGTAAGCTCCGATTCTATCGGTTTTGAGTGCATTGAGTGTAAAAGAGTTGAAAGAAAGTTGCAAAAACCATCTTTCAATCCTTTTCATTGTGAACATGTTTAGATCCATGAAAGATCTTTGTTTGTTTATGTGGAAATCGGTTAGATCTAAGTTGTTCTTGGTGGATTGAGGCCAAAACATGATGTTCTTTAAGAACACATGATGACGTCATCCTAGAACACCTTGAATCTTGATGATTTCACGGTTAAAAGTTAAGTTTCAAAAGATAAAAAGGTGTAGGAGTGCGTGTAGATTAAGGAAGTACAAGATTTAGGGCGAAATCTTACCGGAATTGCGAGAAATCGAAGGAAAAAGCGAGCAAGAGCACTGGTCGGACGTCAGTTGCCAAAAGTAGAAAGTATGAGAGAGACAAGGGGTATTTATAGGGTTACCCAAAGTGGAAAGGAGTGGAGAGCGGCTGGTCGATCGGTTAGGAAGCTCGATCGAACAGCTTGTCCGATCGGACGGCGGTCCGTTCGAACGGCTGGTCGATCGGCTGGTCTCCTGGTCGATCAGTTACCTTGGTTCGAGTGTTCGGTGCGACGAGTTTTGCCGTTTCGATTGCGATTGCGAGCGTTGCGATGCGATAGAGTTTCCTAATCAAATTACTTTTAATCCCAACTACTATATCAACATACAAGCATCCTTACTTCGTATTCGTTTAGCGTTTGCGATTCGATTGCGATTAAGTTCGATTGCGTTTCGATTGATTCCCACACATAACATAAGTAGACATGCACAAGTAACACATAATGCACACACACACGTTTAACAATAAACCAAATGCGTAATTCGAGTTGCGAGTGCGATTGCGATAGCGATAAAGCGATTAAACAAACGATAAATAGCGATTACTATGCGATTATTAATAGATACTCCACATAATACAACTAAAGCAAAAATAAAATAGGCTAATAACAAGTCAAAGAAGTCAAAACAGGAATTGAACAAGGAGAGACAGATCGTAATTAGCAATCTTTTCTTCCTTTGACTTCAATCTTGACTTTGACTTTGACTTCCGAAACACGGGGTGTTACAGCCTCCCCTAGTTGTGGGAATTTCGTCCCGAAATTAGGCCGAAGCCGTAACAAACAACTGCGGGTACTTCGCCTTCATGTCGCTTTCGAGTTCCCAAGTGAACTCTGCTCCTCGTTTGCCTTCCCATCGGACTTTCACAATTGGAATGCGCGAGCATCTGAGCTGCTTGGTTTGGCGATCCATGATTTCGACAGGCTTCTCCATGAAGTGTAGTGTTTCGTTTACTTGGAGGTCATCGAGAGGTACAATCAAATCATGCTCAGCCAGGCACTTTCAGAGGTTTGACACATGGAAAGTCGGGTGGACATTACTAAGTTCCTCCGGTAGTTCGAGTCTGTAGGCGACTTTTCCGATCTTTTCTAGAATCTTAAAAGGTCCAACATATCGAGGTGCTAGCTTCCCTTTCTTGCCGAATCTGACCACACCCTTCCAAGGTGATACCTTTGGGAGTACGTAGTCGCCAACGTTAAATTCAAGGGGCTTGCGTCATCTATCGGCGTAACTTTTCTGTCGACTTCGAGTTTTCAATAAGTTGTCTCGAATTTGGAGGACTTTGCCAGTCGTTTCTTGCAATAGCTCGGGACCGGTTAGTTGCGAGTGACCGATCTCGTGCCACACAATAGGTGATCGACATATTCTTTCGTATAAAGCCTCTAATGGTGCCATTTGAATGCTGGAATGATAAGTGTTGTTGTACGAGAATTCGACTAACGGCAGGTATGCATCCCAATTACCACCGAAATCTATGACACACGAACGGAGCATGTCTTCAAGAGTATGGATCGTTCTTTCAGTCTGACCGTCGGTTTGAGGGTGGAATGAGGTACTTAGATTAAGTGTTGTACCGAGAGCAGCTTGAAACGTTTCCCACAATCGCGAGGTAAACCGAGCATCTTGGTCAGAGATGATGTCGCGAGGCGTCCCATGTCAACAAATGATCTCATTGGTGTAGATTCGGGCTAATCGTTCCACCTTGTAGTCTTCCCGTATTGGCAAAAAGTGAGCTGATTTAGTCAAACGGTCAATAACAACCCAGTTGCTGTCGTGACCTGATGACGTGTGCGAAAGCTTTGTTATGAAGTCCATAGCGGCATAGCTATACTCTCCCACTTCCATATAGGGATCGGCGGTTGTTCGAGTAAGTCAGAGGGTCTTTGGTGTTCAGCCTTGACCTTTGCACAAGTCAGGCACTTCCCAACGTAGAGAGCAATATCCCTTTTCATGCCCGGCCACCAGTACTTGTAGCGAAGGTCCTGATACATTTTGTCGACACTGGGATGAATAGAATACCGGGATTTGTGGGCTTCGTCCATCAAAATCTATCGCAAATCGGTCCGTTTAGGGATCCAAATCCGGTCCAGATAATGGAATATCCCATTCGGCTTATTCACAAGACGAGCTCCATCGTGGTAGATTCTTTCTTTATCCAAGGTGCGCTCATTAAAACAAGCATGCTGGGCTTCGTGAATGAGACTTTCGAGGTCGTACAGGGCTTGGGTTTTACGAATGCTGAGCAAATAACTCCGTCTGCTGAGAGCGTCGGCAACGACATTTGCTTTGCCTGGGTGATAACGAATCTCACAGTCATAATCATTGAGAAGTTCTACCCATCGGCGTTGACGCATATTAAGTTCCTTCTGATCAAAGATATGTTGTAGGCTCCTATGATCCGTGAAGATCGTACACTTTGTCCTATACAGGTAGTGTCGCCAAATCTTTAATGCAAAAACAAATGCGCCTAGCTCGAGATCATGGGTTGTATAGTTCTTTTCGTGGATTTTGAGCTGATGAGATGCGTAAGTTATAACTTTGTCCCGTTGCATGAGGACACAAGCAAGACCAAGGTTGGAAGCATCACAATAGACAATGAAGTCGTTGTTTCCATTGGGCAATGTGAGAACAGGAGCATTGTAAAGCATGCGCTTGAGGGTTTGGAAAGCAGACTCTTGTTCAGTTCCCCAAACAAAAGGCTTGTCTTTATGTGTGAGAGCGGTAAGCGGCACAGCGATCTTTGAGAATCCTTTAATAAATCATCGATAATAGCCCGCTAATCCGAGAAAAGAACGGACTTCAGACGGATTCTTAGGGGTAATCCAACTCTTAACGGGTTCAATCTTCGCGGGATCGACGTGAATACCTTGACTATTTACAATGTGACCGAGGAATTGAACCTCCTCCAACCAGAATTCGCACTTGGAGAACTTGGCATAGAGTCGATTCCCCTGGAGTAGCTCGAGAACCAAAAGTAGATGCTGCGCGTGTTCAGCTTTCGATTTGGAATAAATCAAGACATCGTCGATGAACACGATGACGAAACGGTCGAGATAAGGTTTACACACACGATTCATCAGATCCAGGAAAACCGCGGGTGCGTTGGTTAAATGAAAAGGCATAACAACGAACTCATAGTGGCCGTAACGAGTGCGAAAAGCGGTTTTGGGTATATCCTCCTCCTGAATGCGTAACAGGTGATAGCCTGAGTGTAGATCGATCTTCGAGAAACACGTAGCACCTTGTAGCTGGTTAAACAAATCGTCAATACGAGGCAGGGGATAGCGGTTCTTGTTAGTCAACTTATTCAGTTCCCGATAGTCGATGCACATCCGGAATGTCCCATCCTTCTTTTTGACGAAAAGGACTGGCGTGCCCTAAGGAGAGGTGCTCGGGCGAATGAAGCCTTTCTCAAGCAATTCCTGAAGTTGGTTCGAGAGTTCACGCATTTCGGACGGTGCGAGTCGGTAAGGAGCTTTGGCAATAGGGTTGGCTCCAGGAATGAGGTCGATACGGAAGTCAATATCATGACTTGGCGGTAAACCGGAAAGATCGTCAGGGAACACATTAGGAAATTCACGAACCACAGGAACGTCTTTCACTTCTGTCCTTCCTTTCTTTTCCTTCTCTGCTACTACAATGTTAGCCAAGAAAGCTCTGTATTCCTTGCGGAGATACTTGCTAGCTTGGACACACGACATGAGCTTAAGACCTTTCGAAGCAGTTTCGCCATAAACACACAAATAATCACCATTCGCGAGCGAGAATCGAATCATCTTATCGAAGCATACAACTTCAGCATGGTTTTCGCGAAGAATGTCCATGCCTACTATGACATCAAAACTTCCGAGTTGCATTGGAATAAGGTCGATTGGGAAGATGTGATTGTTGAGCTCAAGAGTACAATCACGAAGAACAGAATTAACGGCGACAGTTCTTCCGGTGGCGACTTCGACATCGAACGTCGAACGTCGAGGGGAGATGGGAGCGCTTACGACAAAGAAGCTTCTCGAATTCAAACGACACAAAGCAGTTATCGGCTCCAGTATCAAACAAACATGAAGCACAAATACCATTCACAAGGAACGTACCATTGACCACATTATTGTCAGCCTGGGCTTGGCGCACATTGATGTTGAAAGTTCTGGCGTGTGCGGCTTGTTGCTGCTGCTGAGGTTGTTGCTGCTGCTGTTGTTTCTGCTGCCGGGGCTCTTGTTTCACAACCCTGTTCGGGTACATGTTCACAAAGTGGTTGGGATCATCACATGCGAAGCAGACTCGGGCGTTGACCGCGGGTGCCTGAGCCGCTTGTTGGCCTTGCGGGGCTGGGAGCAGAGCTTGATGAGTAGTGGCTTGAGCTGGGGCTTGACGGGGACCAGTACGGCAGTTCGCAGTGAAGTGGCCGTACATATTGCAGTGGGCGCAGAAACGACAGGCGAGACCCACCGGGTGATGATAAGAACATGTTGAACAAGCCGGGGGGGGGGGGCCTGTGTATGCACGCTTTGCAGGCGGTGCGTAGGTAACTGGTGCTGGATGGTGGTGGTGCTGCTGCTGGGCCGGTACGGCTTGAAGTGGAGCAGCATTGGTGGTGACAGCACAGTTCTTGTTGCTGGAGCTGCTGTTGTTGTTCTTCTTCTTGCGGCGTGAGGACTTGGACGATTGAGCGGTGGCGGTTTTGGCAGTTGGAGCGGCGGTGACTTGATGCAGGTTCTTTGAAGTTTTATCCCAAAAACCAGCTTTTACCCGCTTGTCGTTGATTTTGGCGGCAAGCAAGTAAGTTTCTTCAGTCGTTGCTGGCTTTGCGGCATGCACAAAATCTGCAACACAGTCGGGTACAGCTCGAATGTACTTCTTGATCGTCATGTCGGGCGTCTTCACTTGATCGGGACAGATGATGCTGAGCGGCTTAAAGCGAGCAGTCAGGGCAGCGTTGTCACCTTCCTTCTGCTTAATGTGCCAGAACTCGTCCTCCAGCTTCTGGCGCTGATGGGGAGGGCAGAACTCTTCGAGCATAACGTTCTTCAACTCGTCCCATGACAGACCGTAAGCTGCATCGTTTCCGCGCTTGTTCCTTTCGGCCGTCCACCATTCTAGAGCACGGGACTGGAAGACGCTGGTCGCGTTCAGTGTGCGGAGATTATCAGGACATCCGCTGTGTCGCAGAGTGACTTCGATCGAGTCAAACCATTGAAACAAAGCCGTAAGGCCTTCTTCTTCGGTGAACTCTTTCGGTCCACATGCCTTGAACTGTTTGAAGCTGAAAGCAGCTTTGGGAGTCTCAGTTCTGGATTCCTCAGACAATTTGCTCATGTTTTCGTACAGTTCACTGACGACTTGGGGTACAACCTTTTCCATTTGCTTAGTAATCATGGCAGCGAGGCGTTTGTCTGCTTGCTTTCGGCGAGCATCACGGGTAGCGTGAGATCCAGATGACGACATTTTCTGCAACAGACATCGCGACAGGACTCAACATGACATATTCGAATCTCACCTCACACGCCTAGTACTACTAAAGCTCAGGAACACGTATAATCATATAAGCATATAATCACATATTCACATAAACTCAGAAGCACGTAAGCATGTAAGCATGTATGGCACAGATTCACAGAGAGCACATAAAACACGTAATCACAAGAGTCAGTCAGAATACAGAAACCTATCATTCAAAGTCCGCGAATGTTCGAGAATAGAGATCGCGATTAACATATCGACTAGTATAGTATAAGCGTATATCATAGCATGGGGTCGTCCATAATTTAGCGATTTGTCAGCGTTTTAAGATGGAAGTGCAGTGCGAGTCGTGCGGGTCGATCGAAGTGAAAGCAAAGATCGAATAATCCTCCAAAATTAAAACACATAGACAGGTAAATACACATACAACAACATAAAATCAACGAGTCATCAGAGTCAGCAGTTGCGGGCTCAGAATCGAAACACATAAAAATTGAGAAATAGATCATTTGCGGCTATTAGACATTGACTATCCAAAGTGATTCGACTATTCTCAAGGACTTGTTGTACACATTTTGACTTTCGGGACTGTGCTTTTGCCTCGATTCTTGGGCGTTTGGCACGCATCCCTTTAGTCATACCGTGACTTCAGGTCGTTGGAGTCTGTCGAGACTTTGGTGAGAGTTTTGTAAAACCAAGTAAAGATCGGAATAAATAGTCAAGGTTAGGGTTTCACCCCTAGCTTAACAACTTCGTTCCTGTTCTGATGAAATAAAGGGGAATTATGCGTCAAAGTATGGATTTCACTCCTATTTCAACGCAATTTCTTGAGTTTATAGATAAAAATGTGGGATGATCAAGCAATTTAGTCAAGAGTTTACGGTTTTCACACCTATTCTCGACTTAATCGCTCATTCATATTTGAAAATTCGAGTGCAGTGATAGTGTAGCGTAGGCGAGAATAGCAAGAAATAGCAGGTACGCTCACACATAATCCCTACTGGACATGCACGAGTCGGTCCGTTGGTTCCGAACTATAGACTAGGTCTCTAAGACATCGACCCGGACTAGGTCAAGTCTTTCCTAATTCCCTGTAGATATGGCTCTGATACCAATCAGTCACACCCCAACCGATGGCGGAAACATCGGGGCGTGGCACTGAGCGAAACAGATTGTCGAAAAGTTTAAAGCAACACGTCCCATACCATGTTATAGATGATAATACAATTATTACAGAAAAGATCTAGTCAATTGTTCTGTTCCGAAAACTCAGATTCTTATTACAGACAATTGTTTATTTATTGGTTTCTAGGACTCCATCCCTAGCCTTAATTTCATCACCAGCACACAAAGCATGCAAACATCCTAAGCACCTGTCACATACGTTAAAGTAAAAGTCAATACACATAGTGTAAAGGTGAGCATACAAGTTTATTAATAACATATAGAGTTCGAAAGCGTTACGCATAACCAGCACGTACACAGTGTAAAATGAGGCAAGTTAGTTATCGACATGAACCTATCGATACCAATGACTGCGGGTTGACTGCCCAAGGCAATTCGCAATACATTCTCACCACTGTCAGCCATGTAGGTAATTGTCCTTAACAACCGCCGAGTGAACGGTGATGAGTCCAAACTAATAGTACTATCGTTACTAAGGCAGGTAGACAACATTCCATGTGTAAACATAACAAACAAGCATTCATTAAGTCACGTATAACATGCGGTAACGGTTAGCGTTTAAAATATTGCATAGTGTGTTCGATGTGATTTTGTATAAGTAACGTATGTAACACCCAAAAGTGCATAAAGCAAAAAGGGATCGAGTATACTCACAGCGGTTGATGGATTGAACGGAGCGCTAGAGAGTAGGGTAAATCGATGCAAAGTGAAAGTGAGTCGGACTGCAGTTCGATTGGATGGTAATCCGATCGGACAGCCAGTCGTGCGAGTGGTTGTCCGTTCGGACGGTTGTTCGGTCGGATGACTGTTCAAGTGGATTGTTTCTTCCTTTGAGAAGGATGTGTTTGTGTATGATGGCTTGACTTTTGAAGTTTTCGTTGTAGTATTTTGAAAACACTGAAGTATCTCTACCTTTCAGGTCGGTCGATCGGACGGTCGTTCGATCGGACGGCAACCCGATAGGTTGGGCACTTCAGCGAGAACAAGTTCACAGCAGGTTGTCACTCGATCGGACGGTTGTTCGATCGGGTGGCATCCTTTGTGCATTGAACATGTTGAAAATTGTTTAAGTGTGGAAGTTTAAATGTCTCATGATTCGAATGGCAATTCGATTGGATGGTAGTCCGATCAGACAACAATTCGTTCAACATTCAGACTTCAAATGTTAGCAAAAATGGTTAAGTGTGGGACCCAAGGTGCAAGTCGTTGGGATTGGCCAGCCGTTCGGATTGGCTATTCGATCGGACAGCAGTCCGATTGGACGGCACTCCGTCCTGGTCGACGTGTTCGTCTTACATTTGGTTGTTTTGATTGTTTGTCATTTTATCGAGACGTTTTAATAACGCATTAGACAACAGAAACCTCGTCACGACTTGGTAACCTGATCGGACAGGAATCACCCAAATCCAGTTGGTTAACTGTTCGAGACGGTGTTCCATGTTTAACGTGAAATCGGTAATCTCGTGGATAGAATCTAGATCTTGGACCACACAACCACAAGAACGGGTAGGAAGTCGGTGTAAGCTCCGATTCTATCGGTTTTGAGTGCATTGAGTGTAAAAGAGTTGAAAGAAAGTTGGAAAACCATCTTTCAATCCTTTTCATTGTGAACATGTTTAGATCTATGAAAGATCTTTGTTTGTTTATGTGGAAATCGGTTAGATCTAAGTTGTTCCTGGTGGATTGAGGCCAAAACATGAAGTTCTTCAAGAACACATGATGATGTCATCCTAGAACACCTTGAATCTTGATGATTTCACGGTTAAAAGTTAAGCTTCAAAAGATAAAAAGGTGTTGGAGTGCGTGTAGATTAAGGAAGTACAAGATTTTGGGCGAAATCTTATCGGAATTGCGAGAAATCCAAGGAAAAAGCGAGCAAGAGCACTGGTCGGACGTCAGTTGCCAAAAGTAGAAAGTATGAGAGTGACAAGGGGTATTTATAGGGTTACCCAAAGTGGAAAGGAGTGGAGAGGGGCTGGTCGATCGGTTAGGCAGCTCGATCGAACAGCTTGTCCGATCGGACGACAGTCCGATCGAACGGCTGGTCGATCGGCTGGTCGCCTGGTCGATCAGTTACCTTGGTTCGAGTGTTCGGTGCGACGAGTTTTTCCATTTCGATTGCGATTGCGAGCGTTGCGATGCGATAGAGTTTCCTAGTCAAATTACTTTTAATCCCAACTACTATATCAACATACAAGCATCCTTACTTCGTATTCGTTTAGCGTCTGCGATTCGATTGCGATTGAGTTCGATTGCGTTTCGATTGATTCCCACACATAACATAAGTAAACATGCACAAGTAACACATAAGGCACACACACACGTATAACAATAACCAAAATGCGTAATTCTAGTTGCGAGTGCGATTGCGATAGCGATAAAGCGAATTAACAAGAGATAAATAGCGATTACTATGCGATTATTAATAGATACTCCACATAATACAACTAAAGCGAAAATAAAATAGGCTAATAACAAGTTAAAGAAGTCAAAACAGGAATTGAGCAAGGAGAGACAGATCGCAATTAGCAATCTTTTCTTCCTTTGACTTCAATCTTGACTTTGACTTTGACTTCCGAAACACAGGGTGTTACACTTCGCACCAATTCCTACCATTGTTGTTATTGTTACCAGTTCCATTGTTGGTGTTGTTGCGATTCTGGTCCAATTGAGAGCAATCCTTCCTGAAATGCCCTTCTGCTCCACAACGAAAACACCCTTTCCCATTGCGTTGCTGTTGCTGTCGTGGCCTTTGATTCTGGTGAGATGGCTGTTGTTGCTGCTGATTCTACCTTACTGTGTACTTACTACTGCAATCCTTTGTGGCGTGCCCCGGCTTACCACACTGCTGACAGCGGTTCTTCTCGCATTGCTTAAAATGGTGCATGTTGCACTTGTCACATTTTGGCCGATTCCCTTTGATAACCACCTTGACCCTGATTTGCGAATACTGCTCATTAGAGATCTTGTTGTTGTAAAACTTTCTTTGATACGATTGGGGTTGAGTAGAACTAGAAACCTTTGCCTTAATTTCCATCCCATTTGCGTTTATTGTCAGTCGAAGTGTCAAGGACAGAGGAGTTTCGCTTGGGTATCTTGCCCTGCTCGACCACTTGATCCGTGAGCTTGTAAGCTAATCTGATGACTCGTTGAATCGTCGAAAGGTTGGCCGAGGTCACCAAACTTTGAATTTCAGGGGATAGACCTTTAAGATAAAGTTCGATTCGCTTGTATGCTGGCACAGACATGTTGGGGCAAAGAGCAACCAAATCATTTGACCGTTTGGTGTAGGCTTCGATTTCAGAACCGACCATCTTAAGATTATAGTACTCCACTTCTAGCTTTGGTATATCATACCGATGACAATATTCCTTCTTCAGCAAATCCTTGAAATCATTCCAAGGTGAAGCATTAGCAGCTGCCAGGCTAATCATTTGCACCTATGCATTCCACCAAGATAGCGCATTCCCTTACAAGGTACCAGTTGCAAATTTAACTCGGCTGTTGACGGGACAGTCACACATCTCAGAAACGGATTCCACCTTCTCAATCCAATTCAATAGACCCACTACTTCTTCAGTACCGTTGAAGAAGCACTGTTTGCAATCCATAAACGTTCTAAAGGTACATGCTCGGGGTTGAGGAGGTTGACCTGTAACGTAAAGTAAAGCGGATAAGAATAGCAGAGTTGAGACTAAAAGGGGAGAGGATTTAAACATCCTAGAATGGTACAGAACGATTGATTTACCTCCTGGTTGAGCTGCAAGAGCCTTAGCAACTCGAATGTTAATCAGGTCGTGAGTTGGTCCTGTGTCATGTTAATTCCACCACGCCCGTTCATTGTCTTTACATTCACAAAATACAATAATGAGAATAATATAACACATATAATTCATCATAATGGCATAAGTAGAATAGAAGAAGATTTAACCACAATGCCTAATATCCAAATAAAAATTTTTCATCTGAATCGTTTGTAAGTTCCATAAATGAGTTTTAAATCAAATATTAAATTCAGTATCAATTGTCGGATGACGAACAACCCTCCTCATCTAAGTCAAATAGAAAGGAATAAAAATGCAAAAACAATAGATGGTGATGTCAATTGTCATCACGGCGAATGAGATAACTGATCCCTCGTCATCACTACCTTCTGGTGCCTCATTTGGATCTTCATTGGGTTCCTCTTCCGGATCTTCTTCGGGTTCTTCAAGTTCCGCGGTGTTGTTTAGCGCCTCCGTAAGCCTCTCGTCCACAGCCTGAATCATGTTGCAGTTATCGTCCGTATCATAGTGCAAGCTAGTCACTTGTGCTTGCAGCTTCCTTGTTTAGTCGACCAGGTTGTTCTATTGCCGAGTCATAGAGCCTGGTGTTTCCTTAGAAGTCGGATTTCCTCCACTGCCTCTTCGAGAGTTAGCCCTCGAAGTTTCTTGCTAAGTCCTGCTACAGACTTTTCAAGTTCGGGCATTTGTAGGAGACGTTGCTCACGTGCAATTCTCCTAGAGCAAGGGAAAGATTTAGGTTTAGAAGAAGATGAGTTGGGGTCAATTGGCCTCTTACCATTAGGATCTTGAGAACTAGACATATTTGAGATGCAATGTATAAATAAGTAATAAGTAGGCACATATGTGAATTATGCAATGAAAATGTTGGGACACGCACTTTGGAGTGTAGTGTCGTTGCGGCTTGCTCGGTACAGAAGACGTTATAGTTTGGTTTTTCTCAAAACGTTTTAAACCAAGTTCACTATTACCAATGGCTCTGAAACCAATCTGTCACACCCTCAAAATCCACATGCGGAGTTTTACCGCGAGGCGTGTGACTGACCAGGATCAAGCCACTAATCATGTTGAACATTTATTAAAGTTATAAAAATTCATCACAATCAACATGATTAGTGATTAAGGTTTTAAATGTCTAAAACACAGTTCAATTCGATAGCGGAAGCAAAGTATAAAAATTCAGGCAACAGTTTAAAAACCACATGTTTAGTAAATTCAAAACCAATAGTTTTTATCGCAGCCATGACACTCCAATGCTACAAGCTCCCGAGCTGTACCTAACGACTTGCAAAGCATGCATAAGTGTGTCAACAAAGGTTGGCGAGATCACAGTTTTCATCTTTATTGCAAAACAAATTCGTTTAAATACTTTAATTTATAACAACATGTCATGGGTAGCTAACCCACTGTTAAGCTACTAACTATATGGTACCGAAAACTTGACTGTAGTAAGTTGTTGTGCCCCGTATCAATGCCTATCATCATTGATAAAAGTGTTAACGTTAATAGTTCACGCCCGGCTCCCAGCACGGTGTGAGGTTTGTCGAACCTTAAAGCGCTATCAACTATGCCCCGTTTGCCCAACCCGGAAACTAATTGGTATAATATGTAGGGACTTTCAGATAGAGTTTCGTTTAGTACACTAAAGACATGTAATGTAAACTACGGTATTTAATTAGTTGTATTCCAATCCAGGAATATAATGCGGTCCCAAATCCAGGGAGTGTGGATTCCCAACACCCGGGAATGCATGCTTTTAGTAAATGTGTGAACTCGCCTTAGATTAGCTCGACAGATTAAGAGTGTATGAGCTAGAATGGTCAACCACGTCCCATTATGGTTACCAAAAGTATTAGGGGTTGTTTATGAAATTCACGTAAGTCCAACACGTATCTAACACTTAGCACGCGTACAAGTTGTCACAAATATTTCACCAAATGGTTTTCATGCACAGGTTTATAATACACCCTATGACATGATATACGATAATTATACCATCAATAAGCAAGTACAGACAACAAAATAGCAAGTTCGACTCTTATACACTTTATAAACCATGCATAGCAAAATCACTGAGATTTGGCTGTTTTAGGATGTTTGTTTACCATACTTGTAATACGGTAAAATGTATGATCATTTTATGGGACGTACCACACAGAGGGGTTATCCTTATGTTAAATTTTTACGCTCTAACTCTTTATCTAAAAATTAGGAAAAATCTTTTACTATGTAGTATCTAGATCCATCACTTTCTGACTACAGTTTACGAAAAAATTATTTAAAAATCCTCGATTATCCGATTGACCCGATTCCACTTGGAGATTCGTACCAACACCAAAGACTATCTACTGTACAAATTTCGTGATCAAAATCCAAGTATTCACCGAGATATGATGTAAAACACAACGCATAAAATCTACAAAAAAATGAAGCTTTGATCACTGAAACAAAGTAATTTATTTAAAATATCAAATGACAATGAAAAATTGTGATTCTAGCACCAATTCAAGCGTATTTCAAAATACTATACTTTGGACTAGAGAAAATCTAGGTTTCATTAAGTTATGACTTGGTTACAGCCGATTAAAGTCAGCAGTAACTGTTAGACAGCTTACTGTTTTCATTACCCGGTCCCGAGAACAATCATCTAGTGAACCCCCAACACCTAAAACATTAATCACAACAGGCCATAAGTTGTTTATATCATAACTATCATAAACATCAAAATCATTAACGCAACAGAAAAACACAGATTATAAACAAAGGACAACGCATCAAATCTTGCATGAACTTTAAGGAACTAACAATAAAGCAAAGTGCCATAAATGGCTCTCATGCATCCTACACCATAAGTGATTGTTATAACCATCGTAATCAGCATTTATACACTAAAACACAGCCATGAAATCAAAGACTTTAAACCGAAACAACAAAAACGAACCTTGAAGAGATGAGAGAAAGAGAGAGAGAGAGAGAGAGGGCTAGCGTGAGAGAGGGAGAGCGCTCCGAGAGAGAGAGAGAGAGAGAGAGAGAGATAGGTCGCGAGCAGGGGAGGGAGGGGTGTCTTTCTGTTGCCGTAAATCTTGAGGAAGATGCTAGCGTTTTGTCTTTTGAGAGATTATACAAAACACACATGCATACGTACAGAAAGAAGGAGGAGGGTGTTTGGGCTTGGGGAATGGCATGTGGGCGAAAGTTTCCAAGAGGTGGGCTGGTGGTTGAGTTGGGTTGCACGAATAATCGAGATGGGTGTGGGCGGCCAAAGAAAATAAACGCAAAGGGGAGTGTGGCAGTGAAATGTTGTTTAGTATAAACTTTATTATTATTTTTTTATAACACTTATACACCCCTAATCTATTAGATAATCAAACAATTATAATCAACTAATTATAAATATAACTACACAATTAGTCAACTAATATACTTGTATAATATTCGGTTCGGGCATCGTGAGTTTCGAGCTACGCGAGTGGGTTGAACCGACAAGCGAGACATGCACTATGGTTCAAACAGTTCGGGTCGGTTCAACGCGATATGCATAAATTATATGTATATGATTTGATTTATAAAAGTGAAACAAATGGATTTTTACCCCAAAGTTACGGGTTGTCACATGTGGGTTCGAGCTGGCTTCAATATCGCTTAAAACAGCAAAAGCTCGGTTCAAGCTCGGCTCGCCAATGTTGTTGTTGTTGTTGTTGTTGTTATTATTATTACTATATTATATGTAAAAAAAATAAAACTTTGTACGGACTCGTTAAGGCTCGCGACCCTAAACAGACTTTGTTTTCGGGCTTGAGCTCGGGCTCGATAACTAAACGGGTTATATTTTTTGCTCAAGCTTGTTAAGGCTCAGCTCGTTTTAGCTTTTAGCCGAGCCAATCACGAGTAGCTCTCGAGCCTCTAAACTTTCTTACATGCGCATCATCTTCGCGCGTCATTTCTGTCAGTCTTGCTTCGAGAAGATATATTTTATGAGCTAATATTTTAGAAGGCTTTCGAAATCACCACCATCAAAAGCGCTGTCTTTGAACATGCTCGATCGACCTCTATTCTGATCATGTCTTCCATCTTCGAATTTGTTTGAAAGAATAATGGAGATTAAATGGTAGACTGAAGACAATATATATAAAGAAACGGGATCAGGAGAAAACGCTCAAAAGTGTGAGAACGGTGAGAACTTTTCCTGGCCCAACACGTGTCACGCCGCTTGGAGAAGGGCGAAGGGGCTTTTTTGTCCTTTCATCTTCTGCTTTTCCAGTTCCGCTTTTTCCGAATATTGTTTGAATTTTTAGGGTTTAAGATTTTTGGCGTTAACCAAATTCAATAATTAATGGCGTTTAATGGTTTCATCGTATTAACATTTTGGCGTTTATGGCGTTTATTCAAATCGTATGCCATTGTAACCCAGGGGTCAGGAAATCTATTTGAATGGCGTTTTCAAGGCGTTTTAAACAAGTTGGCCCATTGTTCTGTTAGTTTTTTATAAACATTTTGGCGTTTGGGTTATCTTGGCATTTTACAATTGTTGGATTATATTTCAGCCACAGTAAAAAAAATACAAGCGAGAAAATAAATTAAAAATCCTAATCGTTTGTTGAAGTGGCTTTTTTGTGGATGTTTGGGGACATAGATCTATGACGTTTGGGTGGGTTTTTCGCTTTTTCTTCATGTTGATCTTCATCTTTATAATCATCCCACTCTTCAGTGTCATTGATCTCTTCTCCTCATCCAAGCCTTCTTCAAGAACAAAAAATACAAAATGCCATATGACTGGCATCAGTATCCTTTTTTTGATTTTTTGTCCATCTCATGCAGCAAAATCTTATTGAGTTACTCGCCTCCGCTAATAATTCATTCAGTGAAACTTGATGAATAACAATAATGAATATCCAAGAAAGCATATTAGCCATCTTTGATTTTTTTGGCGTTTTACAGTGAGTGGTATTTAGTAGTATTGGCGTTTGTTTTTTTTTTTTTTTTTTTGATCAAATGGAAGTTGTTGAGACGTATCATTTTATAGGATCTCTTTTTGGCGCCTAAGTTAGGCGGTGCGTTATTATAATAAAGTATTCGTCTTTTCAGTTACTGTTTGTAATTATTGTTTTTGACAAGCTTTATCTCTGAAGTCTGTAAGACGTCCCATCTTTCAAGTTTGGCGTTTTAGATTCTAATATAATAAATTTTCCCTATCTTCAGTTTTTCTAATTTGAAGTTACTGTTTTTATTTACATTTTCAAGTTTGATTTTTTAATTTTTATTTTTTAATTTTTTTGGGTTATTTATAATACTTTTTCAAACTAATTTTATTATAGTTTGTGAGTTTTTGGGGGCATTTAACGGGATGATATCGTTTAAACAAGCATTTTGGCTGTTTTGGCGTTTTTATTATATATGGCGTTTTTATTATACAACAATCAACTGAAAAGGAAAATAAAAAAAAGAATACATAAAAAAAGTTTTTTTATAATACTTGTCCAAAGTAATTTTATGATGGTTTGATAAACGCCAAAGGTGTAAGACATTTGCCTTTTTTGGCGTTTTTATTAGATATGACGTTGTTTATTAAATAACAATCAACTAAAAAAGAAAATTAAACAAAATAAATTTTGATCTTCCAAATCTTCACTGTCACCAGTCTCTTTCTTCTTTTAAAGCATCTTCACTGGTTGTTTCGACTTTCGTAAGAAATCAGCCTCTTTTTCTATATTTTTTGTCCATCTTATGCAGCAAAATGTTATTGAGTTTACACCCTTTCAGCCAAAATGTTATCTTTTTTGGCGTTTTACCGAGAAAAAGAACGCCACCAAATAAACCATCTTAAAACTGTAAATTTGATCATGCTAAAATCAATAAAGTGTTGTTGTATGGTGATGGATAACATTGTTAATCCTCAGTTAAGAAAGATAACTGACAATGTTGTCCACACCATACAGCTACACTTTATTGACAGCAATATATTTGATGTTTGGGTTTTCTGGCGTTTATCAGTTGAATGGTATATATTAAATATGACGTTTGGGGTTTTTGTGTGTGTTTTTTAATTGAAGGTCTGAGTTGTTGTATATATAGGATTTTTTTGGAGGTTTTTTTAGGCGGGATTTTAATATAATTAAGTTTGGCGTTTTATATCTAATGGCGTTTTTAGCAAAATGCTATGTGATTTTTGTTTTGGCGTTTTATTTTAATGAGATGGCGTTTTATTTGGAGTAGTCAAAAGACGCTTTTACCCTTAATGAAGCGCGTCCACGTAATAAAACTGATGTTATTTACGAAAAATGGCACCGCGCTAATCTAGTCTATAGATTGTTTTGATCGTACGATCCATAAGCGTTCTCACCGTTCTCACACTTTCTACCGTTTTCTCTACATCCCGGCCCTATATATATATATAATGGATTTGTAGTTTTGACCAATCATTTAATAATAGGTATTAGGTATGTGCTTGAAATGCCATTTTATTTTAATTGATCGGTAGAATTCTTGTTATGTGCTCAACATGCCATTTTGTTTTTCTTGGTTATATTTGGTGTGGGATCAGAAACCTTGGAATGGATTGTATAATGGTAACACTTTGATTGATGTGTATGATGAATTATTGAATTATGTGCACTTCATAAAAGCACGCCTAGTGTTTATGCAATGCCAAAGAGAGATTCTTTTTAGTTTATCAGTTTGTAAGCTTTCAATTTTTTATATGCCACCAAAACCTTGTATAATGATGAATCTTGTAAGTATACTATATACAGTTAAGGAAGTGTGTAGAAGTTAAACTGTAAGGCCGCTTACGCACCTCGTACACACGAACTGGACCCCTCGACACACACGTGATGTGCGGAAACCACCGCGTGACTCACACCGCTCTGTAGATCTCGTTCAGAAGGAGTAGAAGATGAGAGAATCAATCAATCTGTGAATACACTGAGTATTCATAGATCACACAACAAACAATCACACATAGTGAAAGCAAACACAAAGCAAGGGTTGTTTCTCTCTCTTGAATATGTCTTGCATAGAAGGTTTTCCCAAAAAGTTACTCGTCATTGCATTTCATTCAGTATTTATACAATGACTAAATCCGGAACACAACAGTTCCGGATTCACAACTTACAAACTCGGACTACATAAGTCCTTACAATCTTAACAAACTCGGACTACATAAATTCGGACGACACTAGTACTAATAAACAAACTCCGACAAAGCTAAACAACCAAAACTTCCAAATTTACATGCTAAATTCGGACTAGACACCAAAATATATTCGGACTAGACATAGACGTTACAAGAAATACAAAACAGACCCTGGCCTTGCAGAATCCAGCACTTATCACCTAAGGTGCACTTACATAAACTAAGAGTTAATGAAGGTAAGATAGGGAATGAATGGGAGATTTGATGAAAGTGCTTGCTTGTAGTTTTAACTGATATGGATCTGGTGATAATACGCCGGTGATCGTGCAAAGTAAGCGTATTAAGTTTACTATTCTTTGTTTAATTAGGAAGAAATGGAGACGCGAGGTTGTGTGGGTCGGGCGAGATCGCTGTACGTCTGTAGGGGGTTGATTGGATCCTGAGGCTAATTAGCGCACTTAGTTTATGTTAAGGAAAAATGTGGTTTGTTAAGGTTTAGGGAATATTTTCTTACTTAATCTATGAATGAAGGCATAAAGCTACTAGTGCACCAAGGAACATGGATGTCTAAAACGTTGAAGAATGAGTTTGGACATTGTTGTTTCTATAGAATAACTTTACAGTGTTCAAATAAGTTATACTTTCTGTAGGAACCGTTCGCGTAATTAAATAAAATAAAAACAAATTTTATTAAATGATTACAATACAAGAAAAGAAAGCCTAAACAACTAGTACAATTACAACTGAAAATAACCAAATTACAAGAAATGTAGAAGAAGAAATTGGCTGAGTCACGTGTTCAATACGCTTCCCTTAAAACAAATTCCGAGTCTCCCAGGAGTACTCGTTTTGTTTCCCAGGGTACAACAGCCGGAGCAGTAGTACTGCCGGAGTTCGCCTACAACCCGAAGGTTACCTTGAAAACTTGCTGGAAGAAGATTGGAACTGTAGAGAGAAAGTTTTAGTTGCTGTTGTGTTGCTGGTGTACTCTACAGCAAGGTATGGAGCTGTATATATACAGCTCCTGGTTTGAAACAGCTAAAAACGAATTAAATGAGAGGTTTAAATTACATTAAACGTCTTCAATACAATTTAATACGTCATTTAATTCTCAGTCAAAGCCTATTAACTCGTTAGTTACGAAGCTGGACTGAAACTGCACTGTTATTCAATGCTGGAAGCTTCTGCGTGCGCGCGCGCGCAAGAAACACTGGTGCGCGCGCAAGACAAACTGGTGCGCGCGCGCTGGTCTGCACGCTCATGCGCGGTGCGTCCTCTTGGCTCACTGCCATGCGCGTGTGCGCCATGTCACCTGTGAGCCTCTACGAGCACGCCACACAGTCGCGCCGTTTTGGCTCACTCTGGTGCGCCGCGCACGCACAACAGGACCCTGCACCATGCGCAACCGCGCGCGTTCATGCCACTTGTACTCGCGCGCGGACTGCCACGTCACGCGCCTCGAACCTGCATGCCACTTCACCACTTGGTCAAAAATACAAAGGCGGCTCTCAAGCGGCTCGCGGTGATGCGAGTGTGCGAAGTGCGCCATCAAAGAGCCACATTGCGCCTCATCTCCCACGCCACGCGCGCGAGCGTGTGCGAGTGCGGGTTAGGGTGCTCCGCACCCTTCGCAATGACACTTAGTGTGTGCTTCCATGAAACAATAAGGAGGGAGAGTTCCCACTTAAATACCCATTTAAGTTCCATCTTTCCTCCGATGTGGGACAAGGTGCTACTTTCCCTTTTGTTTCAGCATTGAATGTTTCAAACACCCAACTTTTAGCATCGATATCTCATTCATCTTAGCTCCGTTTTGGACGTGGTTTAGTTCGTTGCGAAGCTCTTCCAACATAGAACTCAAACCCACAAATAAATATATAAAACCCGCTAATTTTATTATATTTATTTCTAGTCCAAAATCGGAAAAAATCATTTTCCTATATTTGTGAAAAATGCTATTTTCACCTATTTTTCCAACACTTTCTATTGTAGGAATATAATACATGTAGCAAAAACGTATCCCCTCACAAGTAGTAGTCTGCTTTAAGACTTAATTGTGGGCAACTAAGCGTGTACACGAGCCGAGCTACTTGAACTCGGCTAAAAAAAGCTCGAACGAGCTGATCTTAAATGACCCCGAGCCCGAGGTTCACTTTAATACCGACTTTTGCAGCTATGTTAACTTTGGTTACTAATTGTAAATGAATGATCTGTTTAAGTGCTTATCTATTTTGCTAAATTTTCTAACTTAAGACATGGCATCTCATTTGCAAATATACATTTTTTTGAAAGAGAGAAATTTTTTAAACTTGTAATTATATTATTTTTTCTTCTAAAGAGTTTTTTTTTTTTTTTTTTTTTTTTTTTTTTGCATATGCAGTCTCTGATGCGAGTATGGTTACATCATACCTAAAAAGCTTGTTTTTCTTTATTTACCAAAGTTTATTTGTTTTTTTTAAGGAGTGAGGATGTACTAGACTTCTATGCGAGCTCAAGGAAGCGTAAAGATTATTATTTTTGGGGTAAGCTCTTAACTTTAAAATCCTTATTTTTTATTTTATTTTTTCAACTATTTGGCCTACCAATAGTTATTTGGTTAATGGCAGCTCGGGCTCGATAACCAATAACTGGCTGTGAGAAATTAAGGGTGTTTGTATCTGTTGTTAAAGAATCAAAACGCGATCTCGTTATAAGATGCTAAACTAATGGTTATTGATTTGTAGAAGCAAAAGTTAGAATGGAAAGCAAGGACTTGAAACAAATGCTCTTGTAATTTATGATCTATTGTTGCAATCCCTGTATTTTTTTCACACTAAGGTACTTGTGATTTTAATTTTTATAATTTTATTACAGGGGTTACTTGCAAAAGCATTAGCTTGCTTAGTGAACCTTTCATATGTATTGCAGATGTAACCACAGTACCTTTATGCCTTCATGTATTGCAAAAGCATTAAATTTTGATGTGAAGATACATGAACAAGACGTAGATGTTAAATGGCACGTGGGAAGCAACAACTGGTGGTATTAGAAAAGTACAATACGCTATCACATTGAGCGGGAACTGGATTCGGATTTTTCATCGGGTTAACATGAGACTTGGTGGCTTACACAGGCGACTACAATATATGTAAGTTTACTTGCTCAATTATACCGCTAAATATTCATTATTTGGTATATAATCAATTTATTGTACTTCTCTTCTTTATTCGCTAATAGGAAGATATGATGAAGTTGAAAACTAGCATTTTGTGGAATCAAAGAGCGGCAACTTGATTATTGATATTGAGAATGTACTTGACGTTGCTCTTTTTGTTTGCATGGGTGGGGACGTGATCTAGTTATTGCTAGTAACACCATGGATACTATTCAGAAATAAAAACGTCCTACTTAACACGAACTAGTGGATGATTTAAAACACTGAAATGTAAATGTGCAATTATGAAACAAACTCTGACTGCGACTAATATCACGCCTCCTCCACCAAGCACATCAGGACAATCTCAAAGTGACACATCACAAGGTGGTGGAAAAGCGATGAGTGAAACAGTTTTAGTATTTTCTATAAACTCGTTAGTGACTTATGAATGCCTTTTTTTTTTTGTTTTTAAGTGTTTCAACTTATTTGTATAGTACTTTTCGTTTTTGGGTTTGAACTATGACGTTTCAACATTTTCAATGAATAACGATAATTTGGTCACACATGCTTCTATATTGCTTTTGTGTTTCTTTGTATGTATTTGGAGATTATTATTACCTACATATATGGTGGCTGTTGTCCAAACATAAATATATTTTCACCAACACATTTATATTTCTTTTCACGCATACTAAAATCAATACCTACACATCTAGCATTTTTACCAACACATAATACTACGTTTAAGCACACTAATAAATTCAACACGTCATCACAATAGTCCACCTCACATGCCATGTCACCTTCCACATCAGCTACAATGTCATTTGCCACGTCAGCAGTCATCTAGACAATTAATTACACTTAGACCATCCACGATAAAAACATTAAAAACACCTAAAACGTGTCTAGTCAACGCCACATCATAGAAACATCCATTCTTAAGAAACACTCAAAATCCACTCAATAAAAAAAAAAAAAAAACTAAAAACGCATATAAATAATACCACATTTTTAATATTACTACCCAACCCTCCCACCCAGACCCACACTCACACCATTCCCACCTTTTATCCAATTTTTGTAGTTTATTGTAACACCTCGGAAAAATCACGTCCAATGATGTATTGACACGTGTAATAAACCCTAATGAAGTCAAACACTGAAATTAAGGGACTAATTTTTCGAAAAATCAAAAACATTGATTATGAAAGAACTGGAAGTATTAACATACTTAAAATAAGTTTCTGAATAACCTCTCACGATGATTATATTCACAAATGAGCCACTTGTCGATCGAGTGTAGCCGTTTGCGTAATTAATTGAAAGTTTGCGCAATGAAGGGTTAAAAGCGTCAACATGTTAATTCTTACCTCTGAGTGAGGTTTTAACAAATCGGGAGCTTCATGATATTTGATTATACTCTCAGGAATGCCAACTATTGGCCGTTTAAGGTTTTTATGCCTATAAGTAAAGTTACGCGCAACTTTGCAAGTTAGAGAGGCTAAAAACGTCACTATGTTTAATTATACCTCTGAATGACCTTTTAGCGAACCCGAAGCATTGTGATGTTTAATAATACTTTTAATAATGCCTAATATGGATTAGATGACGCTTCAAAGCTAATAAATGATGAGATGCGCAAGTTTGCGCAATAGAGGGACCTAAAGCGTCAATTTTTGAATCTACGCCTTTCGGTGACCATTTAAGCAAACAGGAGTGTAGTAATATTTAAGTATATGCTTGGAAATGCCCATTATGGGCCATGGAAGGCTTGGATGTTAGTAAACGACATTTCGCGCTACTTTGTGCGATTAAAGGACTAATCGCGTCAAACTGCAAAAGTATGCCGATTCGTATGGTAACGGACCTTCCGGAATATGACGATGAGTTAAACATACCCTATTTATCCTTTAAATAGCTTAGATATAGGCTTAGAGGTGTTTGGTGCGCAAAAATAAACTTTTACGTCATGCAGGGACTAAAAGTGTCAAAAAGTTCACAAGTTTGCATTCTCGCGCATATCATGCAATCTGAATATATCCGGACACCAAAAAATTTATGTGAGCACTAAAATATTTTATTTTAGTGTTTGGCTTGATAAATTTCCATTCGTCGCGTCGTTTGGGTCGTTTTTCGCGTCCGTCCGTGTTTCGTCGTAATTAGCCGAACAACAAGACCGTACGACCAAACGAACCGACATCCGGCATATTTTTGAGCATTTTTCATGTTCTCTATGCTTAGGCATCATTGTAGAGCCTTAAAAATGGTTTAACGGGCCTTAGATGTGTCGGAAATGGCATTTGGAAGTGCAGGGGCTAAACCTGTCAACTGTTGAAACTTTGCTGATCTGACCAGGTCCTTACGGACCGTATACCAAGGACCATACGGTTCGTAAGCAGGTGCCAGATATGAATTTTGCTTGGCCTCCACTCTATTCGATTCTCATCCAATCAAAACCGAATCCTTGGGCTTCAAGACAATTATACAGCCGTCCTAACAGGTGTAGTGATCTGGTTAACCCCTTCAAACACTTGTCATCATCCAATCATCCTCCAAAGACTATAAATAAGGGTGGGTTTCATTGATCAAGCTCACCATTTCATTCCAACCTTGCTACCTTCTCATTTCTGGAGGATCCTGAGTATTTGGAACCTCCTTGGAGTTCTTTTCAGTAATAAGGACCCATTTGTATGTGTCCTAAACCTCCTAATTTCAGCTTTGATTATTCTAATGGTCAAAAGTCAAACTTATCATAGTTAAGGTTTAACTTAGTGATTAAACACTAATGATCCAGTCATTAGTCAAATTAAGAGTAGTTATAAGTTGGTAATTGTGTAGGTAATAAACCCCTAAGAGGGCACTTACTGACTATCACCCTAGCTTGGTCAAATGTAGGGTCAAACCTAATAATAAAAAGTCAACAGAAAGTTATTTTGAAAATAAATTCATAATTAGCAATGTAGAAACTATGAGACCTGTTTTAACACTTGTATAACTTGGTAATTAGTATAAGAACATGCCTAAGCATGTTCAACCCGACAATTTCAAGTTTAGGATCGGTTCGAAACCGAAAGTCGCAAAAGTAGACTTTTGCTTTGACTTTCAGTTCTGACCAGATTTAGCTTAGTTTAGATATGCCTTAGGATTCCTTTAGGATCATGTTATAGGTTAGTGTAACCCTCTGAGGTTATATAACTTAGATCCTTAGTTATCCTATTCAATTACATGTTTCCGTTATATGCTTAAATGTTGACCATTATGCCCTTTTGACCCTAAAACGATAATTTTGAAAATGTGAGAAGACAATAATCTTTATTACTGATTTATAAACTTGTCCCTAAAATTTGACATCAGTTTGAGGTCTAGATTAGGAGTTATGCTCATTAGCGTAAATGAAAAGCTTTTTATTAATTAAACGGCGTAATTAGTATATAGCCTATCTAAACCCAATTTTTAATACCAAACTTTTTACCCACTGATATAAAATAACATTTTGGGATTTTTGAAGATTTTTATTTATTTTTAGGCTGAGCATAACATAGGGTTCTTGGCTTGATTCGGTAATTACCGGTTTTGCCCTTTTGGCTTATAAATTGAGTTTTACAAAACATTTTGACCCCAAACCTTTTGCTACTGATTTTATAAGATAAATAAAACATTTTAAGCTTTCTGGAATGATAAAAATATCAGCTTTTCCTTAAAAACCCGGAAATCGCTTAAAACCGCCTTTTTACGCGTTTTAAGCGCATAGTATGTATTAAAACTATTTTAAATATATATGACTTGATACCTACTGATATTTTAAGTAAAATTTTATACTTTAACAGTAATCAAAAGTTTTAAACTCAGATTTCCAAATTTGACCTTTAAACCTTATGTGAAATTACCAAAATGCCCCTTCGGTGCATAGTTTGGTTATAAATGATAAAATTCACATATGTGTAATTCCCTACTGATATAACTTATTAAATTAAGTATTTTTACTGATTGAATCAGACCTGAAACTCAGATTTATATTAAACATCTTTTATAACCTTTTAAATAACCAAAATACCCTACGGGGCATAAATTGGTTTTAAATTTGTTTTGGGGCATAATGGAATGTATCCTACTGATATCACTACATATTTAAGGCATATTAACTTAGGAAACCTGTATATGACTCTTTTGGTTACCCGTTATGCACTTTTCGCGTTCGGATCGGCTTATGTGACTAGTTTGCGTAAATTAGCCGAAACGGGTCAAACCTTGTCATTTTATCTCAAAATCCAGAATATGTTTAGTTTACCCTTATTACACAAGTATACAAGCTTGTCGGGTCTAAACCACATTCTAATCCGGTTCTCGCTTAATCATGCGTTCTGAACCGTATCCTCTTTTAAAACTAACCGGTCTAAGCATAGGCTTAATTAAGACCCGTTAGGAATCTAATAGGTTATTTAAAAGCTTCGTTCCAGATTTAGGAGCCCAGTAAAAGCAATCTGTACTTGCTTGGTGGTATACGGCTGGGATAAATTGTATAAATTTGCTCAGGTAAATACTCTTAACTTATTTTCCCTACACGGGCTTGGGATACGGTATTATAATAATACCGCTTGGTCGGATATGTAGTCATTTAAATTGGATTGTGATTAATGTATTTACATAACTCGTTTTATTCTGTATTATTTGGTGTATGGCCTTTGGGGGTTAAATGACCATGTCCCGGATATCCTTGGCATCATTCAAAGAAATGGCCACGACCTAAGCACGGGGTGTAGGCGTACACCTGACAGTTGCATTATGTAAAAACTGGTAATCCACTTAAAGGAATCAACCTTGTGGGCATTATACCTGTGGCGTGTCAGTTAATCTTGTCCGGCCCTACAAACCGGCCCTAACGGACGACAAATAAGTAAAACTGTATACAAGATTATATATAAATAATTGTCCCAAGTTATAAAAAGTTTTGTGCCATGTGCATTCAAATTAATTTTCAAACTCTTTTCAAAATGAGTCAGTTAAGTTGTATTTAACAGTGTAAACTGACGTATTTTCAAAAAGGTTAAGTGCAGGTACTATACGTAATAGGCTGGCTACTCCAGGTATCAATAATCAAGTCTCGCAAGCTCTAGATGTTAAAGTCTGTTGAACAGTGTCATCTTTCTATTTTAGATCCGCCTGTGGATCCATCTTACATTCCGTTGTAATATTGATATTACTTTACATCAGATTGTAATATATTTATCTTTTGCTTCCGCTGTGCATTTAAATTGTGTTGTTTGACCATGATGATATCAACTATGTCATGATACTCCCCCACCAGGCCCACCGGTAATACGTGGAAATATCGGGGTGTGACAGGTTGGTATCAGAGCCAACATTGAGTGAATTAAACACTAGCCTTTTGTGTTTAATCTCAATGACACAGTAGCACATTCCTTGACCTTCTGAGTCTAGACTTAACATAGGAATACTCTCATCTCTATTCGGAGAATTATTGCTTTCAATTCTATAAAATTTTTTAATATGTCGCCTAGCAAAGAAGCCATAATGGAAATTCTCCCCATTCGAAGCCTAGGGAAGGCCGAGCTTCGTACGACAAGGATTAACGTGCAACCAAGGAGAAAGCATTCAGAAATAAAATGAAGAAGAAACTCCTTTTGCTGAAGATCGTTTTCTTAGTAGTCCTTATAGGACATATCTATCTTTCAGTCCCTTCGTGGACAACATTATTCCTTTCAAGTCCCGTTCAGGGCAATTCTGTACCTCCTTTAAAATCATTGGAATGCTTTATCAAAAATTTCATTTTTATCAATATATATAAATACAATGTATGAAATAAATGAAAAGTATCATTTCTTTTAAAAGATCTACCATTATGATAAAATGGCAAAGTCTAAAAAGGACAAGACCTAGCCCATGTGTCATTTTAAGAACAGGGCCAAGATGGCAGTTCCTCAATTAGATTCAGATCCTTATTAACATCTCAATTTAGCATTGTTCTGCGTTAAATATTAGAAAGAATCTTAAAAGTACAACCTAGCCTATATGTCATTTCAGACAAGGCCAAGATGGTAGAACCTATTCAAAAGATTCAAATCCTTGTTAACATTTGTAAACATGTTAACCTTCTTGGCAAAAATGTGATTCGATAAAATCGCATAAGTCATCCTTAAATTGGATTACTCCAATTTTCACTTATTTATATAAATATCCCTTAAGGATAAAATGCCTACGGGCTATAATTAACGCCCTCTGAGACTAAAGACAGTGGTAGCCTACAACTCCCTATCAAGAAAAGGTAATGAACTGTGATTCAAACCTTAATGCCTCGATTCCATAAAATCTGGGCTTATAAATTAAACTTGTCCACGTGACTAAGCCTTTTGTGCTATTACTAACTTATAATTTAGGATTATAATGAAAATCCTGAATAAAATAAATATCATTCCTTTCCTGTCAGTATACATATTAAAAGAGAATCTTAAAAGGTATAACCTAGCTTGAAGGTCAATAAAGACCTAGCAATGGTGGTAAGACCTGTTTAAAAGAGATTCAGATCCTTGTTAAACACCCGAAAACGTGTTAACACTCTTGACAACGGGTGATGCGATAAAATCACACTTGTCACCCTTATATTAGGAATTTTTCCAAACCCCTTATTTAGCATAAGTGATCAAGAGGAATCATGGCTAATAAACGTCGAACATGATCATCATCATCATCATCATCATACTCAGTTAATCCCACCAATAGCAAAGCAAAGGTAGGGTCTGAGGAGGGTAAGATGTAGACAGCCTTACCTCTACCCCGTAGGAATAAAGAGGCTGCTTCCAGTGAGACCCCCGGCTCGATAGTAGTTTTGCATCAAGCCTTGGACAAAGACCGATTAGTGATTGTACCCTTTTGTCTCTCAGCTATCAACGCCACCACATGATGCAAAATTAACCATCCTCAGCTTTTAACGTTATTTTCACGAAGTTAGTAAAATAACGTTAAAATTCGTGCACTTTCATTGGGATGAACACATCAAAACATCCATTGCTTTTAACGTTATTTTCACGAAGTTAGTAAAATAACGTTAAACGTCGAACATGATGAACACATCAAAACATCCATTGGGATGAATACCTTCGGGCAAAGATGTATGCATGAAAAAGATAGTTTCATTTCATAACTTCTTGTCAAGACAATGAATTATGAAATTTTCTGACCCAAAGGATCATTGATTATGTTTTAAGATTCCCTAGTGACAAGGCCTCTGTGCCATCAAAAGTCTTTTGGAATGATCCCTTGTGCTATATAAAATGTCGGTACGACATTGACAGTCATGACTTATGTCCCTTGTCTAATAAATATGAAGGATTATATTTCGTTTAAACGCCAAAGATCGTTTATTTAAAAACCTAGGCAAAACATAATCAAATAAATTAAATACTATCTATTGGCCTATATGGTCTATTTGCATCATGGCTATTTAATCATCAAATTCGACAATTCGCTATATAATTAACCAAATTATTACTACTTGGTTTGTAGCCTTCAAAGCTTCACCATGGCTGACTCCTCTGAAGCTCACAATCATCCAGTTGATCGGAATGATGATGCAAGACTGAACTTAACAAGCACCGAGTTACAGGCTATGATAGATACAGCCGTAAACAACGTTGTGGACCGTGTGTTGAAGGATCATAAGCGAAAGTGCGATAATACCCCAAATAAAGGTTGTAAAAAGGGTAAGACCGGTTCAAACTATATCCCGTCCAAGCCAAAGGAGGCAAAACCCAAATGTAAAACTTGCAAGAAGAAGCACTTCGGAAAATGCTTCTATGAACAGACCGGGGGATGTCGCATTTGTAAAGAAATGGATCACAAGACCCTTGAGTGCAAGGACTTGAAGGACGCCACATGCAATGGTTGCGGCGAGAAAGGGCACATAAAGACCCGCTGCCCAAAGAAGACAACTAAAGAAAAATGCACTTTGGAGTCACAAGCTAGGCCTTGTGGGATTTGTAATATGGAAGGGCACAAGACCTTGGAGTGCCAAGACATAAAGGACGCAACCTGCTATGGTTGCAATGAAATAGGGCACATCAAGACGAATTGCCCAAATAAAACCAAGAAGCCTGGGGAGGCTAAGAAGACCAAAGCTGGAAGCTCTCAAATGGATGCTCAAGAGGCTATTCAGGATGACAATGTCACAACATGTACTTTCTTTATCAATAACGCTCATGCTAGAGTATTATTTTGATTCAGGTTCAGATAAGTCTTTCGTAGACAATAGATTTTGTAAATCATTAAATCTGCCTGATAAAACTCTAAGCGTTAAGTATAAAGTAGAATTAGCCGATGGTACCTCAGAGACTGCTTCAGCAACATTAGATGGATGTTTTATATCCATTAGGAACCATTCTTTTCCGCTGTCCTTGTTTCTGTTAAAATAGAGGGATTCGATATAATAATAGAAATGGGTTGGTCATCCTGTAACCAAGCCCATACTTTACGTGATAAGAAGCAAATAGTTATCAAGACTCCTTATGGTGAGCCTTGACAATTCAAGGAGACACTGGGTATGGGTTGCCTAAGCACTTGTTGAATATGGTATTTAATACCAAAGATTCGAGTATGGAAAACTCAGAAGAGACAAACAACAGTCGCGATGCTAGAGATGCATCAAATATGAACCTCAATGTTAATGGAGTTAATCTCCAGAACTGTAATTAACGCAGCTGTTAGAAAGACTATGAGAAAGGTCATGAAAAGGTTCAAGAAGCTAAATGCTGCTTACTATAAAACACATGTCGCTGCTCATGAGAAGAGCTTTATTCATACTTCAAATGCGAAGATAACCCAAACAAAATCATATGTGGCAAGGAGCCCATTCGTTTTAGGATGTACTTAAAAGTACTTCGTCTCTTGGAAGTCAAGAGACTTCAATAATAAAAAGGGGCCATCGATTACAAGAAATTGTTAGATGAAGTAGAAACCATTAGGTATATCAGCGGTTATGCTGGAAAGGACACGGTGAGGTATGCACCACGGTCGTTCAAGGGCAATACCCTTAATTAGTGAGGACATTTGTTAGTGCACTTTGGGTGATAAGTGCATGATTTCCAATTGTTAGGGTCTTTATTGTACATGTCTTGAAACTTAGTCCAAGGTTTATCCTTGGACAATTTGTCCAAGTTTCTGTCTAAGAACTTTTGTCGGGGGTTTGGTTTTTGTGTAGATTGGTTTGTCCGAGTTTAGTCCCTAGTCTATATATATGTGTTGTATAGGATTAGGGCATTAGAACAAGAAAATCCATGAAGAAGCTTTGTCCACCTCTCCTAACTTCTTGTTCCTCCTGGTGTGCATAGCCTAGAGAGAGAGACTATGTGTTAGTGAGAGAAAGCTAGGGTTTAGATCTTTGTGATCTAAACCAGCTTGTAGATGATGTATACTCTTTTGGTATGTAATCTGTGATGACTGATTCATTAATAAAGAGATTCATCTTCTACATATTTCTATCTTGTTCATATTTTGTTCTTCATGTCTTGAATCAAGTGCAATGTTTGATGTTCGTCATCGATCCGGTGCTTTCTCAGTGGTATCAGAGCAGTGTGCACATACTACTGTAGGTGTTTCTTAGTTTGAAGGTTTTTGTGAGATAAGTTCAAACTTTGATAGGGTTTAGTGAGTTTTTGTGTTTTATTCATGATTCTTCATTCATTTCTAGTGATTTGGTGATGGATTTTGAGTAGTTTGGTGATTTTTAGTGTTAATCTTCATCTGGGTTTTTACAGGGGTTTTGGTTTTTGTTCATACAGTGTTGAAGGTTGAAAAAGATTCCTAAGTTTGATCTTTGGAAGCATTGTCCGTGGTTTAAATTTTGTGTTTGTGTTTCCGGGGTATTGTTGAACCAGTGTGAAGTCACATTGGGGAGATAGTCTGGAGATTGGTTACTGGATCCGAGTTTGAGAAACCCTTACTTGGTCCGAGTCTCAGTTTAAGTATTTAGTCCTAGTTTCTATCCACTTAAATGATCCGAGTCTCTTTACACTTTTTGGTCCGAGTTTTCGCCTTAGTTTTTGTTGGGTCCGAGTTTAAGTGCTAGGTAGTCTGAGTAATTGGTCCGAGTTTTAAATTCTCTGTGTCTGAGTTTAAATCTCTTATCCGAGTTTTAGTATTTAAATCTATTCCGAGTTTATTGTGTTATACAATTCTACTTGTCCGATTTTAAAAACTTTAGTGTTGTGTCCGAGGTTTGTGTTTCATTTCAGGTTTTGATCCGGGTTTTACACTCTGATTAAAGCCTCAGACATTTCACTCCGTGTTTTCTCTCCGAGTTTGGACTTAGAAAACCTTCCCAGTGACACAGTTTCTTGCTTGGAAACCTACTGTTGTTTTCTGTTAAACTCACTGTTTCTTTCACAACTACCTAGAAATGGCAAACAACAATCTGACTGCAATGGTGCAAAACCTCAAGCACAATGCTGAGGTAGGGAGTAACGACAAACCTCCTTTGTTGATAAACGAGCTTGATTTTCCTAAGTGGAAGGAGAGTTTCGAAAGGTATGTAAGAGCGAAAGACATCAAAATCTGGTTGTGTATCGTTAAAGGATGTGGAGCTACTCCAGTACGTACGTTAACGATTGATACTTATTTGGCACTCACTGACGACCAGAAGAAATTTTATGATTGTGAAGAGAAAGCTATGTCAATGATTATGATGGCTATGACACAATCTATACTTCACACTTTCCGTAAGAGAAGTAGCTTGAAGGAGTTGTGGGATAGTATGATCGAGCGCTATGAAGGAAATGCAATATACAAGAAACGACGACTCGAACGTTTGAAGACTCAATTCGTTGTGTTTAAAGCTTTAAGAAATGAATCATTTGATGATACAGTGAACCGGTTTTATCATTTGTTGAGCGAACTTGATAGAAGTCAAGAGGGTATCTACACTGAATTTGAGAAGGTTGAGAAGTTTCTGAATTGCCTTTCCAAAGATTGGAATAAGTATCCGGTGATTGAAGATTATCGATGCCACACAGAACTGATGCAACAGTTAAGGGGGAGACTGTAAGTGCAGTTCCTGCAGGGTAACTGTCGCTTATCAGTTCTGGTCAACCAAAGCAGAAGTCCAAGTTAAAGTCAACGATAATGAAGAATTCAAGACCACATGAAGACCATGCACTGACCAAGGGGGAGTTTGTTAGTGCACTTTGGGTGATAAGTGCATGCTTTCCAATTGTTAGAGTCTTTATTGTACATGTCTTGAAACTTAGTCCAAGGTTTATCCTTGGACAATTTGTCCAAGTTTCTGTCTAAGAACTTTTGTCAGGGGTTTGGTTTTTGTGTAGATTGGTTTGTCCGAGTTTAGTCCCTAGTCTATATATATGTGTTGTATAGGATTAGGGCATTAGAACAAGAAAATCCATGAAGAAGCTTTGTGCACCTCTCCTAACTTCTTGTTCCTCCTGGTGTGCACAGCCTAGAGAGATAGAGACTATGTGTTAGTGAGAGAAAGCTAGGGTTTAGATCTTTGTGATCTAAACCAGCTTGTAGATGATGTATACTCTTTTGGTATGTAATCTGTGATGACTGATTCGTTAATAAAGAGATTCATCTTCTACATCTTTCTATCTTTGGTGTTTATGATTGTTCTTCATGTCTTGAATCAAGTGCAATGTTGATGTTGGTCATCGATCCGGTGCTTTAACAGATATTTTTTTCACACAGAATCACCATCTTGTCTATTCCACATAAAGGTATATATATACAAGACAAACCCCGGACTCCAAGACATACTAGAAGCCCGGACAAATCTTTCTATCTTTGTGTTTGTGTTTCCGGGGTATTGGTGAACCAGTGTGAAGTAACACTGGGGAGATAGTCCAGAGATTGGTTACTGAAACTTGTCTGAGTTTTACTCTCTGATCAACCTATTCCGACTTTTCCTTTTTTAGGTATTGGGAGTCCGAGTTTTACAGATATGGATTTGTTCTGAGTTTTAACATTCCGAGTTGTAACTTGAAAGTTTTAACAGTTCCGAGGTTTCAATTTTCAAGTTTCTTCCAAGTTTTAAATTCCGAGTTTTACAACTTTAAACTTGTTCCGAGTTTTAAAATTTGGAGTTATTAACAGTTTTGAAACTGTTTGGATTTGTTCCGGGTTTCAACTTTCAACTTGTTCCGAGTTTTAAAATTTGGAGTTATGAATAGTTCCGAGGTTTCAACTTTCGATTCATTCCGAGTTTTAGCTATGGATTTGTTCTGGATCCGAGTTTTAGCTATGGATTTGTTCAGCTATGTTTCAGTTATGGATTTGTTTAAGCTCCGAGTTTTTCAAAGATCTGTGTTATTAACTCCGAGTTTCTAAGCTCCGAGTTTAACAATCTGTGTTTTTCTAAGCTCCGAGTTTCTAACTCCGAGTTTCTAAGCTCCGAGTTTAACAATGTGTGTTTTTCTAAGCTCCGAGTTTCTAACTTCGGGTTTCTAAGCTCCCAGTTTTCCAAAGATCAGGGTTTATATTCAGAGTTTCTACTTCTGGGTTTATATTCAGAGTTTCTACTTCAAGGTATTAATATCTTGTCCGGGTTTGGGCTTTATGATTGGGTTCCACAAGTTTCATTCCAGGTTTTATTTAAATCAAAGACTCAGCATTCATTTGATGACTGTTGTGACTCCGGAATAAGTGAGGGTGAAAAAAAAAAAGGCATGAAAAAGTCAAAATTCCATTTTTCGTAAATGATGAATTTTGATAAGCAGAGTGTTTGGGAAATTTTGGTGATGAAAATCTTTCCACGAATTTTTGTTCGATAATGGCGGTCCATGGTTATTTACAAGATTCTCGGTGTTGGAATGTGGTTCTTACTAGAGATTCATGTGACAAGTTGGGACTAATATCGTGCATCGGAGGTGAAGATAATAATAACTTGGTTTGACTTTGATAGTTTACGAAGAAATAGGGGGAGTAAAAATTTCCTATTTTCTTCGTAAATATAAAGCTTGTACGTGAAATAGCTCATGTGTGATGGAGTTTTGTCACGTGTGTTTATGTTATTAATCAAGTGTTGACATGACGAAGCTGAATTCTCGGTTGACGACTAGTTGAAGATTGAGCCTTATTAAGTTGCTGTTTAGAGTAGAGAAGATTAGTTCAGGTCTCGAAATAATGTGGGGCTTCTTGATTTGAGGGGAAGGTCGGAGATGAAAGCCATCGGGGATTCAGCAGATTTGTGAAGATAGGAGATTGATCATGAGGATACATGAGGAGATGAGATCATACATGAAGGGTTGAAGACTTTTGATCAATTTGGTGGATGTACTTTTACAAAATTCAGTTTGTTATTAACTTATCGAACTAAGCTTCATGTCTTTGTGGAATTTGAAGTGTTCAAGGTTGGGCATTGGAAATCCAATGTTTCTTTCTGCTATCGGTTAGGTTTGAAGATTAATGTATCGAGCGATATTCTTACATGTGGTTGTAGGTCGTTTCGCGTTAACTTGATTCGGGAGTAGTTTGAGGGGGAGGATCCACAGTGTTTGATGTTGGATTCTTCGGGTTTCTCAAAGCGGCCTTAAGTGATCGTCAGCAAGTCTTTTATTAGAAGGGTTGAAGATCGTTGTGCTCTGCCAGAAAGATCAAGTCTCAGCCAAAGTTGAAAGCAGCCATGATATCATCAGTCAAGGGGGAGTCTGTAAGTGCAGTATCCGGTGACTGAAGATATCAGTGTTAGACAGAACTGATTGCAACAGTTAAGGGGGAGACTGTAAGTGCAGTTCCTGCAGGGTAACTGTCGCTTATCAGTTCTGGTCAACCAAAGCAGAAGTCCAAGTTAAAGTCAACGATAATGAAGAATTTAAGACCACATGAAGACCATGCACGGATCAAGGGGGAGTTTGTTAGTGCACTTTGGGTGATAAGTGCATGCTTTCCAATTGTTAGGGTCTTTATTGTACATGTCTTGAAACTTAGTCCAAGGTTTATCCTTGGACAATTTGTCCAAGTTTATGTCTAGGACTTTTGTCAGGGGTTTGTGTTTAGGCAAAAGTCAGGGTTTTTGTGTAGATTATTTTGTTCGGGTTTTTGTCCCTAGTCTATATATATGTGTTGTATAGGATTAGGGCAGCAATCGAAGAAGAAGCTTTGTGCACCTCTCCTAACTTCTTGTTCCTCCTGGTGTGCACATCCTAGAGAGAGAGAGAGTATGTGTTAGTGAGAGAAAGCAAGGGTTTAGATCTTTGTGATCTAAACCAGCTTGTAGATGATGTATACTCCTTTGGTTTGTGTAATCTGTGATGACTGATTGAGTAATAAAGGGTTCATCTTCTACATCTTTCTATCTTTGGTGTTTAGTCCACAAGAAAGATCCTCTTATACAATACGGAATGGTCCAAGTTTTAAGGACCTTATTAGAAAACCTATTATCCGTGTCGCGAAATGGAAAAAGATGAAATAAGAATTTTCTGACTCCCCCATAAGAGTTATAAACTATCGGCAGTGTGTTGCAAACCTTGGCTCATTGATTGAAATAGTGCCCTTATTCGGTTAACCTAGAATTTAAGCATAATGCACTATATATATTGATGATTTAACATCGGCAATAAGAGGGCACATTAAGGTTTCAAGGCCTGCTCATTATAAATCCATCATGGATCTACCTCAGCTACTCACGTTATATAGATTAAGAAATAACCAGTCAAAGCTGAGACTGCCCTAAAATCTGTCAAAGATTTTGTAAGCTAAGTTTAAAAGGATTAAGAATGGAGGCATTTAACCCTCCTGATGAATGATTAGAGGCAGTTCACATTAATAATGACACCGGATAAATCCCTTATTGTAATTTTATTGCTAAGAGTTATGTTGGGTTCAGGTGCTGCTAAGTCTTTCATAAGACCATAAGCTTAGCAAACTTTTAGAAATTTTTCCCGTAAGAAACCCAGATATTAAGTGTAAGGTAAAACTTACAAGCAAAAATCATAAGAACCATTTCATCTGTTCCTGTCAGAAACCTTCAGTCGTAGAATTTTAGAAGTACCCTCTCTCTAAGAGGAAATGCATCAGCATACATAGTTGATATCTCTTTGATCTCTATCAATTGCGAATACCAGCCAGTATGATAAAAGCGCCATATGAGGATTGATGTATCTTAATAAGTTCCATAGATTGCTTCCATGCCTGATCAGTATGGAGGTTTAATGCGTGGAACCGCAAGGATATTCTAATGGTCATATGGTACTAAAGTCAACTAATGGTATTCAAAGAAGATATCCAGAATGGAATTGTCCAAGTAAATGTTCTCGATTAGAGAATTCGTGGACTCGTAACATAAATGTGTCACCTATCTGACACAAACTATGATAGATAAATTGGAGCCTGAGAATTGGAAAATCTCTGTAACCTCCATGTATCTTGATAATCTTCTCCAGAGATTACCATGTTTACCTCCTGAGGCAAGTAGAGTTAAGTTTTATACCCCATTTAGGGCTGTATTATTATGAAATCCCCAAGACGGCTAGTACCATCATTGGAAGAATCGAAACCTTGATTAAGTAAGTTTTAAAATAGATGATTCATATTAGCCTAACTTAATATTCTGAGAATTCGGTATAGTTAATTAAGAAAGACGGTTCATTTTGCTTATGCATTGATTACCGCGACCCTAATTAGGCAACAATTAAGAATTGCCATCAGCTGCCCAGGATCGTCGATTTGTTTGACGAACGGCAAGGATTAGCTATTCCTTAAGATTAGTTTTAAGCAATGGTTGGAATAACCATCTCACCTTAAATTAAGCTTTTCTATAATAGTTGATATATAAGTATCAAGGCTGCTCCTTTGGAAACCTTGTATAGATGGAATGTTAAACATCTATTAGTAGACAGAAGATTGGTAAGTCCCATTTATCAGGATCTGAAAGTTGCCTTGGAAACAACGAATAAGATCAAACAAATCCATAATCATCTGTAAGTGGCCAGTATTCGGCAGAAAATCAAGGATTAATGAAAATAGCAAACCTCCTAAGTTCTTGTTAAGGAATAAGGTTTAACAAAGATATCACCCTGGAAGGGTGTGCCAATTTGTTAATTATTAAGCTAGTTGAGCTCTGAATATATAGAATCATTCGAAGAAATCGAATGTATCAAGATCAAATAGCTTATAAGCTAAAACCTATTTAAGGAACTCGGCAGAGCACGCAATGCATTACACACTAATGATTTAAGAATGTGTTTCACCAATAAGTCGAGAAGCATTATCACATAATGATATGCAGATTTATGATATGATGAGAAACATGTATCGACCGAAGATCGACAGGTTAAGAAGCTCCAAAAAGGATACATGTACCTATTATAGAGGTCAACTTGGGAGCTTGGAAAGACTCTAAATATGATATAGAAGTTAAGTCCATTATGCAACAAAAAGTACTTCCATCATTTAACAAATCTCGAGGTCGAGATTTCTTTTAAGGGGGTGAGGATGTAACACCTCGGAAAAATCACGTCCTATGATGTATTGACACGTGTAATAAACCCTAATGAAGTCAAACACTGAAATTAAGGGACTAATTTTTCGAAAAATCGAAAACATTGATTATGAAAGAACTGGAAGTATTAACATACTTAAAAGAAGTTCCTGAATAACCTCTCACGATGATTATATTCACAAATCAGCCACTTGTCGCTCGAGTGTAACCGTTTGCGTAATTAATTGAAAGTTTGCGCAATGAAGAGTTAAAAGCGTCAACATGTTAATTCTTACCTCTGAGTGAGCTTTTAACAAATCTGGAGCTTCATGATATTTGATTATACTCTTGGGAATGCCAACTATTGGCCGTTTAAGGTTTTTATGCCTATAAGTAAGGTTACGCGCAACTTTGCAAGTTAGAGGGGCTAAAAACATCAATATGTTTAATTATACCTCTGAATGACCTTTTAGCGAACCCGAAGCATCGTGATGTTTAATAATACTTTCAAGAATGCCTAATATGGATTAGATGAGGCTTCAAAGCTATTAAATGATGAGATGCGCAAGTTTGCGCAATAGAGGGACCTAAAGCGTCAATTTTTTAATCTACGCCTTTCGATGACCATTTAAGAAAACAGGACTGTAGTAATATTTAAGTATATGCTTGGGAATTCCAATTATGGGCCATGGAAGGCTTGGATGTCAGTAAACGACATTTCGCGCTACTTTGTGCGATTAAAGGACTAATCGCGTCAAACTGCAAAAGTATGTCGATTCGTATGGTTACGGACCTTCCGGAATATGACCATGAGTTAAACATACCCTATTTATCCTTTATATAGCTTAGATATAGGCTTACAGGTGTTTGGTGCGCAAAAATAAACTTTTACGTCATGCAGGGACTAAAAGTGTCAAAAAGTGCACAAGTTTGCATTCTCGGGCATATCATGCAATCTGAATATATCCGGACACCCAAAAATTTATGTAAGCACTAAAATATTTTATTCTAGTGTTTGGCTTTATAAAATTCCATTCGTCGCGTCGTTTGGGTCGTTTTTCGCGTCCGTCCGTTTTCCTCGTAATTAGCCGAACAACGAGACCGTACGACCAAACGAACCGACATCCGGCATATTTTTGAGCATGTTTCATGTTCCCTATGCTTAGGCATCATTGTAGAGCCTTAAAATGGTTTAACGGGCCTTAGATGTGTCGGAAATGGCATTTGGAAGTGCAGGGGCTAAACCTGTCAACTATTGAAACTTTGCTGATCTGACCAGGTCCTTACGGACCATATACCAAGGACCATACGGTCCGTAAGCAGGTTCCAGATATGAATTTTGCTTGACCTCCACTCTATTCCATTCTCATCCAATCAAAACCGAATCCTTGGGCTTCAAGACAATTATACAGCTGTCCTAACAGGTGTAGTGATCTGGTTAACCCCTTCAAACACTTGTCATCATCCAATCATCCTCCAAAGACTATAAATAAGGGTGGGTTTCATTGATCAAGCTCACCATTTCATTCGAACCTTGCTATCTTCTCATTTCTGGAGGATCCTGAGTATTTGGAACTTCCTTGGAGTTCTTTTCAGTAATAAGGACCCATTTGTAAGTGTCCTTAACCTCCTAATTTCAGCTTTGATTAGTTTAATGGTCAAAAGTCAAACTTATCATAGTTAAGGTTTGACTTAGTGATTAAACACTAATGATCCAGTCATTAGTGAAATAAAGAGTAGTTATAAGTTAGTAATTGTGTAGGTAATAAACCCCTAAGAGGGCACCTACTGACTATCACCCTAGCTTGGTCAAATGTCTGGTCAAACCTAACAATAAAAAGTCAACAGAAAGTTATTTTGAAAATAAATTCATAATTAGCAATGTAGAAACTATGAGACCTATCTTAACACTTCTATAACTTGGTAATTAATATAATAACATGCCTAAGCATGTTCAACCCGACAATTTCAAGTTTTGGATCGGTTCGGAACCGAAAGTCGCAAAAGTAGACTTTTGCTTTGACTTTCAGTTCTGACCCGATTTAGCTTAGTTTAGATATGCCTTTGGATTCCTTTAGGATCATGTTATAGGTTAGTGTAACCCTCTGAGGTTATACAACTTAGATCCTTAGTTATCCTATTCAATTACATGTTTCCGTTATATGCTTAAATGTTGACCATTATGCCCTTTTGACCCTAATACGAGAATTTTGAAAATGTGAGAGGACAATAATCTTTATTACTAATTTATAAACTTGTCCCTAAAATTTGACATCAGTTTGAGGTCTAGATTAGGAGTTATGCTCATTAGCGTAAATGAGAAGCTTTTTTATTAATTAAACGGCGTAATTAACATATAGCCTATCTAAACCCAATTTTTAATACCAAACGTTTTACCCATTGATATAAAATAATATTTTAGGATTTTTGAAGATTTTTATTTATTTTTAGGCTGAGCATAACATAGGGTTCTAGGCTTGATTCGGTAATTACCGGTTTTACCCTTTTGGCTTATAAATTGAGTTTTACAAAACATTTTGACCCCAAACCTTTTGCTACTGATTTTATAAGATAAATAAAACATTTTAAGCTTTCTGAAATGATAAAAATATCAGCTTTTCCTTAAAAACCCGGAAATCGCTTAAAACCGCCTTTTTACGCGTTTTAAGCGCATAGTATGTATTAAAACTATTTTAAATATATATGACTTGATACCTACTGATATTTTAAGTAAAATTTTATACTTTAACAGTAAGCAAAAGTTTTAAACTCAGATTTCCAAATTTGACCTTTAAACCTTATGTGAAATTACCAAAATGCCCCTTCGGTGCATAGTTTGGTTATAAATGATAAAATTCAGATATGTGTAATTCCCTACTGATATAACTTATTAAATTAAGTATTTTTACTGATTGAATCAGACCTGAAACTCAGATTTATATTAAACCTCTTTTATAACCTTTTAAATGACCAAAATACCCCTACGGGGCATAAATTGGTTTTAAATTCGTTTTGGGGCATAATGGAAGGTATCCTACTGATATCACAACATATTTAAGGCATATTAACTTAGGAAACCAGTATATGACTCTTTTCGTTACCCGTTACGCACTTTTCGCGTTCGGATCGGCTTATGTGACTAGTTTGCATAAATTTGCCGAAACGGGTCAAACCTTGTCATTTTATCTCAAAATCCAGAATATGTTTAGTTTACCCTTATTACACAAGTATACAAGCTTGTCGGGTCAAAACCACATGCTAATCCGGTTCTCGCTTAATCATGCGTTCTGAACCGTATCCTCTTTTAAAACTAACCGGTCTAAGCATAGGCTTAATTAAGACCCGTTAGGAATCTAATAGGTTATTAAAAACCTTTTTTCCAGATTTAGGAGCCCAGTAAAAGCTATCTGTACTGGCTTGGTGGTATACGGCTGGGATAAATTGTATAAATTTGCTCAGGTAAATACTCTTAACTTATTTTCCTTATACGGGCTTGGGATAAGGTATTATAATAATACCGCTTGGTCGGGTATGTAGTCATTTAAATCGGATTGTGATTAATGTATTTACATAACTCGTTTTATTCTGTATTATTTGGTGTATGGCCTTTGGGGGTTAAATGACCATGTCCCGGATATCCTTGGCATCATTCAAAGAAATGGCCACGACCTAAGCACGGGGTGTAGGCGTACACCTGACAGTTGCATTATGTAAAAACTGGTAATCCACTTAAAGGAATCAACCTTGTGGGCATTATACCTGTGGCGTGTCAGTTAATCTTGTCCGGCCCTACAAACCGGCCCTAATGGACGACAAATAAGTAATACTGTATACAAGATTATATATAAATAATTGTCCCAAGTTATAAAAAGTTTTGTGCCATGTGCATTCAAATTAATTTTCAAACTCTTTTCAAAATGAGTCAGTTAAGTTGTATTTAACAGTGTAAACTGACGTATTTTCAAAAAGGTTAAGTGCAGGTACTATACGTAATAGGCTGGCTACTCCAGGCATCAATAATCAAGTCTCGCAAGCTCTAGATGTTAAAGTCTGTTGAACAGTGTCATCTTTCTATTTTAGATCCACCTGTGGATCCATCTTACATTCCGTTGTATTATTGATATTACTTTACATCGGATTGTAATATATTTATCTTTTGCTTCCGCTGTGCATTTAAATTGTGTTGTTTGACCATGATGATATCAACTACGTCATGATACTCCCCACCGGGCCCACCGGTAATACGTGGAAATATCGGGGTGTGACATTTATCTATAAAAATTAAATAGTTAATTACACAAATGGGTCCTGTGGTTTATACCTATTTTCGCCTTTAGGTACTAACTTTTTTTTAACAGGTTTAGGTTTTATGGTTTCAATTTTGTAACACCTTTGGATATTAACACCAAAATTATCAATATAATGACTAAAACACCCTTCCGTTCTTTTTAATTCTATCAATGTAACACATTTGGGTACTAACACATAATTTTAATTTAAGTTTAAATCAATTTTACAAAATCTATTTTTTTATTTTCATCTTTTTATTATATCTCTTAATTAACATAAAATCTATTTATTTTTTTATAAGTAAATAATTATATATAATTTTTTAAGAATCATCAATTCTACGTGGACTTTTGTTTGTTCGTGGGCTTTGATCAGGCCCAGCTCTATTCTTAGTGATACTGTGGTTAAGGTTTGCTATAAAAGGAACACTTGCAGCAACAGATGAGGTGAGACACACAGAGCACACAAAAAGAACACAAAAGAGAGAACACAGTGAGCGTATTCAGAGAGTTTGAGAGTTTTCTTGTGTCATTCTTGTAACCAAACTCTGCTGGATCTATACATATTTGAGCTTTAATCGTTGAATCTTGCTCTTGTATTTGTGTTCTTTGTCTTGGTTGCATACCCGCTTGGATTCCGCACTTGCGGGTGTGTTCGGTAACAAGGAGAAGGTGTTCTAGATCCTCCTCTAGGGACCTACAAAGTGGCTACTTCTTTTGAATAGTAAGGAATCGTATGAAATGGAAACAAGAGTTATATGATTTTTGTTTAGCAGTCGGGGAAAACAAAACAATAGATGTGTTAGTTTTTTCAGTTCGAGTTTAGTAACAAGTTGTTTAAATGACTCATGAAGTAATCAGAGTAGCAGGCGTTTGATCACGGGATTGAGGTTGTCGATAAAAGTGAAGTGTGTGAAATAGTGCAATTCATAATTAGGGAGAGAATATATGCCGGTAGGAAGGAAAACAGATGAGTTTGAAATTAAAAGGAGTTTAAAAGATACTAGTTGGTGACTAGAGTATTTTTTTGAACGGCTAACTAAATCACTAGATAAGCATTCCAGGATGACCTCAATCGAGTAAATGCATCCTCTCCTACATAACGGTCAGAGTTGGATGCATACCCGAGCTAGCAGTTTCGATTTCCCCCGCCCGCCTAAAGGCCCACTGCGGTAAAACCCAGTTCTGATCGGTTTCGAACTGGCGACCTTCAGAAAGGCCTAGTTCTAAACTTCATTGCCACCATCAATGTCCTTCAAAGTAATGCTTAGGGGTTTTCAGAATTGGATTCGGATTCGAAAAATTCAAAAATCGACTCGATTCGAGTTCGATTAAAAATGTTCGAATTCGAGTTGATTCGTATTCGAGTCCAGTAATCGAATTAGAATCGAATACGAATTTATGATTTTCAATTCCATTCGAAATTCGAATTTAATTTATATATACATTTTTTAATATATGTATAAACACACACAAACATATTTATACACACATATAACTTCTAAACTTAGGTAAAGTTTGAACTACGTCCATGAGTGATAAGTTTATTATTCATAACATTGCCAAATCTACAGAAAAATAGCTCATACTACTTATTTCTAAATTTTTACCTATCTTAAATCGCTACCAGTAAACAACCTATCTTCTAAATTTTGGTGTTTTGACATATTGATAGTTAATTAATTTTGCAGATTATTATACATTATGTTGAATATAATTAGTTTGTAGTAGTTTTAACAAATGAAAGTAAAATAATTTATCGTTAAGGGTGAATTTGAATTAAATCGAATTTATTTGAATTCGGTTCAAGTTTGATTCGAATTCCAGTTTCAAATACTAATCGAATCGAATCAAATACGAATTCAACGGAAAAAATTAAAAATTCAAAAAATTCGATTCGAGTAATTCGAAAATTCGTTATCCGATTAGATGAACACCCTAATATTAGTGGGAGTTGCACTTGGGATCAAAGAGAGAAACCAAATAACTAATTAGTAGACCGACTTGTCACCTGGTGACTAGAGTATTAATTGCAAGTTATAGTTAGTAGGGTTATTGGTAGGAATTTATTATTTTATTTTATAAAATTTAAGTCGGTTAGAATTAGTAATGTGTTGGTATATATTTGAGTCAATGTAAAGTGCAGTTTTTATTTTCTGGTTATCAATAATAAAGGTGTCGAACGAATTTGTTCATATAGTGTGTTAGTGTAATCGGCCAAGGGCCTGCCTTGTTAGAATTGAACTTGCATTTGCAGCGGAATTACTTGTTGTTTGGGAAACCATGATTATCGATACGATTTGCAAAGATATTTTGGAATTCAAGATCGAATGAAATTGATTCTTGGTGCCGAGAATGAAGCCCGGCAAACCATATATATATCATATACACGGCAGTTGATGACGGTTGTAAATGGAGGGAAAAACCGTCTTCTTGAAACGGTGTCTTCTAACCAACACAACCACCCACACATACCGATCTTAATTACATAATTATAAGTCACTTAATCCTAAAATAACAAACATACATAATAATATCCGAATATAATAGAAATTATGTTTATATCTTCTAACACACTCCCCTAAACATGATTTCGTTTATGAGAATGTGTCAAAACACTGATGTTAGCATCATCTACTGCTGCCTTGGCTCTCTTGAAATCGAACCTTCTCCTTGTATTCAGTCTCCTTATTCCTTTCCAATCGTTGCCAGCATAGAATGCGTAATGTTCATCTGTTTCTCCTTTATGTTCAGCAGCAGTTTGTTCACTTGTTCCGGCAACCAGCTCTATGCTTCTTGTTCTTCTTTCTTCACCGATATCCTCACCGACTTCCTTTTCATCTGCAGTACAATGTATACACTTGATCTTGTAGTAATAAACAAGTACGTCTAAATACATAGCGTACATAAGCCTCATCAGTTCTGCATCATTATAATCAAGACCCATATCTTTTGCTATCACTGCCCACATATGATTGTCTGTTACACGTCGATGACCACCCTCTTTCTTAACTGCTAAGTACAAGTCTAACATGCAGACTTTCCGGTTATTCTCGGCATAAGCAGGTAATGGTCTTGAATTGATTTCTAGTTTAACTTTTAAGAACCAGTCTATCATATCTTCGAATTTCTTCTCTATAAAAAACTTATACTTTCCTACATATTCATCATCTTCCAACATATCCATAAGGGCTTTGCAATCTTGGAATTATTTGAATGGCATTGCTTGTAGAATCATTACATTCCAGTCCGGTTCTTCTGATGTAATGTTTAAACTTTCGAAATATGAATTCAAGTAATCATTCTTCAATTTCTCATATTCAGATTCAGATCTGAGTATTTCTTCCTTTTCTTTGTTACTCACTTCATCTTCTTTAGAGTAACATGTTGTATCATTTCTTTTATCAATTGTAGGAATACTAAAGGTTGGGTATATTTTACATTTATCACCCATAAATTTTACCGTATAACCTTGTGTTATTAATTGATCAAAACTCAGGACGTTCCGATCAATATCTGGTGTATAAAATACACTTTGAATTCGTAGTTTTTCTGATCCGGAAATCATTTCAACAACACCAATTCCTTGAATGAAGTAAAAATTACATTCCCCAGTGTTTCTTTCAACTTCATATAGTTTTTTGATTCGTTTAAACATGTTTATGTTTCCAGAATAGTGTCGTTTAAATGATTTGCTAACGTACCAGATATCCGACCAGTAACTTCTGTCTGTACCGTCTACCATAAACTCTGAACTCCGATCATATTGATCATTATCATCAACCCCCTTCTGAGATTGTGATCCCGTGTTTATCGCTAAACGAATGAGTTGAGAGGCCTCATCTTCTTCCTTCCTCTTACACTGTGCAATCTGATGCCCTGATAGATTGCAATAATAACATCTTCTTTGAAACCTTCGTCTCTCTCTATTCTCATACGAACAGTGCAGACATGGCAGAGTTGTTGACGTTTCTGCAGGGATCTCTTCTCTTCCAGAAGTGGCTCTGATACCACTTGTTAGAATTGAACTTGCATTTGCAGCGGAATTACTTGTTGTTTGGGAAACCATGATTATCGATACGATTTGCAAAGATATTTTGGAATTCAAGATCGAATGAAATTGATTCTTGGTGCCGAGAATGAAGCCCGGCAAACCATATATATATCATATACACGGCAGTTGATGACGGTTGTAAATGGAGGGAAAAACCGTCTTCTTGAAACGGTGTCTTCTAACCAACACAACCACCCACACATTAATTACATAATTATAAGTCACTTAATCCTAAAATAACAAACATACATAATAATATCCGAATATAATAGAAATTATGTTTATATCTTCTAACATGCCTGCCTTTTCAACAAAATGATGGCTAAAACCCTAGTAAACATCACAAGCTATTAAGATTGAAGTTCAAACACACAAATATGGATCGAATAATTTTCAGTACATCAGTTGCTAACCGACCGAATAAATTTAGGGTTCAAACAACTAGGTGAAGGTTCTTCACGACATCCGCTGATGTCATAATGAAGTCATCATTCTTCTGCAGAAACCAAGAGAAAATAAATCAGAACCATGTTCCTGTGTGTATTTTATTCAATTCTTTCTATAAAAGAACCTATAAGATGAATGCATTCATATATAACCTGAGCAACAATGGTGACAAGAAGAGTGGTATCTGCAAACGGCATGGTGCTGCAACTCATAACAGATAAACCAAGTTTCTTCATCTCGCTTAGCACTTTCAGTAATGATATACAGTTTTTCCAGCTGTAGATTTCTACAAGCAGACTGAACCCGGACATGCTCACTTGGATCTCCGGATTGCAAGGGCTACTACTCTCTTCAAAGTTTCCTTCATTAGAACACGAACCATTATCATCACTACTACTAAGCCTCGATCTCTTACCGGCCATCACAGATTCTTGCATGCTCTTACTCTTTATCCCGGATAGTTCCTCGAGTTCCTTCACACGATTTTGAAGTTCTTTGATGTAATTAGCTGCATCTTCTAACACAGTTGCCTTATCCGTCTACCACAAAAAAAGTTAGCTAGATCATTACATAATAATAAAACTACATCTAGATATTTCCGAGTAAGATCATTCGAATATTTTAATCAACTGTTCTTTAAGGGTGGTTCTGAGTTTGGGTAAGGGGCTGTTTGGTAGCCTCTGAATGGTCATTAAGAGGCTACCTCTTAATGGAACCATTAAGAATTTTACCAATGAGAAGGTAGAAGAATGTGACATGTGATGATTTACCATTCAGAGGTTACCTCTTAACCATTCAGACTTGAGGTTACCTCTTATTCATTCAGAGGTTTTAAAGCATTAAGAGGTACCATCTGAATGGTCATTAAGAGGCTACCAAACAGCCCCTAAGTGTTTCTAGGCATTTTTTTGAGAGTTCTTGTACATCTAGACATTTAGAGAGTGCCTCACAATGAGTAGCGAACTCATGCCAGTCCGATGAGGTGGTAAGCGAACTTCTCTATTTCGTTAGTGCGGCAAGCAAACTTGGCTTTAGTTTGTTGGTCAAAGAAGCGAAATCTATCATTTATTCCATGTAGAATCACAACAGGTATTGTTAGATTTAGTTTGATGGATTCGTCGTTATTCAAGCTAGGTCGTTGATCTAGCAAACTCAAAAAACTAAGTCAGTTTCCCTTGAGTTCACTACTCATGGGAGCAAATGCCTAGATGTACAAGAACGTTCAAAAAATGACAAAAAAACGCTTACCCAAACTCCAAAGCACCTATAAATCCAAAAAAAAAATTTGGTTTATGCTAGGAAATTGGCATTAGTACCTTTTTCAGGTCTGGAAGGACCGAAGACAAAGAAACAAACCGCTGAGCCAGCTTTTCTCTTCTCTTCCTCTCAGCCAACACATGATCTTGAATCTGAATCGGATTCCTAATAGTGGACCGAGTTCTTTTCATACCATAGGAATCACTAAAAGAAAGGAACTCATCTTTAGGTTGTATATCTCCAAAGGATATTGTGAAAGTGTTAGGAGAATCAGTAACTAGTTTGCGCTTAGGTTTTTCAGTTGTAGGTTTATCAGACTTTTTGTAATTAAATGGTTCTTCGAGACACTTATAATCAGTTTGAGCTGATTGATTGGTGAAAGAGGGAGCTTCTGTGTAGCTGTATGATGAAAATGAATCACAGCTCAAATCCTCCATTGGATAGTAATAAGGTTTGTTCATCTCATATTGATTCATGAACACTTGATCTTGCATTTCCTAAAATATGAATTCAACAAAATATATTATGAAAATTATACAAAACTAAATCAGGACTATATATGATATAATTTTGATTCATATTAATCTGTGTATAGCCTACAGCTTTAGCTTACCAGCTCTGGTAGCCATGATGAGGGCATATCCATTGCTTAAATATGTCTGTTCGTTGTAAATACAGACAGAATATTCATTAGATATATATCACAAATAAGTTGAAGATGCATGTGCTATATTTTTCTAAAAATTAACAATCAAAAGAAATATCATGATTAGCTTAAGGAGTAGAAATATGCCATTTTTTTCTTCTTTTTTTAAAAACCCAAAAACATGAGTAGAAGCTTCATGCATAAGCATAATTATAATCTGTTAGACATCTCGAGTTTACAATTTGATGTTCATGATTTGATGTAATAATCATGAAACTCAGGCTTCACTGAGATGAGAGAATATAGTGAGACTGAAACCTAAATCTAGGGAGAGAGAAGAATTACCTTTGGAAAACAAGGACTAGTTTTTTAAGCTTTTTGTGGAATATTTGTATCTTGGGGTATATATAAGCCACAGAATATGCTAGAGAAAATATCATTAAAGCATCTGTAAATAGAAGCATCTGAAATAGAGGTAGTTTTTAGCTTAAGGATGCTTAGTGTCCAAGTGATAATGTGGCTCCATCCTTGCATCAAAATACATTTGCGATGCTATTAATAAATAATATGAATTTGTTGTTTTAATTAAAGAAGTCAAGGGTGATAAATTAGTCATAGGGTAAATTACATTTTTCGTAGTTTATGTTTGTATTAGATTTCACTGCATAACATTTAAATTCAATAACTAAAGGCACAATCATTTATTTGAAAAACTCATTATATATACATTTCATCCTTCAGCGTTAACCAGGCTAAATTTTAATTTAAATCTAGTCTCATGAGGGTATTGTGGTCATTTCACGTTTTAATTTTAATGAAAAAAAATATTAATAAATAAAACAAGAAATAACAAACACACACACACACACACACATATATATATATACACACTACAACTTATTTCATCCTTTTTAAACACACACTCTCTCTATCTCAAATAAAACAACCACTCAACCACCGCCTAAATCCACCACTGCCACCGCCTGTAAGATCACCACCACCATCGGAGCTACACCACCACCAGTCTCAGTCTCTCTCTCTCTCTCTCTCTCTCTCTCTCTAAATCATAACCACAGCCGGATCTACAAACACCACCAGTGCCGCTGTTAACGTTTGGTTCAATGTCTCATCCACAATCGGAGCCCTACATTTTCTAGATCAACAAACACCACTAGCACCGCCTGTGACATCACCACGACCATCATCGAAGCTACATCCCCCTCCCTCTCTCTCTAAAACATGCTCAATCAGAGCCCTAGATTTTCTGAAATTTCTCAATTGGAAATCATGATTACCTATAAATACAGATCGATCTCCTCTGTCTCTCTCCGCCGAAAATCATTGTTACCTCTGTATCACTATGCGTAAATTACACACAGAAGCATACTCTGTTAGCTCATATGTATCAGTATGCGTAAATTATAGACAGACTTAACTCAAAATTTTAACTAGGTTAGTGCTAAAGGACGAAAAGTGTAATTAGTTTTTTAAATAAAAGATTGTGACTGTAATTGCTAAAGTTAAATGTTATCCACTACAATCCGATACAAACATAAAAGACGAAAAATGTAATTTACTCATGATCATAACACAGTCTCTTTAATAATGATCATATTATTTATCTTTCTCCTTTATCATTTCATCCAAAATAATATCGATAATGCTTTTAGCAAAATAAAAATAGAAAAAGGTTATTTCTCATCAAACTAGTTAATTTTCCGTCCGCGCGTTGCGGCGGGGACCCAATGACTGCAAAACGCGTGTCAGTAACTGCAAGTAGAAGCAGATACCGAATATCAAAATAATAGGACCCACACGTCCTACACGATGGAAATTCGGTTGTTTTCAGTTCAGTTATTATGGTGCTAACACGTTAAAATATGGATGAGCTCGGTACCGGTAACGGCACCGAAAGTACCGATACGGAAAATCATCGAAATTAGGTACCAGCACCGAAAATGCTCGGTACAATACGGTATGGTATTTGAAGGTAAAAATTAATAAATACAGGTATGGTGCTAGATCGTTGTTGAACCGAAAGTAACGATTCTGAAAACGACAAAAGGTGGGTACCAAATTGGTAACAAAAATGATTTGGTATGGTAAATTTGGTACCGATACGATACCGGTTTGATTACATGATTTGATACGATTTGCTCATCAATAATCTAAATATCTAAGTTAATTTTACATGCTACAATTCATTCATTACAGAAAAAGACAAAAAATAAAGCAAAATAAGTTGTTGTGTATATAAAACCTCATTCAAACGAAATACAGTTTACTTACTATGTATATGAAAGTAATTTAAACGGTGCAATTACTTGCATTGCTACAGGATTTGATGAGCTCGGTACCAACCGGTACCGAAAATACCGTTACCGAAATCCCCAAAAGTGGGTACCAGTATCGAATATACCTGGTACGGTACGGTTCGATACCTGTCGGTACTGATACGGCACCGGTATTTGAGGGTAAAAACCGGTGAATACCGTGCCGAACTGGTACCGAAAATACACCTGGTTTGGTAAATTTGATACTGATACCGGTACTCGATACCATTTGCTCATCACTTAGTGATGTTACTATTCATTCAATTCTATATTTATTACTATTCATTCAATTCTATTTTTATTAGGGTAAAAACCGGTGAATACCGTGATGAACCGGTACCGAAAATACACCCAGTTTGGTAAATTTGATACCGGTACCCGATACCATTTACTCATCCCTTAGTGATGTTACTATTCATTTAATTCGATTTTTATTACTATATACAGTTTGGTAAATTTGATACCGGTACCCGATACCATTACTCATCCCTTAGTGATGTTACTATTCATTCAATTCGATTTTTATTACTATATATATTTATTCAATTCTATTTTTATTATATTTTTGTTACTGTTCATTCAGTTCAAAATTTAATATATAGGTATATTTAATAGGGGTAAGATCAAATAAAAAGTTGATTTTGCCGAAATAGGATGAGAAGGAATCTTAACCATTCATTTTTCAAATCAATGGATAAGATGAAAGTGTAGGAGAAAGGGGGGGTGCAAGGGTATCTTGGGAAAATCCTATTTATGGACTTTCTCTCTCCACATGCAAGACACATGCATATTTCACCCCCATTTTTTAAACGTTAATAACTTTTTTATACGACATTATTTTTTCATAAAAATTTCACCATAAAATCGAGGGTCTTTTTATCTTTAATTTGAGTACCATATTGCTATAGAAAATATGAAGACTAAAAAAACCCACTAAAATGTGTTGTATTTCTATGTTGTATAACATTTTTTTGTGCTGGATTTTTTTACTATATTTTTGTGCTAAATTTTTTGTGCTGGATTTTTTTATCTTAAATTTTTTTTTCTCAATTTTTTGTGCTGGACTTTTTGTACTACATTTTTTTGCTGAATTTTTTCGTGCTATATTTTTTTGTACTAGATTTTTTTGTGCTATATTTTTTTGTACTACATTTTTTGTGCTATATTTTTTGTACTAGATTTTGTGCCAGATTTTTTTGTACTAGATTTATTTTGTTGTATTTTTTTAAAAAAAAAAGGGTGCCACATGTCATTTTCACTTCTATTTATAAGGACCAAAATGCCCTTCATTCCTACTTATTAGGAGTGCCACATGTCATCATCACAATCCTTCTTGGGCTACTTAGGCAAAATTCACTTTTTAGTGGATCATTCCCCATATTTAATATATAGGTAAATTATTTATCTTTCTCCTTTATTATTTCATCCAAAATAATGTCGTTTTTAGCAAAATAAAAATAGGAAAAGGTTATCTCTTATCAAAATCAAAAGTCTTTTAAGTCTTCTAGAAATGATACTTTTAAAAATCTCCTAAAAAATCTCATAAAAGTAAACTCGGTGGTCAGGTCACTGCCACGTGAGCCCTGTTTCAACCTCTTACGCAGACAAATAATATTTGTTTCTTTTCGTACACCTGTAGGAGAGATTTGAGTTTTTTTTTTTTTTTTTTTTTTTGGAATGAGACTTTCTCTATACAGGACCGATCAGGTCTCCGGGGTCATGTCAAAAACATTCCCCCGTCAGCCCCGCTCTTCCGGAGGCGATATTCGATCGGGCCCCGGCCGGCGCGCAAGCTGACTTCCGCCAGGAAACCATACTGCCCCCACACGAGAGACTCGCTGGGGTAACAGCTGGGTAAAACCGGGTTGCCCTCAAGACCGCACCATGCCTCGGTAGGATACGATCCATCATTGGGACGACCCAACCCCGAAATGCCGCAGCCGGGGATCGAACCGGAGACCTCAAGAGGAAACCGGCCCAATCCAGCCACTTCGGAACCAACTGGGCTGGAGGTGGGTATAGGAGAGATTTGAGTTAACGCTTTTCTTCGTAATTTTCTCTTTTGTTTTATAATCAAAATTTACATACGTTCCTAAAATATTCAGATCCGAGTTGAAACTAATTGATCGAAGCACCCATATTACTAAAATGGCTTGTGTATACACAAAAACAAAGTAATGTGATATGTATTTGGTTTGTTTTTGAAAAAAAAAAAAAAAAACATAAAATTTAGAGAAAAATGCCCGGATAGTCCCTGTGGTTTCACCTTTTTTCACCTATAGTCCCTATCTTTCTAAAACTACTTGAATAGTCCCTGTGGTTTTCCGTTTTGTTCTCGGATAGTCCCTGGGTCTAACTTCAGTTACTTTTCTCTGTTAAGTGGGTGTTGAAATGACCAAAATGCCCTTTCCTTAAAAGGCCAAACCATAGGGACTATCCGAGCACCTTCTCTTTATAAAACCCATCCACCCTTCACTCTCACTTTCAACATTCAGCCAAAACCCTCTGATCTCTCTCTCTCGTTACAGGTCCGGTGACCAGAGCCGGAGGTGCCGGCCGAGCTCCGGCATCGCACACCTCCACTCCTCCTCGAACACATCCATAGCTGCTCACACCCACACCGGACTAGAGATTGAAGAGAGAGAGAGGACAGTAGAGAGAGAAACAGCGAGGGAGAGAGAGATCAGGATGGAGAAGCAGTGCTGGTCACCCCTCTATGGTGGTGCGATAGTGTGCAGACGACGGAGCCGTCGCTCCGGTGACCAGAAACGCCGCTAAAGCGGCGGTGAAGATGATGAGACGATGAGGACGATGAAGATGATGGTCGGTGACGGTGGTGTGCCGTCTTTTCGGTGAGCGGTAGACGACGGAGGCAACCGCAATTTCTCAGGTAGACACCAATACTTCGATGATTTTCCGATCGGTAGACAGAATTTGGTTTGGGTCACGTTTCGAATTTCGGCTTGGGTTCGAGTCTTGTTCAGTTTTGGTTCGAGTTTCGGTTTGTTTCGACTCACGCGGCTCGGTTCAGATTCGGATCGATTGGTTCAGATCCGGGTCAGTCGAGTTCAATCGTCATAGCCTTTTTTAAATGGAACAACAACAGCAACATAATCATCATCAATCATCCTCAGAAAACGCTGCCAGTCGAAATGGCAAGAGGAAAGTTATTCTAAGAAACCTCCTCATTCTCACCTGAGTCTCAATTCAATTGAGAGCATAACACAACATAACACCTCATCTCATCATTTAAGGCGGTTATAGGTACATGTCGAGGTCAACAAAAAAAAAAAAAGGTTTTTGACCCGAACAGAAACCGATCCTTTTCCACTTATCAGTTTGAGAACTACTCCCTTGAAACCGGTTAAGAGCCAGAACTAGTTTTAAACCGAACCGAGCCTTTTCCACTTGTAAAGAGGTAAATGAATAGGCTCAAATATGTTATCATCGGAATTTACTGTCGAAATCCGCCATGGCTGCAATCACAGTAGCATGTATCAAATACATATTGTCTGAGTTGCCTAGCCAAGATACGGATCAGATCTGTAAATTCCGATTTTGTTCGAAATAATTTCCATCGTCATAGCCTTTTCAAATGAAACAACAACAGTAGCAGCAGCATCAACATAACTAGAGAGAAGATGATGTCGGCGGCGATGGTGGAGGGTGGAGGAGGGTGATGGTGGGTGGAGGTTGAAGATGAAGTGTGGTGGTGGGGTTTTATAAATAAAAATGAAAAAGATGCCCGGATAGTCCCTATGGTTTGGCCTTTTAAGGAAAGGGCATTTTGGTCATTTCAACACCCACTTAACAGAGAAAAGTAACTGAAGTTAGACCCAGGGACTATCCGAGAACAAAACGGAAAACCACAAGGACTATTCAAGTAGTTTTAGAAAGATAGGGACTATAGGTGAAAAAATGTGAAACTACAGGGACTATCCGGGCATTTTTCTCTAAAATTTATGTGGAACATACAAAGTAGCTTCTAGTCATTGGTCACATTTGATTTACGAATCAAAAACACAGGATGACATCTTCATAAATAGCAGGAAAAATAGGCTAGCATCATGGGCGGATTTACTAGTAAAAACCGGGTTTCTAAGAACCCATTCAGTTTGAAATATTTTGTGCAAATGTATATACAAAATATTGGAGGGGAACACATAAATAAATTGAGAGTGAACGCGTAACAAATCATATTAAGTGTTTCAGTGGTGTAGTGTCCTCTTTCTAAAATAAAGATCCCGTTCGTGTCTGGATTTTTATTTCGAGAACTACATTTTGTTGTGTTTTTGCTGTGTTGTTATGTTTTTTTTAACGGTTAATTTTATTAGAAAACGCAATTAATAACAACAAACAACAACTTACAAGAAATCAAAGCAAGCCAATTAGCCCATTCTACCCAATACAATTTAGCTCTATTTTTTATCCACAGGTAACTCGTAGCCTTTATGTCTGCTAAAAGCCTCGCAATATCAATCATTCGGCTTGAGAAGACAAACTTGTTGCGGAGTTTCCAAATGCTCCAACATGATATCAACAAAATAGCGTGTGTCATCTTCTTCTTTGGTTGTTGCCCAGTTATAGTATTGTGCAACCCGAGTAGATCACAGGCAGTGAATGCATAAGCGGGTGGGATTGAAAGCCAAGTCGAGACTATCTGCCATACAATTGAGCTAACGAGACAGGATGTAAACAGGTGGTCCACCGTCTCAACCGATTCATTGCATAAGGGTCATAGGGTCGTGGACATAGATATGTGTCTTCTTTCCGGCGCCACTCTAGTGGCTAGATGGTCCAGAGACATCCTCCAACCAAATATGTTCACCTTGCGTGGTATCTACTTGTTCACTTCAAAGACAAAATCACCTGGGGTTAGATTAATACCTGTAATGATCTTCCAAAGCGATTTGACCGTGAAAGTCCCCAAGTCATCCGCCTTCCATACCAAACAATCGTCACGGTTAGTGATATGTATTTGTGACAGGATCGCGTTGATACCATTCAACTCCGTTAATTCCATATTTGATGTGGGAACCCTATGCTAGCACCAATCGATATTAAATAAGTTTGTTTTGAGTTGTTCAACCTGTGTCATTCATTAAATAAATAAAAAAATTTCTTTTTCGTTTTTTTTTTTTTCGTCTCAACCTGATACATGTAAAGTTTTAATATTATTATATATTTTTTATTGTTATACTACCTAATACATGTAAAGTTTTAATATCATTATATATTTTTTATTAATATACTATACAAAATTGATACCTTTTTGTGTATAGATTTGATTTATATTAACATAATAATCTTTTAATTTGTTTAATACACTGATGTAGGGCTGTGAAGGTTCGTGATTTCGGACCGAAACCCGTGATTAGTGTGTGATTAAGTTTAAAGACGAAAGATTAGAGACGGATAAACAACTTTCTTGTATAAAATTGGGTAGCATAATGTTACAAATCGGCACAATTATAAGCTATCCAAAATATACCAAAGGAGCATACATCCGGGAGAGACCAAGTGGTGATCTCTCCCCAAGTCTAAAACCTTAAGAACTTGCAAATGACCTAAGGATGGTATTTATAGCCACACCACCTTCACATGAAAATCCATCTTCATGTGGAAGGTCACTTGCAAACCCACACGGTCAAACGAGTACCCCTTTCGTTTGACCACTTCAAACGAGCGGGTCTATACACGTTCATTTGACTGTTTCACTAACTATTACATAATCAGCATAAAAATGTAATCTAATCTATTCGAACAACATCGGACACAAAAACTCCACCAACAAATTCCCCCTTGTACGTTGCTGTCGAATGCTGAAAATGCAACTGCAATCGATCTTCAGTCAAGTATTTGTTGATGTTAGCTTCTCTGTGTTAACAGATCCCCCCTTGACCGATGATCCAGGTAAGTAGTATCTTGACTTGAGTCTTCATAGCAATACCAAACCCTTGAATCTTTTTGTATAATATTTCCCCCTCAAAGTACGCATATCCATGTTGGGTGTTGTGCAATGTCCTCGCAAGACTAAATTGACCGATCTTCCGCTGATCTTCAAATACTCAACAGGCATTTGATAAGGGTTCCATTCTTTAAAAACTGCATCAAGTCTTGATCTTCTCATAAAAACTCTATTCCATTCAAAGCACACTACATTGGTAGAGTATCCCGGTGAACTATCTTCTGTAAACCATCTTTGTGGAATCGACCAAGTAATGCACTTTGATCATCAGCATCAACACTCAGGAAGTCAGCTAGACCGAGTATATCATTTGCAAGCTCAACCAGCACGCTTAGTTGAACTACATCCAGATCTCATTGTCTCGCCTTTGTGAAGTTGACCACGTAATGCACTACGGATCTTCAACATCAGTACTCAGGATGTCAGCTTGACCAAGAACATCGTTTACAAACTCAACGAATTGAATTACACCGAGATCCCTGTAAAATACCAAAGAGATATCAAACCCAAAACCGAATCCTGCAAATTCCCCCTCAACTATAACTTCATTCGTGTTAAGTTTCAGCAATCTCCCTTCGCAAGGTCTCATTGCTTTGATCCCCTCGATCCAAAAACGACCGGCATCTGATAGGGTTGGAATCCACACTTGTCAGCCTTGAACTATCAGCTCTCATAAAGATTCCCCAGGTCTTCAGTGAACAGCGTTTTGAAACTACTGTGGACTTTAGATACTTGTATGTTTCCATGCAAAACACTTCACGCTGGCTGGAGAATTAATTAAAATCCTCAAATATATGTTTGTGCAAAACATTCCACGCAGAACCTTTTGGTATTGTTGATACATATTATGTGGACGCGACTCGGTTCGGTTCGACTCGGTTCGGTTCGACTCGGTTCGGTTCGGTTCGACTCGGTTAGGTTCGGCTCAAGCCTGATGTCACGACATTCTTCCGTCGTGATCCCTAGAGTTCGACACGCGAAGCACGAAGAGCCGCGAACCTTTCCCGACGCCACATCACCATGACATCACCATGATGATGTCATGTGAAGACTTTTGCATGTTCTAATCATTCCGTGTAAACGTGAAGTCATGGTTTTAGAACATATGGTTTGCTGTTGATATCTAATTGACGAAGAGCTCATATACATGCTGTGATGAAAAACTGATCTAATACATGACGAAAATCCCATCCATCCATTGTCTGACGAAAAACCATCTGTACACCCATCTATGACGAAAAACCTCATAAACATAAGTTTTTCGTCATCTATGGTCTTTCGCCAGGAGTATTTCGTCAGATATGATCTTTCGTCGAGGTATTTCGTCGCTGTAGGTCTTTCGTCGACCTGCAGCCTTTATATAGCAGCAAACTGAAGACAGAAGCCAGAGAACTTAGAGAGACACACGAGAGAACTGAGAAAGTTTGTGAGAGATTTATCTTTTGTAATCTGTGTAAACAAACTTCCTGGTTCTAATATATTTGAAATTTAAACGTTGAATCATTATTTGCTTTGTGTCTCTTATCTCGGTTTGCTTTCCCGGTTGGATTCCGCACAACCGGGTTTGTTCGTATCCCAAGGATTAGGCGACTAGATCCTACGCAAGTTGGACCTACAAGTGGTATCAGAGCCTTGGCTCTCTTCCTTGTTAAAACTGAGACGTTTTCTTGTGTTTTTAACAGATTTTATTGCTTTTTTTTCCAGATGTGTTCTTGATAGTTTGAAACAGGTTTATTATTTTCAAAAAAAAAAAAAACCAGCTTAAAATCTCGAAAATCTTAATATTTTGCTTTTTAGTTTGGTCAAAAACCTTGTTAGATTTCGTGTATCCATGTTAAGATTTGGTTTTGAGTAAACTTTTGTGCAAAATTGTGTTTTGGAAATTTCTCCGGTCACCGGAAAACTGATAAATTTCACCGGAAAACACATAGTGTTCTTCATATATTCAAAGTGTTCTTAAAAATTTCATGATTTGATCTATATTTGAGGTTTAACTGAAGTGTTATTGATTATAATAACAGTGTTTGTCAAGTGGGTTTTTAAAATGATTATTATTCTCTGAAAAGCAAGGGTGATGTTTGAAAGTTGGTAAACTGTGTGTAAGGGTAAGGTGTTGGTTGACAAGTTCACCAACTCTCAGAGATAAGGTTTGATTTTATTAAAAAAAATAATAGAAAATCTTAATTAAATATCTCATAAAAATTGTCACTACACTTTTGTTTTGGACGAAAATTCAATCTTTCGTCAAGATTTGCTTTGACGAAAAACCACATCTTTCGTCATAATTGGTCTTTGACGAAAAACCTTATTTTTCGTCACTTAGTCTTTTACGAAAAACCCAATTTTGTCAGTTAAGGTCTTTCGCCAAGAACCAAGTTTTTCGTGGATCACTCTTGTCAAGTTTTAACAGAAGCTTTCAAAAATTGTCTTAACGGATTGTTTTAAGTGATTTAAGCAGGTATTCATTATTATATATATTCAAAATGAGTTCAGATTGGTGGGGAATTCCATCCAATATGAAGAGCAAGTATAGAAGCACGGGTTTGTCGCCATCATGGGCCGAATCTCCCGCACCCGCATCTTCGTCTATTCCATCGCAAGCGAATCAAATTTCGACAGGTCAATGGGCGTTCGTTTCAAATCAAAATCAAAGTATTCAAAGTATATTTTTAAGCGAAAGTGAAACCGGAAGCCTTAACCGTCCACCGAAGCTAATGCACATGAATATCCTGGATGGGAAGAAAGATTCCATACGTATGTCCTTGGGCAAAACATGGAATTGTGGTTATGTTTTACTACAGATTTCGATCAAGCTCTTGATGTTGCCGCTTCAACTGCCGCGACATTTGCAGATCTTACGGCAGACAAGAAAAAGGGATAACATTTAGAAAAGAAAGCATATTCTATTCTAACTCAAGCGCTAAGCAAGGATATATATCATCAGTTTGTCAGCTTCAAGACGTCAAAGCGGTTATGGGATGTATTGAAGACGAGAGGTCTAGGAAATGAAGCGTCACGCAAATTGCGACATGATCTACTCAAGAGGGAGTTTGATGGCTTCACATGTATGGAAAGGGAATCTTTGGGAGATTTGACAAGTCGGTTCTATCACTTGTTGACTGAATTGAATAGTTATGGAGTAGTAGTGACTCCAGAAGAAGTAGTCATTAAGTTTGCCGACCCATTACCAGCTCAATGGAATGGTTTCTTGGAAATCTTGAAATACAATGGCACTTTGGCTATGACAAACATCAATGATTTCGTTCAGCTCTTGGAGAACAAAGATCAAGAAGAAATCAGGAAGGCCAAAAGGATTCCAGTGCAACAGAATCCTGATATGTATTATGGAAACTGTGGAAGTTCTAGCACTACTGCAAGACCTGCTCCACATGCTCAGCTTCAAACGGCCTTTGTATCAAGAGATATGTACGGAAATACACTACCAGTTTCCTCAACTCAAATGGCTTTTGTCTCAAGCACTGACATGTATGGAAATCCACAACCAGAAGTCTCAAAGCAAAGCTATCAATCCACCGGAGCAAGAGATATGTACGGAAATCCATTGCCAGTTCCACTACAAGCTTGTTATGGAAGCACCTCATCTGCCGGTCAGCCATCTAATCCAAATACAGTTCGGCTTGACATTTCAAATTTCTCGAAAGTAAGTGTTGAAGTAGCTAAGGATCATATGGAGCTATTAAACACATTGGTGAGCGCGTATTATGGATTAATAGCAGGTCAGATTGGAAACATCAAACTGACACAAGGAGATTATCAGCAGATTGATAAGGAGGAAATGGATATGATGGACATTAAATGGGCTTTTGCTAGTGCTGTTAGGCGAGCTAAGGACTTCATGGAAAGGACTGGTAGAACCAGCTTGGAAAGCAAGAGAGATACAAAGTATGGGTCCGACAAACAATCAGTCAAGTGCTTCAATTGTGGTGAACGCGGTCACTTCAAGAGAGAATGTACCAAGCCAGCTCAACATGGGAACCAGAATCCTTTCAGGAATTAAGGCAACCAGCAGAATCAGGATCAAAACAGGAATAACGAGCGTACGTTAATGCCTGTGAACAATCCAAATCAAGCAGGAGCATCAAATGCCAACCAGGCTCTTGTGGTACAAGTCGATGAAGGTTGTGACTGGTCGATTCAGTTGGGAAGTGATGTTCAGGATGGAACAGCTTGTTTTGCTGAGGTTGTCAAGGATCTGAAACACACCAGTGGTGGAGAATCTTCCGCCAGTGGTGGAGAATCATCTGAAGATGAAGACAGTTCTGGTTACAGTAGAAGCTCAGATGAAGAATCCTCAACTTCAGGCGATGATCATTTGGATGAAACGTCAAGTGTGGCAGTCGATGCAGATATTGATGAATTATTGGGAGAAGCTGAAGCAGGGAATCATAGAAGATCAATCTTGGTGGATGAAGCTGCTTATTCTTCTTCTTCTTTTAATCATTCAACCTTTATGGCTAATGTGGGCGGTTCATCAAACCAGGTATGTGTCGATGATCCAACTTCTGATGAATGTGATAAATGTGTTAGTTTAGGTGATAAATTGTCGGACTTGCAAGGAAAATATGATGATTTGTAAAGCAAGTATGACGTGACATATATCCACAATCAAAAGTTGATAGTGGATCTTTCGAAATGCAAAGAGGCTAACATGTTTTATGAAAACCATGAAAAAGAGTTTAAAACGGTGATTGAAAATTTAAGAGGAGATAAAATCGAGCTAAAAAAATGGTTTCAAGAAAACAAACTGACATAAACTGTTATATCAATCGTCTCGAGGTCATGCAAAAAGAGTTAGCCTGTGTAAAGTGTGAAAGTGAGGCAATCCGGCTTAAGCTAGACAATTATTCAAACTCTAGGTATGTGCTGGATCACATCATTGACATACAAAAAGAGAAAAAGGATGTCATGTGCATTGGATACAAGAAATGTCCACCACCTATTAGACAAAATTATGATGCAATGCCTGATGAGGAGAATAGAACTTATTTTGAGCAATATGTTCCTTTAGACATTGAGGAATTTACAACCGGACTTGGATACAAAATGAAGTATCATCAGATTCGGATGTTTCAACAGTTACAAGTGTGTCAACTGCTGAACAAAATCAGGATCCTCCAGTCATTGTTGAGGACGCTGATTCTTCAGATGATGAATCCGATGATACTGACTCAGCACAGTCTGATGCGGTAATCAATAAAGAGGACATACCTCTTGAGAATCATATTCTATGTGATCCTCACGCAAAACCTGCTAAGACTGTTCTGGTCGAGTCCAGTTCCTCGCAAGAATTTGAGAATGTGAATTTGTTGTACACTCTTGTTGGTGATGATAAAATCTATTATGACAAAGATTTTTCGATTAAAAATGTAAATCAATCTTTAATCAGTAAAGTTTTCGAAGATTCGACAAGTAGGTTTTTGGGAAAGTCGGGTTCACACGTTGTGGTAACACAGTGTCCTCCGATTCCAAAGGCCGAAATTCGAAAACAATATGGCAATCAGAAATTACCAACAGTGAAAAAGCAGCAAAATCATACCAAACCAAAAGGTAAATCAACGACTCAAGGTCGAAAGGAACCGAACCAAAAGAAGAACAAGAAGGTGAACTTTGTGAAGTCGAGAGGGACAGATAAACTTGAAACATTTGCCAATAAATCTAACTTAGATCATGTTAATCAAGTTAAACTTTTGAAAAGAAATGAACAAAATAGTTCAAAACCAAGTACATCGGGATCACATAGTTCATCAACAAGACAGTCACATGTTACTTCGGGGTTTGTTGAACGAAGATCATGTTTTGAGTGTGGTGAAATTGGACATATCATTTGAAATTGTCCGTATCTTCATAAACTAAAAGCCAAAGTTGATGATCCCCGTGAACAAAATTACCGAAAGTTATCTGTTTCTTCAAAACAAGATCCCCGCCTTGTAAGAGAAAGGGAAAAGAAACAGAAACGCCAACAAGTCAAGGTAATTGAGAAGGCAATTAAAACCGACGTGGTTCACAAACAACCTGTTTCAGTTAAACCAGAATTCTCTAAAACTTCTAATAATCACGAAGTTAAGATTTCAAAAATTCAAACTGGTAAAACACAACAGACTTGGAAACCAAAATCGGTTAATAATTCAAGGGGAGCATCACAATTTCCAAGCCATCGAAAAGTTGTAGTAACTTTTGTTGATGAAAATGGAAGACCCAAGACCACAATGGCTTGGGTCCCCATCTCCAACTAATCATGTGAGTTCATGTGCAGGGTGTTCCCGGAGGAACTTTCGGCAGTCATTGGATTGTTGATAGTGGGGTATCCAGGCACATGACAGGCGACATGAAGCTTCTCTACGACGTCAAATCTATTAGAGGAGGTTATGTTGCTTTTGCTGGAGATAAAGGCGGATATATTACTGGTGAAGGAATGGTATCCAATGGGGTTGTAAGCTTTGATAAGATCAACTTTGTGCAACAACTTGATAACAATCTTCTCAGCGTTTCACAAATTTGTGATAAGAAGTTTTCAGTACACTTTGATGCTAATGGATGTTATGTACTGAAACCCGGTTTCAAGATTCCAAAATACTGGATTCTCTTATCTGCTCCAAGGATTAATGATTTGTATGTCCATGATATAAGCCAAGCAATTACTACGTCTGCACAAGCAACCTGTTTCGTTTCCAAAGCCACTGAAAGTGACTCAATCTCTTGGCATAGACGGATGGGTCGCATTCACTTACGCAAAATGAATCATTTGGTGTCGAATGAATTAGTGAATGGTGTTCCTCTTAAAAACTTCCATCTTCAAGACGTCTGTGTTTCATGCCAAAAAGGAAAGCAAAGCAAGAAGCGACACGCGACTAAGAAGATCATCACGGTGGCCGTTCCGCTTGAACGTTTGCACATGGATTTGTTCGGTCCTGTCAAGCGTAAAAGCATTCGGAATGATCAATACTGCCTCGTGATAACAGATGATTATTCAAGATTTTCTTGGGTGGCGTTCATGGCTCACAAGAGTGAAACTTTCGGTATTATCAAAAACTTGATCATTCAGATTGAGAATTTGTATACTTTGAAGGTTAAACGGATTCGCAGCGACAATGGAACAGAATTTAAAAACCATGCCATGAAGGAGTTCTGTACTTCAAAAGGTATTCTTCATGAATTCAGTGCAAGTTACACTCCTCAACAGAATGGCGTCGCTGAACGTAAAAACCGTACATTGATCGAGACTGCTAGGACGATGTTGGTAGAGTCACAATTGACGATTCCCTTCTGGACTGAAGCTGTGTCCTCTGCTTGTTATACATTGAACCCAGTCCTTACAGTCAAAAGGCTCAACAAGACCTGCTTCGAGCTTCTTCACAAACGGAGACCAGAATTGTCATATCTTGAACCGTTTGGAGCTCCTTGCACAATGATCGATCCTAATGGAAAGTTTGGGGCAAAAGCTATTGAAGGTTACTTTCTTGGTTATGCCACCCCGAACTTAAGAGTCTGGAACCTAGAGACTAAAAGGGTCGAGGAATGGTATGAGGTCAGGGTACAACGGCACACATTGCCAGTCAAATGTCCAGGTCAACCATGGATGTTTGAGTACGATGACTTTTTCAATTCGATCAATATTCAAGAAGTCGAAGAAAGTGTTGCGGCAAGGATGTTTTTCGAGATTGACAATGCAACAGATTCACCATTGGTTTGTCTAATTACTGTCAACAATCAAGAACCAACTTCAGTGAACAATAATGCTCTCGATAATGTGGATTTTCACGATGCTAACGAACTAAACGAATCTTCAGAGGATGATGAATTTCTCGATGCAGACCAAGAAGTTGTTCATGGTACTTCAGAGGCTACACCTCCAGTGGACGCCCCTAAAACAGCTGAAGCTACTGCATCATCCTCTTCGCCAGTTCAGGGTATTGAATTGGTTGTTGATCTCAATCTCAACAATATGGGTACAAACATTCCAGTTCCAGATAATCCAGAAACATGAATTCACGAGACCCATCCTCAACAAAACATCATCGGAAATGTACAAAGTGGCGTTCAAACGAGAAACATGTTGCGAAACGACAACAATGCAGGCTTGTATGCGGCGATTCGAGAATCTGGACAACAAAACGATTGGTCCTTCGCGTGTTATGCATCACAAGAAGAACCAAAATCTTGGAAAGAAGCTTTGATAGATAATTCTTGGGTTGAAGTTATGCAGGAGGAACTGTAGCAATTCCAGAAGCTAGGTGTCTGGAAACTCATTGATAAACCTGAAGATTACAAGAAGATTGGTACCCGTTGGGTTTATAAGTGCAAAAAGGATGATCGTGGTGTATCATTCGAAACAAAGCAAGATTATTCGTTCAAGGTTTTCGTCAGATTGAAGGAATCGACTACAACGAAGTTTATGCACCAGTTGCACGTCTAGAAGCTATTCGGATTTTTCTAGCCTATGCTTCCTTCAAAGGATTCAAGGTTTACCAAATGGACGTGAAAAGTGCATTCTTACATGGTGTGGTTGAAGAAGAGGTGTACGTCGAATAACCTCCAGGTTTTGAAGATCCTATTCATACCGATCGGGTTTGGTTGCTGAACAAAGCTCTCTATAGTCTACATCAAGCACCACGAGCTTGGTACGCAACCTTATCTAATTATCTGTTGGAGAATGGATTTCGAAGAGGTCTTATCGATTGCACTCTTTTCATCAAAGAACAGGATGGAGATCTTCTATTGGTACATGTATACATAGATGATATTATTTTTGGTTCTACTAACGATGTTTTGTGTAGGAATTTCGAGCGTGTTATGCAGGAGAAATTTGAAATGAGCGCTATGGGGGAGATGACTTTCTTTTTGGGCTTACAAGTGCAACAAACGAAGTGTGGGATATTAATCCATCAGACTCAGTATGTCAATGACATCCTGAACCGATTTCAGATGTCCGACAAATCGCCCATTGGTACCCCACTGCAGCAAAATCATGGAATTCATCCTGACTTAAAGGGTGAAGTTGTTAGCTCCTCATATTACCGCGCAATGATCGGATCTCTTATGTACCTCACAGCATCAAGACCATATATAATGTACCCAACGTGCCTGCTTGCCAGATATCAAGTTAATCCGAAGGCCTCACATCTTGCAGCTGTTAAAAGGATATTTCGCTATCTGAAGGGATACCCAGACACTGGTCTATGGTACCCTAGGGTTGATAGCTTTGACTTGATCGCTTTCAGTGATTCTGATTTTGGCGGATGCAAAATCGATGGCAAATCCAGAACGGCTAGATGTCAATTTTTAGGAAATCGCCTAGTCACATGGCAATGCAAGAAGCAGACTTGTGTCGCTACATCAACATGCGAAGCTGTATACATTGCTGCCTCAAGTTGTTGCTCCCAAGTCCTGTGGATCCAACAACAAATGCGCGACTACGGTTTTGAATTCCTAACTACTCCTATTTTTGTTGATAATTCTGCTGCCCTACATATCACTAGAAATCCTGTGCACCACTCAAAGACCAAATACATCGAAATTAAGTATCACTTCATACGTGATTGCTTTGATAAAAGGCTAATCGATGTTGTTAAGGTCCACACCGATGACCAACGTGCCGACCTTTTTACCAAAGCATTTGACAAATCAAGATTTGACTTTTTATTACTGGTAAACGGCATTAAGGTCAAGCAAGAGTAAAACCGACATTGGAAAATCGTTTTTGTAAATATCTTTGTGTTTTTAATTTATCATAGTTTTTACATTTTAGGGGAGTAAATCCAAATTTAAAAAATCCAAAAACATCGAAATATTTCAAAAACACAAAAACAATAGAAAAACAAAAATGAGTTTCCTGACGAGCAAAAGAGAAAATGATAGTACATCAGTGGTCTGTCCAAACCTCTTTAAACCCTAAAATAAAAAATGATAAGCAGCTCTATATAAGATGTATCGGTAGGCTCACAATCATTTTAAAGTGTGCAGGGTGATATAAACCTAAATCGACTGAAGATTGTGTGGGAACCACTCATTGGCATATGGTCTTGGTACCGAAATTTCGTTTGATAGATTGCCGAGGTTCTGAGATATGTGGTCTTTATGCTGTTTATCATCTGGGTATCATGGTTGTTTCTTTTACCGAAATATAACGGAGACGAAGTCTAGATCTTCCATGATACCATACATACGTGTATATACTGCATACGACCTCAATAAGTGATCAACAATCACATGTCCAATCAAAATAAGTGATAATATATCACATTTATCCGGGAGTCAAGTTCGTCTGTTTGCTGTACGTTAGTACTGACCTATTCACGGACTTGCTCCTGTGCCCTCATGCATATGAAAATCAAGTTCCTCATCAATAAGTGATTCTATCACATAGGGCTTGTTTTTCAATAAAAAATAAGTGAGTTTCTCACATTTTCAAATATTTCAAAACAGATGATAAATGGTATACTCACCGGTAAGATGAACTCTCGTGTATACCTTGATACGGGAATGTGTCGTGTGTGGATGAACACCGGTCGGTAAGTATAAATCATACACTAATCATATCCCCTCGCCATGATTACATCTGATAAGTTGAGCTTATGTGGACAACACTACCGATAATTGTTATAGGATGCTTATCTAAATCTTAGCTAACTGAACAACAAGAGCGTTTTGGCGTGACCGTACACTGATATGATTCTCTTACCCTCGAAACTCGCAAAAAGAATGTCTGTAAATATTTATTTAATGCTTTCAGTTTCTGCATCTTTGTATATATTTATTTACTGCTTTTGGTCTTTACATTTGAAATATTCAAAATTACAAAAAGATTTTAGGTGTGTTTTAATATAAACTTTATAAAAATCAAAAAGATTTTATTTCTGTTTTATCTTTGATTACCCGATGTTGGAACCCGAGTCTTTGTTACCTGAAATCTGAACAAAAACCAAAACAACTAATTCTTCATAAACGGTCGAAATTTGCAAGTTTTGAAAGTTAAAAACTAAAATTGAACAATTTGTTAAACTTTCAAACTGTCGGACGGTAGTTGAAAACATGGTCACATGTGTGTTTGTTTGTTTATGTTAACTATATTCCAAACGTTTGTTCTCATTACGCGTTTAGCTTTCTTGCATGTGCAGATGTTACAATCAAACCAGCTAAAGGCGAAGAGAACGTGTTCGATAACAAGCATTGAAATGAAGACACGACGTGGAGGCACTCAAAAGATAAAGATGATCGAGTTGCCACTGACCTATATCATCAACACCTCAAGGATCTAAATGCTGAAAATGGAGTTTATTTTAAGGGGAAGTTTGTTAACACACTTCCTAAATAAAAAAGGGGAGTTTGTTGATACACTTTCTACTTGCGACACATGAAGACTTTGAAGATCCTACGTCAAGACTGAATGAACCATCACGAGATGACGGACCTCACGAGTAGTGTCCAAGGGGGAGTTTGTTGATACATATTATGTGGACGCGACTCGGTTCGGTTCAACTCGGTTCGGTTTGACTCGCTTAGGTTCGGCTCAAGCCTGATGTCACGACATTCCTCCGTCGTGCGCCCCAGAGTTTGACACGCGAAGCACGAATAGCCGCGAACCTTTCCCGATGCCACATCACCATGACATCACCATGATGATGTCATGTGAAGACTTTTGCATATTCTAATCATTCCATGCAAACGTGAAGTCATGGCTTTAGAACATATGGTTTGTTGTTGATATCTAATTGACGAAGAGCTCATATACATGCTGTGACGAAAAACTGATCTAATACATGACGAAAATCCCATCCATCCATTGTCTGACGAAAAACCATCTGCACACCCATCTATGACGAAAAACCTCATAAACATAAGTTTTTCTTCATCTATGGTCTTTCGCCAGGAGTATTTCGTCGGATATGATCTTTCGTCGAGGTATTTCGTCGATGCAGGTCTTTCGTCGACTGGCAGCCTTTATATAGCAGCAAACTGAAGACAGAAGCCAGAGTACTTAGAGAGACACACGAGAGAACTGAGAAAGTTTGTGAGAGATTTATCTTTTGTAATCTGTGTAAACAAACTTCCCGGTTCTAGTATATCTGAAATTTAAACGTTGAATCATTGTTTGCTTTGTGTCTCTTATCTCGGTTTGCTTTCCCGGCTGGATTCCGCACAACCAGGTTTGTTCGTATCACAAGGATTAGGCGACTAGATCCTCCGCTAGTTGGACCTACAGGTATCACCAGAAAATCACAAACTTTACCACCTGTTGATTGCGTTTAGAAATTTACTGAAGAAATTCCATGAAAATTTTTACTCCCCCATTTCGTTGGTGAAATTTCTAAACCTTAACAAATTCCCTCCTCTGAGCGGAACTGTCGTCAACTTCACTGAACAAATTCCCTCCTATGAGTGGAACTGTCATCAACTTTCGAAAGATCACGAAAGCGACTTTCTTCTTTGCATATTCTAGTTGATAATGAAAATCCCCTAGCCCCGTAGGATCCGACTTGTATCCTCCCAAAGTTCTGCTAACACCTAATCTGAAAACTTCCATCATAGGCATAACTCTTCGACTTTGTGAACTCGTTAGGACCGGTCTTGGCTCTCCAGGTTCCTTCAATCGTTACCAAATGCGAGAATATGACAATAAACAAAATGCTTTCGAGCATTTACGAACACCGATAACAAAATAAATTTTCACATGTGAAAATAAATATACCGTTTTTGGCCCATAGTAGTCAAGTCACCAAATTTGACGTTTGCATCGGTAACCGTGACAACCCCACATTCTTAAAAACATATGTTTTCATCATCATAAACCAAAGCCCAGATCAGATTTCTTATTCAATAATCCAACTTACGGCCCATATAGAATTGATCATATCCTATTAAAAAAAACAGCTCCACCATAAAATTCCAAATCAAGGTCCAAATGAGAAGCCCAATAAACTTTTTTTTTATTGAACGGCCAACAAATCAATCCCGAGCACTTTTGTGGCACCCACTGGACAAACGGAGTGCTCTGAGAGTAACCCGAGTCGTCCACCACCAATTCTGGGGAAAACCCGGTAACTCACCCGCCCGTAGGCACGACGGTAACTACGGGTAAAACCCGATTGGCTTTAGGATTGAACCCAGGTTTCCCTGGGTCTCCTATCACTGGCTACCAGTGTCTCACTCTTTTTTTGCACCAAATGAGAATTGAACTTGAGTTTTCAAAAAAAAACTCAAGTCCTCCTACCACTTGAGCTAGAGGTCATTGGCGAGAAGCCCAATAAACTAGTGGCTGTTTCTTTTCTCTTCACTTTAGCTACTAGACCCCACAAACAAATTCATCATTAAAATAGCCCATTAAAAAAACGAAGCCCAACATTCCTGGGATTTTTGTGGGGTCCAATACTTCCAAATAAATTTCCATCACACACCAAGTGGGCCCAACAAAAACCCTAGGTACCAACGATATTGCACCAGCCGTCATCCTTGTCATCCTCCACTTTCAATCACCCTCCAAACAACATCATTCACTCCCTATCATTCATCAGCTCACGAACAACATTACTGGCCTGAACCACAGCCCATGAAAGATAACACATCAAGAAAGATTAGGTCTTTCGTTCAAGCCCAACAAACTCCCACGAAGAAATCCAGCATATGAAACACTATTCTTCGCCAAAACAGGTCAGATTCATGAGGGGTCTTTCGTGGAACGCATCTTGACAAAGTATGCAGGTTCTTCGCCAAGGGGGTTCTTCACCCAAGAGGGTTATTCGCATAGACCAAACATCAGTGAACAATCAAGGTAACGAAGAATGTTCTTCGTCAATCAACATCACGAAGAATAAGAGTTCTTCGTTGCTAAAGTCTTTCGTAAGTGCAAATGAACGAATGATGTTCTTCGAGGAGGGTTCTTCGAAGTGAGTAGGTATGTTTCGCTGTTCACTTTTGGGTCCAGATCTGAAGAAACCCTAGTTTCTCTAAACAGCCGCCACCCAACTCAAGAACATGGCGAAGAAAAACATCTGCAGATTTGACGAAATACCTCAAAAGTGATAATGGATGATGAAAACTTGATATATTTGGTGTGAAACATAAAACCTAACCCTCTTGTATGGTCCGTTTCATCTCAGATCCATATTTTTTTGGGTCCAGATATGGGTTTTTCTTGTTTACACCACTTTTACATCTTGAACAAAAACCCACAAAAATCACTAGTCAAGAGCTCATGTGACTTAGCAAATGGTTAGATTTACTAAGTCGGGTACCATGGCTCTAATACCAATTGAAGGTTCGTGATTTCGGACCGAAACCCGTGATTAGTGTTTGATTAAGTTCAAAGACGGAAGAATGGAGACAGATAAACAACTTTCTTGTATAAAATTGGGTAGCATAACATTACAAATCGGCACAATTATAAGCTATCCAAAATATACCAAAGGAGCATACATCCGGGAGAGACCAAGTGGTGATCTCTCCCCAAGTCTAAAACCTTACGAACTTCCAAATGACCTAAGGATGGTATTTATAGCCACACCACCTTCACAGGAAAATCCATCTTCATGTGGAAGGTCACTTGCAAACGCACACGGTCAAACGAATATCCCTTTCGTTTAACCACTTCAAATGAGCGGGTCTATACACGTTCGTTTGACCGTTTAACTAATTATTACATAATCAGCAAAAAAATGTAATCTAATTTATTCGAACAGCATCAGACACAAAAACTGCACCAACAGGCAGGCTGTTAACGATTCGATCCGAACCCAGCATGTTTGGCTCGTGTTTGGCTCGTTTACAACCGAGCGAAATCCGAACGAGCATATTCGAGCGCGTAAATTTCCGAGCGAGTGACGAGTAATTTTGGCCAACCTTAGATTTAGTATGTTTCCTTGGATGTCTCCGTTATCGGGTCACGACCAAGGTCCAATTGTCCGAGGGTGACACTAAGATTGAGGTCGGATCGTCCAAAGACGAGGCTCTGGTTAAGGCAGGTGAGGCGTATGGTGAGAGCGAGGGACGATTGATGAGAGAAAGATATCAAATATTATCGCTTCACGACTTAGAGTTTTAGTTTTAAATTTAGTGTTAAATTTTTATTTGTTTGCTTAGGTCAGTTTGAATAAAAATAATTGTATATTTGAGTATCGTGGTACAAATCTAACAGAGCCGTATGTGTTAAAATATGAATATACATATAATTTGTGTGTGCATATATAATTATATATAATAAATTAATAAAAATTAATTCGAGCTGAACCGAACCGAGTAGAGCGTACCTTTGCTCATGTTTGGCTTGTTTGCAAACCGAACCAAACCGAGCGAGCATATTCAGAGCGTTTTCCGAGTGATCGACGAGCGAGCGATGAACGACGAGCGATTTGAACAACCCTACACTGATGAATAAAGTTTGGTTCAAAGTGGTGGCTATTTGATAAATTTATAACAAATGTCGTTCGGAGTAGTATATTTTAGTTTGGAGATTTGTTAACTTTAAAATCTGACTAAGATTTACACTAATTGTGAGATTGGCTACATGTACTAAATTCCTTTGAAGTTTTATACACTTCTAAGATTCGCACTAATGGTGAGATTGGCTACATGTACTAAATTCCGTTGAAGTTTTATATACTTCTAGTTCGGAGATTTGTTAACCCTAAACAGAATGTTCCCCTTCATGGTTTCATGATTCAGTTGACATCTACTTGTTGATTATAAGCAAAAAAGTAAGCTATGAGGTAATTTCTTTTATGTTTTGTTTTTAACTCAATATACAATGAAATTTGAATGAACTGGTTACTTGTGATTTGTGGTTTTTATAGGATAGTTAATATGAACTTGTGATTTGATATGAACTTTAGGTCTTTAGCAATTTTAGATTTTTTTTTAAATTGAATTTAAAGGTAATGCTAATGAAAATTTGATATGAAATTTTGGTTCTTATTATTTAACGTGAACCGAAACCATCCAACCCGAAAACTCTATATGGTTGTGAAAGTTGAAAAAAAAAAAAAAAAAAAAAAAAAGAAGAAGAAGGTAAACCCATTAAAACAAATTTCTTGATCTTGGCACTGGTAGTGTTTCTAAACAAAGAATGTATATGTCAGTATATTCAAATGCGTGAGACAAAAAAACAACTCCATTTAATCACACAAATTTTGAATCATTTCGCATGGGTGGTTATAATTAATATTAATAATGCTTTAAAATAATTACTTTAGAACAAAAATGATATAGCCCGACAAAAAATAAATTTTTTTAAAAAAATATGACAATGATTTAAATTAAAATTATAGCACTTCTAACATAATAAAGATATGTTATATATAATTTCACTATGTTTATTCACTATGTTATCCATCACCCCAGCACTCACCAACCTCGATTCAGTTCAAAACGGTACGGGTGGAAACATTATGTATGGGTGGAAACGGTTCAGGTAGAAACAGTACGGGTCGAAAGAGTTTGCGTCTAAACGGTACGAGTCGAAACGGTTTGAGTAGAAATGGTACAGGTCGAAACGGTTTAGGTAGAAACGGTACGGGTCGAAAAGGTTCAGGCAGAAACGGTTCGCATCAAAACGGTACGAGTCGAAATGGTACTGGTCAAAACTTTTCGGGTCTAAAGAGTTCAAGTCGAAATGATTTGCGTCGAAACAATTCGGGTAGACTCTCATCTTCAACCCTTACATCTTCTCACCCGCAGCCTCCATCGGAACCACCATGCTACCGTGGCGGTCTCGACTTCAACCACAGCGAACTGCCAAGCCACCATCTCATATGTCATGGCAGATTAGTAAAGATGAGTCTGATGTGCAGGCTCTTTATCACGCAGCATGAATATATATAATAATCTATAGATGCCTTGTGATTTTATGCTCTATTCCATACAACATTATACTCTCGACTCTCCTTGTCAAATGGAACAAAAGAATTTAAAAAGATACGTTCTTAAAAGAATTAACTTTCAACTAGTATATTATATATATGGATGGATTACTGAACGTTTTCCAGATAAAACTAATCTTACTTATTATATATATACTTTTGAGTTGGGATTATGAGTTTAACTTAGAACCCATATATGGATTCTTCATGATATTGTTACAGTTCCGACGCAACCTGGATGTCACATTTCCGGTCGTTTGGATCCCTATGAGGTACTCTAGATGGAGTCTTTTAAAGAAATATCTGTAAGATTGTTGTTCTCCATGATTCAAGATAGTTCAAGATGATTCAAGATTGTGAATTTCTTGATACCCAGATGGAAAGATTAGAATTTTCTTACTACCCAGATGGAAAAATTGATTTTTTGGAATTTGAAGATTTATTGATACCCAATGAAAAGATTGAAAACTTCTTGATAATTTCTTAAGATGTTGATGTTGGTGTGGCGAGCGGGGATGATGTAGGTGTTTATGGTTAAGAAAGGTGTCTGAGATGGTGATGTAAGTGTGGAGTCGGTGGTCCACTTTTGATGTTTGACTAATGAAACAAAAAACAGAAAAAAGAAAATAAGGATCTAAAAAGACTAAAATACCCTCACATGCAGAGCATGTGAGGTAACTTAACCAAGAAATCTAACGGTTTTAGTGTTAAAGGTTGACTTCTGTAGCAAAATATAAACATAAAGGTTGGTTTTTGTCAATTTCAAAGTGAAATGCATAGTATGCAGCTTAGGTGAAACACAAAGGTTGATTTGTGCAGTTTTGTCTAGTATCAAATACTTTTTTTGGAAGATTTTCAAAAATAATCGGTTAATTGTATTTAACAGTGAAAACTAACGTATTTTCAATAGACTAAGCGCAAGTTATATAGCAAATACGGAATAGACTGGAGCTGCATGGTATAGGCAATTTGGAATTTACAACTCCATAAAAGACCTATTTGTCTCAATTCATATTTTATTGGCAAATTGGAAAATAATAATCTCATCTTTCTGAAATTGGCCGATAATAATCCCAAGTCAGTTATTAGCCAATAATAATCCGACCTCGTCCAATTTTTTTGTAAAATAGTCTACCGTTAAAATAGCTTAACGGAGTTAAGTTTTTTTCCGAATTACAAACCGATGTTTTAGGGCTTTTGATGAGAACGAGGATACGAGTCGATTGATGTAAAACTTACCTCAAAATATTGCCCCCAACCCACGAAAACGGTGCTTGAATTCGGGTGTTTAACTTCCAATTAACAAAATTCAAGCCATTTCGAACACAATTTCGAGGTAAGTTTTACATCAATCGACTCGTATCCTCGTTCTGATCAAAAGCCCTAAAACATCGGTTTGTAATTCGGAAAAACACTTAACTCCGTTAAGCTTATTTTAACGGCAGACTATTTTAAAAAAAAATTGGGCGAGGTCGGATTATTATTGGCTAATAACTGACTTGGGATTATTATTGGCCAATTTCAGAAAGATGGGATTATTATTTTCCAATTTGCCTATTTTATTTCATCCGGTCTGCATGTGTATCTTTTTGTATGAACCACCTGTATATTATTTTGAACTTGGACATTTATGTTGGTACTCTGCAATAATTAATTTTAATTCTTATCTTCCGCTGTATATTGTGATTACTGATATCAATCATCACGCATAAAACCCAAGTTCAAACCAACCAGGAAATCAGAGTGTGACACCGGGGTAAGTAATCCACACATGGTATGTGTGACCTTATCATAACTAACACATTATTCTCCCATTCAAGTGAATCCTCAATCATCACGCATAAACCCAAAGTTCGGGCCCACCGGGAAATCAGGGTATGACAACGGGGTAAGTAATCCACACATGGTACGTGTGATCTTATCATAACTAACACATTACTTACCATTCAAGTGAATCCTCAATTCATGTTCATGTCTTAAGTTTTTATTTGGTAAAACCTCTTTTTATTGTTATATTAGAATTATTAGGTTTATCTATATTCGTGATTACTTTAGATTTTACCTATCAAAAATACCCACAAACGGTTAGTATTTATGTTAATAAGTGAGAAAAATCGACACGAAAACAAATTTAGTTCGTCCAGGCAAAATACCTGGCTTGCTATGCATTATGCATAGCTTGTTAGGCATTGTGCCTGACTCTTTAGTTATGCCTGACTCACTAGGCATAATGCCTGACTCATTAGTTATGCCTGGCTCACAAGGCATAATGCCTGACTCACTAGACATAATTCTTGAATCACTAGATATGCCTGCCTCATCAGCGAGTAAAATGGCTATTTTTAAAAGATCGAGTCAAAACCGTTAAAACGACCAAACCACGGGGAGCAAAACGGAAGTTTACTCTAATTTTTTTTGTTTATCACCAAACATGGTTACTTACCATTTTACTCGTTCGACCTATATATCTTACCCTTTTGACTCGTTTCATGGTTTTCGCCATGGGGTCTTATCTTAACATTTCTCCTTTGTCACCAACATTAGTTTATCGTAACTTTATCCATTTTGACCTCTTTCATGTTTTACACCATTGGGTCTCATTTTTACATTTTTATCCATTTAACTGCAACCGTTCTTAACCATATACTTCATATCACTTATATATTGATTTTATTCTAGAAGGTGTAAGCTTTACTTACCTAGTGTTCATTCGAGCTTCCTCGCATCTTTGACCCGTTTGGCCCATTAGTGTCTAAGCTCCCACCTAGCTTGTCAAGATTCAAATTATCATATAACAACCACAAGATGGTTAGATTTGTCATCATACTTTATGACCTTCACACCTTATGTAATTTTATGCCAATTAACATACTAAGATGGGCATCATTTTTAGGCCACCATATTAGGTCAATTAACAATCCAATATTGCCATGTTTCTTTCAAATCAACAAGTTCAGATACTTATTATCATTATATTAACATAAACTTTCAATTATTATGAGCTAATTCAT